>OW569415.2:17176455-19676455 GCA_937662695.2 Halyzia sedecimguttata
ACACCACACCAGGAGCGGGCAACCAATTGTGCCTTCAGATCTAGGACCTCTATTTCGGAGGTAAACTATGGCATCGGCACGGAGGAAGCGTAAGCTACCTGTGCGATGCGGCCTCAATCCGATATGAAACATAGTAATATGGATCATGCGGATCATTCGGTTGGTTCTGAGTACCTTCACGTTTTTATGATTTCCTATGGTTTCCAGGATTTGTCTCGTTTTATGGTTTCTCAGATCTGTTCTAATTCTTTCCTTCACTACTTTATTTATTTCTTTATATTCTGGATCATCTCTGATAGTGTGTCTTCTTGTATTCAATAACTTAATTGTATCGAGCCCTATTTTAGTCTATATCCTGTTTTTTATCTTGCTGCAGATTTGCTTTGCGGCCGTGTAGTCCTTTCTTTATCTCCTCTGCTATTTCATCTATGTCTTTTTCTTCGAGGCATGTTGGGTTTATTCTATTTTTTGTTAGTTCACTTTGATAGATCTCTTGGTTGAGGTATAAAACATCTCCTGTTGGAAATTTGCTTCTTGTTATCAGTTTCATCCTTTCCATTTTAGTGTTAATTTGTATATTGGCTATTTGGTGATCACTCCCGGTATGAAACCGATTTAGCACGGATACGTCTTTGCAGATCTCAGTTGTGTTGGCGAGAATAAAGTCAATCTCATTTTTAGTCCGGCCATCAGGGCTACGCCATGTCCATTTTCTTTCGGGTGGTTTCTAAAAAAAGATGACAGAACAGATTTTCATTCTCAAGAAGATTCGCCAACATATCTCCTCTATCATTTCGACTCCCCCAAAGTTTCCTATGTATTTGGTGTCACCTGGTTGTCTCTGTCCTATTTTGGCGTTAAAGTCTCCGGTAACAATAACGTAATGAGTATTTTCTTGGGTTTTGGCATGTGCAATATACACGTATAGTTGTTCGATTTGTTCGTCTTATGCTGTACTTGTTGGTGCATAGCAATGTATTAATTGAAGACTGTATCTGTTCTTAATTCGTATCACCAAATATATAATTCTGTCACAGATTGCACGATATTTTTCGACCATATGTTCTATTCGGCGATGTACGATGAAGGCTTCACCTCTCTGGCTATATTTGGTTTCCGAATTATTTTGGTATAGAGTGTGCCCAGATTTCAGCGTTTTTCTTCTTCAAGCCTTATTTCACATAGGCCTGTTATGTCCCATTTTATATGTCTAAGCTCCTCTTCTAGTTCTTCTAGGTGGTCTTCTATACGCATTGTTCGACAGTTGTAAGTCGTGATAAAAATATTGGTGGTGTGTGGTTTAGGTGTTCCAGGCGTCGATGAGGTCTCGCTTACAACCGAATGACATTGTTGAAACTGTATTGCTAAGTCTAATTTGAGTTGGCCTTACGTGTAATATAAAAAAAATTTTCATCAAATTTATTCTCACTCCCTGTATAACCGGAAGTGATTGGGCTTCGAAAATATTTCAGCTCTGTAGAGAATTTCAAGCAATATCATAATCTCAATTTTCAGATTTCAAATATGTCCAGTTCTCCAGAAACGTCTAATAGGCACTCGAACTTGGGACACCTTGTATATATTATTGTTTTTTTCGATCCGCCGTAGCCTCCTGATTAATTCAGTATCAACTTCATCATCCCTATCTATTGCAGTTTTCGAATAATTAATTGTTTTACTTCTTTTTTTTGTGCAAAATATAGTTCCAATTTAGTTTAATGAAATACGTCTCTAATTATACAGGGTTGTTCAAAATCTGAAATTTTTCCGAGAAATACTAAAACGAACAATGCCGAAGCGAAAATGACATTTTAAATGGATTAACTTATTTTAACTCAAATCCTCATGCATTCACCAGAAATGCAGAATAAGATTTAGGCCCAACCAGAACATTCTGCATGATCTTGCTACAATTTGATCGCATTGACCGTGAAGAATAAACAATTTCATCAAAACTTCATTTGCATAATTATTGCCTTCCATTTGAATGATTTTTCAATAAAATCCCAGGTAATAAATTCACAATACTTTACAATCGATGCCAATTGTTAAATTCATTATCATAATTTACATGTTCTACGACATTTCATGGATAGCTGATACAAAATATAGCTCAATATTCCCATTGGCATGAAAACTTGCTTTTAATTCGAAAACCTTACAATTGAGGTATAGGAACATGTTATATCGTTTGAAAAGAAATTTAATTCTCTTTCAAGACATATTATGATATACAGGTTATCCCATTTGAAAAAACGCACATTTCATCGTTTAAGAAGTATCTTTCGGAAAAGCCTCAGATTTTGAACAACCCCGTATGATTAGCGACGTAAATGATACACGGAATATTGTTAATTCATACCCTGAATTTCGGCTTTCGAAGATTCCAAGTAACGAAGTAATGAATGTTGAATTGAAGCTATGTTTTGCACAAAAAAGAAGTAAAACAATTAATTAATTGAAAAACGCTAGAGATAGGGATGATGAAGTTGATACTGAATTAATCAGGAGGCTACGGCGGATCGAAAAAAGCAATAATATATAGAATGTTCCATTTGAAATATCAAAGTTCTTAGTGCTATTTGATATAAGCAGCAACACCGCAGCTCCTTTTGACATTCATTATGAATGTATTCTTGTCTTCTTCATCCCATGTATAACCACATTATTTTCAATATTTTCTTGCTCTTGTTTGTTGGAATTCTATATTAAGATTTTGATTTCACACATAAGATCATTGACCCCAGCTTGTAATTTGACATTCTCTCTTTCCTAGATCCTTTTGAATTTACTGTCCATGTCCATAGGCTTAATCATAACATCTTAAGTGTTTTTTTTTTAGGATTTTGTGACGAATTTTCATCATATTCTGGTTGGATTCTAACCCCCCTTTCATCACATCCACTGCATTTCCAGGTTATAGTTGTTGTGGTTTATTATTTGCTTCAATTTTATAGTGATAAATTTTAGAAATGTTTTCATGAGCAATGTGGAACCACTTTTCACATTTTCCAGATTTCAATCAGTGTTTGCCTTTCAAGTTCTCATTACACGTTGCGCATTTCGTATTCAGGTCTAATCTACTCCAGTGACTGAAACAGCTTCCAGGAGGATATGTCCCCACACATTATGATGGATCCCCAAGCATTAAGTATGTTCGCTTCCAATGCAAGACATAATGTTATTAGGCTTTCAGGAATTATTTCCTCTCCACACAGAATCAACACTCATTTTCAGTTATCACTAATCTCACGAAGTGCTTTCTGAGGACACAATGCCCTGTGAGGCAATCTGTGAGAAAATGACATGTTCTTGTCGAGATCAAGATATGCTTCGTGTTTAGGTCGCCATTTTGAAAGTAAAGCAGCCGTAGTGAAGGGATACTGAGTACTTACGAAAAATATTTCTCAGAAAGATATTATGTTTGATATAATCCACATGGAAGTATAGCTGATAACCAAAAGTATAAGATGTACTTTTGCCATAATTGAGGGATTGAATTTTTTAGATGTACGTCCCCAAATGTAGGGAGATAGACATAAATACGAAAATTTGGGTATTGTCACTAATAATTTGGCCACCCAAATGTTGGTATGATTTCTATATTTCCTCTAAGATTTTAGAAATTACTCCTTGTGGATTCGGCCAATTTTGCCACAAAAATATACAAATTCATTAACAGTTGCCAATTGAGATAACTGCATGTTTTACTTTGCAGCATCTTATGATAACTAACATTGATTCCACTGGGTCTAATGTATGGACTAGAAACTGGATTTCAGATCTGGAATCAAAATTAATGGCAACCTTGGGTGGCCATAAATCTATCTTGCAACTGATAGGATCATTTCGCGAACATACCCACCTATGAAAACACCTTGTGTTCGAACTTGTCAGTGCTACATTTATGTATTCAACTAAATCAGCAATACTATCATATGTACAATTTTCTCTACAAAAAACCAAATTGCCTGTCGGAATATTTTACTCTATTCGAGCCATAATATCATTAAAATCTTCATCATTCTATAAGAAGAAAGAACTGTATGAATCAGCACAGTTGCATCTTCAAGAATGAAAAATAATGGATGCAGCTCCCACAGAGTTGCCAATTGTGTCGCAAATGAATATAGAAATATGTTCATGATGAGAAATAATTTATGATATGTACCAATATATGAAAAACAAAGATACCTTCATATGCATCCAAAACAGGTGTTCATCATAAATAGTCAGTTAGTTGTGAATATTCAACAGAAACATATCTTAGGAAGCTAATTTGTTTATATACTCACTTTGAAATATTTGCATAAACGTCTTTTAATTGCTGTGGAGTGGCTGCATTAATACTGCCGTCATCTAATTTTGGTAAAGTTTCAAATGCATTAGCCAACCATTTTTTCGTTACTTGTCTATCAAATTGCAATAACTCAACTATCACATCACTTATTTCACATAACATATAAGAATGAAGATAAAAAACACTAGCACGTATCAAGTTCGTAACTAATTGCTGACCAAACTCATTGAGTATACTTTTAACTAATGCATTCCTTGTGTCCCAATCTGATTGCTTCTTCCCAAGATGTCCTGTACTGATTACATCATATAAAAATTTCATAACTGATGTATTTGCTTCTTTATGAACAAGCGAACAGGCTGTGAGGGCACATTGAAGAATTGGATTCATTGCTGTACTTTGTAAAAAAGGTATAGGAGCCCTTTGTATGAATCTTGCACATAACCTACGAAAAAAATCGCTATTATTTTCATGATAATTGAATGATAATGATAATATTGTTCATTATATTGAACTAGACAAAAAAATATCTGAAAATCTTGTGGAAATACCCCCAAACTCTTACTACACCAAGAAAGGACTGCAATGGGTTACAAGAGTCATCTCATCATCAATTCTATCTGATGCAGTCAAAGCTATCAGCATAATAGAAAAGCAAAAATTCTACATGAAGAACAGGAATAGTATAACTACTTGTATTAGATGATTTAAAATATATGGCTTTGAATAATTACTGACTGAAATGAAGGATTAAGGGGTTAGGTGTAGTCAGCTTTTTCAAAAATAATTTTTTTGTTTTTTTACATTTTCTTAACCCACTTTATACCATGGTCCTTTTAAAAGGATCACTACAAAAGTCTGTAATACAAGAGTTCGGCTTTATTGTAAGGGATGGCACTGCATTAATTTCTTCCTTGGATATCTATCAAACTTTTGTTTGTTTATGTTTAATTCCATCAATAGTTCTTGAGACGCTTGAGTGCTAGTTATAGAAGAGTAAATTCTCAATGGCATCTAGAGATATCTGGAGTTAAGCATTCTAAGATTATTTTATGATAATTAGTTTTTATTGGACCATTAACTTATTGAATATAGTATAAGGTTGATTTCCAATAAGAATTTCTTTTCATCCACTCTTTCATATTTTCAAAATTGGTACATCAATATTGTCGTCCTTTATAAAGGACCCTGGCGTTATAGGCAACTACGATTACTCTGAAATAAAATTTGACAATTTGTTCACTTTCTACAGTAAAGTTATTACAAACATCTTTCGCGGCTCCATGAAATACTGAAGAGGAAATTGAAAATATGTAGAAAATGGTTTGGAGACGTCGCATGAAATAATATTGCCCCCACCTGAAAATACAAATTCTAAAGTCACATATGAAGATTCGGGAAGAGAAGACGAGGTTACTGTTCACAATATACCTGCTAAGCATCTTACAGCCGAGGCGGAAATTAGATGAATTGATTAGTATTCCGACTCTGATGAAGATGATCTTTTCTTGTCAACCTTCGTTAGGATCACCAACATGATTCCTCAGGCAGCAAAGTGAAAAAAAATTATTCATGGAAAGTCGGTGAAACAATAACAATAAATTCAACTGGCGCTTTTATAAGATAAATCGGCCATTTGGTTATTTATCAAAATACACAACATAAGAGTATTTCCATAAATAGGTTAATTTCTTGTGCGATAAAGGTGAAGTAGGCCTCCATCCTAAACAATGCTTTCTACTTTTCCATAAAAAATAATATTTTTCTTTCATAATCAAGAAATATGAACCTTTCTCATATTGATTGAAACTTAGAAAGCCAAAGTAGTCCATCTTAACACGGTCCTTTTAAAAGGACGGCTGTATTTTCGAAAACAAATCAAAATTTTTCAAAATGGTTTTCACTGAATATATTTGGATTCTAAATCTGAACCCAAAAATATCATCAGGATTAAAATACTTCCAAGTAAAAGTTTTGGTTACATCTGGGTTAAAACATAATCCGCCGTATTCACAAAGCTTTCAATCTCCGTTAAGTCTTAACTCAGGTCCTCAGTTAAGGATAAATAAGAATCGCAACCTCAGTTAACATATTTAACGGTGGTGAAACAGGCCTGTTTCACCAACTATATCCCTTATTGTCCCTTATTATCCCTAATTTATTCCTAACTGAGGATCTCAGTTAGGACTTAACGGAGATTGAATGCTTTGTGAATACGGCGGTCAATCTCAGAAACATTCTCTGAAAATTTTAAGTAAATCCGACGAAAACTTTTTGAGCTATTCGATAATTAGCAAAGGGCTCTAAGGCGCATTGGGTGAGAGCAGGTAGCTAGCACCTACGTGCTAACGACAACACTCCAGAAGGTAGAATGCTACGTAGACAACATCAAATAGATATTTTGGAAGCTGCCACAACGGCTGAAGAACTATTATATGGCCCAGGAATAAATGACTCTGTAAGTAATTAAATAATACGTAAATCGAGTGTAAAACTTCAAATGAGTTTTTGTCAAAACTATGTTCTTTGAACTGGTGACCACTGTAGCTCGAAAACCGGTCAGTAGATTTTAATGAAATTTATACAGCTTTTCGAAAACATGAAAAATTAGTTGATCGAAGGAGTTTCTTTTTTTTTAATTTCGATTTTTCATAAACAATCAACTGTTGGGTTTTTCCTGAATATATGAAAAAAAAACCCCGAGGCTGCCATTTTGTTAATTTAAAAGAAAAAAAAAACTTCGATCAGGCACTAGAATATCTATTAATAACACAAAAATTTTTTGTCCGATTGATTTTTGATGAATCTCCAAGGATAAGTGATGGCCACCGCAAGGAGCTTCGGTTGGAACTGGATCAACACAAACAGCCATTACTTTTAAAATTATAATATAATCATAATATATATAAAAAAAATTTCCGAAATTTCTATCAAATCAAGTCGAAACCTTATTTAATGATGCTATATTTTTACTTTTATAAAATAAAATAATTTACTGGCAAAAAAATTATTTAAATTGTCATGTTTTCATGTCTCTGTCTACACCTAACCCTCAAGATTGTTCAGGAATTCTTTGGATATGTAAGAATAATTTTGGATTACACAAATGTCAAAAGGTCAACAGTACAGAGGGAACAGCAAAAGGAATCGCCCACCGTGTTTAACAGAAAGAATAAAAACAAGTTTTTGTAAATTACTATGCTTTACTACCAACAAATTTTTTGATGTTCACATCATGTAAATTTTATATTTTTTCGTAACTACAATTTCGAACCTTCCTTCATCTTCACACATCTGAAGACTCAGACACATGCTACAGAGAATTTTATGCTGGTTCAGATACAAAGGAGATACAAATTAAAGAAGCTTCCCCATAGAAATTCGGCAGTAGTGAGAAAAATACATTTTTGGGCAATTATGCGGGTGTTAAGGCCGGTCCATACGCTCTGTTTTGCACAACCTTTTGTCTGCGCAGTCTCAAGACGGAATGAAAACGTAGCAATTTTAAGTGCGTCCACACGATGCGGAGATATCTGTATATTTCGCACAGTTTTAGTGATATCGTCATGAAGAAGGTAATACTCTTGTCAATTTTGGTATGCTGTTACCACAGTTACCGTCTACATGCAGCAACAAATCCGCGCAATTCACGAATATCTATGCTCTCTAGCTCAGTTTTCGCTGCAACTGCAACGTCTCCGCGACGTTTTCAAAACTGCGCAATTTTGCTGTCTACACGCAAAGTTTTACCTGCAACGTGTTGAACTGCGCAGGTAAAAGGTTGTGCAAAACGTAGCGTATGTACCGGCCTTAACGTTCAGGTATCGTTTGAAGGCGTTAGATATTTGGGAATTACACAGTTCAGATTGGTCATTCATTATTTCTGTGTACCAATTTGAGAATTCCAATGGACTCCAGATAGTTAAGCTTTCCGCCCTTTGATTCTATATTTGTAATATTTTTAGGTTATTTGTTATGGGGAATGGATTATCTATGCATTATGTGGTGGATCGCATATTTCTTGTGAAATTCATTGAATTTTCGTTGGATTTATTTTTAAATGAACTTGTCTGACCTATACATTTTCTATTGCAAGAGGAACATGTCCATACGATTATATGTGTTTCGGGTCGAGTCTTTTGCATTACATATCAAAGATGATATTTTATTTTTCGGTTTGAAAGCAATGCTGAGGTCTAATTTAGAAAGGCTGATGGCCACTCTTTCACCTATATCACCAAAGTACGAGAGGATTCTATAACAAGGTACACTTGGTTTATGGCTATTTTTCAGCCGCGAGTAAGTTGCGCATGCGCAGATGAGAAGTGACTGTTTTTTGGGTTGTATGGGTTATGTTGGGAGTACTGATCCGATATTGTGAGGT
Organism: Halyzia sedecimguttata; assembly: GCA_937662695.2. Lineage (NCBI taxonomy): Eukaryota > Metazoa > Arthropoda > Insecta > Coleoptera > Coccinellidae > Halyzia > Halyzia sedecimguttata. The sequence goes on from OW569415.2 coordinate 17,185,140, forward strand.
TTTAAAAGAATATTCATGTCAATTCAGTGCACGGACACAAGTCAGTTTGGGGGAAATAGCGTTGTTTCACAGTTGAAGTGTGCGTACCGTGGCTCTGGGGCTAATTTTGTAATCGGATGTTACCCCTTACGGGAATTTTTCTTTATGCGCATGAGCAGACGATAAGTGAATTAACTGCTGGAGTATTCATCTGAGAGGATTGGGGATTGGAGGTGCAGGATGCTATTATTCAACAGAATCCCCTTGGGAGTATCCGCGCATGCGTGGATGGATGGTGCGGTCTCTCCTGAACCAATGGTTTTGAAGAATCAGAGTTTCGTGTGAAGTGTGTGATTTTGAGAGGACTTTCAGACACGAGTAGATTGCGCATGCGCAGAGGTGACGTGGCTCTTTTTGGGTTGTAGGGCTTATGTTGGGTGCGGTTTTGTCTAGCGGTCATGGATTTTGTGCTGAGCCAATATTGTGAGGTTTTAAAAGAAAATTCAAGACAATGCTATGAACGAACCAGTCAGTTTCGAGGAAATAGCGTTGTTTTCGAGTATGTGTCTGTGTCGTGGCCCTGGGGCCAATTTATAAATAAAATCAATTTTAAATTACTTTCGGATTTGGAGAATAGGCGACGAAATTGCGTTCCTATTTAGAAATTCATGTAACCCCGTTCGGAGATATTTCGTTTCACGCATGAGCAGACAAGGAGTGATTTAACTGCTGGAGTTTTCGTCTGAGATGATTGGAGTTTTCAGGTGCTGGATGTTATTCCTCCATAGAATCCCCTTGGAAGTGTCTGCGCATGCGTGGATTGGAGCAGTGATATCTCTTGAACCAATGGAGTTGAAGAATCATCATTTTGTGTGAAGTGTTATTTTCAGGGGACTTTAAGCCACCAGTAGATTGCGTATGCGCAGAGGAGACGTTTGGATTGTATGGCTCATGTTGGGAGTGGTTTGAGTCTAGCGGTGATGGATTTGGTGCTGAGCCGTCAATTTAAGGTTTTAAGAGAAATTCCATGGCTATTCTGTGCACGGACAAGTCAGTTTCGGGGAAATAGCGTTGTTCCCGAGTTTAAATGTCTGTATCGTGGCCCTGGGGCGAATTTATAAATAACTATATTCGGTAGATCTATATCAAATTACGCTCAGATTTGGAGAAGAGGCAATTGCGTTCCTAACGGAGGTCCCATAACAGCAATTATTTTCGATCTACGGTAAAACTAACAGCCAAACTGTATTGATAGCCATATTTGTTAAAGGAACTTGAAAAAATAAAAAAAGCACTGACGTGAAGTCAGTACTCTTTGGCGCGCGTGTTCACCCCAAAGGATAGTGGACACCATTCACTGTCGGTTCAAAAATTAACAGTGCCGTATCTAAGCTGCCATAAGGATAGAGTAACAAAGTTGAAAAAGAACACAACTGACTCTCCTTAGTCGCACAAGCTCCTAGAAGGTTCTGAGGGATCTCCTTGGGAAAGACTTGGGAGGATCAGTATAATCATAATCATGTTTATAGCACGCACGCCAAATGCAGATTGACTTAACAATGAAAGAAAAAGTGTAAAAAAGCATTGACGTGGGGTCAATCTGCTTTGGCGCGCGTGCTTTAAACATGATTATGATTATACTGATCCTCCCAAGTCTTTCCCAAAGAGATCCCTCAGAATCTTCTAGGAGCTTGTGCGACTAAGGAGAGTCAGTTGTGTTATTTTTCAACTTTGTTACTCTATCCTTATGGCAGCTTAGATACGGCACTGTTAATTTTTGAACCGACAGTGAATGGTGTCCACTATCCTTTGGGTAGATCTCCGGCTCGCTCTATTCACTGAGTTTGAAGTACTCTTCATTCAATTCACATTAGCCACCGTGAACACGCGCGCCAAAGAGTACTGACTTCACGTCAGTTTTTTTTTTATTTAATGCAAGACTCAACCCCAAACACAAAAATATATCAGGAGCTTAGAGTAGACATGTTCAACAAACCAATAAAAAATACATAGATCAGACAGATGTTAATTAAACAAAATTCAACGAACATTGAATGTATTTCACCAGAAACAAGCGATCCTCCACATTTGCAATACACTGCATTGATAATGGCCACTCTTTCCTTGCAGTCGACAACCAAAAAATATTTCATGTAGAATCAAAGGGCAGGAAGCTCAACAATTTGGAGTCCATTGGAATTTTAAAATTATTACACTGAAATGATATTGAAATAATGAATGACCAAAGTGGACTGTGTAATTAAACAAATATTTAACGCCTCCAAATGAACGTAACACCCTCATTAATGCCTAAAATTAATTTGTCTCAATGCTGTAGCGAATTTGTATAACCTTCTTCAACCCTTAGTACCTGAATCTGCATATAATACTCTGTACCATGTGCCGAGTCTTCAGGTGCCTGAAAATGAACAAAAGTTCGAAACTTCCCTTACAAAATGTTAACAATAATGTGAGGATAAAATTTTGTTGGTAGTAAAACATAGTAATTTACATGAAATAGTTTCAATTATAATCAACTATCAAATAGTAACAGCTCAAACAGTTTAATAACAGAGAACAAGTTGGAGCAACGCTGGCAGGAAATGTAGAGATACCTGGATATGAAATACAAAAAATGTATCGCAAATAATCTAATAGCGCTCAAGAAGAAATTATAAAAACCAACCCAATAGCAGAAATATGACAAAGACCATTGATACACATGCATGTTCAATTCTCAACAACTCATTCAGGATTGTGAAAAGCAGAAAATATGATGTTTGACCATTTTCAAAGAACGATAACAGCACTATTACAGCTACTATTACAATACTTGTAAAGGAGATAAGTGCCTAATTGATATAGCAATTCATGACAGCAACCCTTTATGCACGGAATAAATTAAAAAAGTATTTCCATCAAACTCGAAGACCTAGGATTCAATCAACATTGCGAAAACAAGGGTAATTTAGAACTCCTAGGGATGAATAGGAGATCAACACGTGGAATGATAAAAGCAGATAAAAGAAGAGAACCATACACAACAGAGCTCAATCTTGCTATATTTTATATTTGAGATGAGTGAATGTTTCTCTCCTAGATAGAGAGCTTAGTCAGAAATAGCAAGAATAATTTATCCTGTCTTAAAACCCCCCAAATGTTTCAGAGTTATTTTTTGTTGCAGAAGAAATCCCTTACACCCCCCTGAAGTAAATTGCCAAAATTTCAAAACCTCCCCTGGTTACCCCTTTGTGCACCAATATACTGAAATAAATTGAACAAGTTGTTTTGATATTCAGGAATGTCCACCAAGGAACTTACCAATAACTTCACAATAACTTATTGCTTATTATTATAATACAGAAATGATAAAGAGAATAGAGATTTTCACATATACAAAAAGTTTCGGTCTCCTTGGGGAAGACCTAGGAGGATCAGTATAATAATATAAAATACAATATACAATAATTTCATCAGCTGCTGATTAGTATTTGATCAAGATACTAAATGTTGAAACGTATTGTCCTCAATATACATATAATGTATTTTCATGATATGAATCCGCCAATTCAATTCAAAGCAATACAAAACAACATCCAATAAATAAATCACTCCTCAAATAATATTGAACTCACCTAAAAAAATCATCTACTGTATCTGGATGTCGTATCAAGCCATTTTCTTGAAACAGTCTGAAGGTAGGTTCTAGAAAGGCATTCATCATATCTAGAAGACCTTGGATACATCTCATATCAATAGCATACTCATCTACCAGAATACTCCCAACGTACAAAAGACACGAATGTTTATAGTTACTATATATTACTACAATTTGATGAACCAAATTCTGTAAAATTTCCGCCAACTGTAAAAGAAATGAAATTCCACTTATTATTCTCGTAAATGTTTGTAAAGGATGAAAAAAATGTCTCAAACTGAAAAGATGATAGACAGCGTCTATGCTCAAGCGGGGGGCCAAAAAAATAACCACAAATCATAGGCCAATCGCTCTTATTAGTGCATTAAGTAAGATAATGTATAAAATATAAATAGATAAAATTTTTGAATAAATACAGCCTGCTCAGTAGTGACCAGTATAAATTCATAAAGGACACTGATAAAACCTTATGTAAAGTAGCCAATCGAGTGTTACAGATTGTGGACACCATCGAGAGTTATTAGGATATCTTTTGACCTAGCCAAGGTCATTGATACTGTGGCGCACCAGATTCTACAGGCTGTGCAAGATGGGCGATCGTATCTATAGAGTCGAGCACAAACTTGTAAAAGTATCAAAAGTACTCAGTGATCTTGAAGTGGGGTTTAGTGTGCTGCAGGACACGGTACTGGACCCAGTCATAAACAATGTGTACATAAATGATATTATAAGAAGTGCCAAAGTGCATGGGAGTAGTGATTATTTTTGACGATGGCCCGGCCGTCATTTTAAATGGCAAATTTTGGCAGAAGAAACCATGAGTTAGACAGAAACAAAACGTTAAATACTAGTCTACTTTCTACGAATATTGAAAAAATTAAATATCTTATCTTTTTTCTGTGAAAAAAATGATTACCTCCTAACCAAAAATTAATCCACCATGAATCTTATTGCAACTTAAATAAAAAATTCGAGAAAAGCAGTGACGTAAAGTCAGGAGCTTTTGAGCGCACTCCCCACATTCCCACATACTCTCACGGAATATTGCATGAGCACTCTTTTTTTCAACCGAGTACTACATTTTAATTCGATCGGATCGGTATTTTCCGACATATCTAACACAGCCAACGAGGTGTTCTTACAATTCTGAGAATTAAATGATTTGAATTTTCGGAAGAAGTAGAAACCAGTTCGAAATTTAATTTTCACAATATTTAAAAAAATAAGAAGCCGATCTAGCTGAAATCCGGTACTCTATTGTGAAATGTCGGCGGAATCTGAAGGAGAGTGTCTGAAATAGGAAATTTTTGTTTTTTTTTCTGGTGATATGATCCTCACGAAAACAAATTCACACAAAAATTTTTGCGTCGGCATACTACAACTGATTAAGAAGTTTAAATTTGATCGGATCAGCATGTTTTGAGTTATTGGGGAAACAATAATTCGATTATTCCCATTAACTAACTTAACCGTTGCATTCAGATGCGCAACCCTGAATATTGCAGACCGCTATCTCTTTCCGTTCGAAAGTTATTGTGGCAACGGACGGCCGGCAATTGAATTTGATTTCGAATTTTTCATCAGTGAGTCGAACTTAATCGTTTGGGAACATTTTCAGCAAAAACTTGAGGCTGCAGCGAAGCTAGAAAAACCCCGCCAGAGGTTGGCAAGCAACACCAAAAATCGCCCTAAGCGTCTGCGGGCAGCGGGGATGGACTACAAGACCACCCTGGAAAAAGCATTGGTGCCCAACCAACCCATGAAGACGAAGGGAAAGGACAAAGCTCCCGGGTCCGTTCAATAAGGGCAAACGCCTCTATTCAGACGGTAGTACCCCCGGCAGAAACAGAAAAGGCACTGCCCAGAAAACGGAAAGATAGAGGCTAAAATGGCGTCCTTCTAGGACGCTGTAGCAGGAATCAGGACCGGTATAGTCCATTCCGAGTTCCCCGCACAGCTGATGGCAGAACAAACTAAGCTACTGAAAAAGACTCTATGGAAGGGGTCGAAGAGAGGGTGCAGGTTCGACACATGGGTATCGCCTCACATCTGGTCGGTTCTAGATAACCAGCGCGGACCTAGCGTCTCGTGGCTGACAACTCTCATAGACACACTGAAGCCGTCGGACGGGGCCATGCTGAGGTTGGTTCAAGGAGCGGAGTTGCATACACGGCCACATGTCTACGTGGCATACACAATAGAGCACTCAACCAACTAAACCTTCTCTGTGGTATCTTGGGAGGACCTGGGGGAGGTAATAAGCCCCTCCCTCGGCCCCAGCCCTAAGGAAAAAATCGCGGGCAAAGGTAAACAACCTCCCAGTGGCAAGCCGGCACCTGTGATGATCAAAAGGAGGTATAGACAGGGTAAGGCGCCCCCTCTCGTTTAATCAAAATGACTCTCATAAGTCCAACCTGCAACGTTCCCGTTCGTGAGAGTCAGTAACCTCCCTTTCGGGGCGGCAATGGTAGCAGGCAATGGCACCCAAGACCCTGGGGGTTCTCCTCCTTCTCGGTTTTTGCTAGCTGGAGATGGAAAGACCAAGAAGGCCTTGGAATAGGATGGATTATGGCTGGTTTTCCTGTCACGCTGACGGTCGGCGCTGATGGGTCAATATGTATGTAGCTATAGGTAGCGTTTTCGAGTCACGCGGCGCTGACGGCCGTCAGCGCTGAGCTATATACGCGCACGTACGCGCCAGCGCGTCGGCGCCGCTGACTAGCTGGCGCCGACAAGCCTCCACATTCAGTGAGCCAGAGACAATAGCATCCTTCTATTTCTCAATGTGATCAGCGTAATGCTAAAAGGATACGAGCTGACCGATCAGCGCTGACCGTCAGCGCCGACCGTCAGCGTGACAGGAAAACCAGCCTATGGCCGGTCCACCGACCGCGCCCAGCTACCGTACAGGTTAACCTGGGCATAACACCTGGCCCAAGCAACGAACAGAGCCGACCAACTGGCATCACAAATGACAGAGAGTCCCATGGAGGCAGGACTGTGTTCGTCTGGCCAACACCTATATGTAAATTTAAAGTATGCGATGTATTTTTCTGCTATTACTAAATAAATACATTTTTTATATACAGAAGTTGTCACAAATTATAGAATATGAGCTCTTAATACTCATCTCTATTTTACTTTACCATATACTAAAAAAGGTTAACACTCAACGTAATGCATCACAGTTTATAGAAAAATTCCTTTAGTCTTACCTGCTGACTAGCACACCGTAACATAAACCTAAGACATCTACAACATCTTTCCATAACTCTTCCATCACTTTGGTACTTTTCGAATAATTTTGATAGTAGTGGCCATATTTCTAAAATTACAGGTTTACAAGGATGTTGATCCTCTGAAAAAAAATTGGAATATAGGATAACAGTAGTTCATGATTTTTTTTCACGCAGCAGGCGTGTACACATCTTCTCTGATAAAGTTAATTATGGAAATACTGGAAATCACTATATTACCTTTATATATCACAGAATCCGAACATGAATAAATTATGAATGATAAGGAATTATGGAAGCAAAAATCAATGGATTTCCAAACCGTAAGATAAAAATGAATGAAGCAAAAAATTGTTATCTTTCAGCCCAAGTGGACTGAAGAAAATAACAGGACTTTGTGTGAAGTATAGAAAAGATACCCCTTCTGACCGAACTAGAGATGGAATAGGGAGACAAGGCAGAGATGAGGGAGGAAGACCTAGATAGATGAGGATCTTCTCAAGGTCCTGACTGCCCATGAAAAGATCATCAACCTGTACAAGGAATTGTGCAGGAAGATGGAGAAGAACATGTCGCTGGTGACAGAGTTTAAAAAGCGAGATACTGGAGAAAGGTGATATGAAGCAGAGGTTGAGGAGGAGACAGACCTTGGATAACATTACAACTGAGAGAGCTGAGGTAGTACTCAGGCGCCAGGAGATGGTATTATCGAGAAGCTTGACAAATAGATGGATACGAAGCATAGGGGGAAACCCGTTACCAGAAAATTGCATGATAAACTCTTCATGAGGACCAAATTAATATAATAATAATAACTTTATTTGTTCCAATTCTACTAATTAACAATTAAACAAAATAATGTTCTATCGTGAACAAACAAACAATATACAATAATAATGATAATGATAATAGTGTCTCACAAAAGTCTCTACTTGTGCGTGAGATTTATTTCAATTTAGGTACTCTTCCTCGATCGCACATTCCATTCTTCTCATTCAATTTCTCTTATTCCAGAGAACTTCCTCAACAAAAATTGCTCCTATTCAAGAACTACTCAATTTCCGCTCTTCCTCTTTGCCATATCCAATGCCTTATTAACCTCTTAAATATATGCGATGATCTACTGCTTCTCAATTCAAGTGGTATTTTATTATATAGGAGTGGACCAAGGTGAGTAAAAGTTCTTTGTCCTATGGTTTTCTTCATATGTGGTACCTTCAATTTAGTTCTTTCCCCTAAGCTATATTCAATATCTCTCCTACTTTCAGGTACTTCTTTACTTCGCTTGAATTGATCCAGGAGCAAGGCTCGGGCCTATCGAACAGTTCTTCCATAGGAAATGTAATTTTTTTCCTATAGATTACCTTAAGAACCCATTTTTGAATTGTTTCTACGTGTTTGCAGTGACAATGAGCTAGACTTCCCCATGCAAGTACCCCGTATGTCAAATGCGGCTCCCCCAATCCGTAGTAAAGTTTCTTAAGTTCATTTTCTTCACATTTATTTCTCAAATACTTAAACTTTCCGATCAACCTTCTAATTTTTGCTGTGACATATTCAGTATGAGGCGCCCATCTCAAATGTTGGTCCTCCTAAGTATTTAATTTTATCAGTTGAGTCAATGGTAAGAATGCTGTCATTTAACTCCATTTTGAGCTTATCGTACTCTGGAAGTCCATCTCTGTAGCTGGTGAATTTCATGAATTTCGTCTTGTCTATATTGATTTTAACCTTTTTTAGTGCAAAAAATTCTATTATTTCTTGAAATATCTCCTGTGATTTAATTTTCAAATCACACCATCAGCTCTTATGAGAACCGCTGTATCGTCTGCGAAGGTAATAATCTCGGCATCAAGGTCCATTGCAAATAGCTCGTTAATGTACAAAAGGAACAAAACTGGTGCCGTACCCTGCGGAAACCCACCATTAACAATTATTTCTTGACTAGTACAATTTCCAATTTTGATCAGTTGTCTCCTTCCATTTATGTAGCTCTGAAATATTTTATAAGTAATCCCTCTCAATCCTATGCATTCCAATGTTTTCAGTAGTTCTTCATGGTTGACAGTATCAAATGCTCTGGCTAGATCTATAAAAATTCCTGAAGTCGGTACATTCTTATCCATTGAATCCGATATTTTCGAGATTAGGGTTACGATGACATCTTGAGATGACCTGTTTTTTTGGAATCCAAATTGTTTTTTTGATAGTAGTCTGTATTTATCTACGAAATAAATTACTTGCATTGCCAATGATGATGTCAAGGTTATTGGTCTGTAGTTTGTAACATTTAGTTTGTCACCACCTTTGAAGACTGGAGTTATTATCCCTTTCTAAGATGCATCTGGGAAAACCCCTTTCTGGATACTTTGATTTATGAGGTATGTAAGGAGAGCCGTGACATAACCTGAATTATTTTTGATGATTTCCGCCTTGATTCCATCATGGCCTGGAGCTTTGTTGTCCTTGAGTTCCCTGATTACTTTCATAACTTTAGCTTCATCTGTTTCAAGAATTACTATGGAGTTTCTATTTCTTTGTTGGTTTACTTTTAATTTCCCATTTATTTTGCTTTCAATTTTTGATGCTAATTCTTTGCCTATGTTTGTAAAATGTTTATTGAACTGTTCTGCTATTAATGCCTTCTCATTCAAAACGACACCACTCTAGATCGTTCTACACCATATTTATTACTTCCAACTGACGTTTAGAGTGATTTACAAAATTCCAAACTCCAGAGCAATTTTTATTGTTTTCAATTTCACGCCTATAGTAACATTTTTTTGCCTTCTTTATCAACAACTCTAGCTTGTTTTTGTACTGTTTGAACTCATTTAAGGTTTCCACATTACCCGGATCTCTAGACATCTTCTTGTACAATCTATTTTTCTCCATTACCGATTGCATCAAGCCACTTGTAATCCAAGGATTTCGTTTTCTATCACGTTCTAGTGCATTCTTTAATCTTGCCTTGCACATTCTCAATGAATGAATTCCACGCTAAATTACTATCTTTAATTTTAAACAAGGTTTCCCATTTTTCTTTGCTTTGCTTCTCAGTTAGCCTACCATAGTAATTTCCTTTAGATAGTGTCTGTCTTGTTTTTCAGGATCGGCCGTCTCTATTGTTGTCTCAATGAAAATCGAATAATGATCAGTTGAGCGAATTATAACCGGAACAAAGGTCCCTTTTCCGAATCTATTCCGTAAAAATATGTGGTCTAAACAAAATGAAGATTGAGCAGTTACTCTAGTTGGGCCATTAATCATTGATACAAACTCATTTTCCATGAATGTTGGGAAGTATAGTCCCGTTTCATTTGTTCTCTCCAAAATATCAATATTTATGTCTCCCAAAAAAACGTAATATCAAACTCACCATTTTTTCTGTTGCAGGTTTCCAGGTAGCACTCCAAATCCTCAATGAAGTCTCTGGGTGGCAAGCTTGGGGATCTATATAAGCCATTCACTTGGATTTTCTTCCCAAGAACCTCAATATTAAGCACAACCACTTTCACCACACCAAGTTCAAAAATCTTATAATGATGCTCTAAATTGTCTTTAATAAATACCACAAGACCATCGTTTTGATTATTTCTACCGCAATTGTATACTGTCTTATATCCCGATATGTTGAACAACTCAATGTCTTCTATTTCCCAAATTTCCGAAAGGATTATACAATCAATATCGCATTCTAATTGGGCCAGTAAAATCTGAAATTCATCGAAGTTTTTAGATATGCTTCTTATATTGTTATGCAGTATCCTGAATTTTTTATCCCTATTTAGGAATGATTTAAGTTAATTAAATTTTCCGATCTCCAATGTATTTATTTGTTCAGTCTTGAAATCTCTCATGAACTGGTTCATATATCAAATTAATATTAGATACCAAAAAAATCCCACAATGAAAAACTTGTTGGTCACTTAACACTTCTACTATTTTAGCAAGTTCACTCCTTCTGCAGAGAACTCGCCCTGCTTTAACCCATATGTACTTGTATCCTATATTCTTCAACTCTTTTGCCTTCTTAAATAGTTCCCGTGTTACCCTTGGCAAGTCCTCATTGATGAAAATGTGGCGTTTTTCTCCCTTTAGTCCCATATTATCGGAATTCAGCATTCTCTTAACCTTTCTCTTTATCAGCACTTCATTTCCAATACTTTCATTTGGAAGCGTTACTAGGATCGGTTTTATGAGACTGCTTGAAGTTATTACCCTAGTTCTAATTTTTTCCTCTACAATATTTACTTCTAGATTGTTAAACCTTCACAATTTCAGACTTCTCTGTCATTCCAATCACAATAACATTCTTTTTCCTTGCTTGTATATCCACAGCCGTGGCAGACGCAATTGTTTGATTTTTCAAAATATCCAATTCGTTCTTTAGAAGTTGTATTTCCATTCTTTGTTTGTCCTGTTCTCTTCTTAGGCTCTTATTCTCCTTTTTAATTTCCTCTAGGGTACCGTTCATTTCTTCCATAATACCACCATTGAATGTTACCGCAGTCTCCAGGGATTTGAATGTTTCAAGTAACTTACTCAGCATTTCTTCTGTAGTGGGTACTCTCTCCTGACTGATTCTTTTCGTCAGACGTTCACATTCCTGTTGTAAAGTACATTCTTCTACAGGGCTTTCATCAGAACTTGGTGCGTCGCAATCAGTACATATCCATTTTGACCTTTTTCCCCTGAAGAATTTCTTCCTTTTTAATACCAGTACAGGTCAAATGTGCCCAACCATTTGGGCACATGAAGGGGGACATAAGAGAGCCAGAGGGGGGAACCATCAGGGATCTTCCCATTGATGGGATTGCGCCAACAGAATCATTCTCGGAGATGTCCGGGTTCAACGGTGATTTCGGGGTGATCGAAACGATACCTGGGTTAGGGAGAATAATTAAATGGAACTTGGGAAGCCGGAGAATTGGCCATGGCCATAGCGATTCCCCTAGCTGGAGATTGTATATTGTATATTATATACATAAAGGAACTGGCGCTGGAGTATATGGGCCAGACATCAAATGCTCACTATCGCTAGGCTCCTATCCAAGCATCTTTCAGGCAATAGTACTTGCAATAGGAAGATCGGTGGAAATGAACCTAGAAAGAAACTATCAGAGTTGTGATATAGCCATCCACTCTGACAGTCAAGCTGCTATTAAAGCTCTGAGCTCCCATGTTATCGAATCCAAGCTAATATGGGAGTGCCAAAGAAAACTCAATGAAGTAGGCAAGAACAACAGGGTCTCCTTGGTCTGGGTTCCTGGTCACACGAGAATAATAGGAAATGAGGAGGCCAACACACTTGCCAAGAAAGGAGCACAAACCCCCTTTATTGGCCCCGAACCTTATTGTGGGGTTGGTAGACATACCTACAAAAGTGAATTCCGGACGAAAGAAGAAACCGAGAGAGGTATTTTCTGGAGATTTCTCCCTGGAATGTATCACTCCAAGAAATTCCTCCGGAACTTTGATACTGTCAGATCCAAGAAATACTTGGACCTCAGTAAGTACACGCTGCACCTCGTCACTGGCTTCCTGACAGGGCACTGCGGCCTCAGGAAGCATATGATGAGATTAGGGCTAGCAGAAACTGACGAGTGCAGATTCTGTTGGCAGGAGGAAAAAACTCCTGATCACCTGATAACGGAATGCCTCGCCATCTCAAACCAACTCAAGGAATGCTTTGGGCAAGAAATCTGCAGGAGCGAAGACGTAGCCTCCTTGAAGCCATCCGAGATACTGGAGTTCATCAGAACTCGGGAACTGGAAGGTGAGCTGTAGATGGTAATGACATCGACAGCTCTGAAGGGGGGGGGGGGGCACAATAGACCTTAAGGTCGCAGTGCAGCGTTACCCCATACAACAATATACAATATAGCTGGAGATAGTTACGTCTCTAGGAAGATGGTCGAAGCGAATCTCATATGTATTAATGATAACCGCGATCTACATCAACAGGGAACACGAGCAGATATCCAGAAGAAGCTACAACCTAGTCGTGGAGAAGCCCTCCAGTAACTACAAGGACGCCTTGAGGGTGGTCTTGACCAAAAGTGGAATGTGGAAGTATATGAAGATCACGGCAGTGCAGGGGGAACACCTGCAGAGAGTATCCTGTCCGCAGCAGGAGATCAGGTGATTGCGGGTACGCCCCAGGAAAGGCGAAGAGCGATGAGCCAACTATTGGCACACACTAATATTTACGGGGCACGGCTCCTTCGAAGTCTTCAGGGAAAGGATTGGTTAGACGGCAAATCGAGGGATAGTGTCGGTCACAGGGTGATTGAAATGTGAAAGATGGACAGAGGAAACGCGTGAGCTAAGGAGCCTCTTCGGGGATAACCTGTCGGAGAATCCTGAGGGGATGGTCGATAATAAGAGTAAATGGAAAGAAAAGAGATAGAGGGTAGGATTAGGCAGGCCGAGGAACGGGAATAAAAAGAAGAGATTAATTCGCGCTGCAAGATACACAAAGGGCTGTAAGGATGCAGCACCACTGCATCAGAAAGGTTTGTTTTGTTTTTTTTATTCTGTAAACTCGTAAGGTTAAGAGTTCAAAAGTAGCTATACAGAGTGAGTCTTTGACCACTGCATTAATTTTAACCAAAGATTCCTCTCATCAAATGAAACACTTCTTTCATTTAACATTTTTCCAAATTCAGCTCAGGTAAAAAGATATAGGCTGTTGAAATTTTGAAAAAAAAAATCAGTTTTTATTTTGTAGCTTTGAAATCCTTTTTTCGAATAAAATGAATGTTGGCGTAAAGTTTCCTATAACTATGATACATATTTTCCAAATATTAGTTATTTTCTACTTCTAGTGGTTTTCTAGTTATGGACTCGTGGATTCATAAAACTAAACGAAATTAGCATAAAGAAAGCATATAAAGTTTTTCTTGAGTCATTTCAACAATATTCCATCGTTTTAGAACATTATATTATATTTCATCATTTCTCCTTAAACGCACCGTTTTCGAGATATTCTTCATTGAATGTTTTAAAATGGAAAACTCCAGAAATTTCACTACTTTTATGGATTCGTCCCTGAGCGTTGGAATCCCGAATCAAGCTATAAACCACGTTACCATGCCTTATTCTCGACCGCCAACAATGTCATAGATAATTTATATGCGGGAGTGTACATTGTGAAATCTTTAAACGCTTGTAACTTTTTACCTGAGCCGAATCTGGAAAAATGGTAAATGAAAAAAGTGTTTCATTTGATGAGAGGAATCTTTGGTTAAAATTAATGCAGTGGTCAAAGACTCACCCTGTATAGCTAATTTCGCATTTTCACGGCAAATGCTAGTGCATTTGTCATATAAAATCGATTTATTATTATTATAAAGGAGAGGGGAAGGCGTTTGGTGGGTGGGCCCAGTATTGAGAGTCCAATCTTCCCTAGGGCAACTTCCTAGGATAACATGATTTTGTCCACCTCCAAAAAAAAATCAATTTCGTCGAAGTATTTTCGAACTGCGATATTTTGCAACTTTTATATATAGGCGGACTCTGCCTAGCCATCATTGAAATATACACATTCATACAATTAACTCACCATCTGCAGGTTTAATATGTACACTTCTTAAAATTGAAGAGAGTCTGTCCAACCAAATAACAGGATCAGATTTCGTCCCTTTAGGAATTGGGGTATTCTGGTCCATTATCTGAATCAAAGGTGTTATTGGAATGAAGCAAATTTCTCGAAAGGCTACGACTACATCATTTGGTGGCATGAATCCAATAATTGCTGCAACACCCTTCAAAAGCCCTGAAACATTTGAGATACACTTATGAAGCTTTTAACTTTGTAGTTTGTTGATAATAATAAATATACTAGGAATAAGAAGGTTCCGGGTTGGACCGCGTCTAGAGTTTAATGTCGTTCGACGTTTCGGCTCCTATTGTGGAGCCATTATCAAGAGCAAGATGTTAAATGTAAACCAACCCCGGGGTCTCAATAGGCCTACTCCTCAGGTTTCATCACCAGTAGTCTCGAAGATCACTGAATTTCTACTACTTCGAGAAGACTGAAGTCTGAACGGGGGTTTCGCGAATTATGCGGCTGGTGGGCATTTTCTCTATTTCGATGGTTCTGTAGCTAGCTGAGGATGATTCAGCTCTGTGAGTTTGTGTTCATTTACTAAGTTAGTCAAACGTCTGTTAGTTTGACCTATGTATGAGCTTGGAAATTCCCAGCATGTTATCTTATATATACGCCTCGGGTTTCATTGGGAATGGAACATTCAACGGAGAAAATTGAAAATTTTATTGATCGCAGTGAAACTAGCTTTTATTTCCTGTTTCTCAAACATGCGACCTCTTTTATCGGAAACATCTTGGATGAAAGGAAGGAAAGCTTTGTGAGGAAATCTCTCTAGTGGTTCCTTTCGATCATGGATATTTCATAGTGATAACTAAGCATGAAGGTATACTGAGTAGCAGAATGTAAGCTGCCCTCAGTATCACCGAAAAGTAGTTTGAGGAAGAAGGTCTTAACGTCAATCCCACAAAGACTACCTTGAGTCCCCTCACTAGAAGGAGCGATCTGAATCTCAAGCTCCGGTCCTAATTGGCCAGAGAAAACACAAAGACAAAATTATTTCCAAAGCAATAGCAGCTATGTGGACCTGTAAAAGGCTATTTTGGAAGACTGTTCCGGAAATGGCAATGTGAATATACACAGCAGTAGTACGTCCCATTGTCAGCTACGAATTCTAGGATGGTGGACAAAAACTCATGAGGACAACATAAGCACTCGGTTGCAAAAACTGTGCTTATAAACATGTTTTATTCTATTACGTAAATCTATGTTCTTTGAAACGTAAACTGAAAATTTCAGGCCCATATTCCATTACTAATGTATATTATTGAAATAGTAAACAAATAAACCAAAAGTTAACCCCTATACGAATTGAAATGGATTTTTCTATGGCCTCCCAAACGCGTTTCGATAATTTCGATTAATTCATTCGATAATATGAAGTTGGGGTTCATGGAACAGTTTTTGGTGAAAAATAACAAAATGAACATTAATTTGATATGAATCAATTAAAATCAAAAGCAAATATCAGACACGAGAAATTTATATTCCATACTCACCTAACACAGCATCATTACTGATACAGAATTCGTCAACTTGGTGCAATATCTGCAATAGAAAGGGTATATGTTTAGCCATGTGATTTCCACATGTTGTACAAATATTTTGAAGTGCCTCTGCAGCAGCTGGACCAATGTCTGGTTGTGGTAAAGAAGATACTAGAAAATGCAATATGGGATCCAATGTACTGGGGTGTTTTTCCACCCATTCACATAATTCTCCAAGAAGCATCAAAGATGTATACTTAACAGCAACATGTGCTGTTTGTTCTTGAATACTGAGTATTGCTTCCACAACTTTAGGCACAACTTCATCTTCATCTCTGAAAACAATGAATAATTTAATTAAAGATGTGGAATTTTATGGAAATCATTTGTCACATAATTAAATTAGAAAAATTACTGATATCATTGGGCCCATTTCCAGCTCAAAGTTCTAAAATTACAGACATTTGGGCAAAATTATAGCGCTTTCTCTGAGTCGCAAAATACAATTTAGACGTCTGCTCGTGCGCAGAACGAAAAATGCCCGAAAAGGGCATTGTTAAATTCAAAATTGGCGCAAGGATCACGTTATGGCCCCTTCCCCTAGGAAACTACGATATGTTCTCGAAACTGGCTTGCACACACACACACGCACACACACACAATTGACATGAGTTGTAATATGATCTTCTAGTCGTTACCCAATCATTAAACTTTCAGACATTTTTTTTTTTAACACGATCGAATCTATATTGTAGGAGTTATAGAAGTAATACTGGAAACCGAGAATCGTT
This sequence comes from Halyzia sedecimguttata, assembly GCA_937662695.2. Taxonomy (NCBI): domain Eukaryota; kingdom Metazoa; phylum Arthropoda; class Insecta; order Coleoptera; family Coccinellidae; genus Halyzia; species Halyzia sedecimguttata. The sequence continues at coordinate 17,201,903 of OW569415.2, forward strand.
GGGCGAGTTCAGTTTCTGACGTTTAAAATTTGTGTAAATGAGGGGACGTCTCGAGGGAAAAAGGTGGAAAAAGAGAGGATTTTGAGGTTACGCGGGGAAAGGGGATGGTTGAAATTGCCGATAAGGCTATGCCACCATAGCCTTATCGACAATGTCTATGGAAAATTTCCATATAATTAAAAAAAATTCAGAAAGTACAGTAAAGTAAATCGAGATTTTTGGGAATTTATTTTAAAATTTAAGGGTTGTTTCGAGGGCGGTAACAAGCGAAAGCTGAAGAAGAAATTTCTATAACTATCACCATTTACGAAGGATTTACGAAAAAAAATGGGTTCAAGCCCTGTGGACAGTAGCTTTCTGGCGCTCTAGTTCAAACAGACAAATTATATCTCCGAAAGTATTGGTTTCTCAGAGTTGGGAATTATATCAATGTATTCATATAATAGAACTGCATCCTAAAGGAAATACAATTCAAATAATAGTTTATTTACCAAGATTAAATGAGCAATCATGAGAATGAGAAAAGCACCATGGAAGAAATCAAATTAAATCTGGCCAATTTTGCCCAATAACGAACGTAACCGAGATATTCATCTCCCTAAACTACTCTGAAAATTTCAACTACCTACCTCATTCCGTTCGAGAGTTATATCTATGTCTATGGATGAAAAGCAGTCTAACTACTCTCAGATCTCTTACTTCATGTTCAGTTCCGAAATGTAAGAATTTTCTGAGAAAAACTAATTTCGGAGCAAACAACTGAGATTTTTCTCACTTCGCTCACAATTCTTTGATTGATTAGATAATATCTCAGGAACATCATTTGACATTATGACAATTCATATTCATACATAGAATAATATCATTCTGTGACAACGTTGAAATACGATTTATTATTGAAATTTTGAAAAATTATATCTCCGAAAGTATCAGCTTGTTAGAGTTAAAAGTGATATGAGTGGATTCTTATGATAAAACTTTTAATTAAAAAAAATTTAATTTGGAATTTGTTTCGTAAAAAAAAAATTTTTTTTTTGTTACTCCGAAACCATCTGTCCGATTTTGCCCAATAACGAACTTAGCCGAGATATTTATCCCCCAAGCCTACTCTGAAAATTTCAACTCTCTAGCTCGTTCCGTTCGAGAGTTATCGTGCCTACGGCCGGCCGGACCGGCCGGCCGGACCGGCCGGACAGAATGAATTTCGACCACGGATTCTTGATCAGTGAGTCGAACCAAATCGTTTAAGACCATTTTCATCGAAATATTCGAAAATTACAGACATTTGGGCAAATTGATAAGCACTCAGTTCCGAGGAACTAGAGCGCCAAAATTTTGTTCACGTCCGGACCACAAATCGCGACAAAATCGATAGTCGAAAAGTAGAGTGATATGGATGCACGCTCCAAAGTAGAACTTGCTCGCGAGTTTATGTCGAAAGATCGATTCGCTAAATAAAATATTTGGGGTTTTCCTTTTCGCAAGGTTTATATTCGAAATCGACGTAAGGGAAGCTGGTATTTTTCGGAAGAATTTCAATTTACTTCGACCAATTAAAAAAGTCGACACTGACAGATATCGACTGTTGGATTAGAATGGGCGAGGTTTTAAAATTTTTCACGCAAAATATGCCGATGAGGACCGTTTTAGAACGGGAAACTATGCAGAAGGTGATGATTAGGGATAAAAAACGTCAAATAATATGTAACATGATGATATTTTCCAGAAATTGGAAAGATGAAAAATTAGAATTCTGAAAGAAGGATAAAAGTAATAAAAATCATTCATATACCCCTGGCATCGCAGAATCTACATACAGCTATTATAGCGCATAGGTTAATAAGCTGAAGGTACCAGGATCACTTCCCGTAGCCGTAACTTTTCCTTTTCGTTTGCGCGCATATTCTGGAAAACAGCGTGTTATCATTTTGCCCAGATGTCTGTAACGTTCGAAAATGGTCTCAAACGATTAGGATCGAGTCTCTGATGATGAATTCGAGGTCAAATTTGATTCTCTCCAGCCGGTCGTTGCCACGATAACTGTAGAACGGAAAGAGATAGCGACTAGACATTTTCAGGATAGGTGGCGCGTACAAATACCACGAAAAGTTCGTCAAAAGGCATAATCGGCCTAACGGTTTACGAGTACTAATATTGTCTTCAACCAATACAGATCTGATCGAATTAAAACTTGGTAGCTAGTTGTAGAATACCACTAAAAAGACCTATGAGAAATGTTGTGAGGCTCGTATCTCTAGGAAATTTTACAAAAAATTATTAAAAAATATGATTTATCTCACAACTTGAGAACGGATTGAGATAGCGACTTGTAATTTTTAAGATATGTTGCGAATAGGAATGCGACATTTGACTTTGTAAATAGGCATAATCCGCAAAACGTTTTAGAAGTTATATTCATCTAAAATTTTGTTCTTACTTCCTCAATTACTCAAAAAATACTAAAACGATCCTAATAGAACATGAGAATCAGTCGAAGAATGCCGACGCGCAAATTCCGTAAAGATCGTATCACTAGAAAATTTTAAAAGAATCATTGAAAAAAATTCTATATATCAAAAACTATCCGTTCGACATCGCGGAAACTTTGCTGGCACCTTCAAAACCCAACTTTACAGACAAGTTCCAAATTTGAACACGATCGTATCTATATTGTTGAAGATCCGAGCAGTCTTATGTGAGTTCAGTATATTCTATTTTGAGTTCACCGTGGACTTATAATATGAACACTACAAAAGTAACTACACTCTTGTCCACTACAGTTTTTGTCGTCTGACATATGTTTTGGAAACAAAGTTTCCATCTTCAAAGACGAAGCGTTACTAAAGCATGCAATCAATTTCTACATGAGTTCAGTAGCTGGATGGGTGACCATTTGCCAAGGTAACCTTCGAACGGAAAAAGATAGCGACTTGCAATTTTCAGGATAGGTTGCTCATCCGAATTGGACTTTAATTTCGTTGTTGGGCATAATCAGCCCAACAGTTTCGGAGTTATACCCATCTGAAATATCATTTTCTCGATAACTCAAAAAATACAGATCCGATCAAATTGAAACTTGGTAGCAAGTAGTGGAATACCGACATAAAGACGTATGTGAAATTTTGTGAGGATCGTATCACAAGAAAATTTTGAACAAATTATGTATCTCAGGATAACTTGAGAACGGAAAAACGTGGCAACTTGCAATTTATAGGGTAGTCTGCACATCGAATGCGACATTTGAGTTCGTTAAAAGGCATAATGGGCCAAATGGTTTTTGAGTTATAGTTATCTGAAATTTTATTGTTATTTCCTGAATAACTCAAGAAATACGAATCCGATCCAATTCAAACATGTTGATCAGTTGTAGAATGCCGATGCGCAAATTTTTGCAAAATTTCGTGAGGATCAGATCACTAAAAAATTTTAAAAAAGTACTTGAAAACAATACTATATCTCAGAAACTATCTGTCCGATATCGCTGAAATTTTATGAGAGCCTTCAGAATCTAACTCTAATGCCAAGTTCCAAGTTTGAACACGATCGGATTTATATTGCTGGAGATCCGAGCAGCCTTGTGTGAGTTCAGTAGCTGGGTGGTGGCTGGTGCCTCGATAACTTTCGAACGAAAGAAGATAGGGACTTGCTTTTGTCTATTGTCCATTCTCCTGCATTGGTCACTCTTAATCCAATCTACCATGGTAAATTCGATTAAGAGTGTCCAATTCAGGAGAATGGACAATAGAACATACGCGCAAAAGCTTCTAACTTCACGTCAGTACTAGAAACAATTTTTTCTTCATACCTCTAGGACCATATATCAAACAAGATATTTGTTGAAATTCGAAAGGTTTAATGAACCCAGACGCTTGACATTTCGGTATTCACCGCAGGCCTATAATAATATTTATGGTATGAGTGGCAAAACATGAGAAATTACTCTTATTTCTTCAAGATTTAAATTCGACCTCCTGACTGTCAGGTAAGCCTTTCTACCTTCCATCCATGAGAGCTTTTTATAGTTTGATGATAAAAGTTCTATTTGAATCGTGAAAGTATAAATTGCAATTGGAATAGAGTCAATATTTCACAATCAAATGTCTAATTCCAATTTGATCGAATCTGTATTCATTGAAATGGGGGAAAAATCTATATGGGCATATTTACCCACCCAATGTGCAGAAAATGGATATTTTGTCCATCCACGAACTAAATATTGCTATTTAAGGCTTTATATCTACAAATTTCAGGTCAGTTTAATATCAATATCAGGTCAAGATTGACTGTCCCAATGCTCAAAAACAGCTGTTTGTTTGCATTGGGATTTAAGTAAACGTCTCAGCACATTTTTGACTGAAAATTTGCAAGATACAGGCATTTGGACGAAATGATAGCCTGGTATGAGCGCACATCATTTTGCAAATATTTCATGATATACAAACATATTTTTTTTGTAGTTGCAGAAAAATAAAATTCACTGGAAAGCCCTACATCTAGAATCATATAATTTACTTACGGAAAAATATTTTTCGCTACAGACTGCATAACAAACAATGATGCTTCACTTTGATCCCAAGTAGCATTTGGATTTTGTAAATTCAAAAACATTTGTTTGAAACAATTACTACTTCCAACTATGAAAATGACATCTTTTATCAAGTCAGATGCTTTGGATCGGAAATATTTGAACTCATCATTGTCTTTCAAAAGTCCCTCATGATCTGGTTCTATTTGACAATGTCTACATAGAGCAGTTATGAGCCGTTCCACAAATGGTTTGAAAAGTTCAGCAATTTCTTTGTTATTTTTATGGTATAATTCCTCACTGAGCACATACCAAAGGCTGAAAGTTAAATCAGCTACCTAAAAAGAAAAAACTAATCATGTAATGCAAAATGTATTGGGGGGGATTGGCAAGCTCGTTCCATTATTCAGTCAAGAATCTAGATGGAATCGAATTGCAAATCTAAGTGCAAACTACTATGTTCAATGTTGATGAATGCATACAAATTTGAAAACACGTTAAAAAACAAACTTCACTAACCAAAGATTAGGCAAAGTCTGTAGGACTGAGATACTCATATGTTCTGAATGAATAAGTATGTGACCTTCGTTGGGAAATATTCTTTGAATTAAATACAGAAAGGAGCTATTTGGACATGAATTATGTTTTCTCATTTCAGAAGATCACTATAAATTTTACATAACAGTTTATCATATCCTATTCAAAAAGGACCGATTCTCTATTTGTTTCTATATCTCCGGTTTTTTTCTCAACTGGATATTCATTACACCCGCATTTCAGATCAAGCATTCGCGATAAATTTGTTTGTTTTTAGATTTCCAACCCCAATTCTTATTCGTCAAAATGCTCATCATAGACCATTGCGGTATGTATTTGTTATTTCATGAAGCATAATGAAATATCCCGAATTTCATATCAACGCGCTAAATGGTTCTCGAGAAATATATATATTTTTTTAAATTTCCACCCGTGAGTGAACTGATTGGAGGGTTTCCTTCAGTAATATTCGATTATTGTATCAAATATCATGAAATTTCCTCCAATAACTCATGAGAAAGGCTTCAAACGGTTGGAGGAAGATCAATTAATACCTTCATGATTTAAGTAGGATTTAGTTGCCTCTAACTTCAGGAGGCATTTTGGCTCACATGAATGGATGTAGGATTTCGGTGCGTGTTCAGAACTCGATACGGTCAAATAGTAGTATATAGTAGAAGTTGTATCTGGTATTTATTGCCTTTACAAGCTGAGGGCTATCGACCTTAAGTCGTCTTTCAGACTTCGGTCAAGTAATGTGTTGCACTTTTGTTTACTCATGCCTTGAATAGTATTATTTGTCTACGGTCAAATTTCATAGATGATCTTGCTTGATGGTTCATTTAAAAGAGCAATCAATTCCATTGAGATGTATCACCATACACAACTGAAATCAAACATCCGTCATATAAACAAAATACAATTTCAAATGTTGAAAATTATTTATATCTATTCCGATCTAAGACTTTTTCAATATGGACTCGTTGATTTACGTAAAAATGTATCGCCTTTGTGCTGTTCGACCTGAATGAATACTGGTCCACTGTATTCGTTATCATCGCTCTTCATCGGAACTATGCGATGGGTTTGGCACTCTCTCTCATCGTCTGTCTTCGAAGCAACACGTTGCCAACAAACATTCCGATGTAGAAGAATACTTGTGAAGGTTAACGTTCATTTCCTTATTTTTGCGCGGATGTTCTAAGGAAAAGCGTGCTATCATTTTGCCCAAATGTCTGCAATATTCAAGTTTTTTGCCGAAAATGGTCTCGAACGATTAGGTTCGACTCACTGATGATGAATTTGAGGAAAATTGAATAAATAAAAATCCGCCGGCTACATTCGTTAATGTGCAAAATCCACTGAGTGGTTTCAGAGTTATATCCATTTGAAAGTTTGTTTTCCCAATAAATATACTGGTCGAATTAAACCGCGGCAGTTGGAAAATATCACCACAAAAACTGATGCAAAATTTTGTCCGGATCGCATGACTGGAAAATTAAAAAAAAATCTGTATCTCAGAAATAATCCGTCAGATATCTTTGAAATTCTGCGACAGCCTTCAAAACCTTATTTTACAGTAATGTTCTAGATTTGAACTCGATCGGATCTATATTTGCGAGGAAACCAGTGAGGAGGTGCAGTGTGTTCTTACTGAGGTCCAAGTATTTCTTGGATCTGACAGTATCAAAGTTCCAAAGGAATTTCTTGGAGTGATACATTTCGGGGAGAGATCTCCAGAAAGTACCTTTCAGTTTCTTCTTTCATCCGAAATTCACTTTTGTATCTATCACCCCACAGTAGGCTTCAGGGCCAATAAGGGGGGTTTGTGCTCCTTTCTTGGCAAGTGGTTTGGCCTCCTCATTTCCTGTAATTCCTGCGTGACCAGGAACCCAGACCAAGGAGACCCTGTTGTTCTTGCCTACTTGATCGAGTTTTCTTCGGCACTTCCATATTAGCTTGGACTCAATAACATGGGAGCTCAGAGCTTTAATACCAGCTTGACTGTCAGAGTGTCTTTCTAGGTTCATTTCCACGCATCTTTCTATTGCAAGTACTTCTGCCTGAAAGATGCTCAGATAGGAGCCCAGCTATAGTGAGCATTTGGTGCCTGTCCCATATACTCCAACACCAGCTCCTGTAGTGGTTTTTGAACCACCTGTGTACCATTTAATAGAATTTCTTTCAAGAACTTGGGTGGTGGATTTATGTCCCAGTTTTTTTTCCTACCTAGCACTGTAGTGGAGTTCTTTTCGATGCTTACTTTCTTGATCATTTCGTCACCAGGAAGATTGGATGATGAAATGTACCTGTTGAGAGAGGACCAGGCTTACTTGTTTTTAATACTCTCATTACCTGTTCCTTTTCTAGATATTCTGAGAATGGCTTCATGGGCCATTTTCTCTATCACCAGATGAGGTGGTGTGAGATTTGCGATAATCTCAAGTGCCCTGGTAGGACAGGTTCCCATAGTTCCAGTGATACACACACAGGTCAGCTTTTGTACTTTGTCGAGGGTTTTCCTCGTACTATTCTGGCTTGTTTTTGAGTACCAGACTACTGCCCCATACGTAATTATGGGTCTCACAATCATGACGTACATCCATCGCAGTATTTTAGGGTTGCAGCCCCAAGTCTTACCGGCTAGATTCCTGCACGCCATTGAAGCCTTTGCTTTGCTAGCAGTGGTTCCAACATGCTTATTTTTATTATTATTTATATTATATTCTAGTGTTACCCCTAGATATTTAACTTCGGACTTCCTTTCTATAATATCTCCGTTCAAAAAGAGGGAACTCACAGCTGTAAGTTTCCTTCTCCGAGTAAACAGAATCACTGTGGTCTTGTTCAGGGTTCTCGGCAAGCAGATACCGGGACCGATTCTTGTAGTGACCATACGATTCGACTGATTTGTATAAGAATAATAATAACTCCGAAACCGTTGGACCAATTATGCCCAACAATGAACTTAACTCTCCCATTCGGATGCGCAACCTACCCTGAAAATTGCAAGTCCCTATCTCTCTTTTCCTTCGAATGTTATCGGGGCAACGGTCACCCATCCAGCTACTGAACTCACCTAAGACTGCTCGGATCTCCAACAATATAGATCCGATGATGTTCAAACTTGTAAATTTACAGTAGAATTAGGTTTTGAAGGCAATCGGGAAATGTCTGCGATGTCGGACGAATGGTTTCTGATATATAGAATTTTTTTCAATTAATTTTTTTAAATTTTCTTGTGATACGATCAATACGAAATTTCACAAGAATTTTCGCGTGGACATTCTACAACTCTAAGAGATAGAGTAAGACGTGAGGAAATACGAGCGAGAGGTGGGATAGAGGAAATAAACCTGTGGACCAAAAGAAGAAAAATAGAATGGAATCAACACATAGAAAGAATGACAGAAAATAGAACAGTACGAATAGCAAGAGACAAATCGCCAAATGGAAGAAGATCAATAATAGGACGACCAAGAAAAAGATGGTGAGACAATATCAGTTGAGGCTAAAAACCGAAGTAAAACAGGCGTGAGCCTATTAATGAAGTAGGAAGAAGAAGAAGCATTCTACAACTAATAACCATGTTTGAATTGGATCGGTTTCGTATTTTTCAAGTTATTAAGGAAATAACAATCTTATTTCAGATGGGTATAACTCCAAAACCGTTTGGTCGACTATGGCTATCAACAAACTCAAATATCGCATTCAGATGCACAACCTACCTAAATTGCAAGTCGCTATCTCTTTCCGTTCTCAGGTTATCATGACATAAAAAGTATGTTTTAATATTTTTTAAAAAAATTTTTATGATACGATTCTCACAAAATTTCACAAACGTATTTAGGTTTGTATTCTACAACTACTCAGCAAGTTTTAATTCAATCGGATTTGTATTGGTTGAAAACAAAATTATTGCTCAGAAACCATTGGGCCGATTATGTCCATTAACGAACTTGTCCGTCGTATTTGGACGCGCCACCTACCCTGAAAATTTCAAGTCGGTATATCTTTCCGTTCTCAAATTATCGTGGCAACGGCCGGCCGGACAGAATCAGATTTGACCTCGAATTCTTCATCAGGGAGTCGAACCCAATCGTTTGAGTCCATTTTCGGTAAAAAAATTCGAAAATTACAGAAATGTGGGCAAAATGATAACGCGATGTTCCCCAGTACAGGCGCGCAGAAATGTTGAACTATATATGAGATACATTGCTTCCATAGAATCCCCTTGGGGGGTCCACGCATGTGTGGATTGAAGCTGCACTATCTCCTGAACCACTGGTGTTCAAGAATCAGAGTTTTGTCTGAGGTTTGTGATTTTGAGAGGACTTTCTGCCAAGAGTATATTACGCATGCGCATAGGAGGCTCTTTTTGGGTTGTACGACTTACGTTTACTTCTAGCGGTCATGAATTTGGTGCTGCGATATTGTGAGGTTTTCAAAGAAAATTCCTGGCAATTCTGTGTTCGGACAAGTCAGTTTCGAGGAAATAGCGTTGTTTTCGAGTTGAAATGTCTGTACTGTGGCCTTGGGGTCAATTTATAAACAACTAAATTTTGGAAGATGTACTCGTATATTAAATTACATTCGGATTTGTAGAATATGCGTAAGCAATTGCGTTCCTAACGGGGGTCTCCTAACCGTAATCTGACTCTCCTTAGTCCTATGAGTGTCAGTATAATAATAATAATAATGTCTATAGCAAGCGCGCCAATGCAGATTGCCTTCACTATGAAATAAGTAAAAACGCTAAAAAAACATTGAGGTGGGGTCAATCTGCTATGGCGCGCTTGTTATAGACCTGATTATGATCATACTGACCCTCCTAGATCTTCCCCAAGGAGATCCCTCAGAAGCTTCTAGGAGCTTGTGCGACTAAAGCTGCGTATAAACAGCGACAGACAAAACCTCGAACATTGATACGCGAGGCGGCGTCGCGCTTTTTATACGGGGGTTCCTCGATCGGCAACCCCGTCTACATAGCGCGAGGGCTGCCTCGCGTATCGATGTTCGGGGGATTGCCGCTCGTAGTTTATACGCACCTTAAGGAGAGTCAGTTGTGTTCTTTGCCTACTTTGTTACTGTATCCTTACGCCAACTTTGGCTCAGTACTGTTAATTTTTGACCCGGCAGTGAATGGTGTCCACTATCATTTGGGTAGATCTTCGGCTCGCTCTATCCACTGAGCTTGAAGCAATCATCATTCAATTCGAATTAGTCAACGCGAAGAAGCTCGCCGAAGAGTACTGATTTCATTTAACAACGTCATTTAGGTAAGTTGCACCGTGTAATAAAAGAGCAAACAAAATTGGGGTAATCATTTAAAAAACTATATGACTCAAAAATAAATACGTAACGCCATAAGTAAAGTTTTTATACCATAATGTGGTTAATTAAAAACTAAAATTCACCTGTCCGAGTTTTTTCCTTGAAAACATTCAATAACGCAGTTATGAATTTTGGTCCTTACTCTATCCACACACTGTTTATTGGGGAACTTTTTCAATTCGACAGAAATAGATTGAAATAATTCTTAATGTACGAAAAAAATGGGTTCAAGCCCTGTGGACAGGAGCTTTCTGGCGCTCTAGTTCAAACAGACAAATTATATCTGGTATTGGTTTCTCAGAGTTGGGAATTATATCAATGTATTCATATGATAGAACTGCATCAAAAAGGAAATTCAATTCAAATAATAGTTTATTTATCAATATTAAATGAGCAATCATGAGAATGAGAACTGCACCACATTTTCAAATTTTTTTTTTGACACTTTGCGGTAATCCGGTCAATGCTTTGGACAGGAAACTTGTAGGAGTGAAGACATAATATCCTTGAAGCCTTCCCAGATATTGAGGTTCATTTATACTCTGGAACTGGAGGGCGAGCTGTAGATGGCGTAATGGTGAGAACAGCTCTGTTGGGGGGCACAATAGATCTCAAGGTCGCGGTGCAACGTAACCCCCATATCAATAATAATAATAAAAATCCGGTCAATACAAAACTTCACATGCGTATAAAGGTCATGATTCTACAATTTGGTGCTAAATTTCAGATAGATCGAGTGATCGGTTTCGGAAATATTCATAAAAAATATTTTTACTAAAATCGGCCATAACTCCGAAACCCCTTGATGGTTTTCGCCCATTAACGAACTTGTCCGAGATATTTACGCTCCAAAATCACCTTGCAATTTTCAATCCGCTAACTCCTTTCGTTCGAGAGTTATCGTGCCTACGGCCGGTCGGCCGGCCGGACAGAATCGATTTCGCACTCGGATTCTTGATCAGTGAGTCGAACCAAATCATTTGAGACCATTTTCAGCCAAAAATTCCAAAATTACAGACACTTGGGCAAATTGATAAGCAATCTGTTCCGAGGAACTAGAGCGCCAAAAAAACAAGTTTCGTATGACAATTGCCCAAAACAGGTTTAAAGTACCTACAAATAGTAGGTATTCCATAAAACATGTATAAAATAATAAATTACCTTGTAATCGATCAAAAATTTCCTGATCTACGTTCACAAAATTTTCTCCTCTCTCGAACTTTGGAATTATGCTTTCGATATTTACGTAATATTTTCAAACATTTTCGGGTGAGGTCCCCGTTGCATCGCTAAAATACGAGTATTTCAACCCCAATATTCTTGAAGTTACAATATTCCCTTCTGTCAAGTTGACTTTATGGCAATTCATACATAGAATATACATAGAATAATTATATCAATCTGTGAAATACGATTTACATTGAAATTTTGAAAAATCATATCTCCGAAAGTATTAGTTTGTTAGAGTTAAAAATGATATGAATGTATTCTTATGATAAAACTGCTTATTAAAAAAAAATTAATTTGGAATTTGTTTTGTAAAAAAAAATTTTTTTTTATTACTCCGAAACCTTCTGTCCGATTTTGCCCAGTAACGAACTTAGCCGAGATATTCATCCCCCAAACCTACTCTGAAAATTTCAACTCTCTAGCTCATTCCGTTCGAGAGTTATCGTGCCTACGGCCGGACAGAATGAATTTCGACCACGGATTCTTGATCAGTGTCGAACCAAATCGTTTAAGACCATTTTCATCGAAATATTCGAAAATTACAGACATTTGGGCAAATTGATAAGCACTCAGTTCCGAGGAACTAGAGCGCCAAAAATGCCCGGAAAGGGCAGCATGAATTTCAAATAAATATGTTTCGGAATTTCAAGCAAAATATTCCACAAAATAGAGTAATTTTTTGAATTTTTACATGTCACGTGATCTTCACGAAATTTTGTAAAACTGTTTGCTTTGGTCTTTTGCATCTAGCTACTGAGTATCTATTCAATCAGATCAGTATTTTACGAGTTATCGTGGAAACAAAATTTTAAAATTTTCGACATTTTTTTTTGCCACTTTATGGCCATCCTGTCAGCCACAAAAAACTCCGATTCTCCAACACTAGTGGTTCAGGAGATATTGCATCTTGAATCCACGCATGCGCAGACCGACACCGGGGGATTCTATGGAGGATAGCATCCTCCACCCCAAAACCCCAATCTTCTCAGAAGAAAACTCGAGCAGTTAAATTATTTCTCGTCTGCTTATGCGAATAACAAAAAATGCCCAAAAGAGGCACTTACACCCCCAGTCGTTCACCGTTCAGACAAATTTTGAAAAACCAATTTAAAATTCCACACATCGTTTACGCATCAATTCAATTGCCATGCTAGTAAGTAGTCCATATTTCAATCAGTTGCCCTCGTACATATTGCATTCATTCAGATAAACGCGCAAAAAATACGTCGGAACGAAATCTGATCACCAGATGTTGCAGATATTCCATGTAGGAATTCGAAATGAAATATAATTTGTCCAGTTTGGAAGTTCATAATTATAATTTTTTTTTTTTAGGCTCCTAGTGGTCTGTTCGCAGTGAAATTTTGCACACCCCAAGAAGTCATTATTGGTCACCGAAGTGCCAAAACTGAACTCAATCCGATATTTGGTTTCGGAATTTCCAGCAAAATATTCCGCTAATAGTTAAAATTTTTTTTAATTTTTTCTACTCATGCTACCCCCACGAAATCTTGCATAAGTGTTTTCGTTGGTACTTGGCATATAACTACCGAGCTTCAATTCAATTGGATCAGTTTTTTTCGAGTTATAGTGAAAACAAAATTTCAATTTCATTTTCAAATATTTAACTTTTTTTTTTCTAGTTTACAGCCATCCGATCAATATGAGATGAGATCAATATAGATCGAGTGATCGGATTCGGAAATATTTTTGAAAAACGGTTTAACTAAAAATGACCGTAACTCCGAAACGGCTCGATGGATTTTCGAAACATGCCCTGCAAATTTCAACGCTCTAACTCATTCTGTTCGAGAGTTATCGTGCTAACGGCCGGACCGGACGGACAGAATTGAATTTGACCTCGAATTCTTCATCAAGGAGCCGAACCCAATCGTTTGAGACCATTTTCGAAAAAAAATTCAAAATACAGACATTGTGACGAAATGATAGCACGCTGTTCCTTGCGGAACACGCGCGCAAAAACGAACATATCCAAAATCCTACATTTTAGATAATAAATAAATATGTATTTGATATATTGTATATGAATTTTCCAAAAATCATAATGGTCGACCCCGAAAAACCACACACCCCTATTTTGAATCGAATCTGGAAATATTCAAAAATCTCGTCTGATTATCATTATTTCGAAAAAAAAAATATATATAATTTTAGACCCCGAGAATCCACTCATACCATATATATTAAATATCGATTTATAATCATCTTTAAAACAAATTGCTCTCCCCGTATAAAAAATACATTACCACAGACATGGCATTTCTAATTCTATAAATTCTAACTGCATCATGAAATTCGTTCGATGCTCGTCAAAAATCAAAAGTTGAAAAATACCAACACGAAATCATATGCAAAACTTCGTTTCGGTATTTTTCAACTAACTACCGAGCTTTAATTCGGTCAGATTAGTATTTTTCGAGTTATTTGGAAAATAAAATGTCAGATGGCTGTAACTTCGAAACCACTCGGTGGATTACATCACATCCGTAGCCGTTTTTATTTTACAGCATGAAAATTGTTTTCATGGTTTCTTCTGTGGATACTGGGTGTAGTTTGAAGATAGAGTTTATCCCTATTATATTGTGAAGGAGTGGTGAGTTTTTGATGCCATTTGTTTAGTCTTTCGCAACAGATGAGTAGAAGGTATTGAACAAGTTTGCCATTCTTTTCGGATTTCCTGGTATTTCAGTGTTTTGATATGTGGTACCCTTGATTTTCTTGACTGTTTTCCACATGGTATTACTTTTGTTATCTGATTCCAATATTTCCCGTTTATAATTTTCGCAGTTTTCCTCTCAAAGAATGCTATCATACTCTCTTTTTACGCGCGTGTTCCGCAAGGACCAGCGTGCTATCATTTTGCCACAATGTCCGTATTTTTCGATTTTTTTTTTGCGAAAATGATCTCAAACGATTGGGTTCGACTCACTGATGAAGAATCCGATGCTTTTTAGGTCAAAATTTTTGCGTATTCTCCGAAAATTATGATTGAGGTGTCATTCGATTCGGCATGGCATGAAGAGAGTTTTTGAGAAAATGCTAAGGCCTCTCGCAAAAATCGCCATAGCTATAAACAATTAGGTGAAAAAAAAGGAGGAGGTTTAGGTTTTCGCCAATATCTCAAAAACTATTTGGGATAATTAAAATTTGAAAAAAGATTCGAATAGAGGAGGAAATTTCCTAAAAATATTTACACTGCAACCATGCCCTGCAAATTTCAACGCTCTAACTCGTTCCGTTCGAGAGTTATCGTGCTAACGGCCGGACCAGACCGGCCGGCCGGCCGGACGGAAGGACAGAATAAAACACTTTGGGTGTACCAATAAAATTGGTTCAAGCCCTGTGGACAGGAGCTTTCTGGCGCTCTAGTTCAAACAGACAAATTATATCTCCGAAAGTATTGGTTTCTCAGAGTTGGGAATTATATCAATGTATTCATATGATAGAACTGCATCCTAAAGGAAATTCAATTCAAATAATAGTTTATTTATCAAGATTAAATGAGCAATCATGAGAATGAGAACTGCACCATGGAAGAAATCAAATTAAATCTGGCCAATTTTGCCCAATAACGAACTTAACCGAGATATTCATCTCCCTAAACTACTCTGAAATTTTCAACTACCTACCTCATTCCGTTCGAGAGTTATATCTATGTCTATGGATGAAAAGCAGTCTCACTACTTTCAGATCTCTTACTTCATGTTCAGTTCCGAAATGTAAGAATTTTCTGAGAAAAACTAATTTCGGAGCAAACAACTGAGATTTTTCTCACTTCGCTCACAATTCTTCGATTGATTAGATAATGTCTCAGGAACATCATTTGACATTATGACAATTCATATTCATACATAGAATAATATCATTCTGTGACAACGTTGAAATACGATTTATTATTGAAATTTTAAAAAATCATATCTCCGAAAGTATTAGCTTGTTAGAGTTAAAAATGATATGAGTGGATTCTTATGATAAAACTTTTTATTAAAAAAAATTTAATTTGGAATTTGTTCCGTAAAAAAAAAATTTTTTTTTTGTTACTCCGAAACCATCTGTCCGATTTTGCCCAATAACGAACTTAGCCGAGATATTTATCCCCCAAACCTACTCTGAAAATTTCAACTCTCTAGCTCATTCCGTTCGAGAGTTATCGTGCCTACGGCCGGCCGGACCGGCCGGACAGAATGAATTTCGACCACGGATTCTTGATCAGTGAGTCGAACCAAATCGTTTAAGACCATTTTCATCGAAATATTCGAAAATTACAGACATTTGGGCAAATTGATAAGCACTCAGTTCCGAGGAACTAGAGCGCCAAAAATCTGTAGGACTAATATTTATAATTTTCCTAGAGGGTTGAAAATACGCCCAAAAACGGGTACTCCGGCTTCCGCAAGCCTCACCCCCTTCGTACCTTTGATGAATCAATATTATTTAAATTAAATATTATTATTAAATATGAAAATAAAAAAATACAGGCGCCTGCAGAATAGATCAATGAACAATAATTGGCGGTCCAAAAATGTATATCGCGATTTTTCAATTAGTTATCCATTAGTTAATTAACATTTTTTTGTAGCACGAACATTAACATTGTAAGTACGATAATTGTTAATTATTAATCTGAGAACTTTTTCCTTTCGTGGTTCTATTTTTCAAAAGTCTTAGAATAGATTCATATTGGAAAATAAAAAAAAATTATTTTCGTTTTGTTATGAACAATTTACTCAAGTGAAAAATTATAGACCTTCAATTTATAATAATACTATTGGTCCGTTTTCTTATGATCAGAAACTACTTAAAAAAGATTTTTAATAATTATTATCTCCTATTGTTTAAAAAATTGTTATAAACCAATGCGGTCTTCATGAGATAATTTAAAATTTTCTTTTGAAAACATAATTGAAGCTTTATAATTTTTCACTTAAGTAAATTGTTAATAACAAAACGAAAATTAACATTTCTTCAAATTTTCCAACGGGAAATCTATTCCAAGACCTTCGGAAAATAGCTCCACGAAAGGAAAAAAATCTCAGATTAATAATTCAACAATTATCGCAATGGCCAATGTTAATGTTCGCTCTACAAAAAATTGTTAATTAATTAACGGATAACTAATTGAAAAATCGCGATAAATATTTTTGGACCACGGATTATCGTTTATTGATCTATCCTGCAGACGCGTGAATTTTTTCATTTTTTATTTTCATATTTAATAAGTTTAAATCATATTTATTCATGAAAGGCCGAAGGGGTTAGGCTTACGCAAGCCGAAGTACCCGTTCACTATCACTTTTCACTAAGCTCAACAGTGTAAATAGTCAACATAACCTCATATAATGAAAGATTTAGGTAAACTTTTTTAGGACAGACTATAATCCCTGGTCGAGGTAACGAATTTAGCCGAGGGCTTGTCGAGATTTTCTTGTCGAGTGCTGGTGGTGCCAAATTGTCTTCGACTCGACATTGGCGACCCCGATTTCGATGTCGGGATCGACACGCTGTCGAGCGCTTGTGGTTCCACCACTGATTGAATTGAAACACAGTAGTTAGATGCAAAAGACCAAACCAAACACTTTTGCAAAATGTCGAGACGATCACATGACATGAAAAAATTTAAAAAATATTACTACTACTTTGCGGAATATTTTGCTTGAAATTCATGCTGCCCCTTGCGGGCATTTTTCGTTATGCGCATGCACAGATGAGAAGTGATTTAACAGCTGGAGTTTTCGTCACAGAATCGGAGTTTGTTGTAAGGTCTGTGATTTTGAGAGGACTTACAGCCGCGAGTAGATTGCGCATGCGCAGATGAGAAGTAATTGTTTTTGGGTTGTATGGGTTATGTTGGGAGTTCTGAGCCAATATTGTGAAGTCTAAAAGAATATTCATGGCAATTATGTGCACGGACAAGTCAGTTTTGGGGAAATAGCGTTGTTTCCGAGTTGAACGGACATTTTTCGTTATGCGCATGAGCAGACGATAAGTGAATTAACTGCTGGAGTTTTCGCCTGAGAGGCAGTCCGGCCGTTGCCACGATAACTTAAGAACGGGAGGAACTAGCGCAAAAAATATAGAACTGATCCAATTTAAGCATCGTTATTAGTTGTAGAATGCCAACCCGAATGTTCTTGCAAATTTTCGTGAGGATCGTATAACTAGAAAATTCTTAAAAAATCATTGAAAAAAATTCTATATATCAGAAACTATTCATCCGACATGGATGAAATTTTGCGAGAGCCTTTAGAACCTAATTCTACTACTAAGTTTCAAGTTTGAACACGATCGGATCTATATTGTTGGAGATCCGAGCCGCCTTGTGTGAGTTCAGTAGCTGGATAGGTGACCGTTGCTTAGATAACTCTCGAACGAAAGGAGATAGGAACTTGCAATTTTCAGGTTAGGTTGCGCATCTGAATGGGAGAGTTAAGTTTGCTGTTGGCCATAATCAACCCAACGGTTTCGGAGTTATATCCATCTGGAATATTATTTCCTCGATAACTCAAAAAATATAGACTCGATCGAATTGAAGCTTGCTAACTAGTTGTAGAATATCGACATAAAGACGTGTGTAAAATTTTGCGAGAACTGTACCGCTAGAAAATTTTAAAAAATTGGTTCAAGCACTGACGTGAAGTCAGGAGCTTTTGCGAGTATGTTGTCTTGTCCATTCACCTTTATTGGACACTCTTAATCGAATTCACCTTGGTGAGTTCTATTGTCTGTTCTCCTGTATTGGACACTCCGAATTTACCATGGTAAATTTTATTTAGAGTGTCCAATACAGGAGAACAGACAATAGAATGCTCCATTGTAAATTCGACACATCATTGCTTGAACCAATTTTTATATTTTTGTTTCTTTGTATAGTTCATTAAATGCGTGATTGTTTATTTTACAAGTACGTAGAATATCAAGTGTTGCCTTATAGCGTTTCAATTCTAGATTTTGCTCGATCGTGGGTCCTTATTTGTATTTTCCTTATGGGGAGAGAAAAGTTCAATTCTGTTTTGAAGATATTCACAAGTGTTGACTTCGTTTTCTGAATTGTTAATATTTCCCAATCTACATTTTCGAATCTTTTTTTCAAGTCTTTTATGTTGTTTAGAGTCATGATCCTTTTATGTAGCTGGTTTTTTTCTTGATCTCGAAGTTTAGCAGTGATAATTTAGGCTGTATTGTCATTTAATATATTGGCAGGTAGTGTTATTGCTGAGTAATCTTTATGGTTTGTGGGTATGTTGTCAATACATATCTTGCTGGTTGAAGTTATTCTCGTTGGCATATGAAGTAAGAAGTTTACGTAACTCACGTGTACGCTTGTTCTGTCTGTCTAGTATGTTGATGTTGAAATATGTTCAAATAGAATTAGAGGCTATGGTATAGTATGCAATTGATCAAGGAATTTTGCATTCCGACATAGGTGCCGCCAATGGGTAGCGCAGACGGAGACAATTTTCACGTTTACCGTTAATGTAATGACATACTCAAGTATGTTCAAACATTTTTGTTTTCCAAATAATAAAAAATCATTCAAAAAGTTTAAATATTTTTATTGTTTTTATCACCCTCAGAATAGCCGCTAAAACTTTTACAAACCAGGCGTCCGCCACTGCTTTATATCACAATTTTATTAGAAATGTTCAATCAATCAATAAGAACCCGACAAAAGAAACCTAAAGATTGGTTCAAGCACTGACGTGAACTCAGGAGCTCTTGCGCGCATGTTCTATTGTCTATTCAACTCTATTGAATACTCTTAATCGAATTTACCATCGATATACCTCAGACATGCTTGTAACAATTATTGGTCCTTCAGCTGAAAGAGCTCAAACTCTCCAGATCAGAGCTCAGAGTTTTAACTAGAGATGGAACGGATCGACATTTTTTTGACGAACCGGATCTCACTACTTTTCATGAGAGAATCGTCTAAGATCACAGAATTTTTAATTCTGACATATGTATTCCATCGGAATTGAAATTCATTAAATATCCAATAATATACGAAGAAAAATACGTTTCACGTAATTTCAGGATACGAAATTCCGTGAAAATTAACGCTTCGGCATTCTACAAGTAATTAACGAGTTTCAATTGGATCGGATATGTATATTTTGAGTTCTAGAGGAAATACAAAACAAAATTTCAGATGTGTAGAACTCTAAAACTATTTGGCCGATTATGCATATTATCGAACTCAAATGTGGCATTCGGATGCGCAACCTACTCTAAAAATTGCAAGTCGATATCTCTTTCCGTTCTAAAATGATCGTGAGATATATAATATTTGTTCATAATTTTTTTTTTATTTTCTATTGATACGATCCTCACAAAATTTCACATTAGTCTTTATGCCGGAATTCCACAAGTAGTTACCAAGTTTCAATTATTCGATCGGATCTGTATTTGTTGAGTTATCGAGAGAATAATATTTCTGATGGTTATAACTCCGAAACCGTTAGGCCGATTAAGCCTAGCAACGAACTTAACTGTCCCATTTGGATGCGCAGCCTACCCTGAAAATTGCAAGTCGCTATTTCTTGTCGTTCGAAAGTTATCGTTGCAACGGTCACCCATCCAGTTACTGAACTCACCCAAAACTGCTCGGATCTCCAAAAATCTGGATCCGTAGGTGTTCAAATTTGGAACTTGGCTGTAAAGTTAGGTTTTGAAGGTTCTCGCAAAATTTCAGCGATGACAGGCGAATAGTTTCTGATGTATACTCCATTCACATTTATAAAGTCTCCCGGTTGGCCATGAAAATTTGACACATTTCACCATGTATATTTTAAAAATGTTAGGTTATAGTCATTTTCCTGTCAGATAACTACGCAACGTTGTCCTCTCTACAAAGAAGTCGTAGTAACTACGTATTTTCACAATGTGAATTTTTTTCCTCTGTTGTTACTGGAAATATTTCACGTATATAAACTGGTTGGAAGATTCAATTATGCTATTTTATTGTATGGAAATCAAGAATCAAGTGTTGGAATTGTATTGAAAACTAATGGATAGAGAAGTCCGTTACTTTGTGATAGTTCATTTGAAAAAATAATAAAAGTACTTGAATAACCCGGCAGGAAAACTTCTAAACGAACAGACGTACCTATGGAATTCACGACTTTTCTCAAGAGGACATTTAAATACCTTGTTGCACAATTTGAAATACACCAGTTTCAAAATGTAGTAGTAATACGAAACCCGAGGCATTCTCACCTCAATAAAATATAATGATAGGAAACTAAGTAATTTCATTCGAGAGTTCAACATGTCAGAATGAAGTTTTCCTATTGCAGATTTCGGTTCTGTATAGCACTTCTGCTTCTTCAAAACTACTTTCGGCATTTTCAATTTCAAAGCGAAGAGTTCTTTATTATTCGAAGATTATGTTGAGAGTAGAAATTGGCAACGTCTCAGCGAATTGTTTTGACCTTGGCGATATTTCAGCAGTACAAACCTGCCTGTGTTTTAGTTACAAAAACGTGATAGACCTAAATCATGGCCAACCGGGAGACTTTATAAAAGTGAATGGAGTATACATATAGAATTCTTATCAATGATTTTTTTGGAAATTTTCTAGTGATCTCTTTCTGTTCGAAAGTTAACGTGGCAACGGCCGCCAAAGACAAGAGGGCCCAAGGAAAAGTGTCTTAAGGGGGCAACAAGGTCAGATTTATCATATTTCGGAACTTCCGTGTATAAAATTTGGTATGTAATATGCAACGATGTTCTGAAATATTGACATAAAACGATTCCGAGGGGGCAAATTCAGGGGTGTGTAACTCTGAAATTGAGTCCCATTTCACAAAAATAAAAAATAGGGGTCCCCTAAATTTTCTTCAAGAATCTACTGTTAAATTTTGTTGCATATATTTCAGGACGGGTCTCAGGTATAGACCCGCCCTGAGATGGTCTGCTTCTCTCAGGATTGTTCGACTCCAGTTCTTGATTTGTTACTCACTAAAAAACCTCTCGCACGTTCCTTAACAATAGAGATGAGCTGCAAGCGACCTTCACTCGAAGTGATCCGAGCAACACCGCTTTCTGCATTCTGTGCGCTAACTCCTCGGCCAGGGATTTGCAGTACGGAATAATTTTCAATTGGGTTACGTAGTTCGCTCTCATTCCGCCTAGGCATCCTATGATTAGTACGACCATCCATCCTAACCTTATGCCTTGGATACAAGATCCCCTGTTCAAACGTTAAATCCTTGCATTTTTTCCTCTTCTGTTCTTCTTTCATCGCCACATTATTTTCTATGGGGGAAGAAAATTCGATGACAAACAATTCCTTGAGTTCTTTGTCCAGCAGGAGTATATCTGTCTTTATTGCGTGGATCTGGCGAGTAGTTGGAGTCGCATAGTTCCAGTAGATACAAGCTCTGTCATTTTCAATAACTGCTTCAATCTCAAGAGGCACATATGGTAGCACTTGACTACCATAAACATCTCTCAGATGGAAGTAGAGAACTCGGAGTGCCGCATTGTGTCTTTCCACATGATCTTCGAGTAGTGTATTCAGTTGTGGATGTCTTATCTCTCTGCCAACTCTTCTTTGGTCTGTTGGCGTGATAGGTGGCGATGGATATGCCAGTTATACTGAGCTTCTCCAAAGCTCTCTAACCAGCCTAAGCAGGAAAGCTCATTGGTTAATAATTTCATGATGAGCCACCATTTTCAGAAGCGGGTCTTCGCTTCTCAATATCCTTATTGCCATTTCCACCTTTTGTTAATGGTATTGGTATTCCAAACTTTTAAACTCCTGCCTCCCTGCTTTCATGGAAGGTATATTCTTTGAATCGAGCAGTTGGGATGCACGCTACGATTCATGTTCATCACTTTACGAGTGGTTCTTTCAAGCTTGAGAATTTCATTCACTGTCTTTTTAACTATCCCGAATGACTAGGTGATTATCGAGAAGGCCAAGCTGTTCGTAGCAGATACTTTATTTTTTCCGGACAGCTGTGATTTCCATATATCTCGGATCTGTAGCTGGCTGTTAAGGCATCCTTGATTTGAGTTGTCTCCAATGCACCTCGTTGCTTCATCCCAAGGAATTTGTATGTTTCATCCTCTTCGAGGTGTCGAATGCTTATTCCCCATTCTAGGTCGATATCTTCTCCTGTTTCTTCAGTTCTTCCTCTGCTTGGATGAAAAACAGCACATTTGTCCAAACCGAATGACATGCCTATTGCTGAGGTGTATTCAGCAACGATATTCAGTATTTGTTGTAGTGCTGCCTTGGAAGAAGCCGACCATGTAAAGGAGATGTGAAATCAGATGTTCTCTTCTGCCTGGTGGCCCGGCCTTGTAGCATATTCTGCTTGCCCTCAACTCATTTCTTAATGGTAGAAATGTTATGCAGAACAATAACGGACTTAACGAGTTTCCTTGAAATACGCCTCGCCTGTATGTCACCCATTCGGTATAAGTGGTCCGACCTTCAAATAAACGGCGGTTATGGAAAACTTAGTTTTCCATAACGCCATGATGTTTTCCATAACGCCATGATGTTTTCCATCGCATGGACGATGTTAGGGTGGACTTTGAGCGTCTCTAGAAGCAGTATTATCAGAGGGTGCGCCGATGTGTCAAATGCTTTCGCGTAATCCAACCATGAAGTATGTAGGTCGCGGTTGTAGTGTCTCGCATCTTGACTAATGCTCTTGTCTATAAGGAGGTTGTCCTTGCACCCCTGTACTCCTTTCCTCGTTCCTCTTTGTTCGTGGATTTGGCTTCACACTGGTCCAATGGACTTCAAAATCCGACGTTGAAGAACACTTGTGAGAATTTTATACAGCGTGTTGAGACACGTGATCGGGCGGTAAATGTTTGGCTGTCCGAGATCACCTGATTTCGGTATCAGTACAGTTCTGCCCTCTACCAACCATGAAGGAATTGGCTCACAGTGAATTACTATCTCACCAAATAATCTAGCTAGGTGTTGGTGGGTAGCTGGAAAGTTCTTCCACCAGTAGTTCTGAACGCCATCCAGTCCAGGTGCCGTGAAATCATACTTCTTCTTCAAGGCATGTCTAATCTTTTCGGTTGTTATTTCAGTCAGCTCTTCGGTCTGTTGCAGATTTTGATCACATAATATCTGGAATCTGTGAAGTGCTGGAGTATTCCTGGTTTCCGCTGGTCTCTCGTACAAATTTTTCCAGAACTGTTAGACTGGTGGATTTTTTGCTTTTTTGGGTCGAAATAACTTTGAAGGTGTTGTTATCTTCTATCCAATTTTGCCTCTTGATCAGCTTCTTCCTTGCCGCCGCAAGTGATCTTATTTTATCGACAGCTTTCTGCTTGAATAGATTTATGGTGGGTTTATGGTGGTTGCATCGTATGATGCAACGCTCGTAGCTCACCAATCATGACCTCTATTTTCGTGCTCGGCTTCAGGTGCCCTTTCATAACATCTATGATACATTGGTACCAAGATGCTTTTCTATTATTATTATTATCATCTTTGAGAATATGTATATCAATGTTGATTTTGCACAATTCAAAAACGTTACCTCTATGTTCTATAGTCAGTAGTTCGCGAGTTATAAAAAGTGATGAAATAATTAGTAGATGCGTGTAGATAAAGAATAAGTACTTAATATGTATATCAATATTATGCAGTATCAGTAGTTCGCGAGTTGTGTAGAGAAAGATACTTAAATGCGAAAAAATTAGTACATGATATAGACAGAGAGAACGGTACGAATTGAATATGGAATAATAAATTTGTATGTATAATTTACATCGATCTGTCTAATCTGTTAGTCATTGAAATAGGAAATAATAATCTATGTGACGCTGTCAGGTTTACACAAACATTTATTATCAACCTATTCAAACTGCACCAATTCTTTTCATTTATGTCTATATGTAGATTTTTTTCAAATTTTCACTATTTTTTTTTACCGCAAAATCTTGATCGAGGAACACCGTTGTAGAAATAGATTAAGACAGTAGCTCATATCCTTGTTTTAATGTAAATCCATTGATAAGTTTTTGAAAAATATATTTTTATTATTTTTAATCTGTTTCAAGTGATATGATCCTCACTAAATTTCACAAAAATGTTCGTGTCTGCATTCTACAACTAATAATAATAATAGTTTCAATGCAATCGGATCTGTATTTTTTCAGTTTATTAGTGAGTGCATAGCAACATTTTGCATGATTGCATAGAAAAAAAAAATTACAGACATTTGAACGAATTGATAGGCACTCTGCTCACCTGATCCGCGCGATTAACCTTCAAGCTTTTTAGCGTTTACACGTAAAAATAAACATTAAATTGCATTGAATTCAAAATTTTAAATAAATAAACTAGTGAACTTACTCAGCGGGGATTAGAACCGGGATCTACTGCGCGGCAGGAAATGACGCTAACCCCGCGTCCGTGTTCTTCGTAAACTGAGACTTACATAATTTAAACTTTCAGAAGCAGATACCGGTTCAGAATTTTATTTTCAAAATAATTGCCAAGCTACAAAGCCGGTACTCGATTGTAAAAAGCAGCCTAAAGGTTTATGCCGAAAAATATCTCTCCTGATCCCATCAACAGTATGCATAAGCTTGGCACTTCGAAATTTTCTTGATTAGTTAGCGAGTTATGCAGTGGTGGTGGAAATAGGAAAAAATTATCAAATGTTTATGGAGAATGAAAGGAACTGTTTTACATTGATGACGGAATTTGTATAAAATTTGCAGCATTTTTCTACAATGTAAATGATGTGCAAGGGTTTTTGTCTGATCATTAAGATTTATTTTTTGGGAAGATAATGAATTAGATTAGATATGGGTTGTGTTGGATAGACGAACACAGAGATGATAATAAACCAGGATTATTCAATGCAATATTGGATAAACATGTAAAGTAAGTTACAAAGATCATTTATTGAAAAAAAGAATATACTAAAAATAACAAGTTTAGTTTGAATGACGAAATGCTACAAATTTCAAATAAAGATTTATTATTACTTATTCAGAATGTAATGAATCTCTTTCCACATCTATTTATGTACTCATTTTTTTTGCATTATTCAAACGTTGCAACAACTGATCATAGAACATTGCCGTAAACCTTTTTACATCAAGCATTACAATGGTAATACATATTCCAACTTTCATGTTAATCTGTTCTACTATTCTTCTGAAATAGTCAATATATCTGACAAAAAACTATATCCTGAAATAATCCTCGATTTTCGTACCAAGGTTCATAAGTTTACTTTCAGTAGTTTGCGATAAGACTTCTGGATGGTGGATGAACAGATTTATTGGAATATGGAAAGATTTCAAGGTGCCTCAAATTTTTATTGCTTCAATCACTAAGGTTAATTTTTCGAAAATATTAAACCGATAGCCTATGCACCTTGGTAAATTTATATTTTTCTGATTTACCTCCCTCCTGCCTAAAGTGATGTGCTATATATACGAGGTGGTGATTCAAAAGTACAACAATCTATAGAATCATTCCCGGTTTCAGTTTTTTAGTAGGACCAGTTGAACTTAAATAGAATTATTGAAGTAGGATCACTTGAACTTAGAATAGAAGAATCTGAGAATCTCATAATTTTGTACATCCCAATCTCTGCATTTGTATTTGATTACTTTCATAGTCAGAACAATGGTTTCAATCATTTTGTAGGTCGAGTCTCATCTCATGGACTTCATCTTTAAGTTGTGCTTTGTTTTTGTGTATGTTTTTCCACTACTACTATAAATATATGTATACATAACTAAAATCAGAAATATGAATTTTACTAACTTCCCAAAAAAATAATGTTGGAGTCTATAAATTTTGATTTTAAATCCTAACTTTAATCCATAAATAAAAAAAAATTGTACTCACCTCATAATCATGATGTCCAACACACATCAATACCAAATCTAGAGCCTTGATTGCATAGTGATATGATTCTCTATTACTACTACTGATAATTTTTTCTAAAAAAGATTCAGCTAATTCTGAGAAAACTTTGCAGAAATTTTTCGATTTTTCTTGATCTTCGTTCGCAACAGATATATGATATGATAATTCCAATTGCACAATACTATTGAAAAGAAAACTCTCAAGTTGAAGATGATTATTGTCCTCTTCTAAACATTGGAGAAGCATACAAATACAGTTTGTGGCAGCATCATGGAGAGGTCCAGATACATTGTTTTTAGCATCTAAAATATGGAATGCTTGTATGATAATAATATTATCATGCAAATTCTGTAGAAAAATCGCTCCAATAGAAACCCAGGATGTGAAGCAACATAATATCGTTATGTTTACTTGAATATTATCATGAAAATTTCCAGCATAATGGTTACAACAATGTTGTAAAAATTGTTCAATGGTTCCAGCACATTGCTTGAATTCTTCTAATAGTTCTAAACGCCTATTCTCTCCCAATCTAAAACAAAGATGATGATTATGTGTCCATTCAAATATGATAGATGAATAATATTAATAAAAATAGCACATTTTCAGTTTACAACTATGTATGTAGTAAGTAGCTACACTAAAAGATCTTGTCATTAGAGATTGAACGGTACTAAAGCAAGCTATCTATTACTCTACTTTCAATTCAATATGGGCTGACGTTACCCTCATGGAGAATCCATTTGCCTGGGTAGATTTGCAACTGTCTTTCAAGCAGAAATTTTCACCATTGATCAAGGCTTGAAGCTCATACTCAAGAAAAGATGGGTTCGCAGATAAATTAAGATCCGGATAGCCATACCAAGCCAAGGTACAGGAAATAACAATAATTCAACAAAAAATTCGAAAGTTGCAGATAATTGGGCAAAATGATAGCACTCAGGTCCCCAGAACATGCGCGCAAAAACTACAAACAAATGGCTATAGTCAAGTCAGTGCCCACGTCTGGCCATTCAATTTCCGAAAGTTCTATTAAATTCTTGAAAAATTTCGATAAATTGTGCCTGGGAATGCTAGAAGGCATCAAATTGTATAGAAGAAGGGATGTTATACCCAATACTGATCGAACCCCTGTTAACAACTCTTGCTTCTCATTAATCCGTTTATGACTAAGGGTAATACCAGCCCATATTTAGGTGAAGTGATAGATAGCATGCTTCATGTGGCGAAAAGAACTGTAAAGTAGGCACATCACCAATTAGAGACCACATATCAATACAAAAAAAACAAATATATTCCCTTTGGGGAATATTATTTAATTTGTCAACAATAGTTTACCAGTCTTCAAAGTAACAAATATACAGGATCCTCCAGATTAAAACCCAGAAGTTCAGCAAGTTAACAACCAACACAAAGTCAACAAAGAATATGACAAGTATGACATCCACTATCGAAGCTAAATAATATTCAAGCCAAAGAAAAGAATAAAATGGTAGTGATTTAAAAGTCCAAAAGGAAGGAAATGTACAAAAATGGACATAAAATCAAATTAGCAAAACTGCAATATAGTTGTCTCATTAGCAGGAGAAATATAAAAATCCATGGAAATCTCAAAAAGTTCCAAAACAAGTAACCATATTTGTGGTATACAAAATTACAACAAGATGATAACACAAATAGAAAGATAAATTGACAAAAAAGAATACCAGACTAAGACAATGGCCAATACTTTTGTAAAGTTCTACAAATCTCTATCTCTATTATGCTTTTCCATTCAGGAATATCTATTTTGTCCTGTCATACAGAATTCTGGGCAAAAATAAGTTATCACCACACAGCCACTGAAAGAAGAACAAACATATAGAGTAGATATAAAATTCCTGTTTCATTCTTCTAACGTAGAAGAGATAATATCGAAAGCCTTGTTAATGCACATCACAGACGGACCAAAAGGAACACCTCAATCCATTATATTCATAGATATAGAACCCTCACCAAGTAATGAAGATATTTTCAAAATATCAGGTTCAAAAATTATAGATCAACCACCCTATATACAGAATGGCAATGTTATACATTTCACCAAGTTTCCACAGGACAGGCATTTGAAGATATACTGTAAAACCATGTATCTGCGTGAATTGTAGTGGAGATCATAATACCAATAACTGAAAAAAAGGAACTAAGAATTAGAAATGGCAGACTGGCCAAGTTATTAGTATTGTTCAAGGGAAGGCTGACTACCTTCCAAGCTGTAAAGAGGAAGTTAAAATATTACGTAGATGTACTCTCGTGAAACCCACCTAACAAATAGAAGTAACTTCAATATACTGAATTACGTATTGTACCTCACTAACTAAGGATAGGAGTGCCTATGGTGGCCTTATAATACTGATAAGAGATTGGATAAAGCCACAGAAGTTGTCGAAGTATGAACAATTCACCAAATTCCTGCAAACCTAAACAAGGATTCTCCTTATCGAGGTAAGGTTATATGAGAACTGGATCTGGTAGACATATAACCCAGTAAAAGTGGTGAACCTTCTATAAACCCACAGTTTAAGAAAATTGATATTTAAATTCAGATGGGCATATATAATTTTCCTCAAGTGAGTGAATTATAAAAATTAGGCATGTAGATGATATTTGGTTTTTCAATCCAAGTTGAATGAGAGAAGATATACTTACTGGTATTTTTCCAATATGAATACACAATTAATATAAAAACTATATCATAATCATATTATTCAATCCAAGTTAGAGATTGAATCATCTAGAAGAGAAACCTGAGATTTCTGATAAATTGATTTAAAAATAACATATTAATACCCATTATTTTGACCCAAACCCTGGTGCAGCACATTGTAATAATCAAATATAGCAACAGTTTCAATTCAGTTCTGAAGGGCTGAATCAAGCCACACGACCCTGTTCAAATAATGAGTTTCAATTGAATCAGTTAGAGTGAGTATTCTAAAATGTTACTGCTAGGATTATCACAAACCTTATTGTTCTCTTCTCAATCTCCTCAGGTAAAACAGTTAATATTTCCAACAACGGCCACACATTTGTTTGTGAAAATTTTCCAATGAGATCTAAAGGAGCCCTTTGCCATGAAGTCATTTGTAATGCTAAATCTGCCAATGCTAAACATAATTGTCGAACTATAGCACTGTTTGTATTTTCATCAACTTGACTAATATGTTCCACTAAAGAGTCTCTGAGAGAATTGTGAGCATTCAATGGTAACTCGTGAAAACTATTTAATATTTTAGACCTCATAGTCTGTGCAGCAAAACAACAAGATTGTAAATCTTTTTTGCGATGAAGAATCTCATCTGCTATTGTCCACGCATGAACCTAAAACACAAGTTTTCCACTAGGTCAAAAAGTAACTCAATTTAAATATTTACTCACAGATTTTTGGAGACTATCGAGCCATTGGGCGGCTTTTTCATTTTCATGAGCATTTGTGCTATCAAATAAAGCCGATATAGCCAAATATACTATTTCTAGAGAGGGTTTCTCTTCCATTTTCCCAATGGGAAAATTACAATACGACAAAGCGGTTATATTTCCAAATTATTCACGTAAATAAACCGGAAAATGAAATTCTGGATTAGCAGCGCTTTTAGACATAATGTCAATGTCAAACTTGTCATTGTCAACAAATTGTGTGAACCATAGAAATTAGTGTATTCAAGGGGCGAGTCCGTTTACTAGCTCGGACCGATCAGATTGCTCTGAATCGTTCGTTAAAGACATCCAGATGTAGGGGAGTACACATCTGAATCTTTCGGCAATGTAAATCGGATCCATCCGAGAGCGATCTTTTTGCTCGGAGTATTCAGAGCGAGCGAAGCGATTTTATCCACTATAGAATAATATCCGTATTTGTGAGGGGAAGTTTTAAATATTCATTTCCTGCATCGTTTTATCTGCATCGTTGAATATTCCTATAGCGCAATTTGACTTTGCGTGGAACAACGGGAAATTTTCGATTTGAATTGTACGTTCATCGTTAATTTTAAGATACAGTTAAAATACTTGTATGAAATATCGGGAAAGCTCTCTTGAAAGACGTCACGAGTAAATAATAGCTAGGCAGGATAGATAGGGTTGTTTTAACTTCTGCTACTAAAAGCAATATTGTTAAGCCTCAAAATGATGTTGGATTTTTTTCTGTATTACTTTTTGGCAATTCATGGAAATGTTTATACCTGATTGTATTAAAATTATATCTGAAACCTTTGTGATTAATTTTTGTATATAGTATTCCATTTTTTGTGTACACGGTGGAGATAAGTCTCAACTTGATACATTTTTTCACTCCAGTTGAATTAAAAAAAAACTTTCTCTATTTTGATAACTTTATTTATCTTACAAACAAGTACAATCATAAAATCAACTTTTTTTCAATATGCCTTAACAATTACTATTATAGATTGAACAAGAAGAATTACGAGGAAAATTAAAACTATAATGTTTTACCATCAATGGCTCAGAGGGGGACAACACAATGTGAACCTTGTATGACAAACATGTTTTTGACTAAGAAAAATACCACAATGGGATTTATTCATATCTTCCTACTTGGTATACATGATTATTTAATGAGATAAAATACAACTCAACTTTTTATTTGTCGCACCATTATTAACATCTTGAAAACATAAAGTAGCATTCTTTATCTATTTAAAAGAAAGAGAACACTTAGTTTTCACAACATGTGATATCACTATTTTCACAATGACAGGATGCACAGGCTATCATGGGAGTTATTCTATCATTATCCTGTTATCATAGACAATACAGAACTGTGGTAGATGTGTATTGGGTCCTGGATTAGATTTTGTGAAATATTTGCCCAGATTTTCAGAAACTTTGAGAAAGAAATCCTTTGCTTTGGTGCATTTTCTCTTCCGAACCCCCTATGAGTGCTAACAACAGCTATCTTCAAGACTGATTACCAACGGCATGTATAATTTTTGCGCGTATGTTCTGGGGAACATAGCGTTATAGTTTTGCCCAAATGTTTGTAACTTTCGAATTTTTTGACAAAAATGGTCTCAAACGATTTAGTTCGACTCCCCAATGAAGAATTCGAGGTCAAATTTGATTCTGTCCGGCCGGCCGTCCGGCCGTTGCCACGATAACTTGAGAACGAAAAGAACTAGCGACTTGAAATTTTCAGGGTGGGTGGCGCATCCCCATACGACGGACAAGTTCGTTAATGGGCATAATCGGCCTAGTGGTTTCCGAGTAATAATTTTGTTCTCAACCAATATAAATCTGATCGAATTGAAACTTGGTGAGTAGTTGTAGAATATGAACTTAAGCACGTTTGTGAAATTTTGTGCGAATCGTATGGCTAGAAAATTTAAAAAAAATTATTAAAAAATATTTTTGTTGTTACGATAACATGAGAACGGTAAGAGATAGCGGCTTGAAGTTTTCAGGTTAGGATGTGCACCAGAACGCGACATTTCGGTTCGTTTATGAGCATAATCGGCCAAATGGTTTTAGAGTTATAGCCATCTGAAATTTGGTTGTTTTTTGTTCCTCGTTAACTCGAAAAATACTAAACCCATTGAATTCAAACATGGTAATTAGTTGTAGAATGACAATGCGAAAATTCTTTCAAAATTTCGTGAGGATAGTATTTGTAAAAAATTTAAAAAAAATCATAGAAAATTGAAAAAAAAATTCTATATATCAGTAACTATTCGTTTCAAATTGCTGAAATTTTGCAAGAGCCTTCATAACCTAACTCTACTGCCAAGTTTCAAGTTTTAACACGATCGGTTGAATATTGTTGGAGATTCGAGCATTCTTGTGTGAGTTCAGTAGATGGGTGACCGTTGCCTCGATAACTTTCGAACGAAAGGAAATAGGGACTTGCAATTTTCAGGGTAGGTTGCGTATCCGAAAGGGAGAGTTGAGTTCGTTTTTGGGCTAAATCGGTCAAATGGTTTCCGAGTTATACCCACCTGGAATATTATTTCCTTGATAACTCAAAAAATAAATATTCAATCGAATTGAAGCTTGGTAACTAGTAGTAGAAAATCATCATAAAGACGTGTTTAAAATTTTGTGAGAACCGTACCCCTAGAAAATTTGAAAAAAATGATAAAAAAAAAATTTAAGAACTGCACCCCTAGAAAATTTCAAAAAAATCACGAAAAAAAAATTGGTTCAAGCACTGACGTGAAGTCAGAAGCTTTTGCGCGTATGTTCTATTGTCTATTCTCCTGTATTGGACATTTTTAATCGAATTTTCCATGGTGAATTCTATTGTCTATTCTCCTGTATTGGGCACTCTTAGAATTCACCATGGAAAATTCGATTAAAAATGTCCAATACAGGAGAATGGCCAATAGAACATTCGCGCAAAAGCTTCTGACTTCACGTCAGTGCTTGAACCAATTTTTCAATTACTCTTTATGAATGCATAACCTGAAGAAAATTGAGAAATTAGTAAACCTTTCCAATTACTAAAATTTATGAGAAGTTGTGCTTCACACAACCATCTACAACTTGAAAGTTCATAAGCTTCCAAACCCTTGTACGCTTTCACTTCAGTCATTGTAAAAGTACTATTCCTGTTTATTAAATAATTAACATTCTGCTGGATACATAATTTTTGGAAATAGAGAAACATCTCAATTCTTCTGGCTGCATAAGATAAGGATCCATGCCCAATTCTGCAACTTTCTTGTCATATCGTTTTTGACGAATACCATCAATGATTGAATAATAGTTAATCAGATCCATTATCACGAAATTCCACTCGTACAAAAATTAAAAACTCTAAATAAACGTTATTTGTCAGTATAAACAAAACAATGTGTGAAGCACAAATTCTCATATTTTAGTAATGGGAAAGGTGAATAATCACACCTATAGCATTGCTGTTTACTAATTTCTGAATTTCCTTCAGGTGATGCATTCACAAAGAGTAATTGAAAAATTATAAATGCCGTTGGTAATCAGTCTTGAAGATAGCTATATTGTTAGCTCTCACAGGGGGTTCGGAAGAGAAAATGCACCAAAGCAAAGGATTTCTTTCCCAAAGTTTCTGAAAATCCTGGAAAATATTTCACAAAATCTAATCCAGGACCCAATACACATCTACCATAGTTCTGTATTGTCTATGTTAACAGGAAAATTATAGAATAGCTCCCATGATAGCCTGTGATCCTGTCATTGTGAAAATAGGGATATCACTTGTTGTGAGAACTAAGTGTTCTTTTTCTTTTAAATAGATAAAGAATGCTACTTTATGTTTTCAAGATGTTAATAATGGTGCGACAAATAAAAAGTTGAGTTGTATTTTATGTCATTAGATAATCATGAATACCAGGTAGGAATAAGATATGAATAAATCCCATTGTGGTATTTTTCCTAGTCAAAAACATGTTTGTCATACATGGTTCACATTGTGTTGTCCCCCTCTGAGCCATTGATGGTAAAAAATTATAGTTTTAATTTTCCTCATAATTGTTCTTGTTCAATCTATAGTAGTAATTGTTAAGGCTTATTGGAAAAAAGTTGATTTTATGATTGTACTTGTTTGTAAGATAAATAAAGTTATCAAAATAGGGAGAAGTTTTTTTTAAATTCAACTAGATTAAAAAAATTTATCAAGTTGAGACTTATCTCCACGTGTACACAAAAAAATGGAATACTATATACAAATTAATCACAAAGGTTTCAGATATAATTTTAATATAATCAGGTATAAACATTTCCATGAATTGCCAAAAAGTAATACAGAAAAAAAATCCAACATCATTTTGAGGCTTAACAATATTGCTTTTAGTAGCAGAAGTTAAAACAACCCTGTCTTAATAATCTGTGCTATTATTTACCCGTGACGACTTTCAAGAGAGCTTTCCCGATATTTCATAGGTACAAGTATTTTAAAACGTATCTCAAAATTAATGATGAACGTACAATTCAAATCGAAAATTTCCCGTTGTTTCACGAAAATTCAAATTGCGCTATAGGAATATTCAACGATGCAGATAAAACGAAGCAGGAAATGAATATTTAAAACTTCCCCTTACAAATACGGATATTATTCTATAGTCGCTTTGCTCGCTCTGAATACTCCGAGCAAAAATATCGCTCTCGGATGGATCCGATTTACATTACATTGCCGAACGATTCAGATGTGTACTCCCCTACATCTGGATTTCTTTAACGAACGATTCAGAGCAATCTGATCGGTTCGAGCTAGTAAACGAACTCGCCTAATATCTGCCCTACTTTTTATGTGTCAACTTACTGGAACGTACCTCACCTCTATGGCTTTATGACAGATGTGTTTTGACATCGAACAATTTTTCCTCTATGCCCCCGTCCCTTCTTGAGATTGAGATTTCAAGTGACAGTTAGTTTATAAAACCACAATGGTGAGTATTTAAGTTTTTTATCCAATTTAATCTATGTATTGGAATCAAGATCTATTTGTAGAGATACTTATTCGTTTTCCTGAAATTATGCATCTCTAAGATTTCACAATATTTTTCTTTTTCAACCAATTGTTTTCTTTTTTTTTAGGTTAACGTACCCAAGCAAAGGCGCACATTTTGCAAGAAATGTAAGGTTCATAAGAACCATAAAGTAACACAATACAAAAAATCTAAGGAACGACATGCTGCTAGAGGTAGAAGACGTTACGATAGAAAACAACAAGGTTTTGGTGGTCAAACGAAACCTATCTTCCGTAAAAAGGTATGTATTCACAGATTTTATCTCCTTCAATAAGTTATAGCTTGTTGGCATTGATTTAGCCTTTATTTAGACTGAAATTCACGTGAAGCTTGCATTTTAATGATTCTAGTAATAGTTTCCAAAGTTGATTATATGAACTAGATGACTGACTACTTGGCACTTTCTGGTGGTCATATCTTATTTAGGAGATAAATAATAATATAATATGTATCATACCATATGAAGAGTGCCATCTAGATCGGTGATAGAGCATGGGTCTTGGAACCGGAAAGTCCTGGGTTCTATACGTCTTGGGTCAAAAGTTAACAATGCCAACACAACTTATTTTCCCAACTTGCATCACTTGTAAGGGGTCCCCTTGGAAGGCCTAGGGGGGGTTCGTATAATCATGCCACTGTCAATCCATAAGGATTTCATTTTAAGTTGTAAATTGCTAATTTTCACAGAAAGTAATTTTTGAAGTTATTTTATTGATGAAAGGTATAATTGCAGATTGTTTCATGATATATTATCAAGTATCATACAATTTACAATTTCTATTCAAATAGAATACTTTAATTTTTGAAGTTATTTTATTGATGAAAGGTATAATTGCAGATTGTTTCATGATATATTATCAAGTATCATACAATTTACAATTTCTATTCAAATAGAATACTTTACAATTACTGATATACATGTTCTGACTATATTAATGCTATCAAAATTGAACTGTCGTATCGGTCATTTATTCAGTGAGTATCCTATTTGTTAACCAAATATTTATCTTTAATACATATAGAAAATATTGACTTTCTAATTTAAAAAGCACGTTATAGTTTTTCTGAACAAGATGTTTAACACAACAGTGGTCCGATAAGATATTACAAGCCAAATATAGCAATGCATTATTCTACTTCAACGTTTTTCCATTTCTTAAATGAAGCTCTAAACCCTCATTCACATGTTATGAAAGAAATATCTTGAGGACTTGGGAAAATCAAGTTTGTGAATGTGTATGATCCACCCATTAGACCTGGAAATATTACCAATTGCAATTTTGTCATTTGAAAAAATGTGAAAAAGAGAAGTTAGATGTACGAGACACATTAAGCACCGATTTAAGATGTCGAGAAAATGGGGTATTCTGAAAACCACATTGCAATGGTGGTGCCTTGGTAAATGATTTATTTGAATTACTATTAATATTACCTTGGTTCTCTGAAAAATTTTTGGCTACCTTACTGCTAAAAATCGGTGATGATCGGTCTCGTGATTGGTTAATCTTTCAATATATTAGCTAGTGTGGTTACAACTGGTAATAAAAGTTCTCCTCCAAAGCTGTCATTTTGGAATTTGTCTTTTTAAGAAATATTGACATCGAAGTGGGCCGTGAACGTGTAGTCAGTGCTTTATTTCTGGTTACAAAAAGTTAATAGACATTTACTGTGCTTTAACCATAGAAATGAATTATTGATATAACTTGAATGTTTTCAATGCTATCTCCTATTTGTAATCAATTGAAGACCCTTCAATTATAAATGGATTGTTTATGTACCTTGGGAATTCAACCACTAAGTCCCGAAAGTATTTCATCCTGAGATTTTGGAAGGATAATTTTTTAAGTTCAACTCCAGTAAACAGATGAAACAAACATAAATATGAGGGTGATACCCAGAAACGAATTAAAGGAATTGGAAAAAATCATTATTTTCAATAGAAAAGGACAAAAATTGGATATTCTTTTTAATGCAGGATGAAGAACTTTTTGTCATAACAATCATGTGCATCTCAATATATCTTAGAACTTAGGCTCCTCATTCAAAGCCATTGGTGAATCAATCAAGTTGTACTTTTTGGCTAGTTCAAAAATTACATCCAAACTTATGTAATCGTTGCTTTTAATTTTACTGAAAATGATATCATTCAATGTCTCTTAAAATGTATAGTCGTATATCACAGGAGTTCTTCCACAACTGCTGCCAGATTTTCATGATGTGCCTTCATCTTTTTTCCTAAGGATTCTTCGAACCGCACTTGAAGAAATCTGTTTTATTTTGGCCTATGTAATAATCAGAATACGCTTTTAGTGGTTGAATAACAGTTTACCTGGAACACTAGAGCAATAGGTTGATGCTGGTGGTAATCTCTGCAGAGTCCCTGAAGAATTCACAGTATATACTGCTTCACGTTCAATTTTTGTTGGTACGATTAATTATAAACAAAAAAACCTGTAAAAATATCCCAATGGTTCTATTTTCGTTATATTCAGATTGTCAAGAAATAAATGATATATGACAGGTCATCAGCTTATGGTAATTTTCAATACAAACAACCTGAATTATGTGACTTGAAATATAACTAGATCTGCCGTTGCCAACCTAATTTCGATTTTCCATAGGCACCTTTGATGTCAATATATCTTAAATGGACTATAGTGACCAAATCGTGGTTGACATCTGTTGAAAGTTTGAAATTGTCAAAAGTTTTGTATGTTTGAAACTGTTGAAAGCTACTGAAATGGCTGTGGCACAGGAAGCGTGTGGAAATATTGGAATATGCTCTAAACCATTTGCATGTTATTCATTTTTATGTAACTTTAACTAAGTAAAGGCGAAAATTCATGAGACGATGAAATCGCAACAAGTTTCTCGTCGTTCGTTTCTAAACGAACGACGTCGTTGTGATGCTGGATTAATCTAGCTTTCCAACGACCACTGATAACATACCTCTGACAGCCGCAAAAAGTAAAACTGGTTCAGCCACTGACGTGAAGTCAGAAGCTTTTGCGCGCATATTCTATTGTCCATTCCTCTCTATTGGACACTCTTAAGGCCGATTCATATTATACGTCCCGCTCGGCTCAGCTCAGCAAAATAATAATGCGATGTGTCCCCTAGAACATGCGCGCAGATAGTAGGATGTGCAAAGCATGCAGGTTTTTTTCAAGTAATGGAATCTGATCTAGAATTTCAGCTCGCAAGTATATTATAAACACGCAACCCAAAATTTTCTTTTTATTATATTTTCTTATGATATTTTCTTCTTTTGTTAGTAATCATAATTGGCGCTGCAGTGATTGTTTCTTTTTTGCGATTTAATGCATTTATATAAATATTAGAGATAACTGTAGTACTTTAGGTACTCATTTTGTACCTATATATTTAGTTGTAATATTTTTTATATTCAATTAGCTTATTGAATGTTTTTTTTTCTGGGTTTTCTCTCCCAAACTCTGAAAAATATCTATAAAATAAAAAATTAATTATTTTGTGATTTGCTTCTGCGTAAGAAACACAAGATATTTGTCAGAAGCAATCAATTGAACAATGTTGCCTAACAAATAACAACGAAACAACATCAACGAAGAAACAACTATATCGTAACGTTTCGGAGTCTATATCAAACTCCTTCTAAAGACGCATAACGAAAAAATCTTCAGAACTATTTTGTTGATTGTTATTCTGAGATTCGAGAATTGTCACATTATATACCTCCCACAGTATCCTTTAATGATTATTCAATTAGGTTATGTTTGTAAATCAGTTTAAAATAAGCTGTCGTCCGATTTCGTCGTTCCATGAAAAAAGTATAGGAAGGGAAATTTTGAACGACAGCGTCGTTGCTTTTGAACGACAAAATCGTGGAAATTTTGAAGGTAAAATCGTCTCATGAATTTTCGCCTTAGAGTAAGCCCAGCTAAAGTAAACAAATATGTACTAGGGTTAATCGTAGACGTTTTAGTGACAACTTCGGTACCATTTTGTTATTATGAGGCGGGGAATCAACTTTTGACATTGATGACAAACCGTTGTTAATAACCGGATTATAAGTGGTAAACTCGCGAAACAAATCATTACAAAAGTCGAATTCAAGAGACTAACCAAAAAAGATGCTTGAAATTCACTGACTTTGTTTGAGAAGACTTATTTACTCACTCAATTAATATGATTCTTCATGCAACATTTCCAGCAAAAATTTCTTCAATTCTTGAATATTA
Organism: Halyzia sedecimguttata; assembly: GCA_937662695.2. NCBI lineage: Eukaryota > Metazoa > Arthropoda > Insecta > Coleoptera > Coccinellidae > Halyzia > Halyzia sedecimguttata. The sequence continues at coordinate 17,241,137 of OW569415.2, forward strand.
AATCAGTGAACTTTAACTTGATACCTATTCTATCCATTCGATACTTCATTACCCAATTGTTTCCACGATAATAATATACACAATTTCATGATCTTCTATTAAGAAAAATCCTTAAATATTCTATATATCTTCAATGATACTTGAAAATTAATTCACTCATATTATTCCTATTCCAATTCCAACCTCAATATAAATCACAGCACAGAACACTAATAATCGATGATCGAACTTCATAGCAATGATCTAATAATAAGTAGAAGAAGAGCTTAGAGAGAGAGGCATTGACTCCAACATAAGAGTGAGATACAATCATAGAAATCACCTGATGTAGGGCAAAACATCGTGTTTTGCAATGCTAGTCTTACTAAATTATCAAAGATTGGTTAAGCTCAATCCCTTTCAAATAAATGAATGGTTATGATAGAAAGGGATTGGTCTTAACCACTCTGTTTTGGTTACTCGCTTAAAGTGTTTGATTCACATTCTTAGAAGAATAAAGAAAGAAATAAATACATTTGCTATGAAATATCCACGAAAAATGTTACTGTTCCAGATTCACAAAGTTATATTATAAAAATCCTTATCGTCTGAGTAACTAATGCGCTAAAGCTCCCGAGGCCATGTGCAGTGATAATTTTTTTATATTGTTTTGAGCTATCAGAATTTTTTCGATAGGCCAGGATCCACGGAGAAATATTTGACAAAATATTTAGATAGGGTATTTTATTGAATTTATTTTTTTCAGGCAAAAACAACAAAAAAAATTGTTTTGAGAATGGAATGCACAGACTGCAAATTCCGTAAACAAGTTCCTTTGAAAAGGTGTAAGCACTTCGAGCTTGGAGGAGACAAAAAGAGGAAAGGACAAATGATCCAGTTCTAAATACATAAAAACTTTTCAATAAATACATTTTCTTAGGAGATACTTGTGTTTTCTATGCCATTGAATATGGAATACTTAATAGGTTTCCCAAAAAAAATACTGATTTTTTTAACGAAAAAATGTCACAAAAAGTGAGATGAATATTAATCACTGGGCGATTGTCTTATGTAAAATAGTTTCAATAACTATTAATACAATTGTATCAAGACTAATTTGATGTTAGTGTATTCTATTTACATGCCTTGATTCCATTTCTGCTTCAATCATGTGTGCCGCTACTTTTTTTTTGTATTAACACGTTTTGCATTAACTTTTGTGTAGATATCCATGTATTCTTAATCGAACTTAAACAATATAGGTAAAAAGAGTCGAATTAATCATATAGAATATGCAAACGCTAGGCTAATTATTTCCTTCCCGTCATAGCTATTGGCATTATACAGGGTCTTTCATGAGGAACCTCACCCATATTTATACGGGAAACTACTGAACGTATTTTCATGAAATTCAGCACTTATAAGTACTTCACGATGCTGATGAAATCTTAAATATTTTCAAGGCATGAGCACCTCCGGTTTTTCCGGAAATGACGTCAACTTCCGATTTTCAAATTAGAACACCATTTTTTCATCGCAGAAATAGATCCGTTAGAAAATTTCAAGTTATTTTGATGTAACATTTTTCAGTTTTGGTTGGAAAATTCTCTCTGAGCGGGAAAATTCGAAAAAAAAAATCGAAAATAGAGCTCCGCTGAAACAAGAATAACTTCGAGGTTTTTGGATGGAAAATTTTAATTTTTGAGATTTTTCAAGATGTAAGATTGATGTATCCACTTTAAAAATCGAAATCGCGATTCATGATACAGGGGGTGAAAAAATCGCTTTCAAAGTTAGGGATGACAAAATCGTGAAAAATCAATTTTTTCAAATTAGAACCCCATTTTTTTATGGCAGATATTGAATCTACGTTAAAAAATAATGTGAGTGTATGCATCACACCCTTGCCCTAAAATGGATATTTTCTGAGTTATTCACAAAAAACTTTTTCGTCTTGAATTTTCAGCTATTTCTTTTCCCTTCACGCCAAGAAGATGAAATTTTCAGGAACTGTTATTTGAACCATGCTGTAGATTTTTCACCCCTTCTTGAAACCGACTTCAAGTTACTATTAGGAGAACCATGGCAAACTCTCGCAGTTATAACTAGAGAAGATGCTTAAAGTTTTGACCGTTAATTTCTAGACATTTATTTATACGTCTCAGGAATGCTTCGTGCGTTGCTCTTCTTATTTCATCGGGAGGAAGAGATCTGCAAAAGTGTTTAAAAACCAAATTGAGTTTCAAAACTATGAATCTAAAAATCTAAACAAACCTGAACGCATTTCTGACTCGTTCTATGCAGTCCTCTTTATCAGTCAGGGGAGTTGAGTAGACAATATTTTTTATCCTACCCCAAACATAATAGTCTAAAGGAGTTAAATCGGGAGAACGTGGTGGCCAAAGATGTGGACCATTGTTCGCCAACCATCGATCTTCAAATAGCCTGTAGAGGATATTTGACACATTGAGTGAATTGTGTGGAGGCGCGCCATCTTGTTGATACCATAAGTCATTATGGTTCTGTACTAGCGGCTCAATTATTTGAGTCAATATGTCAGAATATCTCCTAAGGGAGAACATTCTTTAAATAATGCAAACATGTGTAGTGTTCTATCTTACCAGTTAAAGTTCCATCATAAATGTGAACATCGAGAATTGCATTATTTTTGATGGCGCAAAAAACATTGAAACTCCAGGTCTCTTGAAAGTTCCATTGTCTGAAGTGGTGGTTGTTCTCTTCATCCCAATAATGACTGTTATGCCTATTGAAAGAACCATTCTTTGTGAATTTAGATTCATCTGTCCAAATTATACAGTCCAAAAAGTTTTCATTCTCTTGAAATCGAATCATCATAGCTTCGCAAAACTCTGTTCTCCTGACGAAATCAGTTTCCTTCAAATGCTGTACCCTATTGAATTTATATGGGTGCATTTTATGTTTTTTTAATATTCTCCAAACACTCGATTGAGATAATCCCAGATCAATCTCGGCATCTTTGAGAGAATTTTGAGGATTCACACGAAAATATGCAAGAACTGTAATTTCGTTGTTCTCATCTTCTACTACACTTTTTTCTCTGTGTATAGTTTTCTTAACGAAAGATCCGACATTTCTCAAGTTTGTCATGGTTCTGTTAATGGTATCTCTCGTTGGTCTGGGTCGGTCGGGAAACCTCTGAATGAACAGTCGAATCGTTCTATCTACAACTTTATTACATTCTCCATGAAGTAGAATGAGATTTAAATAATCTTCATTGGTAAAATTAGGCATAGTGATCGATTTTATAACTTAATACGAATTATCACTAAATTAATAGTAAACACAAAATGCTACTGAATAAAGAGGAATTTGGCAGATGTAATTAATGATATCTATCATTAAAAAATGGGTTCAAGCCCTGTGGACAGGAGCTATCGGGCGCATGTTCATTCTGGAACACAAATTTTCCATTACAATAATCTTCATCTAGCTTCTATTTAGTATCAATTCCTGTAGAACGTGATCATAATAAGTGTTTTCCATATAATAAAATGTGTTTGAACTTGGTATGTAGGAAATCTGACATCAATTATTGGAATTAATTGATTTGACAAACAGCCGTCAAATGAGGTAAATAGATTTTTGTGACGATTTTCTGTGACCATAGAACGTCAAAACACGCTGGAATGTGAATTTTAAGCAATATCTTCTGGAATTGAGATCGTATCGAACTGAAATTTTGCACACTCGTGTAGAATGCTTGATCTAACGTCGGTACAAATTTTTTTATTAAAAAATTTTCCAACTGCCCGATCCCAACAATACTTAGATAATATTATATCCATAAATTAAGCATTTCATTATTGCATTTCTTGAAATAGGTACCTTTTCAAGTCGATCAACATCGTCCTTCTTTCGACGTCTAAACTATGACTTGATTCTTTATGTTTATGTCTTTGAATTTGTTTTCGGTGGAATTCAAAGAGTTCATAGAATAATCGATGAAAATACTGAGAGAGACCCAGGAAATTTGACACATTTTGTCTTATATCTCCAGAAATTGAAATCGTATAGAGCCAAAATTTTGCACAATGTTGCAAAATACTACAATTGACGTTAGTACAAGTTTTTGTTGCAATCTGATGAATAGTTCACGAAAAAAAAATTTTTTTTACGAAAAAATTAAAAGAAATATTTTTTTAAAAATTACCAACATTTCGATCATAACAGAATTTTGCCAAAAGTTGCGCGCTTATATCCTCGAACTGACTACCAAGTTTCGATTCAACATCTTCTTTAGTTCCTGAAATATCAGGGAATTAACCTCAAAATTTGAAATGCCTATAACTTCTAAACCGTCCGGCCGATTTTGCCCGTTAACGAACTTAACCGTCGCATTTTGATCAGAAACCTACCCTGAAAGTTTGAAGTCGATAGGACCTTCGGTGCTCCTGTTATCGTGCCTACGGCCGGAAGGCCGGCCGGCCGGCCGGCCGGCCGGACGGCACCCTAAAATCTGACACCGGATTCGTGATCAGGGAGTCCGAATTAGTCTATTAGCCAATTTTCAGCTCGAAATTCGAAAATTACAGACATTTGGACGAAATGATAGGACGATGTTCCCCTAGAACATGCGCCCAAAAAAAGAATGTAAAACATGGTAAGTTTTTGCATATGGTTCATAAGGAATTATTTATTTATCACTGGAGAGAAAACCGATGGCCGATTAGTTGAAATAAAGAGGTTTCCGATACAAATTCGAATCAAAATTCGCCATCTATTTAGGAACAACCTGTAACTTTTTTCTCTTGCATATTAGGGTAGTAAAATCTAAAACATGGTTTAAGTAACAGTTCCTGAAAATTTCATCTTTTTGGCGTGAAGGGAAAAGAAATAGCTGAAAATTCAAGACGAAAAACAGTTTTTTGTGAATAACTCAGAAAATATCCACTTTAGGGCAAGGGTGTGATGCATACACTCACATTATTTTTTAACGTAGATTCAATATCTGCCATAAAAAAATGGGGTTCTAATTTGAAAAAATTGATTTTTCACGATTTTGTCATCCCTAACTTTGAAAGCGATTTTTCCACCCCCTGTATCATGAATCGCGATTTCGATTTTTAAAGTGGATACATCAATCTTACATCTTGAAAAATCCCAAAAATGAAAATTTTCCATCCAAAAACCTCGAAGTTATTCTTGTTTCAGCGGAGCTCTATTTTCGATTTTTTTTTCGAATTTTCCCGCTCAGAGAGAATTTTTCAACCAAAACTGAAAAATGTTACATCAAAATAACTTGAAATTTTCTAAGGAATCTATTTCTGCAATAAAAAAATGGTGTTCTAATTTGAAAAACGGAAGTTGACGTCATTTCCGGAAAAACCGGAGGTGCTCATGCCTTGAAAATATTTTAGATTTCATCAGCATCGTGAAGTACTTATAAGTGCTGAATTTCATGAAAATACGTTCAGTAGTTTCCCGTATAAATATGGGTGAGGTTCCTCGTGAAAGACCCTGTATATAGAATACAATTCTATATAATATAATGCTATTGGGTGGGCAGGTATAAACAGGTACCTAACTAATAGTTTGCACTTGTCTGATTAATGAATAAAACTTATTTCATTGAAAATATTAATTTCATTGCGAACAAGAAGAATTGTGTTATAGAGAGCGGAAAAACTGTCGTGAATTCCGGTTGTTGCGTTTTGAAAATCGAAATAATTATGTGAATGAATGTGCTACCAGAGCAGGGCCAAAGCATTGTGCTTAGTCCTTCTGAAAGTACTTGAAGCCTTTTGGTGCTCCCGAGCACTTTTTAAAACCACTGTTAGTAATTCAAGCACAATAAGGACATGAAATGGATTAATGCTTAGTAATCCCTTAAAGTGCTCCAGAGCACTTATTTTTTTTCTTATTTCGAAAGACTGTAAAAGTAATAGGCGCAGACCAGACTAGTAATGAATTTGAAGAAATATAAAAAAGCACCGACCTGAAGTCAATGCTCTTTGGCGCGGTTGTTCACGTTAACCAATTTGAATTGAGTGATGAGTGCCTTGCTCAGTGGATAGAGCGAACCGGAGATCAGATGGTATAGAGGCCATCATGCACTATTGGGTCAAAAATTAACTGTTCCTGAGGTGGCGTAAGGATACAGTAATAAAGCATACACATAACACAACTCACTCCTAGGAGGTTCTGAGAGGGGTCTCTTTGAGGAAGATCTAGGAGGGTAAGTAATCAGTATAGTCCAGACCTGAGTCTAAGCATTGTGCTTAAAGCTTGTGAAAGCACTCAATTGAAGACTTTTTGTGCTTATTTATCCCTCAAGTGCCCCCGAGCACTTCCGAGGATTACTAAGCACTATGAAGCCTTTCCTCGCCTGACTCCTGAAAATAGGGTGAGTCTTTAATTTGTGCATTAATTTTAACCAGATATTCCTCTCATCAAATAAAACACTGTTTTCATTTACCATTTTTCCAGATTCGGCTCAGATAAAAAGTTAAAAGCGTTTAAAGACTTTACAATGGGCTGATATACTCCCCTGAATTTTCTCTGTACATTGAATATGAACACAGCTTACTTTTAATGTAACTCGTATTGTATATTAATATGTAAGCTGATCCCGTACATTCCTCAAAGGAAACAATGGTCGCATTCAGCGGACGAAGCGCTCAGCCACTTTACGCTACCGCTACCTAGCGCAAATCAAATGTGCTCCATAAAATAGCCTCCGATTCACAACGTGTTGAGTTCGTAGGGCATGTGCCACCGAACGTTTTGGTAACGGTTGCGCAACTGTTTCGTCCGCTGAATGCGACCATTGCATAGTTGCGAGCGGTAGCGTTGACCGCCAGAATGCTTATTCAGCATAGTAGTTCACGTAAGGTAGATTCCTTGTAGGATAAGGCAAGTCTGTAGATAACCATCGTATCGATTAGATCGTTGTATTTTTTCATTAGAATAAACTGCTTTCAATAGTTCTCCATATTTTTTAAAAAAGTGTTTTCAAGTTGTTATTATATTTCTGGCGACGAGGATGGGATGCTGTTAGTTTTTTTTGAGAAAAAAAATACGTGAAAATCATTTCTTAGAACAGTATCCAGAAAAAAGTTGTGAGAAAATTGTGACGTCAATCCCATACCGGTGAAACTGATCAAGAACCTACAACCAACCCACGAGTGGGCAAGAGATCAAGAAGAAAGGCTGAATCCCTGACGAACAGAAAGGTGAACCCTCTCCGACCTGCTTGCGAACTTTTCAACATTCGAAGATACCCTTAGACTGATCGAGTAGCGCCTATCAGCGAGGATTGGAAGAACTGAAAGTAAGTTGATCTATGACTTCCTAGTTTTCCTATTCCCTAGACCAAAGGAAAATTAGATTAATTTTTTTTATTATTTTATAAGAAACAAACTGAGTATATCTCATATTCCAAAATTGAGAATTTATTAGAGCAATTTAAGAATTTAAAAATGACTCAACCTACAGTTAGTCACGCAAATGCTGATATTAATGATTTAAAATCATTCGGAGATCTCTTACCAAAATTTAGTGGAAATTCTCACGAACTACAATCATTTATTGTAGAGATAGAAAATTATATAGAAAAGTTTGGTTCAACAGGAAACTCTAGAATAAATCAATATTGTTTTGCCATGATGAAATCTAGAATCATTGATGAAGCTCGAATAATTATAAATTCAGGACCTATTCCAAACTCCTGGGTAGAATTGAAACAAGCATTAATCAATAAATTTGGATTTAGAATCAATTTTGATGTATTACAAGATCAATATCAAAATTTGCGTAGAACACATAAAGAATCCCTTTTAGATTTTCTTGAAAGATATCTACTCGGTATGATTCACATCAGTTAAAATTCAAAACGAACAAATATTATTTGTGATTAGAGTACCTTTGGTAAATCCCATTCCTTTCTAAACCTATGAACTTAAATTTATTCCCTTCCTAAATACCTACCTATAGATCAACCGAAGTATCTATTGATCCAACAAGAAGAAATCAAGTGGTCCCTATTATATGAAGATATATATATATATGAAGATTGTCAACATGTAGAAGAATGAATGTTGTGCCCGCAGAATAAATTAGTGAAACCACCCTTATGTTATAGTGAGTTTGTAAAAGAAAAAAAAAAAGCACTGACGTGTAGTCAGTACTCTTTGGCGCGCGTGTTCACGGTGGTTAATTTGAATTGAATGATGAGTACTTCAAGCTCAGTAAAATAGCGAGCCGAAGATCTACCCAAAGGATAGTGGACACCATTCACTGTCGGTTCAAAAATTAACAGTGCTGTATCTAAGCTGCCATCAGGATAGATTAACAAAGTTGGAAAAGAACACAAGTGACTCTCCTTAGTCGCACAAGCTCCTAGAAGATTTGGGAGGGTCAGTATAATCCTAATCATGATAATCGCACGCGCGCCAAAGCAGATTGACTTTTTACACTTTTTCTTTCATTGTTAAGTCAATCTGCTTTTGCGCGCGTGCGATTAACATGATTAGGATTATACTGACCCTCCCAAATCTTCTAGGAGCTTGTGCGACTAAGGAGAGTCACTTGTGTTCTTTTCCAACTTTGTTAATCTATCCTGATGGCAGCTTAGATACAGCACTGTTAATTTTTGAACCGACAGTGAATGGTGTCCACTATCCTTTGGGTAGATCTTCGGCTCGCTATTTTACTGAGCTTGAAGTACTCATCATTCAATTCAAATTAACCACCGTGAACACGCGCGCCAAAGAGTACTGACTACACGTCAGTGCTTTTTTTTTTTTCAAGTTCCTTTAACAAATATAGCTATCAATACAGTTTGGCTGTTAGCTTTACCGTAGATCGAAAATAAATGCGGTTGTGGGACCTCCGTTTGGAACGCAATTGCCTCTTCTCCAAATCCGAACGTATTTTAATATAGATCTACCGAATATAGTTATTTATAAATTTGCCTCAGGGCCACCATACAGACATTTCAACTCGGAAACAATAACGCTATTTCCCCCAAACTGACTTGTGTCCGTGCACTGAATTGACATGAATATTCTTTTAAAACCTCACAATATTGGCTCATTGCTTCCAACATAACCCAAACAACCCAAAACCATTCACTTCTCATCTGCGCAAGCGCAATATACCTCGTGCCTGCAAGTCGTCCCAAAATTACACACCTCACAAAAAACTCCGATTCTCCAACACTAGTGGTTCAGGAGATATCGCTTCTTGAATCCACGCATGCGCAGACCCTCACCAGGGGATTCTATAGAGGAATAGCATCCGCCACCCCAAAATCCCAATGCTCTCTGACGAAAGCACCAGCAGTTAAATCACAGATGGTCTGCTCATGCGCATAACGAAAAATGCCCGTAAGGGGTAACATCAATTTCGAAATTAGCCCCAGGGCCACGATACGGACACTTTAACTCGGAAACAACGCTACATCCCCCAATCTGACTTGTCCTTGCACTGAATTGCCATTAATATTCTTTTAAAACCTCACAATATCGAGTCAGCACTCCCGACACAACCCATACAACCCAAAAACATTCACTTCTCTTCTGCGCATGCGCAATCTACTTGCGGCTGAAAGTCCTCCCAAAATCACACACCATACAGAAAACTCCGATTCTCCAACACTAGTGGTTCAGGAGATATCGCCTCTTGAATCCACGCATGCGCAGACCCTCACCAGGGGATTCTGTAGAGGAATAGCATCCGCCAACCCAAAACCCCAATCCTCTCTGACGAAAACTTCAGCAGTTAAATCACTGATGGTCTTATCATGCGCATAACGAAAAATGCCCGTAAGGGGTAACATCAATTTCAAAATTGGCCCCAGGGCCACGGTATGCACACTTCAACTCGGAAACAACGGTATTTCCCCCAAACTGACTAGTGTCCGAGCACTGAATTGCTATGAATATTCTTTTAAAACCTCACATATCGACTCAGCACTCCCAACATAACCCATCCAACCCAAAAACAGTCACTTCTCTTCTGCGGATGCGCAATCTACTCGCGGCTAAAAGTCCTTTCAAAATAACACACCTTACAAAAAACTCCGATTCTCCAACACTTGTGGTTCGGAAGATATCGCATCTTTAATCTACGCATGCGCAGACCCTCATCAGGGATCTGGATTCTATGGAGGAATAGCATCCGCCACCCCAAAACCCCAATCCTCTCTGACGAAAACTACAGCAGTTAAATGACTTCTCATCTGCGCATGCGCACAACGAAAAATGTCCGGAAAGGGCAGCATGAACCTCAAAAAAATAGGTTTCGGCATTTTAAGCAAAGTATTTCGCAAAATAGTAGTAATTTTTTTATTTTTTTCATGTCACGTGATCTTCACGAAATTTTGCAAAAGTGTTTGTATTGGTCTTTTGCATCTAACTACTGAGTTTCAATTTAATCAGATCAGTATTTTTCGAGTTATCCTGAAAACAAAATTTTAAAATTTTTTAAATTTTTTTTTTGCTACTTTAGGGCCGTCCGATCAAAGCAAAACTTCGCAGGCATATAAAGGTCATGATTCTACAATTTGCTGCCAAATTTCAGAAAGATCGAGTGATTGGTTCCGGAAATATTTATTAAAAACGTTTTGACTAAAAACGGCCTTAACTCCGAAACCGCTCGGTGGATTTCGCCCGTTAACGAACTTGTCCGAGATATTTACGCTACAAAACTACCCTGCAAATTTCAACGCTCTAAGTCGTTCCGTTCGAGAGTTATCGTGCTAACGGCCGGCCGGACCGGACGGACAGAATTGAATTTGACCTCGAATTCTTCATCAGGAAGTCGAACCTAATCGTTTGAGACCATTTTCGAAAAAAATTCGAAAAATACAGACATTGTGACGAAATGATAGCACGCTGTTCCTTGCGGAACACGCGCGCAAAAAGAGAAAACTGTTCCAGACAAAGTGCTCAGGAAGTGAACGATTTGATATTATTACCTGATGGAAATTATCTATCTGTATTTAATGATTTGTTGAAAGAAAATTGTTCAGGACATCCATCATATGAACATGAACCAAGAAAAATTCTTTTAGTAGAGAGTAAATGTCACATATCCAATGGTCACAATACATTTCATCCATCAACAACTAATCATGTGTACCATCAATTTCAATTGAATAATATGAATTTCTCACATATTCAGGATTTAATCATAGAACCTTTGAATGTATCATATTTTGCAGAATCCAAATTGTATAAGTGGAATTTACATCCTAATTATATTTCCTCTCTTTATTTCATTTTCCTAATAATCTGTTTAATTGGAATTTTCATTATATTATATAAGGTATTCATGATTAAATTTTCAAAACTGATCGAAAAACAGAGTTCAACCATTGAGATTGAACTCAGTTCTTTAAAAGGGGGAGGTAATATGTAAGCTGATCCCGTACATTCCTCAAAGGAAACATATTGCAATATTGCATAGTTGCGAGCGGTAGCGTTGACCGCCAGAATGCTTAAGGCGAAAATTCATGTGGCGATTTTGTCGCCGAAAACCAGCGATTTTGTCGCCCAAAATTTCGACGATTTTTTCGTTCAAAACCAGCGACTGTCGCTCGAAATTTCCCTTCCCCTATATTTCATGGAGCGACAAAATCGCCACGACAGATTATTTTGAACTGACAGAAACATAACCTAATTGAATTTAAATATTACAACTAAATACATATTTAGGTACAAAATGAGTTCCGGAAGTACTACAGTTATCTCTAATAATTATATAAATGTATTAAATCGCAAAAGAAAAACAAATGGGAACTTCCAAGACGATGCAATTTCTGGAGTACATATAGGAGCTTCAACTCCTAATTCTAGAATCCTTGTAGAAGGAGAAGACTAAGAGGTTCTAAATGTAGATCATGTATGACAAAACAAATTGTGGTCCCATTTTTATAGACATTTGTTCCTTATATTTAGAAAGTAGTGCCCTTAATTCAGAATCACATAAAATTGATGGCCCATATTAATGTGGAGAACGGTAAACTTAAAAAAAAAGTATGGTATATTCTTGTAAAGTCGCAGCATGGAGCAGGTGTAAACATATTACTGATGTTTTAATTCAAGTTCAGGTGCATGCTGTCAGTGGCGGTGCTATCACTATTTTTGGGTGGTGCGAGATCAGGAAGTGGCGCCCCTACAACTATAAAACCGAATTTTTACTGTCATACTGATGGCGCCCGGTGCGACGATTTTGGCGCCTCCCCGAGACGGCGCCCGGTGCGGTCGCACCGCTCGCACCGCCCCTGCATGCTGTTCTAATTCATTTATGAGGATACATATAGTGTCTAATTGATCCAGATAAAGCTGTGGTATAACAGTTATCCATAATTAAAATGATTTTTTCAAGATATGATACATATTTATTATGTGAAAATAATTATTAACAATAAGTGTAATGTTTGAGGTATAATAAAATTGCTTTTTTTTTGTTTCCAAGAGTTTTGATGACCATCTCTTCTATTCAATTGAAAATATCAAAATTGTTTATGCCTGTGAAACTTTTCAAAGCACTGTCACTGTTCAAGATATCACTCTTTGTAGATAACCCGAATATATCAATGGCACAAGTGTTAGGTGGTCTGTTAACAATGTACACAACCAAGTATACTACTAAAATTATTATTGCTGTTCAACTAACTCAAGGGTGCTTGGGTGATACTTATTTCTTCTTCTGAATGAGGTTTTTCAACACAGCAAGTCATCGATACATCCTTCCTCAGTTCTCTTTCGAGGTCCCTCCTTGTACTCTGTTTGAAGATGATGTAGTTCCAAGTTGAGTACTCTTCGGTCTATTAGTTATCTTCCTAACGCAGTTTCAATAATTATATTTATATTTGGTTTTCCGGAGGTAAGAATTGAATACACAAACCTATACTAGTAAATTTCACAGGAAGTTGGACAGAATAAAACCAGTACAGAATAAAACCTATACATTTTGGCATTTTTTTCGCTTATGAATTGCATTTGGGCACACAACAATGGTAATTTCTGGTCGAAGACATATTAGATAGGATAATATTATCTACTTTCATTTGAATTTGTCCAATAGAGATGAATGGACAATAGAATATGAGCGCAAAAGCTCCTTACTTCACGTCAGTGCTTGAACCAATTTTAATTTTTGCGGCTGTCACTGCTGTCAGAGGTATGTCATCAGTTGTCGTTGGAATACTGGATTAATCCAGCGACACGGACGACGTAGCCCAAAACGGTCCAAATGACAGTATACTCATTTGGGCGACAAAATCGCTGGTTTTCGGCGACAAAATCGCCACATGAATTTTCGCCTTTATTCAGCATAGTAGTTCACTTAAGGTAGGGTAGATTCCTTGTAGGATAAGGCAAGTCTGTAGATAACCATCGTATCGATTAGATCGTTGTATTTTTTCATTAGAATAAACTGCTTTCAATAGTTCTCCATATTTTTTAAGAAAGTGTTTTCAAGTTGTTATTATATTTCTATATTGACCAAATCTGTATCATCTGATGCTTGAAATTCACTGACTTTGTTTGAGAAAACTTATTTACTCACTCAATTAATATGATTCTTCATGCAACATTTCCAGCAAAAATTTCTTCAATTCTTGAATATTAAAACAGTGAACTTCAACTTGATACCTATTTTCTATCCATTCGATACTTCATTACCCAATTATTTCCACTATAATACACAATTTTATGATCTTCTATTAAAATAAATCCTTAAATAACCTATATATCTTCAATGATACTTGAAAATTAATTCACTCATATTTAGTGTCCGACCGAAACTGGTATTTCAGCCGAAACCGAAACCGAACTTTCGGCCAGGGTCTCAGTTTCGGCCGAAACCGAAACCGAAACTTTATATTTCATACTGAAATCTACTGTATTTTTTACAATTTTATTCGCATATACATAAAAATAGTTAAGGAGTGTGTTAAATAAAATAAAAAGACATTTTTTTTGAGATCTTTATTCATTATTTTGGTATTACCAAGTTATCAAAATAATCAGTCGAAGTATACAGGGTGATTCCAAATCAGACGTGAACCTTAGAGGAGGTGTTAGTATATATGGATCATTTGCTGTGGTTTGAGCCATTTTTATTGATGACCAAAAATCAACGGTTTCCGTGATATTTGAGTACTGGTTCTGTTGAAAAAGTATTAGTATGATTTGAAAGGGGATATAAGAAGCAAATAGAGGAAAATAACGAATTCAATATTTTTTTGTTGCAACTAAGCTCGAAATTACATTATAAAATATATTCACAAATTATGTCCCACCATTCCATAGGCTAGCACGTGTCGTCTTTTTGATGTCTTCAGTTGTTATTTTCCGCGTGAAATTTACTCACGCTGTCTTTTGATACACATTCACTATTTTAAATGCCGGACATTCAAAAGGTTGCTTATAAAAAATCTGCTGAAACGAAACTAGTTATAGGCAATCTAACGAAATCTTTCAGAGAATGAAGAAGGAATTTGGCAAGTTTTTAAAATAATTTTGGCATACAAAATTGTGAAATTCGAAAGTTGCAGACAAACTGATATTAGAAATTGCACAGAAATTACACAGCATAGTTTTGATTTTTTCTTACATATCATATTCTTTTTTGATGAAAATAAACCAAAATTATCACCAAATTTGGTCAACGTAGCAAAAATTTACGAAATATGTACTATATATAAGTTCTAAATCTTTTAAAAATCACCCGAACTCCAAAAACCGTTGATTTTCGGTTATTAATAAATACATATGGATTAAACAACATCTAATGAGTCATACTCCAAGTTTCACGTCTTATTTGGAATCACCCTATGTAATCTAATTAATAATCATTAAAGTGAATTCTCATGAATTCTCAGTCTTAACAAAGATAGATCACAATAACTCGTACGACAAATATGTATTCATACTTATAACTCCTGGTCAAACGACCAGGATAATTCACGAACATTCAAGTTTCGGCCCGGCCGAAAGTTTCGGCCATTTTGTGCCGAAACCGAAACTAAGGCCGAAACTAGATTTCTTGGCCGAAACCGAACTTTCGGTCGGTCACTACTCATATTATTCCTATTCCAATTCCAACCTCAATATAAATCACAGCACAGAACACTAATAATCGATGATCGAACTTCATAGCAATGATCTAATAATAAGTAGAAGAAGAGCTTAGAGAGAGAGGCATTGACTCCAACATAAGAGTGAGATGCAATGATAGAAATCACCTGATGTAGTATATCTTGTCTATGGTCTATGTGTAGGGCAAAACATCGTGTTTTGCAATGCTAGAGAGCTTAGAGAGAGAGGCATTGACTCCAACATAAGAGTGAGATGCAATGATAGAAATCACCTGATGTAGTATATCTTGTCTATGGTCTATGTGTAGGGCAAAACATCGTGTTTTGCAATGCTAGTCTTACTAAATTATCATATTTTATTCTTTTTTCCATGTTAATTGAATTGTTTTTGACTTATTTAAAGTTTTATTAAGATTAATAGATTATCCGCCGTATTCCCAAAGCATTCAATCTACGTTAAGTCCTAACTGAGGTCCTTTGGTCCTTAGTTAAGGATAAATAAGAATCGCAACCTCAGTTAACGTATGTAACGGTGCTGAAACAGGCCTGCTTCACGTTAATTTGCACTTAAACTGAGGTTGCGATTCCTATTTATCCTTAACTGAGGACCACAGTTAGGACTTGACGGAGATTGACCGCCGTATTCACAAAGCATTCAATCTCCGTTAAGTCCTAACTGAGGTTCTCAGTTAAGGATAAACTGGGGATAATAAGGGACAATAAGGGGTAAAGGTGGTAAAACAGGCCTGTTTCACCACCGTTAAATACGTTAACTGAGGTTGCGATTCATATTTATCCTTAACTTAGGACCTCAGTTAGGACTTAACGCAGATTCAAACACTTTGTGAATACGGACTTGAATGCTTTGTGAATACGGCGGTATATCTAATAATGGAGATGGCCTATTAGGTGTCCGGTTATACGAATATTATAAAAATAAATCATTTCTTTCAAAGGTGAGCTATCTGAATCTTAGGAAATAATAATTTATACACATTCTAAAATATGACAGACGTAAGTAGGTATTTGAAATGGAATCAGGGATTACTAAAAGCTGATATCAATTCTGCAGAATCGATCATATTTTTATTTGTGTAGATAGGTACATCCTGATTTGAATATAAATTTCACATACATATTATTCATAAGTAAAATATTTGATTGCTTTCAAAGGATTGTTCAAAAGAGTAAGTCTTTAGGCTTTGAATTATTTTTTGTCCAAAAGAGAATCAAGAACTTGCGAACAAACGCAAGTTATTACCTACATGTTTATTAATAGAACTCAATCCTTTGACACCTATTAAATGTATTATGAAATTTTCAATCAAAATAATACCGCCGTATTAACAAAGCATTCAATCTCCGTTAAGTCCTAACTGAGGTCCTCAGTTAAGGATAAATAAGAATCGCAACCTCAATTAACGTATGTAACGGTGCTGAAACAGGTCTGTTTCACGTTAATTTTCACTTAAACTGAGGTTGCGATTCTTATCCCAATACTAGACTTAACGGAGATTGAATGCTTTGTGAATACGGCGGATAATCTATGAACGATGGCATTGGGGCTTTCAGTTTTGATCAGAGATATGGAGGTATCATATCTCTGGTTTTGATTGAGTGTTCCTTATCCAGGGGCGGATTGATAAATGTAGCGAAATTTCTGGATTTTTCATCAGACTTTATATCATTCAAAGAAGAATATCTTGAAACAGTGCGTTTTAGGAGAAATGATGAAGAATACTTTATTTTTCTAAAATGATTGTAGATTCTTATAATAACTTAAGCTAGACTTAATCTACTTTCTTTATGCTAATTTCTCATAGTTTTTTGAATTCGCGAGTCGATAACTAGGAAACGAGTGGAAGTAGGAAAAAACTGTTAATTGGAAAAAACTGTTAATTGGAAATTATGTATCATAGTTATAGAAAACTTTACCCCAAAATTCATTCCATTCGGAATATCCATGTCAAAGATAGAAAAGAAAAACTGATTTTTTTTCGAAATTTCAACAGCCTGTATCTCTTCACCAGAGCCGAATTTGGAAAAATGGTAAATGAAAAAAGTGTTTTGTTTGACGAGAGGAATCTTTGGTTGAAATTAATGCACAACTTGAAGACTCACCCTGTATTGTTGTAACACGAATATGCGCTGTGGTCAGAGGATTGATTGTGTACCAGCAGGGTGATCAACGAAACTTGTAATTATCAGTTGGTTATTGATTCATGATTCATGTATACAGGGTGAGTCTTCAAGTTGTGCATTAATTTTAACCATAGGTTATTCTTCTTATCAAATAAAACACTTTTTTCATTTACCATTTTTCCAAATTTGGCACAGGAAAAAAGATACAGGCTGTTGAAATTTGAAAAATAAAAATAGTTTTTCTTTTGTAGCTTTGACATGGTTATTCAGAATTGAATGAATTTTGGTATGAAGTTTTCTGTAACTATGGCAAATAATCTCCAATTAACAGTTTTTCCCTACTTCTACTGGTTTCTTCGTTATAGACTCGCGAATTCCTAAAACTACGAGAAATTAGCATAATGGAATTAGATGAAGGTTATTTCGAGTCATTTTTGAAATACTCGATCCTTTTTGAAAATAAAATTATTCCACATCATTTCTCCTAAAACGAACCGTTTTCAAGATATTCGTCATTGAATGTCATAAAATATGAAAACAATTACAGAAATTTACCTGCTTTTATCGAACCGAACCTGGAATACACATATGATCTGCTCGAGGCATAGACTGATTATTGATTTCAAAGTTGACACTTGTGGGAATTCAATTAAATCTCGCTTGTTCCTAAATTGTTATAATTACCATCTTAAAACGGAATAAGTTAATTACAATAAGTAACAGTAACCATCGCCAGTGAATTTCAGTAATATCTGACGTTTCAATTTACTGCTCAATACTGTTCAGGAATATCGGAACACGGCATCTATCTTCGTATTTAAGCCATTCTCGACAACATATCCAGAGCTCATCGTGGAACACAATATTACTTCCTTACGGCCGCACAAACTATGGGACGTACTACATCTTTATATTTACGCCATTCTCGACAAAATATCCAGAACTCATCGTGGAACACAATATTTCCCGAGTTATGGCATTTTGCGATATGCCGCCTCCCTACGACCGCAAAAAATATGGTACATACTACATCTCATTCTTAACGCCCTTCTGAAGAACTATTCCAAAGTTCATCTTGGAACACTTCGTACTTACCGAATTATAGCCTTTTTCGTCTTACCGCCCCCAGCCACCGCCCCCTGGGGGCTACACAAGCTATTTGACATTGTATTTTTATTCTTTATGCATTCATGAACAACACTCTCAAATTTCATCATTATTCACCAAAAACTTATCGAATTGTTAATATTTCATTTTGAACATTTTTTGGTCTTGGAGTGTATGTGTGGATATGGCTAACTTCACATCGGTTAAAACCTCATAATATCGGCTCAGCACCAGATTCATGACCGATAGTCCTAAACCACTCCCAACATAACCCATACAACCCAAAAACAGTCACCCTGCAAATTCCAATCCTCCTTTCATTCGAGTCGAGTTATCGTGCTAACCGGACGAACATAATTGAATTTGACCCCGGATTATTCATCAGAGTCTAACTCAATCGATTGAGACCATTTCCGGCAAAAAAAATCAAAAATACAGACATTGTGGCAAAATGATAGCACGCTGCTCCTTGCAGAACAGGGGCGCAAAAATATTATTTATCTCACGATTATTTGAGAACGGAAAAACATAATAACTCGCTATTTTTAAAGTAGGTTATGCATTCTGATGATACATTTGAGTTCGTTAAAAGGCATACTCGGCTGAACGTTTTTGGAGTTATATATCAATATCAATCTGAAATTTGGTTGTTGTTATGTCAATAACCCAACAAATTCTATGCCGATTCATTTCAAACATGGTGATTAGTTCTAGAATGCCGACCCAACAATTTTCGCAAAATTTCGTGAAGATCGTATATCTACAAAATTTTTAAAAAATCATTGAATAAAATTTTATGTCAGAAAGTATTCGTCTGACATCGCTGAAAATTTTCGAGAACCTTCAAAACCTAACTCTACAACCAAGTTGCAAGTTAGAACACGATCGGATCTTTATTGTCGGAGATCCGAGCAGACTTGGGCGAGTTCCGATACGTTAATAGTATCAGAGCAGAGTCTCTGATTCTGATTGTAGAATAGGCTCCTATTCAAACACGAATGCGCATGAGTGTTGGAATTGCCTTCTGCAACGAGTATTAGATAGTGACCGACCGAAAGTTCGGTTTCGGTTTCGGCCAAGAAATCTATAGTTTCGGCCTTAGTTTCGGTTTCGGCCCAAAATGGCCGAAACTTGACTGTTCGTGAATTATCCTGGTCGTTTGGCCAGGAGTTAAAAGTAGGTGGACATAATTGTCGTACAAGTTATTGTAATCTATCTTTGTTAAGACTGAGAATTCACTTTAATGATTATTAATTAGATTACATAGGGTGATTCCAAATATGACGTGAAACTTGGAGGTCTAGTTAGTACGTCTCATTAGCTGTTGTTTAATACATATTTATTAATAACCGAAAATCAACAGTTTTTGGAGTTCGGGTGATTTTTAAAAGATTTCTGAACTTAGTTCATATTTCGTCAATTTTTTCTACGTTGACCAGATTTGATGATAATTTTGGTTTATTTTCATCAGAAAAGGATATGATATGTACGAAAAAATCGAAACTATGCTGTATAAGAGGTTGAAAAAGAAATAGTATGATTTGAAATGTGGTATATGAATAAATGAAATATCAATTTCTAATATCAATTTGTCTGTATCAAATTTCACAATTTTGTATGCCAAAACTATTTTAAAAACTTGCCAAATTCCTTTTTCATTCTATAAAAGATTTCGTTAGATTGCATAACTAGTTTCGTTTCAGCAGATTTTTTATAAGCAACCTTTTGAATGTCCGGCATATAAAATAGTCATTGAGCCGTATTCATAAAACTGAAGGATATCCTTGTAAGAATAAGATGAAAGTATAAGGTTTTCAGTTGAAGAAAAAGGTAAGAGTAAAAGTATTTCCTCTTTTTCCTATTCATAATGATCACCTCATACTTGCAAGAATATCCTCCAAGAATAAGTAAAGGGATGTTGGCATAGACAGGATATACTATGTTGGTTTGTATGTGCCGCGGCAGGTTCCAACCTATTCACTATGGTTTGTTTATTTATTGTACAGTGGACCCCCGGTAGTCGACAAACGTTTTGCAAGGCAGTCTCGGACTATCGAATTTGTCGGAATATAAAGTACTTATACTATAGAGCCCAAGACCCCCTATAGTCCGTAATTCTTCGAAAAAAATTACCTTGTAATCCAACAAATTCCAGATCAAAATATGTAATAAGATTCTATCTGAACTACAAATGTACTACGCTACCCTTGTTTATAAAAATGCGTTATATAAACATGTTACTACACGACCGAGACCGCCGTATTCACAAAGCATTCGATCTCCGTTAAGTCCTAACTGAGGTCATCAGTTAAGGATAAATAAGAATCGCAACATCAGTTAACGTATTTAACGGTGGTGAAATAGGCCTGTTTCAAGTTAATTATCACGTTAACTGAGGTTGTGATTCTTATTTATCCTTAACTGTGGACCTCAGTTAGGACTTAAAGGAGATTGAATGCTTGAATGCTTTGTGAATACGGCGGTGAGTCTGCTACTGACCACACTCAAAATTATTGAAGGATATGCTTTTTATTTAAAGTAAAAGGAAACGTTTATGAATAACCAAATACTTTTTTGTAGAGGATATGCCCCTACTCTATAAGTATAAGGTTTCACTCGAAATATTATGAATGCGAGCTGAAGGATTCCCTTCATTTTCTGCAAGTATAAGCATAACCTTATTTTTATGAATACGGCTCAATGTGTATCAAAAGACAGCCTGAGTAAATTTCAGGCGGAAAATAACAACTGAAGATATCAGAAAGACGCCATGTGCTTGCCTATATGGAATGGTGGAACATAATTTATGAATACATTTTCTAATGGAATTTCGAGCTTATTTGCAACAAAAAAATATTGAATTCGTTATTTTTCTCTATTTGCTTCTTACATCCCCTTTCAAATCATACTAATTCTTTTTCATCAGTATCAGAACTCAAATATCTCGGAAACTGTTGATTTTTGGTCATCAATAAAAATGGCTCAAACCACAGCAAATTATCCACACTAACACCTCCTCCAAGGTTGATGTCTGATTATTTTTATAACTTGGAAATACCAAAATAATAACTAAAGATATCAAAAAAGTTGTCTTTTTATTTTATTTAACACTGCTTGACTGTTTTTATGTATATGCAAATAAAATTGTAAAAAATACAGTAGATTTCAGTATGAAATATAAAGTTTCGGTTTCGGCCGAAACTGAGAGCCTGGCCGAAAGTTCGGTTTCGGTACGGCTGAAAAACCAGTTTCGGTCGGACACTAGTATTAGATGATATTTTTTCTATTTCAGTCAAGTTTTGTAAAATACTGTTGAAATTTAATGAAAAATTCGTATTATACATACTAGTGACTTTTGTATTGTATCTTGGCAGTTGGTGTGACTGTTAGGAAAGTTGACAGATTACGGAATTTGAATTTGTATCGTACGTAGGGCATGGAGATCAGATTTAAAACTTAGCAAGAAGGAAATCTCAAGTACCTTATTTTTTAATAAAAATGAAACGTTTCCTCTCAACAAGTATTTTACTATATCCAGAATATACAGGGTCTTTCACGAGGACCCTCACCCATATTTATACGGGAAACTACTGAACGTATTTTCATGAAATTCAGCACTTATAAGTATTTCACGATGCTGATGAAATCTAAAATATTTTCAAGGCATGAGCACCTCCGGTTTTTCCGGAAATGACGTCAACTTCCGTTTTTCAAATTGGAACACCATTTTTTTATTGCAGAAATAGATTCCTTAGAAAATTTCAAGTTATTTTGATGTAACATTTTTCAGTTTTGGTTGGAAAATTCCCTCTGAGCGGGAAAATTCGAAAAAAAAATCGAAAATAGAGCTCCGCTGAAACAAGAATAACTTCGAGGTTTTTGGATGGAAAATTTTCATTTTTGGAATTTTTCAAGATGTAAGATTTATGTATCCACTTTAAAAATCGAAATCGCGATTCATGATACAGGGGGTGAAAAAATCGCTTTCAAAGTTAGGGATGACAAAATCGTGAAAAATCAATTTTTTCAAATTAGAACCCCATTTTTTTATGGCAGATATTGAATCTACGTTAAAAAATAATGTGAGTGTTTGCATCACACCCTTGCCCTAAAATGGATATTTTCTGAGTTATTCACAAAAAACTGTTTTTCGTCTTGAATTTTCAGCTATTTCTTTTCCCTTCACGCCAAAAAGATGAAATTTTCAGGAACTGTTATTTGAACCATGCTGTAGATTTTTCACCCCTTCTTGAAACCGACTTCAAGTTACTATTAGGAGAACCATGGCAAACTCTCGCAGTTATAACTAGAGAAGATGCTCAAAGTTTTGACCGTTAATTTCTAGACATTTATTTATACGTCTCAGGAATGCTTCGTGCGTTGCTCTTCTTATTTCATCGGGAGGAAGAGATCTGCAAGTGTTTAAAAACCAAATTGAGTTTCAAAACTATGAATCTAAAAATCTAAACAAACCTGATCGCATTTCTGACTCGTTCTATGCAGTCCTCTTTATCAGTCAGGGGAGTTGAGTAGACAATATTTTTTATCCTACCCCAAACATAATAGTCTAAAGGAGTTAAATCGGGAGAACGTGGTGGTCAAAGATGTGGACCATTGTTCGCCAACCATCGATCTTCAAATAGCCTGTAGAGGATATTTGACACATTGAGTGAATTGTGTGGAGGCGCGCCATCTTGTTGATACCATAAGTCATTATGGTTCTGTACTAGCGGTTCAATTATTTGAGTCAATATGTCAGAATATCTCCTAAGGGAGAACATTCTTTAAATAATGCAAACATGTGTAGTGTTCTATCTTACCAGTTAAAGTTCCATCATAAATGTGAACATCGAGAATTGCATTATTTTTGATGGCGCAAAAAACATTGAAACTCCAGGTCTCTTGAAAGTTCCATTGTCTGAAGTGGTGGTTGTTCTCTTCATCCCAATAATGACTGTTATGCCTATTGAAAGAACCATTCTTTGTGAATTTAGATTCATCTGTCCAAATTATACAGTCCAAAAAGTTTTCATTCTCTTGAAATCGAATCATCATAGCTTCGCAAAACTCTGTTCTCCTGACGAAATCAGTTTCCTTCAAATGCTGTACCCTATTGAATTTATATGGGTGCATTTTATGTTTTTTTAATATTCTCCAAACACTCGATTGAGATAATCCCAGATCAATCTCGGCATCTTTGAGAGAATTTTGAGGATTCACACGAAAATATGCAAGAACTGTAATTTCGTTGTTCTCATCTTCTACTACACTTATTTCTCTGTGTATAGTTTTCTTATCGAAAGATCCGACATTTCTCAAGTTTGTCATGGTCTGTTAATGGTATCTCTCGTTGATCTGGGTCGGTCAGGAAACCTCTCAATGAACAGTCGAATCGATCTATCTACAACTTTATTACATTCTCCATGAAGTAGAATGAGATTTAAATAATCTTCATTGGTAAAATTAGGCATAGTGATCGATTTTATAACTTAATACGAATTATCACCAAATTAATAGTAAACACAAAATGCTACTGAATAAAGAGGAATTTGGCAGATGTAATTAATGATATCTATCATTAAAAAAAAAATGGTTCAAGCACTGACGTGAAGTCAGAAGCTTTTGCGCGTATGTTCTATTGTCCATTCTTCTGTATTGGACACCCTTAATCGAATTTACCATGGTAAATTATGTTGTCCATTCTCCTGTATTGGACACTCTTACTTCGAATTTACCACGGTAAATTCGAATTAAGTGTCCAATACAGGAGAATGGACGACATAATTAACCATGGTAAATTCGATTAAGGGTGTCCAATACAGAAGTGTTGAAATGTCAATCTTCTTCTTTTTATAGAAGGATATTCTATAGTTAGTTGAATGAATGAAAACATAAAGGCGAAAATTCATGTGGCGATTTTGTCGCCGAAAACCAGCGATTTTGTCGCCCAAATGAGTATACTGTCATTTGGACCGTTTTGGGCGACGTCGTCCGTGTCGCTGGATTAATCCAGCATTCCAACGACAACTGATGACATACCTCTGACAGCAGTGACAGCCGCAAAAATTAAAATTGGTTCAAGCACTGACGTGAAGTAAGGAGCATTTGCGCTCATATTCTATTGTCCATTCATCTCTATTGGACAAATTCAAATGAAAGTAGGGTAATTTTGCAGTTTACCGCCCCCTCGTAAATTTCGACTTTTTCATGTTTTTCGAAGAAAATATGCATTGTACAGTGTTTTTTGATCATTTTCAATAATGGCAAAACAGTTATTTTGGATCAATCTAACGGGATGGGGAGTGAATAGGGGTGCTGGGTGGGGTAATAAATTTATTAGGATTGCTTTGATTTTCTTAATTTTGTGATATTATAATAAGATTATGGTTATAATTTATGATGAAAATTGAAATTTGGAGAAAATTCAAAACAAAATTAATCGTTTTGAATATAATATCTCACCCAGCACTTCTGTTCTCTCCCCTTTCCGTTTAGGTTTCATAATTTGCCACTATTAAAAATTATCAAAATTTTTCTTATGATACAAATTTTTTTTTTTTTCGAAGAAAATTTGTATATACAGATGAATGGAAAATATCTGTAACCACAATAGCACATTTGGATAGTTTTTGCTTTTAGAAAAACTTTTCAATTTACCTTATGCCAATGGATGTTCTGGCGAGTACAAATTTGTCGCAGCTTTCCAGAAGACGTGCCTCCTACGACCGTAGCAAGGCATCATGCGTCTGAAGAGAACATCAGCCAAATATCCTGAAATTGCTTCACGCCTGAATCCAGCCGAAGGAACATGTCTACGAACTTCAACCCATAGTCTTTCAATGGTTTGGGTGTAGGCACCAGTTTGTGGATCGACGAAATTTTCAGAATGATTCACCGTGAGATGTAGGTATCCTTCGTTTTGCAAAGAACTGTACCCCCGCCATGAATCAGTCATAACCGTTGTGCCAGGGAGTACAAAACGTTTTATGATGCCGATCAAAGCTTCGGAAGTGCGATTCTGTACAGGAACGAGAAACGCCTTACATCCTCCTTGAACTCCTCGTTCAATTCCACCGATCACCCATTGCTCAGTTAACACACGTCCTCGATTGTATTTCCTATGGCCCAGCATTGCTTCGTCTATTTCAACGATTTTCCCAAGCCCCCCTATCGGTTGGGAATTCCGCATGAGATAGTCTTCTTCAACTTCACGGCAAAAGGAAAACCAATCAACAACTGTATGTTCACTGATCTTTAGCTCAAACATGGTGTCTTCAGTTTTCGCACCTCGGCTTGAGAGGAACATATCGACCAGGAAACACATTTGCCTCAAACTAAGATGCGAACCTTCCAAAAATGTTCCTTTGAAGACACTACGAGAAGTATCGCACTTAACAGATCCCCGTTTAGGCACATGAATCACTTTACGGCACCTGAACTGTTTTCTCTCAAAGTTCGCAGATACTCTTGATCCACAAGTTTCACATACTGAATGGCAAGCCAAAACTCCATGTTCAATAAGAAAGTGGCGAGCTATTTCATCATCCGAAATTTTGCAGATAAACTCAATGTTTGTAAAGGCACATTCTCTGCAAACGTTGTAGCAGCAGATTTGTACATTTGGGTTGCTGTCTCCGTCGGCCATTATGCTCCAACTATTGATCACACATGAAAAAATAAAGCAATAAAGCACTTTTAGTGTGTTACACTCATGAAATTCCCACTTACTTATTCTTTAGCAGGAAAACTGACTTTATGAAATTTGATTGAATTCAACTGTGATTTTTTTATTTGGCTCGTTTCCTAGGTTTTAATTTCATATACTACTTCATAAATTTAAATTTCTTAAAAATATATCAACATGACAATTATAATTTTGATATTTCTAAGCTGTTCCTAGATATTTTACAATTCTAATTTTCAATTTTCATTTTGAATTTTCTCGAAAAATACTCATTTGCCAGTGCTAAAATTGAAACTGTGGTATATCAACATCATGCAGATACTATATACAGAATATTTTGAAAATCGGTGAGGGGGCGTTAAACTGCAAATTAACCGAAAGTAGATAATATTATCCTATCTAATATGTCTTCGACCAGAAATTACCATTGTTGTGTGCCCAAATGCAATTCATGGGCGAAAAAAATGCCAAAATGTATAGGTTTTATTCTGTACTGGTTTTATTATGTCCAACTTCCTGTGAAGTTTACTAGTATAGGTTTGTGTATTCAATTCTTACCTCCGGAAAACCAAATATAAATATAATTATTGAAACTGCGTTAGGAAGATAACTAATAGACCGAAGAGTACTCAACTTGGAACTACATCATCTTCAAACAGAGTACAAGGAGGTACCTCGAAAGAGAACTGAGGAAGGATGTATCGATGACTTGCTGTGTTGAAAAACCTCATTCAGAAGAAGAAATAAGTATCACCCAAGCACCCTTGAGTTAGTTGAACAGCAATAATAATTTTAGTAGTATACTTGGTTGTGTACATTGTTAACAGACCACCTAACACTTGTGCCATTGATATATTCGGGTTATCTACAAAGAGTGATATCTTGAACAGTGACAGTGCTTTGAAAAGTTTCACAGGCATAAACAATTTTGATATTTTCAATTGAATAGAAGAGATGGTCATCAAAACTCTTGGAAACAAAACAAAAAAAAGCAATTTTATTATACCTCAAACATTACACTTATTGTTAATAATTATTTTCACATAATAAATATGTATCATATCTTGAAAAAATCATTTTAATTATGGATTACTGTTATACCACAGCTTTATCTGGATCAATTAGACACTATATGTATCCTCATAAATGAATTAGAACAGCATGCACCTGAACTTGAATTAAAACATCAGTAATATGTTTACACCTGCTCCATGCTGCGACTTTACAAGAATATACCATACTTTTTTTTTAAGTTAACCGTTCTCCACATTAATATGGGCCATCAATTTTATGTGATTCTGAATTAAGGGCACTACTTTGTAAATATAAGGAACAAATGTCTATAAAAATGGGACCACAATTTGTTTTGTCATACATGATCTACATTTAGAACCTCTTAGTCTTCTCCTTCTACAAGGATTCTAGAATTAGGAGTTGAAGCTCCTATATGTACTCCAGAAATTGCATCGTCTTGGAAGTTCCCATTTGTTTTTCTTTTGCGATTTAATACATTTATATAATTATTAGAGATAACTGTAGTACTTCCGGAACTCATTTTGTACCTAAATATGTATTTAGTTGTAATATTTAAATTCAATTAGGTTATGTTTCTGTCAGTTCAAAATAATCTGTCGTGGCGATTTTGTCGCTCCATGAAATATAGGGGAAGGGAAATTTCGAGCGACAGTCGCTGGTTTTGAACGAAAAAATCGTCGAAATTTTGGGCGACAAAATCGCTGGTTTTCGGCGACAAAATCGCCACATGAATTTTCGCCTTAAAGGTTAAGTTAAAATGTATTAAGAGAGAAATGGTGGTTGTTGTTAGACAGTGAGAAATGGAAGAATAAAGTTATTTTTATTATTGAACTGTGGATTTATGATTTATTATTGGAAAATATAATCGGCACACTGACCCTCTGTATAAATAATAGGGTTATAGGCCCAGAACGTTTGCCGATTGATATTGCTGAATAAAATTGAACAAGATGAATGCACGTGAGAAATTCAACTTAAAACCTTTCTCGGGAGAGAATTACATGGCATGGGAATTCAGGATAAAAAGTATTTTAAGGGAGAACGGAGTATTAGGAGCTATTGAGGACGCGGAATTTGGCAAGGATGAAGAAAACGAAGAAAATGAAGTAAGAGCACAAGCTATCATAATTGCAGGTGTTGCAGATACCCATTTAGAAAATCTGAAAACACAGAAAACAGCGTATGGAATGTTTAAGAATTTAGAAGATAGTTTTAAAAATAAAGGAGTCAGAAGTCGACTATTCATAAGAAGAAAATTAAATGAAATGAAATATAATGAACAGGAGCCCTTAAACATGCATTTAGTAAAACTTGAGGAATGTTTTTCACTGCTAGAAGACTCCGGAAATAAACTAATGGACGAAGAAAAGGTAAATTATATCTTGATGTCAATGCCTAGGAGTTTCGACAATGTAGTGTCAGCGATAGAAACAATGGAAACAACTTTGTAAAAAATAGACTTCTTGGAGAAGAAGAAAAAAGAAAGAAAGCAGAACCAGATGACAAATATTTAAATTGTTCATTTGCATGCTTCAATTGTGGTAAACCTGGTCATAAGAAGTACCAATGTAAGGAAGTGAGAAAAGGACATTCTTTTAGAGGAAGAGGATCTCAACAACAACAATATGGTCGAAATACATATCAAGGACAAAGTAGGAGTTATGGTTACCAACAATCATCAAGTTCAATGGGAAGAGACAGGAAACAGAAATGGGACAGACAAAGCCAAGCTCATACGTGTGAAGAGGAAAATAAGGTAGTTTTCATGACAGGTGAGAATTCTTCGGAAGACACCGACAATTCTTACATAGACTGGTGTGTAGATTCAGGTAGTTCTGATCATTTAATAAATAATAGAAAAGTATTTGATGAATATGTAGAATTAAAAATTCCTAAAAAGATTGCATCTGCTAAAAATGGTATTTATTTAGAAGCATTTGGTATTGGAAATATTAAAGTAGATAATTTCTGCAACAATAGTAATGTTCCTGGAATAATAAAAAATGTATATTATGTACCCGATGTAAAGAAAAATTTGTTATCTGTTTCTAGACTAGAGAGCAATGGGTTGAATGTTGTTTTTTCAAAGAATGAGGTTAAAGCTTTCTTAAATAAGCGATTAGTTATGTCAGGTCAGAAATTTGGATCGTTATACATGGTTAATATGAAAGTAAATCAAACATTTTGTGGTTATAATATCAAAGGTATTGTAAACTACAGAGATAATACAGTGCAGCTATGGCATAGAAGGTTAGGGCATTTAGGTTTTGATAATTTAAAATTAATGAGTAGAGTAGGTTTAGTTGAGGGACTTGAAATAAATTCAAAAGATTTTAACAATAATTTTTGCAAAGAATGTGTATTAGGTAAACAAACTAGACAACCTTTCAATAAAGTAGGATATAGAGCAACAAAACCATTAGAAATAGTGCACACCTAAGGTGCACACAGATGTTTGCGGCCCAATAACACCATGTTCGTGGGATGGTTATAAATATTTCATCACTTTCATCGATGATTATACGCATATGGTCATAGTATATTTGACTAGTGGCCAGCAGTCCATATTTTGGGATTCAGATGAGCCAGCAGATCTACCTAGCCATAGATCCACATTTTTCTGGTAGATCTACATTTTTCCGGTAGATCTTCTTTTTTCCAGTAGATCTACATTTTTTAGTAGATCAATATTATCGGTAAATCAATTGGACCGGTAGTTCACTCACACGAAAATGTCGAGGTGTTTTTGAGTTCCTATAAACCGAATATTGCGCTACCTACCGGGTTTCTATTGTAACCTCGACACCCACCCACACAATAATAATAATGTTTATTAAGATTCAGATCACAAAAAGTAACTCAAAAGTAAAGTTGCATCAAAATCGGTCGAGCCATATCTGAGTTCCTATAGACCGATTGCAATGCCACCTACCGGGGTATATTGTGGACCTGACACACCCTCGGATACACACACAAAGTTTAGTTGAAATCGGTCCAGCCGTTCTTCCTATAAACCGGATACAGCGCCAGCTTCCGGTTTCCTATTGTGTAAGATCCACTCAACACCGCAACACACGCACACAAAGTTTGATCAGAATCGGTCAAGCCCTTTTTATGTTGTAATTTTTCGAAAAATGCTCTGAGTAGCAGTGGTTTTCCTCTTGTAACGGTTTTACAAAGTTTATAATTGTCCGCATGATAGATATCTCGAGATATTTTACTAAAACCGCCCTGTATAGTGGTTTTTCATTTTCGATAGTTAATTTTGTTGAAATATATACATTCACTGTTGGGAAGAAAATTAACAGTGCTGTGCTAAATATGGCATAAGTTTATAGGTATAAACCAATTACTTAGCAGATCCAGTTTTTAAATCCATATAACTAACTTAATCACATCTGACCTACCCACTGGATGAATCAAGAGTTCAAATATGTTCGTGGAATGGAATATTATATATTTACTGTTGGTCACAATTGAACAGATATGGCATAGGTGGCCACCATTCACTGTTAGGTCAAAAATTAACAGTGCTGTGCCTAAGCTGGCATAAGAGCACAGTAACAAAGCCTACACAGAACACAACTGGTTCTCCTTACTCGCTCAAGCTCTTCGAGAACTTATGGGAGGTCTCCTTGGGGAAGGTCTAGGAGGATCAGTATAATAATATACAATAGATGGGAAAATAATCTTACCTAATGTAATTTATATTATCAATTCTTATCATAATTACTAAAAGGATAGATTTTGGATTGTGTGGGATGAGTAGAAAAATGAAGAACCATCCTGTATGTAATATATTGTTTCAACTTCAACATTTTTACACTTTCCTCTTGTTCTAGGTATATTATATCAAATGGTTTCTCTTTTATTCTCCATTCTGGAAAGACGTGTTGTCTAATGCCCGCTCTGAAACAATTATAAACTGTTAAAATTCGTTTACTTACAACAAATAGGTACTGTTAATCAAAAATTATCACAGAATTTTCCAAATCGTGATGAGAAGAGTCCTATTAGAATGGAGTAAAGAGCTATCCAGTAAAAGATGAAAATCATATTAACAACCATCTTGTCAAGTGTATACATTCAATAACCGAACCAAAGTTAATAGTTTTAAAGTTACTTTACCTAAAAATAACATTATTTATTATTATTAAATACCCTTCGTTTACTACAAAGGTAAGGATAAACTGATCCCACGTGTGATAGGGATGCAACCTGCCCCTACACTGAGACCAATTGTTCTATTGTGGCACACCTATAATCTATACTTCAACCACTCGATAAGGAATTTGAGTTTAGTGGGTGAAAACTTGTCCAGTTCCCTCAGTCTCAGTTTGTGGACTATTAGTTCCTCAAATTTGATCCTGTCCCCAGTGGGGCAGTCACACATGATGTGTTCGATAGACTCGTGGTCCTCCAGGCAGTCTGCACTCGGAGTCCTGAATCAACCGCAGCGTAATTAGCTCATTTCTGAGGTCACAGTGGTCCGTGTACACAACTGTTAGGATTCTCAGGTATACCCTAGAGAATCTGAGCCATTGTCTGGCTCTTTCAGCTGATGGGCCAGTAATTGTTGAGCGAGCATGTCTGAGTCCAGATTTCCTGGACCTTTTGGCCCAACCATCTGTTGTTCTCCCTCCCCGCTGCCTGAGAGAGATACCACAGGCCGGTTCAGGTCCAATGAGCCCCATGTAAGAAGGAGGTTACAGTCAATCTGGAATCAGTTCAGTCGGACATCCATTCATGATTGATGTCAGAGAAACGGGAAACTGATTGTATTTCAAGCAGCAAGTTTATGGAATTCGAAGAATCCAATGCATTTTCATCGAGAAGCGACCGTGTAATGTGTTTCGTCAGTCCATTAATCTGGAATCAGTATCATCGTAATCAAGATGACAGACTGAACTGATGCCAAACTTGTGGACAATTTATCTCCCTTCACAGATGAAGCAAATGAATAGCACTAATAATAATAAGTACTTACAGTATAACATAAACATTATGCATAAATGAAGATATTTAAAAGAGTCCTACAGTACGCAGACGACACAATAGTCGTTTCACATGAGAAAAGCGAAAGCAAATGCATGGAAGGTTTACAACTATACATGGACAATATGGTTACTTGGTTTCACAAATGGCGGCTTCAACCAAATCCTGGCAAATCCAATTTGATAATATTCAATCATAGAATACGTCCAAACTCACCTACACTAAAGATTGAAAACAACTTCATTTCACCATCACCCTCAATTAAATACTTGGGAATACATGTAGACAACAAAGCTAACATGAAATTGAATTCAAATATCGCCAAAAAAAAAGCAATAAACAGAGCAAAACACTTCAGATGCCTTACATATAAAGACCAAGGAATTAGTTTAAAAAACTCAATCAAAATTTACCAAAGTATATGTAGACCCATCCTCGAATATGGGCACCCCCTCTACATAAATGTTGCAGATTCTGTATTGCGAAACATTGAAGTAGGAGAAAGATCAGCACTAAGAATAATAACACGATTAAGACACCCACTCAACAAACTGCACAATCCGCCAAACGAGCTACTCTACGAAAAAGCTAATATACAACCAATTAAAGAAAGACTGATGGATCTGAATAGAAAATTCTCAGAAAGACTCAAAGACCAAGAGGATGTTGCAAGTATGATGCACAATGAGCCAGTAACCACCCCCCCACGTAAATTCCCAATTCGAAGCGTGATGGACAGACTTCAGGAACTACAATAGAAGATACTTAATTCATAAATTTCATATGCAATGTATAATATATATAATTTTTTTTCTTTTTTTTTTGTCACAAAGTTGTATAATCCACCAGGCTGAAGGACTTTGGTCGATGGCCATTGACTGTAGTCAATAAAAAACTGTTACTACTTAAAAGAGTCATGTTTCCAAGTTCACCATTCTTCATAGGCATTCCTCACATTTCATCGTTCAATAAAACAATACTGTTGCAAATAGATTTTAGTACCTGTTTCCTAAATTGATTTACCTCTATTGGAGATTGGTATCGTTCATTTAAAAGTCAGAATCCTATCCTCGATCCAGAAGAAACACTGACATTTATATTACTTGACCACAGGAAGAAAGTATACTATAGGCGAATTCAAGCGAATAACCATAACACAGTTGTTAAGACCAATCCCTTTCTCTCATGACGAATCGGTTATAATTTAAATGTACTTGAATGTGGAAATAAAGGCATTATTATTATTATATTTGGTAGGGGAACTACTGTGTTCTGGTTATTCGCTTAAATTCCACCAATGTTTAAAAAATACTTACGTATAGAAATAGATAATGTAAATTAACGGAAGTATTCGATATAGGCTGGTTGGTTACTTTCTATCGTGATATATCCTGGAAAACTTCAAACTTGTAGTACCTAATATTTATATTCATACACTGATGGGAGACCAACTGACCTGAAAATCGTCGAAATCTTTATAAATTTAAGTAAAGTAGTAATTACCTTATAGTACTTACTTATAGAGTTATATTCCAGGTAATTTATAACAGATAATCGTTGATTTCACGAAAACCCATTCGTTCAGTACATTTTGAGGTTATTCATTTCCACCGGCGAATACGTACCGATCGTGGTAAATATCAATTTTTGTTGCAAGTATCAAATCGAAACCAAAGGATTTTATCGATTCTGAATAAATCTCGGCACATTTCTGATCCAAAATCGATCGATTTTCGTTAAATTCTCCCAAATTGACATTCACTATTCAGACTTTCAGACAGTTTTGACCTTGGAATGTTTCTAACATTTCTAACCCAGGGCTTCCCAAACTGTTCGTCGCGACATCGTCTTAGCGGCGTCGCATGTCGATGCGACCGAGTCTAGCGAGCTGATAACGTATATTAACAGGCTAGTACTTAAATTGGTATATATTTTTGGGGGCCGAGTTAAGGGGAGTCGTACAAAAATGGGAATGCCCCAAGGGCGTTACAGTAAAAAAGTTTGGGAAGCACCGGTCTAGCCTATTCCTTTCGAAAAATTAGAGATGTGCAAGTGGGATTTGGTCCATTAATTACTTCGTGAGATAAAACAGAACGCCACCTTCATCCCAAAATCTTGGGGTCGGTCGACTTCGGCCTCGGTCGGGTCGTTTTATTTCTATAGTTCCATAAAAACGGTCGATTTTCCGCATTTTGGCGATTTTCAAACGCTCGTAGAAAACGAACGGAAAAAAAATCGGAAAAAGTGTCTCGCTATTCTATCCGTCTATATTCGGTCTTTCGATCGGTACCGTTAGATACGGTCGGGCGAGAGAAACGAAAAAGCCTTTAGGTTTCGGGCGAGGCCGCTTTTCGCCGTTTCGACGATTTTGCGACTTTTCCGGAATTTTTTTAAAATACTCGCGACTTCCCGATCTCGACGAAAATCGCCTTCGGCGATACGTCGGTCCTCGCCCTCGCCGCGGCGATATTCGCCTTTCGCGAGGCTCGCGGCTTCGCCGCTCGCGAAAATTTCTTCGAAACCGCCCGTTTTAGAAAGTTCTCAAAATTTATCTTCTATGGTTCCGACTTTGCTACTTTAATAATATAGCATTGATGAAAAACAAAGGTGAAGCATTTGATAAATTCAAAGATTATTATTATTATGCAACAACACATTTTGGAAGTAATTTACTCAAATTAAAATTAGATAATGGAGGAGAATATATGTCAAGAGATTTTCATACATTTTGTAGAAGTAAAGGTATCAAGCTTAATTACACTGTTGCCTACAATCCTGAAATGAATGGAGTATCAGAAAGAATGAACAGAACTTTGGTCGATAAAGCTAGGACATTGTTAATCGATTCAAAACTTTCAAAAGAGATGTGGGGAGAAGCTATTTATTTTTCAGCTTATGTAACCAATAGAAGCCCAACAGCAACAAAAGGAAAAGTACCAATAGAATTATGGGAAGGTAGAAAACCTAATCTAAGTAACATGAGAGTTTTTGGAAGTATTGCCTATAAGCACATCCCAAAAGAATTGAGATTAAAATTGGATCCTAAAGGAGAAGAATTGGTTATGGTTGGATATGCACCCACAGAACACAAATAAATATGCACCTAATGGAGCTTATAGACTATGGGATACAGAGAGAAGGAAGATAGTATTAGGTAGATCAGTTTTATTTGATGAAAATAAAGAGATAGAAAACATTGCTGAAATTGAAAGTAGACCAAAAATGAACAAGACAGAGAACTTACCAGCGACAGAGATTCGACAGGAACAAAATTCTACTCAAGAAGAAGAAAACATTGAACAAGTAAATATAGAAGAAAACATTGAACGAGTAAGTAAAGAAGAAAATTCCACAAATAGAAAACGAGAAACTAGGAAACCATCGTGGCAAAAAGATTATATCATTGATTATGGAGAAGAAGAAGATGATGCAATGTTTGCATTTCACATAGGACAAGATGTGGAAAATATACCTCAGACTTTCGAGGACATAAATTTTAGAGAAGACAAGAATTTATGGCATAGAGCAATCAAAGATGAAGTGGACACATTAGAAGAAAGTAAGACTTGGAAAGATATGAAGAAACCAAATAATATTAAAGCCTTAGATACAAAATGGGTTTTTACAAGAAAGGAAATAGGAGGTAAAAAGATATGCAAAGCTAGATTAGTTGTAAAAGGATTTCAACAGAAAGACAAGTTGGAAGATACCTATTCACCAGTATTGCGATTACAGACACTCAGGATTCTACTAGCAGTTGCTACACAGAAAGATTATATAATTAACCAAATGGATGTTAAGTCAGCATTTTTGTATGGACGAATTGATGAGGATGTTTATCTAAAACCACCACAAGGTTTAAACATTAAAGAAGGAAACGTATTAAAGTTAGAGAAATCTCTCTATGGCTTAAAGAAATCTCCAAAATATTGGTATGAACATTTTAATACACTTATTTTGAAGATTGGATTCAAAAGATCTGTTAATGATTATTGTTTGTATTTAGGAAAGGAGTTATATATTTTGCTATATGTTGATGACTTGCTTATTATAGGCAAGAATATGAAAGACATAGAAAATTTGAAAGCAATTAACTTTGAGTTCAGAATTTAAAATGAAAGATTTGGGAGTAGATAATATTAAATATTTGGGTATTTCAATTTTCAAAAGGGAAGGTAAATTGTATATACATCAAACAGACTATTTAAACAGTTTATTAATAAAATATGATATGGAAAATTGTAAACCAGTTGGAACGCCTATGGATAGTAATTTTAATATAAATGAAACATGTGAATTAGATTTATCTTTGGAAAAACAATGTAGATCACTCATAGGTTCATTGATATATGCCACTGTAGGTTCAAGACCAGATATTGCTGCTGCGGTGTACTATCTCAGTAGATTCCAATGTAAACCTAATAAAGAATTGTGGATAGGACTGAAAAGAATTTTACGCTATATACGTGGAACATTAGATTTCAAATTGAAATATAGTTCTTGTGAAGAAAATTTACCTTTAATCGGTTATGCTGATTCTGACTGGGCTAGAGGAAATGATCGAAAATCTACCTCAGGCTATATTTTTCAAACATTCAAAAATACAGTTGTTTGGAGATCTCGAAAACAGTCAACTATTGCTCTTAGTACTGCTGAAGCAGAATTAATTTCTTTATGTGAAGCCACTATGGAAGCTTGTTGGATTGTAAAAGTGTTGAATGATTTGGAAATTAAGGTAGACATTGTAAAAATGTTTGAAGATAATCAAAGCACCATCAGTGCAGTTAAGAATCCAGATCAAAAAAGATTGAAACATGTAGATGTTAAATATAATTTTGTAAAAGCGAAAGTAGAGGAAGGATTTATAGATGTGCAGTACATTAACACTAAAGAACAATTAGCTGATATTTTCACAAAACCATTGAATAAAAATGGGTTTAATTATTTAGTTGGGAAATTAGGTTTAATAAAATAAAAGAAGTTCGATTGAGGGAGAATGTTGAAATGTCAATCTTCTTCTTTTTATAGAAGGATATTCTATAGTTAGTTGAATGAATGAAAACATAAATGTTAAGTCAGGGGGGTGAAGCCAGAGTCGAAAAAGTGGAAACATGGACGTACGTCCCCACTTTTTTTGTTCGCTTGTCGTAGATATGTTCAGGTGGATGAATGACAATGACATGAGTGTCAGGAATTCATTTACTTCATAAATGTGACAAGAGTGACAATATATACGTGAGATTTCTAGTTTGTGGCAAATAACAATAATAATTGTTATACTAGTGTTATTATATTACCCGTGTGAAGATGAGTTTGTTTTTTTCGTAATTCAATGAAAAAGTTTCCGTTTCAGGTGATGTTGAAGATATAATATTCCAACTCCTTTTAGGTGTTCTATATAAAATGTAACGAAAAATTTTCTTTCAGAATTCAGATTATGTTGACAATATAATTTAATAGTTTTAATGGTGATTTGTCGGTAATTTGATGACTTTTTTTCAGGGATGTTAAAGAGTATGGCCACTTGGTGAGATCTGATAGGTTTATATTTATACGAAGTTCAATTCTGCAAATCTGATTGTGTTTAATATCTTATTGAATTAAGAAA
This sequence comes from Halyzia sedecimguttata, assembly GCA_937662695.2. NCBI lineage: Eukaryota > Metazoa > Arthropoda > Insecta > Coleoptera > Coccinellidae > Halyzia > Halyzia sedecimguttata. The sequence goes on from OW569415.2 coordinate 17,278,778, forward strand.
ATGGCTTCAGGTTCTGCTACTTCATTGTTGCGAAAGATGTTAAGTATTCTTTCCAAAATTCATATATCAGCCATTCATCACTTGTTTGCAGAAACAGAAGTTTTTTTCGTTTCCCTAAAGACCCTTCCACCTTGAAAATTTAGAATGATATTTGTAAAATAAGTCCTAGCAAAAATATTTCTAATTTTCGCTAACTGACTGCCTGAATGTAACTGGTTTCAGACATTTGTACCTAATACATGCATTCACTAAACACTATGATTGTATTAACTGTTGATTATTTTATTATTATAGTAGTAGTCTATTAACTGAGATATTACTTATAGTGTGATTAACGTTAATATTTTACAGAGAAGCATTTTTTGGGAACGACAAGGGATATACCTTATTAACATATTTCTGATAGAACCAACCATTTAGATCCGTCCTGACATCTTGATCACGAATATTTATATTTAAAATATATTTCAATATTAATCTATCACTTAATATCTAAAAATCCTTCTTTCTTTTTTCAGTAAGTAGTGATGGTGACCGTCATCACCTAGATTGATGGATTCTACCGGATTTTGACTGTCAATTGTGACTGGTGGTAGTTTCTTCTCCTTCCTAGATGAATCAGTGTTATTGTGATTTAGTGAAGTGACAATTCTGATCATTATGAAACTGAAAGACCATTGTGTTGAGTGTTGACCAACGAATAATTTATCCCTAACTCTATATACAAGTGTTATTTTGACATTTTATTCAGATAATTGTACTGGAATTTGGTAGTTATACCCCTAATAACTTGTAATAACTCAGCAAATTCCAAAAAGACCTATGGTTGGTCTAAAATTTTGTTTGTTTCATTGAATTGTGTCATGGTTTTTAGTTTCTCTAGAACAGGGTTTCTCAAAGAGCGAACCCCTAGGGTTTCGCTATTCGACTGTAGGGGGTTCGCAATAAGATTCAAGTAAAGGTGGCTTGATGACTAGGAGGCACATGTGACAAACATGGTGGCATGTGACAAACATGGGGGCTCGTAAAGCCTAAAGTTTGAGAAACCTTGCTCCAGAAGCAAATTGAACTTAATTTGTTGTAGAAAACTGCTAACTAAATTATATTCACATTCGAAATATTCAACAAATATCATTTACTTGTTTAATTCTATAATAGATGTATACATAATTGTAAAAATGATGTTAATAAAGAAATTATTGTTTTTAAAGCTTTATTTCATTTTGAAGCATCTTTTCTTTCGAATCATTTTAAATTTCGAATACAATAATGAAAAAAGGTGGGGATATTCCATTATGGTTCTAGGGGGTGTCCGCTTGTATATGTCATTTTAATGTGACATATACTTCTACAAGCGGACACCCCTAGATCCATAATGGAATATCCCCACTTTTTTCGCCCCATCTCTCTCTAATCTATGGTATGTATATGTCACTACTGTTGCGCACAGTTTACAAGGCAGGTAGCACTTCTTATATTATATGTTCTGTGGGTTAAGTTAAAATGTATTAAGAGAGAAATGGTGGTTGTTGTTAGACAGTGAGAAATGGAAGAATAAAGTTATTTTTATTATTGAACTGTGGATTTATTATTGGAAAATATAATCGGCACACTGACCCTCTGTATAAATAATAAGAAGAATGGACAATAGAACATACGCGCAAAAGCTTCGGACTTCACGTCAGTGCTTGAACCAATTTTTTTTTCGTGATTTTTTTTAAATTTTCTGGAGGCGCGGTTCTTAAAATTTGTTTTTTCGTCATTTTTTTCAAATTTTCTAGGAGTACGGTTCTTACAGAATTTTAAACACGTCTTGTGTTGATTTTCTACTACTAGTTACCAAGCTTCAATTCAATCGAATATTTATTTTTTGAGTTATCAAGGAAACAATATTCCAGGTGGAAATAACTCGGAAACCGTTAGACCGATTATGCCCAAAAACGAACTCAACTCTCCCTTTCGGATACGCAACCTACCCTGAAAATTGCAAGTCCCTATCTCCTTTGGTTCGATAGTTATCGAGGCAACGGTCACCCATCTACTGAACTCACACAAGAATGCTCGAATCTCCAACAATATTCAACCGATCGTATTAAAACTTGAAACTTGGCAGTAGAGTTAGGTAATGAACGCTCTTGCAAAATTGCAGCAATTTCAAACGTATAGTTACTGATATATAGAATTTTTTTTTTTATTTTCAATGATATATTAAAAATTTTCTACAGGCGCTATCCTCACCAAATTTCGCAAACATTTTCGCGTTGGCATTCTACATCTAATAACCATGTTTGAATTCAATCGGTTCAGTATTTTTTGAGTTTATGAGGAACAAAAAACCACCAAATTTCAGAGGGCTATAACTCTGAAACCGTTTGGTCGATTATGCTCAATAACAAACTCAAATGTGGCATTCATATGCACAACATAACTTGAAATTCTCAAGCCGCTATCTCTTTTTCCGTTCTCAGGTTATCGTGACAAAAAAAATATTTTTTAGTAATTTTTTTAAAATTTTCTAGCCATACGATTCGCCCAAAATTTCACAAACGTGCTTAGGTTCATATTCTACAACTACTCACCAAGTTTCAATTCGATCGGATTTATATTGGTTGAAAACAAAATTATTACTCGGAAACCACTGGGCCGATTATGCCCATTAACGAACTTGTCCGTCGTATTGCGATGCGCCACCCACCCTGAAAATTTCAAGTCGCTAGCTCTTTTCGTTCTCAAATTATCGTGGCAACGGACGGCCGTACGGCCAGACAGAATCAAATTTGACCTCGGATTCTTCATCGGGGAGTCAAACTTGATCGTTTGAGACCAATTTCGTCAAAAAATTCGAAAGTTACAGACATTTGGGCAAAACTATAACGCGATGTTCCCCAGAACATACGCGCAAAAAGAATGTAAAACATGGTAAGTTTTTGCATATGGTTCATAAGGAATTATTTATTTATCACTGGAGAGAAAACCGATGGCCGATTAGTTGAAATAAAGAGGCGAATCAAAATTCGCCATCTATTTAGGAACAACCTGTAACTTTTTTCTCTTGCATATTAGGGTAGTAAAATCTAAAACATGGTTTAAGTAACAGTTCCTGAAAATTTCATCTTTTTGGCGTGAAGGGAAAAGAAATAGCTGAAAATTCAAGACGAAAAACAGTTTTTTGTGAATAACTCAGAAAATATCCACTTTAGGGCAAGGGTGTGATGCATACACTCACATTATTTTTTAACGTAGATTCAATATCTGCCATAAAATAATCGGCCAAACGGTTTTAGAGTTATAGCCATCTGAAATTTTCTGAAATTTGGTGGTTTTTTGTTCCTCATTAACTCGAAAAATACTGAACCGATTGAATTCAAACATGGTTATTAGTTGTAGAATGCCAACGCGAAAATGTTTGCAAAATTTGGTGAGGATAGCATTTGCAGAAAATTTTTAATAAATCATTGAAAATAAAAAAAAAAATTCTATATATCAGTAACTATTCGTTTGAAATTGCTGAAATTTTGCAAGAGCCTTCATATCCTAACTCTACTGCCAACTTTCAAGTTTTAATACGATCGGTTAAATATTGTTGGAGATTCGAGCATTCTTGTGTGAGTTCAGTAGATGGGTGACCGTTGCCTCGATAACTTTCGAACGAAAGGAGATAGGGACTTGCAATTTTCAGGGTAGGTTGCGTATCCCAAAGGGAGAGTTGAGTTCGTTTTTGGGCATAATCTAACGGTTTCCGAGTTATACTCACCTGGAATATGATTTCTTTTCCTTAATAACTCAAAAAATAAATATTCGATCGCATTGGTGCTTGGTAACTAGTAGTAGAAAATCAACATGAAGACGTGTTTAAAATTTTGTAAGAACCATACCCCTAGAAAATTTGAAAAAAATGACGAAAAAAAAAATTTTAAGAACCGTACCCCTAGAAAATTAAAAAAAAAATCACGAAAAAAAAAATGGTTCAAGCACTGACGTGAAGTCAGAAGCTTTTGCGCGTATGTTCTATTGTCCATTCTCCTGTATTGGACACTCTTAATCGAATTTACCATGGTAAATTATGTTGTCCATTCTCCTGTATTGGACACTCTTAATTCGAATTTACCATGGTAAATTCGAATTAAGTGTCCAAAGTGTGCAAACATTTTCGCGTTGGCATTCAACAACTAATAACCATGTTTGAATTCAATCGGTTCAGTATTTTTCGAGTTAATGAGGAACAAAAAACCACCAAATTTCAGAAAATTTCAGATGGCTATAACTCTAAAACCGTTTGGCCGATTATGCTCATAAACAAACTGAAATGTCGCGTTCTGGTGCAAATCCTAATCTGAAAATTTCAAGCCGCTATCTCATTCCGTTCTCAAGTTATCGTGACAACAAAAATATTTTTTAATAATTTTTTTAAAATTTTCTAGCCATACGATTCGCACAAAATTTCACGAACGTGCTTAGGTTCATATTCTACAACTACCCACCAAGTTTCAATTCGATCGGATTTATATTGGTTGAAAACAAAATTATTACTCGGAAACCGCTGGGCCGATTATGCCCATTAACGAACTTGTCCGTCGTATTGGGATGCGCCACCTACCCTGAAAATTTCAAGTCACTAGCTCTTTTCGTTCTCAAGTTATCGTGGCAACGGCCGGACTGCCGGACAGAATCAAATTTGACCTCGAATTCTTCATTGGGGAGTCGAACTTAATCGTTTGAGACCATTTTTTTCAAAAAATTCGAAAGTTACAGACATTTGGGCAAAATTATAACGCGATGTTCCCCAGAACATACGCGCAAAAATGGGGTTCTAATTTGAAAAAATTGATTTTTCACGATTTTGTCATCCCTAACTTTGAAAGCGATTTTTTCACCCCCTGTATCATGAATCGCGATATCGATTTTTAAAGTGGATACATCAATCTTACATCTTTAAAAATCCAAAAAATGAAAATTTTCCATCCAAAAACCTCGAAGTTATTCTTGTTTCAGCGGAGCTCTATTTTCGATTTTTTTTTCGAATTTTCCCGCTCAGAGAGAATTTTCCAACCAAAACTGAAAAATGTTACATCAAAATAACTTGAAATTTTCTAAGGAATCTATTTCTGCAATGAAAAAATGGTGTTCTAATTTGAAAAACGGAAGTTGACGTCATTTCCGGAAAAACCGGAGGTGCTCATGCCTTGAAAATATTTTAGATTTCATCAGCATCGTGAAGTACTTATAAGTGCTGAATTTCAGGAAAATACGTTCAGTAGTTTCCCGTATAAATATGGGTGAGGTTCCTCGTGAGAGACCCTGTATTATATTGACAATTGCCGTGTGACCGTGTGTTGAAATTTGACAGGATTGAATGTCAGTGCTGACTACCACAAAACGAAAAATATAACTAGAAACAATGCGGAAATGAGTTCATTAGGGCATTGTTTTTAGTGCTGTAATAAACTCATTACGATACTGAAATAGAGGAAAGGATACTCAGTTGAATTAATACGGCAAGAGGATTTATGTAGTATTTATTTTTTTCGCATATCATAACATAACAAAAGTCTTTATTTCAGATGAAAGTACAATGTACAATACATTGTGACTTTAATATGAAACAGTGTCAAAAGCATTTCAGATAAATATCAGTTAATCACTGTAGAGACCCATATTGGCGTTCAAGAATTCTTCTACAGTATATGGTTTAATTCTCAGTAGCAGAGTGTCTTAAACAGTATTATGTTGGTTTTCTTAGAGTTCATACATAATTTATTACATTGAAACCATTGATTCGCTAGATTCATGGCCTCCTGAGCCCTCTGCGCTGCTTCCGGATAGGTATTTGCCCTTAGCATTAGGTTGGTATCATCTGCATATTCCACTGTGGATATTTGGTGATTTGCAAGTTCTGCACTGAGATCCTCAATGAAGAGTATGAACATTATGGGTCCTAGGATACTGCCTTGTGGTACACCACTCTCAACTATTGAGGCATGAGAGATTGCTTCAGATGTATCTGAACTTGTTGTTGACGATCCTTAAGGTAATAGACAAACCATTGAAGTGATGTGCCTCTGATTCCTTATTGTTCCATTTTCTCTATAATAAATTTATGATCCAGACAATCAAAGGCTTTTGACAAATCTAAGAATAGGCCAATTGTTATGTCAGAGTCCTCCATTGCTTCCAGAATTTCATTTACAAATTTATAAATTGCAGTTTGTGTAGATCTGCCTTTAAGATAACCATATTGAGATTTGCTGAAGATGTCACACTCCGTCAGAAAATGTACAAGTTGTCCAGCTACCACTAATTCAAAGATTTTGGAGAAGGATGGTAACAGACTGATCGGCCTATAATTTTTAATGTCATCTTTATCTCCACTTTTGAAAATTGGTCTTATCTTGGCTTTCTTCAATTGGTCTGGAAATGTTCCATGCTTAAGAGAATTGTTAATTATTATTGTGAGGGGCTCGGTAATTTCTCGAATACAGGATTTAATTGTTGTGATAGGTACCCCATCAAAACCACAACCGTTTTTATTTTTCAGAAGGGAACATATTTCTACAATTTCGTGTTGGGTAACTTGTTTGAAGCGGAAAGATTTTTAATTTCGTGATACATTATGCTTGAAACTTGTATGCCCTAAGTAGTTCATTTTACTTGTGTTAGTGAAGTGCGCATTGAAACTGTTTGCTAATTCTTGGGTATTTCCGGCTATTTTAATGAGGTTTACGTTTTGTATACCCTTTGTTTCTCTGACTACATTCCACAAGGTCTTGTTCTTGTTTGCAGAGTTAAGGATTCGGTTTTTATATTCTTTACTTTTATTTGATCGAAGTAGATTATCATACTTTTTCATTTGGACCTTATATGCTTCTGCTAATTGACTATTTGTGTTCTTTAGGAGAAGTAGTGCGTCGAGAAGATTTTTAGTTTGCATTATTTCTTCAGTTTTCTACTTCGATAATTTCACTTTTTTGTGCCTAGTGACGCTTTTTATTGGGCATGTTGTATTGAACTCCTGCATAAAAAGTTCAGAAAAGCATTCCCATTGTGTGTTCACTTCCCTTTCATCAATTCTCTTCAGTTTTTCCCAGTTTAGTGCTGCTAGGTTTCTCTTTAAATCAGCTAAATTTCCTTCCCTTAGATCTCTCACTCTTTTTATTAAAGGTAAGATCTTCTGCTTCATGTCTAATACTATAACTTTGGCTGTATTATGGTCAGATAGAGTTGTCCTTACCACGTACTTCTCATGACTATGTTTGTGATGATGTTATCAATACAGGTTCTGCTAGTTGCTGTTATTCTGGTAGGTTCACTTATGATGTGGTGTATATATTCAATGAATTTCAATTCCGATATAATACATTATGTCAGAATTGAAAATTCTTTGATCTTAGACGATCCCCTCATTACTCAAGCCCTTATGTACGAAATGTATTCATATGTTATAAAAGCTGATAAAACGGGCTATATCGATTGTAAATTCGATTAAGAGTGTCCAATAGAGGTGAATGGACAATAGAACATGCGCGCAAAAGCTCCTGACTTCACGTCAGTGCTTGAACCAATTTTTTCAATGTTGCACCGGTATATATATAGTCGCGTGGTGCCGGTACATCCTGTATAAAGCAAAACATTCCACCTATAGAAATAGAAAATCCTGAGATCAATGCTGAATTTGGAACAGGATCTCATGAAGATGTCCATAATATTAATGCAAATCTTAGCGATAAACCTGATTTGGCGGTTTTGCAGAGTGCACAACTTATCTCAAATAATTTTCAAGTCAATACTTAATACAGTGGACCCCCGGTAATCTGGCCCCCGTCTTATCCGGCGCCCCTTTTAATCCGACATGCGTATCACTGCTGAAATATGTATTTTGATCGGTAATTTGTCGGATTACAAGGTAATTTTACAAAGAATTCCGGACTATAGGGGTCTTAGTATATTACTCTATAATCCGACAAACTCCATAATCCGACACTACCTTGCAAAACGTTTGTCGGACTACCGGGGGTCCACTGCAAGTGATTTTATAGCATTCAAATTTGAAAATAACAATAAAATATATATTGCAGGACACATTTCTTCAATCACTATTTCAAATATTGTGTAATAATGTATATAAATATATATATAATGCAGTGATAAGAGTCTATATAAGTAATTCATAAATTTATATATAATAATGATAATAAAAATGTTTATTTGGCGTAACTTACAAATTTTGACAGAAGAATCCCACTAATACTAGGTAGATACAGCAAAGCAACAAAATTCCCAAACAAAACCACAAACAAACATTAGAGAAAATATTCCTCGAAGGTAATTTCGCCTAAGAGGTGAAAAAACCTTGTTTGAGGTATCTTATTCTTAAATTTTCTGACAAAGTAATAAACAAAACCAAACCACGTTTATGTGCAAAAATTACCCCGAAATTAAATTCTAAAATCAAATCGCAGAAATACTTATAACATTCTATGAACACTATAAAATACTCAGTCATGAACCTGGCCACATATTTTTAACATCGATAATGTTGTGTATCACATATCTTGGCTGACTCAAAATATATATATATTAATACCTATCACATGCATGGACAAATTATTCTTTTGAGCTCAGTGTGTCAACAATTCTTTCCATATTAAGAGCTATTCTCTCCAAAGCAGATATTTCCCTCGCTTTCAACTTGTTAGACTCCTTCATCACTTCAAGTTTCTGTTGGTAGTATGAATTCAACGTTTCATTTCTAGTGGTGCCAATATCTACAAGGCTTTTTGAAGCCTTAATACTTTCTTTCAAGAGTTGTCTTCTCGGACTTTTTTGAAGAACTGAATAATAATATAATTAATCAATCATTTGAATGAAACTAGGCTATCGAAATGAAATTATCAATACCTCCCAGTGAACAAGAAGTTTTTTCGACCTCAGGAACATAGTTTGCTTCTGGAATTAAAGCATCAGTTGAGGAACCAGCAACCTCAGCATCACAGCATTCAGAAAGAATGGGTGAATCTGTACTTTTTTTAATACGATTATCAGCCTGCATGAAACAAAAAAATTATGTTAACAAATGTTGAATATGTTTAAATGTACTTACATATACAATAGCTGACTCAGCAATATCTTCGATCCCCTTGATAGACGTGGGGCACATCAATTCAAAAACTTTATTTTCCATTGAAGTCAATACCTCTTTAACTACTGCATCTCCACCTGTGCCCTCCTTATATTTTTTTAAGGCTGCGTGCTTTCCTTTTACTTTAGACCGTATGTCCTGCCAAGTCTACAAAGATTTCAGATGTTTAACTCTCTGAAAATATTCTGCTTTTTGCTCACCTTTCTCCATTGATTCCAGTTTTTTTTTGCGCCCCCAGGGATTGCATTCAGAATAGCTGTCACATCTTGCCAATGTTGTTGGGCCGTCTTGTGTGTGAATGATTTCGTGAATTTCGCTAATTTTAATTCTTCATGGGAAGAAATAAATTCTAGAAGAGCAGATTTTTGCTGTTCATTGATTTTGCGATTTCGACTAGGGGTTGTCATGATCAATTCAAAATATGGTCACCAACATAAAAAAATCCAACAAACATAAACATTAAACACAAACAAATATAAACAATCACTTTACAAAGTAAACATAAATGACCACTTGCATAGACAAAACATAACCAATAAACCACAGAACACAGAACATATAATATCCCTAAACACAAATTAAAAATTAACATAATATCACAGACTAACCTGTGATAATATTATCTTCTGCTATTTCTGCATCCCAACAACCCAACCAATTATCTAAGTTAATTGTGAACTTCCAAGACGATGCCAGCGCTAGGGTGGCGGGATGCGAGAACTAGCCACGCTAGTAGTGACGTCACTTATACTCCATTCACTGTTATAAAGTCTCCCGGTTGGCCATGAAATTTTGACACATTTCACCGTGTATATTCTGAAAATGTTAGGCTATGCTCATTTTCCTGTCAGATAACTACGCAACGTTGTCCTCTCTACACAGAAGTCGTAGTAATTACGTATTTTCCACAATGTGAATTTTTTTGGGAAAAATAATGAATTTGAGAAGATATTATGTGAATTCAACAATTCCAAAGACATGACGACTGTAGAAGAAAATGTTTCCTCTGTTGCAACTGGAAATATTTCACGTATATAAACTGGTTGGAAGATTCAGTTATAGTTATGCTATCTTCTTGTACGGAAATCAAGAATCAAGTGTTAAAATTTTAATGAAAAATAATGGATAGAGTAGTTTCTTTGTGATAGTTCATCTGAAAAAAGAATAACAGTACCGGTAGGAAAACTTCTAAACGAACGGACGTACCTATGGAATTTCCCACTTTTCTCGAGAAGACGTTTAAATACCTTGTTGCACAACTTGAAATACACCAGTTTCAAAATGTATAGTTGTACTACGAAACCCGAGTTACTGTTAAAACTTAATGAAATATAGTGATAGAAAACGAAATAAATTCAACATGCCCCGAGACAGAATGAAGTATTCCTATTGCAACAATCGTCAACCAAATATGCCTTAAGTGAAGATATGGTTTTAGAGTAAAATGTTATTATGAAAATCTTTATACATACATTTATTATATTTTTGTATAAATCCTGCATGTTCATTCATGAAAACAGCTATAAAAGCAATATTAATTTCAATAAGAACAATAATATTTATTCATGTCAGATTCAATATCACACGTAAGTTATAATCATACAAAGAAAGCATAAAATCAATCACCTAAAACATTAGAAATAATATATATAAAGTATAATTCATAATGTCATTTCCATACATAAGTTCAATGTTTTACCAGCTGGCAAATGATTGAAGAGAAAACGGTAACAAAATAAAGAAACTGTTTTTCAGTACATAAAATTTCAATAATTTGCCAGAACGAGATACTTTCTAACATCATTACATATACACATATTTTTTTTAGAAAGAGCATTAGGTTCTTTGATATATGAAACAATATAGCATGTTAAAGAAATCACAGTATAAGCAAAAGACATTTGAACAAGATATCATACATTTCTACCTATTATATAGATAGAGGACAAATGAGGAGCAAGTTATCAAAACGCATTTAGTCCAAAAACCATTTTATTGGAAATCAACGAAAAACAATGTTTTCTTTCACCCTGGCTTATAATTTGAGGACGTTGAGTTTGTTTGATTGATCAATCAAACTCGACGTACTCAAATTATAAGCCAGGGTTAAAAAAAAATATAGTTTTTCGTTGATTTCCAATAAAATGGTTTTTGGAGTAAATGCGTTTTGATAAGTTGCTCCTCAAATATAAAAACCTATATCTCTACTGAATAAGTATAGAGTAATTGGAATTAACAGGCCGACATATTTACAATCTACTTCACACAGTGATCAGTAAATGTGCTGTAATATTGATTCTTGGCTTGAGTCGGGTACCATCCATCAATGGTGAAGAGATTACTTATCATTATATTGTCATGATTTGTGGTTCGGTGCCTGTATTTGTTGATTCTTGGCTTCATTGTATCTTTTATAGATTTTATTCGTAGATCATTTTGTAGGCATAACAAGGTCCTCTTACTATCATAGGGAGCGTTTTTGATTGGATTGACTCGAATATTCTTATGTTGGACGGCTTAAAACATCCCCATAGTTCTATTCCGTATTTCCGTACTGGTTTAAGGATACATTTATAGATTGTCACTTTATTTTCGAGGGATAGCTTCGATCTTTTGTTCAATAACCATTACATTTGATGTATGATTTTTTTCTGATCTTAGGTGATGTTTTAATTTTTGATACGTTTCCAAATTGACTGGGTTGACTTTCATTATATTGTTTGCCATAGTTTTAACGACATATGATTCAGGAGGGGTCGCTGCTGTTGAGCTTGCTATCATATCCTTATAGTTAGACACACCATAAATATTTATAGGGTGTTGTTTTTGGATTATTTCTGTTTCGTTGTGTTTTCTGCCTTTTCTCTGCTCATCAGATAAAGTATTTCCGCCATCATCGTTTTGAAGTTGTTGAAATCTGTTGTTTGTTCTATTTGCTCCGCACTTTCTTGTGAAGATTGCCGTTGAATTCTTGTTGTTGATGACTGTTTGCCATGTGTGAGTTTTTGGAACTTGTTAAATTGAATGACCATGTTGATCAAATCCAATAAAGTTTCCCAGGGGAAGTGATTATTTTGTGTAGTGCCTGTCATCCTGGACCTCCTGTATATCATTCTGGTTTGAGTTTATTAGATCCCCAGGCGTGGAACTCATGTTTAGTTCCTCGCTATCAACAGTTATCTGTTTCTTGGAACATCTGGTCAAATTTATCACGTTTGTGTTGATTATCAATTCTTCTGAATGAATGCAAATCCAATATATTTATATTGGTACAATAATTGATTAACCAATTTCGCTCGTATTTGTGCAAACTGCAAATTTTAGCAAACAAGCTCGATCAATCCTGGATTTATACCCGGAGTCGGTGGCTGATTACTGTCTTATTTGTTTACAACTTAACTGCATCAGTTGAGCACATGTTGCTGACAAAATATCTTGAAATCATATCTACAACAAAAAAAAAGATAGAAAATCAACAGGAAGTAGTAAATAATATTACCTACATTTGGTCCCTGACAGGTGTATGAAGAACGCTACGTGTCCCTTATATTGGAGAATCATCTCCCAAAGATTTCTAATTGGTTATTTTTCCACCTAGGTGGCTTGCAGCAGCGTCTACTGTCATAGTATAGTATAGGCTTTGAGTCATTTTGTTTGATTCAGTTGAACCTCCTTGATCGTAGGAAATCTTCAATACAGTACTAATTGAAGAAGGAGGGCATTGGACATTTATGCACACTAGAAAATCTAACGGTTGGGTCTTTCACACTGCCGGATAGATTGTCTTGTTGAAAGAGGCAGCTCTATCACCAAGTAGATCAGGTGCCCAACAATAGTGATGTTCCTATTAGAACTTTTGGACCACCATACATTTTAAGTTGAAGAGACAAGCTCTCAGAATTTTCACTACATATTATTCCACATCCATTAGATCATCGTTTGAATCAGAGTCATCCTCAGAAAATTCTAAATCTGAGTCAGATTCCTCCAATGAAATAATGAATGGAGGAATATCTGCTATTGGAAGATTGCCCATGTGTTTCGTCCAGTCCTCTGTGATGAGTATTTCACAATGTAAATAAAAATTTTGCCACATATCTGTTGTACATTTCGAAAGAGCCAAACTCCATAAATTCAACACCCTATCCTTTGTATAGGAATGCGAATTTATGTTCTTGTTATAAAAATTCTTACAAAACGCCCATGCCATTTCAATAGGATTATACTGACAATGATAGGGGGGTAATCTAAGAACCTCATGTCCATGCTCCTTCAAAAGGACATCAAACTAAATTTCGACCATTCACGTTTTTCAACATCAAGAACATCTGCTCAACAGAACACGCTCCATTATCGCTGTTATCATCATCTGTTTGGGAATTCCCATCTAAACAATAAAATAACTCATAGCTGCAGCGTTGTCAGATTGTTCGTTTCTGCCTGAGAAATGGCCTCACTTAATTGTGGAAAGTGTAAATCTACGATCAAGGATGATGAGGAATTTATTTATTGCGACAGCTGCAAAGATGCTTTTCACACCACAAAATTATGTACTGTAATGTCTACAACCGAGTTGAGAGCTATGCAACTGCAGAAACAGAGGTCGGTGATTTTCTTTTGTGGTGGCTGCAGGGACTCATTTGTCAGGATTCCGATGCTTCTGAACAGGATTACTCTTCTGGAGAATGAGGTGTCATCATTGAGGGACGAGATTGATAGTTTGAGAAACCAGCAGCACTCGCAGGACCAAAGCTGTGTTCAGAGGACTTCTGGGATCGAGATCCAAACCACTCCAGAAGATATGTGGAGGGAGTTTCAGGAGAGAAATGCCAGGGCTAATAACATAATTGTTTTCAAGGCTGGTGAATCTCAGGCCTCTGTACTGGAGGATAGGATTGATCACGATAGGAAGATCGCGAGGCAGATTATGGGGGTAGCAGGAGTTCGGGAGGAACATCTCAGAAAGGTGGTGCGTCTTGGCAGACCCGTCCCTGATAAGCGTAGACCCCTCCGCCTTATATTCGATAACCAGGATATTTGCCATACAGTCATTAAGCATAGGAGAAGGATCTCTGATAGCGGACTCTCAGTGAGTTTCGATAAGACCAAGATGCAACTGGAACTACAGAAGGAAACTTTACTGGAGTTGAGGCGGAGGACTGAGCTTGGTGAGAGCGACCTTGCCATGGTGTATAGAGGTGGTAAACCAACCATAGTGGTCTCTAAGAGGCCGGCCATTTGGAGGAATCGCTCGACTGCTCAGTCGGGATCTGAGTCTAGGTCGGAAAACTAAACTGTCCCCCAGTGAATCTTTTGGTGTAGGTACTATCATAACATGGGTGGTATACGCACTAAATTATGTGATATTAATGTTTTGCTGCTGCACTCTTCTTACGATCTGGTAATTTTAACTGAGAGCTGGCTTGGTGCTGACATCCTGGACGCAGAAATATGTCCAGATGGTTATAATGTGTATCGTATGGACAGAAATAATAATACAAGTTCCAAATCTCGAGGCGGTGGCATTGTTATCTTTGTGAAGTCTAATATTTGTGCCAGTATCATGGAACATTCATATAATAGTGTTGAACAATTGTTTGTACTCATTAGGGGCACCGAAGACTTTATAGTCGGGGGAGTTTATTTGCCGCCAAACTCTAGCGAGGAGAATTACGCGGCGCATGGTCTAGCAGTCGAGGAAGTGTCGTTGCGTTATCCGAGTTCTAGATTGTTCATCTGCGGTGACTACAATATTGGTAGTGCCGGTTTCTGCAGTGGCCGCTTTTCTCTGGGTGAAAGTAATGAGAAGTATTCACTTATGTCGAACTCCTTAGACTTTGACGATCTGACCCAGGTTTGTGAGATACCTAATACTCGCGGTACATTCCTTGACCTGGTTTTTACCAATGATTTGTCAACGGAAGTGATCATAGCCTCAGAACCTTTACAAGCAGCTGGTCTGCACCATACAGGTTTGCAGTTTTCAATCACGACGTCTCCTGGTATTGGTGCAACGACAGATACCGATAGCATGGACCAATTTGATTTCAACAGAGGAGACTACGCCGGCCTGAATACCTTTTTGGCTTCTGTGGACTGGAATTTTGAGGTGGATGACATTGGTAGATCAGTGAGTGTATTTTATCATGTACTGTACAGTGGGCTATATCGCTTCATACCTTTGAAACCCAAAAGGTGCACGAAGTTCCCGGTCTGGTTTAATCGCGAACTCATTAGAATGGTGAGTGTGAAAAGAAGAGCTCATAGAAGATTTGTGAGATCCCGGGAGCGCAGTGATTATGCCGAGTTCTCCAGACTGCGAGACTATTGTAAGACACTTGGTAGATCTCTCTTTGATTCTTATTTACGGAGGGTCGAGAATAACATTCATTCTGACCCGCGGTATTTTTGGTCTTATTTGAATTCCAGAAGAAAAACTTCTAATCTGCCCAATCGGATGTCCTTTCGAGGAAGGTCGGTTTCTGGTGACTGTAACGTTGTTGATCTTTTTGCTGACTTCTTCTGTGAGGTATATAATGAAGAAGTGATCGTTCCACCAGAGACCAGGTTGACAAATAACATTAATTTGAGTTCATGTAGTTTCAGCACTGGCGAGATATACGAGGTTATAACTAACATAAAATCGAAACTCTCTAGCGGCCCGGATGGAGTATGTACTTTCGTTTTGAAGAAATGCGTGAATACCTTGTCGATACCCCTGTGCACCTTATTTAATATCTCCCTAGAGCGCGGCGTGTTCCCTGAATTGTGGAAGAGGAGTTTCTTGGTGCCGATATACAAGTCCGGTCTAAAGACTAATGCTGAGAACTATCGTGGCATTTCCATTCAGTCCGCTATTCCTAAGCTTCTGGATAGTTTACTGTGTAGCTTTTTGTCGTGGAATCTCAGCACTATTTTAATTGATGAGCAACATGGCTTTCGAAGGGGCAGATCAACCGTATCGAATTTAATTCTTTATGTGACCGATATAGTCAAGTGTTTTGAGTCGGGTTCTCAGGTCGACGCGATTTACACAGATTTCTGCAAAGCCTTCGACAGGGTCAACCATAACATCTTGATCGCTAAGCTTGAAGCTGTGGGCGTGTCAGGTTCTCTTCTGCAATGGTTCAGATCCTTTTTAGTCGGACGTACCCTAGTGGTTAGACACGGGGGCTTCACGTCGAGAGAGTTTATTGTCTCTTCCGGTGTACCTCAAGGGTCCCACTTGGGACCAATCTTGTTCCTCATATTCATTAACGATCTAGCTACTCTCCTCGACGTGAAGTTTTTGTTATTCGCAGATGATCTTAAAATGTACACAACTGTTGATGGTTTGATGGATGCATTGGAGTTGCAGCGAGAGCTGGATCTTCTTTATGCCTGGACAGTCCGTAATTGTTTATACTTGAATATCTCCAAGTGCAAGATCATTAGTTTTCACCGCAGTAATCACGTATTTAAATATCAGTATAATATTCACGGCTGTCCATTGTCTAGGGTTAAGGTGATCAAAGATTTGGGTGTGAGATTGGACCGGAGGCTCGATTTTAGGGATCACATTATTAATGTTACTAATAAAGCATACCGTACACTGGGCTTCATTCTGCGGAATTCCAAAGAGTTCTCTCCACAAACACTGAAAACTTTATATATTTCCCTAGTTAGACCCACCCTTGAGTATGGATCACCTGTGTGGGCACCTTTTTATGCCTGTCACATAAGCTTTGTTGAGAGGATTCAGAGGAAGTTCTTGCGTTGTCTTGATTTTAGGATGGGGGGTGCGTTTGGTGGTAACATTGAGCGCATCCGGGCCAGTTTCGGCTTGGATACCCTGGAGGTGCGTCGGTGGTTGGCGGACTTTTGTCTCTTGTACGGGCTGCTCAATGGTTCTGTAGACTGCTCTGATATTCTTGGACTTATTAGTTTTAACATTCCGCAAAGACCTACTAGGAATTTTCAATTGTTTCGGGGCAGACTACATAGAACTAATTATAGTAAGCATTTATTTCCTTCACGCATTCTCGATCTCGGCGCTGGATACGGCGATCTTGAATTTTTTTCCATTACACTGCGGTCGTTCAAGACAAAGATTATTTCTAAGTTAAGAGAGATCTTCTACGTGTCGTCCTTATCGTGAGCTGCTTATGTGTGCTTTGACTGTATGTTCTATATTTATATTTTTCTGTATATTTGTTCTATATTTTATTCTATTTTGTTATATTGGGGGTTTCCCGTCATTCCTGCTCAATGCAGTGTTAATAAATAAATAAATAAATAAATAAACTACATATCGTCTCTGTCTGTCAGTTCGAAGAGGTAATATCAAATTCCAAAGTTGTTTCTTGGTGAAATTTTGATTGAAATCAATTTTGTTTTTAATCAACCAATCCTGCGTCTCACTTTTCTTGCTGGAAAAAGTGGGTGGTTTATCCAATTGCACCGAATGATATGGTGCATTGTCCATTACAACCACACATTTTACAGGAATCTTAGATAAAGATGGAATCAGTTGATTAAAAACCCAATTTTGAAAGATTTCACTGGTCATTGTCTTGTGATAGTCACGGTCATTGTTCTTTGAATCTAAAATAAAATCACAACCCTCTAAAAATCCAAAATTACTTCCTGCGTGTAAAACCGTGAAACGTTTTCCTTCTGATTTTATTTTGGATGGATTGCTCATCATATCAGACTCATGTGTCCATCGACGAACTGAAGAACCGTTTTGGTAAATCCAACACTGAAAGAAAAATATAATAACAGCAATGAGAAAATTCATATACTATATGCCTCAACAAAACTTTCTATTTCTCACAGTTCACCTTGATTTACTACGATTCAGTTAATAACGGCTATTTGATTTAATCCTTCATAACAGGAATATTACCGTTTTACAGCAAGTATTGAAGTGATTATACTATAGTCGTACTTTTATATTACTGGTTTTGAAACTTTGTCTCACTACCGTAGTAAACTTAAATAACTGCGTTTGTAAATTGTAACTCAGTACTACTATCATAGTAATCTGATATAACTGCACTTGTAACGTTGTTTTACAACCATAGTAATAATGTATAACTGCATTTTACTGGTCTAGTAAACCTATTTTACCGCTCTCGTAATCTCATCTTACTGTCTTTATCAGCTTAATTTGCAATTTTAGTTATTTTTTAACTGCCATATTACATACTGAGCTCATCTGACAGAAAACAATGGCCAATTTAGTACTATGTCTGTACTTTAATAAATTTCTAATTCATTATTAAGACAAGCAATAAATTGGCCAAATTTTTGTGCTATGTTGGCTCAGTCAGAAACATGGCAGTTAAATGAATTAACTAAAGTGCGCAAGGTAACAAAGGCAATCAGAAGAGATTAACCATACTATGAAGAGAATAAATTACATAATATATCTGATAGTTTCTCTAATGATAAAATTGAGTGTCGAAAGTTCAAACCTACCTGCGAAAGATATCAACTCGAATTTTCAAATTGAGAATTCATCATATTGATTAATAAGCCCAGAAGGACCCACATCAAGGAAACACTTGGCATGAAGCAATTTAATGACTTCATAGTGTATTCAAATGAGCTAAATTGATACAACTATCTCTGGAACTTTATTTAATTATCTTTGTCGAATAATTCATAACTAGATCTCAATTATACCTACCTGCAAATTATGCAATTTTTTGCGCGTATGTTCTGGGGAACATCGCGTTATAGTTTTGCCCAAATGTCTGTAACTTTCGAATTTTTTGACGAAAATGGTCTCAAACGATTAAGTTCGACTCCCCAATGAAGAATTCGAGGTCAAATTTGATTCTGTCCGTCCGGCCGTACGGCCGTCCGGCCGTCCGTCCGTCCGGCCGTTGCCACGATAACTTGAGAACGAAAAGAGCTAGCGACTTGAAATTTTCAGGGTAGGTGGCGCATCTCAATACGACGGACAAGTTCGTTAATGGGCATAATCGGCCCAGTGGTTTCCGAGTAATAATTTTGTTTTCAACCATTATAAATCCGATCAATTTAAAACTTGGTGGGTAGTTGTAGAATATGAACCTAAGCACGTTTGTGAAATTTTGTGCGAATCGTACGGCTAGAAAATTTTAAAAAAATTATTAAAAAATATTTTTGTTGTCACGATAACTTGAGAACGGAATGAGATAGCGGCTTGAAATGTTCAGGTTAGGATGTGCACTAGAACGCGACATTTCAGTTTGATTATGAGCATAATCGGCCTAACGGTTTTAGAGTTATAGCCATCTGAAATTTTCTGAAATTTGGTGGTTTTTGTACCTCATTAACTCGAAAAATACTGAACCGATTGAATTCAAACATGGTCATTAGTTGTAGAATGCCAACGCAAAAATGTTTGCAAAATTTGGTGAGGATAGCATTTGTAGAAAATTTTTAATAAATCATTGAAAATAAAAAAAAAAAATTTTATATATCAGTAACTATTCGTTTGAAATTGCTGAAATTTTGCGAGAGCCTTCATAACCTAACTCTACTGCCAATTTTCAAGTTTTAATACGATCGGTTAAATATTGTTGGAGATTCGAGCATTCTTGTGTGAGTTCAGTAGATGGGTAACCGTTGCCTCGATAACTTTCGAACAAAAGGAGATAGAAACTTGCAATTTTCAGGGTAGGTTGCGTATCCGAAAGGGAGAGTTGGGTTCAATTTTGGGCATAATCGGTCTAAGGGTTTCCGAGTTATACCCACCTGGAATATTATTTCCTTGATAACTCAAAAAATAAATATTCGATCGAATTGGTGCTTGGTAACTAGTAGTAGAAAATCAACCTAAAGACGTGTTTAAAATTTTGTAAGAATCGTATCCCTAGAAAATTTGAAAAAAATGACGAAAAAAAAAATTTCAAGAACCGTACCCCTAGAAAATTTTTAAAAAGTCACGAAAAAAAAATTGGTTCAAGCACTGACGTGAAGTCAGAAGCTTTTGCGCGTATGTTCTATTGTCCATTCTCCTGTATTGGACACTCTTCTTAATCGAATTTACCATGATGAATTCTATTGTCTATTCTCCTGTATTGGACACTCTCTTCTTAATCGAATTCACCATGATGAATTCTATTGTCCATTCTCCTGTATTGGAGACTCTTCTTAATCGAATTTGCCATGATGAATTCTATTGTCCATTCTGGACAATAGAATTCATCATGGCAAATTCGATTAAGAAGAGTCTCCAATACAGGAGAATGGACAATAGAATTCATCATGGTGAATTCGATTGAGAAGAGTGTCCAATACAGGAGAATAGACAATAGAATTCATCATGGTAAATTCGATTAAGAAGAGTGTCCAATACAGGAGAATGGACAATAGAACATACGCGCAAAAGCTTCTGACTTCACGTCAGTGCTTGAACCAATTTTTTTTTCGTGACTTTTTAAAAATTTTCTAGGGGTACGGTTCTTGAAATTTTTTTTTTATAAATTGTAATGGTCTATATTTCTATTTTTTGAAGCAGTATTTTATTCATTTCATATGGAGAACATATTATCTCCACTGTCTACTGCCAGAATTATATTGGGTGGATATACAAATAAAAAAATAGTAGCATAACAAGACATTTTATTGTTAGTAATAATCACATTCTTTGGTTTCAATTAGTAGATATACATACACTGAAAGCAAATACTGGTCGAAATATTTCAAATATAAAGGGCTTTTCATCACAATACCATACTAAAAGACGAACAAATAGATTATTACAGATAAACAAACACTGAGATTAAACTTACTCACATCACGCAAAAAAGATATTCAATTTGAATGAGAAAATGTGCAGTTAGCACATTTTCTCAAATATTGGTAACAAAAATATATTCAAAAAAACAATATTATAGAGCAAACAAAACACATTCCAATGATAAGGAGCAATGGATTCAACAGAAGAACAATAAAGTTCTATTTAAAAAAAAGTTGACCTAATCTCTCAATAATTAATTATTCAGAATTTCGAATAAAATTTAATTATCAATCTGATAAGATCAATGGAAATTATTAAATGATTATACATACTAACATTAATTCGATTGATGAATTATTCATTCCGAACGCATGGACGCCATTGTTTCAAGATCCAACGGCCAATATTGTTATTATGAAAAATCAATGGTCAGTGAATTCATATTGATGCTCTAATAATAATTAAGAATATAACTTAGCTACCGGTACATTTTTTGACATAGTCTCCTTCCTAATTCCCAACTTTGCAATGAATTTACAACTCTCCATTAGGAACTCAGGAATTCTGCAAACTTCTGTTCCATGTGTGCAGGAAGATTGATTGTAGACACACAAAACAAAAACGGTGATATTTCAATGCACAAACTAAACACTTTCAAACTACACTATGATGATGCTTGTTGATTAATATCATGAATAAACTAGGATTCATATTTCACAAATTAGTTTAATCGCGTTAGCAGATTGTCCCAAGTCGAATAGACAAACGATGAGTATTGAGTTTGAGTGGATGCTATGAATCAGGTGGCGCGCAACCCTGCATTCGGGCATAATCGCCTATATTCGACTGGTTTAATGAATCAACATTAACTGCCGTAGTAAATTTATGGAACTAAAGTATCTCGCATAGTATAGCTAAATTGTTATGGCTATTGGATGCCGGTTAGAAAACTTGGGTTTACCGTGGCAATTCCACATTTGAATGAGATAATCAAACACTTTCATTGGTGTAATAAGAAAACCATAGTAAGATCTGTTCAATAACTATAGCAACTCAATTTACTATGTCTATAGTGCTATTTTAACCGAATAGTAAGAAATGTATCAACCCTAGTAAGAATATTTTTGGTAAACCTTTCTCATTGAATCATTTCCTTCAGTGAAGTTTCATCTAGAAACACAAACCTGATATTTTCATCCAACGATTTATACTGTAGAAATTTTTGCAGGAAAGTAATTTTGGCTGCAACAACATGTTTTTGTTCACATAAAATTTTGCGTTCATTTACCCTTTTGTATTTGGAACCCATTGATTTTATAATTTTAAAAAGTGACGTACGCCCTCCGTTATATTCCAAATGTTCTTTTGCAAAAGTGAGTAGTGTGTCAATCGAAAAGTGTTCATTTTTCAAATTAAAATTCCAAATTTGTCGTTGCAGATCTTCCTTCAACATAAAGTCTTCAGTCAGTGTCTTTTTGGGTGCACCAATAGAAGGAAATTCTTTGTCGTCTCTTTCACTTAAAATTTTCTTTACTGTGGTGACGTGTATCTAAAAACCAAATATCAATTCATATAAAATATAATTTCTTGGTTTTCTTTCACATACGTCGAAAATGTTAGATAACTTCTCATAAACATCAGGTTTACGATCAGAATAAGCGGATTTCAGTTCTGTATAGCATTTTCGGATGCTGTCCCTCTGCTTCTTTGAAACTACTTTCGCCATTTTATCTTGTCTAAGATGAAAGATTAGTTATACTTATAAAGGATTATGTTGATTGTTGACTGTTGGGAGTTGAGTAGTTGAGAGTAGAAATAGAGGAAATAGGTAATTTGGCAACGTCTCGAAGAATTGTTTCTACATTACCGACATTTCAGTAGTGCCAGCCAGCCACTGTCTTAGTTAAAAAAACATGATAGACCTAAATCATGGCCAACCGGGAGACTTTATAAAAGTGAATGGAGTATATGTGTTTCGGTGTTATTGTTTCATAATCATCCATAAACTTTTGTTTAAAAGAAAAATTCAAATGAAAATAGATAATATAATTCTGTTTAATATGTCTTCGACCAGAAATGACTATTGTTGTGTGGCTAAATGCAATTCATGGGCGAAAAAATGGGTTCAAGCCCTGTGAACAGGAGCTTTCTGGCGCTCTAGTTCAAACAGACAAATTATATCTCCGAAAGTATTGGTTTCTCAGAGTTGGGAATTATATCAATGTATTCATATGATATAACCGAATCATAAAGGAAATTCAATTCAAATAATAGTTTATTTATAAAGATTAAATGAGCAATCATGAGAATGAGAACTGCACCATGGAAGAAATCAAATTAAATCTGGCCAATTTTGCCCAATAACGAACTTAACCGAGATATTCATCTCCCTAATCTACTCTGAAAATTTCAACTACCTACCTCATTCCGTTCGAGAGTTATATCTATGACTATGGATGAAAAGCAATCTCACTACTCACAGATCTCTTACTAACTTCATGTTCCGTTCCGAAATGTAAGACTTTTCTGAGAAAAACTAATTTCGGAGCAAACAACTGAGATTTTTCTCACTTCGCTCACAATTCTTCGATTGATTAGATAATGTCATGTCACAGGAACATAAGTTGACATTAGGACAATTCATACATAGAATTATAGCATTCTGTGACAACGTTGAAATCGATTTATTATTGAAATTTTGAAAAATCATATCTCCGAAAGTATTAGCTTGTTAGAGTTAAAAATGATATGAATGGATTCTTATGATAAAACTGCTTATTAAAAAAAAATTAATTTGGAATTTGTTTTGTAAAAAAAAAATTTTTTTTTTGTTACTCCGAAACCATCCGTCCGATTTTGCCGAATAACGAACTTAGCCGAGATATTTATCTCCCAAACCTACTCTGAAAATTTCAGCTCTCTAGCTCATTCCGTTCGAGAGCTATCGTGCCTACGGCCGGCCGGATCGGCCGGACAGAATGAATTTCGACCACGGATTCTTGATCAGTGAGTCGAACCAAATCGTTAAAGTCCAATTTCCTTCGAAAAATTCGAAAATTACAGACATTTGGGCAAATTGATAAGCACTCAGTTCCGAGGAACTAGAGCGCCAAAAAATGCCAAAATGTATAGGTTTGAGTTTCCACTTCTTTGCTCCGGAAAACCAAATATAAACAGAATTATTGAAACTGCGTTAGGAGGATACCTAATAGATCGAAGAGTACTCAACCTGGAACTTCATCTGCTTTAAAGAGGACAAGGAGATACCTGGAAAAGGAAACAGAGGAAGGAATGTTTTGATGACGTTTGCTGTGCCAAAATAGAATATTCTAACAAGTTGCAGAATGGGCTCTCATTCAAACACGAATGCGAAATTCGAAAACGAGTGACAAAGGAACGTGTTTTCGAACGCATGAGTGTTGGAATTGCCTTCTGCAACGAGTATTAGATGATATTTTCTCTATTTCAGGCAAGTTTTGTAAAATACTGTTGAAATTTAATGAAAAATTCGGATTATACATCCTAGTGACTTTTGTATTGTATCTTGGCAGTTGGTGTGACTGTTACGAAAGTTCGTACGTAGGGCATGGAATAGATGCATAGAATACATAGAATGCATGTTATTCTATGCATCTTGGGCATGGAGATCAGATTTAAAAAAATTGGTTCAAGCCCTGTGGACAGGAGCTTTCTGGCGCTCTTGTTTCCTTGTATTGGTTTCTCAGAGTTGAGAATTATATCAATAGATTCTTATGATAGAACTGCATCATGAAGGAAATTCAATTCAAATAATAGTTTATTTATCAAGATTAAATGAGCAATCTGAGAATGAGAACTGCACCATGGAAGAAATCAAATTAAAATACCTGAAATGAATTTGACTCTCTCTTATAGAACAGTATGACATATACGAGTATGAACACAGATCATATAATAGATCATAGATAGAATAATTATAGCATTCTGTGAAAACAGAAGTACGATTTATTATTGAAATTGCGAAAAATCATATCCCCAAAAGTATTAGCTTGTTGGAGTTGAAAATGATATCAATGGATTTTTAGGGTGAAACTGCATCTTAAAAAAAATTATTTTTAAATTTGTAAGTTAAAAAAAAAATTTTTTTTTCGTTACTCCGAAACCATTTCGCCTATTTTGGCCAATAGCGAACTTAACCGAAATATTTATCTCCCTAACCTACTCTGAAAATTTCAACCGCCTAGCTCATTCCGTTCGAGAGTTATTGTAGAAACAAAATTTAAAAATTTAAAAAATTTTTTTTTGACACTTTACAGTAACCCGATCAATACAAAACTTCACATGCGTCTAAAGGTCATGATTCTACAATTCGATGCTGAATTTCAGATAGATCGAGTGATCGGTTTCGGAAATATTCATAAAAAACGTTTTTAGTAAAAACGGCCGTAACTCCGAAACCGCTTGATGGATCTCGCCTGTTAACGAACTCGTCCGAGATATTTACGCTCCAAACCTACCCTGCAAATTTCAATCCTCTAACTCCTTTCGTTCGAGAGTTATCGTGTTAACGGACGGCCGGACAGAATCGATTTCGACCACGGATTCTTGATCAGTGAGTCGAACCAAATCGTTTGATACCATTTTCAGCCAAAAATTCGAAAATTACAGACATTTGGGCAAATTGATAAGCACTCTGTTCCGAGGGACAAGAGCGCCAAAAAGTTTCCTAATGGTATGAATGATTCACAAGCAGCAAGGAGGAAATCTCTAGTGCTTTATTTTTTAATGAAAATAAAACTTTTCCTCTCAACAATTATTTCACTAGGTATATACAGATTACAGATTATATTATATTGATTATTTTTTGACGTTTCCTAAAACCAATGAAATGCTTCTTTATTTGTCACAAGGGTAAGTTTCAACCAATTATGTCATCATTATAGTGGGAATAAATCTCTTGTGATTATTCTCGGGAACAATCACTGTGGCTTTTATTTGCCTAGCAACTGTCAGATAGTTGTCAAAATAATTACCTAATTGTGTCAACGCGATATATAAAATGTGAATTTGTGAATCAAAAAATAATATAGTCAAATATAACTCGCGAGTTCCATAAATTAGAAAATAATTTGACAGATTTTGTTTAAACTTGTTCCATTTAGAAATAGCCAATCGAGCCCAACGGGCTCTCGTGATCATTGCCTGGCAACAAGTTTTCAAAAAATCTGTCAAATTATTTTCAATTTATTCTCACTCTCTTGTTATATTATTACTGATAATAATTTTTCACGTGTGTTGAAATTTGATAGGCTCAATGTCAGTGTTAACTACCACAAAACGAAAAATATAACTAGAAACAATGCGGGAATGAGTTCATTATACAGCACTGGTTTTAGTACTGTAATGAACTCATTACGATACTGAAATAGAAAAAATCTCTTTCAGAATAAGAAATAAGCATCGTCCAAGCACTTTCAAGTTTGTTGAACAGCAATAATAATGTTAGTAGTAGACTTGGTTGAGAACATTGATACCAGACCACCTGACATTAGACGGAAGTTACACGGTCAGTCTGGTATCAGTCTCGCATCACATCAATCATGGATTGATGGGAGATTGACGGAAATTGGTTCTATATTGGTTGATTGATGGACTTATGATCCGGACTGATGCTAATGCTGATACCAGACTGACCGTGTAATCTCCGGCTAAGGCTGCTCGTATACCAGCACGACAAGGCCGCAACACGACCGCGACTTCTGGTCGCTTAGAAGTTCGGGGTACGAGGTTAGTGATAAAAGCGCCCGTACCAAAGATACGGCGATGCTACGCAAATTCCTCGTTAAAAAGTATCGTCGCGGTTGCGTTGCGGTCTCGTGGTGTTGGTATACGAGCGGCCTTAGTGTTAGACGGAGATTACACGGTCAGTCTGGTATCAGTCTCGCATCAGTATTACTATCAATCTGTATCATCAGTCCATCAATCTACGCATTTAAAACCAATTTCCGTCAATCTGACATTAATCCATGATTGATGTGATGCGAGAGCGAGACTTATACCAGATTGTAGCCTCCGTCTCAAACAGTGACAGCGCTTTGAAAAGTTTTACAGATATAAACAATTGTAAGACGGAGGCAATGAACTCTATACTAACGTTACGTTACGTACGTAGTATAGAGTTACGTAGTATAGAGTTCTATGGACGGAGGTTACACGGTCAATCTGGTATCAGTCTCGCATCACATCAATCATGGATTGATGATAGATTGACGGAAATTGGTTCTATATGTGTAGATTGATGGACTGATGATCCGGATGGATGGTAATACTGATGTGAGACTGATACCAGACTGACCGTGTAATCTCCGTCTAATATTTTCAATTGAATAGAAGAGATGGTCATCAAAGCGTTTGGAAACAAAACAAAAAAAAAGCAACTTTTTAATACCTCAAACATTATACCTATTGTTAATAATTATTTTCACTTAATCCAACGCTTTGTTTGTGGTACAAATCAAATCAATCGCGTAATATTGTGCCAATAGAAAAAGAACATCCTGTATAGTAATGGTTTATTTTCAACGATGTAGGTCCCAAGAGTTTATCTTTTATCATAATTGAATACAATAGTACGATTTGTCGTGAAAAGCAGCAAGTTGCGATTGACGTTAAAAGAAAAACACCCTGTATAGAGATTTCTGAAAAATACATTATAAGAATCCATCCAAGATTCCTATTTATATAACGGTTTGTTTGTGGCAAAAATCAAATCAATCGCGTAATATTGTGCCGATAGAAAAAGAACACCCTGTATAGTAATGGTTTATTTTCAACGATGTAGGTCCCGGAAGTATATTTTTTATCACAATTGAATACAATAGTACGATATTTCGTGAAAAGCAGCAATTTGTTATTGATTGATTAAAAGAAAACCACCTGTATAGAGATTTCTGAAAAATACATTATAAGAATCCATCCAAGATTCCTATTTATATAACGGTTTGTTTGTGGCAAAAATCAAATCAATCGCGTAATATTGTGCCGATAGAAAAAGAACACCCTGTATAGTAATGGTTTATTTTCAACGATGTAGGTCCCGGAAGTATATTTTTTATCACAATTGAATACAATAGTACGATATTTCGTGAAAAGCAGCAATTTGTTATTGATTGATTAAAAGAAAACCACCCTGTATAGAGATTTCTGAAAAATACATTATAAGAATCCATCCAAGATTCTTATTTATATAACGGTTTGTTTGTGGCAAAAATCAAATCAATCGCGTAATATTGTGCCGATAGAAAAAGAACATCCTGTATAGTAATGGTTTATTTTCAACGATGTAGGTCCCGGAAGTATATTTTTTATCACAATTGAATACAATAGTACGATATTTAGTGAAAAGCAGCAATTACAAAAGATTTATCTGCACGGGAAAAAAATATTGTATCTAATATATGAGATTCATATATTGACTAACTGAATTTCGTATACTCGGCGTGATAGAAGAACGCACATCTAATCTTATCCGACTGCAACACCTATTCATAACGCGCATCCGGATTTTGAAATTAACCTACTTTCATATTATTAGTAACAGGCAGGTCTGAAGGATCTGATGATTTTGACATATTGAACTAGAACCATCGTATACCAATGTAGGATCCCGAGCATATAAAAATGAGAATCTAATCAGATTAACAGTATACCAACGATTTTAAGTACTAGTTAGTCCCGCTTTCGACGTCGTCCAAATGAGTATACAGTCATTTGGACGACGTCGTCCATGTCGCTGGACATTCCAACGACAACTGATGACATACCTCTGACAGCTTTGAAAATTAAAATTGGTTCAAGCACTGACTTGAAGTCAGGAGGTTTTGCGTGCATATTCTATTGTCCATTCATCTCTATTGGACAAATTCAAATGAAAGTAGATAATATTATCTATCTAAATATGTCTTCGACCAGAAATTACTATTGTTGTGTGCCCAAATGCAATTCATGGGCGAAAAAAATGCCAAAATGTATAGGTTTGTGTTTTCACTTCTTACCTCCGGAAAACCAAATATAAATATAATTATTGAAACTGCGTTAGGAAGATAACTAATAGACCGAAGAGTACTCTATAAAACTGGGACCACAATTTGTTTTGTCATACATGATTACATGATCTACATTTAGAACCTCTTCTCCTTCTACAAGCATTCTATAATTAGGAGTTGAAGCTCTTATGTACACCAGAAATTGCATCGTCTTGGATGTTCCCATTTGTTTTTCTTTTGCGATTTAATACATTTATATAATTATTAGAGATTACTGTAGTACTTAAGGAACTCATTTTGTAACTAAATATGTATTTAGTTGTAATATTTAAATTCAATTAGGTTATGTTTCTGTCAGTTCAAAATAATCTGTCGTCCGATTTTGTCGTTCCATGAAATATAGGGGAAGGGAAATTTTGAACGGCAGTCGTTGCTTTTGAATGACAAAATCGTCGAAATTTTGGACGACAAAATCGTTGGTTTTCGTCGACAAAATCGTCTCATGAATTTTCGCCTTTATTGTCATTAATGGGTTATATTCCAGTCATATTAGACTTATGATTCAGTCATATGAATTTAGTAACCTCATCATGTGTGTGAAGTTGGCCCAGCACTTTTTGATTTTCGAAAAAAAAAAATTTGTGCTGAATTGTGCTAGGATTGTGCTGCTTTGTGCCGTTGAAATTTCCTTTCTATTTCATGTGGTTCTCAAGATATTTTAAAAATCGATAAAATGGGCTAGCCCAGCACTTTTCGAAAAATTAGGTTTCAATGGCTGAAATAGATTGTGCTATGCATGTACTGAGTTGTGCCGTTCGAATTTTTCCGAAAGTCCCACCAATTCCGCAGGAAATCGAGAAGTAAAAAAAAAGTTAGCCCAGCACTTTTGTTTTTTCTTCTCACAAATGAGTGAAATAACTTGTACTACATTTGTGCTGTCTTGTGCCGTAAATATTTTCACGAAAATTCTTGGAATTTTCTGTGAAATGGCGAAAATGAAAAATGACGTCAGCCCAGCACTTTTGAATTTTTCCATTGGAAACATGCTCAAAAAATCGTGCTACTCGTAGTATAAGTTGTGCCGTTGAAATTTTCACGAATATCCTGCTAATTTTCCAAAAAATTAAGAAATAAAAAAAAAGTTAGTTAAGCAGTTTCGTTTTTTTTTTACGATTTTTTTTTTACCTAATTGAACTGCATTTGTGCTGACTTGTGCTGGTCATATTTTTCAGGAAAAACTTTCAGTTTTCCCTATAAATGGAGAAAATAAGAAAATTCAGTAGATTGTTTGAAAACTTGCAATGCGTGGCAACAATGTGCGTGAAGTTAGCCCAGCACTTTTTGATTTTCGAAAAAATTTTTCTCGTACTCAATTGTGCTGGGTTTGTGCTGGTAATCGATTATCTCGAAAAAAAAGATTATCCTTATATTTTTTTTTCTAACCCTAATGATTCTCGAGATGCTCTCAGTGATCATCAAATTTCGGATACACTGTACAACCTGTCAATTTCATATTCACAAGAAACAATAAAATAATGAAATCTGTGGATAGTCTGCTTTAAACTACATTATGGATATTCTGCTCTGAAAGTTGAACTCTGGCAACAGCGCTATCGAACCCCGCGGCAGTTGATGTCGTAAATTAGTACGAATGGAGTATGTAGTTGTAGTGACAGTTATGATCAGAGCGTTGCGGGTTGCATTTCTCAACGAATAGAATAGTACCTATTTGTTGCTACGTTGCCCTTTACCGATTTCCCTTATCTAATTCCGTAATTTACACGATTAGAAGAAAAAAAATAAGTTTTTTTTTAATTCTATCGCCACAAGTCAGCACAATTTTTTTTCACTAATTTGGTAAGATGAAAATTATGATTGCTGATACAAAATTGTTTTAATTTAAATTTTCTGGAAAATAGGAGGAAATTTCGGAAAAGTTCGAACGGCACAACTCAATGCATATATAGCACAATCTATTTTAGTTGTATTACAACAATTTTCCGAAAAGTGCTAAGCTGGCCGGTTCTACACATTTTGTGAGATATCTTGAGAACCGAATGGAATAAAAGGAAAATGTTGACGGCACAAAGCAGCACAAACCCAGCACAATTGAGTACGAGAAATTTTTTTTCGAAAATCAAAAAGTGCTGGGCCAACTTCACGCACACTGTTGCCACGCATTGCAAGTTTTCAAACAATCTACTGAATTTTCTTATTTTCTCCATTTATAGGGAAAACTGAAAGTTTTTCCTGAAAAATATGACCAGCACAAGTCAGCACAAATGCAGTTCAATCAGGTAAAAAAAAATCGTCAAAAAAAAAAACGAAAGTGCTTGACTAACTTTTCTTTTATTTCTTAATTTTTTGGAAAATTAGCAAGATATTCGTGCAAATTTCAACGGCACAACTTATACTACGTGTAGCACGATTTTTTGAGCATGTTTCCAATGGAAAAATTCAACAGTGCTGGGCTGACTTCATTTTTCATTTTCGCCATTTCACAGAAAATTCGAAAAATTTTCGTGAAAATATCTACGGCACAAGACAGCACAAATGTAGTACAAGTTTTTTCACTCATTTGTGAGAAGAAAAAACAAAAGTGCTGGGCTAACTTTAGTTTACTTCTCGATTTTCTGCGAAATTAGTGGGACTTTTGGAAAAATTCGAACGGCACAACACAGTACATGCATAGCACAATCTATTTCAGCCATTGAAACCTAATTTTTCGAAAAGTGCTGGGCTAGACCATTTTATCGATTTTTGAAATATCTTGAGAACCACATGAAATAGAAAGGAAATTTCAACGGCACAAAGCAGCACAAACTTAGCACAATTCAGCACAATTTTTTTTTTTTTTGAAAATCAAAAAGTGCTGGGCGAACTTCACACACATAACCTCATCATATAAACCTGTATTCTTGAATCTTGTAATATAAAACTAGTAACCTCGTCATATGAGTCTTCATTTCTCGTTTATCTGGCAGATGATGATATATTATTATATTTATACGTATGCGCCCGGAGAACCGAAAAAAATTATTCGAAAAAGAAGTTTTCATTTTGATCATTTCTTCAGGCACATCCATATGTATCAGATGAGATCAATATCAGCCAGATGAACAAGAAATCGAACATCATCAGAATAGATAGGAATATTATAAAAAAACTCAAGACTGTAGTATAGGTATGGGTGTCAGCAATTTTGAATATCATAATTAAAGTTCAAATGATCGATTCGAAGTAGAATGTATTTGACTATTTGCTGATGCATGACATATTTGGAACTTTGAACTGTACGGGGGACTGACACCCAATGAGTTCAGGTAATAGTGAGTTCTTAGGTAGACATAGTTAGTATGGGACAAGAGTCTGATAGAATAGGTAAAAGGGAAATAAAGTAGAAAGTCTAACTACTGTGTTTAAATCATCACCCCAAAGGAACCTACTTACCACATGGCGATCCTGCCAGTCCAGCCTCTATAAAAAGTTCTTCGGTTGTGCACTGTTAGTGAAAAGTTAAATATGCAGCGATAATAAAACAATGTTTCCAGACTATTAGTGAAAAGTTAAACGAAAAATTATCCAGGATGTGCCCATGAACATAATTAGTTACAAGTGATAGTTATAAAATGGGTGGCAAATCTTCGAAAGAAGAAGTGATCATCGCACAAACAGCTAGTGGTGACGCAAGAGCTTCGCAGTCGATGACGCAGAGGGATACTCTTCTCATGGCATGCTTTGGGTTCTTCGTATTGGTGGCAGCTTGGTGGTTAATCAAAAAATGGAGAGAGGATTTGCACCGCACAATAAGGAGGGAAATAAACATGCATGACCTAAGAAAATCGAGGGAAGAAGTTTAACAAGAACTTGCGAATGCATTTATTGGTAACAATGAACATTATTAATATTAATTTGAAACATATTTTTTCATTGGACAATCATAAATTTTATTATACCGTTATTATTACATAGATAAGTAAGATAGGAAATGTTTGAGAACATAATATATATTTAGATGTATTTAGTATGATAAAATAGTAATACTTAAAAGCTACAGTTTCATGGCATTTGATAAACTAAAGGAAATTAGTGATCAATTAAAGAAAATTAGAACATACCTTATTAAAATTGGCCCTGACCGACGGCAGAAAGGAAAAGTTTGTAGAGAAAAGTTCAACGAAGCTATACAGAATTTTGGAAAACTTAAACCTATAATTGCAACTGTTAATGAACAGGTCAAAGTTTCTCAATATTCGAGAAAAGAAATTGCTGAGTTGAATGAATTTAAATCTAACATTGAGAGTATTTTTTTGGCAATAACGGAATTGACAAAAGTTGAAATAAATTCAAAAATCATGGGATCGTTTGATATTAGGACAGCGACATCTCTGTTGCCTGTCATGGATGATACGGAAAATAACACCAAACAGTTAATAGATGCGATTGATATGTACAATTCTATGCTCGATGATGAAGATAAAGCCATATTAATAACTTTTGTTCTAAAAACCAGGTTATCTACTAGTGCTAAAATTCGATTAAACGTTACATATAATTCCGTCAATGACTTCTTCTTCCTTCTTCTTCTTCCGCGGTGCCGTCTCAGGCTGAACTGAGGCCTTCTGGCCCATTGTTCTTCCGCTTGACAGACTCGTGAGACTCATTCCAAAAAACACGCTGACAGGAATGCCGCGAGCTTAAAAGGAGAAGTCCCTCTCACCATAGGAATCGTAGGTGGGTCAATGACTTACTTAAGGATATGAGGGAGAACTTACTTCCGAAAAAATCAGATACTGCGGTACAAACAAAATTATTGCGCTCTAGACAAGGGGATAGGACGGTAGAAAATTTCGGTAAGGAATTCGAACAATTATTTGTTGATCTAACCATTACTCAAGCCGACGGTAACCAGCAGGCGTACAATATTTTGAAGAAAATCAACGAAAAAACGGCGATCAAACAATTCGCGGACGGTCTAAAAAACCCTAAATTGAGTACAATTGTTTCTGCAAGGAATTACACGTCGTTAAAAGATGCCATTCAAGGGGCGCTAGATGAAAGATGGTATAATATCGTATTGTAATAGGGGACATCAACGGTTCCAAAACAGAGGTAATTTTTCAAATCGCAATTTTAATCATCAGAATAACCGTGGAGGAAGAGCCTTCCACAGAAATTTTTATCCGAACAATAACAACAATAATAGATATCACAATGCCGGTAGACATCAAAATTACGATTATTCCAATAATTCTATTCGAAAAAATAGCAACGCGAATTCAAATATATCTTATAGGGGTAATCAGCGAACTTATAATTATAACAGGGGAAACTTTCAACATAGGCAATCGCACAGAATCTGTTACGCCAACGAACAGAGCGGAAACGCAGTTGCGAGTAGTAGTAACACTAGTAACATCCCAAGTAATAGTGAAACGCCTTTGAATCAGTTTTTTCGATCGAATCAGTACTAGCAAAGAAATTTATGCATGTGAGGGTATGAATTGCGTTATATTCAGTGTGAATGGAATAGAGTACAAGTTGTTGATTGATACAGGAGTGAATGTATGTGCAATAAAGAAAGAGTGGTGTTACAAGGGTAACTATCAGATTTGTAAGAATTCCATAACAGTAAAAGGAATTGGTGGAGAATTAACTGCAGAGGGACAAATTGCATTAGATCTTTGTTACCAAAATCATATGATATTTAGACAGACGTTCTTTGTTTTCAACGAGCTACCTTGTAAATGTGATGGAATAATTGGCTCGAATTTTTTAAAATATTACAGTGGCATCATTGATTTTGAGAAAAATAATATCTCATTAACTAACAATGGTATAAAAACTAATATAGAGTTAATTACGGATAACAGTTTCGAATTAAACATAATGCCCCGATGTGAAATGTTTCTCAAAGTACCTACGAGTATGAATGAAGAATGTGTGGTTACTGCAAATG
This sequence comes from Halyzia sedecimguttata, assembly GCA_937662695.2. NCBI lineage: Eukaryota > Metazoa > Arthropoda > Insecta > Coleoptera > Coccinellidae > Halyzia > Halyzia sedecimguttata. The sequence goes on from OW569415.2 coordinate 17,313,613, forward strand.
AAATCAGTGATGGAGTGTTCGTGGCTGGTACGATTTGTAAACCAGAAAATGGTTACATTTTAGTAAAGATATTGAACACGAGAGATTGTGATGTGCAATTAAGAAATTTTGTTCCCGAGTTACATATTTTAAGAAAATTCGACATACGGATATTCGAAGCAAAACCATACCCTAATCCAGAACGCGTGAAACAGTTATTTGATTTACTAAATTTTGACGAATTGAATGATGAAGAAAAAACATCTGTACAAGAATTGTGTGCCAAGTTCAGCGATGTTTTTCAATTACCAGGTGATAAGCTTTCAACAACAAACATCTTGAAACAAAATATACCATTGAAACATGATACTTCACCGATATATGTGAAACCTTATCGCATTCCGCATTCACAAAAACAAGAGTTGAATAGGCAAGTACGGGAGATGCTCGATAACGACATAATAGAAAAGTCTAATTCGGAGTGGTCATCACCAGTATTGTTAGTACCGAAAAAATCAACAGACGGAGAGAAAAAGTGGCGAATGGTAATTGACTATAGAAAAGTTAACCTGCAGTTACAAAATGATAAATTTCCTTTACCCAACATAACGGATATAATTGATTCCTTAGCTGGAGCAATATACTTTTCACATCTTGATTTAAGCCAATCATATTATCAGGTGGAGCTTGAACCTCCTAGTCGACCTTTGACCGCGTTTACTACAAGCGAAGGTCAATACCAGATGAAAAGACTTCCAATGGGTTTAAAAATTAGTCCCAATTCATTTGCTCGTTTAATGACGATAGCGATGTCTGGATTAAACTACGAAAGTTGTTTTTGTTATCTCGATGATTTAATAATTTTCGGAAAAAATGTGTACGACCATAACAGAAATTTATTCAAAGTGATGAATCGGTTAAGAACTGTAAATCTCAAATTGAACCCATCGAAATGCAAATTTTTAAGAAAAGATGTTCTCTACTTAGGTCATCAAATTTCGCCTGAAGGAACTTTACCAGATCCTAGTAAAGTAGAAGCGTTGAAAAAATATCCAGTTCCGAAAAATTCTGACGATGTGAGGCGATTTGTAGCTTTCGCGAACTATTATCGAAAACATATTCCTCATTTTGCAGAGATAACCTTGCCATTGAATAAACTTTGCAGGAAAAATGTGCAGTTCATCTGGTCAGATGAATGCAAAATTTCGTTTGATAATCTTCGAAGTGCTCTTATGCACCCTCCAGTATTAGATTTTCCTGACTTAAGTGATAAAAACCAATTTACTTTACAAACTGATGCTTCTGGTACCGCTATAGGAGCTGTACTAGAAAACGGAAACGGAAAACCGGTGGCTTATGCGAGCCGTGCGTTAAATAAAGCCGAATTGAACTATTCTACAATAGAAAAAGAATTAACTGCAATATGTTGGAGCGTAAAACATTTTAGACCATATTTGTTTGGAAGACAGTTTAGAATCAGAACTGATCATAGACCTTTAGTTTACTTATTCAACCATTCGAATCCATCGAGTCGTTTAACGAAATTTAGATTATGTTTAGAAGAGTATGACTTTACCATTGAATATGTGAGAGGAAAAGATAATGCGGCTGCAGATGCATTATCTAGAGTGATTGTTAGTGTGAACGAATTGAAAGAAATGAATGAAAAGGTTTTGAACGTTATGACTCGACAACAACAAAAAATATTAAACCAACAGGGAAAGAAAAATGAAAACGAATACTGTACGAATATAAGGCCTGATCAACCGAATATCGTAGAAGTATTGAAAAAATCTCCAAATAGTGTAGAGTTGATTTTTGCAACCGAAAAGGATATAAATCAAATAAAGGCAAATATGAAATTTGAGATATCAGCTGATAAAAACTTATGTTATGTACCACAACTCGAAACATTGTTTGTACAAATACTCGATTAACACTCACGTTCGACGTATTGTTAAGAGAATTGGAAATATTTTGCAAACATTGTAGAATTTCGGAGTTGACTATTGTTAAAGATAAGAAAAATATTAAGGACTTAAAAGAATTGGGTAATTGCATGAAGAAATTTAAAGAATGGAGGGGTCCCAAATTATGTGTTGTGAAGAATATTAAACGTATAGAAGATAGTGATTCAAAAAGACTAGTCTTAAACGATTTTCATTTATTGCCAACTAGTGGCCATGCGGGTGTAAATCGCATGACGAATAATATTAAAAAGTATTTCTTTTGGCCGGGAATGTCGAGAGATGTTGCAGAATTCGTGCGCAAGTGTTCTGCATGTCAAAAACATAAACACAGTAGAAATATTAAACAACCAATGACTATTACATCAACAGCTTCATCTGCGTTCGAAAAGATTTATTTAGATATAGTAGGTCCGTTAAGGAGAGATAATGAAGATTTTCTCTATATTCTTACGATCCAATGCGAACTTTCCCGATAAATTGAAAATTATTTCACACAAAAAAAAACCAGGAGGTGTAGTATAGGTATGGGTGTCAGCAATTTTGAATATCATAATTAAAGTTCAAATGATCGATTCGAAGTAGAATGTATTTGACTATTTGCTGATGCATGACATATTTGGAACTTTGAACTGTACGGGGGACTGACACCCAATGAGTTCAGGTAATAGTGAGTTCTTAGGTAGACATAGTTAGTATGGGACAAGAGTCTGATAGAATAGGTAAAAGGGAAATAAAGTAGAAAGTCTAACTACTGTGTTTAAATCATCACCCCAAAGGAACCTACTTACCACAAGACAAACAAAAACGATTTTATCCTCGGAAAATTTATTGATCTCTTCACAGAATGAAAATAAACATCTAAAATTCTAACATGGAAAATATTCAATAACAATTAATAATAATTCTTGTGTCAGTCTGTCACATATGACAGCACTATAAAATATTATAAATAACATAAAAAATGGGTTCAAGCCCAGTGGACAGGAGCTTTCTGGCGCTCTAGTTCAAACTGACAAATTATATCTCCGAAAGTATTGGTTTCTCAGAGTTGGGAATTATATCAATGTATTATTATGATAGAACTGCATCAAGAAGGAAATTCAATTCAAATAATAGTTTATTTATCAAGATTAAATGAGCAATCTGAGAATGAGAACTGCACCATGGAAGAAATCAAATTAAAATAGCTGAACTGAATTTGCCTCTCTCTTATAGAACAGAATGAAATGTATTAGTATGAACACAGATCATATAATAAAGCTTAGATAGAATAATTATAGCATTCTGTGAAAACATAGAAGTACGATTCATTATTTAAATTTATAAAAATCATATCTCCGGAAGTATTAGCTTGTTGGAGTTAAAAATGATATCGATGGATTTCAATGGTGAAACTGCATTTTAAATAAGAATTGAATTTGAAATTTGTTCCTTAAAAAAATTTTTTTTTTTCGTTACTCCTAAACCATCAGGCCTGATGTGCCCAATAATGAACTCAACCGAGATATTCATCTCCCTAACCTACTCTGAAAATTTCAACTGCCTAGCTCATTCCGTTCGAGAGTTATTGTAGAAATTTTTTTTTTAAATTTTGAAATTTTTTTTGACACTTTGCGGTAACCTGGTCAATACAAAACTTCACATGCGTATAAAAGTCATGATTCTACAATTTGATGCTAAATTTCAGATAGATCAAGTGATTGGTTTAGGAAATATTCGTAAAAAATGTGTTTTACTAAAATCGGCCATAACTCCGGAACTGCTTGTTGGATTTCGCCCATTAACGAACTTGTCCGAGATATTTACGCTCCAAACCCACCATGCAAATTTCAATCCTCTAACTCCTTTCGTTTGACAGTTATCGTGCCTACGGCCGGCCAGACAGAATCGATTTCGACCTCGGATTCTTGATCAGTGAGTCGAACCAAATCGTTTAAGACCATTTTCAGCCAGAAATTCGAAAATTACAGCCATTTGGGCAAATTGATAAGCACTCAGTTCCGAGGAACTAGAGCGCCAAAAATTGGGTTCTAATTTGAAAATGGGTTCAAGCCCTGTGGACAGGAGCTTTCTGGCGCTCTAGTTCAAACAGACAAATTATATCTCCAAAAGTATTGGTTTCTCAGAGTTGAGAATTATATCAATGTATTCTTATGATAGAACTGCATCATAAAGGAAATTCAATTCAAATAATAGATTATTTATCAAGATTAAATGAGCAATCAGAGAATGAGAACTGCACCATGGAAGAAACCAAATTAAAATAGCTGAAATGAATTTGACTCTCTCTTATAGAACAGGATGAAATGTACGAGTATGAACACAGATCATATAATAAAGCTTAGATAGAATATATAGAAGTACGATTCATTATTGAAATTTAGAACTTCATCTTAGCAGAAATTGAATTCAAACATCATAGAAGAATTTAAATTCAACAAGAGTGCCAAAAATTATCAATCCAAAACCAATAGACGAATTCTACCCAACAACGAACTCATCCGAGATATTCATTCCTCAATTCTATGATGAACGATAATTTATATTTCCTCAAATCTACTCCAATTCCAATACACCAATATTCCAGTTTTGTTTTTAGTGGAGATATTCTGAACTCAATATTATTAACTTACCATTACCATTCCCATCATCATATGGATTGACCATCGGCATGAAAATATCAACCAACAAAAAGTATGATATTATATTAGAATTCTCATATTTATAGGATTGCTGGAAGGAATGACAATGAGACAACGTCATGTCTCACGAAAATAATCTGACATTCTAACAATTCATAGAATACCCACAGAATAATTCTATCATTGTGTGAAAACGTAGAAATACGATTTACATTGAAATTTTGAAAAATCATATCTCCGAAAGTATTAGCTTGTTAGAGTTAAAAGTAATATGAGTGGATTCTTATGGTAAAATTGCTTATTGAAAAAAATTTAATTTGGAATTTGTTTTGTAAAAAAAAAATTTTTTTTTGTTTCTCCGAAACCATCTGTCCGATTTTGCCCAATAACGAACTTAGCCGAGATATTTATCCCCCAAACCTACTCTGAAAATTTCAACTGTCTAGCTCATTCCGTTCGAGAGTTATCGTGCATACGGCCGGCCGGACGGCCGGACCGGCCGGACAGAATGAATTTCGACCACGGATTCTTGATCAGTGAGTCGAACCAAATCGTTTAAGACCATTTTCATCGAAAAATTCGAAAATTACAGACATTTGGGCAAATTGATAAGCACTCAGTTCCGAGGAACTAGAGCGCCAAAGATGACTAGCTTTAATACTACAAAAGGTATATATACATTAATTTGGTAATACTGAAGTCAATGAAGGGTTCGTGTTCTAATGAATTCCATTCAAAATGGACTCAAATTCTGATCCCTCAGAAAAAAAGTTAGTTTCGCCGTCAGTGTCTGTAGATTCGAATATTGGAGTTTGTCCAATACTGGGAGATTCGTTCTGAAAAATAACTTTTTATCAACAAAATAAAAAGGACCATTTGGAGAAAAAATTTTGGAAAATGCAATTTGATGATTCTAATATTAGCATATCATCGATATATATATATATATATATATATTCTTTTGACTGAGAGGTGTATATGTGTTAGCAGAGGTTGGTGTAACGGGGTACCATACAATTCGACGTATGATACAAGAGCTTAGGGAAAAACCTCAGCAAAAAACCCTTTCTGCCCGTGAGTGTGGTGATTTGTAACTATTGTTTACAAAATTTGCTGAAATTTAAAAATATTGATGGGGATATAGTTCTTCAATGTGTATTCCCTCGTCAAAAAACGGATAGGTTTCTCCAAGGTACCCGAAACTCAACCTGCAAAATGAAAAGACAAGAGGAGGAAACGATCATATTAAAAATAATACATAACCTTTCAAAAGTCTCCTCTCACAAAAATACTCCTCTGTTGGCGAATGGGATCTCGTGGAGAAGATCGCCTCCGCTAGTTTTCAAAGATATTCACTCCTGAAATCCCCTCAATATTTGAATTCAAGAATGAAAATGTTGCTCGCAAGGCCAGGAGGGTCTCTTTCAAAACCAGGTCTGACCGGTCCAAGTCCAAGCGATGATTATTCAGAACTTCAGATGTTCGAAGCCCGCTATAGGGCCCTTAAGAAGGGCTATCATCTCCCATAGATATATATTTTACTTTATATTGTATAAAAGAATGAAAAAATGCGCCTTGAATAATGAATTTTATCGGAAAATTGTATAGTTTTTGAAAAAAACAGTTATACAAATTTGAATCATAATAGGTACTACATAATACTCACACTAACACTTCCATTTCTTACATGAAGAGCGAGTGCCGTTTGAAATTTAAGGCGAGGACCAATCTTCGGAAATAATATTTTCAACGTGTATTGGCTAAGCATTTTAACGGACCCTGGATCTATTCCCTCATCTGCAAGAAAAATATACAATAGATAAGCAAATAAATCAGGGGCTGATTTTTTCAAAATGGTTTTATTCCGTCAGTATTCTTATGGATGTATGAATCATAATCATCTAGAATCGCATCTAAACGTATCCAAAGTATTTTTGAATTCCCCCTTCCCAATGTAAATATTTAATTAGATGTTCGATGTAACATCTCATCAAATTAAAAAGCTGTTTGAGTTATATTCATCTTCATAGATTGCAGATGTGAACTGAGATTTTAATTGGATGTGTAATTTCGATTTTTTGGCAATGTTAATGAAGGAAAATTTTATAACGATCACTGATGATTTTCATTCATAACAAAAACATTTTTCAATACTCCAATTTCTTCATTTTCAATTATTTAAAATGATAAGAAATGTATTTTTGACGTTGTTTTTTTTATAGCTAACCTAAACTAACCTAACCTAACCTGAACAAATATGTAATATATATTAAAAACTGGTGAGGGGCGACAAACTGCAAATTAACCTCATATTTTTTTTTTATAATTTGAACCTCTACAAACAATGTGAATAAGTCCCTGTATTCTACGCAAAAATTCCTGTATAATGTTATTGTTTCAGAGAAAGTGGTTATGATTCGTTTTCAATTTAGCCATTACTCCAATTTTCGTTTATAAATCAAACCAAAAGAAGATACGAAAAACGCGGATAGCATCATTTCATCAGTTTATCTAAAAATAAACCAAGGATATGGTATTAGATTTCCGCTATCTCTTATAGTTTGGAAGTTGTAACAATGAAACATCAAAAGCGTCCCCCTGAATAAAAAGAATTTATTCTCAGAGTGGAGTATTACTGACGTATATACATACTTAAAAAAAAAATTAAAGGTTCTGATGTATACAAAAATAAATTCATACCCAAAGAATTCAAGAAAATATTTTCCAAGTATAATGCATTATCAATCAATAAGCGAATGGCGTGTAGGTACTTACCATAGATGCATAGAATACATGGTGAAAACACTCTTTGACATATTTTCGGCCGAATTGCGGTCCAAATACTGTCAAAATAGAAGGATTTTGTTCTACTTCAGTTGTTGCCGATAGATGCCGGTAGTAGAAATTTGAATCTTTTGCGCGTATGTTCTGGGGAACATCGCGTTATGTTTATTCTAGTTTCTTGTGGAAAGTCGTACCGTTTGCTGAAATTTAGTATTTTGAGTATTTTGTTCAACGTCCTTGTTTTCCGCGCCGAAAGTAAGCCAAATGTTTGCTTGTGAGCTCTGAACGAGTATCCAGAACCATTTTAATCAAATACTTCGTTTTTATGCGAATATATAGTTTTTTTAACAATTGTTTATTCTTACCGGATCAGGGGCAGATTTCTAGTATCAAGATAGGTATTAATTATAATATTATAATAATATTGAAAGATCGCTTATACCGTTAATTGTTAATAAATCAACATAGGAGAACGCTCAGACTTGGTGATTTATTATAGTCTCAACAAGTCGGTATCGCCATTTTTCATTATTATTATAGTCTCTCCGGTTGATGAACATAAACTGTTTTAACAGTTGAAACATTAAGGTATAACTCTTAATTAATAATTATATTCATTATACAATTCAGTTATATATTGAAAAGGATTGTTATGAAAACTAACAATATTATTTGTCAACGATGAAAGTACTAGCAGAGAACAAAGTTCAGAGCAACCACACAGTGTGATTTCATCAAAGTTGAATAGCTTCTGGCGCTCTTATACTATAATAATATTATTTGTTTCAAGGATATCGTTACACGACAAGAACTGGCTTGTGGTAGAGGTAGGGTATTGAAAATTAGAACATTTGTTTGTTCAAAATATTTTTCTAGCGAATATATATTGAATAAAAGATTGAAACGTAGTATACTATCCTCTATTTGGTTAGTTTATCAATTTAATGAAACATTTTTCGATATTTCATTAGTATACTTAGTTCTGAATAATAGCTATCGAATCAAATATATTTTGCAATCTAATTGTTGAGAACGTAAAAAGTTGTCAAGGGGCATTGGGTGACTGAAAAAATGCTGTATACATGAGAATGTTTTGATGAAGTTTCAAATTATACATCGAAAATAATAAGTAAAATGCTCAATTTAAATGAGCCTTACATGATGAAGGTAATTAATACATTTGAATAATAATATGATATCGAAAGATATTATGTAGAGGTATTACAGAAAATTCAATGTATTTCAAAATACATAAATTAAATGCTTATATTCTAATGACATTGGATGTGATATTTTGCAATGGAAAAATAATGATTTCACAGATTTCTTCATTTACAGTTCCATTCAAAATGTTCCAAAGAAACTCCCTTACTGATAAATCCCTTATTTGACCTCATTATGTCTTGGCAAGATGAAATTTCTGTTCCAAACAAATGGGATTTACATATAATAATAATTGTTGGATTGAGACCTTTGCTTTCAAAGATGGAAGTTCCTTTACAGGATGAAGGTCTGGGAATTGATCAAAAAACCGCACTTCTTAAAACAACGCCGACTAGTTTCGGTTTTATTCTAAAACCTTCTTCAGGGCTCTAAAATGAACACAAAATTTTTCTATATAGTACACATTATTAAATTAACAGTTAAAATTTTTGAAAAACGGGGACATTACAATTGTATATAAATAATATGTAAAGTTGTCTAGACAAAGAAGCAATATTACAATCAACAAAAGCAGAAATCAATCTATCATATCAACAGTCAATATTTATATTTTCAATTTTGACGAACAAATATAATTCCCACAGATCCTCTTTTAATTGTATTTGTTCGTCAAAATTGAAAATATAAATATTGACTGTTGATATGATAGATTGATTGCTGCTTTTGTTGATTGTAATATTGCTTCTTTGTCTAGACAACTTTACATATTATTTATATACAATTGTAATGTCCTCGTTTTTCAAAAATTTTATTTGTTAATTTAATAATGTGTACTATATAGAAAAATTTTGTGTTCATTTTAGAGCCCTGAAGAAGGTTTTAGAATAAAACCGGAACTAGTCGGCGTTGTTTTAAGAAGTGGTTTTTTGATCAATTCCCAGACCTTCATCCTGTAAACGAACTTCCATCATTTACATATAATGTCCGAACAGATGTCTGATTAATCAAAAAGTGAATTGATTTTTCAATAAACTGCTTCATTATATTCTTTTAATTTGGATTTACGAACTAGCAACGGTGGAAAGTGAACTTTGTCGCTTGTCAGTTTTCATTTATTCGCTTGTCAGAATCTTCGAAATCGACTCTAGCGGCACCATCGATAATAAAGTAAAGTAGTACATAAAGTACATGATTTGACAGTTCTAGGTCCGTTTTTCGGCCGAAAATTTTAACAGGAATTAGTCTAGAGTGTCGACACCTTGATATTCTATGCATCTTGTACTTACCTATAGAAATCTTAAAATATATTCCAAATTTAAATCCTTCAGGAAGGCTTCCATTCTTGAAATCGCTCACTAAAGTAGGTACCTATAAGTATACATTGTTCTTCGCAATATAAAAATAATAAAATATTACTGAATCGCTCCACAAATGGAAATGGCCTACACAATACGTCAACTTCCGCAACCTACTGCAAGCACAGATGATGATATCTTCTCTTCTTGAACAACGAATGTTCAATTCGAACAGACGGGATAATTCCATTTATACGACGGGAATACTAGGACCGTGCGAAATATTTTAGTATGGTTGAGAATATAACGCGCTATTCGATCGATAAGCTAGAAAACTGTCATTAGACCACGATTTCTAGAAATATTGATTTTTTGATTCGTGTCGGAAAGGATTTCTAAATCATTCAAACATTATATCGACAATATAGGAAATTCATGTTACTGGTATATGTTACATGTTCGTACGACGTCGTTCTGGATCATTTTTTTCCGTGTGGATAAATTAATTTGACACTATATCCTCATAAATGAACTGGGACATCATGCACCTGAACTTAAATTAAAACATCAGTAATATGTTTACACCTCCTCCTTGCTCCGACTTTACAAGAATTTATTGTAAGTTTACCATTCTCCACATTAATGGACCATCAATTTTATGTGGTTCTGAATTAAGGCCACTACTTTGTAAACACAAAGAACAAATGTCTATAAAACTGGGACCACAATTTGTTTTGTCACACATGATTACATGACCTATACATTTCTATACATTTAGAACCTCTTCTCCTTCTAGAAGGATTCTAGAATTAGAAGGTGAAGCTCATATGTACTCCAGAAATTCTAATAAACTGAGTCCCTTCTTAACCATTCGACATAATAGCATTGTATATAAAATACTATAGGTTGGTTAGGGTGACCAGATCAATCCAAGTCCCATGACGGACGAATCTACCTATGAGATCTAAAAAAAAGGCCCTACACTTCCGTAATTGAACCAACTTCGAGACTAAAAAAAAAGGTCCTACTACCTTTTCGGTCGCGAATTCCCCGTTACTTCGTTTATGCATGATACAACATTGTATCGAAATATCGCGGCTCGGACTTTGACGGACACAATGACGGACGCAGACGGACGCTTCTCAATGACGGACATCTTGTACGAATTACGGACTGTCCGTCGCAATGACGGACGTCTGGTCACCCTACTATAATAGTTATGTATATAGGTATACAGGGTCTTTCACGAGGAACCTCACCCATATTTATACGGGAAACTACTGAACGTATTTTCATGAAATTCAGCACTTATAAGTACTTCACGATGCTGATGAAATCTAAAATATTTTCAAGGCATGAGCACCTCCGGGTTTTCCGGAAATGACGTCAACTTCTGTTTTTCAAATTAGAAAACCATTTTTTCATTGCAGAAATAGATTCCTTAGAAAATTTCAAGTTATTTTGATGTAACATTTTTCAGTTTTGGTTGAAAAATTCTCTCTGAGCGGGAAAATTCGAAAAAAAAATCGAAAATAGAGCTCCGCTGAAACAAGAATTACTTCGAGGTTTTTGGATGGAAAATTTTCATTTTTGGGATTTTTCAAGATGTAAGATTGATGTATCCACTTTAAAAAACGAAATCGCGATTCATGATACAGGGGGTGAAAAAATCGCTTTCAAAGTTAGGGATGACAAAATCGTGAAAAATCAATTTTTTCAAATTAGAACCCCATTTTTTTATGGCAGATATTGAATCTACGTTAAAAAATAATGTGAGTGTATGCATCACACCCTTGCCCTAAAGTGGATATTTTCTGAGTTATTCACAAAAAACTGTTTTTCGTCTTGAATTTTCAGCTATTACTTTTCCCTTCACGCCAAAAAGATGAAATTTTCAGGAACTGTTACTTAAACCATGTTTAAGATTTTACTACCCTAATATGCAAGAGAAAAAAGTTGCAGGTTGTTCCTAAATAGATGGCGAATTTTGATTCGAATTTGTATCGGAAACCTCTTTATTTCAACTAATCGGCCATCGGTTTTCTCTCCAGTGATAAATAAATAATTCCTTATGAACCATATGCAAAAACTTACCACCTTTTTTTTTAATGATAGATATCATTAATTACATCTGCCAAATTCCTCTTTATTCAGTAGCATTGTGTGTTTACTATTAATTTGGTGATAATTCGTATTAAGTTATAAAATCGATCACTATGCCTAATTTTACCAATGAAGATTATTTAAATCTCATTCTACTTCATGGAGAATGTAATAAAGTTGTAGATAGAACGATTCGACTGTTCATTGAGAGGTTTCCTGACCATTAACAGAACCATGACAAACTTGAGAAATGTCGGATCTTTCGTTAAGAAAACTATACACAGAGAAATAAGTGTAGTAGAAGATGAGAACAACGAAATTACAGTTCTTGCATATTTTCGTGTGAATCCTCAAAATTCTCCGAGATTATCTGGGATTATCTCAATCGAGTGTTTGGAGAATATTAAACAAACATAAAATGCACCCATATAAATTCAATAGGGTACAGCATTTGAAGGAAACTGATTTCGTCAGGAGAACAGAGTTTTGCGAAGCTATGATGATTCGATTTCAAGAGAATGAAAACTTTTTGGACTGTATAATTTGGACAGATGAATCTAAATTCACAAAGAATGGTTCTTTCAATAGGCATAACAGTCATTATTGGGATGAAGAGAACAACCACCACTTCAGACAATGGAACTTTCAAGAGACCTGGAGTTTCAATGTTTTTTGCGCCATCAAAAATAATGGAATTCTCGATGTTCACATTTATGATGGGACTTTAACTGGTAAGAGAGAACACTACACATGTTTGCATTATTTAAAGAATGTTCTCCCTTAGGAGATAGATATTCTGACATATTGACTCAAATAATTGAGCCGCTAGTACAGAACCATAATGACTTATGGTATCAACAAGATGGCGCGCCTCCACACAATTCACTCAATGTGTCAAATATCCTCTACAGGCTATTTGAAGATCGATGGTTGGCGAACAATGGTCCACATCTTTGGCCACCACGTTCTCCCGATTTAACTCCTTTAGACTATTATGTTTGGGGTAGGATAAAAAATATTGTTTACTCAACTCCCCTGACTGATAAAGAGGACTGCATAGAACGAGTCAGAAATGCGTTCAGGTTTGTTTAGATTTTTAGATTCATAGTTTTGAAACTCAATTTGGTTTTTAAACACTTTTGCAGATCTCTTCCTCCCGATGAAATAAGAAGAGCAACGCACGAAGCATTCCTGAGACGTATAAATAAATGTCTAGAAATTAACGGTCAAAACTTTGAGCTTGAACTAGAGAAGATTAGTTATAACTGCGAGAGTTTGCCATGGTTCTCCTAATAGTAACTTGAAGTCGGTTTCAAGAAGGGGTGAAAAATCTACAGCATGGTTCAAATAACAGTTCCTGAAAATTTCATCTTTTTGGCGTGAAGGGAAAAGAAATAGCTGAAAATTCAAGACGAAAAACAGTTTTTTGTGAATAACTCAGAAAATATCCATTTTAGGGCAAGGGTGTGATGCATACACTCACATTATTTTTTAACGTAGATTCAATATCTGCCATAAACAAGCACTGACGTGAAGTCAGAAGCTTTTGCGCGTATGTTCTATTGTCCATTCTTCTGTATTGGACACCCTTAATCGAATTTACCATGGTAAATTATGTTGTCCATTCTCCTGTTTTGGACACTCTTAATTCGAATTTACCATGGTAAATTCGAATTAAGTGTCCAATACTGGAGAATGGACAACATAATTTACCATGGTAAATTCGATTAAGGGTGTCCAATACAGAAGAATGGACAATAGAACATACGCGCAAAAGTTTCTGACTTCACGTCAGTGCTTGAACCAATTTTTTTTTTCGTGATTTTTTTTGAAATTTTCTAGGGGTACGGTTATTAAAATTTTTTTTTTTCGTGATTTTTTTTGAATTTTCTAGTGGTACGGTTCTTACAAAATTTTGAACACGTCTTTATGTTGATTTTCTACTACTAGTTACCAAGCTTCAATTCGATCGAATATTTATTTTTTCAGTTATCAAGAAAATAATATTCCAGGTGGGTATAACTCGGAAACCGTTAGACCGATTATGCCCAAAAACGAACTCAACTCTCCCTTTCGGATACGCAACCTACCCTGAAAATTGCAAGTCCCTATCTCCTTTCGTTCGAAAGTTATCGAGGCAACGGTCACCCATCTACTGAATTCACACAAGAATGCTCCAATCTCCAACAATATTAAACCGATCGTATTAAAACTTGAAACTTAGCGGTAGAGTTAGGTTATGAAGGCTCTTGCAAAATTTCATCAATTTCTAACGATTAATTACTGATATATAGAATTTTTTTTTTTATTTTCAATGATTTTTTAAAAATTTTCTACAAATGCTATCCTCACCAAATTTTGCAAACATTTCCGCGTTGGCATTCTACAACTAATAACCATGTTTGAATTCAATCGGTTCAGTACTTTTCGAGTTAATGAGGAACAAAAACCACGAAATTTCAGAAAATTTCAGATGGCTATAACTCTAAAACCGTTTGGCCGATTATGCTCATAAACGAACTGAAATGTCGCGTTCTGGTGCACATCCTAACCTGAAAATTTCAAGCCGCTATCTCATTTCGTTCTCAAGTTATCGTGACAACAAAAATATTTTTAATAATTTTTTTATAATTTTCTAGCCATATGATTCGCACAAAATTTCACAAACGTGCTTAGGTTCATATTCTACAACTACTCACCAAGTTTCAATTCGATCGGATTGTCGCTAGCTCTTTTCGTTCTCAAGTTATCGTGGCAACGGCCGGACGGCCGGACGGCCGGCCGGACAGAATCAAATTTGACCTCGAATTCTTCATTGGGGAGTCGAACTTAATCGTTTGAGACCATTTTTTTCAAAAAATTCGAAAGTTACAGACATTTGGGCAAAACTATAACGCGATGTTCCCCAGAACATACGCGCAAAAAATGGGGTTCTAATTTGAAAAAATTGATTTTTCACGATTTTGTCATCCCTAACTTTGAAAGCGATTTTTTCACCCTATGTATCATGAATCGCGATTTCGATTCTTAAAGTGGATACATCAATCTTACATCTTGAAAAATCTCAAAAATGAAAATTTTCCATCCAAAAACCTCGAAGTTATTCTTGTTTCAGCGGAGCTCTATTTTCGATTTTTTTTTCGAATTTTCCCGCTCAGGGAGAATTTTCCAACCAAAACTGAAAAATGTTACATCAAAATAACTTGAAATTTTCTAAGGAATCTATTTCTGCAATAAAAAAATTGTGTTCTAATTTGAAAAACGGAAGTTGACGTCATTTCCGGAAAAACCGGAGGTGCTCATGCCTTGAAAATATTTTAGATTTCATCAGCATCGTGAAATACTTATAAGTGCTGAATTTCATGAAAATACGTTCAGTAGTTTCCCGTATAAATATGGGTGAGGCTCCTCGTGAAAGACCCTGTATATATAACCTTATTCTACTGATTTCTTACGACTGTGATTTGCGTTCTGAATATATAGAATACGACAGGTACCTGTATGTATATAGGTATTCTATATACAATGACCACGCGACAGCTACGATACCGCGTCGATCTTTTTGGCGCTCTTGTTCTTCAGAACAGAGTGCTTATTAATTTGCCCAAATGTCTGTAATTTTCGAATTTTTGGCTTAAAATGGTCTTAAACGATTAGGTTCGACTCATTGATCAAGAATCCATGATCAAAATCGATTTTGCCCAGCCGGCCGTCCGGCCGTTAACACGATAACTCTTGAACGGAAAGAGCTAGACATTTGAAATTTTCAAAATAGGTTCAAGGGATAAATATGTCAGTTAAGTTCGTTATCGGCCTCATGGTTTCGGAGTAACAAAAAAAAAAGAATTTCTTACATTACAACTTTTGAATTAAATATTTTTTAATATGCAATTTTATCATAAGAATCCAATGATATCATATTCAACTCTAACAAGCTAATACTTTCGGAGATATTATTTTTCAAATTTTCAATAATACATCGTAGTTCTATGTATTCATTGTCTGTGTTCACTGTTCATAAATGTCATATTATCTAGCTATTAGAGTCATGTCAATTCGTAGTTTAAAAACAAGTACCCGATTTTTGAATTGAAAAACAATCTTGTATATATTCACAAATATATACAAGACTGTTTTGAAACCGAAAATAATATTGACTGGTTGCATATTGAATAATTTATGTATAAATTCGGAATGATGTTTCAGAAGATTTAGAATTGGATCATTTTAATGATATAGTTTTATGAAGGCAATAGGAAAGAAGAACATAATGGAATCATCAAAACAAATTACTGTTCGTTGACCACTTAGGTTAATATTACATTTTACTTCCTTAAGTATTAAGACATGTTCCTATATACAGTATTTTCATAATTTTGCTAGTTAATATATCTTGAACTATTGAAATAATTTGTTCGTAATCCTCTACCTACTCAAATATGCGGAATAAATGGACAATCTGCTATGATTGTCTCCAGCCTTGCTCTAGACATTTCCATGATACTTTCCTTAGGTATTTCGAGTTGTGAAAACTATGCCCCGAGTGTAAGTTGCAATATCCCATTCCACGAGGTTGAATCATTGCAGATTGCTCATTTAATCTTGATAAATAAATTTAATGACAATTTTTGAAGAATTGTAGATTGCTCTTCTTTTTGGCGCTCTTGTTTGAATGATAATTTCTTGGAATGACACTTTTTTTAAATTTAATTTCTATCATGATGCAGTTCTATCATAAGAATCCATTGATTTAATTCCCAACTCTGAGAAACCAATACTTTCGGGGATATAATTTGTCTGTTTGAACAAGAGCGCCAAAAAGCTCCTATCCACTTGGCTTGAACCAATTTTTTAACGAGGGATTTGTGTCGTATAGCGATCGTAGAGCAGTCTTAGGCTGCTCGTATACCAGGATGTGATACCCTCTAAAATGCACCATTTTCGAGATACAGGGTATTGAAATTGAAAAAAAAATCGTTTTTCGGCAACCGTCCGGCAAGTGCCCACTTCCCGGACACTTTTTCTTTGAGAAAGAAGCATTTCCCGGCCTAGTCCGGGAAGTACGTACTTCCCGGACTAGGCCGGAACAATCACGCCGTTTTGGTCATTGTAAATATGAAAATCTTGGTAGGTATATTTTTGATAAATGAAGTTACCATAGCACTGAGAAAACGGCTGACAGTTCATATAAAATTAGTTGTCAACATGTGATATTTTCTGTTCTGTTTAATTTGAATAAGATTCAAAATATATAAAAAAGATATGTGTCGTCTCATTGATTTGTTATTCTACACGGTTGCCGAAAAAATATTGTACGCAACACGCCCGAAAATGGTTTTTTTGGACTCATAGACTTCCAGGACTCGCTTACGCTCGTCCTAGAATTTTGTCTATTCGTCCAAAAAAACCCTATTTTCCGGACTTGTTACGTAAATTACTATTTTTGCGAAAATGTCCGGAACAGCTTATCCTACAGAGAACAGTTTTTGTAAGCATTTCTTACTCATAATAAGCTATTTTTGCGCGGAAAAGTTTATATTTTAAGTCATAGTTGGTGAAGGTTTTGAAGGAGCAGTGGGTGTTTTTCTCTCCAACTTCTACGCCACTGGAAAAAGTACGGTTGTGATACACACATTTGAACCGCCAATGGTTTCTACACAAACTCGACCATTTTCGAGACAAATAACTTTTATGTTGTAAAACATGGTCAATTTTTGGCGCTCTAGTTCCTCGGAACTGAGTGCTTATCAATTTGCCCTAATGTCTGTAATTTTTATTTAAGATGCAGTTTCACCATCAAAATCCATCGATATCATTTTCAACTCCAACAAGCTAATACTTTCGGAGATATGATTTTTCTAAATTTCAATAATGAATCGTACGTAATTCTATGTTTTCACAGAATGCTATAATTATTATATCTAAGCTTTATTATATGATCTGTGTTCATACTCGTACATTTCATCCTGTTCTATAAGAGAGAGTCAAATTCATTTCAGCTATTTTAATTTGATTTCTTCCATGGTGCAGTTCTCATTCTCAGATTGCTCATTTAATCTTGATAAATAAACTATTATTTGAATTTAATTTCCTTTATGATGCAGTTCTATCATAAGAATACATTGATTTAATTCCCTACTCTGAGAAACCAATACTTTCGTAGATATAATATGTGTGTTTGAACTAGAGCGCCAGAAAGCTCCTGTCCACAGGGCTTGAACCCATTTTTGCGCGTATGTTCTGGGGAACATCGCGTTATAGTTTTGCCCAAATGTCTGTAACTTTCGAATTTTTTGACGAAATTGGTCTCAAACGATTAAGTTCGACTCCTCGATGAAGAATCCGAGGTCAAATTTGATTCTGTCCGTCCGGCCGTCCGGCCGGCCGGCCGTCCGTTGCCACGATAATTTGAGAACGAAAAGAGCTAGCGACTTGAAATTTTCAGGGTGGGTGGCGCATCGCAATACGACGGACAAGTTCGTTAATGGGCATAATCGGCCGAGTGGTTTCCGAGTAATAATTTTGTTTTCAACCAATATAAATCCGATCGAATTGAAACTTGGTGAGTAGTTGTAGAATATGAACCTAAGCAAGTTTGTGAAATTTTGTAAGAATCGTGTGGCTAGAAAATTTTAAAAAAATTATTAAAAAATATTTTTTTAGTCACGATAACCTGAGAACGGATAGAGATAGCGTCTTGAAAATTTCAGGTTATGTTGTGCATATGAATGCCACATTTGAGTTTGTTTATGAGCATAATCGACCAAACGGTTTAAGAGTTATAGCCATCTGAAATTTTCTGAAATTTGGTGGTTTTTTGTTCCTCATTAACTCAAAAAATACTGAACCGATTGAATTCAAACATGGTTATTAGTTGTAGAATGCCAACGCGAAAATGTTTGCGAAATTTGGTGAGGATAGCATTTGTAGAAAATTTTTAATAAATCATTGAAAATAAAAAAAAAAAATCCATATATCAGTAACTATAAGTTTGAAATTGCTGAAATTTTGCAAGAGCGTTCATTACCTAACTCTACTGCCAAGTTTCAAGTTTTAACACGATCGGTTGAATATTGTTGGAGTTTCGAGCATTCTTGTGTGAGTTCAGTAGATGGGTGACCGTTGCCTCGATAACTTTCGAACCAAAGGAGATAGGGCCTTGCTATTTTCAGGGTAGGTTGCGTATCCGAAAGGGAGAGTTGAGTTCATTTTTGGGCATAATCGGTCTAACGGTTTCCGAGTTATATCCACCTGGAATATTGTTTCCTTGATAACTCAAAAAATAAATATTCGATTGAATTGAAGCTTGGTAACTAGTAGTAGAAAATCAACACAAAGACGTGTTTAAAATTCTGTAAGAACCGTACTCCTAGAAAATTTGAAAAAAAATGACGAAAAAAAAAAATTTTAAGAACCGCGCCTCCAGAAAATTAAAAAAAAATCACGAAAAAAAAATTGGTTCAAGCACTGACGTGAAGTCAGAAGCTTTTGCGCGTATGTTCTATTGTCCATTCTTCTGTATTGGACACCCTTAATCGAATTTACCATGGTTAATTATGTCGTCCATTCTCCTGTATTGGACACTTAATTCGAATTTACCATGGTAAATTTGAATTAAGAGTGTCCAATACAGGAGAATGGACAACATAATTAACCATGGTAAATTCGATTAAGGGTGTCCAATACAGAAGAATGGACAATAGAACATACGCGCAAAAGCTTCTGACTTCACGTCAGTGCTTGAACCAATTTTTTTAAATACAATTTTTGCGCGTATGTTCTGGGGAACATCGCGTTATCAGTTTGCCCAAATGTATGTAATTTTCGAATTTTTCGCCGAAAATGGTCTCAAACGATTGGGTTCGACTAATAGTTCGTTAAAGGGCATAACCGGCCCAATGGTCCGAGTAATAATTTTGTCTACAACCAATACTGATCCAATAGATTTTAAACTTGGTGCGTAGTTGTAAAATATAAACCTAAGGACGTTTGTGAAATTTTGTGAGAATCGTATTGCTAGAAAATTTTTAAAAATTATTAAATAATATTATTTACGTCACGATAACCTGAGAACGGAAAGAGATATTGACTTGAAATTTTCAGGTTAGGTTGAGAATCTGAATGCGCCATTAGAGTTTTATAAGCATAATCGGCAAAATGGTTTTGGAGTTATACCCATCTGAAAGTTGAATGTTATTTCCTCAATAACTCAAAAAATACAAAACTGATCCAATTCAAACATGGTTATTGGTTGTAGAATGGCAACGCGAAAATTCTTGCAAAATTTCGTGCGGATCGTATAACGAGTAAATTTTTAAAAAATCATAGAAAATTATAGAAAATAATTCTATATATCAGAATCTATTCGTCCGACATCGCTGAAATTGCAAGAGCCTTCAGAAAATAACTCTTCTACCAAGTTCCAAGTTTGAACATGATCGGATCTATATTAGTGATATTCTTTTTACCAACTTCAGCTGAGATTAACTGAGATTCTCAGTACAGCTCAATTGCTTAGTCGTAGTACTTGTTTCATTTATCTCAGTTTGATGAGATTTATCTTAGAATTTACTAAGACAATTTCTTCCCCCCTTACCCCAACTGACCATGCTATTCATCAAGTGCTTTACTGCGCATAACGTGAGACTTTTATTTTTAAGTTATCTGTCTTATTTTTGAATATAAATATAATTTATTTCAGTTTTGCAACTTTTGTTCAAATAATTTAGGTTATGTTTACTTCACAGAACATATAATATACTTCAGCTATCTCACCTGAGATTCCTTGTCTATGGTCCTGATAAAAACGTGTTCTTTTATGTTAATCAACAACTCAGTTTAGTCACCTGATTCTGACTCACTTGATCTTATTGAAAACAATGTAATTCTGTAGGATTTATTTAATTTAACAAACAGACAAATTATATCTCCGAAAGTATTGGTTGCTCAGAGTTGAATATTATATCAATGTATTCTTATGATAGAACTGCATCATAAAGGAAATTCAATTCAAATAATAGTCTATTTATCAAGATTAAATGAGCAATCTGAGAATGAGAACTGCACCATGGAAGAAATGAAATTAAAATAGCTTAAATGAATTTGACTCTCTCTTATAGAACAGGATGACATGTACGAGTATGAACACAGATCATATAATAAAGCTTAGATAGAATAATTATAGCATTCTTTGAAAACATAGAAGTACGATTCATTATTGAAATTTAGAACTTCATCTTAGCAGAAATTGAATTCAAACATCATAGAAGAATTTAAGTTCAACAAGAGTGCCAAAAATTATCAATCCAAAACCAATAGACGAATTCTACCCAACAACGAACTCATCCGAGATATTCATTCCTCAATTCTAAGATGAACGATAATATATATCTTTCCTCAAATCTACTCCAATACACCAATATGCCAGTTTTGTTTTTAGTGGAGATATTCTCAATATTATTTACTTACCATTACCATTCCCATCATCATATGGATTGACCATCGGCATGAAAATATCAACCAACAAAAAGTATGATAAGTATCATTATTATAATTCTCATATTGATACCATTACTGGAATGGACAATGAGACAACGTCAAAGTTGACATTATAACAATTCATAGAATAGCCACAGAATAATTCAATCATTGAAATTTTGAAAAATCATATCTCCGAAAGTATTAGTTTGTTAGAGTTAAAAATGATATGAATGGATTCTTATGGTAAAACTGCTTATTGAAAAAAATTTTATTTGGAATTTGTTCTGTAAAAAAAAAAAATTTTTTTTGTTACTCCGAAACCATCTGTCCGATTTTGCCCAATAACGATCTTAGCCGAGATATTTATTCCCCAAACCTACTCTGAAAATTTCATTTGTCTAGCTCATTCCGTTCGAGAGTTATCGTGCCTACGGCCGGACCGGCCGGATGGCCGGACCGGCCGGACAGAATGAATTTCGACCACGGATTCTTGATCAGTGAGTCGAACCAAATCGTTTAAGACAATTTTCATCGAAAAATTCGAAAATTACAGACATTTGGGCAAATTGATAAGCACTCAGTTCCGAGGAACTAGAGCGCCAAAAATACCTTGGATCTGACAGAACAAAATCTTATGACATTATTCTGATCTATTTTTGTTTCAAAGTTTGCTATATGTGATATATCTAACACTTGATAACATTTTCAACACTTTCCCTTGTTAGAATAGTTTATATAACTGACAAAATAAAACTTAAGAAAGTCCCATCCTTGAACACATTATTAACAATCTTGTTCGAGGCAAAGGCTTAGTGAGAACATCAGCAACTTGTTCTTGAGAACTTATCTGCTGAACAGCTAACTGTTCTTCCAAAATTCTTTCCCTTATGAAAAAATATTTTTTCTACAAACGTCAAAAAATGACAAGGTTCGCGCATTGAAAACAATATGCGAAGTGACCCTTTTTTTCATTTTCCTTCGTTACCATGACACCGTGCGCGAAGTAGTGTGCGAAGTACTTACTTCGCACACTGCATGTAAACTATATGGAGTTTTTATATTTTAACCTTTATGTTCCTCAATCAAACAAACAAATGCCATTTTATTTTCATAGTTACAGTATTTACTTGATTTGGAAAAACATTTTAAGCCAGTTCAATACTATTTTTCATATTAAGCTATGCATGTTACTTATTTTAGAACAATATTTTTGGCGTTTGTAGAAAAAATTGTGTTTGCATCTCATGCGCGAAATACTTTGGTGATCTCGACTATTTTTTTAACTCGGCTGCGCCTCGTTAAAAAAATCAGTTCTCGATCACCAAAGTAGCATTTCGCGCACTAGATACAAAAATAACTATTAAGTCGATATGCTTTGTTCTGTGATGAAACTCTGGATTTTGAGCTAATCTTACTGCTGCAGAGTTATCTATTTGCAGTACTGGAATGTGATCTAATTTGATGATGGCTGAGAATAGTCTATTCAACAATATCACTTCTGTAGCTTCATTCGCAGCAACAAGTTCCGCTTCAGTAGTTTAAGTAGCAACAATACTCTGTCTATGACTAGACCAGGATATTATTCCACCAGCAAAATTAATCAAAACTCCTGAAGTGGATCTGCCAGTTTTTGTGCATCCACCAAAGTCAGCATCACTATAGCATTCTAATTCTTTAGCTAGACCTGGTTTATATGCAATTGCATAATGAATTGTTCCAGAAATATATCTGAAAACTCTTTTCAGTTTTACTACATGAACAGTAGTTGGGTTTTCCAGACTTCTTGACAGAAAACCAATTGCATATGCCAAATCTGGTCTAGTACCAACTATGAGGTACATCAATGCACCTATACTGCTTATCTGTAGGGAAAATTTGTATCTTCGGTAACTTCCCCTGATTTGAGGATCTCTGAATCTGTTTCTATTGTCTGCAATTAGAGAAATTAAACCTATCTAAAATTTTCTTTGCGTATGCTTGCTGACTTATTTTTTTGACTCCCTCTGGATCAGTTGTGATTTCTAGTCCTAAGAAAAAGTTTGCTAGCTTGTAGGTTATTTTGAATTCCTGCTTCAATTCATCCATAAATTGGTCCAAATCCTTTTTTGATGATGCGACAACGAGTCCATCGTCGACATATAAAGCTAGTAGTATTTTCCGGTTATCTATTGCACGAATATATAAACAAGAATCTGCGTCATTATTTTTGAAACCTTAACCTACAAGCTAGCAAACTTTTTCTTAGGACTAGAAATCACAACTGATCCATAGGGAGTCATAAAAATAAGTCAGCAAGCATACGCAAAGAAAATTTTAGATAGGTTTAATTTCTCTAATTGCAGACCAGTTTCGACTCCAATAGAAACCGATTCAGAGATCCTCAAATCAGGGAAAGTTACCGAAGATACAAATTTTCTTTGCGTATGCTTGCTGACTTATTTTTATGACTCCCTCTGGATCAGTTGTGATTTCTAGTGCTAAGAAAAAGTTTGCTAGCTTGTAGGTTATTAAAATTTTTTTTGCGTATGCTTGCTGACTTACTTTAAACCTATTCAGCAGATAAGTTCTCAGGAACAAGTTGCTGATGTTCTCACTAAGCCTTTGCCTCGAACAAGATTGTTAATAATGTGTTCAAGGATGGGACTTTCTTAAGTTTTATTTTGTCAGTTATATAAACTATTCTAACAAGGGAAAGTGTTCTCAAGTGTTAGATATAGTTTATCACATATAGCAAACTTTGAAACAAAAATGGGTTCAAGCCCTGTGGACAGGAGCTTTCTGGCGCTCTAGCTCAAACAGACAAATTATATCTCCGAAAGTATTGGTTTCTCTGAGTTGGGAATTATATCAATGTATACATATGATAGAGCTGCATCATAAAGGAAATTCAATTCAAATAATAGTTTATTTATCAAGATTAAATGAGCAATCATGAGAAATAGAACTGCACCATGGAAGAAATCGAATTAAATCTGGCCAATTATGCCCAATAACGAACTTAACCGAGATATTCATCTCCCTAACCTACTCTGAAAATTTCAACTACCTAGCTCATTCCGTTCGAGAGTTATTGTGTTATATGTTTTTTTTACACTTTGCTGTAATCTGGTCAATACAAAACTTCACATGCGTTAAAGGTCATGATTCTTAGTAGAGTTCAAACCGGGCTCTATCGTGTCACCCCGTGGGACCTTCATTGCTAAAATGTATAGACCACTGGGTATCATTCTCCATACCCTTACAATGTAAATTCAACTGGTCGTCAAAAAATCGTCGTGTGCAGGAAGGGGTGGGGGGAATTTTTCCAAAAATTGACAAAAATTTTTTTTATGTTCATGGTCATCTATATACGGTGAACATCACTCACACAAACTTCTGTTGAAATATACGATTCAGAAGTATTTTTTATTAATTGTCAAAAAAGTCGGATACAATGCTCTTAAATGGAACTCCTTAAGATATAAACGCTTGCCCTGAACACCCATATTAACTATTAAGTTCCACTCGGTTTTACTCGAGATCTGTTAGGATTATCGAAAAAATGCTTTATATGAAAGGTCTGCTCCGAAAACCAAGGATTCAGATGCTTCTTTCAAAATTACAATAGGTAGAATAGTTTCCTCACAAACTAAGAAATTGTGTTATTAACTCCCATTAACCGACACCGAACCTGGAGACGCTAGTAAGGCGCAATTTGTAGCGTTAGTCCATGTTAGTGGCGACCTTATGGATTTGAGCTTTGATCTATGCACATAAGGTTCGTTATATCTATCCGACCAACTTTACAGTACTATTCCTGCGTGCCTTCAGAACGCATTTTGAAGATATTGTTTAAATTCCTAATTTTTTATATATATGAGAATTTTACATATAATTCATATATATTTGATTTAATTTTGTTAATTCGTTAATAAATATGCAAATATGCGAGTTCAAACTTATATTCATTACTTCATAAATCAATTTTGTGACGTAATATTACCACATTTTTGAAATCATCGTTCATTCTCATTAGTAGTAACAAGATTTCCTGAATCCTAGACCAAAAATCTGGAAAAGAATTAAGAAGGTATATAGTTGGTATCTATGATATTTAGGGTCTAAAAATTTCTTACATGTCATGATTCATCTAATTCAACTATCACTATCAGATGAAGAATCATAATTTTGAAGATCTTGTTTAAATTCCTAATTTTTTATGTATATGAGAATTTTACAGATAATTCATATATATTTGATTTAATTTTGTTAATTCGTTAATAAATATGCAAATATGCGAGTTCAAACTTATATTCATTACTTCATAAATCAATTTTGTGACGTAATATTAACACATTTTTGAAATCATCGTTCATTCTCATTAGTAGTAACAAGATTTCCTGAATCCTAGACCAAAAATCTAGAAAAGAATTACGAAGGTATATTGTTGGTATCTATGATATTTAGGGCCTAAAAATTTCTTACATGTCATGATTCATCTAATTCAACTATCACTATCACATGAAGAATCATCAAGGGAAGGAAGATTTGAAAAATTTGAAGTACTCGTATTTGCACATGTTTTTGGGCCATACATTTGCAGGAGCCAATACACGGAATTTGTTTTCTTTTACAGGAACACATTGATCCTGTGCAATCTGAAATGAGAATTTCCATTTCATAAAGAATATTTACGGATCTGATATTCGAAATAATATTTACCTTTGCTAAGGATAGATGTTTCCTTAGGTAGGATTGGCATCGTCGTTAATTTTGGCAGAAGTTTTCCATTTTCTACATACCACCCACTAAATATAGGATCCGGTAAAGATGGTCATGGTACATTACTATTGATCCAAATTTTTGTTTGGTAATGGACTCGAAGGCTGTGTTGTCTCAAACTATCCAATGTTGGAGGTAATTTACTTATGGATCTTGAAGAAGCTATAATATTCCCCTGAGCCTGTTGATACATTTCACATTTTCGTTTGTCGTATACAGATGGATTTCAAATACAACAATATCATTGAATACTTATTCTCTCAAATTCTCAAAATCTTGAAAGTTCACTCTGCAGTATCTGCTCAGAATCTTCATCAATTTTCATTATTTTTTTACCTTCTTCGACATTTTGACCGAATGAAGATGCAAAGATGAGCGTAATGTGACTAACTTCATACCAATAATGTTGTAACTCAAGAACCATTCATCCATTCTATAGTACTATTTTCAGTTTATCCCACTGTTCCTCCTGCAGCTTTGGAATTTTTGTTGATATGCTCTAGCGCCTGATCTACAGAAAGTTGGTTAAAATTCCCAATCAAACATTTAATGACAAAATTCCTATTTTTGAATTCATCATGTACTTCCGGTGCCATGTTTGAAAGTATTCAATGATATTGTTGAATTTGAAATCCATCTGTATACGACAAACGAAAATGTGAAATGTATCAACAGGCTCAGGGGAATATTATAGCTTCTTCAAGATCCATAAGTAAATTACCTCCAACATTGGATAGTTTGAGACAACACAGCCTTCGAGTCCATTACCAAACAAAAATTTGGATCAATAGTAATGTACCATGACCATATTTACCGGATCCTATATTTAGTGGGTGGTATGTAGAAAATGGAAAACTTCTGCCAAAATTAACGACGATGCTAATCCTACCTAAGGAAACATCTATCCTTAGCAACTGCAGGGGTAGGAAAGGTAAATATTATTTCGAATATCAGATCCGTAAATATTCTTTATGAAATGGAAATTCTCATTTCAGATTGCACAGGATCAATGTGTTCCTGTAAAAGAAAACAAATTCCGTGTATTGGCTCCTGCAAATGTATGGCCCAAAAAACATGTGCAAATACGAGTACTTCTAATTTTTCAAATCTTCCTTCCCTTGATGATTCTTCATGTGATAGTGATAGTTGAATTAGATGAATCATGACATGTAAGAAATTTTTAGACCCTAAATATCATAGATACCAACTATATACCTTCTTAATTCTTTTCCAGATTTTTGGTCTAGGATTCAGGAAATCTTGTTACTACTAATGAGAATGAACGATGATTTCAAAAAAATGGTAATATTACGTCACAAAATTGATTTATGAAGTAATGAATATAAGTTTGAACTCGCATATTTGCATATTTATTAACGAATTAACAAAATTAAATCAAATATATATGAATTATATGTAAAATTCTCATATATATAAAAAATTAGGAATTTAAACAATATCTTCAAAATGCGTTCTGAAGGCACGCAGGAATAGTACTGTAAAGTTGGTCGGATAGATATAACGAACCTTATGTGCATAGATCAAAGCTCAAATCCATAAGGTCGCCACTAACATGGACTAACGCTACAAATTGCGCCTTACTAGCGTCTCCAGGTTCGGTTTCGGTTAATGGGAGTTAATAACACAATTTCTTATTTTGTGAGGAAACTATTCTACCTATTGTAATTTTGAAAGAAGCATCTGAATCGTTGGTTTTCGGAGCAGACCTTTCATATAAAGCATTTTTTCGATAATCCTAACAGATCTCGAGTAAAACCGAGTGGAACATAATAGTTAATATGGGTGTTCAGGGCAAGCGTTTATATCTTAAGGAATTCCATTTAAGAGCATTGTATCCGACTTTTTTGACAATTAATAAAAAATATTTCTGAATCGTATATTTCAACAGAAGTTTGTGTGATTGATGTTCACCGTATATAGATGACCATGAACAGAAAAAAAATTTTTGTCAATTTTTGGAAAAATTCCCCCCACCCCTTCCTGCACACGACGATTTTTTGACGACCAGTTGAATTTACATTGTAAGGGTATGGAGAATGATACCCAGTGGTCTATACATTTTAGCAATGAAGGTCCCACGAAAATCTGTTTTAGAGCTCTTTTCATGCCTTGTGAACTCTACTATCTACAATTTGATGCTAAATTTCAGATAGATCGAACGAACTTGTCCGAGATATTTACGCTCCAAAACCACCTTGCAATTTTCAATCCGCTAACACCTTTCGTTCGAGAGTTATCGTGCCTACGCCCGGTCGGCCGGCCGGACAGAATCGATTTCGCACTCGGATTCTTGATCAGTGAGTCGAACCAAATCGTTTGAGACCACTTTCAGCCAAAAATTCCAAAATTACAGACACTTGGGCAAATTGATAAGCACTCTGTTCCGAGGAACTAGAGCGCCAAAAAAACAAGTTTCGTATGACAATTGCCCAAAACAGGTTTAAAGTACCTACAAATAGTAGGTTTTCCATAAAACATGTATGAAAGAAGATGAGTAATAATATGAAAGAAGATGGGTAATAAATAAAATACCTTGTAATCGATCAAAAATTTCCTGATCTACGTTCACCAAATTTTCTCCTCTCTCGAACTACAGAATTATGCTTTCAATATTTACGTAATATTTTCAAACATTTTCGGGTGAGGTCCCCGTTGCATCACTAAAATACGAGTATTTCAACCCCAATATTTTTGAAGCTACAATATTCCCTTCTGTCAAGTTGACATTATGACAATTCATACATAGAATAATTATTTCAATGTGTGAAATACGATTTACATTGAAATTTTGAAGAATCATATCTCCGAAAGTATTAGCTTGTTAGAGTTAAAAATAATATGAATGGATTCTTATGATAAAACTTCTTATTAAAAAAAAATTTATTTGGAATTTGTTTCGTAAAAAAAAATTTTTTTTTTGTTACTCCGAAACCATCTGTCCGATTTTGCCCAATAACGAACTTAGCCGAGATATTTATCGAATTATTCGAAAATTACAGACATTTGGGCAAATTGATAAGCACTCAGTTCCGAGGAACTAGAGCGCCATAAAAAGATCAGAATAAATGATTTTGTTCTGTCAGATCCAAGGTATTTTTTAATTCAATAAATCCTACAGAATTACATTGTTTTCAATAGATCTTAGGAGTGAGAATGCAGCAAGGTAAATAGAATACTACTGTTGTTGGAGATCCGAGTAGCCTCGTGTGAGTTCAGTAGCTGGATGGGTGATCGTTGTCTCGGCAACTCTCGAACGAAAGGAGATAGGGACTTGCAATTTTCAGGATAGGTTGC
This sequence comes from Halyzia sedecimguttata, assembly GCA_937662695.2. Classification (NCBI taxonomy): domain Eukaryota; kingdom Metazoa; phylum Arthropoda; class Insecta; order Coleoptera; family Coccinellidae; genus Halyzia; species Halyzia sedecimguttata. The sequence continues at coordinate 17,343,106 of OW569415.2, forward strand.
GCATTTGAATGGGAGAGTTAAATTCGATGTTGGCCATAATCGGTCCAACGGTTTCGGAGTTATACCCATCTGGAATATTATTTCCTCGAAAACTCAAAGAATATAGACTCGATCGAATTGAAGCTTGCTAACTACTTGTAGAATATCGACATGAAAACGTGTGTAAAATGTTGTGAGGACCGTACCACTAGAAAATTTAAAATAAATAAAGAAAAAATATTATGTATGTCGTGATTCCTTGAGAACGGAAGGAAATAGCGACTTGCAGTTTTCAGGGTAGATTGCGCATCTGAATGCGACATTTAAGTTCGTTAACTAGCATAATCGGCCGAATGGTTTTGGAGTTATATCAATCTGAAATTTGGTTGTTATTTCCTCAATAACTCAAAAAATAAATCCAATTCAAATATGGTTATTAGTTGTAGAATGCCAACGCGAAAATTCTTGCAAAATTTCGTGAGGATTTTAGCACTAGTAAATGTTTAAAAAATTATTGAAAAAAAAATTGGTTCAAGAACTGACGTGAAGCCAGAAGCTTTTGAGCGTATGTTCTCTTGTCCATTCTCCTGTATTGGACACTCTTAATCGAATTTACCAAGGTAAATTCGACTAAGAGTGTTCGATACAGGAGAACAAACATTACCATTCACCATGGTAAATTCGATTAACAGTGTCCAATACAGGAGAATGGACAAGAGAACATATGCGCAAAGGCTTCTGACTTCACGGCAGTGCTCGAACCAATTTTTTCTTACTAATTAAACAAAATTTATTTGAACGTTAGAACAAGTAGCAGAACCCAACCTTAACTTAATAATTACAAAATAAAAAAAAAAAACAATTACAAATCATACAGTTACATTAAATGTTGGAAATGTCCGCCGTTAGCTTCTATGCACGCAACAATTCTTCGACGAAATTCCAACACCCTGTATCTCGAAAATGGTGCATTTTAGAGGGCTATTTAATAGAAACCATTTTTCATATTTTAGGACGAGCTATCACTTCCTGAAGTCCTGCGCATATATTTTGAAACACCCCGTATATCATCAGAATTGTTGTTGTGATTTCGTCAATAACTCAAAAATTGGTTCAAGCCCTGTGGACAGGAGCTTTTTGGCGCCCTTGTTCAAACAGCCAAATTATATCTCCGAAAGTATTGGTTTCTCAGAATTGGGAATTATATCAATGCGAATACTATCACTGCGTGATAGTCTTAGCCATGTGACGTTTACCTCGGAAAAGATAAAAATCATTTATCTAATATTAAGTTGAATGCATCTCCTGGTTTGGACGGATTGACCCCCTTCTTTCTCAAGAAATTTTCTGGAGCCCTCTGCTCACCGTTGTCTACAATCATGTCTGTCTCTTTCGCGAAATCTCAAGTCCCACGAGCCTGGAAGCGGGCCTCAGTCACTGCGGTTTACAAAAAAGGTGATAAACTCAACCCAATTAACTACAGGCCCATTAGTCTTCTTTCCGTTCCTTCCAAAGTAATGGAATCAATAATTGTAGAAGATATGTCAAAATTCCTAACAAAAAACAAAATCATTCCGTCGGAGCAACATGGATTTGTCAAAGGTAAATCCACCACCAGCAATCTTCTACAGTGTATGAACGATTGGACGACAGCTTACGATAAAAAAATACCGACAGACATCGTTTATCTTGACTTCGCCAAGGCCTTCGACAGGGTACCAGTGAGGAGGCTAATACACAAACTCGACACATTCGGTATTCGGGGCCAACTTAACCTATGGATTGGAAATTATATGACAGACAAAGCTTTCACGGTTAGGGTGGGTCACTCTTTTTCTTCGGACAGACAAGTCACAAGTGGAGCTCCCCAGGGGTCTGTTCTTGGCCCACTCCTCTTCGTAATTTATGCAAGTGATCTCGCGCTTCAAATAAAGTCCTGCAAGTCTTTTTATGCCGATGACACTAAGCTGTATGGAGATGCCTTACTTGAACATCAACTCCTTCAGGAGGACCTCAACTCAATTAGTCAGTGGTGTGGGGATTGGCTGTTGCCTCTCAACGTCGACAAATGCGTCGTACTTCATCAGGGAAGGAACAATCCACTCCACACGTACACAATAGACGGTCAATCGTTACGCGTGGTGTCCTCGCATGTGGACTTGGGGGTGATCGTTAACACTGACCTAACTTGGTCCGAACACATAATATCCGCATGCAAGCGCGCTAACACGCTGATCTACCTCATTCGCAAAACGTTCTCGCACAATATTGGAGTACGCGGGTCCGGTGTGGTGTCCGGTTTTGGTGCGTGATAGGAGCCTGTTGGAGAGTGTTCAGCGTCGAGCTACGCGTCTGACTTTTGGTGAAGTCCGTCCAACCTATCCCGAAAGACTGAGGATGGCACGGCTGATGGCTTTTGGCCAACGTCGACTCCGTGGAGACCTCATCATATCTTTCCGAATAGCCAAATTTAATTATGCTAATCTGAGGGAACTTTTTATCTTCAACAATGATTCGCGGTTTGAGGTCACACTCTCAAATTAAAAAAGGAGAAATTTTCCACAAGACAGAGGCAGCATTTTTTGGCGAACCGTGTTTTCGAGGCGTGGGATGTTGTGAATTCTGTGTCGGTGAATAGTTTTAAAAACAAAATAGACATTTGCTTATTCGGTTGATTGTTTTAGTGCTTATATTAGTTGTTTTTTGGCTTCTTTATGCATGCATTGTATCAATTTGTTAATTTCTTTAGTTTTTAGGCTTACATGGGACTCTGTCCTCAGCCTTCGTTTATGTTTAATAATAAAAATAATAATAATTCCTATGATAGAACTGCATCATGAAAGAAATTAAATTAAAAAAAAGTGTAGTTTAAGAAAAATACTTCAAAAATTATCTTTAAAAAAAAAGAGCAATCTACAATGCTTTAATGCTTCAAAAATTGTCATTAAATTTATTTATCAAGATTAAATGCGCAATCTGCAATGATTCAACCTCGGGGAATGGGTTGTTGCAACTTACACTCGGTGCATAGTTTTCACAACTCGAAATACCTTAGTATCATCGAAATATCTAGAGCAAGGCTGGAGACAATCATAGCAGATTGTCCATTTATTCCTGATATTTCAGTAGGTAGTGGATTACGAACAAATTATTTTAATAGTTCAAGATATATTAATAAAATACTATCCTCTTTTCATAATTTGAAATTTAATAGTTCATACCACTAACACATTATTTTATATATTATGAACCTTAACTCAAGAAAAAATGTTTGATACACAAATGTAGATCCATACTTCAGTATTTTTTTGCTAGCAACATTATGAAAATACTCTATATAGGAACATGTCTCATACCCTACTTAAGGAAGTAAAAGGTAATATTAACCTCAGTGGTCAACGAACAGTAATTTCTTTTGATGATTCCATTATGTTCTTCTTTCCTGTTGCCTCCATAAACAACATCAAAACAGTCTTGTATGTATTCACAAATTCAAGAATCGACTACTTGCTTTCCAAGAGAAAATATGACATTTATGAATAGTGAACACAGACAGATTCTGTGTTCACATTCTGTGAATACATAGAACTTACGATGCATTATTGAAACTTTGAAACATCATATCTCCGAAAGTATTAGCTTGTTAGAGTTAAATATTATAAAAATGGATTCTTATGATGAAATTGCATCTTAAAAAAATTTGAATTCAAAAGTTGTAATGTAAAAAAAACATTTTTTTTTCGTTACTCCGAAACCATTAGACCGATTCTGCCCAACAACAAACTCAACCGAGATATTTATCCAGCAAGCCTACTCTGAAAATTTCAACAGTCTAGCTCATTCCGTTCGAGAGTTATCGTGTTAACGGCCGGCCGGAAGGCCGGACAGAATCGATTTCGACCACGGATTCTTGATCAGTGAGTCAAACTAAATCGTTCATGACCATTTTCAGCCAAAAATTCGAAAAATCAGACATTTGGGCAAATTGATAGCACTCTGTTCCGAGGAACAAGAGCGCCAAAAATGGAAACCCGATCCAGTTAAAGCTTGGTATTACTTGCAGAATGCCGACGCATTAAATTATTGCGCACATACAGTCTAGCCGCCATTTTACAATCGAGTACCGAGTTTCAGATCGATCGACTTTGTATACGCGCAAAAGCCTCTGACTTCACGTCAGTGCTTGAACCAATTTTTTGTATTATATTTCTCATTTGATTCTGTGCTTCTAAATGTACAGGTATTGGAGTGGAATATATTTCCACATTATGTTGTCCATACTGATATGCATTTTTTGTACTATATTTCAGATTGGATTTTGTCCTTGTAAATGAATATTGGAGGCAGCCATTCATTCAATCGCTCTTTCATATTCAAAGGTATGGATTAGGGATGAATTTCATGTAGAAAATGTTTTCCACATTACGTTGTATATAATGCTATCTGTTTTGGCACTCTTGTTCCTCGGAACAGAGTGCTTATCAATTTGCCCAAAAGTCTGTTATTTTCGATTTTTTTTATATTATGTTTTACATTTATTTTTTGCCTGAATGAATATTGTGAATATTGACAACATTGAATTGCTTCTCCAAATTGGATATAAGGATAATTTTATTGAAGAAAGTTTTTCTCGCATATGCTATATAATTATTTTTTTAAAGATGTCACACTAAATTCTATTTTAATGCCAAATGTATTTTTGCGCGTATGTTCTGGGGAACATCGCGTTATAGTTTTGCCCAAATGTCTGTAACTTTCGAATTTTTTGACGAAAATGGTCTCAAACGATTAAGTTCGACTCCCCAATGAAGAATTCGAGGTCAAATTTGATTCTGTCCGTCCGGCCGTCCGGCCGTTGCCACGATAACTTGAGAACGAGAAGAGCTAGCAACTTGAGGGTAGGTGGCGTATCTCAATACGACGGACAAGTTCGTTAATGGGCATAATCGGCCCAGTGGTTTCCGAGTAATAATTTTGTTTTCAACCAATATAAATCCGATCGAATTGAAACTTGGTGGGTAGTTGTAGAATATGATCTTAAGCACGTTTGTGGAATTTTGTGCGAATCGAATGGCTAGAAAATTTTTAAAAAATTATTAAAAAATATTTTTGTTGTCACGATAACTTGAGAACGGAATGAGATAGCGGCTTGAAATTTTCAGGTTAGGATGATCACCAGAACGCGACATTTCAGTTTGTTTGTGAGCATAATCGGCCAAACGGTTTCAGAGTTATAGCCATCTGAAATTTTCTGAAATTTCGTGGTTTTTGTTCCTCATTAACTCAAAAAGTACTGAACCGATTGAATTCAAACATGGTTATTAGTTGTAGAATGCCAACGCGGAAATGTTTGCAAAATTTGGTGAGGATAGCATTTGTAGAAAATTTTTAATAAATCATTGAAAATAAAAAAAAAAATTCTATATATCAGTAACTATTCGTTTGAAATTGCTTAAATTTTGCAAGAGCCTTCATAACTTAACTCTACTGCCAAGTTTCAAGTTTTAATACGATCGGTTAAATATTGTTGGAGATTCGAGCATTCTTGTGCGAGTTCAGTAGATGGGTGACCGTTGCCTCGATAACTTTCGAACGAAAGGAGATAGGGACTTGCAATTTTCAGGGTAGGTTGCGTATCCGAAAGAGAGTGTTGAGTTCGTTTTTGGGCATAATCGGTCTAACGGTTTCCGAGTTATACCCACCTGGAATATTATTTCCTTGATAACTCAAAAAATAAATATTCGATCGAATTGGTGCTTGGTAACTAGTAGTAGAAAATCAACATAAAGACGTGTTTAAAATTTTGTAAGAATCGTATCCCTAGAAAATTTGAAAAAAATGACGAAAAAAAAAATTTCAAGAACCGTACCCCTAGAAAATTTTTAAAAAGTCACGAAAAAAAAATTGGTTCAAGCACTGACGTGAAGTCAGAAGCTTTTGCGCGTATGTTCTTTTGTCCATACTTCTGTATTGGACACCCTTAATCGAATTTACCATGGTAAATTATGTTGTCCATTCTCCTGTATTGGACACTTAATTCGAATTTACCATGGTAAATTCGAATTGAACCAATTTTTTTAATGTTGATATTCTTTATTTTTCTAATATACATGTACATTAGTTCACATGAAATGTTGAACTTATATTCATGAATCTGAATATAATTTTATTAAAGAGAGTTTTGGGATTTCATTTGTTTTCATTCGATTACAGCGAAAACCATTGTTCCAAAAACATTGTCAAATGCCAGGTTTTTGACGAATTATTGTCAACTTGGTGTTTGGCATTGTTATAGAACAATATAATAGAATATAGGATATATGGGAGATATATTTGAATTTCTCGCTCGTTCGAACTTCAAGGAACAGAAATAAGGTTAGAGTGGCCCATCTATAGCATATCTTGTCTATGAGGGCAAGTAAGAAAAAAGTTCCGCCAGTTCCATCGTTCACCGCTTTCATGGGAGTATCGTAGGCAAAGTTTCGTTCCTGATTTAAAACGAGAACGTTTCTTTGAACGGTTTCTCTCAATGGCTTGGAATCGTTTAAGGTTTCGCGTTTCAACTTTTGATTAATTGCGTCGTGCATTGGGTGATTGGGCGTTGTCATTCCTAATTGTACTGTGTTGGTATTCATCAAGCACATGTCCTCAATCAAAATCAATATTTATTTGTCAATTCAACTGTTCATTTGCAAATCTGCATTTGATGTTCTATGACGCATCTGATGCAATATACAGGGTGTTTCCTAAACATGCGGCAAAAATTCAGGGGGTTGTTCCTTGGACTATTTTAAGCATGTTTTGTCCTTGGATGATTTTTGAAAAACCTCTTTGTTTCGAAGATACAGGGCGAACAACATTTTTCATATTTTTAAAATTAATAATAGTTTAAATAAAAATGCGTACCGCACTGTGTTTACTAAGTAGGTACAATTTATTTTTAAATTTGTTTAACAACATTCCAATTACTAAAAACGGCCAGTTTTTTGACTAAAAATTGATAAGTGCAGATGGTAAAGGAATACAGATTAAACACGGTTTTCATTTGAATTCGTTTTGTGATGTATTAGCAATTAACATTTTATCTTTGACTATTATGAATCGCTATACAAACGCCGAGATGACTGACATGCATTTCATTTATGGACTTGCTGATGGAAATTCATTAAAAGCTAGGAGGTTGTACATTGAACGATTTCCTGGGCGTAATATTCCTGACAGAAAATTGTTTCAAAATATTCATCAACGTCTGCATGAAACAGGCGCATTGAAAAAAATGGGGGGACCAGGAAAACCAAACACAGTAAGAACGGTGGAACTGGAAGAGAATGTGCTGGACATGATCGAAGAAGACCCTAGTACTTCTACTCGAAAAATTTCCAATACTTTGAATGTGAGTAATAAGACTGTTTGGAAAATTCTTAAAGACAATTTGTTATACCCATACCATATGCAACGCGTTCAGGCACTTATTCCTACTGATTTTCCCCCACGTATTGCATTTTGTCAATGGCTTTTAACCACATTAGTTCAAATTCCTCAATTACTGACGCTGATTCTTTTTACCGATGAAGCGAATTTCTCAAGAAATGCAATAAGAAATTTTCATAACAACCATGTATGGGCCGACGAAAATCCACATGAGGTAATTGAAGATCGTTTTCAACATCAGTTCTCATTGAATGTTTGGGTTGGTATTGTGGGTGACTGCCTAATAGGGCCGATATTTTTACCAGAAAGACTTACCGGGGACGTGTATCGCAACTTTTTAGAACAAACGTTACCTCTGTTTTTGGAGGATGTACCATTGGCAATAAGACATGCAATGTGGTTTATGCACGATGGTGCACCAGCGCATTTTAGTTTGGTTGCTCGTGAGTTTTTAACATTAACATACGGAGATCGCTGGATTGGAAGAGGTGGACCTCATTTATGGCCTGCTCGTTCCCCGGACTTAAACCCCTTAGATTATTTCCTATGGGGCCATCTAAAATCATTAGTTTATACCACTCCAGTAGAAAATGTGGAAGACTTGCGAAATCGGATCATTGCTGGGTGTAACTTAATAAGAAATGATCCTGGTGTTTTTGAAAGGGTTCGGCAGTCAATGAGGAGAAGATTGGATGCTTGTATGCTGGGTAGAGGTGGTCATTTTCAACAGTTTTTGTAGGTTGAGTTGAATTTTCATGTAATTTTTCATAATAAAATGTTATTATCCAAAATTTTGTTTCCCCTATATCTTCGAAACAAATAGGTTTTTCAAAAATCATCAAAGGACAAAATATTCTTAGAATAGTCCAAGGAACAACCCCCTGAATTTTTGCCGCATGTTTAGGAAACACCCTGTATATTCGGCCATATGATCTTCATATTTGTTACATAAGTGAATCGGTATTGATGGGAAGCATGTAGACAAAATTATAAAAAACAGCGTCTTCAAGAGTATGGTCCCAATGAGTGTCATATAGAGCGTGCCAAAAAAGTGACGTAACTCGTCAACAATTCTTGGACAAAGAATTATTAAGGAAAATTCTCGAACCCGTCGATTTTTAATTTCAAAAGGAATTTATCCTGTGCTTTTTTGAATTTGATATTTCTCACCCTCTACGCCCCGCACCCCTCTACTTTATTTTTTCAAATGGGGATATATGGATTGTGATACATCAAATAAAAGGTAATTTGATTACCCATACTAAACGGTGTGAATGAAAGGAAAATTGGTTGTGTGTTTTTTGGCGCTCTAGTTCCTCGGAACTGAGTGCTTATCAATTTGCCCAAATGTCTGTAATTTTCAAATTTTCCGATCAAAATGGTCTTAAACGATTTGGTTCGACTCACTGATAAAGAATCCGTGGTCGAAATTCATTCTGTCCGGCCGTAGGCATGATAACTCTCGAACGGAATGAGCTAGACAGTTAAAATTTTCAGAGTAGGTTTGGGAGACAAATATCTCGGCTGAGTTCGTTATTGGGCAAAATCAGACAGATAGTTTCGGAGTAACAAAAAAAAAAAAAATTTTTTTACAAGGCAAATTCCGAATTAAATTTTTTCAATAAGCTGTTTTACCATAAGAATCCAATGATATCATTTTTAACTCTAACAAGCTAATACTTTCGGAGATATGATTTTTCAAAATTTCAATAATAAATCGTATTTCAACGTTGTCACAGAATGATATTATTCTATGTATGAATTGTTATAATGTCAAATGATGTTCCTGAGACATGACATTATCTAATCAATCGAAGAATTGTGAGCGAAGTGAGAAATTTCTCAGTTGTTTGCTCCAAAATTAGGTTTTCTCAGAAAATTCTTACATTTCGGAACGGAACATGAAGTAAGAGATCTGAGAGTAGTGAGACTGCTTTTCATCCATAGACATAGATATAACTCTCGAACGGAATGAGGTAGGTAGTTGAAATTTTCAGAGTAGTTTAGGGAGATGAATATCTCGGCTGAGTTCGTTATTAGGCAAAATTGGCCAGATTTAATTTGATTTCTTCCATGGTGCAGTTCTCATTCTCATGATTGCTCATTTAATCTTGATAAATAAACTATTATTTAAATTGAATTTCCTTTATGATGCAGTTCTATCATATGAATACATTGATATAATTCCCAACTCTGAGAAACCAATACTTTCGGAGATATAATTTGTCTGTTTGAACTAGAGCGCCAGAAAGCTCCTGTCCACAGGGCTTGAACCCATTTTTGGCGCTCTAGTTCCTCGGAACTGAGTGCTTATTAATTTGCCCAAATGTCTGTAATTTTCGAATTTTTCGATGAAAATGGTCTTAAACGATTTGGTTCGACTCACTGATCAAGAATCCGTGGTCGAAATTCATTCTGTCCGGCCGGCCGGCCGTAGGCACGATAACTCTCGAACGGAATGAGCTAGACAGTTGAAATTTTCAGAGTAGGTTTGGGAGATAAATATCTCAGCTAAGTTCGTTATTGGGCAAAATCGGAAAGAAGGTTTCGGAGTAACAAAAAACAAATTTTTTTTACAAGGCAAATTCCAAATTAAATTTTTTCCAATAAGCTGTTTTACCATAAGAATCCAATGATATCATTTTTAACTCTAACAAGCTAATACTTTCGGAGATATGATTTTTCAAAATTTCAATAATAAATCGTATTTCAACGTTGTCACAGAATGAGATTATTCTATGTATGAATTGTCATAATGTCAAATGATGTTCCTGAGACATGACATTACCTAATCAATCGAAGAATTGTGAGCGAAGTGAGAAAAATCGCAGTTGTTTGCTCCGAAATTAGGTTTTCTCAGAAAATTCTTACATTTCGGAACGGAACATGAAGTAAGAGATCTGAGAGTAGTGAGACTGCTTTTCATCCATAGACATAGATATAACTCTCGAACGGAATGAGGTAGGTAGTTGAAATTTTCAGAGTAGTTTAGGGAGATGAATATCTCGCTTAAGTTCGTTATTGGGCAAAATTGGCCAGATTTAATTTGATTTCTTCCATGGTGCAGTTCTCATTCTCATGATTGCTCATTTAATCTTGATAAATAAACTATTATTTCAATTGAATTTCCTTTAGGATGCAGTTCTAACATATGAATACATTGATATAATTCCCAACTCTGAGAAACCAATACTTTCGGAGATATAATCTGTCTGTTTGAACTAGAGCGCCAGAAAGCTCCTGTCCACAGGACTTGAACCCATTTTTTTATTAAAACATTAGAGAATATTCAATTGGGTATGGTTACTCGCTTTTTGAAATCGACGAGTTTCCTATAAAAAGGCGAAAAATAATTTCAATGTATTAAATGTTCGAATTGAGCACAGTGTAATTATTTAACGCAGCAACAGGTATTCTTCCAACTTCTCTCTGAATTTTAAGTCGCAGGTCTTCCAAATTATCTGGCCGATTTTGGTAAACAGTACTCTTCAAATGGCCCCACAGAAAATAGTCGAGAGTGTTCAAACCATATATTGGAACCAAATATTGTCAGCTACTTGTCCACCATTCACACCGGTAAAGAGTTCAATGACTGCAGGTAATATTTGATTCCTCAGTAACTCTAGATAAGGGTTACTGTTCAAATTTCCTTCTATAAAAAAAAGGTCCAATAATATGATGGCCAATTGTGCCCAACCACACTGTCTGCATCCAATGAGGATTTGCTGTGGATCAGAAGCGTAATTATGTCGATGGACAGATCCATTCAAGTAAAACGTAGCTTCATCCGTAAAAAGAATTCTCGATGAAAAGGTATCATCCTCATTGCATCTCTCCTGCATAACTTCACATCAGAACTGCGCTCTTCGGTCGAAATCATCATCAGATAATTCTTGTGTGCTTTGAATCCTGTATGGGTGAAAGTTAGTTTTTCTAAGAAGATTTCCAACTGACTGCCTGCTCACATCGAATTCATCGGCCAGTTTTCGTGTAGATTGTTTCGGATTCTCTTCTATGGAATGTAATATATCGAGGGCCTTATCGTCACATGTCGTAGTTAAAGGTCTACCAGATTTTGGATAGTTTTTAACATTTCCAGCTCGTTCAAAATGTTGTTGACAATTTGTCATCTTTATTTGATCTGCTAGATTGATGAAAGAATATTTTTTCCACGAAAAAATAAGTTTTTCTTGACCTCCTTACTTTGTTTCCAGAACACCTTAATGTGGGTGGAAGCGACACCACCATCCTTATCTGTTTATTGTTTTATTTGCGATCTAATACATTAATTCGCAGCTGCTTTCAACTTGTGTATAAATTTTTCTTTTCATCGTAAAGTTTTTATTGCAAGAATTTTAAAGTAAAATTTTATTTTCGTTCACATAACTGAATTGGTCACCGAATGAACTTTGATGCGATATATCACAAGCAATATTTTTCCAATTGAAAAAAAATGTTGAGAGTTAAGGGTATAAACCCCCAACTTCAATTAATACTGCATGCATTTCGCAAATAGAAATCGGCGGGTAGGAGGATTTCTCAATATTTATTATTTCAAGAATAGGAACCTGACACCAATCACAAATTGTTAATTTAGTAATAAAAGAAAGCACTGACGTGAAATCAGTACTCTTTGGCGCGCGTGTTCACGGTGGCTAATTTGAATTGAGTGATCAGTACTTCAAGCTCAGTGAGTTGAGCGAGCTTCTAGAAGATTCTGAGGGATCTCCTTGGGAAAGACTTGGCAGGGTCAGTATAATCATAATCATGTATATAGCTTGCGCGCCAAAGCAGATTGACCCCACGTCAATGCTTTTTTACACTTTTTCTTTCATTGTTAAGTCAATCTGTATTTGGCGCGCGTGCTATAAACATGATTATAATTATACTGACCCTTCCAAGTCTTTCCCAAGGAGATCCCTCAAAATCTTCTAGGAGCTTGTGCGACTAAGGAGAGTCAGTTGTGTTCTTTTTCGACAGTGTTACTCTATCCCAGATAGCACACGATATCCTATGGATATCCGTTTCAAGTCCATTTCAGGTCGGGATATCTTCGTACATAGAATGGATATCCATAAGATATCCTTCAGCAGATATTAAATGGATATTCGACACTGGATATCCTATTAATGTCCATAGAATATCCATTGGCGACAGTAAATGGATATCCTTTTCTCACAATGACGGATCTCCTATGGAGGTCCATAATATAATTGGTTGGCAGTTGTCATTGTCAATTTATCCGTTAAAGGTAGATCCATAGTAGATCTCTCAAATAAGGTTGAAAATCAATACAAAATTGATTTTTTACGTTCCTGTTTTGGATTCGGAAATCGGAATCAAATATATGATATATCATATCATTATTAGGGTTATGGTATGGTCGACATGAAACGTTCACCGTACGCCTCCGATATTCGACAATCGGCGCTATTCAGTGTTTTTCTTGGGTAAGTACTGAAAAGTTGAGATAAATTTCATAAATAGCAATTTGTTGAAGCTCGCTATTATATTTGTTTATTTCAGATTATGGTTCTGTGGAATATACTCACCGATGTTTTGGAGGAAATGAAAGAAATTAATGTGAGAGCAGTCTCAATTAAGGACGAATGAGAAATTGATTCAATCTTTCTATTAGTTGATAATTTCCTGATTAACAAATGAAGGAGTTCAAAACGCTAATGAATGACAAACAAATTTTCTATTGTAAGTATAAAATGTAGTCACTCATTTGCATAGACATAAAATAACATGGACTGGTTGTGAGAAAGAGACCATTGAAATCAGCATTGAAAAAAGACAGAATAGTTAAAGGCAAACCACGGTATATGAATATTTTCTTATAATTTGGCGTTTGGCAAAACCACAGAATACATAACATTGGTTTCCTTTATTCTCTGACCTTTCTTGTTACTGTATTGTTTGGTTTCGTGTATTGTGTATTTGTTTTGGTGATTTGTAGACAGAATATTTAAAGGCAAAACATTTTCATTTAAATCCGACACTCGTTTCTGAATATTCTGATACTTATAAAAAAAACATCATTATTTTTATACCATTATTTGCCTTTAAGTATTCTATCCTTCATAACATCTCTCTCTCTCTAATGTATTCCGCAACGAACTGTGTGATAAAGTTACGTGAGGGCCAGTCCATGTTATTCTATGTCTATGCTCATTTGCCAAACGGAATCATGAATATTTTAGGTTAAGGAATTTTACAAGATGGGAAGGAGTTTCTTATATGACTTCTTAAAGAAGTTATTATAGCTGGTTGGGAGCCAAGAAGAAAAAAATGTTTGGTTTCGACAAACTGGCTGAACTATTGATGGGTGAGTTTTTCAACATACAATTCAAGTACCTAGCGCAAAAAACTACACCACTTATATTTGTGTTTAAAATCTTGACTTTGTATAGTGAAATAATATGTGTTGTGGTTTTGTAGATTCATATCAGTGAAAGTCATTTGTAAGCATTAAATAATTCGTCGAATTTAAGCGAGTAGCTGGAACAGAACGGTTAAGACCAATCCCTTCTTCTTCTACCGCGGTGCCGTCCCAGGCTGACTGAGGCCTTCAGGCCCATTGTTCTCCCGCTTGCCAAACTCGTGAGACTCAGTCCATATCCATATCCCTTGTCTATGACTCAGTCCAAAAAGCACGCTGACAGGAATGCCGCGAGCTTAAAAGGAGAAGTCCCTCTCACCGTAGGAATCGTAGGTGTTGGGTTGCCTAGGTGTATGACCCTCAATTCCTTAAGGTTGTTACAGTCGAACAGAATATGTTCAGCTGTTTCTTCCATGCTCTTACACCAGCGACACAGAGCGCTATCGGCCAATCCCATCCTATTCAGATGTTTGTTGAACTGGTGACCAGTTAGTAATCCAGTCACCAGGCTCAATTCTCATCTTTCGAGTGAAAGAAGTTTCTTTACTTCAGACTTTGACGATGGTTTCTCAATGAGAAGCCTTGACTGCCTGAGTCCTACTCCCATGTTCCATACACTGGAGAAATTCCTGTCCAAACGATTCTTGAAGAATGTTTTAACAGAGGTACGACATACTGGAAGAGAGGGCTCAGGACCTACATATGGAAGACCAATCCCTTGCTATTATAACCGATCGGTTACGTTTAGCAAGAGATTGGTCTTAACCGCTCTGCTCTGATTACTCACTTAAATTCGACTATTGTGTATTCAAAATTCCTACATTAGATTATTCACTTGTAGGTACCTGACTACATGAAGGAACCTTTCAAATATGTTTCGGGAACAATTAGATAGAAAAATCACATTGTTATTAGAATCTGCATGATACATTAATGTTACTATATAAGAGATGTGCAGTATATAATTTATACCATACTAAAGAATGGTAAAGACTACATTCTTCTGACATTTCTAGTAATCATTTTTCACAAATTTTACTCAAAAGGGTTTCAAAGTTTCCTGATTTTTTTGTATTCTTTAGTGACCGCAGATAAAAACCACCCATCTTCGGAAAAGAAGGCTACTGAAGTATCAACATAGGATTGGCGCAGAAGGGCTAAGGAGAGGACCTTGTACTGCGAAAAGAACGCAGAACTCTGAAGTGGATTCTTTAAAATTTTCAAATAGGTATACTTTTTTGTGTTGTGTTCATTGGTTAGAATGTTATTTTTCAGTTATGAATTATTTTCAAGTACACTCTGTTTTCTTTCCAAGTAATGATATTCAGGGAATTCTTCTGTGAATTAAACTAAATTTGATTTGATTATTTAACAAATTGTTTCTAAGACATATATGTTCCATTTTCAAGATTTAGATCTTGTAATCAAAAGAAAGATATATTTTTTCATTTCAAGTGGTTTTCATTGCACTTTCAATCTGAATATTATAGTAGATTAAAGTAGATTAAAGTAAAAAAATCTTGTCACTTTAATTATTAAACTAGATTCGATATTCTTCAACTGATAAGATTCAAATATTGTTATCAAAAGGAAAGTCATTTTTGGCGTTTCTTGTGATAAAAATGTTTGAATCTTATCAGTTGGAGAATATCGAATCTAGTTTAATTTACAAAGGATATCTCATGAGCATATATACCAGTAACGGACATCTCATGGATATCCATAACAGATGTCTTATGGATGTCTGTAACAGATATCTTATGGACGTCGGTAACGGATATCCTATGGATGTCCGATTTGGTGGCCAACAGATATCTTTAGGACATCCATAGGATATCCAATACCCTCCGAGGATATCCTATGGATGTCCGGAATATCCGCTACGGATATCCATCGGACATCCATAGGACGAACCTTTGATATCTGGGATCCTTACGGAAGCTTAGATACAGCACTGATAATTTTTGAATCGACAATGAATGGAGTCCACTATCCCTTGGGTAGATCTCCGGCTCGCTCAATTCACTGGGCTTGAAGTACTCATCACTCAATTCAAATTAGCCACCGGAACACGCGCGCCAAAGAGTACTGACTTCACGTCAGTGCTTTTTTTTTCAAGTTCCTTTAAAATATATGGCTATCAATACAGTTTGGCTATTAGCTTTACCGTAGATCGAAAAAAATTGCGGTTATGGGACCTCCTTTAGGAACGCAATTGCCTCTTCTCCAAATCCGAACGCAATTTAATATGGATCTACCGAATATAATTATTTATAAATTCGCCCCAGGGCCACGATACATATATTTCAACTCGGAAACAACGCTATTTCCCAGAAACTGACTTGTCCGTGCACAGAAGTGCCATGAAATTTCTCTTAAAACCTCGAAATGACGGCTCAGCACCAAATCGATCACCACTAGACGCAAACCACTCCCAACATGAGCCATACAATCCAAACGTCTACTCTGCGCATACGCAATCTACTCGTGGCTTGAAGTCCTCTGAAAATAACACTTCACACAAAATTCTGATTCTTCAACACCATTGGTTTAGGGGATATCACTGCTCCAATCCACGCATGCGCAGACACTGCCATGGGGATTCTATGGAGGAATAGCATTCTGCACCTCAAATCCCAAATCCTCTCAGACGAAAACTCCAGCAGTTAACTCACTTATACTAATGCGCATAACGAAAAATGCCCGTAAGATGTATCATCAATTTCAAAATTAGCCGCAGGGCCACGGTATGCACGCTTCAACTCGGAAACAACGCTAAATCCCCCAAACTGACTTGTGTCCGTGCAATGAATTGACATGAATATTCTTTTAAAACCTCACAATATCGGCTCATTACTCCCAACACAACCCATACAACCCAAAATAAAGTAACTTCTATTATGCGCATGCGCAATCTACTCTCGGCAGAAGGTCCTTCTAAAACCACACACCATACAAAAAACTCCGATTCACCAACACTAGTGGTTCAGGAGATATTGCATCTTGAATCCACGCATGTGCAGACCCTCACCAGGGGATTCTATAGAGGAATAGCATCCGCCACCCCAAAACCCCAATCCTCTCTGAGGAAAACACCAGCAGTTAAATCAATGATGGTCTGCTCATGCGCATAACGAATAATGCCCGTAAGGGGTATTATCAATTTCAAAATTAGCCCCAGAGCCACGGTACGGACACTTCAACTCGGAAAAAACGCTACATCCCCCAAACTGACTTGTCCTTGCACTGAATTGCCATGAATATTCTTTTAAAACAACACAATATCGGCTCAGCACTCCCAACATAACCCATACAACCCAAAAACAGTCACTTCTCTTCTACGCATGCACAATCTACTCGTGGATGCAAGTCCTGCCAAAATCACACACCTCACAAAAAACTCCGATTCTCCAACACTAGTGGTTCAGGAGATATTGCATCTTGAATCCACGCATGCGTAGACCCTCACCAAGGGATTCTATG
This sequence comes from Halyzia sedecimguttata, assembly GCA_937662695.2. Classification (NCBI taxonomy): domain Eukaryota; kingdom Metazoa; phylum Arthropoda; class Insecta; order Coleoptera; family Coccinellidae; genus Halyzia; species Halyzia sedecimguttata. Next base: position 17,360,384 of record OW569415.2, read on the forward strand.
GAGGAATAGCATCCGCCACCCCAAAACCCCAATCCTCTCTGATGAAAACTACAGCAGTTAAATTACTTCTCATCTGCGCATGCGCATAATGAAAAATGCCCGGAAAGGGCAGCATGAACCTCAAAAAAATAGGTTTCGGCATTTCAAGCAAATTATTCCGCAAAATAGTAGTAATTTTTTGATTTTTTTCATGTCACGCGATCTTCACGGAATTTTGCAAAAGTGTTTGCTTTGGTCTTTTGCAACTAACTATTGAGTTTCAATTTAATCAGGTCAGTATTTTTCGAGTTATCATGAAAACAAAATTTAAAAAAATTTTTTTTGCCCCTCTAGGGCCGTCCCTTCAAAACAAAACTTCGCAGGCATATAAAGGTCATGATTCTACAATTTGATGCTGAATTTCAGATAGATCGAGTGATAGGTTTCGGAAATATTCTTGAAAAACGTTTTAAATAAAAATGGCCGTAAACCCGAAACGGCTGAATGGATTTTGCCCATTAACGAACTTGTCGGAGATATTTACACTGCAACCATGCCCTGCAAATTTCAACGCTCTAACCGATCGAGTGATCGGTTCCGGAAATATTCATAAAGAACGTTTTGTATTTACGCTACAAAACTACCCTGCAAATTTCAACGCTCTAAGTCGTTCCGTTCGAGAGTTATCGTGCTAACGGCCGGCCGGACCGGACGGACAGAATTGAATTTGACCTCGAATTCTTCATCAGGGAGTCGAACCCAATCGTTTGAGACCATTTTCGGAAAAAACTTCGAAAAATACAGACATTGTGACGAAATGATAGCACGCTGTTCCTTGCGGAACACGCGAGCAAAAACATCTTAAGAAATTCTCTTTTCAGTCACACCGCTCAATGTGCAGTCGAATGTTCTTTCATTTGATATATCACAATCCCTATATTCCTATTTGAAAGCAGCAGAGGAGTGTGGAGCGTAAAGGGTGAGAGACTTAACCTTAACAGCAATCAGTGAAAGAACTAGTGGCCAGCAGTCTATATTTTGGGATTCAGATGAACCAGTAGATCTACATTTTTCCGGTAAAACTACTTTTTTTCCGGTAGTTCTACATTTTCCGGTAGATCTACATTTTCCCGGTAGATCTACATTTTTCCGGTAGATCTACATTTTTCCAGTGGATCTACATTTTTTCGGTAGATCGAACCGGTAGTTCAACGCCATCTTACGGGTTCTGTTGCGTGAAAGTCCTATCGAAATATGTCGAGGCATTTTTGAGTTCCTATAAACCGAATATAGTGCCACCTACCGGACTGCATCGTGAACCTAAGATCTTCCGAAACACGATCATAAAGTTTCATGAAAACCGGTATAGCCATTTTTGAGTTTCTGTGAAGCGATCGTAGCGCCACCTACGGGGGGTATCGTGGACCTGAGACCTACTCAGACACACACAGAAAGTTTAATCGAAATCAGTCCGGTCGTTCTTGAGTTTCTATAAACCGAATACAGCGTTCTACCGGGTTCCTATTGTGACTCTGAGACTCACTCAAGTACGCACACAAAGTTTCATAGAAATCGTTCGAGCCATTTTTGAGTTCCTATAAATCGATCGGTGCGCCCCTACAGTATGCTATTGTGAATCAGAGACACGCCGAATAAAAACACAAAGTTTCATGAAAATCGGTCCAGCTATTTCTCAGTTCCTGGTATATTGTGGACCCGAGACTTACACAGACACAAAAATTCATCGAAATCGGTTGAGCCATTTCTGAGTTGCTATAAATCGATTGGACGCACACTTCCTGATGCTATTTTGAACCAGAGACCCACCGAAACACATACACAAAGTTTCATCAAAATCGGTCCAGCCGTTTTTGCTTTCCTATAAATTGATTACAGCGCCACCTACTGCATCCTTTCGTGAACCTCAGACCACTAAATCTCATTCACAAAATTTTATTAAAATCGGTCCATGTGTTTTTGAGTTCCTATAGACCGATTGTAGTGCCACCTACCGCATATCGTATTGTGAACCTGAGGCCACTTCATCAAAATCGGTATAGCCGTTTCTGAGTTCCTGTAAATCGATTGTAGCGCTAACTTCTTTGAGATAGTATACCGAAACACACACAATGTCCCATCACAATCGTTCAAGCCGTTTCGGTGTTGACATTTTCCGAAAAACACCCCTCAAGATTCCCGCCAAATCCCCCTCCTAACATACAAAAAACAAACAAACGTTTATAACGATATTGTCTACCTAGCTATAGATCAATATTTTTACAGTGTTGATCAATGGAAATTAATTGAAAAATAGGGTATGCCCGATCCGGGATTCGACCCTGGGTTTTTGAGTCTGAAATCTTAACCTATACGCCAGCGAGGCTGAACACTGGATCTTGAACTTGAGGGAGTATTAACTTCGGAAAGATTCTGGTACTTTTCACCTTTCTGAAGAATATCGCCATATAGCATAATACATATTTGACGATTTTCATCTCTCATCTTCACTTTTTACCATGTTTTCCGTCCGAAAACGGTCCGAATCGTCATATTCAGCGTAAAAAATTTTGGACCTTGTCCATTCCGTTCCTATCTGGAAGAAGTTGAATTTTTTGATTGGTCGAAAATATCGAGAAATCTCCAGAAAAATTAACGTTTTCCTTAATTTTTTTAAAAATACTCACGTTCCGAAGTGGCAAACATGCATGTCGATAGAATCAACCTTCTTCTACGTTCCTACCCGAATCTCGACCTTCTAAATTCCTGTCCCTAGGAGGAGATAATTCCGCCAATTTCCTCTAAAAACTTCGAAATCAGTTGCCATGACATAATTTCAATTAGTAATATAAAAAATAAATATGGAAATAAATTCAATTTGTAATATATGGAAATATGGAATAATGGCCTGATTGCATTACTCTCCAATCACAAATTGTAGATTATTTCCTATGTTTTTTTTAATAAATAACGGCACAACCAATTCTACTTTTTGCCACATCGCTAAATAGGTAATCAAATTACTTTTAATTTGATGTATCACAATCCATATTTTCCCATTTGAAAAAATAAAGTAGTGGGGTTTGTGGCGTAAGGGGTGAGAAATATTAAATTAAAAAAGCATGGGATAAATTGCTTTTGAAATTAAACATCGATGGGTGCGAGGATTTTCGTTAATAATTCTTCGTACAAGAATTATTGACGAGTTACGTTACTTTTTTGGTACGCTGTATATATATGTACCTATATGTGCTTTACAACGCACCATTAACAGTTCGCAAATGTTGAAATAATGTTGGTCTACAAACATTGACTAAGAGTAAACGCGAATCAAAACACCCCTCTCAGCTGGGGTGGACTGTGTAAAGACGTCCTAGTGCTCAGCTATTAAATGACATTTCGAGCGCTGTCAAACCGTCAAATACAATTAGTGTCAATGTATAAATAATATGTAATATGCGCATCCGAATGCGCATATATATAAGTAGTGAAATTTCTGGAGTTTTCCATTTTAAAACATTCAATGAAGAATATCTCGAAAATGGTGCGTTTAAGGAGAAATGATGAAGAATAATATAATGATCTAAAAATATGGAATATTCTTGAAATGGCTCAAGAAAAACTTTATATGCTTTCTTTATGCTAATTTCGTTTAGTTTTATGAATCCACTAGTCCATAACTAGAAAACCAGTAGAAGTAGAAAATAACTAATATTTGGAAAATATGTATCATAGTTATAGGAAACTTTACGCCAACATTCATTTTATTCGAAAAAAGGATGTCAAAGCTACCAAATAAAAACTGATTTTTTTTCAAAATTTCAACAGCCTGTATCTTTTTACCCGAGCTGAATTTGGAAAAATGTTAAATGAAAAAAGTGTTTCATTTGATGAGAGGAATCTTTGGTTAAAATTAATGCAGTGGTCAAAGACTCACCCTGTATACCTGTCATAATTTTTGTTGTTATTTTCTCAATAACTCATAAAATACAAATCTGCTCCAACTAAATCTTGGTAATTACTTGTAGAATACGGATGCACTGAAATATTTGCGAAATTTTGTGATAATCGTGTTACTAGAAATAAATTTTTTTTTTTTGCTTCAAAATTTCCTATTTCAGGAGCTGTCCGTCCGAATCCGCTGAAATTCCACACATACCTTGTAGTCGCCATTTTACAATCGAGTGCCAAATTTCAGTTCGATCGACTATGCATGCGGCGTGAATACACAATGGAACATATGAGCAAAAGCTCCTGACTTAAAGTCAGCGCTCGTTGAGATTTTTTATATGTAAAGATTATTATCTGTAACAAAATATGAGGTGAAAGTAGTCAAAGTCCGTTTATTTTCAAACTAATTTTATTCATTCTTCAAAGCATACATATACCTTGTCCATTTAAGTCAGTATTCCTCAATCTCTTGCAATATATGATCGTAAACCAAAGTTTTGATGTTATTTCCCCATAGAAAATCCAGGTGTGTGAAATGTTCAATGGGAACCATACGTTTGGTAGCATTGGGAAGAAGAGTTTGCAAAACTTCAACATCCTGTAAAGTATAAATATATAGTCAAACCAGTGTCAAGTCCAATATTCATTAAATTGTGACATATGCATTTATCAGAATACAAACTAGTTGGAAAAACACTGAGGTCAGGAGCTTTGGCGCTCTTGTTCAAATTTATATCAAGTCCAGAGCGTTCTGCCTATCGGGTTTCGCAATGGATTCGTATAATTATTATATCTACTTATACATAGAGTTCACACAGCACCAACATGATGTCATTGATTCGCCGAAAAGCAAGAACAGACGCGTTATAAACATCTTGGTCTTCATCAGAGTTCTGAAGGACTCGACGAATTTAAATAAACTGAGCCGTGTTAAGCTTCGCATATGTTTTCATAGTACAAATTTACAACAGGGGTGGAAGGCTGAGTTCCTTGTTTTCTTTTATAGGTGAACTGAGCGTTTATGTATACATATATCCGCTCAGGCTGGCTATGGGAAGCTAAACGTGACTGAATCTGGTTGAATTTTTTCGAGAGCTACAGAACACTGATGAAGACCAAGAAGTCTGAACCGCGTCTGATATGGCTTTTCGGCGAATCAACCATTTGGTCTTAACTCCGGTACCGCTTGGTGGATTTCGCCCGTTAACGAACTTGTCCGAGATATTTACGCTACAAAACTACCCTGCAACGCTCTAACGCTCAACGCTCTAACTAACCGGCTAATGGCCGGATCGGACGGACAGAATTGAATTTGACCTCGAATTCTTCATCAGGGAGTCGAACCCACTCGTTTGAGACCATTTTCGAAAAAAAAATCGAAAAACACAGACATTGTGGCAAAATGATAGCACGATGTTCCTTGCGGAACACGCGCGCAAAAACTATGGAAAAATATTATGTATCTCACGATACCTTGAGAACTTCTTTCCGTTCTCAAGGTATCGTGAGATACATAATATTTTTTCATAGTTTTTGCGCGCGTGTTCCGCAAGGAACATCGTGCTATCATTTTGCCATTTTGTCTGTGTTTTTCGATTTTTTTTAGTGACTTGCAGTTTTCTTGGCAGTCAAGCCAGCTTGGTCAACCATCCCTAGAAAACTAGAAGTAGATACTCATGCTCGACAATCGTCCATAAGTGGACAATTGTAACGTTACAACTGATCAAGAATCCGAGGTCAAAATCTATTCTCTCCAGTCGTTACCACAATAACTCTCGAACAGAATGAGCCAGAAAGTTGGAATTTTCAGAGTAGCTTTGGGAGATGAATATCTCGGTTAAGTTCTTTATTGGGCAAAATCGGCCTAATAATATCGTTTTCAACTCAAACAAGCTAATACTTTCGGAGATATGATTTTTCAATATTTTCACAGAATGTTACAATCATTCCTTCTATGAATTATTATATGATTTGTGTTAATATATTTCATAAATCTACCTATAAGAGTACTGCTAAAACTATTTCTGGTTCGTTACTCATGATATAAAATACCCCTCCTGTTCTAGAAAACAAAGGATGATTGTATGAAAAATGACCCATTGCTCATTTTGAAAATATAATGCCCTTGGATAATCTATATGATGATGATGATGGAAATATATATTTTCGTAAGTTATTCAAATTGGGTTCAGAATATCACCACTTAAAACAAAACTGGAATATTGGCTAAGTTTTAATTGATATAATATAATTTTCAGAGTAGATTTATGAGGAATGGGTATCTCAGATAAGTTCGTTATCAGGTAGAATCGTTCTATGAGTAGCCATGATTTAACGACTCCACCAACTAGAAGAACAATTTGAGACACTGGGCCAGAAGAACGAAATCCTGATAATATAATATGATACTTTTATCCTAACTCACAGCCCCAGATATGTTTTCGCTTATGTTCTGGGGCAGCGTTTCTCAAACTGTAGGGTGCGCCCCCTAAGGGGGGCGCATTTACATGGGTGGGGGGCGCACAAGAGCATGAAAATATAAAGATAAAATGCTAAAGATAGATTTTAAGGACTTACTAATGGCTAACATGAGCTTGTTTTAAGGCGCACAATTTCTCTAAATTTGGTTCCATGTTAGAGATGGTCACTCTGAGTTAATTTTTTACTTGAAGTTTATTTCGGTATTTGGATTTCAAGTTAGCAAGTTCAAAAATCCCTCAGGGGAGCTTGAAACCCCTAGAGGGCGCGTCCCCAGGTGGCGGATAGGGGAACGCCCTAACCGATCTGTTGAGCAGAACGGCGGGTAGGTGGGAAATAAAATACCACCCGCGGACCATCAAGCAGGGTGGGCAGAACTCTCCAGCTATAGTGACAGCAATCTGCCTAAGAGAAGGATACTCTGAAATCAAACCCCGACCCTCCAGGTTGGAGGTTGAGGCATTGAGCCAACCACTCAGTACTCGGAAAAAGTCATATAGGTTAAAAATTCCAGCAACAAGCCTCGGACAGGACGGATGATACGAAGACGACTCAAGCTACGAAAAAGGATAATGAATATCGGTACATGGAATGTTCAAGGTTTTTCCACAAACTGAATGATGTTGTTCAGGAATTGAAAAGTTCTAGCATGGATATAGTAGTACTCACGGAAACAAAGAAGAAGGGCCAAGGATCGGAAAATATGGGATTTTATGATCATTTCTACTCTGGAGTGGGTACTGATAAGAGGGCTCAGCAAGGAGTGTCCATACTTGTACGAAAAGATCTAAGGAGATACGTTAATTCCTGGGAAGCAATAAGCCAACGCATAATCAAACTAAACCTAACTCTGCTGGGGAATAAGGTCACAATTGTTGGAATAAATGCCGTTAACGACGATTCCAGTGTAAAAGAGAAGAATGAAATCTACGAAAAACTCTCGTATGAAATATCAAAAATAGGAACCTCCAGAGAAGTCATTCTGTTAGGTGATTTCAATGCCAGAACGGGATCAAAACAGCAGGATAAAATAATAGGTCAATGACAACGGAAGCAGACTTATAGATATTTGTGAACATAACAGCCTCAAAATACTGAATGGATTCTTTCAACACCGCTCAATTCACAAGTTCACCTGGGCCCAACATACAAGAAATTTGAAATCAATCATAGATTATGTGATCATACGACAACAAACACGGATGGTCGTCCAGGACGTACGAGCCTACAGAGGAGTAACCTGTGGAAGCGACCATTACCTCGTCAAGGCCAAAATTATCCCCTTCGGAATTCAAAGCAGTCAACAAACTTATACCGAAGACAACGGACAGGAAATCACGAAGAACAAAAAATATAACCTCGAGAGCTTTGACCAAGAGAGTGTTAGAAAACTATATGAATCCAGATTAAACGCCAAACTCACCCAAGAATATTTTGAGACCACGGAACAACAATATGATTACATAAAAGAATGCTTACAGGTGCAGCGTTAGAGGCTTTGGGAGAACAAGATATGAGGATCAGAAGGAAACCGTATTGGTGGGACGAAGAGATCGAGGAAATAATCAGAGCAAAAAAGGAAACATATAACATATACCTCAGTACGAAAACAGAACAATGCAGAAAGGAATACAGATCAGCCCAGAAACAATTTCATAGAGCAATAGCAGCGAAGAAAAACAAAAGCTGGGAAAGAACCTGTGCTAAAATCAATTCATATATAGGAGGTACAAAGAGCACAGAGAGCTGGAGAACATTGAGAGCTCTTCGGCAGAACAAGAAGAGAGACATTGTCTCACCAATTTCTTTACAGAAGTGGGACGAACATTTCAGAGAACTCTTGACGGAAGACAGGGCAGAGTACAACCAACCGTATGAGAATGATCACCTTACAACTACTGGATCCCCCATAAGAGTCATTAAGGAGCAAGTCGGGAGGATATGCCGCGGATTGAAAAATAGAAAGACCCCGGGCCCAGGTAATATACCCCCAGAACTACTCAAATATGGTACAGACAAATTGTTCGAATGCCTTGCTGACCTGTTTGAAAAATGTCTCATGGAGAACGCGTCCCTGAGGAATGGAGATCCTCCTACATAAAACCAATCCATAAAAAGGGTAATAAGGAAATCTGTGATAACTTTTGAGGCATCGCCGTGGTGAGTAGTATTTCCAGAGTGTACGGAAAACTTTTGTTGGAACAGATCGGAGGGGAGTTCTCAGACATGGAAGCTGAAGAACAGGCCGGTTTTAGGGCCGGTAGATCGACAATCGACCATCTGCTCACTCTTACGCAAGTAATAGAGAAGAAAAGAGCGCTAAACCAGGAAATACATCTACTCTACGTGGACCTCAAAAAAGCTTATGACAGCGTACCCCAACAAAAACTGTGGGAAGCCCTTGAAATAACTAATATAAGTTTAACCCTCATCAAGGCGGTCAAAGATTTAAAAAAAGACAATAAAAGTCAAGTAAAAAGAGGAAAAATGGTTTCAACTGGATTCTGCGTGAGCAAGGGCGTGAGCAGGGCTGCTGTCTTTTACCTTCTCTGTTCAAAATCTATCTAGAACAGGTTCTCAGGATATGGAAAAGAAAATGTCGGGGCATGGGTATACCATTAAGTGGGACAATTCTCTACACTCTGTGTTTTGCCGACGATCAGGTGGTCTTGGCCCAAGAATACGAAGATCTAGAGTACATGACACGGAAACTTATAGAGGAGTACGACAAGTGGGGTCTAGAAGTAAACATCAGTAAGACAGAGTATATGTGTATTGGCGGAGAACAACAGGATTTGGTACTGGAACAGCAAGTTATAAAGAAACGCAGCAAATACAAATATCTTGGAGTACAGATCAGAAACGACGGAAGTATGGATGAGGAGCCGAAACAACCTAGGAAGAACAGCAATCAGGCAACTAAATGTAATACTGTGGGATAAATCAATTTTAAAAAACAACAAGCCCAGAGTGTACGATTCCATAGTCAAAACTATATCATCCTACGGTAGTGAAATATGGCCATTAAAACAGAAGGCTCTCCGCTCACTCGAAGCTATGGAAATGGATTATTGGAGAAGAGCGGCCGGTAAGAGTAGATTAGACAGAGTGAGGAATGAAAGAATTCTTGAGATAATGAAAGTTGAACATCGAATTACTGACGACATCAGAGAAAAACAACTGAGGTGGTACGGGCACGTCCAGAGAATGGGAAACGATAGACTGCCGAAGCAGGTCCTAGAGTGGATGCCACATGGAAGAAGAAAAAGGGAAAGACCTAGATTGAGTTGGAGAGATGGAATAACTAAGTACATGAGATCGAGGGGGATAGAAGATAACCTATGGGAGGACCGAGACAAATGGAGGCTGGAAATACGAAGACGTCGAAGAACGTTGTGAACTGATCAATATATATATATAAGTTCAAAAATTCCAATTTCACGAAGATAAGACGTTGGAAAGGCAAGAGACGCCTAAGCGCTTTAGCTTCTCAAATGGAGAAGTCGTTCGGAAGTTCAGTCCAGAAGTTTGTTAAAGGTTCATCAAGAAAGTTTGACTTTTGTAAGCTACTTGATGAAACAGCAATCAGTTTTTCTTCTTCTTGTAGTGATAGTCCAGCAGGTCTATGGATTTAAAACCCAGCTCCAGTCTGACAACTTAATATTATTCTCTTCAAAGAAGTATCGTTTGAATTATCACCCATGTTTTCTAAATGATTTTCCACAGTTTGAAGCATCATTTGTGATTATCTTCCAATGGGAAATCTTGCACAAGATTGCACAACTTTGGAAACATTTCAAAACTGTTTTCATTGAGTTTGTGATGCCATAATTGCATTTTCTCAAGAAAAGAGTCAAGAGAGTAATTTGAATCCCTACGTCTACTGATAGGCGGAGCAAAATTTTTCGAATTACAACAGGGGGGCGTGAGGAGCAAAAGTTTGAGAACCGCTGTTCTAGGGAGCGAACAGTGTGCTATAATTCTGCCCAAATGTCTTTAATTGCCGAACGGAAAGAAATAGCTTGAAATTTTCAGGGTAGGTTGCGCATCGGAATGCGACGGTTAAGTTATTTAATGGGTATAATCGGCTAAATGGTTTTGGAGTTGGATTTTGTTTTCCCAATATCTCAAACAACACAGGTCTCATTAAATTGAAACTTTGTAAATGGTTGAAGAATGCCGACAATGACTTGAGCTAAATTTTGTGAGTATTGTATCACTAGAAAATTAGAAAATATTCTGTATTTCAGTAACTATCCCTCCGATATCACTGCAATTTCGCGAGAGCCTTCAAAAGCTACTTTTAAAAGGCCCCCCCTCATACTGACAAAAATTTGGAGATGTTAGTTCCCTGCAAAAATATCGAAAGTGAATAACCCTGTTTTTGCACATTTTTTATCCTCACACTCTCAATATTTCAGCAAGAAACCGACATATTTTTGTTGAATTGATATTATTGGAGATATGGCAATCATATTGGAAACTAAGCAGCATTAGGCAAGCTCATTATCTGGATGGTTGACCGTTACCAGGATAATTTCTGAACGGAAAGAGATATCAATTTTCAGTATAGGTTGCGCACCTTAATTTGACAATAGGTCTCTTGCATGTAACACGAAATACCATATGTTTATGTTTTTCTGAATATACTTCAATACCAGATCATCATGTATGCCCTCGTCCACTTTCATAATTTAAAAAATTTTAATATTTTGGTATTGAAAATCGGTAAATCAAGAAGCAAATTCAAATGAGGTGAAGAGCTCATTAATCGTTACTATAACGGCTGACGTAATCAAAATGTACCATCTGCCTGTTACAGCCAATGCCGACTACGAACCCTCTATAGGGGCTGTGTTACACCCAGAGACAATAAAATAGAGAGACCACCAGATAGCCCGCATTCCAGGCGGCAAGTTTGTGGAATGCGAAGAATCCAGTCCATTTCCAACAGAGAGGAGGATATCTCCTCTCTTTCTCCGTTAATCAATAGAACGGGAACTTGAAATTTATTATTTAAAATGGCGCTTGTTTTTGGTTTTTGTTATGCAGGTTATGCTTTCGAACAGAAGATATCTCTGAGACTCTGGATAAGTTTGTTCAAAAACGTTCTCGTTTGTGTTTATATTCTACATTGGATATGGATAAAGACTCCCTTTCTAAATTTTATACTGACATATACTAAAACTTCACTGTAAAAGGAAGATCAATTTTGTATTGTTGTTGATTAAATATTTTTTTTCAGATATAATATGCTAAAACTAGTGAAGATTGATATAATGATAGAGAACGTCTAACTGAATTCACCGTTTTTACATTTTGGAGTGGTAAGTAATTTCACGTATTCCTGTTAAGTGTTCAATGATGAATATATATTTCGAAAATTATGCTACAAATTTAATAAATGAATACAAAATATGAGATCAAGCATAGTTATACATATATGCAGCAAAAATTTAACACCTTATGTAATATTATAATTGTTTATAGACCCCCTAGTCTATGTTTAATACTGATATTAGTATAACTTCACTGAAGAACAATTTTATATGCTTGTTGATTAAATGTTTCTTTCAGATCAATGCCAGAACTAGTGAAGATTGAAACTATAATAATAATAATAGGAAACATCAAACTAAATTTCCTGAGAAATGCCCACCAAGAAGACAGCAGTTGTTTGCCATCATGAATTTATCAGAAACCAACGCGAGGCAATACTTATGTGAAGATCACTTCGAGGAATCTGCTTTTACTTCTACAACAAGAGGTAGGCTGATAATATTTGCTCTGCCAGTAAACGTGAAAGTTGAATCTGAAACTGGAATGTTCTGCTACTTCCGAAACCGCAAGTGTGGGAGGAAGTCTTGCTGGTCCTTCATACAAGGTACTTTCAGGGGAGAGGAAGGACTAGCATTCTAGGGCATATAGGTGAAAGTAGGATGAAGAATCTTACACCTAGGAGAAGTAAGTTGTATAATGTGAGTAGATCCCAACAGAAAATTAGAGGTAAACTCATTGTTTATGTCAAAATCTAAAATTAAGCATGTTTAGGAATATGTGCAATCTGATGTCTTGGATGGCCTTGGAAAAGAAATCTGGATTCAGTTGGAATACAAATGTTTGAAAAGCATTCTTAGAAATGCTCAGTGTAAAAGACCTTCTTGGACTACTAGAGACAAAATATTTGCATTGACTCTCTAAGAAAGGACCAAACTGGTATAATTTCTTAATGTGTTTTTTACCACTTCCTTCCAAAAACACTATACAAAAAGTTTTTCAAGGCAGTTCTATTGATGTGGGTTTGAATAAACAGAAATTTAAAAACCTTGTTAAACTTATATCCAAACTTGGTGCTTCGAACAGATGCTGTACAGTTGTTTTTTATGGAATAACTTTGCTAAAGCAAGCTGTGCTGAATCGAGAAACTGCTAAAATTGTTGGATTTGTTGATTTGGGTTCCCTGGGACGTAGGAACGAATTGGCCAACCAACCTCTTGTTTTAACGCCCCAGGGACTACTCATGAAATGGAAACAACCTCTGAGATTTTATTTTACCAGAGGTACAGACAGCAGATCTGAAGCATTTATTGTTCGAAATAGTTGAAATTCTCCAAATCATTAGGTTGGAGGTAATGGGGACTGTTTACGATCAGGGGACAACTAATCGAGCAGCAATCAGACAACTTTGTAATACTCAAACAGCTAGAACTGATTATTACTTTAGGCTAAATGATAATTTTTTCGCTTATTCGATCCCCCTCATCTGCCGAAATCAACAAGAAATACTTTCCTCAAATATAATATTCAGTTTGATAACCATGAAATTGCAAAATCATGTTACGTTTAACAATATTTAGATTTATATTAAACAAGAAAAAGTTAGTTGGCACTCAAAATACGTAAAGAATATATCAATTCGAAACAATATCCTGGATATGAACAGAAAGTATCTATTACTGCCAAAATTTTAAGTCAAACTGCTGCAGATGTGCTGGAAACATCCCCCTCCTTCGGAGCATTGCCAAGTGAATTTATTTACACAATATATTTTATTGAATTGATTGTTTAATAATGTTGTTATGTATCAAAATTATTTCAGTCATTGACTATTTTATACCTCAATAAAAAATTATATAATATTTATATTTTATGTATTATGTTATCGAACAATTGTTCAAATATAAACAAATTTATCAAAGTACTTCTTTTTCCACTTCTCCTTCCATTTTTTCAGAGGCTCAATAACAATTTTCTTTCGTACTGATCCAATAATGATTATTTACATAAATCACTTTGTGATTTATGTAACTAAAATCAGTTGAATCAGTATGAATGAAGTGATTTATGTAAATTAAATTAGTTGAATCAGTACGTAATCACACTACTAATGAATTTAAAGAGCGCGGGTAAATGCCCGCATGCGCCCTTCGCAACACCACCACAGTATACAAATAAATAAAAATTACACCAAACCCAACTGGATTCCTTGCCACCCCTATTTAGAAGGCAATCGAACTCTCTCTTCCTTCTATTTCTCTATGGTTACACCGCATTAAAGAGCGAAACGGACACGAAAAGAGAGTGAGAGTAGATATGACGGGACACGTCATGAATAGGCGCCAAGTTTCGATCGTTTGAACAGTCATTATGTGTAACCAATTTTTAATGAGCGTTTTCTCGTTGAAAATTGAGATTATTGACGGCGGTTGAACTTTTTCAGTAGGTATTCTTATGGATATAATAATCCTATTGACAGTTGAGTTCGAGTTTGGCATAATCGGCCAAACTATTTTGGAGCTATACCCTTCTGAAAATTTGTTGTTACTTCCTCAATAACTCAAAATAATACAAATCCCATTTGAATGAATGATGAGTGTTTCGAGCTCAGTGGATATAGCGAGCCGGAGATCTACTCAGAGGGTAGTGGACATCATTCACTGTTAGGTCAAGAATTAACTTATGTCAAGGCTGGCGTAAGGACAGAGTAACAATATCGACGAAGAAGACAACTAACTTACTCTCCTTAGTCACACAAGCTCCTAGGTGGTTTTAAGAGATCTCCTTGGGGAAGACCTAGGAAAATTGGCCCCAAGGTCACGGTATGGACACTCAAACTCATAAACAACGCTATTTCCCCCAAACTGACTTGTCCGCGTACAGAATTGCCATGCATTTTCTTTTAAAACCTCACAATATCGGTTCAACACCAGACCCATGACCGATAGTCCTAAAGCACTCCCAACATAACCTATACAACCCAAAAACGTTAATATGGCCTTCTAGTTACACCCCCAGTCGCTCAACGTTCAAACAAATTTTGAAAACCAATTTAAAATTCCACACATCGTCCACCCACTAATATGCAATTACCACGGTAGTCCATATTTTAATCAGATGCCCTCGTACATATCGCGATATTTCAGATCAGTTAAAACACGTAAAATGTTACCCAGATGTTATTTTCTCGTAGGAAAACAACAACTGGAATAATTTGCCCAGTTTGAAAGTTGAAAATTATTAAATTTTTTTTAGGCTCCTAGTGGTTTGGTTTCAGCGAAATTTTGCTCACCCGAAAAGGTCATCATTGGCCACCGAAGTGCCAAAATTGAACTCAATCAGATATTTGGTTTCGGAATTTCAAGCAAAATATTCCGCTAATTTGCGTCTATACTATGCATCTAACTACGGAGTGTTAAATTAATCGGATCAGAATTTTTCGAGTTATTGAGATAAAAAAATTTTTGAATTTTTCTAGTTCATAGCCTTCCGATCAATATAAAACTTCACACGCATATAAAAGTCATGATTCTACAATTTGATGCTAAATTTCAGATAGATCGAGTAGTCGGTTCCGTAAATATTCATAAAAAATATTTTTTAACTCCGAAACCGCTGGGTGGATTTCGCCTGTTAACGAACTTGTTCGAGATATTTACGCTCCAAGACTATCCTGCAAATTTCAACACTATAACTCCTTTCGTTAGAGAGTTATCGTGCTCACGGCCGAACCGGACTGACAGAATTGAAGTTGGCCTCGGATTATTCATCAGTGAGTCGAACTCAATCGTTTGAGACCAATTTCGGCAAAAAAATCGAAAAATACAGACAGTGTGACGAAATGATAGCACGCTGTTCCGTGCGGATACGCGCGCAAAAATAAAATTTTATATTTCAGGAGCTATGCGTCAGAATCTGCTGAAATTCCACACATACCTTCTATATACAATCGAACATGTGCGCAAAAGCTTTTTAAGAAATGTTCTTTATTTTACAATAGCAAGATCTTCCCCCAATTTCACTGAATCAATCAACTCACCTTATAATCAACTAATTGGTCCTCCTTTGCGTAATGTAAAGTAGTGGGTACTATGATGTTGGATAAATTGTAATTAGGTGGAATGGCCACTCCATACTTAATCAAGTTCAGTATAGAACCATAGTCATACTGTCGGAAAACACCTGTGGAATTTCATATATTTGAATATCTTATAATATTTTATTGAAACTGTTCATATTCAGTTTGTGTATCATCCTAGAGCCAATATGATTATTTGAAGGAGTTTTAATGAAGTCAGATTTGAATTGAATATGATGATATTGTGGGTTGTGACACCACCAATCGTTTGACACATGTGATTTAACATTGCCCTACAAATAAGTAACGGGTCTTTCATCAAGACCGCCCCCCATTTTGTTTTGTAAATAAAACACATTATTTGTTTGAAAATTATTATTATATTAATTATTTCATTTCATTATAAACTACAATTGATACCATCAGTTATGAAAAAACATCATTTAAATATCCACCACGGAAACGCTGGCAGGAATGAAGTTGTTGAACCCAATTTTCCATGACTCTCTAACACAAAGGAGTTCGTATATTAGCAATGACTTGTTCAATATTGATCTGTAAATCATCTAAAGTTGCTGGATGATTGCTGTAAACCAATGACTTAATCTAACCCCAAAGAAAGAAGTCCAATAGTCTTAAAATCATGGGAACGAGGCGGATAATTTATCGGTCGATTTATTGAAATAATCGAATCACCGAATTTTGTTTTCAATAAAGTCATTGTGTAATTGGCAGTAAAAAAAGTGACACCGTCCTGTTAAAAGCACATGTTTTACAAATCAAGACGAACCAATGCAGGCTATAAAAAATCAGTAGTCCTTGTGAACTACGAGAAATCGGTACATTTTGGTCTTCACGAACACTTTCACGTACGGCAGCAATATTCTCTTCACTTCTTGTATTTCTTTGTGTCACTAGTACTGTAACATCATGAAGTGTGAAATTTGTTTCAAACTTCTTCAGTAAACGTTCAAGTGTTCTTTTATCCGGTATATTATTAACAACCAACATTTTAAGTTAAAGCACCATGTACTATCGGGTCTGATGAGAGGCTCGGAAATTTCAAAATATGAGTGCATTCGAATAATTGTTTACTTATAATTTATTGGTCGAATATTCAAGTATACGAAATACTTATATTTGCAGTATAAAAATGGCCATTTAAACTTGACAGGATATATGTGGGCACCAAAGTCCTAGTGCCTTCATGTGGTACCCACTGCATGAATAAGTTTCCCAGGGTCTGATACGTATTGGATCTAGGAAAGGAACCCAACTGCATGTCACACTGTTGAACAGTTTAGAGGATCTTGGCACACAATAGACCATGGGCCATTTTGTCTATCACAAGGTGAAGGGGTGTGAGATTTGTAATAATCTCAAGTGCAAAAGGCAATTTGGGTAGACATGGGAACTGAAACCAGAAATGGTGATGTGGTTATACACAGCAGAAGCACGTCCCATTGTCACCTACGCATCCTTAGTAGACTAGCCAACAAGTGTTTTTTAGAGGTAAGCGTCCACATATCCGCATCGTACGTATTGGACGCATCGCATAAAACGGATCGTAGTAATGGGAACTTCCAAGACTCTGGTGGCGGGATTCGGCAACTAACCAAGCTAGTAATAAATGTAAACAATCTCGTGTTGGACAGGTCAGTCGACGAAGTTTGACCGAAATTTTCATGGAAAATATAAATTATAATTGACTTGAGATCATTGTTGGATTACTTTGTGGTATACATTTAAATGTTGATCATTATATAACTAATTCTATGGCACTTGATTGATATAAAGACTACAACCAGTATGTATATTCATATATGTTTGTCAAACTTACATTATATTTAAAAGTTCTTTCAATTACTATTTGCGAATGATTAAGAAGCGACTCAGTTTATTAGAATTTCTGGAGTACATAGGAGCTTCAACTTCTAATTCTAGAGTCCTTGTAGAAGGAGAAGAGGTTCTAAATGTAGATCATGTAATCGTATGTGACCTTAATTCAGTACCACATAAAATTGATATCCCATTAATGTGGAGAATGGTAAACTTAAAATAGGAGGTATGATATATTCTTGTAAAGTTGGAGCATGGAGGAGGTGTAAACATATTACTGATGTAATAATTAAAGTTCAGGTGCATGATGTTCTAGTTTATTTATGAGGATATAGTGTCAAATTGAACCAGATAAAGCTTTTGTAAAACAGTTGCCAATAATTGAAATGATTTTTTCAAAATATGATACATATATTATGTGAAAAGAATTCTTAACAATAAGTTATAATAAGGTATAATAAAGTTTTTGTTTTGTTTCCAAGAGTTTTGATGATCATCTATTCAATTGAAAATATTAGAATGTTTATATCTGTGAAACTTTTCAATGCACTGTCACTGTTAAAGATATCACTCAAAGTAGGTAGGTATAAATCCGATGTATCAAGCATAACACTAACATCACAAGTGTTAAGTGGTCTGGTAACAATGTACACAACCAAGTCTACTACTAATATTATTATTGCTGTTTAACTAACTCAAGAGTGCTAGTGATGCTTATTTCTTCTTCTGACTGAGGTTTTTCAGCAAAGCAAACGTCATCTACACATTCCTTTCTCTTTCGAGGTACCTCCGTGTCGTCTGTTTGAAGATTAATAAGATTATCTGGATGTAGTTCCAGGTTAAGTACTCTTCGTTGTATTAGTTATCCTTCTAACGCAGTTTCAATAATTATATTTATATTTGGTTTTCCGGAGGTAAGAAGTGAAAACTCAAACCTATACATTTTGGCATTTTTTTCGCCCATAAATTGCATTGAGGCACACAACAATAGTCGTTTCTGGTCGAAGACATATTAGACATGATAATATTCACTATTTCAACTTGAATTTTTCTTTCAAACAAAAGTTTATTGAAGAATACTGAACAATTAAACTCGAACACGTGCAATACGTTGGCTCATTACTAGCTTGGTTAGTTGCCGAATCCCGCCACCAGAGTTTTGGAAGTTCCCAATTCTTTCTATAGAAATTCACATAAGTGCGACTTATGTTTTTGACAAAGACTCGATGCTTTTTAAAAACTTTATTTGTGATTATCTCGAGGAAAGGACAATGTTGAAGTCTTAACAACTCGAATAATAATGAACATTATAACCATTTTCACACAAATGTAAACTATGCTGAGTATGAATTAATATTGTACTCTTCCTATTCTAGGTAAACATAGATTCTATATTATATACTAATCATACTATTATATAACTCCTCCCTGCCTAAGAGAAAAAATTGGGTTTTTATGACTCAATTTTTTAGTTGAATTTCTTCTAAAGGGTTTGATATATTTTCTCCCTTATTTTCAATATTTGGAGTTGAGCAGAGGTCAAGTTTTTTAATTACTATATAAAAAATCACTATTACAATAAACATATAAATGAAAAAAGTATATAAACTTATATTGTTATAATGAATTACAGGATTTAAGACAGAATTTATTTGTCTTTTTGGGCGTATGTTCTAGGGGAACATCGTCCTATAATTTCGTCCAAATGTCTGTAATTTTCTAATTTCGAGCTGAAAATTGGCTAATAGACTAATTCGGACTCCCTGATTACGAATCCGGTGTCAGATTTTTGGGTGCCGTACGGCCGGCCGGCCGGCTGGCCGGCCGTAGGCACGATAACAGGAGCACCGAAGGTCCTATCGACTTCAAACTTTCAGGGTAGGTTTCTGATCAAAATGCGACGGTTAAGTTCGTTAACGGGCAAAATCGGCCGGACGGTTTAGGAGTTATAGACATTTAAAATTTTGAGGTTATTTCCCTGATATTTCAGGAACTAAAGAAGATGTTGAATCGAAACTTGGTAGTCAGTTCGAGGATATAAACGCGCAACTTTTGGCAAAATTCTGTTATGATCGAAATGTTGGTAATTTTTAAAAAAATATTTCTTTTAATTTTTTCGAAAAAAAAATATTTTTTTCTTGAACTATTCATCAGATTGCAACAAAAACTTGTACTAACGTCAATTGTAGTATTTTGCAACATTGTGCAAAATTTTGGCTCTATACGATTTCAATTTCTGGAGATATAAGACAAAATGTGTCAAATTTCCTGGGTCTCTCTCAGTATTTTCATCGATTATTCTATGAACTCTTTGAATTCCACCGAAAACAAATTCAAAGACATAAACATAAAGAATCAAGTCATAGTTTAGACGTCGAAAGAAGGACGATGTTGATCGACTTGAAAAGGTACCTATTTCAAGAAATGCAATAATGAAATGCTTAATTTTTTTTATGGTCACAGAAAATCGTCACAAAAATCTATTTACCTCATTTGACGGCTGTTTGTCAAATCAATTAATTCCAATAATTGATGTCAGATTTCCTACATACCAAGTTCAAACACATTTTATTATATGGAAAACACTTATTATGATCACGTTCTACAGGAATTGATACTAAATAGAAGCTAGATGAAGATTATTGTAATGGAAAATTTGTGTTCCAGAATAATATTAAGGTATTCAACATGATACTGGTCAGTACGGGCCACAAGGAAGATGAACATGCGCCCAATAGCTCCTGTCCACAGGGCTTGAACCAATTTTTTTATGTTCAAGATGTTCTTTCAAATTTTTCAAATTATCAAAATTAATTTCATCCAGTTTGAATGGAATGTCTGGAATATTGGGCTTGTAATCAATATTTTGTTGAACGATTTCAATATTTGGCAGATTAATTGGTTTAATTTTCGAAATGCTGGTTTGAAAATTTTTCATTATGTATTTTTCTACTATTAATTCACATTTGTTATCGATGACTGAAATCATATATGTTCCACACAAAACGATTTTTTCTTCACTATCACTACACTTTTTAGTTGCCGTAATTTGTCTGGCTGTAACGACGATCCATTTGCTGGCATCAACTTTTTGAATTTTTGTGTGCTCTAATGAGATGGTTTGTATGAGGCAGTTTTGGTAGTTGTTGTTGAAACTGACCAGGTCAACTTCACATGGATTATTTTGGGACAGCTGCACACTCGGTTCATCGCACAGAAAGCCCATTTGGTTGACTTCTTTGCAGGGTTCATCCATTAATGCATATTTGTTTTCACTTAATGAAAGGTATTTGGCTCGTGGAATAATTAGTTTGAAGGAATTTTTGTGAGGCATAGGTAGAGGATATAGGGCATAATAATTATAGTCATTCTTTTCTACAATGGGAATTTCTAAAATGAATTTTAATTGATTATTACTAATATAACATTTAATATTTATTATTGAATAGTATTCCGAGATGATATGCTCTTCATTCAAAGATAAAGGTAATGTACCCTGTTTGAGATGAGATTCGATAATGGATAATTCTTTCTGTAGTTCTTTGTGAGTAATAATGGAGGAATTTAACTTAGCAAAAGAAATGGCTATTTCTATATTATTTAAAATGTCACTAATTATACTAACGGCACCTATTAGGTGTGTATATACAGCATTTAATATAACGAATGTAAAGTCACCCCATGAATCTAAACTCATATTGTTCATCCAGGAATTGATCTGGCTAATTCTACTTTCCAGGAGAAATTGATTTTCTTGAAATTTATTCATTGAATTATTGAATGTATCGATAGCTTTTTCAGTTAAACTTATTTGAGAGTTTGCCACATTAAGAATTTTTTGTTGATTACTCTTAATATTTTCTATTGCACTGTCGTATTTATCAGCATCTGTTTGGTCTAAATTACCTGTTATTGATTTCCATACTGTACCTAGACCATTAATTAAACCCCTTTTTCTCCTATGAGTGTCTCCAATGTTCAAGAGAAGGAATTTGCTAATCGTATCCTCTATTTTATAATCCAAAATATACTTATAGTTATTAATTTCTCGAACATAACTTTTACCATGAAGAGAATTATGGAAAGAAGTATTCCAGCTTACTATAATTAGAAACTAAATGATTAAATTCCATCTTAACAATATTTAAATCGAATATTTGTATTAAAGACCAGTACCTATCTACTAACTTAGATCTACCTAACTTTAAAGGCAGTAACCCTGGGTTATCTGTGATATGTGTAATTGCTATGTCTGCACATTGCGAGACGATGAAGGCTGTGGCGAGGATTCCGCAGGTGACTGTCCTGTAAGAATTGGCTGTCTTAGATTTTTCAAATGAACAGTTCTACCTACATTTTGTTTTGATTTATTACCTTCAGGTTTTTGTATAAGTGCTTTATTTCCTGGTAGTAATTTCGTAATTCTGAATGGGCCACTGAATTTTTCTCCAGTTTTGTTACGAGCATATTTGTAACTTTTTTCATACACAGTTTGACCTACTAAGAAAGGATTTTTAACTTGTTGATTTATTTTCTCGACTAAATTTTCTTTTCTATTTTCTAGCCGTTCCTGAACTCTATCATATACTAAAGATAACTGTTCTTTATGTTTTTGTAGATAATTACTGTACATTTGCTTATCATATAAAATATCTAAAGGGTCTTTTAAACTTGTGTGACCAAAAGTAAGTTCTAACGGAGTTAAATCAGTTGCTGAGTGAATTGAATTGTTGTAGGCTAATATTGCATATTTCATAAGAATACTTATAGGTTCTTTCGATGTTGATCTCAAAATTCTAATATGTTCAGCTATTGTAGAGTGAAATCTTTCTATGATTCCGTCTGATTCCGGATGGTGAGCCGTTGTAAAATGAATTTTTATTTTATGAGTTTCTAACAACTCCCTTACGACATGTCCGAAAAATTCCATTTCTTGATCTGAACTAATTGTATTTGGTGTTCCATAAAAACGAAAGTATTCTAGTAATGCGTGAGATATGTCAATTGAATTTTTTGATTTAATTTCGATTGCTTGACCTAATTTTGTAAATGCGTCTACTACGGTAAGAAATTTTGTATTTTCAAGTGTATAAATATCAATATGAATTTTTTCGAAGGGTTTGTTTGGGGTGTCTGTTAACATCATACTAATTTTTGGTGGGTGTCTTTCGTATTTATGTTTTTTACAGGTTTCGCAATTTGCTATATAGTTCGCCACATGTTCCTGCATGAGCGGAAAATAGTATTTTCTTTGAAGCTGTTTAATAGTTTCATTAACTCCTCGGTGGTTTGTTGTTCCTTCATGTTGTTGTTGAATTGCGTCGTTAATTAAGTCAGGTTCTGCTAGCAATTCTCTACGTTCGGTGCAATAAACTAGATCGGGTCCGTCTCTGTTGAACAGTTTATTTGATATCTTGCTGAATGTTTTAAAAATGTTTTCCGACGAAAAATGCATATAATACCGCTTTTTATCTGCAGTGAATTCTTTTAGGAATTTCTTAATCTCACTCTCATTGTTATCTTTACTTATTTCCACGAA
Source organism: Halyzia sedecimguttata (assembly GCA_937662695.2). Taxonomy (NCBI): domain Eukaryota; kingdom Metazoa; phylum Arthropoda; class Insecta; order Coleoptera; family Coccinellidae; genus Halyzia; species Halyzia sedecimguttata. The sequence continues at coordinate 17,383,522 of OW569415.2, forward strand.
GTATCGAGTTATTTTTCCTAGCGTTTCTTTTCTAACAGGTTTTGGGTTTCTATATACTTCCTTGATGAAAAATTGATTTGGTTTTGAGTCAATAACGTCGGATGATATTCTAATACTAGGATATTGTTCTTGTGTCGTATCTTCCGTGTGAGTAGATAGATCATCGAATTCGTTGTCCTCTAGTGCATCTTGCGATACAGGCTGTGCGTTCCTGCTCGATTCCGGCTGTTGTTTACCTTTACGTTTTTTGCCTGGATGTTTGGACTTCTTCTTAGTTTGTTTTTCCCGATTTTCCTGATTTAGTTCCTGAATAATTTTTTGTACTTCCTCTTCTGAAACTTCAGCTTGAATGGCATCTTCTAATAGTTGGTCAAGTTCCTGTTGATCGATATTGGGGGTTAGTGATTCCGTATCTATTTGATTAATCTGAATTCTAGATAAGGCATCTGCATTTGTATTAATGGAGCCTTTTCTATAAACCAATTCGTAATCGTACTCTTCTAGTCGAATTTTCCATCGCTGCAGTTTGGAATTAGGTTCTTTCAATTTCGCTAGCCATACGAGTGGTCGGTGATCCGTATAGATGGTAAATTTTCTACCATATAAGTATGGACGGAAATATTTTACCGCATAAATCACTGCCAATAATTCCTTTTCTATTGTACTGTATCGTTCTTCTGATTGATTGAGCGTTCTGATTGATTGGTCGATCGGAACCAATTTTACCTTGTGACAAAATTGCACCTATTGCATAATTAGAAGCATCAGCCATTACAATAAAGTTTTGGTTAAAGTCTGGATACTGTAAGAGTGGTGGGTTCATCAAAATTTCCTTACATTTATTTACTGCGTCCACGAATTCCTTTGAGTGTATTATTTTCTTTCCTTTTTTTAAACAATTTGTTAGAGGTTTAGTTATTGCTGCGTAGTCCTTTATAAATTTACGGTAGTACCCTGTGAGTCCAAGAAAAGCTTTAAGCTATGTCACAGTTTTTGGAATAGGATATTGCATAACAGCCTCTATTTTTCCAGGATTTGGTTTCAATCCCTCAGGTGTATTAATGTGTCCAAGAAACTGCACTTCTTTCTTTAGGAATTCGGATTTGTCCATTTGTATTTTAAGATTTGCTGATCTGAGGCGGTCAAAAACTTTTCGAAGTTTCTCTAGATGTTCTTCTAAAGATGTTGAGAAAATTACAATATCATCCAGATAAACTACACAAGCTTCATTCATGATTCCTCTTAGGATATTATCCATGACTCTTTCGAAGGTACGAGGGGCGTTTTTGAGTCCAAAAGGAAGCCTTTTATATTCGTAGTGACCTCTAGGTGTAGAAAATGCTGTTTTAGGTATATCTTTTGAATGCATTTCTATTTGGTGGTAGCCTGATGTCAGATCTAATGTAGAAAGGTATTTACATTTCCCTAATTTGTCTAAAATTTCTGTGATATTTGGAAGAGGGTATTGATCATCGATACACTTTTGATTTAATAATCTATAGTCGACGCATAATCGATATTTTCTCTCTCCAGATGCGTCTACATTTTTTGGTACTATAATCACTGGACTGCTCCATGGGCTGTTGGAAGGTTGGATGATGTCATCCTTCAAAAGTTCATCCACTTGTTTTTGAATCTCTGTTTGTTGAGCTTCGGGTACCCTGTAGGCCTTTTTGAATATGGGAATCTCGTCCGTAGTGCGAATCTCATGTTTTACTTCGTTCGTGAAGCTAAGTGGTATTTTAGAGCAATGAAATATGTCTCTATACTCATAACAAAGTTTTCGGATTGCCGTTTTTCTTCTATGTTTAGATGTTCCAATCGTAGGTTTTTCAGATTTTCTTTGAGAAAATTATCCCTAGTACGATTATACAAACTTAAAGAACTATCGTTTGCATTATGTATTCCTTCTAAATTAACTTCTAATATAGGGAGTGGATTAATATTTATATGACTTGAAATTTCGTTACTATTAATCACCGTAACTAAAGCTTCTTGATTTTGAATATTTACAAGACATTGTGGTATTTCAATTCCTTTTGAGATTTGGATATACTCGATCATGCCATGATTAAGAGAATTACACTGTACAGGTACTTTTATCACACGTTGTGATCTGGGTGGCAAATTGTATGAATAATTCGGTACTTGTTTAAAATAAATAGGAATAGGTCCAGTTTTAGTATATAAGACACTCTTCTTTAAATCGATATTAGCACCTAAGTGTCTCAATAAATCCATTCCTATCAATCCGTCATATTCTGAATTAAACTCAAAAATGTGGAAGTCGAAATGATCATTTACTTTAAAAATTTTTGATAGTTGGATACGTGCAATATATTTATGGAATGTTGTTTGATGGGCGGTTTTTATTTTGAATGGCATGTACTTAATGAAGTTATAGTAATATTTTTGGACTATTCGGGGACTGATGATTGTTTTTGAGCTACCTGTATCTATCAAAAATTTTAATTCAACTCCGGGAATTCTAATAAACGGTAATGTGGAATTATTAATGTTCGTGAGATTTATCAAGGGTAGTTTTTCGACAATGTGACTAAATGAAAATTTTCTGGACATTCACTTGTTTCAAACGGTTCCTCTGTATAATATTCTGAGGAATGAGTGTCGTTTTCATTATAATAATTATGATATTCCTCATGCTCTTGTTCAATACAATTTTGGTAATCGAAATTAGGTTCCTCATCTACATTTTGTTGAAATAATTCCTCGGAAACGAATTTTGCTGATTGATTGCTTGGTTGGAAATAATTTTGGGGTTTCATTGTACGTCTCGTGTTTGATGAAGATGTGTCCATTGGTTCATTTTTGATTGATTTATAGGGGAAATTAGGCTTGTGATGGCTCATTCCTTGAAATCTATTCGGGGAAGAATTTGTTGGACACGCGTTTACAAATTTATTTTGATAAGGCGGTTGTCTAGCCTGATTAAACACTGGTACTGTGTTGGTCGCACTCTGATTTCTAGGAAATGATGGATATACGATAGGCGGTTGTGCTGCCGGACTAACTTGATACGTTTTAGGTCTAGGTGATGTAATTATGTTTCTATTCGGATAATTACTTGTACCGCGATTAAGATTATATTTTGCATACGCAAAGTTTTCTTCTTGAATAGCGAATCCTATAGCTTGTTCCAAATTAACAGGATTTCTCAATCTTATGGCTAAATTTGAATTAAGGCCTCTGAGAAATGCATTTAGTGCTTGGTTTTCATATAAATGGATTTTTATTCGTCTAGTTTCTAAATTTTGTTCTGTCAATTGGACTTTTGTTAATAGTAGACTTAATAGGTCCTGACATCTATTTCCGAAATTAATGGGGTTTTCATTTCTGTATTGTCTCAAATGGAGTAAATCACTTACTAAACAATTTTCGTCACGCTGGTCTGAGAAAAATTGGAGAAGTTAATTTTTCACATACAACCAATTACTTAAAATACCTCTACTACCTACTAAATTTAAAGCTCTACCTTTTAATTTTCCTAATATGGCTCTCAACAAAAATTCGTTTTGTGGGTTCGCCGGATTATTACGATCTGTAAAAGTATTTATCAAATAAATACTCACTGGATTGTATGAAAATAGCCAGCGTCGCTGGATTACCGTCAAACTCAGGTATCGAATCAATATGATGTTTGTGCATTTGAGGGAATGCCATTTCTTCTTCTATTCTATCTAACCTTCTAAGGGGACTTCTATCTCTTTCGATATTATTCATAAATTATTTATTATTTATTATGTAGAAAATGAGAAAAAATATTTGTGTTTTAACTCGAATAACTATAATTATTTAAATTGGAATATTGGGAAAATTGAGAGAAAAAGGATGTGAAAACACTTACGCAAAGGTCTGCATTAAAGATGTTTTCTTTCTTCTTTTCTTCAGCAATGGGAGATACAACGATTATAGACAGCAGATTCGTTGACAGAATCTCCGTACTAATCTATAATTTCTCTACCCAAAAGCTTTCTTCTGCTTGATCCTGGTGGTACGTTGACGATTTCTGTTCAATCGATGCCTGCCGATGACCAAGTTCGTTTTTGTTGTCGATTGTCAAATGAACGTTGAAACGACCGGTGTATTATTTTGGCAATTTTGAACCTCAAAAACCGTTTTGACAATCCTACCGACTGCGCCACTTATGTTTTTGACAAAGACTCGATGCTTTTTAAAAACTTTATTTGTAATTATCTCGAGGAAAGGACAATGTTGAAGTCTTAACAACTCGAATAATAATGAACATTATAACCATTTTCACACAAATGTAAACTATGCTGAGTATGAATTAATATTGTAACACTACTCTTCCTATTCTAGGTAAAAATAGATTCTATATTATATACTACTCATACTATAATATAACTTGCGTCCACTTGTACGGATCGCTGAAATCGGCTCGTCGGCACTGTCAGCAATGTCGGCAATACCGATGCGGTTGTTGCCATAGTTGCGTCGAAGTTGCGCCGTCAAATCCGTACGCTGTCGATACAGTCGACGCATAGTGAAAAATAATCCGTTTGATGCGGATATGTGGACGCTTACCTTAGGTCAACATTTTTGTGTATTCTCCGAAAATTATGATTTAGGTGTCATTCGATTCCGAATTGCATATAGATAGTTTTTGAGAAAATGCTAAGGCCGCTCGCACAAATTGCAATAGTTATAAACAATTGAGTGAGGAAAAGAGGGGGAGGTTTAGGTCTTAGCCAATATCTTGAAAACTATTTTTAAAAAAGATTCGAATAGAGAAAATTTCCTAAAAAAAAGTCCAAATTGCCGGAGCTGTAGGACCAATATTTATAATTTTCCTAGAGGGTTGAAAATACGCTCGAAAACGGGTACTACGGCTTACGCAAACCTCGAACCCTTCGTACCTTTGATGAATGAATATCATTTAAACTTATCAAATATGAAAATAAAAAATTGAAAAAATTCAAGCACCTGCAGGATAGATCAGTGAACAATAATCCGTGTTCCAAAAATGTTTATCGCGATTTTTCAATAAGTTATCTATAAGTTAATTAACAAGTTTTAGTAGCACGAACATTAACATTGCAAGTACGATAATTATTGTTAAACTATTGATCTGAGAAAATTTTCCTTTCGTGGAGCTATTTTTCGAAGGTTTTAGAATAGATTTCTGTTGAAAAATTTTGAAAATTGTTAATTTTCGTTTTGTTATGGACAATTCACTTAAGTGAAAAACTAAAAAGCTCCAATTTATAATATTGCTATTGATCCGTTTTATTATCAGAAACTACTAAAAAATGATTTTTAATAATAATTCTCTCCTATTGTTCCAGAAATTGTTATAAACCAATGCGTAGTTTATGAGACAATTTAAATTTTTTTTTTAAAACATGATTGAAGCTTTATAATTTTTCACTTAAGTAAATTGTTAATAACAAAACTAAAATCAACAATTTTTCAAAATTTCCAATGGGAATCTATTTCAAGTCCTTTGAAAAATAGCTCCACGAAAAAAAAAACAAAATAATAATGAAAAATGGGTTCAAGCCCTGTGGACAGGAGCTTTCTGGCGCTCTAGTTCAAACAGACAAATTATACCTCCGAAAGTATTGGTTTCTCTGAGTTGGGAATTATATCAATGTATACATATGATAGAGCTGCATCATAAAGGAAATTCAATTCAAATAATAGTTTATTTATCAAGATTAAATGAGCAATCATGAGAATGAGAACTGCACCATGGAAGAAATCGAATTAAATCTGGCCAATTTTGCCCAATATCGAACTTAACTGAGATATTCATCTCCCTAACCTACTCTGATAATTTCAACTACCTAGCTCATTCCGTTCGAGAGTTATTGTGGAAAACTTTTTTTTAATTTTCAAATCTTTTTTTTTACACTTTGCGGTAATCTGGTCAATACAAAACTTCACATGCGTATAAAGGTCATGATTCTACAATTTGATGCTAAATTTCAGATAGATCGAACGAACTTGTCCGAGATATTTACGCTCCAAAACCACCTTGCAATTTTCAATCCGCTAACTCCTTTCGTTCGAGAGTTATCGTGCCTACGGCCGGTCGGCCAGCCGGACAGAATCGATTTCGCACTCGGATTCTTGATCAGTGAGTCGAACCAAATCGTTTGAGACCATTTTCAGCCAAAAATTCCAAAATTACAGACACTTGGGCAAATTGATAAGCACACTGTTCCGAGGAACTAGCGCCAAAAAAACAAGTTTCGTATGACAATTGCCCAAAACAGGTTTAAAGTACCTACAAATAGTAGGTATTCCATAAAACAAATATGAAAGAAGATAAGTAATAATAAAAATGGGTTCAAGCCCTGTGGACAGGAGCTTTCTGGCGCTCTAGTTCAAACAGACAAATTATATCTGGTATTGGTTTCTCAGAGTTGGGAATTATATCAATGTATTCATATGATATCACTGCATCATAAAGGAAATTGTATTCAAATAATAGTTTATTAGATAAGTAATAATAAATTACCTTGTAATCGATCAAAAATTTCCTGATCTACGTTCACCAAACTACAGAATTATGCTTTCAATATTTACGTAATATTTTCAAACATTTTCGGGTGAGGTCCCCGTTGCATCGCTAAAATACGAGTATTTCAACCCCAATATTTTTGAAGTTACAATATTCCCTTCTGTCAAGTTGACATTATGAGAATTCATACATAGAATAATAATTATATCAATCTGTGAAATACGATTTACATTGAAATTTTAAAAAATCATATCTCCGGAAGTATTAGCTTCTTAGAGTTGAAAATGATATGAATGGATTCTTATGATATAACTGCTTATAAAAAAAAAATTGATTTGGAATTTGTTTCGTAAAAAAAAATTTTTTTTTGTTACTCCGAAACCATCTGTCCGATTTTGCCCAATAACGAACTTAGCCGGGATATTCATCCCCCAAACCTACTCTGAAAATTTCAACTCTCTAGCTCATTCCGTTCGAGAGTTATCGTGCTTACGGCCGGCCGGATCGGCCGGCCGGACAGAATGAATTTCGACCACGGATTCTTGATCAGTGAGTCGAACCAAATCGTTTAAGACCATTTTCATCGAAATATTCCAAAATTACAGACATTTGGGCAAATTGATAAGCACTCAGTTCCGAGGAACTAGAGCGCCAAAAATTACCTTGTAATCGATCAATAATTTCCTGATCTACGTTCACCAAACTACAGAATTATGCTTTCAATATTTACGTAATATTTTCAAACATTTTCGGGTGAGGTCCCCGTTGCATCGCTAAAATACGAGTATTTCAACCCCAATATTTTTGAAGTTACAATATTCCCTTCTGTCAAGTTGACATTAGGAGAATTCATACATAGAATAATAATTATATCAATCTGTGAAATACGATTTACATTGAAATTTAAAAAAATCATATCTCCGAAAGTATTAGCTTGTTAGAGTTGAAAATGATATGAATGAATTCTTATGATAAAACTGCTTATTAAAAAAAAATTAATTTGGAATTTGATCCGTAAAAAAAAAATTTTTTTTTGTTACTCCGAAACCATCTGTCCGATTTTGCCCAATAACGAACTTAGCCGAGATATTCATCCCCCAAACCTACTCTGAAAATTTCAACTCTCTAGCTCATTCCGTTCGAGAGTTATCGTGCTTACGGCCGGCCGGCCGGACAGAATGAATTTCGACTACGGATTCTTGATCAGTGAGTCGAACCAAATCGTTTAAGACCATTTTCATCGAAATATTCCAAAATTACAGACATTTGGGCAAATTGATAAGCACTCAGTTCCGAGGAACTAGAGCGCCAAAAATGGCGATACCGTTGTTAATAAATCAACAAGTCCAGAGCGTTCCTGCCAATCGGGTCCTTCATAAACGGCTTCGTATAATAAATATACTTATGCATATATTTCACAAGTCAAATAGACCCCAGGGGGTTCATTGATTTGCCGAGAAAGCAAGAGCAGACGCATTTCTGGCTTCTTGGCCTTCATCAGTACTCTGTAGCTTCTCAACAAATTAAACTAAACTGACCCGGGTTGAGCCTCTCAGAGCCGGCTTGGTCGATCATTTTAACCGCCCACGCCACCTATGAGACGAAACATGGAAATCAGCCTTTCCCCACCAGTGAATATTTGAAGCGTGAAATCATATGCCACCATTCACTAGATATTAATCGAGAACGAGTCCCGCAGAGCTCAGACAGTATCATGACAGTATCTTCCCAATGGCCATGAACGCTGTTTAGCGTTTTCGAAAATAATAATGAAAAATGGCGATACCGTTGTTAATAAATTAACATGTCCATTGGGAAGATACTGTCTGAGCTCTGCGGGACTCGTTCTCGATTAATATCGAGTGAATGGTGGCATATGATTTCAAGCTTCAAATATTCACTGGCGGGGAAAGGCTGATTTCCGTGTTTCGTCTCATAGGTGGCGTAGGCGATTAAAATGATCGACCAAGCCAGCTCTGAGAGGCTTAACCCGGGTCAGTTTAGTTGAATTTGTTGAGAAGCTACGGAGTACTGATGAAGGCCAAGAAGCCAGAAACGCGTCTGCTCTTGCTTTCTCGGCAAATCAATGAACCTCCTGGGGTCTATGTGACTTGTGAAATATATGCATAAGTATAATTATTATACGAAGCCATTTATGAAGGACCCTATTGGCAGGAACGCTCTGGACTTGTTGATTTAAAAAAACAAAATTCTCAGGTTAACGGATAACTAATTGAGAAGTCGCGATAAACATTTTTGGCCCAAGGATTATTGTTCATTGATCTATTTTGCAGACTCCTGCATTTTTTAAATTTTTTATATTCATATTTAATAAGTTTAAATAATAAATATTCATGAAAGGTCCGAATGGGGCGAGGTTCACGCAAGCCGGAGTATCCGTTTTCGGGAGTATTTTCAACCCTCTGGGAAAATTATAAATATTGGTCCTAGTTCCGGGAGTTGGACATATTTTAGAAAATTTCCTGCTCTTCTTGAATCTTTTTTCAAATTTGAATTATCTCAGATTGTTTTGAGATATTGGCGAAAAACTAAACCCCCTTCTTTTTTCACTTAATTGTTTATAACTGTTGCAATTTTTGCGAGCAGCCTTAGCATTTTGTCAAAAACTATCTACATGCCATTCCGAATCGAATGACACTGGAATCATAATTTTCGGAGAATACCCAAAAATTTTGACCTAAAAATCACTTGTTGACTAGACGATAGCATGGTGGACAATAACTGACGAGGCTACATGTATGAAATCTATCCTGCAAGAGCTGGGAACCTAAGAATTTATATGTCGTAGGCAGCTCTGAATCCTCACGACGTGGCAGTCATGGCTCCTAAGGTCGTCATGAAGTATATTAACACCATTGACAATGTTCTTAGGATTGAATAAGTAGGGTAATAGAACAAAAGATCGTGTCGGCCGCAGTTCTAAACGGCTGGAACAAGCCTCACTACCTCGTTCTACAAATAATATCGTATAGAATCAGTAGACCTCCAAGAGACTATCAAATGCGGCTTTTACAAACTGTTCCGGAATATCAGTTTAGACGGCTGTCGATAGATTTACCATAGAGAAATTAATTAAATGATTTAGATGAGGGTAAGTGTGGAATATGCCTGAATAACTTTGAATGTATCGATACTGTTTAGTCATCAATGCTTATTACGGAAACAATTTTAGTTCATTGAAAACGCAAGAACAGGTGAATAGTTATCATATTTTGGGTAATCATTAATGGATACTTTAGAAGGTATATTCATTATTAAATGATTGATTGATTTCTGGGTTTTCTCTCCCAAACTCTGAAAAATATATATAAAATAAAAAAAAATATTATTTGTTAAACGCAATGTATCGAAGAATGTTGGCTAACAAACTATAACGAAAACACAAATTTTCACATGTGATAATTTTCGAATTTCAGAATAGCTATCAACAAAATATAATTCTGAAGATTTTCCCTTGGTGTCTGACGAAGGAGTTGTTACGAAATAGTTGTTTTATCGTTGATGTTGTTTCGTTATTCTTTGTTAGGCAACATTGTGCGATACATTGCTTCTGATAAATATCCTGTGTTTCTAACGAAGAAGCAATTCACAAAATAATAATTTTATTATTTTATAGATAGTTTGGGAGAGAAAACCCAGGAAGAAATCATTTAATTAATGGTCATTTTGGTTCGTTAACTCTTAAAAAACAAAATTATAACGTTTTATTGTAAGGTAATAAAATTTCACGTTTTAAAGTCACATAGTTATTTTTTTTTCCGACTAGTGACATTTTTGGATTTACTATTTCGATCCCAATCAATCATTTTAGTCTCAAAATGACAGACAAATTAACAAACAATATTTTATGATGAATACCTATATGAACAGTGAATTCGCACGTGAGAACGGTTTATAATATATCTCTAACTTATATGCTAAAACAAACCATGATGGACATTTCCTACATACCTTCATTATTAAATAACTGCAGATAATGGAAACCTTGCTTCACAGAAAATCCGGAAGGCGAGTTTGACACCATTACTGGAAGCAATGTCTGAAATTGAGAACAAATTAGATGAAAAACCTATACTCCTGGAAATCTGTAGATACGTTTACTTTTTGTGCTTATATATGTCTTCTAGTCTTGGGTCCACCATTACATATACCTACACCCACATATTTATTGAATGAATATACACTACATGCAAAAAATTCCAGTACTCCTTTTCTCATGCACTCCGAAGGAATAGAACAAATTCTTTTTTTACAATTTTCTAGCATTCTTTTTCTCGGTCCACGGTCTTGAAAAAAAATGTTTTAGGTAAACCACCACATGGGCCAGATAGCTCGTTTATTCAGATTCAATTTACTTTTTTCAAAGCTAGCCATTTGTCGCGGAGTTTGTTTTCAAGCATCGGCATCTCAGGAACCTTTGATAGTTCAGAAAACAACAGTTTCGGATGCAAATTTCCCACAAAATCCGTCACTATGTTTGGAAAATAATAATCTTATTTATCCGCATTTTCAATTCAAAAAGAATCTAAAAAACATAAAAACCGACTGTCGTGAAGTCACGCGCGTGTTCGCGTTGGCTAATTTCAATTGAATGATTAGTGTTTCAAGCTCAGTGGATAGAGCGAGCCGGAGATCTACCCAAGGGATAGTGGACACCATTTACTGTCGGGTCAAAAATTGACAGTGCTGTATTGAAGCTGGTACAAGGATAGAGTAACAAAGTTGACAAATAATACAACTGACTCTCCTTAGTCGCACAAGCTCCTAGGAGCTTCTGGGGGATCTCCTTGGGAAAGACTTAGGAGGAGCATAATAGTCATATTCATGTCTATAGCACGCGCTCCAAAACTGATTGCCCCACATCAATGTTTTTTTAGTCTTTTTATTCTCTTATTTTAAAGTCAACCTGAATTTGCAACAAAATTTCTCTGTCAAATTAAACGAGCTCATTAACGAAATTCTGGTTTCACAAAGCTTTTCGATGACATCAAAACCTAAGGTTCTTAGACAAGGAAAAACTTTGAACAAAACCGTCGATTAATCACACGAAGAAAAAATCTGATAACCTCGCATTTACCCCGAAGTGCCGAGGCAGATACCGAAATTTGATTGAATTGTTAGGTTATGTTGTTTGCTTGTTCTCTGAACAAACTGGACTCAGCACAGTAAGGCTATGTACCCTATCAGTGTAAATCTTTGTCGTTTCTCCTGGTGTCCCTGAGGCTGGTGGGAGTCTGGGATAACCAGGAATCGTATAACCTCAGTGTCTCACGTATACCTACTATTACAAATCACTATACATCGGAACACATCAAACTTTTCACAAATATAAATTAGACATGATACTTTTTATATCTTGGTCGTTGTAATTACATATATTCGATTTTTACTAGATTTGGAGCTCCAAACTGGGACGCGGTGAAATCATTTTGGAACTCGAATTGTTAGGCTATATTATGATTTATCTAGTATTTCTGTCGAAACGTCCGTTTGTTTATGTTTACAAAGTTCCGTAGTTCGTTACAATTGCTAAGTTGGTAATATAATAAATTACTCGTCAACAATAATAATTGTCTCACAGTACAATTGAATAGGTTTAATGATACTTATAATTGATATTTCACTATGAAGTGTTAAATTCATTTATAGTTTGATGAAAATACTGAGTTTGGATTGCTGATAAAAAGTTCTATTATGTATGAATGCCCACGCATAATTGAAACTTAGGCCGCTCGTATACCAGCACTACGAGACCGCAACGCGACCGCGACATCGTGTCGCTTAGAAGTCGCGGTATACGTGGTGTGTGATAGAAGCGCCCACACCAAAGATACGGCGATGCGACGTAAATTCCTCGTTAAAAAGTATCGTCGCAATCGCGTTGTGGTCTCGTCGGGTTGGTATACGAGCGGCCTTATGATTCAACTAGTTGGAATAAAATAATTAGAAGTGATGTGAGTTATCTGTAGATAATTATTAATTGAATGTGTGCTACATGATGAATTAATGTTCCATAAATGAGGTAAATCCTTAGAATGATTGCACAGAATCAGCAGTATGAAAATAATTATTGATGATATAGATAACAGATAATTTAAAAGTTGTATTCACTATTGAGGGTAGACAGAGAAAAATTCATAGAATAATACAGATCTTGGCGAGCCTATTCATTACCAACAATTCAAGTTCTTCGAATTCCAGGTGAATTTGCACAATTCACAAACAAGCTGAATTTCGAAATTAATCATTTATCAAGAAATTAAATTTTTATTATGAGATGATGTTGAGTTATACCTTATTAACTTATCCCATTTTAAGATGTTGATATAACCAATTTGGGAACAAAAATTATATGCGAGATAAGAAGGTTACTAGCTCTACCTGGTCAACTTTTTGATCATAAGGCAGTCATTCTATGCCTATGTCTATGCCTTCGTTCGACGATTCAAGCACAGATCACCTGTGATTCTAGTTCAGGACCGGATTCATGTAGGCAGTTAAATTTCTGGATGATAAAAAAAATGATAAATAGTAAAGAATAATTTAATTCTTCGAAATGATTGAAGATTCTTATAATGACTTTATCTGCTTTCTTTACGCTAATTTCCCACATATTTAAAAATACGCGAGTATGCAAGGTTAGTTTTAAATTGGACATTAATATTAACCATAGATTCCTCCCATTAAATGAAACACTTTTTCCAAATTCTGCTCAGGTGGAAAGATACAGGCTGTTGAAATTAAAACAAAAATCATTTTTTCTGTTCTAGCTTTGACATGGTTATTCACAATGAAATTAATTTCAGTGTGAATTATTCTATAACTTTAGGTACCTACACATAATATCCAATTAATAGTTTTTTTCCCACTTTCACTCTTTCCTAGTTATAGACACGCGAATTCATGAAAAATTAGCGTAAAGAAAGCAGTTAAAGTTTATCTTAAATCATTATGAGTACCTTCAATAATTCACGAATATTAAATTTTTCCTCATTATTTCTAGTGAAACACACCGCTTTCGAGATGTTCTTCATTAAATGTTATAAATTCCGATACAAATTTTAGAAATTTAGGTGCTTTTATGAATCCCGGCCTGAACTAGAATCACAGATAATTGTGCAAGATAAATTGCGAATAAAGTCATACATATAGGCAAGCATTATTCGAACAACTTGAATTGCGGGTTATTCATCTCTGGGAAATAGATGAATAGGCTTACCATGATCTGTATTATTCTATGAATTCATCTCTATTTAACCCCTATAGTGAATACAACTTTTAAATTACCTATGTTCTAAATATCATCAATACGGTTATTCACATTCTTCTTTGATTTTGTACAATCATTCTAAGGATTTTTCTCATATAATATTTTTTTTTATTATACTGATCCTCCTAGGTGTTCCCTATGGAACATCATTTCATCTTATAACACACATTCAATTAATAATTTTTCACAGTTATAGCTCACGTCATTCGCATGTCACTAAAATATCTGCAGTTGCTAATCTCACTTATTTTATCGTAGATAAACATGCAAATGTTGTATTCATTTGACGAATTGTTATTCACTGAAGAGAATAGTGTCCTGATGGATTTTCTTAAAAATGTATTATCTTTAAATTAGCCCCAGTTATGATATAACTATACCAATTAAGAGTAACATAGGATAGACGTAGATATCTGGCTTGTAAAGATATACACTGAAATATTAGCTTTTCAATTGTTTCGAATCCTTCCATAATTTGGAACGGAACTTCCGGTACCGCTTATAACTACTATCGCTGAATGTTGGAATTTTAACTATAATTATGAGACATAGAAATACTAGATGAATTAGAAAATATATAACCTAATAATTATTACCGTCTGCTATGTTTAAATTGGGGATATAGCGAGGTTGTCAGATTGTTTGCCTGGATTGACAAATCGACGGTTTTGATTAAGGTTTTTCTTATTTAAGAACCTTAGGTTTTGATATTATCGAAAAGCTTTGTGAAACTCGAATTCCTTTAAACAACTTCTTAAATTTGTCAAAGAAATAGGTTAATTGTGGATTGAACGTATCTTTGTGAATCCTACCTCAAATATATTATTCTATGACTCTATGCTATCTATAGAGTTCGGTCGTAGACTGATAGAGTTTAAAATTGTTGTTGATGTTTATAATGTGGTTGGATATTATATGAAATCCATCATTGTATATCATTTACAATTATGTCTAACTCACTCTGTATAAAATCCCACCCTGGGCTATTTTGATGTCGGACCCTAGAGTACTCAGGTATACCTACAGTCAAGAGCGTAGCGAGAAATTAATTTTGTGGGGGAGGGCGAAGGGGGGTGGTTTGAAATTTTGGCAATTGACTTTATAAGTGCGGGGGGTATAACGGGTTGAACCACCAACCACCCCCTCCCCTGGCTACGCCCTTGCCTACAGTCCAAACTATTGTAATCTTACCATATTGAATTCTGTTGGCGAGTATCCGAGCAAACTAACATACAACAATTCACATTGGTTATATGTCTCCATTCCTTCTAGACAACGACTCTTCACCAAATCCAAATATAAATCCATATGACCCAATAATTCATGAATATTCGTAACCACAGAAAATAGCTGAAAGTGAAATCAACAAGTTTATTTCAAAAGAAGTATAACTCACCAGAATAGACAATTTCACAACTAATCTTTAAAAAGAGATTGGTACCTACATAAAGAGTTGTGCTTTTTAAAATTTTTAAAATGATTTATGCCTGATTTTCATTGTTCTGGTCAGCAGCCATAGACAAAAATTAATTTATTGAGGCATCATCTTGTACTTGTAACGCTTGTACCCTGTGGTTAGATGGATCTGTTTTTGTTTTATTGTATTGCGTCGGTAATGGAATGTGGTCTGAGATGGCATAGCAGATGAAATGGCATGGCGGGTATTCAAATAGAGACTCATGTTCGAGATAGAAGTTGTGCAGTCCTAACTGACGAAATTTCAGAATTTACCGATACATCGACTACTTCATTACTTTCCATAGCAAATCAATGAATTCATTCAATATTGAAATTAATTTCATTCCATTTTCCACACCCTAAAGGACTAGTGTTCCATATATAGAACGGCCCTTTTTCCCAAACTGGATGACAAGTAGGCCGGAAAACCCATTTGCTGATGTTCATGGTATTATTTATAGTAGAATCAGGTTCATATAATTTAAATTTTGGCGAAAAAAATTATTCAGTCCCTAACGGATTAATTAGCTGGTGTAAGATACAATTAAATGCCGCGACTTTGTGTTCGAATGGATGACCCGAGGATCGATGAATAATTGTATCTGTATGGAATGGTTTCCTAAATATTGAAAAATCATGTTTGTTATTTTTCCGCGGTATTGATAAATTCAAAAAAATAATTGCAACATCATTTTACATTTCTGTTGTGAATTTGGATGATAGGGAAAAAAACTTTTCCTACCGGCTAATGCGAAATTAGTGTAATTCGATATTGTTAACCTTTTCCCTATATAATTCCACCTCAGGATACAGTGAAAATAGTCAGGAATGTATTGTATAAAAACAAAATTAATATATTAATTCAGTCAGAAATACTCCAGCTCTTAGAAACGTGCATGGATCAAAATTACTTTAGTTTCAACGATAAGATTCATACTAGCGATCAGGGACTTATCATGGAGAATCCGCTTAGACTTCTATTGGCAGAAATATTCATGGGCAACATGAAATCTATCGTTAAGACATCCTATTTTTTCCAAACTCGCATAATGGTTTAGATAGGTAGGTGATGAACAGATCGGCAAATGAAAATATTTGTATTAATAGCATTCATCCCAATGTCAAATTCGCAACAGAAATGGAAAATGGAATCAATATTTAGGAAACCATCCCATAAAGATACAATAAAGGTAGAGATAGACTGTTCCCACGTACGCAAGGTATGCAACGCCTTTTGATATCTGGACCCTTGAATTTACATTCCTAGACTCACACCTCTCACACGCTATCATACGCAACGCTGTCCCACGCAACGTAGGACCTGCCGATCCAGATCGACGTGGGAAGGTGGAGGGGATTGCATACGCCATTCTCCGCGTAAGACTAGTGTGTTTCAATAGAAAATACATTCCATAAAACTTACAATCGCAACGCGTCAGTTTGAATGTTGAAAAAATTGGGTCAAGCACTGGCGTGAAGTCAGGAGCTTTTGCGCGTATGTTCTATTGTCCGTTCTCCTGTATTAGACACTCTTAATCAGATTTACCATGGTAAATTCGTCTAAGGTGCGTATTCACTTGCAACAGAACACTCCGAACAAACCGCGCGCGCTGCAACAAACATTGTGCGGGCTGTTTGGAGAGTTTGCGGTATTCGCTGCGTTCCCAACCGTATCAGTATTTACGTGATCGTCGACATGGATGCAGACGTAGTGAAACTAGATAGAAGACTATCCATTTTTTTTTGTGTCATTTACCTCGAATCCCATATTTCTACTAATTACTGTCCACGCATCATGTTTTTTAATTTTGTTAAAATAATAGCCGTTTGTGGGATCCCATAAGATAGGATGCAGCTCGAATTGATAGATCAATTCGGAGCATTTTTCCCTGCTCCATTCTATTTTCTCTACTTCTCTCGAAAAAACGCCAAACACAACAAACTCCCGTATCCACTGAACACCGGTGAATCATTCCCTTTGATCAGATCGCATTTACCGACAAACATCGGAAAATGTTTCCCACCCGTATCAGTGTTTACGTCTTCATCGACATGGATGCAGACGATGTGATAGTTGCCGCTGGTGCTTTTTGGCGCTCTAGTTCCTCGGAACTGAGTGCTTATCAATCTGCCCAAATGTCTGTAATTTTCGAATTTTTCGATGAAAATGGTCTTAAACGATTTGGTTCGACTCACTGATCAAGAATCCGTGGTCGAAATTCATTCTGTCCGGCCGGCCGTAGGCACGATAACTCTCGAACGGAATGAGCTAGACAGTTGAAATTTTCAGAGTAGGTTTGGGAGATAAATATCTCGGCTAAGTTCGTTATTGGGCAAAATCGGACAGATGGTTTCGGAGTAACAAAAAAAAATTTTTTTTACAAAGCAAATTCCAAATAAAATTTTGTTCAATAACCAGTTTTACCATAAGAATCCTATGATATCATTTTTGACTCTAACAAGCTAATACTTTCGGAGATATGATTTTTCAAAATTTCGTTAATAAATCGTTTTTCAACGTTGTCACAGAATGATATAATTATTCTATGTATGAATTGTCATAATGTCAACTTATTTTCCTGAGACATGACATTATCTAATCAATCGAAGAATTGTGAGCGAAGTGAGAAAAATCTCAGTTGTTTGCTCCGAAATTAGTTTTTCTCAGAAAAGTCTTACATTTCGGAACGGAACATGAAGTCAGAGATCTGAGAGTAGTGAGACTGCTTTTCATCCATAGACATAGATATAACTCTCGAACGGAATGAGGTAGGTAGTTGAAATTTTTAGAGTAGGTTAGGGAGATGAATATCTCGGTTAAGTTCGTTATTAGGCAAAATTGGCCAGATTTAATTTGATTTCTTCCATGGTGCAGTTCTCATTCTCATGATTGCTCATTTAATCTTGATAAATAAACTATTATTTGAATTGAATATCCTTTATGATGCAGTTCTATCATATGAATACATTGATATAATTCCCAACTCTGAGAAACCAATACTTTCGGAGATATAATTTGTCTGTTTGAACTAGAGCGCCAGAAAGCTCTTGTCCACAGGGCTTGAACCCATTTTTTAATTATAGATGCGCTAACAAGCCTTAATACTTTCTTTTTAATTTAAAATTTTTTTTTCCAATTTTTTCTAAGTATTACTTTTTCTTATCTATTGTAGGTCTTGGTTTATCTTTCTCTAGGAGAAAAGCCATGCGTGTAAATGCAAACCATTTTGACAAGTATATTTCTTCTCTTCCTATAAAAAAAAGACAAAATTATTTATAGAAAATATCAAACCAGGATATTTAGTATAAAATAATTTCATTTACAGAGTTATAATTGTATTGTAATTACAATAATAATTGCCAAATTAGAAAAATCTTACCTCTTCCTGTTCCTACAGATTTTTTCCCCTTGGTTTTTTCCCTTCTAAAACTATATAGAAATAGAAGACTTTCCATTTTTTTTACATTTACTTCAAATCCCACATTCTTACCAATTGCTGCCCACTCATCATGCTTTTTAATTTTGTTGAAATAATACCCGTTTGTGGGATCCCATAAGATAGGATGCAGTTCAAATTGATCGATTAATTCTAGGCATTTTTCCCCGCTCCAGTCCATTTTCTTCGCTTCTCTCGAACGAACTCCTAATCCCTTTGATCAAATCGCATTTACCGACCAACCTCGGAAAATGTTTTGCGCGTTCGGTTCTGTTCTGCGCGACGTATTGACTGGACACATTTGTTACAGCGCGCGCGGTTCGTTCGGTCCGTTCGGAGCATTTTGTTGCAAGTGAGTACGGAGCGAAAATGTTTTGCGCGTTCGGTTCTGTTCTGCGCGACGTATTGACTAGACAAATTTGTTACAGCGCGCGCGGTTCGTTCGGACCGTTCGGAGCATTCTGTTGCAAGTGAATACGCAGCATAAGAGTGTCCAATATAGGAGAATGGACAATAGAACATAGGCGCAAAAGCTCCTGACTTCACGTCAGTGCTTCACTCATTTTTTTTTCCTAGGGGTATGGTTCTTACAAAATTTTAAACACGTCTTTATATCGATATTTTACAACTAGTTACTAAGTTTCAATTTGATCGAGTCTATATTTTTTGAGTTATCGAGGAAATAATATTCCAGGTGGGTATAACTCAGGAACCGTTGTACCTATTATTCCCGTAAACGAACTTAACTCTCCCATTCGGATACGCAACCTACCCTTGCAAGTCCCTATCTCCGTTCGAAAGTTATCGAGGCAATAACGGTCACCCATCCATCTACTCAACTCACACAAATCCCATCTTGTTCAAACTTAGAACTTAGAAGTAGAGTTAGGTTCTTGAGGCTCTCGCAAAATTTCACCATGTCGGACGAATAGTTACTGATATATAGAATTTTTTTTCAATAATTCTCAATGATTTTTCAATAATTTTTTAGTAATTTTTCGAGCTAATCAGGAAATAACAACCACATTTCAGATGGGTATAACTCCAAAAACATTTGTCTTTCAGATGCACAACCTAACCTGAAAATTTCAAAAATTGCTTGTTATCGCAGTACCAAAATCACTCTCTATCTCAAAGTTGAGACTTTTAGGACATACGTTCATAGGAAGCTCGATAGGAAGTTTTTTTTCTTAAAATTAGTCAAAGAATCACCCCCTTAAATATTAGCATGTCTTTGAGGAACACCCTGTATATTTAAGAACAAAAGTTAGAAATTTTGACATAAAAATTAAGGAACATCATCATCAAAGCTACTAAAACAACAAAATTAATTCTAATTATTCGAATCATTTATTACCAGAAGGGCAGTAGTAATCCAACTTTCAGAATTCTGCACAACTTGAATAAAGGTGCGCAACTCAATTATTGGGAAATGGTGGAAATAAATAGAGGAGAACACACGGTTAATTTAGTTAATGAACAATTAGATCTAAATTTTCCTCCGTTACTCAATATATCTATTCAAATTGATAATAAATTTATGAGAGCGGTAGGTATGAATTATTGTAAATATTTACAAACAACTATAACAGTGTAAGATTATGTAACTAGTTTTAAATAAGTCGTGGGAAGGAGAAGAAGTAAGAACAAGAAGAAAGCACTTGAACCTTTTTTCTGCTCCCAAGCACTTTTTAAAACTAGTACTTAGTGCTTAGTAACTCAAGCACTACATGAACAGACTAAGGGCTTAGTAATCGCCCGTGTTCCCGAGTTAGCTAGGGCTTCACACGAAAGCGAGATTTTACTCGTCTCGACTCGTTCTCGTCTCGGAAAAGCGATATGATAATGTCTGTACATGATTGATACTATATAGTTTAAATAATCTGTGGATTTTGTTTTTGAAATTTTTTCCTGTGAATATCCCTCTATTTGAATAAATAAATAAAAACAATAGAAAATATGGCTATCCGATTTCTGCACATTATATGTTTGAC
The DNA here is from genome assembly GCA_937662695.2 of Halyzia sedecimguttata. Classification (NCBI taxonomy): domain Eukaryota; kingdom Metazoa; phylum Arthropoda; class Insecta; order Coleoptera; family Coccinellidae; genus Halyzia; species Halyzia sedecimguttata. The sequence continues at coordinate 17,404,210 of OW569415.2, forward strand.
ATTTCGAAAAATTTAAGAAAGCACTGATGTGAAATCTGTCTGAAATGGCGTGAGTCATGTTTATCCATTTGAATTAAATTATGTATGAATGGAAAACTGCCCCAAAGAGCACTGAATTCAAGTCAGTGCTTTTTTTATTATTTAGGAAAAGAAAACACTGGGTTTCATACTATAAAACTATGTTGTTGACGTATAGGTTTTGGTTTTTATCCCATTTAAAAATGGGAAATACATTTAGCTTGTGCCTAAAAAACTGGGCGCTTATGGAAACCACATTTCCATTCATTAGGTGCATATGGTAAATACATCTGAGCGCTCGGATCGCTCAATATAGTGTTTGTTATTTACAAATCGAGTACACGGAGTGATCAAATTGACGCTCGAAAGGCTCGAAAATCACGTGATCATAAAATCCGCTCGATCTTATCGGCTCAGTGAATGTCCCACAAGATCATAGAACGGCAGACCAGAAGAATTCCTGCTGGCAACCACCGGGTCGATAGATATTAACTAACTTGATATTTGCTTGTGAAAAACCTTAAGTATGTTATATTAACTTATATGTGTAAATTAGCTTTTATGCTTACTGTGTCTGAATTGCCATACGATAAATAAATAAATAGTGATGTAATTACCATATGCGACGATTGTATCATAATTTCCTCAAATAATAAAGGTCTTTTGAAACTGCCAGAAAATAGAACTAATTAAGAGGTCGCTGCACCTCATTTCTCATCCGCTAATGAGGCATGCAAGTTTGCATGTTGTTCCAATTTTATCTGAGAATTCGGAGTAAATATCCTCATTTTCGACATTTTTCTGAAAGTGCTTAGTGCTCGAAAAATAGAATTACTTTTATGAAGTGCTTAATAATTGCAAGCCATTTTTGAAAATGCGGTGATTAGTGCTCGAGGATCGGGAGCATTTTTATTGAGTGCTTATAGTGCTCGAAATACTTTTCTTCATGCTCGGCTCAGCTCTGCTCTCTAGATGCATTGAAGTCCCTATCAATCAAGCAAATTGGGGTAGCAAATACAGAACTTGCGAGCTTATAATGATTATCTAGAACTTATCAGGCCAAATAGGAACGCATTGACATATACTAAGAATACACGATTTTTTTGACAATAGGTTAGTTGGTTTGTTGAAATATCTGAGAATTCCTCTTGCCTGAAACTGTTGGAACATACTAATCAAATATCGAAACTATAAAATAAATAATGGTTTGAAGTTCTGAAAAAATACTATGATACAGAAAACATTGACCTCGATTATTTACTGCAACATTTTTTTATTGAAATTAAAATTCTGCATACCTGGAGTTCTTTCAAGAACTTCGAGAGAGTTCTAAATTTGAGATCCATGTTTTGGGAAAAAAGTGCTGCTGGTCCCATCGCGCTCATATGCCTTATCTTCTTGTTGTATTCTGGTAACAACGAAGTCATCACAAAAAATGCTGTTGTACCTTGTGAATGTCCAATGTAAAAGAGATTTTCTTGATTTGTCACATTCAATATATAGTCAATAGTGTTAGGTACATCATATTTCCCCATTTCGTGCCAACTGAAATAGATAACGAAAATATAAATGGTCATATTTAAATATTATTTCCCTGTGTGATTCTTATGCCAGATATCAAATACCTGAAAAGAAGAAACGAAGGGTTGAAATATGCAGGGTGGGCTTAGGTCTATGTTACCCTGGACTTTGACGGAGAACGGATCGTACGGTGTTATTGAAAATTTGGTTCCTTGGCTAGGAACCAATGCTACATCGATCTAGAATATTTTTTTTTATATTTTTATCATGTCTATGACATGATGTCATGATGACATCGTAAATTTTTCCGGCTCAGTTTTCCATTATTTTATACGATACAAAGTAAAATATCTATCTATGGGAGATGATAGCCCTAAATAAGGGCCCTGTAGCGGTCTTCGAACATCTGAAGTTCTGAATAATCATCGCTTGGACTGTCAGACCTGGTTTCGAAAGAGACCCTCCTGGCCTTACGAGCAACATTTTCCTTTTCGAATTCAAATATTGAAGGGATTTCTGAACAAGAAGGAATATTTTTGAAAACTAGCGGAGGTGATTCTTCTCCAAGAGAACCCATGCGCCTACAGAGAATTATATTTGTGAGAGGAGACTTTTGAAAGGTTATGTAGTATTTATAATTTGTTCGTTCTTCTCCTCTTGTCTTTTCATTTTTCAGGAGTTTCGGGTACCTTGGAGAAACCTCTCCGTTTTTTGACGAAGGAGTCCATATTGAAGAAATAAATGCCTATCAATATTTTCAAATTGCAGTAAATTTTGTGAACAATAGTTACAAATCACGACACTCACGGGGAGACAGGGTTTTTTTGCTGAGGTTTTTCCCTAAGCTCTTGTATCATACGTCGAATTGTATGGTACCCCGTTACACCAACCTCTGCTAACACATATACAGCTCTCAGTCAAAAGAATATATATATATATACTGCGGTGTTGCCGCTTATATCAAAAACTACTTACAATTTGGATATTTCAAATGGAAGACCATGTATATTATTGCTTATTTCTATTCGCCTGAGACTCCTGATTATTTCTGTATAAACTACCTCATCCCTTTTTCTAGTAGTATTCGAGTAACTGATTGATTTAATTCTCTTTGCGCGCGTGTTCCGAAAGGAACAGCGTGCTATCATGTCATCACAATGTATTTATTTTTCGATTTTTTTTTCCGAAAATGGTCTCAAACGATTCAGTTCGACTCACTGATAAATAATCCCGGGTCGAACTCAATTCTGTCCGTCTGGTCCGGAATTGAAATTTGCAGGGTATTTTTGTAGCGTGAATATCTCGGACAAGCTCGTTAATGGGCAAAATCCTTCAAGCTGTTTCGGAGTTATGGTCATTTTTAAAGAGTTTCAAGAATATTTCCGTAACCGATCACTCGATCTATCTGAAATTCGGCATCAAATTGTAGAATCATAACCTTAATATGCGAGGTTTTGTATTCATCGGGTGGCTATCAACTAGAAAAAAATGTCACATATTCGAAATTGAAATTGAAATTTTGTTTTCACCATAACTCGAAAAATACTCATCCGATTATATTGAAGCTCGGTAGTTAGCTGCAAAGTACCGACGAAAAAACTTGTGCAAAATTTCGTGGGGATAGCTTGACTACAAAGATTAAAAAAATGTTTAACTATTAGCGGAATATTTTGCTTGAAATTCCGAAACCAAATATCGGATTGTTCAATTTTGGCACTTTGGTGACCAATGACCTCTTGGGGTGTCCAAAATTCCATTGATAACAGACCAGTAGGAGCCTAAAAAAAAATTTTGAACTTCCAAACTGGACATATTATTTCAGTTCGAATTCTTACGCGGAATATAACGGGTTTTCCAGTATACATGTTCCAATGTATTATCTCAGCCAATATACAAATTTGACAATTTTCAATTGCTTCAAAGAAACTTTAACTCAGAAAAACAAAAATTGAAAGTCACTTTCGGTTTGGACGGAAGTGACTCTGACTTTTTTATCTCAAATAGCACTCTATATATTTTGCGCAATTTTATATTGCAACTCTCAAAATTACTTTTCCAACGATGTCTCACACTTTGTATTTTACATTTAGTTTTATGGAGAAAACGTCAAAAGAAATTTAAAATTGAGAGATTTGCAGTAGGCTACGATATTTTGTGTAATCTTGATTTTGACTTCAATAATCGTCATCAATAAAAAAACCTTCCTCAAGTTGAAATCCACTATGTATTTTACCGAACGTTAAACAAAGAATGAATATTAAAAGATACAAAGATTTAGAAAAAAGGGGGCAAAATACCAACAATAGCTAAAGATTATGTTCGAAATGTTGACCATCTGCTTCTACGTATCTTTCAGCTCGGTGGACTAGTTCACGGAAAGTAACACTTCTCAAAACCTCAGCATTAACCCGGGTCCAGACGGGTGTAATGTAACGCGTAATGCAAGGCGTAATGTAAGGCGAATTCTCCGTGTGGACGGTAGACGAGCGTTACATATAATGCTCGTAGTACCGTCCACACGGAGAATTCGCCTTACATTACGCTTTGCATTACGCGTTACATTACACCCGTCTGGACCCGGCTTTAAATCTGGGTCCAGACGGGTGTAATGTAACGCGTAATGCAATGCGTAATGTAAGGCGAATTATCCGTGTGGACGGTACTACGAGCATTACATGCAACGCCGGTCCATACGCTACGTTTTGCACAAGATTTTGCCTGCACAGTTCAACACGTTGCAGGTAAAACGTTGCCTGTAGATAGGAAAATTGCGCAGTTTTGAAAACGGCGCGGAGACGTTGCAGTTGCTGCGATCACTGAGCTAGAGAGCATAGATATCCGTGAACTGCGTGGATTTTTCGCTGCATGTAGACGGTAACTGTGGTAACAGCATGCCAAAATTGACAAGAGTAGTACCTCCTTCACGACGATATAACTAAAACTGTGCGAAATATACAGATATATCTGCATCGTGTGGACGCACTAAAAATTGCTGCGTTTTCAAAACGTACCGTTTGGACCGGCCTACACATTACGCCTAGGGTCTGGATCTGGGTTAAGGACTGTACATGAATTCCTTATTTTGATTACACAAAATATCGTAGCCTATACTGCAATTCTTTCAATTTGAAATTTCAATTGATATTTTGTCTATCAAATCAAATGTAAAATACAAAGTGTGATGCATCGTCGGAAAGGTAATTTTGAGTAGAAACAAAAAATTGCATACAATATATATAGGGTGATTTGGGATAAAAAAGTCAGAGTCACTTCCGGTCAAACCGAAAGTGACTTTTAATGTTTGTTTTTCTCAGTTGAAGGTTTCTTGAACCAATTGAAAATCACAAAATTTTGAGATTTTTTTCTTTTGAAATGGCTGAGATAATCCGTTGGAACATGTATACTGGGACACCCGTTATAACATCTGGTAAACATATTTTGACTAGTTTTTTGCGCGTTTATCTGAATCAATGCGATATGTACGAGGGAAACTGAACTGAAATTTTAAATTGGTTTTTAAAATTTGTCTGACGGTGAATGACTAAGTGGTATAACTGGAAGGCCATATTAACATCCCATGTCAATTCTGTGAGTTTTCGAGCCAGTTTCAAGGAGATAGCGTAGTCATTGTAGTAGTGTCCGAGTTGTAGTGTTCATAACTTAATCCTAGCAATATTGAAATTTATGGTGCATATTTCGTTATTCGCATGAGCAGACAGGAAACTATTTAACTGCTGGAGTTTTCGTCTGTCAGGATTGGGGTTTTGAGGTGGAAGAAGCTATTCCTTCATAAAGTCTGCTTGTGAGGGTCCGCGGATGGAAGATGCGATAACTTCTGAAGCTCTGGTGTTGGAGAATTGGAATTTTGTGTGAGGTTTGTGATTTTGAGAGGACTCTCAGCCACGAGTAGATTGCACATGCGCAGAACAGAAATGACTGTTTTAGGGATGTATATAACTAATGTTGGGAGTGCATTAGAACTATCGGTCATGGGTCTGGTGCTGATCCGATATTGTGAGGTTTTAAGAGAAAATTCATGGCAATTCTGTACACGGACAAGTCAGTTTGGGGGAAATAGCGTTGTTTCCGATTCGGAGTGTCCATACCGTGACCCTGGGGCCAATTTTGGAATTCATGTTACCCCTTTTGGGCATTTTTCTATATGCGCATGAGGATGAGGAGATGAGGAGTGCTTTAACTGCTGGAGTCTGAGAGCATTAGGTTTTTGGGGTGGAGGATGCTATTCCTCCAGATAATCCTCTGGCGAGAGTCTGCGGATGCGTGGATTCAAGATGCGATATTTTCTGAACTACTATAGTGTTGGACAATCGAAATTTTTTGTAAGGTATGTGATTTTGAGAGTGCTTTCAGCTGCGAGTGGATTGCGCATGCGCAGAGAAGATGTGACTGTTCTTGGGTTGTATGGGTTATGTTTGGAGTTAGTTAGGACTATCGGTCATGGGTCTGGTTCTGAGCCGATATTGTGAGGTTTTAATAGAATATTCATGGCAATTCTGAGCACGGACAAGTCCGTATTGAGGAAATAGCTTTGTTTCCGAGTTGGAGTGTCCGTACCATGGCTCTGGGGCTAATTTTGATGGGCATTTACGTTATGCGCATGAGCAGACGAGAAGTGATTTAACTGCTAGAGTTTTCCTCTGAGAGGATTGAGGATAAGAGACAGGATGCTATTCCTCCATTGAATCTCCTTGGGAGTGTCCGTGGACACGTGGATTGAAGCTGTGATATCTCCTGAACCAATGGTGTTGAAGAATGAGAGTTTGTGTGGGATGTGTTATTCTGAGAGCACTTTCAGCCACGAGTAGATTGCACATGCGCAGAGGCTTCTTAGTTTGTATGGCTTATGGTTGTTGTGATTTGCGTGTAGTGGTCGTGGATTTGGTGCTGAGTCGATATTGTGACTTTGTAAGAGATATTATTTCATGGTAATATTTTGCACCGACAAGCCTGTTCCGAGGAAATAGTGTTTTTTCCAAGTTGAATTGCCTATATTAAATTACGTTCAGATTTGGAGAATAGGCCCAACGCAGGTCCCATAACCACATTCAATTCAATTCAATTTTTTCAATTTATTGAGAAAAAAAAACACATACAAAAAAAATACCTATATTTTTTCATTTCAATATATGGTAAGGCTAATAGCTAGACTGTATCGATAGCCAGATTCACGAAGGGAACTTGAAAATATATAAAGAAAAAAGCACCGACGTGAAGTCAGTATCTTTGGCGCGCGTATCCACGTTGTTTAATTCGAATTGGATGATGAGTGTTTCAAGCTCAGTGGAATGAGCCGGAACTACCCAGAGGGTTGTAGACACCATTTACTGTCGGGTCATAAATTAAGAGTGCTATGTCTAAGCTGGCATAAGGATAGAGTAGCAAATTTGACAAGGAACACAACTGACTTTCCTTAGTCGCACAAGCTCCAATGAGCTTCTGAGGGATTTTCTTGGGGAAAACTTGGGAGGGTCAGTATAATCATAATCATGTTTATAGCACGACCGCCATTTGCAGATTTACTTTATAATGAAAGAATAAGGCTTAAAGAGTATTGACTTGGGGTCAATCTGCTTTGACACGCGTGCTATGAACATGATTATGGTTATGCTGACCCTGCCAAGTCTTGACCAAGAAAATACCTCAGAAGCTAATGGGAGCTTGTGCGACTAAGGAAAGTCAGTTGTGTTCTTTGTCAGTTTTGTTACTCTATCCTTATGCCAGCTTAGACAGAACACTCTTAAAGTTTAAACCGACAGTAAATGGTGTCCACTAGCCTCTGGGTAGATCTCCGGCTCATTTATCCACTGAGCTTGAAACACTCCTCATTCAATTGAAATTAGTCAACGTGAACACGCGTGCCAAAGAGTACTGACTACACGTCAGTGCTTTTTTATATCTTTTTACTGGAGATATTCTGAACCCAATTTGATTAACTGGCAAAATTATATAGGTATTTCCATCATCATCATCATCACATGGATTATCATCATCATATGGATTATTCAAGAACTAAACCAATTGCAACTAGCGCCCGAGCAAGTAGTGGGAAGGCAGGTTACATTAAGCCCCAGAAAAGGTCGTCACAAAGTATGTAGGTCACACAAAGTACATAGGTCACACAAAAATAGCCGTGCTGATACGTGAATCAGTGTACCTACTTTATTTTCTCTATTTCAGTATCGTGATGAGTTCATAAGAGCACTAAAAACAGTGCTGTAATGAAATAAATCCCGCATTGTTTCTAGTTATATTTTAGGTTTCGTGATATTCAACACTGACATTCGTTCATTTCATATTTCAACACACGTCAATTGCCAATATAATATAATCTTGATATAGTGAAATAATTGTTGAGAGGAAAAGTTTGATTTTCATTAAAAAATAAGGTAGGTACTAGAGATTTCCTTCTTGCTAATTTTGAATCATTCTTGCTATTAGGAAACTGTTTTAAATCTGATCTCCATGCCCTATGTACGATTGAAATTCCGTAATCTGTCGACTTTCGTAACAGTCACACCAACTACCAAGTTACAATACAAAAGTCACTAGGATGTATAATCCAAATTTCTCATTAAATTTCAATAGTATTTCACAAAACTTTCCTGAACTAGAGAAAATATCGTCTGATACTCGTTGCAGTAGGCAATTTCAACACTCATACGTCGATAACTCGCGCTCGTTCTCGAATTTCGCATTCGTGTTTGAATAGGAGCCCATTCTGCAACTTGTATTAGAATATACTATTATGCCTAGTGTATGTCAAGTTGAATAATAAGTGCATGTACTTTTACAAAATCATTGATCACGTGAATGAATCCAATAAAAAAACCGACCATTTTGCTCTCGTTATTTTTCCCCCTATCTTTAAGAAATTTAAAACTAGTACAGTTTCGTAAAGGTTTCTTTTATTGTAGTTTTCAAAGAGTTTATAGTTCACTTTACTCTGTAATCATAATAATAATAATAATCTATAGAGTGTCCGTCCGTGCTTCGTCCGGTTACTTCTGGAATAGATGCATATAGAATAGGTACCTGGTGCGGACACTCTTTTACATATTTTCGGCCGAAATGCTGACGAATTACTGTCAAAATAGAAGGGTATTGTTCTATTTCAGTTTTCACCGATAAATGCCGGCACTACAAATTATACCGATATTTCAAATCAAATTTGAAGCTTTGGTTCTTCCTGTTTCTTGTTGAAATAACTACAACTACAAATAACTACAACTGAATTTTCGTATTGTAATCGTTCAGTTTGATTTTTCCAAAGTTATTAGTGTTTTTGTTTGTTTTGTTCTTGGTTTGTGTCGACAAGAATGGCAACGTGGTAGGGTATTGAAAATTGTAACATTTGTTTGGGCAAAACATTTTTCTACTGAATATATTTGTATTGAAGAAAATATTGAAATGTGAGCACAACCTCGATTTGGTTAGTGCATCAATTTGTGGAATCATTCTTGTTATTTCATCAATAAACTTCTGAATGATGAAATCAAATATATTTTGAAATATATAATCTCCTCAATCATTGGGAAGATCACCAGTTTTCAACCAGAATAGGGCGAATTTCAAAAAATGCTTTATACATGAGAATGATTTGATGAAGTTCCAAATTATACATCGAAAATAATAAACTGAATGCTCATTTTAACCTTAAATGATAAAGATAATTTATACTTATGTATAATAACATAATATCGAAAGATATTATGTAGAGATATCACATAAAATTCTGTATTATTCCATTTAGTTAAAAAATAATAAATTTAATGCTTCTATTCTTGTGACATTGAATGGGATCTTTCGTTATATAGATAAATTATGAATTCAAAGGTTTTTCAGTCACAGTTCTACTCAAATTGATATCCCTCTTGTTCCAATGAAAGTCCTTTACCGATAAATCCCTTATTCGACATAATTATGCCTGGGCAAGATAAAATTGCTGCTCCTAAAATAGAGGGTTTACATCTTACTGACTAAATATATTATTTTCTTGTCAGAATCAGCCAAATCGACTCTAGCACCATCATCGTTTAGAGAGTGAAGTAAAACGAGATTTGACAATTCTAGTTCCGTTTTTCGGCCGAAAAATTTAACGGGTATTAGCAGGGAGTGTCAAAACCTTGTTATTTTATGCGTCTTGCTTCTGGACATGGTGACAGTTCATAAAAATCATTAGAGAAAGAAGTCGACGATGTTCTTACTTGTCTCGTCCAAAGCATTAGTCCTGAGATCAACGTGCTTCTAGCTATGAAATTTGAATATAAGTACCAAGATTTGATAACGTTGTGGTAATTAATAACGATTTGCCGGTTGCTGGAGAGTATTCGGATGTGAATGTATAAAAAAACCTATTCCGAAAAAATATGTTTTAAATGCATTAAAAACATTCCGCATTGATCCCTCAGTTTTAGATAAAATTTATGAAATTAAAAAACATATTCAAAATTGTAAAGAGGACACTCAGACTAATTTCTATAAATAAATAAAATATTTGAAGACAAGTGTGTATTTATTATTTCTTAACACTCTATGTTCATAGATTTTTAGTAACCTCTATAAATGAAAGTATTTCTTAAACCTTCGAAGTGACAAAGCGGTTTAGTGTGAAAACTGTATGTTCTGTTCCCATTTTGTATATGTGTGTGTATATTCATTATTTTCTTTTAACTTATAATTATATTGATTTGCGACAATGCAATTGTATGATACGTGAAATACTTCTGCCCGATTGGGCCGATGTTCTGACATTATCTTGCTGACTCTGCGCATAGGGATCGATTATGCCACACTTAAGCCAGTCTAGAAGATGTCAAAGGCCCCACTCTCTACGGAACCACAGAGTCCATGGGGTGACAGTACAGTACCGGAAACCGAAAAGTGAACGACTCTACAGAGCATATTTGGCTATTTTTAGTTGATTAGATGAGGCTTTGACACAGAATAGCTCTATTCTGTGGTTTTGCATTGCTAGTACATGAAAGTGTCAAACCCAAACGCTTCGCAGGTTCATTTAAACCAGGGGTCGGCAAGTAATTTGAAATGGAGCCCGAATATCTTGGGTAAATTGCTGCGACGTCCAGGCCTACATTATAATAACCATTACGTATCTAGACTAAGTTTCGATCGCTGTATTTCTTGTAAAATACTAGAAACATTGACAAACAAAGCACTGGCATCTATTTATATGTTTAATATTGTTTTCACATTATTTTATGAATAGTTATAAGTTCAAGTTTGTGGAGGAAAAGGTTTCGATTTCTTGCGGTCCGAATACGGACCGCGGTCCACCAGTCACCGATCCTCGATTTAAACTCTGAATGAAAATGAGTCAACGAGATTGAATATTTTATATCTATTGATGCAACAACATAATCAATATTTTATAGCAGCACCATTGGCTGCTATGACAGCTTCCAGGCGACTCCTCATTGATGAAACTAATGATTTCGTATCAGATATATGTTCCCAAACATTTTCTATGGATTCCCATAATTCTTGGGCATTTGCTGGTTTGAAATACATTAATTTTACCATATGCCCCCAAAATATTTTCCATAGGGTTCATGTCCGGACTTCTTGCAGGCCAAGGTAAAACGAATATATTTTTTCCTGCATCCATTGTCTTACCATATTCGAAGTGTGAATAGGAGAATTATCATGCTGAAATATAAAGTTTTCAGGGAACACTTGTGTAACCGAAGGTATCATTACATTTTCTAATATTTCTTTTTAATGTTGGCCTGTTAAGCTCCCATCTATTTTCCAGCAGACACATGTTCCATAGATGCTTACCCAAGCCCACGCACTAACTGAAAAGCGACCACTATTTTTACAGAGTTGACGTAATCCTCGTCATACCTTCGGTTTCGAGGTCTATAAACCCGAAGTTGTTCACTGCTGCACGATTGAAAAGTTTTTTCATCAGAAAACACTACGGTGCTCCAAAAATTGTCATCCATATTTGAATATTCATTTGTGAACTGCAATCTCTTCATTTTATGGTCTTCTGTTAAGAATGCCTTCTTTGCTGCAGAATAGTTTTTAAAGTTACCTTCCTTGATTCTATTTCGCGCTGTTCTTACGGATCCAGGAAAATCAGTGAAGTGACACGCTTCAACAGCAGTTGCGAATGGATGCTCCTTAATATAATTGATAAGCGCATTGTCTTCATTTCGATCCGATATTCTTCTAATTCCAACTCTAATCGGACGTTGAATGCTCCCTTCCTGTCAGCGTCGCTTCAAGTTGAAGATACAAGTTTTACTGACATTTAAGGCTTCTGCTGTCGCATTTAGCGTCCAATTCTCCTCCAGTTTAGCAATTGCCCACATTTTCTCACCATAGTTCAAATGTCGGGGCATTTCATAATTATTTCCGTTTATTTGAAATTACCTCAATAAATTCTGACGTTTTTGTTGTCAACGACAGCGCCATATAGCCATAGATATACATAGATGGAGCCATATTTACGATAGGAAAAAAAAATCATTCACATTTCGGTTTCCGCCACTGTACCTCTCTCGGTACGACCTCTAGCCAGTTAATTTTCTAATCTAACTCAAAATACCACCACGAGTTTTCTACTGGTATGTCTAATCATATCGATTCTCATAGTGTTTGTTAGTAGTGATTTTATGATTGCTTGGACTTGTATTTCCAGGCTCATTATATCTCAATATTCATATTGTTTAAAATCGAATTAGCGAACCCGAAGAATTTATTGTTCATTCGGTTGAAGTCAAACTACTCTATGAGCTAGAATATCATTCGGGTCCCTTGAATTCTCCCTTACTTAGGTTTGAATGTAAATAATATTCTCTTTGATCCAAACTGTGTAGTTTTCATCATTGTCTTCATTCGTAAATGTTTCTGTTTCCTTTCCATGGCTACATCCTAACATAACCAGCGACGCCCTTGTGTGTATCAGAGGATATAGTAAATCACATGGAAATAAATGTGATGAAAAATTTTAAATTAAGTCACATTTGTGAAGCTTTTCATAAAAATGGTAATAATATTCACCTGACTATATAGGTATAGTGAACTTGAGCTGAATAGTTTGCAGTGAAAGTTATAGTTACCTAAAGTCCCAAAATTTTGCCTTATCCTTGTCGGCATCCAAACTAATATGTCGCCTGGAATGTGTATTACCCCTGCAATTCAACAACCACACGTCATAACCTCTATCAGCCAACAAATATCCGAGACTTTTTTCAGGACCAGCATTGACGAAGTCTGTAGATTGACTCATCATTCCATGAACCAACAATACAGGTGGTTTATTAATACCTGACTCAGCTTTCTGACGACCATGTGGTACTCTATGAAGCCCTAGAAGGTACCCGTCGTCTGTTTCTACAACATGGCTCTCGAAGGGATATCCATATTTTACCAGCAGTTGGGACTAGAAAAGAGATAGTAAATAATATATGGAGTGTTCCACCAGGTCTCATATATCAAGTTTAGTAAAAATCTAGATTTTGAGCATGGTGTACATATAAAGCCAAAGATATTTATGGAATTCTATGGATTGGCCGAAATTCTTCGCAGTGTATTTTTCATCAGCGTTGAGTTGTGCTTCATTGATGATTCCGAATAAGGATGAAACCGCGATATGTTGCTATTCAACGTTGGTGGAATTACACTTTGTGGATTGCTCTCAACTTTGGTTCTTGTTAGTCCTATTCTTATTTCATGATCTAGTGATGAGTTTTCTCCTAAAAAGCACTAAACTCTTTTTATTATTATAATTATCATGAGAATATAATAAAAATAGATGTAACTAAAAATTGGGTATCATTCTTGACCCAAAAATGTTAGGTTTCACTCTTTGACCTCCAAATGAGTGGTCTCCCTCTTCCTTGAGGATCATATATTGTTCAATTGTTAGTTCAATAATCGATTTCAACTCTACAATTTGGTGCTCTTCGTATAATATATATATTAACATACTTGAGAGTGTCCAGACCAAGTTTTTTAGGTAGGTATTCTGCATATAAGGACATCATATTTGCGAATATACCTAGAAAACTATATTAGATATTCGAACTTGAATACTTCAGCTCAAAGAAGATTATAATCAGATCTTACACCACTCCAAAAGATAATCAATGGCAGCATACATTCACCAAAAATGGTTGTAAATATAGCTAGCTTTGAATGTGAGAGCTGCAGAGAACAACAAATGAGGAAGTCTTCAAAGTACCCTTTTATCGTACTAACTATTGCCAGAATCGGTCCATGCAGTAGATTGACTTGCAAATGCATATAAAGTAGATTTTGAACTTTTTATTTTTCTTTGGAATAATTTAAAAAGATATGTGTGGTTTCATGCCGTATTCATAGTGACCACATCGGACGAAAAAGTATATTTAGGTGAGGAATATTTCGCAGCTATAACAGAACATTTTTAATGCATTAGTAAAATAGCATCCACAAATGAAACGGTCGATATGGTTAATGCCAAGAAAAAATTTAGTAACACTTTAAAAAAATTATGACACCCTCTGACTTATTTAATTTTATTCATGTATACAAAAATTTCTCAGTAAAAAAGAACATTTCTGTTCAGCCAACATCAATGCGCTGAAGAAAAATTAGACGTGGTTTATCATGCGGCGCAAAATGTATTCAAGCTGGTAGGTCATCCAAAAAAGAAATGCCAAAGAATCCGAAAAGGCAAAGACCAAATGCAAAATCACATGGAAATGCACACTAGGATTATATTTTAGTGAATTTTGCATTTAATGTAGTTTTTGTATTTTAGTGTGGTTTAATAAACGGTTTCCAACGATACTTATTATATTATACTATTGTTTTTTTATCCGCTCGAGAGGAAAAACCTATTACAGGCTCGTTCTGAGAGGATCCGCTTCTCTCAGGAGTGTTAGACTCCAGTTGTTGATTGGTGAATCACTAAAAAACCTCTCGCACGTTACTTGGAGTTATTCTTCATCCTGTCCTTACAGCGTCCCTTAACAAAAGAGATGAGATGCAAGAGGCCTTCACAGTTGATGGGACCTGATGACTCGAAGTTATCCGAGCAACACCGCCTTCTGCATTATGTGCGCTAAATCCTCGGCCAGAGATTTGCAGGCCGGATTAATCTTCAATTCGGTCATGTAGTTATGATTATGTACAACCATTCTAACTTTGTGCCTTGGATACACGATACCCAGTTCGAACATTGAATCCTTGTATTTTTGCACGCGTGTTCCGCAAGGAACAGCGTGCTATCATTTCGTCACAATGTCTGTATTTTTCGATTTTTTTTTCGAAAATGGTCTCAAACGATTGGGTTCGACTCCCTGATGAAGAATTCGAGGTCAAATTCAATTCTGTCCGTCCGGTCCGGCCGGTCCGGCCGTTAGCACGATAACTCTCGAACGGAACGACTTAGAGCGTTGAAATTTGCAGGGTAGTTTCGTAGCGTAAATATCTCGGACAAGTTCGTTAACGGGCGAAATCGACCGAGCGGTTTCGGAGTTAAGGCCGTTTTTAGTAAAAACGTTTTTGGCGCTCTAGTTCCTCGGAACGGAGTGCTTATCAATTTGCCCAAATGTCTGTAATTTTCGAATTTTTCGATGAAAATGGTCTTAAACGATTTGGTTCGACTCACTGATCAAGAATTCGAGGTCGAAATTCATTCTGTCCGGCCGACCGGCCGGTCCGGCCGTCCGGCCGTAGGCACGATAACTCTCGAACGGAATGAGCTAGACAGTTGAAATTTTCAGAGTAGGTTTGGGGGATAAATATCTCGGCTAAGTTCGTTATTGGGCAAAATCTGACAGATGGTTTCGGAGTAACAAAAAAAAAATTTTTTTTTACAGAACAAATAACAAATTAAATTTTTTTCAATAAGCAGTTTTACCATAAGAATCCATTCATATCATTTTAAACTCTAACAAGCTAATACTTTCGGAGATATGATTTTTCAAAATTTCAATGATAGAATTATTCTGTGGCTATTCTATGAATTGTTATAATGTCAACTTTGACGTTGTCTATTTGTCATTCATTCCAGTAATGGTATCAATATGAGAATCATAATATGAGGAGCAACTTATCAAAACACATTAAGTCCAAAAACCATTTTATTGGGAATCAACTAGAAACGATTTTTTCTTCCTCCCTCTGGCTTATAATTTGAGTATGTCGAGTTTGTTTGATAGAAATTTACATCTAAAGGTAATAACTAATCTCATTTAAATCAATATTGATCAGATATACACAGAAAATGTAAAAAACGTTTGGACTTAATGCGTTTTGATTCATCTCATTGTATATAATGCGTTTTAATATGGTTGAAATTGAAAATAATGCTGTTTGTTGCGATTTTTTATACATTTAGAGAAAACAGTCTGCACAGTAAGTGTTGGCCTGTAACCTAATTAACATTAGCAAATCGATAAAACATGTTTTTGTTTATATTTTATTTCTTTTAAAAATGCAAACGTAAACATAATTCATTGCGATGCGGCTTACATACTTTGGATTTGAATTACAGAGGGACATAATGCCATTTGGAAGATTTTGTTTACATAGGGCTATAGAGCAACGGAAAACATTTCTGAATCCGCTTCAAACTCAATTTCGCCCAAATTGGACATAATGCGTTTTGAAAAGTTACTCCTCATATAATATCATACTTTTTGTTGGTTGATATTTTCATGCCGATGGTCAATCCATATGATGATGGGAATGGTAATGGTAAGTTAATAACATTGTCATTCATTCCAGCAATCGTATAAATATGAGATATTAATATAATATCATACTTTTTGTTGGTTGATATTTTCATGCCGATGGTCAATCCATATGATGATGGGAATGGTAAGTTAATAATATTGAGTTCAGAATATCTCCACTAAAAACAAAACTGGAATATTGGTGTATTGGAGTAGATTTGAGGAAAGATATATATTATCGTTCATCATAGAATTGAGGAATGAATATCTCGAATGAGTTCGTTGTTGGGTAGAATTCGTCTATTGGTTTTGGATTGATAATTTTTGGCACTCTTGTTGAATTTGAATTCTTCTATGTTGTTTGAATTCAATTTCTGCTAAGATGAAGTTCTAAATTTCAATAATGAATCATACTTCTATGTTTTCACAGAATGCTATAATTATTCTATCTAAGCTTTATTATATGATCTGTGTTCGTACTCGTACTTTTCATCCTGTTCTATAAGAGAGAGTCAAATTCATTTCAGCTATTTTAATTTGGTTTCAGCCATGGTGCAGTTCTCATTCTCAGATTGCTCATTTAATCTTGATAAATAAACTATTATTTGAATTGAATTTCCTTTATGATGCAGTTCTATCATAAGAATACATTGATATAATTCCCAACTCTGAGAAACCAATACTTTCGGAGATATAATTTGTCTGTTTGAACTAGAGCGCCAGAAAGCTCCTGTCCACAGGGCTTGAACCCATTTTTTATGAATATTTCCGGAACCGATCACTCGATCTTTTTGAAATTTGGCATTAGATTGTAGAATCATGACCTTTATATGCCTGCGAAGTTTTGTGTTGAACGGACGGCCCTAAAGTGGCAAAAAAAATTTTTGAAAATTTGAAAATTTTGTTTTCACGATAAATCGAAAAATACTGATCTGATTAAATTGAAACTCAGTAGTTAGATGCAAAATACCAAAGCAAACACTTTTTTCGTGAAGATCACGTGACATGAAAAAAATAAAAAAATTACTACTATTTTGCGGAATACTTTGCTTTTAATGCCGCAACATATGTTTTTGAGGTTCATGCTGCCCTTTCCGGGCATTTTCCGTATTGCGCATGCGCAGATGAGAAGTCCTTTAACTGCTGTAGTTTTCGTCAGAGAGGATTGGGGTTTTGGGGTGGCGGATGCTATTCCTCCATAGAATTCAGATCCCTGATGAGGGATGCGCATGCGTAGATTAAAGATGCGATATCTTCCGAACCACTAGTGTTGGAGAATCGGAGTTTTTTGTAAGGTGTGTTATTTTGAGAGGACTTTTAGCCGCCAGTAGATTGCGCATGCGCAGAAGAGAAGTGACTGTTTTTGGGTTGGATGGGTTATGTTGGGAGTGCTGAGTCGATATTATTAGGTTTTAAAAGAATATTCATAGCAATTCAGTGCAAGGACAAGTCAGTTTGGGGGATGTAGCGTTGTTTCCGAGTTAAAGTGTCCGTACCGTGGCCCTGGGGCTAATTTTGAAATTGATGTTACCCCTTACAGGCATTTTTCGTTATGCGCATGAGCAGACCATCAGTGATTTAACTGGTGGTGTTTTCGTCAGAGAGGATTAGGGTTTTGGGGTGGCGGATGCTATTCCTCTATAGAATCCCCTGTTGAGGGTCTCGCATGCGTGGATTAAAGATGTGATATCTCCTGAACCACTAGTGTTGGAGAATCGGAGTTTTTAGTAAGGTGTGTTATTTTGAGACGACTTTCAGCCGCGAGTAGATTGCGCATGCGCAGAAGAGAAGTGACTGTTTATGGGTTGGATGGGTTATGTTGGGAGCACTGAGTCGATATTGTGAGGTTTTAAAAGAATATTCATAGCAATTCAGTGCAAGTACAAGTCAGTTTGGGGGATGTAGCGTTGTTTCAGAGTTAAAGTGTCCGTACCGTGGCCCTGGAGCTAATTTCGAAATTGATGTAACCCCTTACGGGCATTTTTCGTTATGCGCATGAGTAGACCATCAGTGATTCAACTGCTGGTGCTTTCGTCATAGAGGATTGGGGTTTTGGGGTGGCGGATGCTATTCCGCTATAGAATCCCCTGGTGAGGGTCTGCGCATGCGTGGATTCAAGAAGCGATATCTCCTGAACCACTAGTGTTGGAGAATCGGAGTTTTTTGTGAGGTGTGTAATTTTGGGAGGACTTGCAGCCACGAGTATAGGTACTGCGCTTGCGCAGACGAGAAGTGAATGGTTATGGGTTGTTCGGGTTATGTTGGGAGTAATGAGCTGATATTGTGAGGTTTTAAAAGAATATTTATGTCAATTCAGTGCACGGACACAAGTCAGTTTGGGGGAAATAGCGTTGTTTCCGATTTGAAATGTCTGTATGGTGGCCCTGAGGCAAATTCATAAATAACTATATTCGGTAGATCTATATTAAAATACGTTCGGATTTGAAGAAGATACAATTGCGTCCCTAACGGAGGACCCACAACCGCATTTACGCATCTACGGTAAAGCTAACAGCCAAACTGTATTGATAGCTATATTTGTTAAAGGAACTTGAAAAAAAAAAAGCACTGACGTGAAGTCAGTACTCTTTGGCGCGCGTGTTCACGGTGGCTAATTTGAATTGAATGATGAGTACTTCAAGCTCAGTGGATAGAGCGAGCCGAAGATCTACCCAAAGGATAGTGGACACCATTCACTGTCGGTTAAAAAATTAACAGTGCTGTATCTAAGCTGCCATCAGGATAGAGTAACAAAGTTGGAAAAGAACACAAGTGACTCTCCTTAGTCGTACAAGCTCCCAGAAGATTTGGGAGGGTCAGTATAATCCTAATCATGTTTATAGCACGCGCGCAAAAGCAGATTGACTTAACAATGAAAGAAAAAGTGTAAAAAGTCAATCTGCTTTGGCGCGCGTGCTATAAACATGATTAGGATTATACTGACCCTCCCAAATCTTCTAGGAGCTTGTGCGACTAAGGAGAGTCACTTGTGTTCTTTTCCAACTTTGTTACTCTATCCTGATGGCAGCTTAGATACAGCACTGTTAATTTTTGAACCGACAGTGAATGGTGTCCACTATCCTTTGGGTAGATCTTCGGCTCGCTCTATCCACTGAGCTTGAAGTACTCATCATTCAATTCAAATTAGCCACCGTGAACACGCGCGCCAAAGAGTACTGACTTCAACGCAGTGCTTTTTTTTCATTATTCCCTTTTCTGTTCTTCTTTCATCACCACACTTTTTTCTGCGGGGGAGGAAAATTCGACGACAAACAATTCCTTGAGTTCTATGCCCAGCAAGAGTATATCTGGCTTTATAGCGAGGATCTGCCGAGTTGTTGGAATAGCATAGTTGCAGTAGATGCAAGCTCTGTCATTTTCGGCAACTGCTTCGATTTCTAGAGGTACATTTGGTAGCAATGGTTCGTTGTCTATACCATTAACAAAGGAGTGACATATTGCGTCTTTCCACATATCCTGTTGGAGCATGGACTCTGCAAGCAGACAGAATATGCATAACAGTTTCCTGCTGACTGTGGCATGCTCTGCACGTTGTTGGGGTGTCCACTGTCATGATGTTCTTTTTATACCATCTTGTATTTATCACCCCATCTTGACAAGCCATAACAAATCCCCCCGTTTCCGACTTGAGTCCAGCGAACTTCAAAAAGGCGAAGGATAATTCTTCCGACAGGCCCTGATCTTTCAAACTCCTGGATTGCAGGTGTCAACTCATTTGATTTTCGAGAAGTGTCTTCTGTTGTGCCTGTCTTATCTCTCTGCCAACTCTTCTTTGGTCTGTTGGCGTGATAGGTGTTCCTGCTAGCTCATGATCGATGGATATGCCCGTTATACTGAGCTTCTCCAAAGCTCTCTGACCAGCCCTAAATAGGTGAGCTCCTTGGTTCCTTATTTCATGATTAGCCATTTTCAGAAGCGGGTCTTCGCTTCTCAATATCCTTATTGCCATTTCCAACGTTTGTTGATAGTGTTGGTATTCCAAACTTTGCTAAGCTCTGCCTCCCTGCGTTTGTAGAAGCTATATCCTTTGAATCGAGCAGATGAGATGCAGACTACGATTCATGTTCATCACTTTACGAGTGGTCCTGTCTAGTTCGAGAATTTCATTCACTGTCCAGTTAATTATCCCGAATGAGTAGGTAATTATCGGGACTGCCAAGCTGTTCGTAGCAGATACTTCAGTTTTCCCGGACAGCTGTGATTTCCATATATCTCGGATCTTCTTTTTGTAGCTAGCTGTTGAGGCATCCTTGATTTGGGTTGTCTCCAGTGCACCTCGTTGTTTCATCCCAAGGAATTGGTATGTTTCTTCTTCTTCAAGGTGTCGAATGCTTATTCCCCCTTCTAGGTCGATATCTTCTCCTGTTTCTTCAGTTCTTCCTCTGCTTAGATGAAAAACAGCACAATCATCCAGACCGAATGACATACCTATTACTGAGGTGTATTCGGCAACGATTTTCAGTAGTTGTTGTAGTTCTGCCTTGGAAGAAACGTACAGTTTCAAGTCACCCATGTAGAAGATATGTGAGATCAGATGTTCGCTTCGTCCATGTGGCCCGGCCTTGTACCTTATTCTGCTTGCCCTCAACTCAGGTGTTAATGGAAGATGTGATATGCAGAGCAATAACGGGCTTAGCAAATCTTCTTGAGATACGCCTCGCCTGTAAATTACCCATCCGGTATAAATGTTCCAACCTTCAGATCGAACGTCAAACTTACTCCTCCATAACACCATGATGTTTTCCATCGCATGGGAGATGTTAGGGTGGACTTTGAGCATCTCTAACAGCCAAATTAACAAGCTGTGCGCCGATGTGTTAAATGCCTTCGCCTAATCCAACCATGATGTATGTAGGTCGCGCTTGTAGTGTATCGCATCTTGACAAATGCTCTTGTCTATAAGTAGATTGTTACTATTGTTATTTTAATGTGTATTAGTATTATTTACTATATATTATTTTTTTGTATTTTAGTGCAGTTTAATAAACTATTTTTGGCGATGGTATATTTTTGTTATTTTTATGAATGCAAACTACAAAATTGCAATAGAAAGCAAATTTGAACGTGGTTGGGACTGCAACGTCGTAAACAATGTCTCGAGGTTGGCAGCGTATCAATAATACAATAGTTACTACGTCTGAACATCTGCCTGTGCTGAGTCGGGGTGAGATATGTCTGGGCATAGAGAGCATTGGTTTAGTCATTCTTTACTGCGTTGCAACAGCATGTATGCGTTGCAGTACAGTAAATAATGCCAGTACGCTCATCGGTACATCCAATAGTGGAAATGTGGATTTGAATATATCCACTGTGGCACGCACAGCCTGTTTGGCGGGCTCTTAAAGTTGCGACCACAGACTCAGAATTTCGGTACCTAGTCATTTTTAGTAACTTCTAAACGTTGCTCGTTTGTGTACTTTACCATTATGAAAATGTTGTCTTTCACTAACATGACATAAATAATATCTTTTAATATTTTTTTCAGAATCCTCTAGTGATACGATTCTCACAAAATTTCACTAACGTCCTAAGGTTTATATTCTACAACTACTCACCAAGTTTCAATTCGATTCGATTTTTATTGGTTGAAAACAAAATTTTTATTCGGAAACCATTGGGCCGTTTATGCCCACTAACTTGTCTGTCGTATTGGGATGCGTCACCTACTCTGAAAATTCCAAGCCGCTGTCTCTTTCCGTTTTCATCAAGTTATAGTGTCGGCCCTATACTGTCGGTATAGGGCCGGCCGGACAGAATCAAATTTGACCTTGAATTCTTCATCAAGGAGTCGAACCCCATCGTTTGAGACCATTTTCGGCAAAAAATTCGGAAATCATAGACATTGGGGCAAAATTATAACACGATGTTCCCCAGAACATGCGCACAAAAACAGGGCATTTGATAATCATGCGACAAAAATTAAAGGGGTATTTAATTCCCTGCACTATTCTGAGAATATTTTGCTCTCTGATGATTTATGAAAATCAGCTTTATCTCGAAGATACAGGTTGAACAATATTTGCGACATCCATTATTGATATTTGTCAAAATTATTAATTAATCATTAAAGGATACTGTGGGAGGTATACTCATTATTAAAAGGTTTCTTTCTGGGATTTCTCTCCCAAACTCTGAAGTATATCTATAAAATTAAAATGAATTATTTTGTGATTTGCTTCTGCGTAAGAAACACAAGATATTTGTCAGAAGCAATCAATTCAACAACGTTGACTAACAAACAACAACGAAACAACGTCAACGAAGAAACAACAATATCGTAACGTTTCGGAGTCTATATCCTTCGTCAGAAGCTTAACGAAAATCTTTGGAATTATTTTGTTGCTAGTTATTATGAATACCTAGAATTTTCACATTGACAGTATTTGAAAATCGTAGCTAACATAGTTTTACTTTGCATAGAAATTACCAAGTTCCAACTCCTTTTTAAAAAATGGGTTCAATCCCTGTGGACAGGAGCTTTCTGGCGCTCTAGTTCAAACAGACAAATTATATCTCCGAAAGTATTGGTTTCTCAGAGTTGGGAATTATATCAATGTATTCATATGATAGAACTGCATCATAAAGGAAATTCAAATAATAGTTTATTTATCAAGATTAAATGAGCAATCATGAGCATGAGAACTGCATCATGGAAAAAATCAAATTAAATCTGGCCAATTTTGCCCAATCGCGAACTTAACCGAGATATTCATCTCCCTAACCTACTCTGAAAATTTCAACTACCTACCTCATTCCGTTCGAGAGTTATATCTATGTCTATGGATGAAAAGCAGTCTCACTACTCTCAGATCTCTTACTTCATGTTCCGTTCCGAAATTTAAGACTTTTCTGAGAAAAAACATCTGAGATTTTTCTCACTTCGCTCACAATTCTTCGATTGATTAGATAATGACATGTCTCAGGAAAATAAGTTGACATTATGACAATTCATACATAGAATAATAATTATATCATTGTGTGACAACGTTGAAATACGATTTATTATTGAAATTTTGAAAAATCTTATCTCCGAAAGTATTAGCTTGTTAGAGTTAAAAATGATATCATTGGATTCTTATGGTAAAACTGCTTATTGAAAAAAATTTAAGTTGGAATTTGTTTTCTAAAAAAAAATTTTTTTTTTGTTACTCCGAAACCATCTGTCCGATTTTGCCCAATAACGAACTTAGCCGAGATATTTATCTCCCAAACCTACTCTGAAAATTTCAACTGCTCATTCCGTTCGAGAGTTATCGTGCCTACGGCCGGCCGGACAGAATGAATTTCGACCACGGATTCTTGATCAGTGAGTCGAACCAAATCGTTCAAGACCATTTTCATCGAAACATTCGAAAATTACAGACATTTGGGCAAATTGATAAGCACTCAGTTCCGAGGAACTAGAGCTCCAAAAATTCTGCCAAATATGGTCAATACCAATTGAGCAATTTTCAAAATTGCATTCTCTGTACAATAAAATACAAGTTGATTCCTTAAGTTTCCTTTTAATATAATCAGGTTCTGTTATTAGAATCTTTGTATTACTCCAATCCATCATGTGATCTCCTTGGATTGTACATACATGTACTGCTATTTTTGATTTATGTATGTCTCTATTTCTCAAGTTATTCTTATGCTCTGACTTTCTTACCTCTGGTGGTCTTGATGTTTCTCCTGTGTATGATTTACCACAAATACAAGGAATATTATATACACAGTTTCTGTATTTTTGTTTTTCATTAATGTGTTTTGTCTTCGTTAATAAAGACCTGAGATCATTTTGTGTTTTGAAGACGGTTCTTATATTGAACTTAGAACCGATTCTTCTATTTTTTTCAGAAAAGCCATGAACGTAAGGGATCACATTCAACAGAATGGGTTGCTGTTCTTGTTGATTATTCTGTTGTACTTGTTGATTATTCTTACGCAGAAGCAAATAACAAAATAATTAATATTTATTTTATAGCTATTTTTTCAGAGTTTGGCAGAGAAAACCCAGAAAGAAAACTTTTAAAAAAATTGTTAATATAAAAGAAAGTACGGCATACGACATGGGATTGTCAAGTACTCAAAACAAATTTTAGTTCTAGAATCTATTGAGATTGCGATTACTTAGAACGGCTGTTCGATCCACTAACAGGCTTGGATTTCATTTGGATATGTCGCGTGATTGATCATTTGTATCGTATCGGACGAATTTGTTTGGATTGATTCGACCCTGGCGTGTTTGAAAGAGTTAGGCTGTCAATGATAAAAAGAGTGAATGCTTGCATCCAAGCTGGAGCGCGTTATTTTGAACATTTATTGAAGATTAATAAACTTCGCATGTACATTCTGATAATAAAATGTTACTGTCAGAAACCAAGCGGGGTTTCATATATCATCAGAGAACAAAGTATTAGAATATTCCAAGGAATAACTCCTTGAACACCCTGTATATAGCGCCGCCAAGACCAGAAAACACGCAGGGCACTAGATTCGTTACGGAAAACCCTAGAGAGCTCGAATTCGCTGTATAAAATGTAGTTATTAGACTCACGAAACACTCTCAGTTACATTTGTCTAACTTTCATACTATAGCTTTTATTAATACCTAAAATACAATTTTGCCACTAATGACTGACATCACCAGAACCTCTAGGGTACTTCCCGAAGTCCTAGAAAGCTGAAGTTTGGTATGCAGACAATTAGCCCACAATCAACATAAACATTATGAAAACTTTTACCGTCCAGTCCTGAGAAATCTGAAATTTAGTATGCAGAGTTCCATGAAACCTGGGTACTTCACGAACTCCTGGAAAGGCGAGATTTGGTATATTGACTAGGGTAAGAATACAAATAACAAGAAAATTGATAAATCAGTAATTCTCAATTCGTAGATTCGCATGTGCTATAGTACAGCAATTTTGAATATAAGGCAGAAGGCTAATCCGGACTTTATAGACGTTGAACTCAACACGAGTGCCATCGCCAAAATTGCTTCCTATGAGTGAATAAGCATACAAATAACAAGAAAATTGATAAATTTGTAATTTTCAATTCGCAGATTCGCATAACACAACATTTTTGGGCGTATCTTCTGGGGAACATCACGTTATTTTTTTGCCCAAATATCTGTAATTTTCTAATTTTTTGCCGAAAATGGTTTCAAGCGATTGGGTTCGACTCCCTGATGAAGAATTCGAGGGCAAATTTGATTCTGTCCGGCTGTCTGGCAAGTTGCCATGATAACTTGAGAACGAAAAGAGATAGCGAATTTTCAGGGTAGATGGAAATCATTAATGGGACCCAATGGTTTCCGAGTAATAATTTTGTTTTCAACCAATACAATTCCGATCGAATTGAAACTTGTTGAGTAGTTGTAGAATATAAACCTAAGGACGTTCGTGAAATTTTGTGAGCATCTTATCACTAGAAAACTAAATGCGACATTTGAGTTTGTTAGTAGGCAAAATCGGCCAAACGGTTTTGGAGTTATACCCATCTGAAATTTGGTTGTTATTTCCTCAATAACTGGAAAAATACGAAACCGATTCAATTCAAACGTGGTAATTAGTTGTAAAATTCTGAAGTTCATTTTCGGCCATAATCAGCCCAACGGTTTCGGAGTTATAACCACCTGGGATATTATTTCCTCGATAACTCAAAAAATATCAATTCGATCGCATTAAAGCTTGGTAATTAGTTGTAGAATATCGACAGAAAGGCGTGTGTACAATTTCGTGAGAACCGTACCCTTAGAAAATTTTATAAAAATTAGGAAAAGAAAATTGGTTCAAGCACTGACGTGAAGTCAGGAGCTTTTGCGCGTATGTTCTATTGTCCATTCTCCTGTATTGAACACTCTTAGTCGAATTTACCATGGTAAATTATAACCACCACTTCATCAAATTTACCATGGTAACTTCGATTAAGAGTGTCCAATACAGGAGAATGGACAACAGAACATACGACCAAAAGCTCCTGACTTCACGTCAGTGCTTGCACCAATTTTTGAATATAATGCCTAATATTAATCCGGATTTTATTGTTGTGGAACTCAAGTGAGCCAAAAAATGCTTCCTTAGAGTGAATGTGTTTAATCAATGAGAGTACCATATCATACCAAACTCTATATCTAAGGAACCTTCAAGACACCCTGAAATTCAATCTCCGTGAGAACATGTTAATAAGATAGAAATCAATAAGCACTTACAATATTGAGTCCCGTATCTGGTGGTAAGTAATAACTATCATTTTTTGGCAGAACAAATGATGCTGTCGTCTGAGAAGCCAGTGATATCAGAATAAAACAATACAAAGAAAAGTGGAACACCATATTGAAAGCACAAGTGAGAAATTTTGTGAAATAATCATCACCTTATATGAACGCATTTTATATTCCAATAAAATTATTAAAAAAAAAATCATTGAATGTTATCAGCAATATATGATATTATTCAGTACTACCAGATAGTAGATACACATTTTTGAATTCCAATGAAGATAAACGATATATAGACTACCTATATTTCGAAACTATGATAAACTCGAAAATCATCATTTCCATGTATATTTCCCCGTTTTACCCTAATGTCTGTATTTTTGGAATACGAAAATGGTCTCAAACGATTGGGTTCGACTCAGTATTACCATGTTGTTCTACCATGTGAGCTACACATTCATTTACTCATACAGTTTAGGCTTAGGGCTTCACGCGAGAGCTAGATTTTTCTCGTCCCGTCTCGTTCTCGTCTCGTAAAAGCGAGATGAGACGAGACGAGACCTTTTCAAAAATATTATAGGCGATACCGAGACCACATACAGCGCAACACGAGAGTCTCGTTTTTGGTCTCGATCAATTTTTTTTATGAAGTTTTATATACGACTCGACTTTTTTCAACGCCCACAGAAAACAATTGAATATGAAGAGTTTCCACTATAATTACCAATATATTTTGTCTATATTATGCATCGCTCGTTCTAGAAATACACGATTTTTTAGAAGATTATTAGTTCGTTATGACCTTGCGATAATTGAGATTATTTTTCAAGAAAAAATAGAATTCACAACCATAAAATCGGATGCCATAATGAATTCAATACTTAACGGTCAACTTTAATTGCCCCTAAATCCCAATGCTTTGAAAATTTCGTCTATATCTGAACATCTGGAGAAATTTATTCTCTTGTGCTCCTTGTAGTGAAGATGTGAACAATTGTTGTATAGATCTGTGGAACTACGTATAATAAAACTGATAAAGAAAAAAGCTATTCAATGTTTCGAAAATTGTTATGAGGAATACTCCAAGGACACCCTCAATGATCTACCCACTGGGAAGGTACTCTTTGAAAACTATACCAAATTGTTCAATTCTATTGAAAAATGTATCGACTTCGATAGCCTATTTAAAACATCAACAAAACTTTCGAAATACAGTGAACTCTTGATAAGTCGAACATCAATAAGTCGAACTCTTAGATAAGTCGAACAATTTTTCCGATCCCAATTCATGGGTATCTAACCCTGTATACTTTCACCTCAATGAGTCGAACAGAGTTCTTGAGAGCAAAGAGTCTAATAGATGAGTCGAACTGCTGGAAGGGTCCACAAGAGAACCTCCACCTCTATCAGTCGTACTCCTAACCATCATCTCCTCTATGAGTCGAACTGTTTGATCTAACGAATGAAACCGAAAAGAATTCGGTATGCAAACGAATCACCACATTTGGTAGCCATCATATATATTTTTCAATCGCTTAGTACATTGTTCAATTTATTTTTTATTTGTTTATTGAGCCGTCGTGCGCTGAGATCGTTTTAGTCATGGATACGCGAAAACTAAAAATTGTATCAGTAGCAGATGAACTCGAACTCATTCGGGAAGTAGAGAAAGGAGAAGAAAGTAAAACCCTTATCGCTAACAAGTTTGGAATTCCTAAATCCCAATTTTTATCTATCATGAAAAATAAAATTAATATCTTCCTCAGAGTTAAAGGAAAATCAGTCCACCGGTACCGTCAGAAATTGCCTCGGCATTCAGATGTTCGCATCTTCCCTAGGCCACGAATTTACAGCGAGTAGTGGTTGGCTACGTAATTCCAAAAAAAGATACGGAATTTCTGGAAGAACCTCGTTAGGTGAAAGGTGAAAGTGCTAGGGTCAATGAAGACACTTGTCATCAACCCTTGTTTCTCATTAACTACTGTTGATGTCGTGAATACGCGAGTTTTTCCCTCAATGAGTCGAACTCTCACCTCAATAACTCGAACGTTTGGTGAGACGAACCATAGATAAGTCGAACAGTTTTTTATGGTCCCTGGGAGTTCGACTTATCGAGAGTCCACTGTATTGGAAATATCAAAATATTTTACAGTGGTGGAGAGTGATGAAAAAGTTCTTCCTACACTTTCCAAGATGGCCGATGATTTATTAATGGCTACATCCGTACCTGTTGAAAGATTATTTTCCACAGCAGGTATGATCATGGCAAAAACACGTACATCATTGAAAAATGATGTGATACAAGCGTGATTATGTTTGAATTATTGGTCATCGAGTAATTTAAATGTAATGTTGAAATTATCAGTGTTTAAAATTAAAAATAATATTCACATGTACAAATATTTTTGTATAAGAGCGTAATAAATATAACTTTACAAAATTATTCATTATTGTATACCATTTCGTTCATATATTATAATATTTATTATCATTAATTAGAATCAAGCGAGACTAGACGAGACAACTGATAACGAGACGAGAACGAGACTTAATTTTTTGGGAATTGCCGAGAGCGAGACGAGATTTTTCATACTCTCGCCTACTCTCGTCTCGTGTGAAGCCCTATACAGTTGGGAAAAGCCAAATGGAATAAATTCGTTATCTTAGTTAATCTACATATTTATGGAAAATCCCGAAATACTTCAAATTTAAATTTTCAATTGTCATTCTTCTTCGTAAAAATGCGAACCCTACCTTCAACCCCCCTCGAAAGGCAGGGCCAACCACCAATTGTTCAAATAGGAAGTATGGGCCTGTGATACATCGTTTATTGCAAAATCAAATAAAAAAAAAAAATAAAATCAAGTGATTAGTGAGATTTGGTACAATATCAAAAACTAAAATGTAATACAAAATATAGCAAAAAATAATGAGTGTTAATGAAGTAGATGTTCAAAGTGTTCACCGCAAACGCCTTGGCAACATCCTTACCTCAAATAAAAATTTCTTCCAACATTATTCAACATCTCAGGAGTGATTCAACTAATCACAAGTGTTATTCGATCTTTTAGGTCATTCAAATCAAGGGGTTTAGTTTTGTACACAATGCTCTTCACATATCCCCATAAAGAGAAATCTAATGGATTAAGATCAGGGGATCGCGCTGTCCATTCGATCGTTCCTCGCATTCCTATCCACCGATTTGGAAATATTGGGTGGAGGTACTGCCAGACATTGCGTTGGTAATTTGGTGGTGCTCCATCCTGTTGGAGCAAAAAGCTGAATATTTATGGCCATTCAAATTGCCCTCAATGAAAAGGGGGCCTATGATATTATGGTTTCGAACATTTCCTGCCCAAACATAAACCTATTGAGGGATTTGCGTGTTCCTCTCTCATCCAGTGAGGATTTCCGGTTGACCAGTAGCGGCAATTTTGACGATTACCATGGCCGTTGAGAGAAAGAGTGCACTCATCTGAAAACAAAACGTCTACTAATTGGATAATATTGTAATCCAACATGTCCATAATTTGTTCACAAAAATGAATTCTCCTATAAAAATCTTCTTTTAAGAGCTCCTAAGCTTTTGCATAGGATACAGGACCTCCTAATCTTTTGCCTAGGATACAGGATCCCGTTCGAACATTAAATCCTTGTATTTTTCCCTCTTCTGTGCTTCTTTCGTCAACACATTATTTTCTGCATGGGAGTAAAATTCGACGAAAAACAATTCCTTGAGTTCTATGTCCAGCAAGAGTATATCTGGCTTTATGGCGTGGATCTGCAGAGATGTTGGAATCGCATAGTTCCAGTAGATTCGAGCTCTGTCATTTTCAACAACTGCTTCAACCTCCAGAGGCACATATGGTAGTACCGGTTCATTGTCTGTACCATAAACCTCTCTCAGATGGAAGTAGAGAATTCGAGGTGCCGCATTATGTCTGTCCAAATATCCTGTTGGAGCATGGACTCCATGTCTTTATCACACCGTCTTGATAAGCTATAACGAATACCTCTGTTTCCGACTTGAGCCCAGCGGACTTCAAAAAGGCGAAGGATCATTTTTCCGATAAGCCCTGATCTTTCAAACTCCTGACCAATATGGAGTGCAGGTGTTTATTATTATTATTATTTATTGTTGAAGAGTAGAGGTAAAACCTATACACTCACAAGTTAACAAAAAAAAATCACTGACGTGAAGTCATTACTCTTTGGCGCGCGTGTTCAAGGTGCCTAATTTGAATTGAATGATGAGTACTTCAAGCTCAGTGGATAGAGCAAGCCGAAGATCTACCCAAAAGAAAGTGGACACCATTCACTGTCGGTTCAAAAATTAACAGTGCTGTATCTAAGCTGCCATCAGGATAGAGTAACAAAGTTGGAAAAGAACACAACTGACTCTCCTTAGTCGCACAAGCTCCTAGAAGATTTGGGAGCGTCAGTATAATTCTTATCATGTTTATAGCACGCGCGCCAAAGCAGATTGACTTTTTACACTTTTTCTTTCATTGTTAAGTCACTCTGCTTTGGCGCGCGTGCTCTAAATATGATTAGGATTATACTGACCCTCCCAAATCTTCTAGGAGCTTGTGCGACTAAGGAAAGTCAGTTGTGTTCGTTTCCAACTTTGTTACTCTATCCTGATGGCAGCTTAGATACAGCACTGTAAATTTTTGAACCGACAGTGAATGGTGTCCACTATCCTTTGGGTAGATCCTCGGCTCGCTCTATCCACTATGCTTGAAGTACTCATCATTCAATTCAAATTAGGCACCGTGAACACGCGCGCCAAAGAGTAATGACTTCACGTCAGTGCTTTTTTTTCAAGTTCCTTTAACAAATGTAGCTATCAATACAGTTTGGCTGTTAGCTTTACCGTAGATCGAAAAAAATTGCGGTTGTGGGACCTCCGTTAGGAACGCGATTGCCTCTTCTCAAAATTCGAACGTATTTTATTATAGATCTACCGAATATAGTCATTTATAAATTTGTCTCAGGGCCACCATACAGACATTTCAACTCGGAAACAACGCTATTTCCTCCAAACTGACTTGTGTCCGTGCATTGAATTGACATGAATATTCTTTTGAAACCTCACAATATCGGCTCATTACTCCCAACATATCCCATACAACCCAAAAACAGTCACTTCTCGTCTGCGCATACGCAATCTACTCGTGGCTGCCAAAATTACACACCTCACAAAAAACTTCGATTCTCCAACACTAGTGGATCAGGAGATATCGCTTCTTGAATCCACGCATGCGCAGTCCCTCACCAGGGGATTCAATGGAGGAATAGCTTTCGCCACCCCAAAACCCCAATCCCCTTTGACGAAATTACCAGCAGTTAAATCACTGATGGTCTGCTCATGCGCAAAACGAAAAATGTCCGTAAGGGGTAACGTCAATTTCAAAATTAGCCCCATGGCCACGGTATGCACACTTGAACTCGGAAACAACGCTATTTCCCCGAAACTGACTTATCCGTGCACTAAATTGTCATGAATTTCCTTTTAAAACCTCACAATATTGGCTCAGCACTCCCGACATAACCCGTACAACCCGAAACAGTCCATTCTCTTCTGCCCATGCGCAATCTACTTGCGGCTGAAAGTTCTCCCAAAATCACACTCCTTACTAAAAACTCCGATTCTCCAACACTAGTGGTCCAGGAGATATCGCATCTTGAATCCACGCATGCGCAGACCCTCACCAGGGGATTCTATAGAGGAATAGCATTCGCCACCCCAAAACCCCAATCCTCTCTGACGAAAACACCAGCAGTTAAATCACTGATGGTCTGCTCATGCGCATAACGAAAAATGCCCGTAAGGGGTAACATCAATTTCAAAATTAGCCCCAAGGCCACGGTGCGGAAACTTCAACTCGGAAACAACGCTGCATCAGCCAAACTGACTTGTCCTTGCACTGAATTGCCATGAATAATCTTTTAAAACCTCACAATATCGACTCAGCACTCCCAACATAACCCATACATCCCTAAAACAGTCACTTCTCTTCTGCGCATATTCATGTCAATTTAGTGC
Source organism: Halyzia sedecimguttata (assembly GCA_937662695.2). NCBI lineage: Eukaryota > Metazoa > Arthropoda > Insecta > Coleoptera > Coccinellidae > Halyzia > Halyzia sedecimguttata. The sequence goes on from OW569415.2 coordinate 17,436,734, forward strand.
ACGGATACAAGTCAGTTTGGGGGAAATAGCGCTGTTTCCGAGTTGAGATGTGCAATCCGTGGCCCTGGGGAGTTTTCGTCTGAGAGGATTTGGGATTTGAGGTGCAGGATGCTATTCCTCCTTAGAATCTCCTTGGAAGTGTCTGCACATGCGTGGATTGGAGCAGTGATATCTCCTGAACCAATAGTGTTGAAGAATCAGAAGTAACCCCTTTCGGAGATTTTTCATTTCACGCATGAGCAGACAAGAAGTGATTTAACTGCTGGAGGTTTCGTCTGAGAGGATTAGAGTTTTCAGGAATTGGAAGCTATTCCTCCATAGAATCCCCTTGGAACTGTCTGCGAATGCGTGGATTGGAGCAGTGATATCTCCTGAACCAATGGTGTTGAAGAATCAGAATTTTGTGTGAAGTGTTATTTTCAGTGGACTTTAAGCAACGAGTAGATTGCGTATGCGCAGAGGAGACGTTTGGATTGTATGGCTCATGCTGGGAGTGGTTAGCGTCTAGCGGTGATGGATTTGGTGCTGAGCCGTCATTTTAAGGTTTTAAGAGAAATTTCATGGCAATTCTGTGCATAGACAAGTCAGTTACGAGGAAATAGGGTTGTTTCCGAGTTGAAATGTATGTATCGTGGCCCTGGGACGAATTTATAAATAACTATATTCGGTAGATCTATATTAAATCACGTTCGGATTTGGAGAAGTGGCAATTGCGTTCCTTACGGAGGTCCCATAGCCGCAATATTTTTCGATCTATGGTAAAGCTAACAGCCAGACTGAATTGATAGCCATATTTGTTAAAGGAAATGGAAAAAATAAAAAAAAGCACTGACGTAAAGTCAGTACTCTTTGACGCGCGTATTCACGGTGGCTAATTTGAATTGAGTTATGAGTACTTCAAGCTCAGTGCAATGAGTGAGCCGGAGATCTACCCAAAGGATAGTGGATACGATTCACTGTCGGTTCAAAAATTAACTGTGCTGTATCTAAGCTGCCATAAGGATAGAGTAACAATGTTTAAAAAGAACACAACTGATTCTCCTCAGTCGCACAAGCTCCTAGGAGATTCTGAGGGATCTCCTTGAAAAAGACTTGACAGGTTCAGTATAATCATAATCATGTTTATAGCAGGCGCGCCAAATGCAGATTGACCTGACAATGAAAGAAAAAGTGTATAAAGCATTGACGTGGGGTCAATCTGCCTTGGCACACGTGCTATGAACATGAATATGGTTTTACTGACCCTGCCAATTCTTTCCCAAGGAGATCCTTCAGAATCTTTTAGGAGCTTGTGCGATTGAAGAGTGTCAGTTGTGTTCTTTTTCAACATTTTTACTCTATCCTTATGGCAGCTTAGATACAGCACTGTTAATTTTTGAACCGACAGTGAATGGTGTCCACAATCCTTTGGGTAGATCTCCGGCTCGCTCTATCCACTGAGCTTGTAGTACTCATCATTCAATTCAAATTAGCCACGGTGAACACGCGCGCCAAAGAGTACTGACTTCACGTCAGTGCTTTTTGTCTTTCATTGTTAAGCCAATCTGCATTTGGCGCGCCTGCTATAAACATGATTATGATTATACTGACCCTCCCAAGTCTTTCCGAGGAGATCCCTCAGAATCTTCTAGGAGCTTGTGCGACTAACGGGAGTCAGTTGTGTTCTCTTTCAACTTTGTTACTCTTTCCTTATGGCAGCATAGATACAGCACTGTTAATTTTTGAACCGACAGTGAATGGTGTCCACTATCCTTTGGGTAAATCTCCGGCTCGCTCTATTCACTGAGCTTGTAGTACTCATCATTCAATTCAAATTAGCTATCGTGAACACGCGTGCCAAAGAGTTCTGACTTCACGCCAGTGCTTTTTTTTATTTTTTCAAGTTCCTTTAACAAATATGGCTATCAAAACAGTTTGGTTGTTAGCTTTACCGTAGATCAAAAAAAAAAAAAATGGGGTTATGGGACCTCTGTTAGGAATGCAATTGCCTCTTCTCCAAATCCGAACGTAATTTAATATAGATCTACCGAATATAGTTATTTATAAATTCACCCCAGGGCCACGATACGGACATTTCAACTCGGAAACAACGCTATTTCCCCGAAACTGTTTTGTCCGTGCACAGAATTGCCATGAAATTTCTCTTAAAACCTTGAAATGACGACTCAGCACCAAATCCATCACCGCTAGACGCAAACCACTGCCACCATGAGCCATACAATCCAATCGTCTCCTCTGCGCATACGTAATCTACACGTTGCTTAAAGTCCACTGAAAATAACACTTCACACAAAATTCTGACTCTTCAACACCATTGGTTCAGGAGATATCACTGCTCCAATTCACGCATTCGCAGACAGTTCCAAGGGGATTCTATGGAGGAATAGCATCCAATTCCTGAAAACTCTAATCCTCTCAGACGAAACCTCCAGCAGTTAAAGCACTTCTTGTCTGCTCATGCGTGAAATGAAAAATCTCCGAAAGGGGTTACATGAATTTCGAATTATGAACGCAATTTCTTCACCTATTCTCCAAATCACAAAGCAATTCAAAATTGATCATCCAAAAATAGTTATTTATGAATTGGCCCCAGGTCCACTACACAGACATTTCATCTCGAAAACAACGCTATTTTCTCGAAACTGACTTGTTCGTTCACAGAATTGTCTTGAATTTTCTTTTAAAACCTCACAATATTGGCTCAGCGCAAAATCCATGACCGCTAGACGTAAACCGCACCCAACATAAGCCATACAACCCAAAAAGAGCCACGTCACGTCTGCGCATGCGCAATCTACTCGTGTCTGAAAGTCCTCTCAAAATCACACACTGCACACAAAACTCTGATTCTTCAAAACCATTGCTTCAAAAGATATCGCACCTTCAATCCACGCATGCGTTAAGTAATAGCATCCTGCACCTCAAATCCCCAATCCTCTCAGACGAAAACTCCAGCAGTTAATTCACATATAGTCTGCTCATGCGCATAACGAAATATGCCCGTAGGGGGTAATATCAATTTAAATATTAGCCCCAGGGCCACGGTACGCACACTTCAACCTGGAAACAACGCTATTTTCGCCAAACTGACCTGTGTCCATGCACTGAATTGACATGAATATTGTATTAAAACCTCAAATATCGGCTCAGTACTCCCAACATAACCCATACAACCCAAAAACAGTAATTTCTCTTCTGCGCATGCGCCATCTACTTGTGGCCGGAAGTCCTCCCAAAATCACACACCTTACAAAAAACTCTGATTCTCCAACACTGTTGGTTCAGGAGATATCGCATCTTTAAACCACGCAACCGCAGACCCTCACCAGGGGATTTTATGGAGGAACAGCATCCGCCACCCCAAAACCGCAATCGTCTCTGACGAAAACACCAGCAGTTTTATCACTATTGGTCTGCTCATGCGCATAACGAAAAATGCCCGTAAAAGGTAATATCAATTTCAAAATTAGCCCCAGGGCCACGGTACGCACACTTCAACTCGTAAACAACGCTATTTCGCCCAAACTGACTTGTGTCCGTGCACTGCATTGCCATGAATATTCTTTTAAACCCTCACAATATCGGCTCAGCACTACCAACATAACCCATACAACCAAAAAACAGTCACTTCTCGTCTGCGCATGCGCAGTCTACCCGTGGCTGAAAGTCCTCCCAAAATCAGACACCTTACAAAAAACTCCGATTCTCCAACACTAGTGGTTCAGGAGATATCGCATCTTTTTTCAGCGCAGTCATTCACCGGGGGATTCTATGGAGGAATAGCATCCGCCACCCCAAAAACCCCAATCCTCTCTGACGAAAACTATAGCAGTTAAATGACGTCCCATCTGCGCATGCGCACAACGAAAATTGCCCGGAAAGGGCAGCATGAACTCAAAAAAAATAGGTTTTGGAATTTCAAGCAAAATATTCCGCAAAATAGTAGTAATTTTTCGAATTTTTTCATGTCACGTGATCTTCACGGAATTTTGCGGAAGTGTTTGCTTTTGTCTTCTGCATCTAACTTTATGGCCACTTTATATGCCACTTTATGGCCATCCGGTCAGTACAAAACATATAAAGGCATATAAAGGTCATGATTCTACAATTTGATGCCAAATTTCAGATAGATCGAGTGATCGGTTACGGAAATATTCATAAAAAACGTTTTTACTAAAAACTGCCCTAACTCCGAAACCGTTCCCCCCATAACGAACTTGTCCCAGTTATTTACGCTACAAAAAAAATCTCGTTCCGTTCAAGAGTTATCGTGCTAACTACCGGCCGGACCGGACAGACAGAATTGAATTTGACCTCGAATTCTTCATCAGGGAGTCGAACCCAATCGTTTGAAACCATTATCGAAAAAAAAATTAGAAAAATACAGACATTGTAGCAAAATGATAGCACGCTGTTCCATGCGGAACACGCGCGCAAAAAGTGTCATAAAAAAAAACAAGAGTGCCAAAACTTATTAATCCAAAACCACCAGACCGATTCAACCTAATAACTTATCCCAGATATTCATTCCTCAAATCTACTATGAAAATTATATTATATCCATTGAAACTTAGCCAATATTCAAGTTTTGTTTCACTGGGGATATTCTGTACCCAATTGGATTAACGTACCAAAGTATATATTTCCATCATCATATTGATATATATATATATTCGTATGAACAATTAATCAACACATTGAAAAAAAAAAATGACAAATACCAACACAATACACTACAATTCACTAAATTAAATATTAAATATTTGGATCACAGCCGCAAGTTACACTGTCGTAGCCATTCTGCTGCATTCGGTGTGAGGTCATGTAGCTCTTGTAGTGTGCCTGAAGGAGGAAACGGGACATTCCAGGACCAGGTGGGTGATTGTTTGTTCATCGGCGCCGCAGTTGTCGCATCGTGGGCTGTCGGCAGCTCCCCACTGGGTAAGGCTTTTGTTGCAGATTCCGTGACCCGTTATAACGACATGCGACTGTTCCCAAGTCGCAGTGGTTAAGATCGGAGCTACTATAACTCAGGGATCCGCGGTCTAGCTCCAGTGGAGATGGGAGTGGATTCCTAAAAAGGGAACCTAGTAAATGGGCGCCAGGTAAATTTAAGTCTCCCAGATACCCCTGCGTAATGTACTAATTCCTAAATTCACCAAAAGAATATTCACGCTAATAACAAACAGTTTATTCTAATAGCATACAACCCAGGTCTTTAGATCCAGCAAAATTAAACTATTATGAAACCCTGAATAAGGGTGGCGGAAATTGTACGTAGATATTATTCTTGGATTCAAATACGCGTCGCTTGAGCTCAGGCGCATTCACGTTTCTCCTCTATGATCATATACGATTACTACAAATCTTGCCCCAATTTCCGCTTTCCAATAACAATAACCTAGATAATTGATATCAATATATGTTCAAGTTATATATATAGTATGTATAAGATGATTCGGGATATGTTTTCTATAACTTGCGTGCTATTCCTTGTGCCTGAACGTATTATTGCCTCGATGGTCTCGCAATACCGTTCTCCTTCCCTTTGTACTCGCCGTCTGCGACTTTTGACTGAATGTCCCACAGCGCTGCTTCCTGACCACCTTATATATTAATATGTAAGCTGATCCCGTACATTCCTCAAAGGAAACATATTGCAATATTGCATAGTTGCGAGCGGTAGCGTTGACCGCCAGAATGCTTATTCAGCATAGTAGTTCACGTAAGGTGGATACCTCGTAGGATAAGGCAAGTCTGTAGATAACCATCGTATCGATTAGATCGTTGTATTTTTTCATTAGAATAAACTGCTTTCAATAGTTCTCCATATTTTTTAAAAAAGTGTTTTCAAGTTGTTATTATATTTCTGGCGACGAGGATGGGATGCTGTTAGTTTTTTTTGATAAAAAAATACGTGAAAATCATTTCTTAGAACAGTATCCAAAAAAAAAAAGTTGTGAGAAAATTGTGACGTCAATCCCATACCGGTGAAACTGATCAAGAACCTACAACCAACCCACGAGTGAGCAAGAGATCAAGAAGAAAGGCTGAATCCCTGACGAACAGAAAGGTGAACCCTCTCCGACCTGCTTGCGAACTTTTCAACATTCGAAGACACCCTTAGACTGATCGAGTAGCGCCTATCAGCAAGGATTGGAAGAACTGAAAGTAAGTTGATCTATGACTTCCTAGTTTTCCTATTCCCTAGACCAAAGGAATATTAGATTAATTTTTTTTATTATTTTGTAAGAAACAAACTGAGTATATCTCATATTCCAAAATTGAGAATTTATTAGAGCAATTTAAAAATTTAAAAATGACTCAACCAACAATTAGTCACGCAAATACTGATATTAATGATTTGAAATTATTCGGAGATCTCTTACCAATATTTAGTGGAAATTCTCACGAATTACAATCATTTATTGTAGAGATAGAAAATTATATAGAAAAGTTTGGTTCAACAGGAAACTCTAGAATAACTCAATATTGTTTTGCCATGATAAAATCTAGAATCATTGATGAAGCTCGAATAATTATAAATTCAGGACCTATTCCAAACTCCTGGATAGAATTGAAACAAGCATTAATCAATAAATTTGGATTTAGAATCAATTTTGATGTATTGCAAGATCAATATCAAAATTTGCGCAGAACACATAAAGAATCCCTTTTAGATTTCCTTGAAAGAATTAAACATACGAAATTACAATTTGACTACCAATTACAAATGCAAGGCTTTAATATGAATGAACTCGTAATTTATAGAAATATATCGGAAAAAATTGGACACAGAGTTATTTACAACAACGTAGATGAAAATGTCAGGAATCTTTTAGATAGTAATGTTAAGAATTTCGATGATACCTGCAAAATGTTGGAAAATCGAGAAATTAAGCGACAACAGTTAATTTTCATTCCAAATTTTAAGTCATTTTCACATAGTCCTCCAATGAAGAATGAAAGAATTAATTTCCCAAATCATAATATACTTCAACAAACAAATTATAATCAAAATAGAAATTTTTCAATGCAACCCAATCGAAATTTAGCTCAATCAAAATTTTTCACAAATAACGAAGGGTATAGTAACTTTCCAAGTCAACCCTTACAAATGCAATCACGTAGAGATATAACCCAACCAAAATTTTTCACGAATGATCAAGTGTTTGGCAAACCACCTGATGTATTCAAACCTAATCCCAATTATAGACCGAATAACAGACCGGAACCAATGTCCGTAAGAACAAGAATTTTGCCAACTAAACGACCAAATGAGTCAACAAGCATAAGACAGAAAAAACCGAATTATCAACCTAGAGAAAATCATTTTAGGCCCAATGCACCACCAAATTTCATTTCAGAAGAATTGTATAACACGGAACAACAAAATGAATCATTTGAATACGAACAATATGACGTAGATGTCGATCAAAACCACGATACGGATTATCAAAATTCGGAACAAGCTCAATCATATAATGTAGATCAAAATTTTCAAGAAATTGCCTACCTACCAGTCACACATGACCTAAATTATTTCAACCATGAAAGAATCGCTAGTCTCCCATATATAAGGTTAGAAAACCCCCCTTGTAAATTGTTAGTAGATTCAGGTAGCTCCATTTCTATTATTGATCCAATGATTGCGTATAATTATTTTCCTAACTCAATCTATGAAGAAATGACGAATTTCACAACAGCTACAGGAAAAGACTTCTATAAAAATAAACTTCTATTTCCTCTTGATATGTTTGGTTGTGACACAACTTACCCATTCGTAGTTTATAAATTTCATCCCCAATATGACGGAGTTATAGGATATAATTTGATGAAAGATTTGCAACTCAATTTAGACCTTAAAAATAAAATACTGACTAATGGAATCGTTTCCCATGAACTCCATTTACAACAAGTAAAACCTCGAGAGAAATTATCAGTAGATTTAGATCACTTAGATGAAAATATGAAAAACCAAGTCACCAAGATTTTACATAGTAATGAATCGGATTTGAATTATAGTCTCCCTGTTGAGAATACTGAAAACGAGAAAGTATCAAACTATATTGAACAATATAATCAAAATTTAAAAAACATTTCTGAAGTTCTAACGAATAACAATAAGAAAAACGAAATCAGAAGGCAGAAGGATAATCAGCACCAAACAGAAAATGTTGTTCTTGACGAAAATAGAAAAACGTATTTAAAATTACCAGCAGATGCAAAATTGAAACCTCGATTTAAAGAATCAAAAATAAAAATTTTGGATAATATTCGGATAAAAGAGCCTGATAAAGGCCATATCTATCATAAAAATAGAATCAAGCAACGAAAAAAATAAACATCATTTGTTTTAGGATGAATCTTTATATCAAGGGTATTTTCAAAAATTACAAAACAATGTAGGTACCATAGAAACAAGTCAAAATCAAGTTATAAGTGTAATTAATTATATATCCAATAGATTCCAAAATCAAACGAATATCATGGTACAACAAATGAATAAGTTCATGAAACTTCAACAGATTCTAGACAAAATTATTCTTTTACAATTCGAACAAATTAAAATATCTAGGATATTCGCAGAAATCAATACAGCCGTTAGTTTTGCTAGACTACATTTGTTGCATGAATCAATATTACCTTTAAATTATTTCAGAAACTATGTCCAAAATAATGATTTACTTAGGCATTTGATATACTTGAAAGATTTCTACTCAGTATGTTTCACATCAGTTAAAATTCAAAACGAACAAATATTATTTGTGATTAGAGTACCTTTGGTAAATCCCATTCCTTTCGAAACCTATGAACTTAAATTTATTCCCTTCCTTAATACCTACCCTATAGATCAACCGAAGTATCTATTAATCCAACAAGAAGAAATCAAGTGGTCCCTATATGAAGATTGTCAACATGTAGAAGAATGGATGTTGTGCCCACAGAATAAACTAGTGAAACCACCCTTATGTTATAGTGAGTTTGTGAAAGAAAAAAGAGAAAACTGTTCCAGACAAAGTGCTCAGGAAGTGAACGACTTGATATTATTACCTGATGGAAATTATCTATCTGTATTTAATGATTTGTTGAAAGAAAATTGTTCAGGACATCTATCATATGAACATGAACCAAGAAAAATTCTTTTAGTAGAGAGTAAATGTCACATATCCAATGGTCACAAGACATTTCATCCATCAACAACTAATCATGTGTACCATCAATTTCAATTGAATAATATGAATTTCTCACATATTCAGGATTTAATCATAGAACCTTTGAATGTATCATATTTTGCAGAATCCAACTTGTTTAAGTGGAATTTACACTCTAATTATATTTCCTCTCTTTATTATTTCATTTTCCTAATAATCTGTTTAATTGGAATTTTCATTATATTATATAAGGTATTCATAATTAAATTTTCAAAACTGATTGAAAAACAGAGTTCAACCATTGAGATTGAACTCAGTTCTTTAAAAGGGGGAGGTAATATGTAAGCTGATCCCGTACATTCCTCAAAGGAAACATATTGCAATATTGCATAGTTGCGAGCGGTAGCGTTGACCGCCAGAATGCTTATTCAGCATAGTAGTTCACGTAAGGTGGATACCTCGTAGGATAAGGCAAGTCTGTAGATAACCATCGTATCGATTAGATCGTTGTATTTTTTCATTAGAATAAACTGCTTTCAATAGTTCTCCATATTTTTTAAAAAAGTGTTTTCAAGTTGTTATTATATTTCTATATACTCGGGATCGGTAACACTGCGTTGGCTGTCTCACAGCGCTACTTATGGACCACCTTGTATATATCCGAATGTCTCAGTTACACTCTTCCTGACATAAAAAATCGTGCTGGCCTCAAAAACTCCTGCCACCATAAAAACTCGTGCTGGCACAAAACTCGGGCTGCCACAAAAACTTCGGACTGCCACAAAAACTCCTGATGTTACAAAAACCCCTGATGTTCGGGGTTGTCCTGCACACGTTTGCTTCGAAACCAAATCTTGTCGTGCCTCCACCAAATAATTCTTCAAGCACACAGCGATGTTCTGTCAAAGTCGCCAAGATCGTTCACGTGGTCAACTCTTAGATTTGCAGAAAGGTCTTTATATCCTCTTTCGAGACGAGTGCAAGTTACCTGTTATCTTCCCAAATCAAACCAATGTAACGCTCACTCCTAATTCGATTTTCGAAACTATATCCAATTAAGAAGAAATCACCAATTCTTACGAAGTTCCGAAAATACGCCTAACCTACTGCTCCTCCGTCGAATGTTGACAAAATGGACGACCTCATGTCCCTGACTGGCGCAGACCCTCACAAATTTCAGACTGTCACAATTCAACAATATTGCCAACTTATTCGGTTCTTCGAATCCAACAATTACTATTCAGCGTCGACTGGCACCACTGAGATCCAACCTCAAATTCGACGTCAACACAAACGACATAAACGACACTCGCCAACCAAACGTAAAGAAACCCTTGCCCGGGTCAAAAAGAAACGTTACACCGTGCGAATTCTATTGAGATTACACCACTCTCTTCTTGGCAGTTTGAACCCAGCAACCTTGAGACAAGGGCATGCACAAATTATAATATCCTATAATCCTCATCATTCTACGATAGCTGAGTTATTTCATTGATAATTTTGTATTCGATAATACTTTGTTTTCTAGAACAGGAAGTATTTTATATCGTGAGCAACGAATTTTTAATAGAACCAGAAATAAATATGACACGTCTCTTATCGGTAGATAGATGAACACAGATCATGAAAATCATTCATACAAATACGGACGTTAATTTTCGATAACAGCATTCCGTGAAATCCTAGAATTACGATTTATTATTGAAATTTTGAAAAATCATATCTCCGAAAGTATTAGCTTGTTGAAAATGATATCACCGAATTCTTATGACAAAACTGCATTTTAAAAAATTTATTTTTGTGTTGCTCCGAAACCATCAGGATGATTTTGCCCAATAACGAACTTAACCGAGATATTTATCTCGCAAACCTACTATGAAAATTTCGACTGTCTAGTTCGTTCCGTTCGTGAGTTATCGTGTTAACCGCGGGCCGCGGACGTCCGGACAGAATCGTATTTGACCACGGATTCTTGATCAGTGAGTAGAACCAATTGTTTAAGAATATTTCCATCCAAAAATTCGAATATTACAGTCATTAAGGCACTCTCTTCCGAGGAACGAGAGGGCCAAAATAGGAAATCTATCTCCGCTAAAGCCTCCCAAGCTTGGTCTGTTTTCAACCGATTCTTATAATCTTCGGACCTCTTGTCCCACAAAATTTGATTCAATCTCACTTCATTGATTAGTTCCTATTTGAAATTCATTCTGAAATTAAATATGCAAGAAAGAACGCAAGGTCGTACTACCAAAATCAAATGGGTTGATCGTATGCGTTTATCCGACTGTAGACCGTTCGAACAACTGGAGTGCATGACCAATAGAGACACAACTGTGTTAATATTGTTGTTGTTGTTGTTTATATGCGTTTATGCGTAGTCCGCAGGATCTACTCGTACGATCATGAATCAAATCGGTCGTACGATGGCGCATAATGGACGGATTGGTTTGATTCATGATCGTACGAGTAGATCCTGCGGACTACGCATAAACGCATACTTATAAACAATCATGCATGTAAGCACAGTTGTGTCCAAATGGGTCATAGAACTCCAGTTGGTCGTACGATCTACAGTCGGATAAACACATACGATCGGTTAGTTTGATTTTGGTAGTACGACCTTGCGTTCTTTCTTGCATATTCAATTTCAGCTTTGTGGGACAAGAGGTCCGAAAATTATAAGAACCGGTTGAAAACAGACCAAGCATGGGAGTATTCAGCGGAGACAGATTTCCTTTTTTGCATGCTTTTTCTGGGGAACCGTCTGCTATCATTTTACCCAAATACCTGTAATGTTCTATTTTTGCGCGCGTGTTCCGCAAGGAACAGCGTGCTATCATTTCGTCACAATGTCTGTATTTTTCGAATTTTTTTTCGAAAATGGTCTCAAACGATTAGGTTCGACTTCCTGATGAAGAATTCGAGATCAAATTCAATTCTGTCCGGCCGGTCCGGCCGGCCGTTAGCACGATAACTCTCGAACGGAACGACTTAGAGCGTTGAAATTTTCAGGGTAGATTTGTAGCGTAAATATCTCGGACAAGTTCGTTAACGGGCGAAATCCACCGAGCGGTTTCGGAGTTAAGGCCCTTTTTAGTCAAAACGTTTTTTATGAATATTTCCGGAACTGATTGCTCGATCTTTCTGAAATTTGGCACCAATATGAAGAATCATGACCTTTATATGCCTGCGAAGTTTTGTTTTGATCGGAAGGCCCTAAAGTGCCAAAAAAAAATTTCAAAAATTTTTAAATTTTGTTTTCAGGATAACTCGAAAAATACTGATCTGATTAAATTGAAACTCAGTAGTTAGATGCAAAAGACCGATGCAAACACTTTTGCAAAATTTCGTGAAGATCACGTGACATGAAAAAAATAAAAAAAATACTACTATTTTGCGGAATACTTTGCTTAAAATGCCGAAACCTATTTTTTTGAGGTTCATGCTGCCCTTTCCGGGCATTTTTCGTTGTGCGCATGCGCAGATGAGAAGTCATTTAACTGCTGTAGTTTTCGTCAGAGAGGATTGGGGTTTTGGGGTGGCGGATGCTATTCCTCCATAGAATCCAGATCCCTGGTGAGGGTCTGCGCATGCGTAGATTAAAGATGCGATATCTTCCGAACCACTAGTGTTGGAGAATCGGAATTTTTTGTAAGGTGTGTTATTTTGAGAGGACTTTTAGCCGCCAGTAGATTGCGCATGCGCAGAAGAGAAGTCATTTAACTGCTGTAGTTTTCGTCAGAGAGGATTGGGGTTTTAGGGTGGCGGATGCTATTCCTCCATAGAATCCAGATCCCTGATGAGGGTCTGCGCATGCGTAGATTAAAGATGCGATATCTTCCGAACCACTAGTGTTGGAGAATCGGAATTTTTTGTAAGGTGTGTTATTTTGAGAGGACTTTTAGCCGCCAGTAGATTGCGCATGCGCAGAAGGGAAGTGACTGTTTTCGGGTTGGATGGGTTATGTTGGGAGTGCTGAGTCGATATTATGAGGTTTTAAAAGAATATTCATAGCAATTCAGTGCAAGGACAAGTCAGTTTGGGGAATGTAGCGTTGTTTCCGAGTTAAAGTGTCCGTACCGTGGCCCTGGGGCTAATTTTGAAATTGAAGTTACCCCTTACAGGCATTTTTCGTTATGCGCATGAGCAGACCATCAGTGATTTAACTGGAGGTGTTTTCGTCAGAGAGGATTAGGGTTTTGGGGTGGCGGATGCTATTCCTCTATAGAATCCCCTGTTGAGGGTCTGCGCATGCGTGGATTAAAGATGTGATATCTCCTGAACCACTAGTATTGGAGAATCGGAGTTTTTTGTAAGGTGTGTTATTTCGACAGGACTTTTAGCCGCGAGTAGATTGCGCATGCGCAGAAGAGAAGTGACTGTTTTTGGGTTGGATGGGTTATGTTGGGAGTGCTGAGTCGATATTAAAGGGTCTTAAAAGAATATTCATAGCAATTCAGTGCAAGGACAAGTCAGTTTGGGGGATGTAGCGTTGTTTCAGAGATGTAGTGTCCGTACCGTGGCCCTGGGGCTAATTTCGAAATTGATGTAACCCCTTACGGGCATTTTTCGTTATGCGCATGAGCAGACCATCAGTGATTTAACTGCTGGTGCTTTCGTCAGAGAGGATTGGGGTTTTGGGGTGGCGGATGCTATTCCGCTATAGAATCCCCTGGTGAGGGTCTGCGCATGCGTGGATTCAAGAAGCGATATCTCCTGAACCACTAGTGTTGGAGAATCGGAGTTTTTTGTGAGGTGTGTAATTTTGGGAGGACTTGCAGCGAGTATACTGCGCTTGCGCAGACGAGAAGTGAATGGTTTTGGGTTGTTTGGGTTATGTTGGGAGTAATGAGCCGATATTGTGAGGTTTTAAAAGAATATTCATGTAAATTCAGTGCACGGACACAAGTCAGTTTGGGGGAAATAGCGTTGTTTCCGATTTGAAATGTCTGTATGGTGGCCCTGAGGCGAATTTATAAATAGCTATATTCGGTAGATCTATATTAAAATACGTTCGGATTTGGAGAAGATGCAATTGCGTCCCTAATGGAGGACCCACAACCGCATTTTTTTCCGATCTACGGTAAAGCTAACAGCCAAACTGTATTGATAGCTATATTTGTTAAAGGAACTTGAAAAAAAAAAAAAAAGCACTGACGTGAAGTCAGTACTCTTTGGCGCGCGTGTTCACGGTGGCTAATTTGAATTGAATGATGAGTATTTCAAGCTCAGTGGATAGAGCGAGCCGACTCTCCTTAGTCGCACAAGCTCCTAGAAGATTTGGGAGGGTCAGTATAATCCCAATCATGTTTATAGCACGCGCGCAAAAGCAGATTGACTTAACAATGAAAGAAAAAGTGTAAAAAGTCAATCTGCTTTGGCGCGCGTGCTATAAACATGATTGGGATTATACTGACCCTCCCAAATCTTCTAGGAGCTTGTGCGACTAAGGAGAGTCGGCTCGCTCTATCCACTGAGCTTGAAATACTCATCATTCAATTCAAATTAGCCACCGTGAACACGCGCGCCAAAGAGTACTGACTTCACGTCAGTGCTTTTTTTTTTTTTTGCTGAAAATGGTCTCAAACGATTTAAATTCTGTCCGGCCGTTGCGACGATAACTTGAGAACAGAAAGATATAGCGACTTGAAATTTTCAGTAGCGCTTCATGCGAGAGCGAGATTTTTCTCGCTCAAAAAATACTGATCCTATTCAATTAAAACATGGTAATTAGTTGTAGAATGCTGACGCGCAAATTATTGAGAAATTTGGTGAGGTTCATATCACTGAAATATTTCAAGAAAATTATGAATAAATTGGTTCAAGCACTAACCGGAAGTCAGGAGCTATTGCGCGTATGATCAGTTATCCATTCTCCTGTATTGGACACTCTTAATCAAATTTACCATAATACAGGAGAATGGACAATAGAACATACGCGCAAAAACTCTTGACTTCACGTCCGTACTTGGATCAATTTTTTTTTAGTAATTTTTTGGAATTTTTGAGGGGTACGGTTCTTACTTACAGAATTGTAAACACGGCTTTATGTCGATATTCTACCACTAGTTACCAAGCTTCAATTCGATCGACTCTATATTTTTTGAGTTATACAGGAAATAATATTCCAGAAGGGTATAACTCTGAAACCGTTGGACCGATTATGCCCGTAAACGAACTTAACTCTCACATTCAGATACGCAACATACCCTGGAAATTGCAAGTCCCTATCTCCTTCCGTTCGAAAGTTATCGTGGCAAAGGTCACCCATCCATCTACTGAACTTACCTCGAAACTTCCACATGGCTGCTCGAATCTCCAAAAATACATATCCGATCGTGCTCAAACTTGAAACTTGGCAGTAGATTGCAAAATTTACGAGCGACTAAATCCCAGGTTGCGTTCCACGATTTGATTGGTTCCATCTATGCGCCGATTTTATTGGTTGGAAGTGTGGTGGTATTTTCAAAAACCACGGTTTTACTCGCCTGTCAATCTTAGACATGGAATATATGCTGTCGATCAGGGAAAATACTTGTACGTGTTTGTTGATTTAGTGTAAAACACACTATGGACATGCACTTAACTTACAACATTTAAGGCTTCCACAAATGGATAAATGCAGCTAAACTCTCATTGGGAGTCCCACCATCAAGGTAGGAGAGGTAGGACTGAAAACCATGTATAACCATCAAAACCTTAATCGAATATCGAAATGCAGCTAAAAGATTCCGATTTTATTTTTTTTCTTTATTTTTAGGATTCTAGATTCATATATGATAAAATTAATGAGGAAAATTTAAATCGAGAAGATTAAATATCAAGAAATGATATTCAGAATATCAAAACATCATATCATATTAACATAGCAGAGGGAGTTAAGCATGATAATGATGCTATATCAGTCAATGTGTGGGTCAATCAATGTAGGAAAGAAGAAAATAATTATTGTATATTGTATTATAAACAACAGGGAGTAGAGGTGGAGGATGATTTATGCATGCATAATAAGTTGTGCAGTACAGATTTTTGTTTAATTATAATGACAGATTTTCAAAAAAAAAATTATAGAGAAATTTGGTAACAATATAGTGGCATTAGATGGGACCTGCCATGGCTTGAATAATTATGATTTTGAGTTAACAACGTACAATTATGGTGGTGGATAAATTTGGTGAAGGACTACCGGTTTCTTTTATGTTTAGTAAAAGAAAGGACATACATTTATGAAATTTCTTTTGACATAATTAATTTGAATTTAGGAGTAGTTTCTCCAAAAGTATTTATGACTAACATTGTTCTCACCTTTTACAGCGCTTGGTGCAGTATAATGGGACCAGTAGAACAGCAGTTATTTTGCTAATGGCACATTGACCGTGCATGGCAGCAAAACTTATCCAAAATTAATAATAAAGATCATGCAGAGGTTTATAAATTTGTATAATTTTTGCAGCAGTGTACTAACGTAGATATATTTGCTGAATGTCTGCAAAATACAACTTCACAACTACTTTTAGATGAAACCCATGACGATATATTTTCAAAATAATTATCGTAAATGGGCTTACTGTTTCCGGGCACATTGTGGCATAAACACAAATATGTGTTTAGAATCTATGCATAAAAGTGATTAAATATTTTTATTTTGTTGGAAAAAAAGTTAAAAGATTAGATAAAAGTTTGCATGTGCTCCTAAAATATATTAGAGATAAGTCTGTTGATAGGATTATAAAAAACATCAAAGGTAAGCACACTATTCATACAAAAAATATTTTATTGAAGCATAGCTAGGAGCAGCTCTATCAGCCTGATTTCATTATTAATGTTGACAATGATAAAAAAAACAGATACCTATCTAATCAGTACTCTGTCTGGCAAAAAGGAAACTGGTGAAATTTATTGTATAGAGAAACTTCGGAATGAAAGCTGTTGCGTTTTAATGTATGAGATTTATAAAATTTGTTATCACACATATTCCTGTACCTGCAGTGATTTTTCCATCCGAAACTTCATTTGTAAACATGTTCATTTTTTGGTAATGAATCTTGAAAAAGGAAATGAATTGCCAGAAACACAGCAATTAGTAACTGATGATAACAATCTTGATAACACCACATTAGAAAGGAACGATAATCTAAAAATTTAAAAGAATATGTGTCTGCGCAAATTTTATGTACCATGAGCAAGCTCCAAAATAGTATGAATAATCTGTATAATGGAGTACTTTTGCAAATCCAAAGGCATTTGAATTTGATTGATAATTTAATCGATTTACCAAGCAGTTCAAAACTGAATCATTTGTTCCTGTTCAGCCTAATGAACCTATAAATAAAAAAATTAAACACCAGACCAGATTTTTTTTAACTCAAAAAAAAAAAGGAAAGCTAATAGGAAGCAATGTAAAAAGCCAACTCATTCTGAATCGGTGGAAATAAGTGAGATTTTAAAGAATAATTTCAACCAATTATACAGGGTCTTTCACGAGGAACCTCACCCATATTTATACGGGAAACTACACAACGTATTTTCATGAAATTCAGCACTTATAAGTACTTCACGATGCTGATGAAATCTAAAATATTTTCAAGGCATGAGCACCTCCGGTTTTCCCGGAAATGACGTCAACTTCCGTTTTTCAAATTAGAACACCATTTTTTCATTGCAGAAATAGATTCCTTAGAAAATTTCAAGTTATTTTGATGTAACATTTTTCAGTTTTGGTTGGAAAATTCTCTCTGAGCGGGAAAATTCGAAAAAAAAATCGAAAATAGAGCTCCGCTGAAACAAGAATAACTTCGAGGTTTTTGGATGGAAAACTTTCATTTTTGGGATTTTTCAAGATGTAAGATTGATGTATCCACTTTAAAAATCAAAATCGCAATTCATGATACAGGGGGTAAAAAAATCGCTTTCAAAGTTAGGGATGACAAAATCGTGAAAAATCAATTTTTTCAAATTAGAACCCCATTTTCTTATGGCAGATATTGAATCTACGTTAAAAAATAATGTGAGTGTATGCATCACATCTTTGCCCTTAAGTGGATATTTTCTGAGTTATTCACAAAAAACTGTTTTTCGTCTTGAATTTTCAGCTATTTCTTTTCCCTTCACGCCAAAAAGATGAAATTTTCAGGAACTGTTACTTAAACCATGTTTTAGATTTTACTACCCTAATATGCAAGAGAAAAAAGTTACAGGTTGTTCCTAAATAGATGGCGAATTTTGATTCGAATTTGTATCGGAAACCTCTTTATTTCAACTAATCGGCCATCGGTTTTCTCTCCAGTGATAAATAAATAATTCCTTATGAACCATATGCAAAAACTTACCATGAATTGCCAGAAACACAGCAATTAGTAACTGATGATAACAATCTTGATAACACCACATTAGAAAGGAACGATAATCTAAAAATTTAAAAGAATATGTGTCTGCGCAAATTTTATGTACCATGAGCAAGCTCCAAAATAGTATGAATAATCTGTATAATGGAGTACTTTTGCAAATCCAAAGGCATTTGAATTTGATTGATAATTTAATCGATTTACCAAGCAGTTCAAAACTGAATCATTTGTTCCTGTTCAGCCTAATGAACCTACTAGTATAAATAAAAAAATTAAACACCAGACCAGATTTTTTTTAACTCAAAAAAAAAAAGGAAAGCTAATAGGAAGCAATGTAAAAAGCCAACTCATTCTGAATCGGTGGAAATAAGTGAGATTTTAAAGAATAATTTCAACCAATTATACAGGGTCTTTCACGAGGAACCTCACCCATATTTATACAGGAAACTACACAACGTATTTTCATGAAATTCAGCACTTATAAGTACTTCACGATGCTGATGAAATCTAAAATATTTTCAAGGCATGAGCACCTCCGGTTTTCCCGGAAATGACGTCAACTTCCGTTTTTCAAATTAGAACACCATTTTTTCATTGCAGAAATAGATTCCTTAGAAAATTTCAAGTTATTTTGATGTAACATTTTTCAGTTTTGGTTGGAAAATTCTCTCTGAGCGGGAAAATTCGAAAAAAAAATCGAAAATAGAGCTCCGCTGAAACAAGAATAACTTCGAGGTTTTTGGATGGAAAACTTTCATTTTTGGGATTTTTCAAGATGTAAGATTGATGTATCCACTTTAAAAATCAAAATCGCAATTCATGATACAGGGGGTAAAAAAATCGCTTTCAAAGTTAGGGATGACAAAATCGTGAAAAATCAATTTTTTCAAATTAGAACCCCATTTTCTTATGGCAGATATTGAATCTACGTTAAAAAATAATGTGAGTGTATGCATCACATCTTTGCCCTTAAGTGGATATTTTCTGAGTTATTCACAAAAAACTGTTTTTCGTCTTGAATTTTCAGCTATTTCTTTTCCCTTCACGCCAAAAAGATGAAATTTTCAGGAACTGTTACTTAAACCATGTTTTAGATTTTACTACCCTAATATGCAAGAGAAAAAAGTTACAGGTTGTTCCTAAATAGATGGCGAATTTTGATTCGAATTTGTATCGGAAACCTCTTTATTTCAACTAATCGGCCATCGGTTTTCTCTCCAGTGATAAATAAATAATTCCTTATGAACCATATGCAAAAACTTACCATGAATTGCCAGAAACACAGCAATTAGTAACTGATGATAACAATCTTGATAACACCACATTAGAAAGGAACGATAATCTAAAAATTTAAAAGAATATGTGTCTGCGCAAATTTTATGTACCATGAGCAAGCTCCAAAATAGTATGAATAATCTGTATAATGGAGTACTTTTGCAAATCCAAAGGCATTTGAATTTGATTGATAATTTAATCGATTTACCAAGCAGTTCAAAACTGAATCATTTGTTCCTGTTCAGCCTAATGAACCTATAAATAAAAAAATTAAACACCAGACCAGATTTTTTTTAACTCAAAAAAAAAAAGGAAAGCTAATAGGAAGCAATGTAAAAAGCCAACTCATTCTGAATCGGTGGAAATAAGTGAGATTTGAAAGAATAATTTCAACCAATTATACAGGGTCTTTCACGAGGAACCTCACCCATATTTATACAGGAAACTACACAACGTATTTTCATGAAATTCAGCACTTATAAGTACTTCACGATGCTGATGAAATCTAAAATATTTTCAAGGCATGAGCACCTCCGGTTTTCCCGGAAATGACGTCAACTTCCGTTTTTCAAATTAGAACACCATTTTTTCATTGCAGAAATAGATTCCTTAGAAAATTTCAAGTTATTTTGATGTAACATTTTTCAGTTTTGGTTGGAAAATTCTCTCTGAGCGGGAAAATTCGAAAAAAAAATCGAAAATAGAGCTCCGCTGAAACAAGAATAACTTCGAGGTTTTTGGATGGAAAACTTTCATTTTTGGGATTTTTCAAGATGTAAGATTGATGTATCCACTTTAAAAATCAAAATCGCAATTCATGATACAGGGGGTAAAAAAATCGCTTTCAAAGTTAGGGATGACAAAATCGTGAAAAATCAATTTTTTCAAATTAGAACCCCATTTTCTTATGGCAGATATTGAATCTACGTTAAAAAATAATGTGAGTGTATGCATCACATCTTTGCCCTTAAGTGGATATTTTCTGAGTTATTCACAAAAAACTGTTTTTCGTCTTGAATTTTCAGCTATTTCTTTTCCCTTCACGCCAAAAAGATGAAATTTTCAGGAACTGTTACTTAAACCATGTTTTAGATTTTACTACCCTAATATGCAAGAGAAAAAAGTTACAGGTTGTTCCTAAATAGATGGCGAATTTTGATTCGAATTTGTATCGGAAACCTCTTTATTTCAACTAATCGGCCATCGGTTTTCTCTCCAGTGATAAATAAATAATTCCTTATGAACCATATGCAAAAACTTACCATGTCTTACATTCTTTTTTTTTAATGATAGATATCATTAATTACATCTGCCAAATTCCTCTTTATTCAGTAGCATTTTGTGTTTACTATTAATTTGGTGATAATTCGTATTAAGTTATAAAATCGATCACTATGCCTAATTTTACCAATGAAGATTATTTAAATCTCATTCTACTTCATGGAGAATGTAATAAAGTTGTAGATAGAACGATTCGACTGTTCATTGAGATGAGAACAACGAAATTACAGTTCTTGCATATTTTCGTGTGAATCCTCAAAATTCTCTCAAAGATGCCGAGATTGATCTGGGATTATCTCAATCGAGTGTTTGGAGAATATTAAGAAAACATCAAATGCACCCATATAAATTCAATAGGGTACAGCATTTGAAGGAAACTGATTTCGTCAGGAGAACAGAGTTTTGCGAAGCTATGATGATTCGATTTCAAGAGAATGAAAACTTTTTGGACTGTATAATTTGGACAGATGAATCTAAATTCACAAAGAATGGTTCTTTCAATAGGCATAACATTCATTATTGGGATGAAGAGAACAACCACCACTTCAGACAATGGAACTTTCAAGAGACCTGGAGTTTCAATGTTTTCTGCGCCATCAAAAATAATGCAATTCTCGATGTTCACATTTATGATGGGACTTTAACTGGTAAGATAGAACACTACACATGTTTGCATTATTTAAAGAATGTTCTCCCTTAGGAGATAGATATTCTGACATATTGACTCAAATAATTGAGCCGCTAGTACAGAACCATAATGACTTATGGTATCAACAAGATGGCGCGCCTCCACACAATTCACTCAATGTGTCAAATATCCTCTACAGGCTACTTGAAGATCGATGGTTGGCGAACAATGGTCCACATCTTTGGCCACCACGTTCTCCCGATTTAACTCCTTTAGACTATTATGTTTGGGGTAGGATAAAAAATATTGTCTACTCAACTCCCCTGACTGATAAAGAGGACTGCATAGAACGAGTCAGAAATGCGTTCAGGTTTGTTTAGATTTTTAGATTCATAGTTTTGAAACTCAATTTGGTTTTTAAACACTTTTGCAGATCTCTTCCTCCCGATGAAATAAGAAGAGCAACGCACGAAGCATTCCTGAGACGTATAAATAAATGTCTAGAAATTAACGGTCAAAACTTTGAGCATCTTCTCTAGTTATAACTGCGAGAGTTTGCCATGGTTCTCCTAATAGTAACTTGAAGTCGGGTGAAAAATCTACAGCATGGTTCAAATAACAGTTCCTGAAAATTTCATCTTTTTGGCGTGAAGGGAAAAGAAATAGCTGAAAATTCAAGACGAAAAACAGTTTTTGCGCGTATGTTCTGGGGAACATCGCGTTATAGTTTTGCCCAAATGTCTGTAACTTTCGAATTTTTTGACGAAAATGGTCTCAAACGATTAAGTTCGACTCCCCAATGAAGAATTCGATGTCAAATTTGATTCTGTCCGTCCGGCCGTCCGGCCGTCCGGCCGTTGCCACGATAACTTGAGAACGAAAAGAGCTAGTGACTTGAAATTTTCAGGGTAGGTGGCGCATCCCAATACGACGGACAAGTTCGTTAATGGGCATAATCGGCCAAGTGGTTTTCGAGTAATAATTTTGTTTTCAACCAATATAAATCCGATCGAATTGAAACGTGGTGGGTAGTTGTAGAATATGAACCTAAGCACGTTTGTGCAATTTTATGCGAATCGTATGGCTGGACAATTTTAAAAAAATTATTAAAAAATATTTTTGTTGTCACCATAACTTGAGAACGGAATGAGATAGCGGATAGAAGTTTACAGGTTAGGATGTGCACCAGAACGCAACATTTCAGTTTGTTTATGAGCATAATCGGCCAAACGGTTTTAGAGTTATAGCCATCTGAAATTTTCTGAAATTTGGTGGTTTTTGTTCCTCATTAAATCGAAAAATACTGAACCGATTGAATTCAAACATGGTTATTAGTTATAGAATGCCAACTTGAAAATGTTTGCAAAATTTGGTGAGAATAGCATTTGTAGAACATTTTTAATAAATCATTGAAAATTTAAAAAAAAAATTCTATATATCAGTAACTATCCGTTTGAAATTGCTGAAATTTGACAAGAGCCTTCATAACCTAACTCTTCTGCCAAGTTTCAAGTTTTAATACGATCGGTTAAATATTGTTGGAGATTCGAGCATTCTTCTGTGAGTTCAGTAAATGGGTGACTGTTACCTCGATAACTTTCGAACGAAAGGACACAGGGACTTGCAATTTTCAGGGTAGGTTGCGTATCCTAAAGGGAGAGTTGAGTTCGTTTTTGGGCATAATCGGTCTTACGGTTTCCGAGTTATACCCACCTGGAATATTATTTCCTTAATAACTCAAAAAATGAATATTCGATCGAAATGGTGCTAGGTAACTAGTAGTAGAAAATCAACATAAAGACCTGTTTAAAATTTTGTAAGAACCGTACCCCTAGAAAATTTAAAAAAAATGACGAAAAAAAAAATTTTAAGAACCGTACCCCTAGAAAATTAAAAAAAAATCACGAAAAAAAAAATTGGTTCAAGCACTGACGTGAAGTCAGAAGCTTTTGCGCGTATGTTCTATTGTCCATTCTTCTGTATTGGACACCCTTAATCGAATTTACCATGGTAAATTATGTTGTCCATTCTCCTGTATTGGACACTTAATTCGAATTAAGAGTGTCCAATACAGGAGAATGGACAACATAATTTACCATGGTAAATTCGATTAAGGGTGTCCAATACAGAAGAATGGACAATAGAACATACGCGCAAAAGCTTCTGACTTCACGTCAGTGCTTGAACCAATTTTTTGTGAATAACTCAGAAAATATCCATTTTAGGGCAAGGGTGTGATGCATACACTCACATTATTTTTTAACGTAGATTCAATATCTGCCATAAAAAAATGGGGTTCTAATTTGAAAAAATTGATTTTTCACGATTTTGTCATCCCCAACTTTGAAAGCGATTTTTTCACCACCTGTATCATGAATCGCGATTTCGATTTTTAAAGTGGATACACCAGTCTTACATCTTGAAAAATCCCAAAAATGAAAATTTTCCATCCAAAAACCTCGAAGTTATTCTTGTTTCAGCGGAGCTCTATTTTCGATTTTTTTTTCGAATTTTTCCGCTCAGAGAGAATTTTCCAACCAAAACTGAAAAATGTTACATCAAAATAACTTGAAATTTTCTAAGGAATCTATTTCTGCAATAAAAAAATGGTGTTCTAATTTGAAAACCGGAAGTTGACGTCATTTCCGGAAAAACCGGAGGTGCTCATGCCTTGAAAATATTTTAGATTTCATCAGCATCGTGAAATACTTATAAGTGCTGAATTTCATGAAAATACGTTCAGTAGTTTCCCGTTTAAATATGGGTGAGGTTCCTCGTGAAAGACCCTGTATGTATCCTCCAATCCTTTTGACGATCATAAATATTCATTATAAATGCTGTTCCATTTTGCCAGTTTTCATTATGAAATAGGCAGAGGTATATTATGTAATTTAATACAATGTCTTTTTGGCGCTCTAGTTCCTCGGAACTGAGTGCTTATCAATTTGCCCAAATGTCTGTAATTTTCGAATATTTCGATGAAAATGGTCTTAAACGATTTGGTTCGACTCACTGATCAAGAATCCGTGGTTGAAATTCATTCTGTCCGGCCGGCCGGCCGGCCGGTCCGGCCGTAGGCACGATAACTCTCGAACAGAATGAGCTAGAGAGTTGAAATTTTCAGAGTAGGTTTGGGGGATAAATATCTCGGCTAAGTTCGTTACTGGGCAAAATCGGACAGAAGGTTTCGGAGTAATAAAAAAAAATTTTCTTTTCACAAAACAAATTCCAAATTAAATTTTTTTTAATAAGCAATTTTATCATAAGAATCCATTCATATCATTTTTAACTCTAACAAGCTAATACTTTCGGAGATATGATTTTTCAAAATTTCAATGTAAATCGTATTTCACAAGTCGATATAATTATTCTATGTATATTCTATGTATGAATTGCCATAAAGTCAACTTGACAGAAGGGAATATTGTAACTTCAAGAATATTGGGGTTGAAATACTCGTATTTTAGCGATGCAACGGGGACCTCACCCGAAAATGTTTTAAAATATTACGTAAATATTGAAAGCATAATTCCAAAGTTCGAGAGAGGAGAAAATTTTGTGATCGTAGATCAGGAAATTTTTGATCGATTACAAGGTAATTTATTATTTTATACATGTTTTATGGAATACCTACTATTTGTAGGTACTTTAAACCTGTTTTGGGCAATTGTCATACGAAGCTTGTTTTTTTGGCGCTCTAGTTACTCGGAACAGATTGCTTATCAATTTGCCCAAGTGTCTGTAATTTTGGAATTTTTGGCTGAAAATGGTCTCAAATGATTTGGTTCGACTCACTGATCAAGAATCCGAGTGCGAAATCGATTCTGTCCGGCCGGCCAACCGGCCGTAGGCACGATAACTCTCGAACGAAAGGAGTTAGCGGATTGAAAATTGCAAGGTGGTTTTGGAGCGTAAATATCTCGGACAAGTTCGTTAATGGGCGTTAACCATCAAGGGGTTTCGGAGTTATGGCCGATTTTAGTAAAAATATTTCTTATGAATATTTCCGAAACCGATCACTCGATCTATCTGAAATTTAGCACCAGACTGTAGAAGACAGTAGAATCATGACCTTTATACGCATGTGAAGTTCTGTATTGACCAGATTACCGCAAAGTATCAAAAAAAAAATTTGAAAATGTGGTACAGTTCTCATTCTCATGATTGCTCATTTAATCTTCATAAATAAACTATTATTTGAATTGAATTTCCTTTTTGATGCAGTTCTATCATATTAATACATTGATATAATTCCCAACTCTGAGAAACCAATACCAGATATAATTTGTCTGTTTGAACTAGAGCGCCAGAAAGCTCCTGTCCACAGGGCTTGAACCCCTTTTTTTTGATTACGCTTGTGTTTTACTCTTCTCCTTATAGTATAGTATTAATGATAAAAATAATAATAGGTACCTACCTATATGGATTTATTTTTTCCACAATATGTCAAATACAACTGATATTCATTGTGATTAATTTGCTAAGAAAAGTTAGGTCAGGAGAGCGTGTGTGATATAAAATATGTTTTCTATAAAAACCAAAGGGATCCCATCTCCATAAAGTTTATTGCAATTCAGGTTTCCACCCTAGACGATGTACCACTCATTTGAAAATACCGCCACACTTCCAACCAATAAAATCGGTGCATAGATGGAACCAATCAAATCGTGGAACGCAACCTGGGATTTAGTCGCTCGTCAAAATTTCAGCGATGTCGAGCGAATTGTTACTGATATATAGAATTTTTTTTCATAATTTTCAATGATTGTTTGAAAATTTTCTAGTGATTTTTCGAGTTATTGAGGAAAATAACAACCAAATTTCAGATGGGTATAACTACAAAACCGTTTGGCCGATTATGCCTATAAAGTCAAATGTCGCATTCAGATGCACAACCTAACCTGAAAATTTTAAGTCGCTATCTCTTCCCGTTCTCAGGTTATCGTGACATAAAAAATATTCATTCATTCATAGTAGAAGCCTTGTTATCAATTGGGTCTAAAATTGATCACGCTAAAGATACCGCCGATTTCCTTGACATTTTCATTAAGTGGTGGATGATTGTCATCGTTAAAACTACTTTCAAAGGAAAACGTTTAAATGATATCTATCAAGAGCCAGTTTTTGGTAATAATTTTCAGTCGGATCCTAGATTTATATTTTTGAACGAAATGATAAATTGGCTGGACCTTTGGAAAAACGGTAATTTTCCAACAAAATTAACAGCACAGACACATACTGCTCTTAGCCATACATTATATGGAATGACGGAAATATTGAAATACTGCTTTTCTGAACTGAAAATGAAATTCTATTCTATTGGGAAAATTTCAAACTGACGAATTGGAAAACAGATTCGGTAAATATCGCCAACTCGCCGGAGGACGATACCATATTTCCATACGACAATTATATGAGGTAGATAAACGGCTTAGGGTTCAGTCACTGCTCACTTTAAAGTCACAGGCATTCGGAAATATTGATATAAAAACGTTTCATGACGATATTGATTTCCTTGACGAGAACCAAGATTTAACTGAATTCAACCCAAATGTCATTGTCGAAAACAGCGATATAGATAATGTTAGGAAAGACATGCCTGTGATAACTTATCTAGCCAGGCATTGCTGTTATATTGTTCTCAGAAAACTTCAATGTGACAGATGTAAGGGAATATTGATTATCGATGATGAACTTATTGTTGAAGATAATTATCATCTCATAACAAATTTAAGCCGATGACGATTGCTCTATCCCCAAGAAATCGTCGTGCAAATAGTTTGAATATTCATGTATAATTTTCAATAAAATTATTCATGAATTTGAGGATACATTCCTCAAAATGCATAATAAGCTAACCTCTAGATGTTTTAGATGGAAGGGCTAGCAGAGACCAAAGTTTTGGAGCAATCCACAGAGTGTGTATGATTTCATCAAAGTTGAATAGCTACATACTGCGGTTTCATCCTTATTAGGAATCATTAGTGGAGCACAATTCAACGCTGATGAAATCAAAACTACGAAGGAACCGGTTTAAAGAAAACCAGCAATCACTTGTGAGTAGAATTTAGACACAAGCGACACCTGGAATTCAATCAACCAAGCTCCTCGCTGTGGCTACCCAAAACTATAGATCTCTACGTATATTCCTTACCCCTATGTGGTAATCAGTAAGTACTCGGGTGTGAGTCTCATGCAGTTGACCACTGGGGAGCGAAAACGCCCAGGTTAACAGGGCATGCAAAATAATAGAGAATGAATTTTGTTTTAACATTGACAATTAAACTTTATAGGACCAAGGTTATGATATAGTGAAGCTCTGATATAAGATCACATTTATGAGTAATGTCTAATATCAATTTCATGGTAAATTCGATTAAGAGTATTCAATACAGGAGAAAGGACAAGAAAATTTAACATGGTAAATCCGATTAAGAGTGTACAATACAGGAGAATATATTAAACTCCAAATTTACTTTATATTGAAAAATACAACGACCAAGATTAATAAATTCAGTATGTTTAATTGATGTTTGTGAAAGCTTTTGAAGGATTATTCCAATATACTGTGAATTATGTGTACACGCTCGACATCGAGTCGAACTTTTCTTGGCGATCGGTGTAGCCGAGACTTCCGCTGTCCCCAGGGACATAGATTCCAAGTATATAGGATGAAGATGCATAGCTGAATAAATTTAAAAAATGATATTGGGTGCATAGCAGAACACTAATAACAAGTGTATGGTCTCATAACATTGAACCAAACCAAACTATAACCACAGATAACTAAGTAATAAACTATAACAAACATCATAAACATAACCTTGGTTCTGTTACTTCTGTTATGCAGTGCACAAAAGCGCAATGCGCATGCACGTTCCAAAGTCGAATTTATGCGAGTAACCACAACCGAGTGGTTAAGACCAATCCCTTGCTATAACCATTCGGTAATGTACAGTAAGAAATTGGTCTTAACCACTCTGTTGCGGTTACTCGCATAAATTCGGCTCAGGGCCAGTTCCTCGATTGCGAGTTAACTCAAGGTTGCGAGTTACGCATGTATGTAGCGATATTCATGAACGCGTAACACTTGGGTTACCCGCAATGGCCGCAATATCGAGTTAACTCGCAATCGAGAAACCGGCCCTCAGGGCTGGTTTCTCAATTGCAAATTAACTGGAGGTTGCGAGTTACGCATGTATTTAGCGATATTCATGAACGCCTAACACTCGGGTTACTCGCAACCTTGAGTTAACTCGCAATTGAAAAACCAGCACTCAAATTAAAAGAGTTTCGTCTGCGAACGCAGGCGGTGGAGCGTTCAATGTACCGCTTCGGACTCTATTCACCATTGGCGAACAATATCTTGGAAGCATTTTCGGCCATTGCCAAGATAACTAATTTTTTCCGATTTTCATCAGTTTCCAATAATTGAGTTGTATTTGGATTTGCCATTTTATTCGTAATATTTGGATAATATACACATACACTATTATAAAACAAAGCAGAATACATAGACAAGGTAATAACTTAATACCAACATAACCTATTCCAACTTCTGTGACTCTAACGCCATCCCGTTCGAATACTACATGTCAGAGTAGCTAACTCCAGAGTAAATCTGTCAAACCTTCAAAAACTCTTCTCTACTCCGTGGGGTTGATTTTCGAACACAACTCTGTAGCACTGCGTTACAGATGACTTCTTCGCATACTTTTGCCACTGGATACTGACGTGGTCAATTTCTTGGATTTTCTTGAGTTCCTGGATTTGGTAACTCTTGGGGATGTTCACCAGGAAGGAGTGGGGGTTGGGGCTGCGTCCTTTCATCTCCGTGCACTGGATCTGCTCGGCTCTAAGTTTTCAATCCGTGGAAATTTCTCTGATGATGTCATTTTCTTACATGAAGGGGGCTGCTTTCACGACCATTTTTAGGTAGTTTCTTCTCTGGGAGTGAACGTGAAGAACTCTATGTTTTCTTTCTTGAGGGATGAAATAAGTTGGCGGTAGTCACTCACCTCCGTAGTGGTGACTTTGATGTCCTCCTTATTGTACCTTATGTGGTACTTGTGTTTCAGGATGGTTTTCAGCTCCTGATGGAACTGGCTGTAGGATCGGATTTTCTGAGTGATTGTTATAGGAGGGCACTTCTTTACAGCTGGAACAATGGGCTGATTCTTACTTGGGGCACTGGTGATTTCCTCGGTTTCCATTTCTTTTTCACGTTCGAAAACACCGAATGAATTTTACAATTTTGTGGGACTCTTTGGGGCTGCTGGTGAGGCACGGGCTGTCTTCTTTGGAGGCGTGAACACATCTTCTAGTGGCATACTTTGTTGCGAAGACATGATGTCTTCGTATAGTATGATGCCGTTTATTTCACGTATTCGCTTTGAGCGATCAATAAACATGGGCGAGGGGGCACCTCCCTCGGGTGGTTCCTCTCTGGAGAGTAAGCGCTTCACGATGACAATAATCTCGTTGACTTGTTTCGTACGAAACGATCAAAATTCTCCTCCACTCGACACGTCTGAACGACTTGACGACTGGGACTCGAATGATTCGGAAGCAAACTATGGCATCGCCTTTATACGAATATTCCAATAATCGATTACGTTTAATTTATTAGTTAAATATTAGATTAGTCCAATTTTTCAATTATTCGAATACTTTTGGGAACCCTAGTTCAAAGTAAGGCTTGGAATTCATAAAATGTAGGTATTTGAATATAGTCGTTTGGAATTTTATCCGAATAGTCGCTTATTCCAATACTCGATTATCCATTACTTATTAGTAGAAAACCGTAGGTCAGGTTTTCGACTAATAAGTAATGGATAATCGAGTATTGGAATAAGCTACTATTCGGATAAAATTCCAAACGACTATATTCAAATACCTATACATTTTAAAAATGTAGTCAGTGCAATTTACATTTGTTGTACTTATTTCATATGTCTTTGATGTGAACGAGAAATTTCAGGTTCGGAATTTCTGGATTATTCGAATAAAATGCCAATTGACTATTCGGATACTAATATTTTAAGAATTCAGAGCCTACTCGGTCTCTGACTACGGGTCTGGCATCAATTAGAAATTAAAACGGATTTACTTAACTTTTTGGCACTCTTGTTCCTCGGAACAGAGTTCTTATCAATTTGCCCAAATGTCTGTAATTTTCGAATTTTTGGCTGAAAATGGTCTTAAACGATTTGGTTCGACTCACTGATCAAGAATCCGTGGTCGAAATTCATTCTGTACGGCTGGTCCGGCCAGCCGGCCGTAGGCACGATAACTCTCGAATGTAATGAGCTAGACAGTTGAAATTTTAAGAGTAGGTTTGGGAGATAAATATCTCGGCTAAGTTCGTTACTGGCCAAAACCGGACAGATGGTTTCGGAGTAACAAAAAAAAAACAAAAATTTTTAAATGACAAATTCCAAATTAATTTTTTTTCAATAAGCAGTTTTACCATAAGAATCCATTGATATCATTTTTAACTCTAACAAGCTAATACTTCAGGATATATGATTTTTCAAAATTTCAATAATAAATCGTATTTCTACGTTTTCACAGAATGATATAATTATTCTATGTATGAATTGTCATAATGTCAACTTATTTTCCTGAGACATGACATTGTCTTATTCATTTCAGCAATCGTAGAATTATGAGAATCGTAATATGATATCATACTTTTTGTTGGTTGATATTTTCATGCCGATGGTCAATCCATATGATGATGGGAATGGTAATGGTAAGTTAATAATATTGTGTTCAGAATATCTCCAGTAAAAACAAAACTGGAATATTGGTGTACCTATTGGAGTATTGGAGTGGATTTGAGGAAAGAATATATATTATCGTTCATCATAGAATTGAGGAATGAATATCTCGGATGAGTTTGTTGTTGGGTAGAATTTGTCTATTGGTTTTGGATTGATAATTTTTGGCACTCTTGTTGAATTTAAATTCTTCTATGATGTTTGTATTCAATTTCTGCTAAGATGAAGTTCTTTCACAATAATCCATTGATATAATTCCCCAATTTTTCTCAAAACTATTCTTCGAATATCCAAATCCTATCTCATATTCCTGATACTCTGATACTTAATAACAAAAATTCCCTTTCGTGCGGCGTGCCAACAGTGATTGTTTATCACGTTTCTAATATAGGCCTTCTGGGAATCCTGAGAAATTCCAGTTATTCTCATTCTGTTTATTGCTTTGCTGTGGTGTTCCTGTCTTCAGGTACTTTTATTCTGATGCAATGGGTGCTGGAAGTCGGAAATTTCCGATTTTATATCTACAAAATATCTGAGATTCCGATTCCAAATGGTCGATGTTGCTGTTTTCGAGTAGTTCAGACCCTTTTATTTCACCGAGGTGTTGTTAGCTCCCGGCCGGCCAACTCCAAGCGCTGCTATTCCACCACGGTCAATACCGTTCCCCTTTGTTCTCTGGCGCTTTTGATATTTTATTCCGATGTTCAGAATAGGCGACTAAGCTTTGTTATCGGCTAAATGCATATACCTAAGCACTAATAAATTACTCAAATTTTTTCGTTCAATTCTGTAAGCACTACAGGTTCGAAATATGAAATTATTCTCGTAGCGCTCAGTTAGAAGTTTGTAATTTTAGTTTTCTGGATATCTGAATGGCCGGCCAAGAAAGGTTATTAGCAGGAAACATGTGTCGATCAAATACCTAATCAAATTGATTTTTTCATTCTATTTTGATATCCTTAAGAACCCAGCTCCAAGGATCGAAATATTTATCACATAATGCTCAGATAGAAGTTGGTAATTTTTTTTTCCTGAAGATTCAAGTAGCCAGCCAGGAAAAATAATTAGCAGGATACATGTGTCGACCAAATACATAATCAAATTGATTTTTTATCCTTGAGTACCCAGCTCCAAGGTTCGAAATATGAGGTTTATCTCATAGTGCTCAGATAGAAGTTGGTAATTTTTTTTTTCTGAAGATTCAAGTAGCCGGCCAAGAAAAATAATTAGCAGGATCCATGTGTCGATCAAATATCTGATCGAATTGATTTTTTGGTTCGATTCA
This sequence comes from Halyzia sedecimguttata, assembly GCA_937662695.2. Classification (NCBI taxonomy): domain Eukaryota; kingdom Metazoa; phylum Arthropoda; class Insecta; order Coleoptera; family Coccinellidae; genus Halyzia; species Halyzia sedecimguttata. The sequence continues at coordinate 17,469,484 of OW569415.2, forward strand.
GATATCCTTAAGTACCCAGCTCCAAAGATCGAAATATGAGATTTATCTCATACTGCTCAGATAGAAGTTGGAAATGTTTTTTTTCTGAAGATTCAAGTTGCCGGCCAAGAAGAATAATTACAGGATACATGTATCGATCAGATAACTAATCAAATTGATTTTTTCGTTCCATTCTGATATCCTTAAGTACCCAGCTCCAAGGATCGAAATATGAGGTTTATCTCATAGTGCTCAGATAGAAGTTGGTAATTTTTATTTTCTGAAGATTCAAGTAGCCGGCCGAGAAAAATAATTATCAGAATCCATGTGTCGATCAAATATCTGATCGAATTGATTTTTTGGTTCGATTCAGATATCCTTAAGTACCCAGCTCCAAAGATCGAAATATGAGATTTATCTCATACTGCTCAGATAGAAGTTGGAAATGTTTTTTTTCTGAAGATTCAAGTTGCCGGCCAAGAAGAATAATTATCAGGATACATGTATCGATCAGATAACTAATCAAATTGATTTTTTCGTTCCATTCTGATATCCTTAAGTACCCAGCTCCAAGGATCGAAATATGAGGTTTATCTCATAGTGCTCAGATAGAAGTTGGTAATTTTTATTTTCTGAAGATTCAAGTAGCCGGCCGAGAAAAATAATTATCAGAATCCATGTGTCGATCAAATATCTGATCGAATTGATTTTTTGGTTCGATTCAGATATCCTTAAGTACCCAGCTCCAAAGATCGAAATATGAGATTTATCTCATACTGCTCAGATAGAAGTTGGAAATGTTTTTTTTCTGAAGATTCAAGTTGCCGGCCAAGAAGAATAATTATCAGGATACATGTATCGATCAGATAACTAATCAAATTGATTTTTTCGTTCCATTCTGATATCCTTAAGTACCCAGCTCCAAGGATCGAAATATGAGGTTTATCTCATAGTGCTCAGATAGAAGTTGGTAATTTTTTTTTTCTGAAGATTCAAGTAGCCGGCCAATAAAAATAATTAGCAGGATACATGTGTCGATCAAATACCTAATCGAATTGATTTTTTGGTTCGATTCAGATATCCTTAAGTACCCAGCTCCAAGGATCGAAAAATGAGATTTATGTCATAGTGCTCAGATAGAGGTTGGTATTTTTTTTTCTGAAGATTCAAGTAGCCGGCCAAGAAAAAAAATTAGTAGGATACATGTGTCGATCAAATACATAATCAAATTGATTTTTTCGTTCGATTCAGATATCCTTAATTACCCAGCTCCAAGGATCGAAATATTAGGTTTATATCAAGTGCTCAGATAGAAGTGGGTAATTTTTTTTTCTGAAGATTCAAGTAGCCGGCCAAGAAAAATAATTAATAGGATACACGTATCGATCAGATACCTAAACAAATTGATTTTTTCGTTCGATTCTGATGTCCTCAATTACCCAGCTCCAAGGATCGAAATATGAGGTTTATCTCATAGTGCTCATATAGAAGCCGGTAACTTTTTTTCTGAAGATTCAAGTAGCCGGCCAAGGAAAATAATTTGATGGATACATGTATCGATCAAATACTTAGTAAAATTGATTTTCTTGTTTGATTCTGATTTCCTTAAGTATGCTGGTCCAAGTATTCAAACAGGATGTTGTTCATCTAGCTCACAAATGGAGGTTTCTAATTTTTTATTTCTTAAGATTCGAATGGTTGGCCAAGCAAAGTAGTTAGAGAAATACATATGTCGGTTCAATATCTTATCAAACCAACTTTTTGGTTTGATTCTGAGAATCTTAAGTCATCGTGCTTGTGGCGTGGATCGAATAATGCTGTTATATACCAACTTCTATCTGAGCACTATGACATAAATCTCATATTTCGATCCTTGGAGCTGGATACTTAAGGATATCTGAATCGAACCAAAAAATCAATTCGATCAGATATTTGATCGACACATGGATTCTGATAATTATTTTTCTCGGCCGGCTACTTGAATCTTCAGAAAAAAAAAATTACCAACTTCTATCTGAGCACTATGAGATAAAGCTCATATTTCGATCCTTGGAGCTGGGTACTTAAGGATATCAGAATGGAACGAAAAAATCAATTTGATTAGGTATCTGATCGATACATGTATCCTGATAATTATTTTTCTTTGCCGGCTACTTGAATCCTCAGAAAAAAAAATTCCAACTTCTATCTGAGCAGTACGAGATAAATCTCATATTTCGATCCTTGGAGCTGGGTACTTAAGGATATCTGAATCGAAAGAAAAAATCAATTTGATTAGGTATTTGATCTACACATGTATCCTGCTAATTTTTTTTCTTGGCCGGCTACTTGAATCTTCAGAAAAAAAAATTACCAACTTCTATCTGAGCACTATGAGATAAACCTCATATTTCGATCCTTGGAGCTGGGTACTTAAGGATATCAAAATAGAATGAAAAAATCAATTTGATTAGGTATTTGATCGACACATGTTTCCTGCTAATAACCTTTCTTGGCCGGCCATTCAGATATCCAGAAAACTAAAATTACAAAATTCTAACTGAGCGCTACGAGAATAATTTCATATTTCGAACATGTAGTGCTTACAGAATGGAACGAAAAAATTTGAGTAATTTATTAGTGCTTAGGTATATGCATTCAGCCGATAACAAAGCTTAGTCGCCTATTCTGAACATCGGAATAAAATATCAAAAGCGGCAGAGAACAAAGGGGAACGGTATTGACCGTGGTGGAATAGCAGCGCTTGGAGTTGGCCGGCCGGGAGCTAACAACACCTCGGTTTTTATTTCAACACACTTTGAATCGGAATTTCCGACACCGATTTTATACAAAATATGCAGAATCCTCAGTGGGTTTTCCCTGGTGCCACATTTATTGTTTTGTTTATTGCATTGAATCTGCTTCGTTGTTTCTATCTTCAGGTAGGTCAGGTTGGTATGGGAACTTTTTTTACATAATATCGGTACGTCAAGTCAGAAGCTTTTGCGCGTATGTTCTCTTGTCCATACTCCTTTATTGGACATTCTTAATCTAATTGGACACTTCGAATTTACCATGGTAAATTCGATTAAGAGTGTCCAATACAGGAGAACAGACAATAGAATTCACCATAGTAAATTCGTTTAAGAGTGTTCTTTAAAGATTAAGACACAATAGAATATATGCGCAAAAGCTCCTGACTTCACGTCAGTGCTTGAAATTTTTTTTTTAGTGAAGTCAGGAGCTTTTGCGCGTATTTTCTATTGTCCCTTCTCCTTTATTGGACAGTCTTAAACGAATTTACCGTGGTGAATTCTATTGTCTGTTTTCCTGTATTCTACACTCTTAATCGAATTAACCATGTTAAATTCGAAGTGTCCAATACAGGAGAACAGACAATAGAATTCCCATGGTAAATTCGATTAAGAGTGTCCAATAAAGGAGAATGGACAAGAGAACATACGCGCAAAAGCTTCTGACTTCACGTCAGTGCTTGAACCAATTTTTTTATTCAATGAATTTTTTAAAATTTTCTAGCGCTACGATCCTCACGAAATTTTGCAAAAATTTTCGCCTTGGCATTCTACAACGAATATCCTTATTTGAACTGTATCGGATTTCTATTTTTTGAGTTATTGAGGAAATAACAACCAAATTTCAGATTGATATAACTCCAAAACCATTTGGCCGATTATACAAGTTAACGAACTTAAATGTCGTATTTAGATGCGCAATTTACCCTGAAAACTGCAAGTCGCTATTTCTTTCCTTTTCCAAAGAATCATGAGATACATAATATTTTTTCGTAATTTTTTAAAAATTTTCTAGTGGTAAATCCTCACAAAACTTTACACACGTCTTCATGTCGATATTCTACAACTAGTTACCAAGCTTCAATTCGATCGAGTCTATATTTTTTGAGTTACCGAGGAAATAATATTTCAGATTGGTATAACTCCGAAACCGTTGGGCCGATTTATGGCCAACAGCGAACTTAACTCTCCCATTTAGATGTGCAACCTATCCTGAAAATTACAAGTTCCTATCTAGTTTCGTTTGAGATCAACGATCACCCATCCGGCTACTGAACTCTCACAAAGCTGCTCGGATCTTCAACAATATAGATCCGATCATGTTCAAACTTGGAACCTGGTAGAAGAGTTAGGTTCTGAAGGCTCTCGCAAAATTTCAGCGATATCGGAGGAATAGTTTTTGATGGATAGAATTATTTTTAAATAATTTTCTATGATTTCTTATAAAATTTTCTAGTTATACGATCCTGACAAAATTTTGCAAGGCTTTTCGCGTTGCCATTCTACAAGTAATACCCATGTTTGAATTGGATCGGTTTTATATTTTACGAGTTATTGAGGAAATAATATTCAAATTTCATTTGAGTATAACTCCAAAACCGTTTTGCTGATTATGCCTATAAACAAATTCGAATGGCACATCCAGATTCTCAACCCAACCTGAAAATTGCAAGTCGCTATCTCTTTCCGTTCTAAGGTTATAGCGACGTAGATATTATTTTTTAATAATTTTTTTAAAAATTGCTAGCAACACGATGATCACAAAATTTGACAAACGTGCTTAGGCTTATATTCTACAACTCTTTACAGAGTTTCAATTTGATCGGATTATTATTGGTTGTAGACAAAATTATTACTCGGAAACCATTGGGCCGATTATGCCCATTAACGAACCTGTCCGTCCTATTTGGATGCGCCACCTACCCTGAAAATTTCAAATCGCTATCTCTTGTCTCTTCTCAAGTTATCGTGGCAACGGCCGGCCGGTCGGACAGAATCAAGTTTGACCTCGAATTCTTGATCAGGGAGTCGAACCCAATCGTTTGAGACCATTTTCGGCGAAAAATTCGAAAATTACAGAAATTTGGGCAAAATGATAACGCGATGTTCCCCAGAACATACGCGCAAAAATTGGTGCAAGCACTGACGTGAAGTCGGGATCTTTTGCGCGTATGTTTTATTGTCCATTCTCCTATATTGGACAGTCTTAATGTAATTTATTTAATACATGAGAATGGACAATACACAATACAACATACGCGCAAAAGCTCCTGACTTCACGTTAGTGCTAGAACCAATTTTTTTTTCGTATTTTTGAAATACTTTCTAGGGGTACGGTTCTTACAAAATTTCTTTTTTCGTAATTTTGAAAAATTTTATTATTATTATTATTATTATTACAAAGTGATAAAGAGTTGAGGTCGAAACCTATGAACTCACAAAAAAAAATCAAATATTCGAAATAATACGAGAGTACAGTGCAAAAAAAAAGGACTGACGTGAAGTCAGTCCTCTTTGGCGCGGGTGTTCACGGTGGCTAATTTGAATTGAATGATGAGTACTTCAAGCTCAGTGGATAGAGCGAGCTGAAGATCTACCCAAAGGATAGTGAACACCATTCACTGTCGGTTCAAAAATTAACAGTGCTGTATCTAAGCTGCCATCAGTTCACAGTAACAAAGTTGGAAAAGAACACAACTGACTCTCCTTAGTCGCAAAAGCTCCTAGAAGATTTGGGAGGGTCAGTATAATCCTAATCATGTTTATAGCACACGCGCCAAAGCAGATTGACCCCACGTCAATACTTTTTTACACTTTTTCTTTCATTGTTAAGTCAATCTGCATTTGGCGCGCGTGCTATAAACATAATTACGATTATACCAAATCTTCTGGGAGCTTGTGCGACTAGGGAGAGTCAGTTGTGTTCTTTTCCAACTTTGTTACTCTGAACTGATGGCAGCTTAGATACAGCACTGTTAATTTTTGAACCGACAGTGAATGATGTCCACTATCCTTTAGGTAGATCTTCAGCTCGCTCTATCCACTGAGCTTGAAGTACTCATCATTCAATTCAAATTAGCCACCGTGAACACGCGGGCCAAAGAGGACTGACTTCACGTCAGTGCTTTTTTTTTCAAGTTCCTTTAACAAATATAGCATCAATACAGTTTGGCTGTCAGCTTTACCGTAGATCGAAAAAAATTGCGGTTATGGGACCTCCGTTAGGAACGCAATTGCCTCTTCTCCAAATCCAACGTATTTTAATATAGATCTACCGAATATAGTTATTTATAAATTTTCTTCAGGGCCACCATACAGACATTTCAACTCGTAAACAACGCTATGGGTTATGTTGGAAGTGCTGATCGATACTGTGAGGTTTTAAAATAATATTTATGGCAATTCAGTGCAAGGACTAGTCAGTTAGGGGGAACCAAACTGACTTATCCTTGCACTGAATTGCGATAAATATTATTTTAAAACCTCACAATATCACTCAGCACTCCCAACATAACCCATACAACCCAAAAACAGTCACTTCTCTTCTGCGCATGCGCAATCTACTCGCGGCTGAAAGTCCTCTCAAAATCACACACCTTAAAAAAAACTCCGATTCTCCAACACTAGTGGTTCAGGAGATATCGCATCTTCAATCCACGCATGCGCAGACCCTCACCAGGGGATTCTTTGGAGTAATAGCATCCGCCACCCCAAAACCCCAATCCTCTCTGACGTAAACTACAGCAGTTAAATGACCTCTCATCTGCACATGCGCATAACGAAAAATGCCCGGAAAGGGCAGCATGAACTTCAAAAAAATAGGTTTCAGAATTTCAAGCAAAATATTCCACAAAATAGAAGTAATTTTTTGAAATTTTTCATGTCACGTGATCTTCACGAAATTTTGCAAAAGTGTTTGCTTTGGTCTTTTGCATCTAACCACTGAGTTTCTATTCAATCAGATCAGTATTTTGCGAGTTATCGTGGAAACAAAATTTTAAAATTTTTGAACAATTTTTTTGTCACTTTATGGCCATCTGGTCAGTCACAAAAAACTCCGATTCTCCAACACTAGTGGTTCAGGAGATATCGCATCTTGAATCCAAGCATGCGCAGACCCGCACCGGGGGATTCTATAGAGGAATAGCATCCTCCACCCCAAAACCCCAATCTTCTCAGAAGAAAACTCGAGTAGTTAAATTGTTTCTCGTCTGCTTATCCGAATAACAAAAAATGCCCAAAAGAGGCAGTAACACACCCAGTCGTTCACCGTTCAGACAAATATTGAAAACCAATTTAAAATTCCACACATCGTTTACGCATTAATTCATTTGCCATGCTATTAAGTGGTCCATATTTTAATCAGTTGCCCTCGTACATATCGACTTGATTCAGATAAACGCGCAAAAAATACTTCGGAACGAAATCTGATATAAGATGTTACAGATATTCCATGTAGAAATTCGAAATTAAATAATTTGTCGACTTTGGGAGTTGAAAATTATAATTTTTTTTTTTAGTCTCCTAGTGGTTTGTTCTCAGTGAAATTTTGCACACCCCAAGAGGTCATAATTCGTCACCGAAGTGCCAAAACTGAACTCATTCCGATATTTTGTTTCGGAATTTCAAGCAAAATATTCCGCTAATAGTTAACATTTTTTTAATTTTTTTCTACTCATGCTATCCCCACGAAATCCGATCAATACAAAATTACGCAGGCATATGAAGGTCATGATTCTACAATTTGATGCTGAATTTCAGATAGATCGAGTGATCGGTTTCGGAAATATTCTTGAAAATCGTTTTAACTAAAAATGGCCGTAACTCCGAAACGGCTGGATGGATTTTGCCCATTAACGAACTTGTCCAAGATATTCACACTGCAACCATGCCCTAAAAATTTCAACGCTCTAACTCATTCCGTTCGAGAGTTATCGTGCTAACGGCCGGACCGGACCGGCCGGCTGGACGGACGGACAGAATTGAATTTGACCTCGAATTCTTCATCAGAGAGTCTAACCCAATCGTTTGAGACCATTTTCGTAAAAAAATTCGAAAAATACAGACATTGTGACGAAATGATAGCACGCTGTTCCTTGGGGAACACGCGCGTAAAAAGCGATCAATGCGAAATTCCTAACATAACAAGAAAAAAAAAAGCACTGACGTGAAGTCAGTACTCTTTGGCGCGCGTGTTCACGGTGGCTAATTTGAATTGAATGATGAGTACTTCAAGCTCAGTGGAAAGAGCGAGCCGAAGATCTACCCAAAGGATAGTGGACACCATTCACTGTTGGTTCAAAAATTAACAGTGCTGTATCTAAGTTGCCATCAGGAAAGAGTAACAAAGTTGGAAAATAACACAACTGACCCTCCTTAGTCGCACAAGCTCCTAGAAGATTTGGGAGGGTCAGGATAATCCTAATCATGTTTATAGCACGCGCGCCAAAGCAGATTGACTTTTTACACTGTTTCTTTCATTGTTAAGTCACTCTGCTTGTGCGCGCGTGCTATAAACATGATTAGGATTATACTGACCCTCCCAAATCTTCTAGGAGCTTGTGCGACTAAGGAGGGTCAGTTGTGATATTTTCCAACTTTGTTACTCCTGATGGCAACTTAGAAACAGCACTGTTTATTTTTGAACCGACCGTGAATGGTGTCCACAATCCTTTGGGTAGATCTTCGGCTCGCTCTATCCACTGAGCTTGAAGTACTTATCATTCAATTCAAATTAGCCACCGTGAACACGCGCGTAAGAGTACTGACTTCACGTCAGTCCTTTTTTTTTTCAAGTTCCTTTAACAAATATAGCTATCAAAACAGTTTGGCTGTTAGCTTTACCGTAGATCAAAAAAAATTGCGGTTGTGGGACCTCCTACAGGAAAGCAATTGCCTCTACTCCAAATCCGAACGTATTTTAATATAGATCTACCGAATATAGTTATTTATAAATTCGCCTCAGGGCTACCATACAGACATTTCAACTCGGAAACAACGCTATTTCCCCCAAACTGACTTGTGTCCGTGCACTGAATTGACATGAATATTCTTTTAAAACCTCACAATATCGGCTCATTACTCCCAACATAACCCAAACAACCCAAAACCATTCACTTCTCGTCTGCGCATGCGCAATATACTCGTGGCTGCAAGTCCTCCCAAAATTACACACCTCACAAAAACCCCAATTCTCTAACACTAGCTTTCAGGAGATATCGCTTCTTGAATCCACGCATGCGCAGACCCTCACCAGGGGATTCTATAGAGGAATAGCATCCACCACTCCAAAATCCCAATCCTCTCTGACAAAAGTACCAGCAGTTAAATCACTGATGGTCTGCTCATGCGCATAACGAAAAATGCCCGTAAGGGGTAACATCATTTTCGAAATTAGCCCCAGGGCCACGGTACGGACACTTTAACTCGGAAACAACGCTACATCCCCCAAACTGACTTGTCCTTGCACTGAATTGCCATGAATATTCTTTTGAAACCTCACAATATCGGCTCAGCACTCCCAACACAACCCATACAACCCAAAAACAGTCACTTCTCTTCTGCGCATGCGCAATGTACTTGCGGCTAAAAGTCCTCTCGAAATCACACACCTTACAAAAAACTCCGATTCTCCAACACTAGTGGTTCAGGAGATATCACATCTTTAATCCACGCATGCGCAGACCCTCAACAGGGGATTCTATGGAGGAATAGCATCCGCCACCCCAAATCCCCAATCCTCTCTGACGAAAACTACAGCAGTTAAAATTAAAATTAAAAAAACTCCGAAACCGATGGACCGATTATGCACAAAAAGGAACTTATCTCTCCCATTGGGATGTTCAAACTACCCTTAAATTTGCAAGTCCCTTTCTTCTTTCGTCCGAAAGTTATCAAGGCAACGGTCACCCATCCAGCTATTGAACTCACACAAGGCTGCTCGGATCTCCAACAATATAAATCCGATCGTGTTCAAACTTGGAACTTGGCATCATAGAGTTAGGTTTTGAAGGCTCTCGCAAAATTTCAGCGATGTCGGACGGATAGTTTCTGATATATAGATTTTTTTTTCAATGATTTTTTACAAATTTTCGAGTTATACGATCCTCATTAAATTTCGCAAGAATTTTCACGTTGGCATTCTACAACTGACAACCATGTTTGAATTGGATCGGTTCTAAATTTTTTGAGTTATTGAGGAAATGACAACCAAATTTCAGATGGGTATTACTCCAATACCGTTTGGCCGATTATACCTATAAACGAACGCAAATGTCCCATTCAGATGCACAATCTTACCCGAAAATTTCAAAACGCTATCACTTTCCGTTTTCAAGTTATGGTGACATAAATAATATTTTTGGCGCTCTAGTTCCTCGGAACTGAGTGCTTATCGATTTGCCCAAATGTCTGTAATTTTCGAATATTTCGATGAAAATGGTCTTAAACGATTTGGTTCGACTCACTGATCAAGAATCCGTGGTCGAAATTCATTCTGTCCGGCCGGTCCGGCCGGCCGGCCGTAGGCACGATAACTCTCGAACGGAATGAGCTAGAGAGTTGAAATTTTCAGAGTAGGTTTGGGGGATGAATATCTCGGCTAAGTTTGTTACTGGGCAAAATCGGACAGAAGGTTTCGGAGTAAATTAAAAAAAAATTTTTTTTTACAGAACAAATTCCAAATTAATTTTTTTTTAATAAGCATTTTTATCATAAGAATCCATTCATATTTTTTTCAACTCTAACAAGCTAATACTTTCGGAGATATGATTTTTCAAAATTTCAATATAAATCGTATTTCACAGATTGATATAATTATTCTATGTATATTCTATGTATGAATTGTCATAAAGTCAACTTGACAGAATGGAATATTGTAACTTCAACAATATTGGGGTTGAAATACTCGTATTTTAGCGATGCAACGGGGACCTCACTCGAAAATGTTTGAAAATATTACGTAAATATTGAAAGCATAATTCTGTAGTTTGAGAGAGGAGAAAATTTTGTGAACGTAGATCAGGAAATTTTTGATCGATTACAAGGTAATTTATTATTATTTATCTTCTTTTATACATGTTTTATGGAATACCTACTATTTGTAGGTACTTTAAACCTGTTTTGGGCAATTGTCATACGAAACTTGTTTTTTTGGCGCTCTAGCTCCTCGGAACAGAGTGCTTATCAATTTGCCCAAGTGTCTGTGATTTTGGAATTTTTGGCTGAAAATGGTCTCAAATGAACTGGTTCGACTCACTGATCAAGAATCCGAGTGCGAAATCGATTCTGTCCGGCCGGCCGACCGGCCGTAGGCACGATAACTCTCGAACGAAAGGAGTTATCGGATTGAAAATTGCAAGGTGGTTTTGGAGCGTAAATATCTCGGACAAGTTCGTTAATGGGGGAAAACCATCAAGGGGTTTCGGAGTTATGGCTGATTTTAGTAAAAATATTTTTTATGGATATTTCCGAAACCGATCACTCGATCTATCTGAAATTTAGCACCAAATTGTAGAATCATGAGCTTTATACGCATGTGAAGTTTTGTATTGACCAGATTACCGCAAAGTGTCAAAAAAAAATTTGAAAATGTGGTGCAGTTCTCATCTCATGATTGCTCATTTAATCTTGATAAATAAACTATTATTTGAATTGAATTTCTTTTATGATGCAGCTCTATCATATGAATACATTGATATAATTCCCAACTCTGAGAAACCGATACCAGATATAATTTGTCTGTTTGAACTAGAGCGCCAGAAAGCTCCTGTCCACAGGGCTTGAACCCATTTTTTGATAATTTTTTTAAAATTTTCTAGTGATCCCACAAAATTTCATAATCGTGCTTAGTTTTGCATTTTACAACTACTCACCAAGTATCAATTATTGGATATCTTCTCCTTAACTTGGTAAATACCAGCTTGAGAACAGTTAAACTGCCAGTTGCTCTTAAGTGTAGTAGGTACTGTGGTGCCAATGCCAAAAGTGAAATGCCCAAGCAAGATGGAAGATTTTAGACCAGTGAATCTACTTCCAATTGTGAGTAAAGTTTTGGAAATTTTGGTGCATGAGATGTTACAGAACTATTTAGAGAAGAATTTGATATTGCACGAGTTGCAGTCGGGGTTTCGCGAGCACCATTCGTGCGAAACAGCCTGCCAATTGGTTTGTTTAGCATGGAAGAAGAGTTTAGATGAAAGAAAGATAGTAGTAAGTGTGTTCATAGACTTACGTCGTGCTTACGAGACCATTGATCGGAAGAGATTGATAAAAAAATGTATACTATACTACTATACGGCATCAGAGGAACAGCTCTACAATGGCTGGACGACTTTTTGAGAGGAAGGTACCAGAAAACTAGAATTGATGAGGATTTTTCGGATACAATTGAGGTCAAATGTGGCGTTCCCCAGGGCAGTGTCCTGGGACCATTGCTTTTTATATTATACATCAATGATTTACATTTGTATTTGAAAAGATGTTTTTTCAATTTATATGCTGATGACACTTTAATATCAGTGGAAGGTCATAATGAGAGTGAATTGGTGGATATTTTAAATAAGGAATTGAGCGTTTTTCAAAATTGGTTGAGGTTAAATAATTTGAAAATAAATCCGGAAAAGACGAAGTATATGGTCCTAGGCACAAAAGCTCAATGCAACAAATTTAATGCTGAACAGTATAAAATTTACATAGATAAGAAACAGATAGGCCTTGTAACGCAGATGAAATATTTAGGAGTGGTTTTCGATCAACAGCTGAATTTTGGTCTTCATGCCAGTTCATGCGGAATACTTATGTAAAAAGATAGGAAAAAAATTGGTTATTTTGGTAGAATGTCATACAAACTGTCAGAAAAGGGAAAAAGAATAGTCTATAACACAATAATATTTCCGCACTTATTATACACACTATTATTGTATGTCGTTATTAATTTCGTTTAACAAGGAGCACTTATATAGATTACAAGTATTACAGAATAAGGCAATGAGGATCTTGTTGGGATGTGGTAGGACTACGCCTGTAAGTTATACCTATGCTAAAAATATAGAAATTTTTGGACATTTCTCAGTTAGTGGAAGAATCAAATTATTTACTAATTTATAAGACCATTAATAAGTTGGCTCCCTCATACTTAGAGAAATTCTTAACAAAGAGAATTGAAATGACAGAATATAATTTGAGGAACGCAGAAGATTTCCACATAGAAAGATGTAGAACTGTTGCATTTCAGAGATCAACATTTAACTTGGGCCTTAGTAAATATAACGACTTACCAACATCAGTAAAAATGTTTAAAAGACTTTTGAGAACAAAATTTGTTTAATGTAATTTTGTTTTTGGCGCTCTAGTTCCTCGGAACTGAGTGCTTATCAATTTGCCCAAATGTCTGTAATTTTCGAATATTTCGATGAAAATGGTCTTAAACGATTTGGTTCGACTCACTGATCAAGAATCCGTGGTCGAAATTCATTCTGTCCGGCCGGTCCGGCCGGCCATCCGGCCGTAGGCACGATAACTCTAGAACGGAATGAGCTAGAGAGTTGAAATTTTCAGAGTAGGTTTGGAGGATTAATATCTCGGCTAAGTTCGCTACTGGGCAAAATCGGACAAAAGATTTCGGAGTAATAAAAAAATTTTTTTTTTTAAAAACAAATTCCAAATTAAATTTTTTTTAATAAGCAGTTTTATCATAAGAATCCATTCATATCATTTTTAACTCTAACAAGCTAATACTTTCGGAGATATGATTTTTCAAAATTTCAATGTAAATCGTATTTCACAGATTGATATAATTATTCTATGTATATTCTATGTATGAATTGTCATAAAGTCAACTTGACAGAAGGGAATATTGTAACTTCAAGAATATTGGGGTTGAAATACTCGTATTTTAGCGATGCAACGGGGACCTCACCCGAAAATGTTTGAAAATATTACGTAAATATTGAAAGCATAATTCTGTAGTTCGAGAGAGGAGAAAATTTGGTGAACGTAGATCAGGAAATTTTTGATCGATTACAAGGTAATTTATTATTACTTATCTTTTTTTATACATGTTTTATGGAATACCTACTATTTGTAGGTACTTTAAACCTGTTTTGGGCAATTGTCATACGAAACTTGTTTTTTTGGCGCTCTATTTCCTCGTAACAGAGTGCTTATCAATTTGCCCAAGAGTCTGTAATTTTGGAATTTTTGGCTGAAAATGGTCTCAAATGATTTGGTTCGACTCACTGATCAAGAATCCGAGTGCGAAATCGATTCTGTCCGGCCGGCCGACCGGCCGTAGGCACGATAACTCTCGAACGAAAGGAGTTAGCGGATTGAAAATTGCAAGGTGGTTTTGGAGCGTAAATATCTCGGACAAGTTCGTTAATGGGCGAAAACCATCAAAGGGTTTCGGAGTTATTTTTCACAAATCTTTAGAGTTGTAAAATAGTTTTACTTGAACTAAATAAAGCTTATCAATATTATTATTATAATTCGAAAGGACTTGTATTGGTTGAGAACAAAATTATTACTCGGAAACCGTTGGACCGATTATGCCCATTCACGAACTTGACCGCCGTATTGGAATGCGCCACCTAACCTGAAAATTTCAAGTATCTATCTCTTTCCGCTCTTAAGTTATCGTGGCAACGGACGGCCGGACAGAATGAGATTTGACCTCGAATTCTTGATCAGGCAGTCGATCCAATCGTTTGAGACCATTTTCCGGAAGGAACAACGTGCGAATTTCGAATCAAAGGATTCAGTCCGACTCACGGCCGGTTTATGCTGGCTGGTAACTTTAACTTATTCCCTAACTTAAAAATTGAAACATAGATTTCTAACGCTATGGTTGATACTGAGACTGAATAATCCGTTTACATATTATTAATAATAATAATTAATAAGTTAACGGATTATTTAGTCTGATTATAAGGCATAACACTAAAAATAAATGTCTATATATATTATATATATATATGATTGAGTTAAAGTTACCAGCCAGCATAAACCAGCCTTCACTGATGAATAATCCGGGGTCAAATTCAATTCTGTCCGTCCGGTCCGGTCCAGCCGACCGTAACACGATAACTCTTGAACGGAACGAGTTAGAGCGTTGAAATTTGCAGGGTAGTTTTGTAACGTAAATATCTAGGACAATTTCGTTAATGGGCAAAATCCACTAAGTCGTTTTGGAGTTATGGCCATTTTTATTTAAAACGTTTTTCAGGAATATTTCCTAAACCGATCACTCGATCTATCTGAAATTCAGCACCAAATTGTAGAATCATCACCTACATATGCCTGCGAAGTTTTGTATTGATCGGATGGCTATAAACTAGAAAAATAAAATGTCAAATATTTGAAAATGAAATTGAAATTTTGTTTTCACTATAACTCGAAAAATACCGATCCGATTGAATTGAAGCTCGGTAGTTAAATGCAAAGTACCGACGAAAACACTTGTGCAAAATTTTGTGCGATAGAATGAGTAGAAAACATATTGGAAAATATTTAACTAATAGCGGAATATTTTGCTTGAAATTCCGAAACCAAATTTCGGATTGAGTTCAGTTTTGGCACTTCGGTGACCAATTATGACCTCTTGGGGTGTGCAAAATTTCACTGAGAATAGACCACTAGTAGCCTAAAAAAAATTAATAATTTTGAAGTTCCAATCTGGAACAATTATTTCAGTTCGAATTCCTACGTGGATATAACATCTGGTGAACATAATTACGACATGTTTTTCGCGCGTTTATCTGAATCATTGCGAAATGTATTTAATTTTCATTAATGCGTGAAAGATTGGTAGAATTTAAAAATGGATTTCAAAAATTTGTCTGAACGGTGAATAACTGGGGGTGTAACTGCCTCTTGTGGGCTTTTTTTGTTATTCGCATAAGCAGACGAGAAATAATTTAACTGCTCGAGTTTTCTTCTGAGAAGATTGGGGTTTTGGGGTGGAGGATGCTATTCCTCCATAGAATCACCTGGTGGTCCGCGCATGCGTGGATTCAAGATGCGATATCTCCTGAACCACTAGTGTTGGAGAATCGGAGTTTTTGTGAGGTGTGTGATTTTGAGAGGACTTCCAGCCGCGCGTAGATTGCGCATGCGCAGAGGAGAAGTGAATGTTTTTGGGTTGTATGGGTTATATTTGGAGTGGTTAAGGACTATCGGTCATGGGTCTGATGCTCAGCCGAAATTATGAGGTTTTAAAAGAATATTCATGGCAATTCTGTGCACGGACAAGTCAGTTTGGGGGAAATCGCGTTGTTTGCGAGTTGGAGTGTTCGTTCCGTGGCCCTGGGGCTAATTTGAAATTCATGTTATCCGTTAAGGGCATAAACGTTATGCGCATGAGCAAACGAGAAGTTATTTAACTGCTGATGGAGTTTTCGTCTGAGTGGATTGGGGTTTGGAGGTGCAGGATGCTATTCCTTTATAGAATCCCCTTTGGAGTATCCGCGCATGTACTGATTGAAGCTGCGATATCTCCTGAACCAATGGTGTTGAAGAATCAAAGTTTTGTGTGATTTTGGGAGGACTTTCAGCCGCGAGTAGATTGCGCATGCGCAGGGGAGAAGTGGCTCGTTTTGGGTTGTATGGCTTATGTTGGTAGTGATTTGAGTCTAGTGGTCACGGATTTGGTGCTGAGCCGATATTGTGAGGTTTGAAGAGAAATTTCATGGCAATTCTATGCACGAACAGGTCAGTTTCGAGGAAATTGAGTTATTTCCCAATTGAACTGTCTGTATCCTAGCCCTGGGACCAATTTATAAATAACTATATTTGGAAGATCTATATTAAATCACGTTAAGATTTGGAGAATAAGTGTAAGCAATTGCGTTCCCAACGGGGGCTCCATAACCGCATTTTTCTGTATTTCGATCTACGGTAAAACTAATAGCCAGACTGTATCGATAGCCAGATTTGTTAAAGGAACTCGAAAAAATATAAAAAAGCACTGACGTGAGGTCAGTACTCTTTGGCGCGCGTGTTCACGTTCGCTAATTTGAATTGAATTATGAGTGTTTCAAGCTCATTGGATAGAACGAGCCGGAGATCTACCCAGAAGGTAGTGTACACCATTTACTGTCGGGTCATAAATTAAGAGTACTTTGTCTAAGCTCAGAAGCTGGCATAAGGATAGAGTAATAAAGTTGACGAAGAACAAATCTGACTTTCCTTAGTCGCACAAGCACCTAGGAGCTTCTGAGCTATCTCCTTGGGAAAGACTTGGGAGGGACTTCGTAATGAAAGAAAAATGCTGAAAGAGCATTGACGTGGGGTCAATCTGCTTTGGCGTGCGTACTATAAACATGATGATTATGACTATACTGACCCTCCCAAGTCTTTCCCAAGGAGATCCCTCAGAATCTTCTAGGAGCTTGTGCGACTAAGGAGAGTCAGTTGAATTTGCTTCTGTCCGTCCGGCCAGCCGGCCGGCCGTTGCCACGATAACTTGAGGACGGAAAGAGCTAGCGACTTAAAATGTAGAGGGTAGATGGCGCATCCCAATACGACAGACAAATACGTTAATGGACATAATCGGCACAATGGTTTCCGAGTAATAATTTTCAACCACTATGAATCTGATCGAATTGAAACTTGGTGAATAGTTGTAGAATATAAACCTAAGCACGTTTTGTGAGAATCGTATCACTAGAAAATTTTCAAAAAATTAAAAAATATACTTGTCATGTCACGATAACCTGAGAATGGAAAGAGATAGCGACTTGAAATTTTCAGGTTAGGTTGTGCATCTGAATGCAACATTTGAGTTTGTTTCAAAGCAAAATCGGCCAAACGGTTTTGGAGTTATACCCATCTGAACTTAGATTGTTATTTCCGCAATAACTCGAAAAATACAAAACTGATCCAATTTAAATATGGTTATTTGTTGAAGAATGCCAACGCAAACATTCTTGCAAAAGATCTGAGCAGATAACTCCCGAACGAAAGGAGATAGGACTAGGAATTTTCAGGGTAGGTTGCGCATCTGAATGGGAGAGCTAAGTTCGCTGTTGCCCATAATCGGCCGAACGGTTTCGGAGTTATACCTATCTAGAATATTACTTCCTCGACGAATCAAAAAATATAGACTCGATCGAATTGAAGCTTGCTAACTAGTTGTAGAATGTCGACATAAAGACGTGAATAAAATTTTGTGAGAACCGTACCCTTAGTAAATCAAAAAAAATTACAAAAAAAATTGGTTCAAGCACTGACGTGAAGTCATTTACCATGGTAAATTCCATTAAGAGGGTCCAATACAGGAGAACGGACAATATAATTCACCATGGTAAATTCGACACTATAGTGTCGAATACAGGAGAATGGACAATAGAACATATACGCGCACAAGCTCCTTACTTCACGTCAGTGCTTGAACCATTTTTGTATATTCTAGTACATTACAATCATTACATTTTAGTTTGATAGAATCACTATCGGTGTTTGGTGGTTGGCTGGTTCCACACTAGCGGGCGAAGATTTTACGGCTTAATCGCGTTGCAAACATCGCGATGTTCTTGTCTACATCTATAGTCAACGTGACGTGACGATTATTCTTGCTAATTGAAATGGAGGAAGCAGTGGCGTTCTATTATATGTCGTTGAATAATTATCTACTACAAAGTCGTAAGTTTCCTCCGAAATCAAACTTGCATTCTAAATCAAGAGTGCTTCTGAACTGAACTCTGAAGTCGAATATTGTATCATAAAAAAACCCTTTGATACGTGCCAGTTTACCGACAGCCCGGCGAAGTATATTCGTCTTCGCCGGAATACACCGCGATTCGACGAAGTATCCGGCCACACTTGTCGCGAAAACTCAAATATTCGTAGAATCGCGCTAGTGTGGCCCCAACATCCCAGTACAGTCCTACTTATTATAAGTAAAATATTTACAGGGTGTTCCTTAAAGACATCCTAATATTTAAGGGGGTGATTCCTTGACTCATTCTGAGAAAAAAACTTCGTATACTCCATTCACTTTTATTAAAGTCTCCCGGTTGGCCATGATTTAGGTCTATCACGTTTTTGTAACTAAAACACTGGCAGGTTGGCACTGCTGAAATATCGTCAAGGTCAAAACAATTCGCTGAGACGTTGCCAATTTCTACTCTCAACATAATCATAACATAATCTTCAATCTTAGACAAGATATTATCACAGACCATTATCTTCGAATAATAAATAACTCTTCGCTTTGAAATTGAAAATGCCGAATGTAGTTTTGAAGAAGCTGAAGTGCTATACAGAACCGAAATCTGCAATAGCAAAACTTCATTCTGACATGTTGAACTCTCGAATGAAATTACTTAGTTTCCTATATCATTATATTTTATTGAGGCATAAGAATGACTTGGGTTTTGTAGTACTACTACATTTTGTGACTGGTGTATTTCAAGTTGTGCAACAAGGTATTTAAATGTCTTCTTGAGAAAAGTGGGGAATTGCATAGGTACGTCTGTTCGTTTAGAAGTTTTCCTGCCGGGATATTCAGGTACTTACATTCTTTCTTCAAATGAACTATCACAAAGTAACGGACTACTCTATCCATTATTTTTCAATAAAATATCAACACTTGATTCTCGATTTCCATACAAGAAAATAGAATAATTGAATATTACAACCTGTTTATATACGTGATTATTTCTAGTAACAACAGAGGAAACATTTTCTTCTACAGTAAGTAGCCAGGACTGCGGAATTATTTAATTCAAATAATATCTTCTCAAATGTATTATTTTTCCGAAGTAAATTCACACTGTGAAAATACGTAATTACTACGACTTCTGTGTAGAGAGGACAACGTTGCATAGTTATCTGACAGGAAAATGAAAATAACCTAACATTTTCAAAATATACATGGTGAAATGTGTCAAATTTTCATGGCCAACCGGTAGACTTTATAAAAGTGAATGGAGTATATGAACGTATGCCCTAAAAGTCTTAACTTCTGTTATACAGGGTGATACAATTTTGGTACTGCCATAAGGAGCAATTTTAATTTAATAATTTCAATCAAGACTTGACCTGACAAGAAAACATATTTTTTGTATTCTGATTCATTTTGGAACAAATCTGATCTCTTAGTTTGCTTTTAGTGGATGTTCAAACATTTCCTCACCGCATCAGATTTTTGAGGAATTGATCCTGAGTATAACGATTTTTATTTTTTTAAGTGGAAACCGTGCGTCAGACTAAGAAAACCCATGAGATAAAATTTGGTCAAAAATAAATGAGAATCTCAAAATTCATTTTATTCCAAAAAAAGCAGTGACGTATTTTTTCTCCAAAAATATTCAATGCAAAACCCGTGTGGACGCCACTGGTAGAGAAAATGAAAATTTTTGTACATCACAAAATGCACCTTGATGCATAGAAGACATGTACCAAATTTTATGAAGATGTTTACATTATTATCTCAGTTATTATTAAAAAACTGATTGTTTTTCAAAATTTTATAACCCCGTATCTCAAGAGTTGAGACTTTTAGGATATACTTTTTTTCTTGAAATAAGCCAAAAAATCACCCCCTCAAATATTAGCATGTCTTTAACAAACTCCCTGTATATACATCATATAATATATTGCAGTGAAACCTCTAGCTCTTGGCGGGCACTTCTCATAAACGGACACTCCCCTCAAACGGACAATTTTGGCAGCTATTTTCTTGTTACGAATTCTCAGGATCGGACACCTCTATCGGACCAATAATTTTCCCACTGGTGCCGATAAACCTCCAAGAAACGGACGTGGAATTCTGGAACACGCCTAAAATGAATATGTATAGGTTTACGGAGAAGCGCCCGCGCTAAAGCGAACTTCGGGATATCCCTCTCAGAGGACTGGGTCATTGTATATAGAATTATATAATACAATGACTCACCCTTGTCAGTAGAGTACCTACTAGCCAATTTTTCGAAAAATTGTAAAGCAGTATGCAACATAGTGTATGCAACTGTGCAACATAGTGCATACAGAATTCGTAAATTTAGATGATGAAAGAAGACTATTCTGATTTTAATCTTAAAAATGTGGGAAAGCCCTGTGAGCAGGGGCTTTGGCGCTCTTGTCAAACTACTAGCGAGTAATTATTCAAACTTTGACAAATCATATCTCCGAAAGTATTCATTTCTCAGAGTTGGCAATGATATCAATGGATTCTTATGATATAACTGCATCATAAAAAAAATTAATTCAAAACGTAGGTCTATGACTCACCTCATATGTTGGATTTACATACATCAGCAATTAGAGCATTCAATGACTATGAAACCATAAAATTACGATTAATTATTGTGTAAAGGGATTACTAATAACAAACTCGAAGGTTGAAATTAACTATTCTCCGAAGTCTAACATTAAAATAAAGCAGTGTTTCACAATAAAAATATGTCTTAATGAGGAATGAGTCTTCTATAAAATCAAAATGGTGCCGGCGATGCTAAGGTACTTCCGCCACAAGTTCTTGGGGTCGTGATTCTCGAAATCGTTCAATACATACTGGCTAACCGCTAAACGCACCTGGTCTAGTAGCAAACCGACGTGGTGGATTATCACAAGATTTCCACTATCGCCCAAATGTCAGTAATTTTGGAATTTTTGGCTGAAAATGGTCTTAAACGATTTGGTTCGACTCACTGATCAAGAATCCATTGGCAAAATCGATTCTGTCCGGCCAGCCGTCTGTCCAGCAGTCCGTCCGGCTGTTAACTCTCGAACGGAATGAGCTAGACAGTTGAAATTTTCGGAGTAGGTTAAGGGGATAAAGATCTCAATAAAGTTCTTTATTGGGCAAAATCGGCCAAGTGGTTTCGGAGTAACAAAAATAATTTTTTTTTTACATTACAAATTTTTAGTCAATTTTTTTTAAGATGCAGTTTCATCATGAGAATCCATTGATGTCATTCCCAACTCCGAAAAACTAGTACTTTCGGAAATATGAGTCTCAAAATTTCATTAATTATTCTCAATTTTATATGATTTCATAGAAATCTCTAATTATAATTTCCTGATGTATATAAATCCAACATGAGATGAGTCATAGACCTACATTTTGGATTTAATTCTTGAGAATTGACGCATAGAACCCAAATTGGAAAAGTGGGAAAGCCGTGTGGACAGGAGCTTCGGCACTCTTGTTCAAACTTTGACAAATCATAACTCCGAAAGTATTGGTTGCTCCAAGTTGGGAATGATATAAATGGATTCTCATTTAATTTATTTATTTTATGTTGCAGTTATATCATAAGATTCCATTGATATCATTCCGAACTCTGAGAAACCAATACTTTCGGAGATATAATTTGTCAAAGTTTGAACAAGAGCGCCAAAGCTCCTGTCCACAGGGCTTGAACCATTTCTTAATGCATTTTATAATGTGAACAGTTTCTGTAATAAAATCTTCAGGTTTTTCAATTAATTTTTATTTAATAAGTTGATGCCTATATTTCAGTAAGTAGGTAGGTACCTAAATATTTTGTTTCCATTCCTCTTCATTTGTAACCTTTCCACAAGCGTACACCTCCCACGTCCGTACAAAGAACCTGGAACCAACAGTGTCCTCCCTTGGGAGATTTCACTATAATTGTACTTACCATAATTTACCCTAAAATTCCATAATTCTGGCATCGTTGTACCATATTTTCATATTCGACATAATATGGCATCGCTGTTGGTGTATCTTACCCATAGACCTAATATCCCATGGACGGAGCATCAGCTGACTTTTGAACGGAATCGATTGAAAGTTTAATGTGAGAGAGATGGAAGACCCTAAAGAGGGAAGAAAAGAGGATGGAGCTATTTTAGGATTCGAGCCTACCTTAGCTCCATCTCTCTTCTCACATGTATCATGTATCTAAAGAGGATCGAGAAGAAGATGGAGCTAGAGTAGGATTGGTACAACATGTAACTTTCAATCCTCTGTTTCTAACGCTCCGTCCATGGGATATTAGGTCTATGATCTTACCTTACCACTTACCATAGCTCACATAACTGTCAAAGTATAATATAACAGATTACAGTTAATCTGTGCTAATATCACTCTTTAAATTTCATTCTTAAGTCTTATCTAATCAAAGACAAGAAATGCCCTGAGTTTAGCTCAAGTACAATAAACACTAGGGGGCTCTGGAGCATGAAAAGGAAAGCTTTTATATCTACAATCTACATATGATATGGATTCAGAGTTGTCTCTGATGGATTATATTATAGTGGTTATGTCTTGACAGTGGCGTAACCAAACATCACCAAATATATTTATCGAAAATTTTTAAAAAAACTATTGCTCTTTGCTCGCATGTTCTGGGAAACATCACGTTATCATTTTGCACAAATGTCTGTCATTTAATTTTCGAATTTTATCCGACAACAGTCTCAAACGATTAAGTTCAACTCATTGATGAAGAATTCGAGGTCAAATTTGATTCTGTCCGGCCGTTGCTACGATAATTAGAGGACGGGAAGAGATAGCGACTTGAAAAATTCTGGGTATGTGGTCATCCCAATACGACGGACAAGTTCGTAAATCTGCATAATCGGCCCAATGGTTTCCGAGTTATATATTTTTTTTCAACCAATACAAATCCAATCGAATTGAATCTTTGAAGAATTTTGAAAGTTTGAGAAATTTTGTGAGAATCGTATCACTAGAAAAATTTCAAAGAATTATTACAAAATATTTTTTATGTTACGATAACTTGAGAACGGAAAGAGATAGCGACAAATTTCAGGATAGGTTGAGCATCCGAATGCAACATTTACCGACTTGCCGAATGCCGACGCGCAAATTTTTACGAAATTTCGTTAGGATCATATCACTGGAAAATTTTTAAAAATTAATGAAAATCTTCGAAAAAAACTCTATATCTCAGAAACTATCCATCTGATATCACTGGAATTTGACGGAGGGCTTCAGCAGTTACACAGCTGGATGGGTGACCGTTGCCACGATAACTTTCGAACGGAAAAAGATAGCGACTTCGTAGGTTGCGCATCCGAATGGGAGAGTTACGTTCGTTGTTGAGCATAATCGGTCCAACGAATATCGATATAAAGACCTATGTGCAATTTTTGTGGGGATCTTACCACTAGAAAATTCTAAAAATATTACGAAAAAATATTTGTATCTGACGACTATTTTAGAACGGAAAGAGATAGCAATTTGCAATTTTTACAGTTGGTTGTGCATCTTGGTGCCACATTTGAGTTAGTTAAAGGCATAATCGGGCAAACGGTTTTGGAGTTATATCAATCTGAAATTTGGTTGTTATTTCCTCAATAACTCAAAAATACGATGCCGATTCGATAGGTATCTTGTATGTAACAGGCAATACCGTATGTTTATGTTTTTCTGAATCTACTTCAATACCAGATCACCGAAATATTCAAATTTTATAAATTATGAATGTGTATGAGGGCATACATGATATATTTACAATATATATCATGTATGATATATATACAATATATATCATGTATGCCCTCATACACATTCATAATTTATAAAATTTGAATATTTCGGTATTGGAAATCGGTAAATCAAGAAGCAATTTCAAATGAGGTGAAACGCTTCTGAATCGTTGCTATGACGGATTACGTAATCAAAATTTACCATCTGCTTGTTACAGCCAATGCTGACTACGAGCACTTTATAGGGAGCTGTGTTACACTGAAATAAAGAGTGAAACGGACACGAGAAGACAGTATGAGAGTAGATATGGCGGATTAAGTCATGGACTGGCGCCAAGTTTCGATCGTTTGAACAGGCATTATGTGCAACCAAATTTGAATGATCGTTTTCTATTTGAAAACTGAAATTTTTGACGGCGGTTGAACTTTTTCAGTATTCTTATGGATGTAATAATCGATCAAAAATTTTTGCAAAATTTCGTGAGGATCGTATCACTAGAAAATTTAAAAAAAAATAATTTAAAAAAATTCTATATATCAGTATCAGTATTCGTATATTCTATTGTGAGTTCACTGTGGACTTATTATGAACACTACAAAAGTAACTACACTGTTATCCACTACAGTTTTGGTCGTCTGACATATCTTTCGGAAACAAAGTTTCCATCTTCAAAGACGTTCTTCACCTTTGAAAATGGCAACTTAGTTTCCGAAACATAAGACATATATTATGTCAGACGAGAAAAACTGTAGTGGACAAGAGTGTAGTTACTTTTGTAGTGTGAGAAAGTATTCGTCCGACATCTCCAAAATTTTGCGAGCACCTTCAAAACCCAACTCTAAAACCAAGTTGAAAGTTTGAAAACGATCGGATCTCTATACGCTGCGAAAATTAGCGCGTCGGCATTCTACAAGTAATTACCAAGGGCTCGTTCCACTAAGGTCTCACAACGATCACGCGCACGTTCGCAGAACTGCGCAGACGACTCTACGAACGTTGCGATCGCCTAGTGGAACTTGGCCCAAGTTTTCAATTGGTTCGGCTATGTTTATTTTGAGTTATTGAAGAAATAACAACAAAAATTAAGAAGGGTGTATAACTCATAAACCGTTTGGCCGAATATGCCCAAAAACGAACTTAACTATCCCATTTCCGTTCTCTAGTTATCGTGAGATACATAATATTTCTTAATCATTTTTTTTAAATTTTCTAGTGATACGATCCTCATGAAATTTGACATAGGTGCGTCTTTTTATCCGTATTTTACAACTAGTTACCAAGTTTCAATTTGATCGGATATGTATTGTTCGAAAACAAAATTAATAAACGGAGACGATTTAATTGGCCGAACTTGCCCATTAACGAACTTATAACCGTCGCATTCGGATGCGCAACCTACAAGGAAAATTAACTATCATTTTCTTACATGGGTTTTTTCCTGGGTTTTCTCTCTCAAGCTCTGAAAAATATCTATAAAATAAAAAATTCATTATTTTGTGAATTGCTTCTGCGTTAGAAACTCAAGATATTTCTCAGAAGCAATCTTTCGAATAATATTTTGTCTAACGAACAATAACCAAACAACCGACAGAAACAAATTTGACCTCGAATTCTTCATCAGTGAGTCGAACCTATAATCGTTTTTGAGACCATTTTCTTCAAAAAAATTTGAAAGTTACAGACATTTGGGCAAATTGATAGTACGTTGATCATCAGAATAAAAAAAAGTTTTCGACGTAATCAAAAAATTGCATCCGGGTACAAGAACAGGGGTTATTTCATCAGGGTGTCATCCAATGATTGGAATAGCTCAATGTTTAGAATAAATGTGGCTTGACTCAGAGTATTGCATAACCATTTCATCTTTGGAAATAGGCAGATCAAATTGGTACCTACTACCTATACGTAAATCGTACCTCAAGGCACACATATCTGTGCCTTGAATCTTCCTGCGGGGAATGGGATGATAAGGGGTATATGTCTGTGGCTACGCCACTGATGTGTATTGATGCATTGTGTTTATACCACCTATACTCGACCTACGGTCCGTTAAGCGTTTGTTATAGCGACCCACCTGGCACAGTAGAGTAGAATAAATTATCCAACTTTCAAATTTAGCGCCAATTCAAAGAAAGGATGCACCCATTGAATAATCTTTATTCAATGGATGCACCCGTTGCGTCGCATTGATTGAATTGCGCAAGCCTGACGCGGAACCCTCGTAATTTAACACCCTCACAACATTCGAGAATCGTGATGCTTGCGCGATGTATTTTGTATTTTATTTTTTGAAACGACTCGATTCAAGGATAAAAACTATTTTTTTTTTAGATTTCGGCTTGCGGTTCGAGGAACCATAACTAAGAAGTGTTTGTGCCCCTTCAGCAGTTATGTTCTTTGGAATCCCTGATTGAATAATAAATATGAGAACCAACTTGGTCGATACTCTGAATCACTGCATTTCTTCTACACAATAATTTTGAAACAATATTGTAATTGTTGTTTTTCAATTCATTGTTGAGCGAGAACCACCAGAAGGTGTAGTTCAAAACCAGGCCATAAAAATATAATATTAAATCGAATTCTCAAAATTATCAAAAAGGATAGTCTAATGATGAAAATTGCGATAAAATCATATTATCTTCTTGATTTCCTGCTGTAATGGTTTCTGCCATCTCTCAAATGATTAAAAGTTTATTTTCCCTTTGATAAATTCGCCAGAGTGATCGCTATATAAGCTCCACTAAGGCCGGCCTCATACCTCTCTGAATTCATATTCTTAAATTCATAATCTGATCTGAATAATTCTGGAAGCTTGCAATAACTAGAAATTAATCTAGAATCAAATCAGAAATGTGTGAGGAGAATACATAGACCTAATATCTATGGGAGAATAGTGAATTAGTATACCATTCGGTGCTTTTTGAATTAATATTATGAATTCAGAGTGGCATTCCGGACGTATGAGGCCGGCCTAAAGGAGAAGGCACTATATAGATGCACCTTCTCGATCCGTTTTGAACCAATGCACATGTTTTGATGCGAATTAGATGAAATATGGTTTGAGAGTTTACATGCCTTATCTGAAACTAGTTTTCTGTAATTCGGCTTTATTCTAAGCTCGCGTAGCCAACATGGGAAGATTGAAAAAAATTAAAAATGGAAATTAAGAAAAGAAAATCATTCTAAATATCTTAAAAAATGATGAAGAACACCATAATTTCGCAAGGAATTAACCTTTTCTGGGTGGTTACAAGTGATTGAAAGAGCAAATCGTGAAAATGAATCCAGAAAATTGGCAGAAAATGATTAAAGATAATAGAAAAAGTTACTTCGAACAATATATTATATCATTTTTATCTCAAGAGATTTATTTCGATCTTCCAGCTTAGGAATTACGATTAACGTAACCCCAAAGCAGGTTCGTTAGATTATCAGATTTGTCAAACTAATAAATTTGGTGTTGGTAATTCTGAAATTTGTTTCTCTTAAAACAACTCTCAATGCGTATTTGGTGTATACATGCACATTAAATCGGTTTGGGAAAACTCAATCCACCTTTTCAAATCGCATTTACTAATTCGCATTTGAGTAGTCAATTCGAATTGAAAAAACGTTTACATGCGTTTTCAATGCGCATTACGGAATACGCATTGGCTTAAAACGGTTCGAGAGGATGCATGTAAACGTAGTAATTGATATTCTCCTATATTTTTCACATAATTCCTCAAATAAATTAGTATTTTTGATTTAAACTGAATCATCTAAGTACTTACAATGACTTTTTGAAATTGAATAAGTATATACAACATTATTAAAAAGCACTGGCATGAAGTCAAGAGCTTTTGCGCGCATGTTCTTTTGCCCAGGCATGGGCCTAAGGGGGGGAAGAAATGGAAGATTGTATTTCACCGAAATTTCTAGAAATCACGGTATCATTTCTAGGCTCAGGATCGGCCCGTTTTTTTTGGAAAATCTTCTTATAATAAAAACTTGATTGTTCCACCGGGCTGTCAATGTTTATTTTAATATTAATTACATTGACGAAGTCGAAATGTTTCTAGCAAACTGTTAGTTCGAAAAATAATGTAGCGGGATTGTCTTCATCCATAAATTCTTGAGCTACTATGATTTTCATTTGTTGAAAATGAATAATTGCTATTACAGGAACACATTTTCTAACCACCTTCTTCAGCCTATAGTTTCAAATGTACTCAGCCAAGCAGAAAATAATACTAAGTAAAATTCACTATTTAATCAGACTAGATATCACTGTACTGGACTAATTCAAGTTCGAAAGATAAATATACCGAACGTGTACCTTAGCGATTATTTGTTTATGTAGGATGTAGTCATCAGGCCGGCGCTAATAAATTTAGCGCCTGAAGCAATAGGAATCTTCAGGCGTCCTACCTATGAAATATGAAATGTCGGCAGGCGAACTAGCCGCCACCAGAAAGGTATTATTTGTGTTCTGTGCAGTTGCCTCACTGTTTCACCATCAGCGCGGGCCCTGATAGTTATGAAACATAGCCTATGCCTCAAAGCCATGTTGCCATATCATAATGTTCCAGGCTAGTAAAAAGATGTCTACGGTTGTGCATGGCTGGTTTATAGGGTCGCCGAATATTATATGTGCTAAATTCTGGCAAGAATATGAATAGTAAGTACATCGCAAGACCACGACTTTCTAGCTCCCGAGTATGTGCATTACCAGTAGCATCATTATGTTCATGAAACTATCTAGTCCTATTATGAGCAAGTTTTGCTAATTTGTGAAAACGCATTGTTCATGAAAACTTATTTTTGCTGTTGAAGTTACTAGAATATTCATATCAAGAAATCATAACATATAATTTACAAATGTTGTTTCACTACAGCCTTAATAAGACAATAAAAGAATTTTACTATGATCAATGAATCACATACACAACTCAAAATCTCGATTCTTTCAAGATATTTCATGAGAAAAGTAGCTAAATAAAACCAAAAAGTACGAAACAATTTGTATCCATTTTTATACTCACTCAAAAATTTCATACAGCATTGTTACTACAAAAACATTTTCAGTTGTCATTAAAATTTGTCTACAAATTAAAAGAAAATCTGGCGAAATATTTTCACCAATTAAAGATATACATAACCATATTTCATCAGAAAATTTCTTATGTAGGAAAGCAAAATTAGGGTGTGAGAGAAGTTTACTTGTTATTCCCTTGATCTCTCTCAAACACCACAAGAAATTTGCTGATAAAACTTATTGTATATCACATACTCATAACTCGTTCTAACAGAATTACTTTGTGGAATGGATGAAACCAAAATGTTTCAGTTCATAACAGACAATTACCTAAAATAAATTCGAAGATTGTGTCAGAAAATAAACAAAAAAACACAATTCAACAGATTCAGCTCAAGTTTGTTACTTTTCAGAATTACAGTAACAGAAATCTGAATACATGTGGAACACAGCACCCAAACTGGTTACATTCGATTTCTATTTGATCCAACACTTTACAGCATTAAATAAAAATTAAGATTAAAATAATATAATGAGCAAGCATTCAAATTCGATCAGAAACATAAATTAAATATGTTCAATGTTGAAAACTACCAAAAACTTGTCACACTTAACTTTCACATGATTTGTCTCGATTGACTTCAACAACCAGAAATTTCAAATTACTGCAAGAAGACACAAACTTAAGCTTATCATTTAAGTCTATTTTTACACAATGGACATTTTTACAAATTGGAGAAAATACGTAATAATAAGTTATAGGGTAAGAAAGAGTCAGGTACTGCAGATTCTATCGCAGTTCGAAACAAATTCTGTGTTAGATTTTGCTGCAAAGGTCACAAGGTAGATCGTGAACATAAATATGAAACCTAATCCTGGACTATTGAATGAACTTTCTTTATTAAATGTAGTTGAAATAATGCTGATTGAGGTAAATGACACAGTATGATTGAGAGTCTATTTTCAGCCACAATGTAGCTTGGGACTTTGCACTTTAATAGTCTGTCACTAGTTGTTCACACTGATAGCCATGCAGCTACCCTATATTATTATGCATCATCTTCTTCTTCCTCTACGCTGTCTTCACCTTCTACTGCTTCCTCATCATCGTCATCCTCCTCTGAAAAAGAAAAATAAATTTCATGTTGAAATATTTTCAAAACAATCAGTTTAAATTTGATGTGATAATTATCCAATGCAGGATTGGGCTGATTTACATCAAGTGATTCCAATCATGATTTTTCAAACTAACTTTAGCATAAATAATATTTACACAATATAAACTTCTCATACTGAAATGTTCGGAATACATATAGGATGCCAATTCTGATATGCTTAACCCAAAATCATTTTCCACGACATTCTTTAATTAGTTGATCTAGACAAAGAGAAATGTAGTTGTGTGAAAGTGTTAAAATTAGATTTTTCCTATTTCAA
This sequence comes from Halyzia sedecimguttata, assembly GCA_937662695.2. Classification (NCBI taxonomy): domain Eukaryota; kingdom Metazoa; phylum Arthropoda; class Insecta; order Coleoptera; family Coccinellidae; genus Halyzia; species Halyzia sedecimguttata. Next base: position 17,500,136 of record OW569415.2, read on the forward strand.
CCCCCAATGTTTTGTATTACATTACAATGTAACTTTTCTAAAATATGCAGTGTTTTTGTTTTCAAAACCAAGAACAAGGCTACAACAAAAAAGTCATGGATACTGTGCTAATAAACCACTTGTGGGTTCTTATAAAAGTGCTGTAGATTTGGCGCCAAATGGATTCTATTAAGTTCATTACTAAGAAAAATCAGTGTTCCGCATAGTCTATCATGATAAATTAACTACAACGGACTTCCCAGGACAGGAAGTGGTATAGCAGATATGGTGAGAGCCTGGCGTGAGAAAGTGAAAGATGCATTCACCTAACTAATTTACAAATGATTACAAGAAAAACAAACATGAGAGAAGAAGTTCCATACTTCTGATAGTAATAAAATTCTAGTCAAAATATTAGCTTGCACATTTGAAATGCATTAAAACTACAGAATTCAATTTAAAAGATCACACTTACCTTCCCCTTCAATTTCTTCATCAAAACCTTCTGGGATATCTTCGTCATAATCCTCTTCTTCTTCTACTTCTTCGCCAGCTGATCCAGCCCCATTTTCTTCTTTTTCTTTCCTGGCTTTTTTCGCATCATCTGTTTTATCCTGAAAATACGAGAGTGGATTTACGAAATGATCGTCCATTGTGAGAACATTCAAAGATATTGTGACTTCCAATCTGATGGGAATTGTGTAGGTTTTACTGAACAAGCTAATCAGAGGAGAATGACTGTGAAATAGCCCATACTAAAAAAGGATTTCAGCGATGTCAGCTATGATACCAGACGTTGCTACAACAAGTCGGTGTGCTTCGTCTGGGGATTGATTGCTGGTAAATAAGCTTGTAAGAAGGTCCAGTCGTTTCAAAATTTACACGAAATTTCAATACTTTATATCTATGCACACTATTTCGACCTCTTCATTTGTGTCTATATGTACTGACTTTATTCACACCCTCGAACTTTAAAATTCATTCAGGATATTGCGGTGAATCGATTTAAATGAAGCACATCATTACGATACACATTATCACGACTTTCATATGAATCTGATGAAGTCTTTGAGAAAAAAATTTTATGTTTACTCCATAATTTTGAAACCTTTAAAATGGATCTATCAGGCTGAAAAACTTGCAAGGTCGATGCTGGATAGTATTCAATTTTTTTGTACCCAGTAGGTACTTAGGTATCTTGTATTAGCCAGAGAGTACCTATCCTCCAAACATTCAATTCAAATCTATCGACTTGAAAATTTGGAGTTGAACTTTTCAAAATATCATTCTTCCGTGCATAATTTGGAGCGACTTTTATTCACTCATTGAAACTATTGAAACCTAGACATGTTAAGTGAAAATTGCAATTTAGTCGATCCCTGAGGTAAGTGGGTATATTATATGAGAAAATAATACATCCATCAAGAGGGAAAATGCCATTTTATCAAGGCAGAAGCACAAGAGCGCTCAGTCATTGAATGATAATATTTGATAAATATCCAAAATAGGTAGGTATACCTACCTATGGTTATGAAATTATATCATTTTGTTTCCTTGAAATTGTTTTTTTTTTCATTATCAACCATAGACCTATAACTATTTTATATTATACCTACCTATGCAGACAAAAACGTAAAAAATTATTTGGAAGCTTTAAGCACACGCGACTTCCTGCTCCGTGAAGTAACGAGTTTGCCTCTAAGCTACTAATCGTAAACATTTTTTTTTATTGGGAATTACGATAAAACTATACTCATACATCGAATAAATCTACTCTGAAAATTTCATGTCCACTAGCTTTTTCAATGGAAACCGCGCTCACAAATGGACCACCGGGCGGACAGACAGAATGAATAAAATTTTACCGCGTATTTTCCAACAGCAAATAGGTATAATGAAATCGCTTGATATCATTTTCGGATAAGAATTCGTAAAATGTATACCTACTAGGTACTTGAAAGCTAGTGGGAGCGCGCAAAAAAAAATTACAATTAATTATATAAATGATGAAAACTGCATTAAAATGCAATGGTGAATAAAAATTTGTAAAATTGCTGAGAACTCGAAAAAAAATAACTAGCTATCCAACCATAACAATATTCACATTCGGGAAGTTTCAAACTTTTCAAACAAGCAGGTAGGCAAATCGGTTATCTCCTACATTATTTTATTAAATAGGTGCCTAGGTACATTCTAGCGCTTAGTTTAATGATACATAACTATACAACCCACAATAACACATTTGAACGTTTTATTGAAAGGTTCAACTAGGGAAAACCCAAAGTGATTGTAGCTGAGAATTGAAAAAAAGGAATACTATCAGGTTATAGGTTAGTTTCGAAATTTCAAATGAATTTCAGTATCAGAAAAAATTACTGTTAAAAATTATACAGTTCAAATGAAATGAAATATTTATTCGCTGTAAGATCATCAGCGTATCGAAAATGGGTTGATTCCTCAAAACGCAAGAGAATAACTTTAAAATAAACATCATCTTTCGCAACAAGCCAGTAATCTTCAACAGGGTATGGAAGGAGACTATTGATCAGCCATATTGAATTGAACGCAAAGCCTCGCTATACGAAGCCTCTAGCCTCTCCTAGGGTCCCGAAAGTATTATGGCGGGATGTTAGAGAGCATGTTTACATCCAATCAGAATACTACCCATCTTCAAAAATTGTAAATTAAGTAAAACTAAATATGCTCAGCAATTAATAATAAACCATAGACTAGGAATGTGACTTTAAAATGAACGGAGAGAGGAAATACTCTCACATGGCGACATGTATAAATGACCCATGCAGATAATAAGAAATATTTAATTTCACTGTAAATTCAACTTGTTCAAAAGAGATACTCCTGCATATCAAATGATTAAAAAATAATTACGTGCACTGTGGTTATATATAGCCATCAACAACTAAAATAACTTCCAATAAAAAGTTTTGAATATCAAGTTATATTCTTACCTCTGCCGTTCTTTTCGTTCCCTTTAATTCACATTTAGCATCTCCAGAATTCTGGTCATTGTCGATTTTATCAACCGCAACTTCGTTATTTTCTTTGGAACTCATTTTGTTTATAAATTGATTTGTTTGTTCTTAACAGCACGCCAAGCAAGTTCTACGCGAGATGAATACACTACTAACCGGCACCGCTAGATCGCTATGCTATAAGTGACCGTTCAAATTTTAATATGGCGCCGTTCTAACGAACATATCCGTTAACAGCCGAACAATCGGCTCACTGTCATTCGGTAAATTCACCGTCGGGATTCGGGAATGATCAGGGCAGTTCGCCAAGATGAACATGAGGGAAAATTCTGAAAAAGGATTGTGAGTCAGTATTGAAATAAAAACATGCATATTTTGAAAATATAAATAAGGGCTTCGGGAGTTCATGAAGGTTTGGTAGATATTGGTTCGAGATTAATTCATGCTTTATCAGTGCTTCCGCTATAGGTGCGCCATTCAAACATTTTTCCCTCCTCCTACCGTTTCGAAGTTTGGCGGTAAAATATTTTTCTTTGTGTGCTTGTATAATGGCGCAATTATTTTGCCCAAAGACTGTATTTTTAGAATTTTCATCTGAAAATGGTCTCCAAACAATTTCATCAGACCTGATGGGTACTAATGAAAAATTCGTGATCATATAAAATTCCGATCGGCAGTAAATTTTAACCAAAGAAAATGTGGGAAAGTCCTGTGGACAGGGACTTGGCGCATTGGCACTCTTGTTCAAACTTTGACAAATCATATCTCCGAAAGTATTGGTTTCTCAGAGTTGGGAATGACATCAATGAATTCTTATGATACAACTGCATCATAAAAGAAATTAAATTTTGAAAAAAGTGTCATTTAAATAGAATAAGAGTGCCAACAATTATTAATCCGAAACCGCCAGACCGATTCTTCCCAATATAACTAAATTATCCGAGATATTCATTTCTCAAATACACTGTGAAAATTATATTATAGGTATCAGTTGAAACAATAATCCAGTTTTGTTTTTACTGGAGATATTCTGAACCCAATTTGATCATCTTACCAAAGTATATGTTTCCATCATGATATATATCACTCTACCAAAATGGGTTCGATGGATGGCGCAGCTCTCATTTATTATACGGATGCACTTTCTTTCATTCTCCATTCTCGTTTTCCTTTTGTTCCGTTTTTTGTCATATGCGGTGTTTTTTTACAAATATCATTTTTGGCGCTCTTGTTCCCCGGAACAACTAGAGTGCTTATCAATTTGCCCAAATGTCTGTAATTTTCGGATTTTTGGCTGAAAATGGAAAAGAATCCGAGGTTGCAATCGATTCTGTCGGGCTGGCTGTCCGTCCGGCCGTTAACACGATAACTCTCGAACGAAAGGAGTTAGAGGATTGAAATTTGCAAGGTGGGTTAGGAACGTGAATATCTCGGGCGAGTTTCTTAATGGGCGAAATCCATCGAGCGGTTTCGGAGTTATGGCCGTTTATAGTAAAAACATTTTTTAGGAATATTTCCGAAACCGATCACTCGATCTATCTGAAATTTAGCATCAAATTGTAGAATCATGACCTTTATACGCATGTGAAGTTTTGTGATGATCAGGTTACCGTAAAGTGTTAAAAAAATTTTTGAAATTTTTTTAATTTTTTTTCTACAATAAATCTCGAACGGAATGAGCTAGGCAGTTAAAATTTTCAGAGTAGGTTAGGGAGATGAAATCTCGGTTAAGTTCGTTATTGGGCAAAATAGGCCAGATGGTTTCAGAGTAGCGAAAACAATTTTTTTTTGAATTAACAAATTTCAAATTAAATTTTTTTTACGATGCAGTTTCACCATAAAAATTCATTGATATCATTTTCAACTACAACAAGCTAATACTTTCGGAGATATGATTTTTCGAAATTTCAATAATGAATCGTACTGCTATGTTTTCACAGAATGCTATAATTATTCTATATATAATTTATTATATGATCTGTGTTCATACTCGTACATTTCATCCTGTTTTATAAGAGAGAGTCATATTAATTCCAGCTATTTCAATTTGATCTCTTCCATGGTGCAGTTCTCATTCTCAAATTACTCATTTAATCTTGATAAATAAACTATTATTTGAATTGAATTTCCTTTATGATGCAGTCCTATCATAAGAATACATTGATATAATTCCCAACTCTGAGAAACCAATACTTTCGGAGATATAATTTGTCTGTTTGAACAAGAGCGCCAGAAAGCTCCTGTCCACAGGGCTTGAAACAATTTTTTCTTTTGATTTCATAGGTGTAAAAGGTACCTCTACTCTTGTTAATTTAAATAATAATAATAATATGGATTATCCAAGGGAATAATATTATTACCCAACAATTAAAATATTCTATAATCCTCATAATTCTACTATAGCTAAGGTTATTTCATTGGTCATTTTGCATTCAATCATACTACATACTTTGTATTCTAAAACAGGAGGTATTTTACATCATGAGTAACGAAATTTGAATAGAACCAGAAATAAATAAGACATGTCTCTTATCGGTAGATAAGATGACATATATTTTCGATTACAGCATTCTGTGAAATCATAGAATTACGATTTATTATTGAAATTTTGAAAGATCATCCACCGTATTCACAAAGCATTCAATCTCCCTCAAGTCCTAACTGAGGTCCTCTGAAGGATAAATTTGAATCGCAACCTCAGTTAACGTGAAAATTAACGTGAAACAGGCTTCTTATGATAAAAGTTCATCTTGAAAAAAATTGAATTTGAAATTTAAATTTTTTTTCTACTCCGAAACCATTCTGCCCAATAACGAACTTATTAGGGACGTTTATATCCCAAACCTACTCTGAAAATTTCAACTGTCTAGCAGCTAGCTCATTACGTTCGAGAGTTATCGTGTTAACGACTGGACGGACGGCCGGACAGAATCGATTTTGACCACGGATTCTTGATCAATGTAAGTCGAACCTAAACGTCTAAGACCATTTTCAGCCAAAAATGCGAAAATTTCAGACATTTGGGCAAATTGATAAGCTCTGTTCCGAGGAGCAAGAGCGCCAAAAAATATCAAAATGAAAGACATATTTTTTTTGCTTTTCAACAATTTTTAATTTGAAATTTCTTAAAGGCGAAATATACAAGATATTGTTCACATCAAGGGTTCTACATTTAGTGCCTGATCTCTGGGATCTTATCTAAAAATATTACATTATATATATATATATATATATATATATATATATATAGCTGTCGTGAGATGTGTGGAAGAATGTAACATTTTTTCTAGAGGTATGTCGAATCAAAATAAAAGATAATCCGCCGTATTCACAAAGCATTCAATCTCCGTTAAGTCCTAACTGAGGTCCTCAGTTAAGGATAAATAAGAATCGCAACCTCAGTTGAAGTGAAAATTAACGTGAAACAGGCCTGTTTCAGCACTGTTACATACGTTAACTTAGGTTGCGAGTCTTATTTATCCTTAACTGAGAACCTCAGTTAGGACTTAACGGAGATTGAATGCTTTGTGAATACGGCGGATATACTTCTAAGATGGTATGAGGAACGAGAGCGCCAAAAAAGGTATGGGGTAGGTATAATAAATGTTACCTGGAATTTTCAATATACAGGGTGTACCTGGAACCGGGAGGAATGCGACAAACAGAAACCATAAATTGAGCTCATCTAGGTACACTCACAACAAGAGATTTTAGTCGCCTGAGGCCCTTGGTTGGTTTTTGATATAGAAAGTGATTTTCAGATATTGAGTGAAATTTAAAAGCTCAATGAATCTCGAGCCAATTAACTGACAGATTTCAAAGACATTTGCTACTTTCGTTAAAATTAGTTCAGCGTCACCCTTTATATACGTGAACATTGAGCTGGACCGATTTGGCTACTTTTGGTCTTGAATTATTTATGGGAGTCCAGGTAAGGTTTAAAAGGTGAATAAATATAAAAATGTCTACAGGGTGTGTTTCTTTTATCATCAATGGCAACTGGCTCTTTTTCACGCCATACGTCATACCATTTCATTCAATTGGACAAATTTCTTAATAAGGGAATAATTGTCAGTCTGTCAACACTGCTCGTTAATTTCCGTATATCCCATATTCGACAGTCGCCACGTCATAATGTGTGGATGAGAATGTGTGGATAACTTCACGTAAATATATGTTTTTCCATCTTTAATACCCTGTGTCTCGGAAATGAAAAGTGTTAAGTCTCATGTTTGCAGGAAATTTGTTCTTATTTTCATGAGCACTATCTACCCTTTCAGATTGTCACAGCTTCTCTGGGACAACCTGTATACATTTAGGAATATAAATCGCACAAGATCTATTATCAAATATGACAGCCGCTTTGAATTTTGGCAATAGACCATAGACCAAACGTAATATGTGGATGATGATAATTCAAGGAGAAATGAAGCTAAATTGCTAACATTGGGATTTGTGCATTAACCCATTTATTACCTACTATAGCGTTCCATATAAAGAACAGATAACACCACCCCCAAAGTGCGGCCAAATAATCTGTTAATCCCAGAATTTCACTCTGTGAAATTCTGATAAATTACCTGATATAGTTTATCCTAACGAACCATTTTCTGAATCTGACCATTCACAACATCAAACCATTCCTATTAATCCTAATACATCAATATTAACGGCTAGACATAGATGCATAGAATACATGGTGAAGACACTCTTTGACATATTTTCGGCTGAATTGCGGTCCAAATACTGTCAAAATACAAGGATTTTGTTCTACTTCAGTTTTCGCTGATAGATGCCGGCAGTAGAAATTTTATGGACAAAATTATCGACATGTCAAATTAAATTTGAATCTTTGTTTATTCCAGTTTCTTGTGGCAAGTCGTACCGTTTGCTGAAATTTAGTATTTTGAGTATTTTGTTCAACGTCCGTGTTTTCCGCGCCGAAAGTAAGCCAAATGTTTGCTGTGTGAACTCTGAACGAGTATCCAGAACCATTTTAATCAAATACTATTTTCATTTCGAAAATACTTCGTTTTTATGCGAATATAGTTTTTTTAACAATTGTTTATTCTTACCGGATCAGGGACAGATTTCTAGTGTCAAGATAGGTATTAATTATAATATTGAGAATATTGAAAGATCGCTGATACCGTGAATTGTTAATAAATCAACATAGGAGAACGCTAAGACTTGTTGATTTACTATAATCTTGCCGGTTGATGAACATAAACTGTTTTAACAGTTGAAACATTAAGGTAAAACTCTATTAATTAATAATTATATTCATTATACAATTCAGTTATATATTGAGAAGGAATGAAATGACATGTTATGAAAACTAACAATATAATTTGTTAACGATGAAGCTAAACTAACTAAAGCATCATTCTTTTTGGCGCTCTTATACTATAATATTATTTGTTTCAATGATAAAGGTGATTAATACATTTGAATAATAATATGATATCGAAAGATATTATGTAGAGGTATTACAGAAAATTCTGTATTATTCAATGTATTTCAAAATACATGAATTAAATTCTTGTATTCTAATGACATTGGATGTGATCATTTGTAATGGAAAAATAATGATTTCACAGATTTGATCATTTACAGTTCCATTCAAAATGTTCCAATGGAACTCCTTCACTGATAAATCCCTTATTTGACTTCATTTTGTCTTGGCTAGATGAAAATCCTGTTCCAAACAAATGGGGTTTATATATAATGTCCGAACAGATGTCTGATTAATCAAAAAGTGAATTGATTTTTCAATAAACTGCGTCACTATATTCTTTTAATTTGGATTTACGAACTAGCAACGGTAGAAAGTGAACTTTGTCGCTTTTCAGTTTTCATTTATTCGCTTGTCAGAATCTTTGAAATCGACTCTAGCGGCACCATCTTTAATAAAGTGAAGTAGAGTACACAAAGTACGTGATCTGACAGTTCTAGGTCCGGTTTTCGGCCGAAAATTTTAACAGGAATTAGCAGGGAGTGTCGACACCTTGTTATTCTATGCATCCTGGGCTAGACCTAAACGAATAGTCAAACCTCCTGATCGACTTCAGCTCAAAATGTAATATCTTGTAAATATTTATTATGTATATACTTGTAATGGTATTGTCATCATAAAATAAGGGGGGGAAGATGTTATGTATTTGGGATAATACCATCTTAATGTTGATTGTTGTGCGCATGCACTTATGTTTCACGCATGCATTTCATTTGTTGATTCGATCATTGTATTAATGATATTCGAGTAATAAAGTTCTACTAATGGTAGCAGTTTTTATTATATTGAAGAATCCAATACATTAGACTAATATTTTCAGTTCCCATGATACCTACTTCAGCCAATAGGTCCTATCTAGCTCGTTTCGGATCATTTTGTGTATATCGTTGCTACTGATGTGAACGTGTGAAATGACGCGCAAGAAATATCAGTGTACATATTTTTCTGATAGTTCGATGGTGACTGATGATAATCAATATTTTGTAGAGTGTTCATAATATTCACATTGCAGCAAGTATTCAAGAATGATAATAATATTTCAATTGTGGTTAGATTTGGTGTTTCATTTCGTGTTCCTTATATATGGAACACTAGGTCTTTAGGCTACTATTTATTTACAGGTTGTCAGTCCAGCAAATTGCAGATTTATTGGAGAGTAACTAGTTTTGGGAGAATTTTGAACCGAATAATGGTGTGCAAGCAATGTACTTCGAAGTCGAACCACCAGAATCTATAGGGTCCTATATTCTTTTGACTGAGAGCTTTATATGTGTTAGCAGAGGTTATAGTGTTACGGGTTACCATACAATTCTGCGTATGATAAAAGAGCTTAGGGAAAAACGTCAGCAAAAAAACTCGGTCTCCCCGTGATAGTGTTGTGTGATTTATAAAAATTGAATTTGTTTACAAAATTAACTGAAATTTAAAAATACTGACGGGCATTTATTTCTTCAATATGGATTCCTCCATCAAAAAACGGATAGGTTTCTCCATGGTACCAGAAACTCAACCTGAAAAATGAAAAGACAAGAGGACCTATCAGCCGAGGATCCTGAAGATCCAGTTGGTTTATTAGATTATCTATCCGGAAAACAACTATGTAGTTACAGACGCCGGAATTCTAATAGAATGGTCCAAGAGTATGTGTAATTTATATGTGTAAGATGATGATGGCCAAGAAGGAGAGATTCAAGATGACGTTAACTTTTTGAGTCGCCATCAAAGGTATTGACAAATTTTCAGCCATGTAGATTGGAAAAAAAGATCCTTCCATATAGTACATTAGATGTTATGTTTATAGAAACTAGTATATGGAAGCCACATACCAGATGGATACAAATATAAATGTCTGATGTAGGATTGGTATGAGAGGTAAAAAAAGGGGGTGGTTCATTTTCACCTAGCAGATTCGGCTGTTCAGAAATACTATAGGATGATCATATGAATTCATTACCTCACCTCTCAATTTCGAGAAAGGAATTGTGCAGTCTTACCAGAAAAAAAAAACAGTATGAAAATTCATTTCAAACAAAAAAAAAAACAAAGGCTCATTCCATTTTCCAAACCCTGAAGGACTAGTGTTCCATATATGGAACGGCCGTTTTTCCAAAATGGAGGACAATTTAGCCTGCAAAACTATTTGCTGATGTTCTTGGTATTATTTGTAGTAGAGTGAGATTCGTGGAATTGAAATTTTGGAAAAAAAATTCATTCAGTCCCTAATGGGTTAATACTTACCTACTCCTAAATAATACACATATCCGAAACTGTGGCTTCTTCAGGTTCAACATTAGAACCGATTCAATCACTGAAAGAAAAATATAATAACAGCAATGAGAAAATTCATATACTATATGCCTCAACAAAACTTTCTAGTTCTCACAGTTCATCTTGATTTACCACGATTTGGTTAATAATGGCTATATGATTTAATTCTTCATAACAGGTACAATACCGTTTTACAGAAAGTATTGAAGTGATTATATTATAGTCGTACTTTTATATTACTGGTTTTGAAATTCTGTCTTACTGCCGTAGTAAACTTAAATAACTTCGTTTGTAAATTGTAATGCCGTATTACTATCATAGTAATCTGGTATAACTGCACTTGTAAGTTTGTTTCACAACCATAGTAATATTGTATAGCTAGGTACATTTAGTGAACCTATTTTACAGCTCTTGTAATCTCATCTTACTGCCTTTATCAGCTTAATTTGCAATTTTAATTATTTTTGGCGCTCTAGTGCCTCGGAACTGAGTGCTTATCAATTTGCCCAAATGTCTGTAATTTTCGAATTTTTCAATGAAAATGGTCTTAAACGATTTGGTTCGATTCACTGATCAAGAATCCGTGGTCGAAGTCCGGCCGTCCGGCCGTAGGCACGATAACTCTCGAACGGAATGAGCTAGAGAGTTGAAATTTTCAGAGCAGGTTTGGGGGATAAATATCTCGGCTAAGTTCGTCACTGGGCAAAATCGGACAGATGGTTTCGGAGTAACAAAAAAAATTTTTTTTTTTTACAAAACAAATTCCAAATTAAATTATTTTTAATAAGCAGTTTTATTATAAGAATCAATTCATATCATTTTTAACTCTAACAAGCTAATACTTTCGGAGATATGATTTTTCAAAATATCAATGTAAATCGTATTTCTACGTTTTCACAGAATGATAGAATTATTATGTGGGTATTCTATGAATTGTTATAATGTCAACTTATTCTCCTGAGAAATGACGTTGTTTCATTCCAGCAAACGAATAAATATGAGAATTATAATATAATATCATACTTTTTGTTGGTTGATATTTTCATGCCGATAGTCAATCCATATGATGATGGGAATGGTAATGGTAAGTTAATAATATTGAGTTCAGAATATCTCCACTAAAAACAAAACTGGAATATTGGTGTATTGGAGTAGATTTGAGGGAAGATATATATTATCGACTTATCGTTCATCATAGAATTGAGGAATTAATATCTCAGATGAGCTCGTTGTTGGGTAGAATTCGTCTATTGGTTTTGGATTGATAATTTTTGGCACTCTTGTTGAATTTAAATTCTTCTATGATGTTTGAATTCAATTTCTGCTAAGATGAAGTTCTAAATTTCAATAATGAATCGTACTTCTATGTTTTCACTGAATGCTATAATTATTCTATCTAAGCTTTATTATATGATCTGTGTTCATACTCGTACATTTCATCCTGTTCTATAAGAGAGAGTCAAATTCATTTCAGCTATTTTAATTTGGTTTCTTCCATGGTGCAGTTCTCATTCTCAGATTGCTCATTTAATCTAGATAAATGAACTATTATTTGAATTGAATTTCCTTTATGATGCAGTTCTATCATAAGAATAAATTGATATAATTCTCAACTCTGAGAAACCAATACTTTCGGAGATATAATTTGTCTGTTTGAACTAGAGCGCCAGAAAGCTCCTGTCCACAGGGCTTGAACCCATTTTTTTAGCTGCCATATTACAAACTGGGCTCATCTGACAGAAAATAATGGTCAATTTAATACTTTGTCTGTACTTTAATGAATTTCTAATTTATTATTAAGACAAATAATAAATTGGTAAAATTTTTGTGCTTCGTTGGTTCTGTCGCAGTAACATGGCAGTTAAATGTATGACTAAAGTGCGCAAGTTGACAAAGGCAGTCAGAAGAAATTAACCATATTATGCATGATTATAATGATAAAATTGACTGTCGAAAGTTCAAACCTACCTACGAAATATATCAACTCGAATTTTCAAATTGAGGATTCATCATATTGATTAATAAGCCCAGAAGGACTGACATCAAGGCAACACTCGGCATGAAGCCATTTGATGACATAGTGTATCCAAATGAGTTAAATTGATACAACTATCTCTGGAACTTTATTTAATTATCTCTGTCAAATTATTGATAACTCAATCACAATTATATCTACCTGCAAATTATAAATCTAAAAATATATTTTCTCAACTCCTGTTTAGGGCGCTTGCTCTCCTGAACAGAGTGCCTATCAATTTGCCAAATGTCTGTAATTTTCGAATTATTTGCCGAGAATGGTATCAAACGATTAGTTTTGACTCACTGATGAAAAATCCGAGGTTAAACTTAATTCTGTCCGGCCGTCAGATAACTAGAAACTATGCAAAATTTCGTGAGGATAGTATGACTAAAAACATTTTAAATAATTAAGCAGAGCACTGACGTGAAGTCAGGAACTTTTGCGAGCATGTTCCATTGTCTATTCACGCCTCTTATACTAAGTCAATCGAGCTGAAATTCGGTACTTTATTGTAAAATGGTGACTCCAAAGTTATGTGCGGAACTTCAGCCTTCAGCTAATTCTGACGCATATAGTTTTTGGACGGATAGTTTCTGAGATATATAATTTTTGCGCATATGGGTCAGAATCAGAGAGGTGAGCATTTTATGTTTCCAAATATCTGAGAAATTAAGTTTTCTTTTGAAGAAAACTAACAAGTGGAGTACGTTGTGTCATTAGTCATGAACCTTTCCTGTGAAGAGGCACGCACAAAAATATATATTTTAGAAATTATACCTGTCAAGAAGCATTATACCAAGGCCAAAAGTCATTTTGGGAACACTTTTAAATATTTTTTTCAATATATAACCAATGCATTTAAGAATCACATTCAAGAAATTGTAATTAACCAGTTCCTAACTCGGAAAATGTTATTATTTTGTATATTTTTATAATAAAAACACTTATTTTGCAAATTACTCTCCATAAATTTTCCATTGGTGTAAATTTCGCTCCAAACATTTCAATTTATTGTATTCATTTTTGTACTTCGTTATATATTAATAATATAAATACAAAAGTACAAAGATCATTTCATGTTGTATATATAATATTCAACTATAGCTTTACTCATTAGTAATTTATTTGCTGTTTTTGTGATGTTCCCGAAAATGATGGGTGTTCGCTAAATGACGTTGACGTTCCCTGAATGAACGCAACGCCCGGTTTTGGCCTATTTTATGCATGAAAATATTACACATTTACAGAGTATTATACCTTTATTTGTACTTTAGGAATGAGGAACATGAATATAAAAATTTAAACTCGAAATCGGTGTTTTTTCATATGGTTTACACTTACGCATTTTTGAAAAGCCTCCCGCTGTTTAGAATTTTTTGGTAATTCATCAACGGTGTCTTCTAGTTGTGTTTTGCCACAACCTCGCCAAATAATAGTCATTTACGAACGGGGTAACAGAACATCCTCTTATTATTTCATCAACATTACGAGTAGGCGTATCAGCACTCTTTTGGAATGCTCTTTCTTCGCGTCTTCTGCTTCTCTGAACTTTCTTTCGCAACTGATCTATAATTCCTTGCATTTTCTGTATTTTATGTTTCTGTTTTTTAATAGTTTGGTAAGCCTGTACTTTTTCTTTTTAAACCTGTTTTCATCCTAATTTCGTCCTCGACTCGCGATTATAGTTTTCTATCTCATATTCAGAATATGGGAGGCTGTTAGCTAAAATATTTGCTATCATCAATTTTTTTTTGTATATACTTTTGGGAATTTATTCTCCATAACTTTCTCTGTTTCCTCTTCTGTCTTTCTGTCATTTAACTTACAGTCTTAACTTTATTTTCAGCTTTCTTCCTTTGGTAATATTCCCTATCTTTCATACTCTTCATCTCTTTTTTTTCCGGTGTTATTTTATTTAAAAACTTGCGCTTCCTTGCATTACCCTTTAAACGATATTTTTTTTATAAGCTATACTGTCTTTTTTCCTGATACTCGTACTAAATGGATACCTAAAAACAAAATTTTGCATGGTTATGCTTTTAAAAGCATTAGAGTTTCATGTTGCCTATAAAACATGTCATTTCAGAAACACCGGGTCATTTAGGGAGCGCCCTTCATACGAGAACGTTCCCGAAATGACCGTTCCCGAAATGACTATTCGATCAATATTTTCATGCTACGCTTGACGCCGCCATGTTAGATATTAGTTCTAGAGGTTATGAACAAGTGAGCTGTAATATTTATAAGAATTTCACAAAAAGTATGCAAATTTTCGAAAACCAAATCACCAAACAGCGTTCCCGTAGTGACAGGGAATATAAGTACGCTTTACACATATCAAATTAAAAGGTACTCTTCAACAAAATTAATTATTTTTTTCCGTAAACAAGACACACGCCTTTTACTTTGACTAGTGAAGTTCACACTGAAGCTCACTAACGTCACATAACATGTATTGTTTTAATTACATCGACCGATATCCACCACGTTCACGGAATGATTTGATAAACGTCAGACAGCATTTGAATAGCCAAAATATGAAGAAATCAAACTGGTATTCATTCAATTTATACGTATATTCTTAATCAGATGATTTTCAACGCTTATATTAAATATGGCATTAGTAAGTCGTAATTGTACATATTTTTGACTGGTCTGATCTATGAAACATGGTATAAGGACGCATTCCCGGAATGACTATTTAGACCCTTTTTTTTTAAATCAATTAAAATATTATTATTGAAAAATAAAAATTCTAACTGCCTCGTAATTAAGCACAGAACCTTTATTTTAAAATGAATATTTCAGTAATATCATGTTATTTTATTAAGAAAACCTTTGTCAGAAGCGTAATGCTCACCTCTCTGATTTTGACCCATATGTTCTGGGGAACATCGCGTTATCATTTTGCCCAAATGTCTGTAATTTTCGAATTTTTCGGCGAAAATAGTCTCAAACGATTGGGTTCGACCCCCTGATCAAGAATTTGAGGTCAAATTTGATTCTGCCCGGCCGGCCGTTGGCACGATAACTTGAGAACGGAAAGAGATAGCGACTCGAAATTTTCAGAGTAGGTGGCGCATCCCAATACGACGGACATGTTCGTTAATGGGCATAATCGGTCCAATGGTTTCCGAGTAATAATTTTGTCTACAACCAATACTAATCGGATCGAATTGAAACTTGGTGAGAGGTTGTAGAATATAAACCTAAGGACGTTTGGGAAATATTGTGAGAATGGTATCGCTAGAAAATTAAAAAAAAAATTGAAAAATATTATATACGTCACGATAACCTAAGACCGGAAAGAGATAGGGACTTGAAATTTTCAGGTTTACTTGATAATCTGAATGCGCCATTTGAGTTTGTCTATTGCGATAATCGGCAAAACATTTTTGGAGTAATATCCATCTGAAATTTGGTTCTTAATTCCTCGATAACTCGAAAAATACAGATCCGACCAAATTCAAACATGGTTATTAGTTGTAAAATGGCAACGCAAATATTCCTGCGAAATTTCGTGAGGATCGTATCACTAGAAAATTCTTAAACAATCATAGAAAATTATTGAAAAAAATACTATATATCGAAAACTATTGGTCCGACATCGCTGAAAGTTTGCGAAAGCCTTCAGAACCTAACTCTACTACCAAGTTCCAAGTTTGAGAGAGTTAAGTTCGCTGTTAGCCATAATGGGTCCAACGGTTTCGGAGTTATACCTATCGGAATATTATTTCCTCCATAACTTAAAAAATATAGATTCGATCGAATTGAAGCTTGGTAACTAGTTGTGAAATATCGACATGAAGAAGTGTGTGAAATTTTGTGAGGACTGTACCACTAGAAAATTTTTAAAAAAATACGAAAAAATATTATGTATCATGACTCCTTGTGAACAGAAAGAAATAGCAACTTGCTCTTTTCAGGGTAGATTGCGCATCTGAGTAAGACACATCTAAGTGCGTTAACTAGCATAATCGGCCAAATGGTTTTGGAGTTATATCAATCTGAAATTTGGTTGTTATTTACTCAATAACTCAAAAAATTACAAGTCCGATCCAATTCAAATATGATTTTAGTTATAGAATGCCAACGCGAAAATTCTTGCAAAATCTCGTGAGGACCGTAGTACTAGAAATTTTTTAAAGAATCATCGAAAAAAAAAATGGTTCAAGCACTGACGTGAAGTCAGAAGCTTCTGCGCGTATGTTCTCTTGTCCATTCTCCTGTATTGGACACTCTTAATCGAATTTACCATGGTGAATTCGATTAACCATGGTAAATTCGATTAAGAGTGTCCAATACAGGAGAACAGACAATAGAATTCACCATAGTAAATCCGATTGAGAGTGTCAAATACAAGAGAATGGACAAGAGCACATACGCGCAAAAGCTTCTGACTTCACGTCAGTGCTTGAACCAATTTTTATAAACGATTTTCAATGATTTTTTAGAAATTTTACCCATCCAGATAATGAAGTACTGAAATATTTTCACAATACTTCCCACAATATAGATCCAATCGAGTTTAAATCTAGTAGGTACTTGGCTATAGAATAAGGTTTTGAATACTCTTGCAAAATTTCAGCGATTTATGAACTGTAATATAAGTCAAAAAGCATCAAGAAAATTCTATGAAATCATTGAAATCGTGAATCGTCTATGAACGGTGCAGGTTATTATTTAATTCAAGTTCAGAACATAGAGTTGTCCTGGAAATTCAACTAATCAGTTATCATATTCCATTCACTGAATTCCGAAAACATTCCAATTCATTAGAATACGCCCAATTAACCCTATTTTTCGCGTTTCAAACCAGTATTGCGTTTAGATAAAATAAATTTATTTGAATAAAACCTTCATTCAGTAAAGAACGAAAAAATTAACTTCAGCATCTATGATCAAGATACGTATTTTGATCCTCTTTGACCAACGAATGGTTTTCAATACCGATATAAATGTATCTAAATAACAGTTTTCCAACCTACATACTCTGATACTGACAGTTTCAAAATGATTTGGCTAAAAATTGTAATAATTCTTAACGATTTTTCATTGTTAGTTGTTTTAATTTATACAGAATATTTTCGTTTTCGGCAAATCGTCGAATCTTGGATAGATTATATCATTATAGATTATTATTATTATTATATTATATCTGGATGAAAATATTATTATAGATTATTATATTATATCTGGATAAAAATAATCGTTTCAATCAAACCGGAATGCATGGGTCCCAATTCCTTAAAATAAGTACCCTATTGAACTCATTTCTACCCGCGATAGGTATTAAATGTTTAATATTTAAAACCATCTCTTAAACAAATCGAGTAAAAAACCAAGAACCGTTGACAACTTCGTTGTTCGTGTACCAGTACTTTGTATCGTTGTTATCGAATTTACCATGGTAAATTCGGATTGAGAGTGTCGAATACAAGAGAATGGACAAGAGAACATACGCGCAAAGGCTTCTGACTTCACGTCAGTGCTTGAACCAATTTTGATAAACGATTTTCAAAGATTTTTTATAAATTTTACGATCCTCACGAAATTTCGCAAAAATTTGCGTATTGACATTCTACAACTAACTACCATGTTTGAATTGGAACGTATTAGTATTTTTTGAGTTATTGAGGAAATAACAGCAAAATTTCAGATAGTTCTAACTCCAAACTGTTTGGCTAATTACGACCATTAATAAACTCAAATGTCGCATTGGGATGCGTAAACTAGCCCAAAAATTGCAAGTTGATATCCCTTTCCGATCTCAAGTTAAAAGATAAATAATATTTTTTAATAATTTTTTTAAAATTTTCTAGAGATACGATTCTCACAAAATTTCACATCCGTCTTTATATCGGTATTCTACAATTAGCTACCAAGTTTCAATATGATCAGATCTGTATTGTTTGAAAACAAAATTAGTAACTACTCGGAAACCGATTATGCCCATTACCGAACTTAAGCGTCACAATAGGATGCGCGATCTACCCTAACAATTCCATGTTGCTATGTCTTTTCATTCGAAAGTTATCGTGGCAACAGCAGGCCGGCCGGCCGGTCAGAATCAAATTTGACCTAGGATTATTTCATCGGTGAGTTGAACCTAATCGTTTCAGACTATTTTCGGTAAAAAATATAATATTCAGGCATTTGGGCAAAATGCGCTGTTCACCAGAAAATGCGCGTAAAAAATTCTGTATTTCTGAAACTAGCCGTCAGATATCGTTTAAATTCCGAGAGAGCTTCCAAAACCATATTTTACCATCAAGTTCTAGATTTAATCTCGATAGGATCTATATTGTTGGAGATATTGACGAAATATCGCATTATTATCATAACGATAACAAAGTAGGTACTGGTACATGAACAACGAAATTGTCAACGGTTCCTGATTTTTGACGCGATTTGTTTAAGAGATGGTTTTAAATATTAAATATTTAATACCTATCGCGGGTAGAGTTGGAGATATTGACGAAATATCGCATTATTATCATAACGATAACAAAGTACTGGTACACGAACAACGAAGTTGTCAACGGTTCTTGATTTTTGACGCGATCTGCTTAAGAGATGGTTTTAAATATTAAATATTTAATACCTATCGCGGGTAGAAATGAGTTCAATAGGGTACTTATTTTAAGGAATTGCGACCCATGCATTCCGGTTTGATTGAAACGATTATTTTTATCCAGATATAATATAATAATTATAATAATCTATAATAATATTTTCATCCAGATATAATATAATAATAATAATAATCTATAATGATATAATCTATCCAAGATCCGAGGATTTGCCGAAAACGAAAATATTCTCTATAAATTAAAACAACTAACAATGAAAAATCGTAAGTAACTTATAATCTTTAAGAATTATTACAATTTTTAGCCAAATCATTTTGAAAATGTCAGTTTCAGAGTATGTAGGTTGGAGAACTGTTATTTAGATGCATTTATATCGGTATTGAAAACCATTCGTTGGTCAAAGAGGATCAAAATACGTATCTTGATCATAGATGCTGAAGTTAATTTTTTCGTTCTTTACTGAATGAAGGTTTTATTTAAATAAATTTATTTTATCTAAACGCAATACTGGTTTGAAACGTGAAAAATAGGTTGGGCGTATTCTAATGCATTAGAATGTTTTCGGAATTCAGTGAATGGAATATGATAACTGATTAGTTGAATTTCCAGGACAACTCTATGTTCTGAACTTGAATTAAATAATAACCTGCACCGTTCATAGAAGATTCACGATTTCAATGAATTTCATAGAATTTTCTTGATGCTTTTTTACTTATATTACAGTTCATAAATCGCTGAAATTTTGCAAGAGTATTCAAAACCTTATTCTATAGCCAAGTACTAGATTTAAACTCGATCGGATCTATATTGTGGGAAGTATTGTGAAAATATTCCAGTACTTCATTATCTGGATGGAATTTGTGAGTCAAAAAAAAAAATGAGCCAAAGCTCCTGACCTCAGTGCTTTTCCAACTAGTATTCCAATAATAGAACACTTCGGCAGGTTTCAGAAACTGTTGAGATACCACTGATTTAAAGACCGAAATAATTATATACCTAACACATGTATCAGAAAAGTAAGAATAACACAATATATTCGCAAAATTCGCTTTTATTCATCAACATAATTTCCATTTAAGGGGATATAATCGTTCCAACGTTTTTCTAACTTTTCGATACCATGTTTATAGAATGCTTCATCTTTGTAATACCCCTATTACACTATGCCTTTTTCATGTCTATATTTGCGCCTATTTTCATGGCTATTTGTTGGTTGAATTTCCCCCCAAATGAGTGGCACTATTACACCGCGCTTTTTTCGCGCTTGTTTCAGGCAGTAATTTCCGAGCTGCAAACATTGAAGAAATTGACATATTTACCTTAAGTTCTTGTTTTGTTCGTATATTTATAAAACAATACCATAGTGTTTTAGGAATGTCTGAAGAAACGTTTAATATGCTACTACATAGAGTACAAATACACATACAGAAAAAAGACAATGTAATTCCATAAAGCATTTCTCCAAAAACGAAATTAATTATTACTTTGACATACTAGGCGAAAACTTCATATCACTCAGGGATAGCCATCACAAATTATCTTGCCTTCGTAAGTTTAGTTATTTTACGCCCTCGGAGTAATAAACATAAATTTACTATTAAATTTACGAAGGCGGCGATTCAAAGGATAGAATGAACTAGGTTATGTTAAGAAGACGTCAAGTCCGACAGATAAATATTGTGTTGGTAGACATGACATTTCGACAAAAAGGCTTGAAATCCCCACGATTCAGGGGGAACAAATAGAACCAGTTCTGTTTATTTTCAAGCTTGAAACAGTCCACAAAATTACCCCGAGCGCATGCGTACTTCTTGAAAATTTCAGGCGCAGTGAGTCAGGCTGACAAATAGGCACGAAAAAGGCATAGTGTAATAAGGGTATAAGCAAAATAGGTCTTAGTTCAGGTAATGATGTCCTTGCTGTTGCGAAATCTTTTTTTCCCTGGAGAATCCTTTTCAGATCTACGAACAGCCAGTAGTCGTTGGTATACAAATCTGGTGACTGAGAAGGGTTGGGCAGTAATTCGAAGTGCAATTCATTCAATTTGGCCATCGTAGCCATTAACTGGTTTTTAGCGCTCTTGTTCCTCGGAACAGAGTGCAATCAAATTGCTCAAATGTCTGTAATTTTCGAATTTTTGGCTGAAAATGGTCATAAACGATTTGGTTCGACGCACTGATCAAGAAGTCGAAATCGATTCTGTCCAGCCGTCGGTCCGTTAACTCTCGAACCGAATGAGCTAGACCGTTGAAATTTTTAGATTACGTTTGGTAGATAAATATCTCGGTTCGTTATTGGTCAAAACCCTTGTCCACTACAGTTTTTGTCGTCTGACATATGTTTCAGCAACAAGCAACAAAGTTACTCCGTAGTTGAAGATGGAAACTTTGTTTCCGAAACATATGTCAGACGACAAAAACTGTAGTGTACAAGAGTGTATGTAGTGACTTTTGTAGTGTAAAACGCTCCAGACAGGCCTCCAGATCACCGATTCATTGTTGTTTATTTATATAATTCATTTACTGATAGCTATTCGTGAAAACTATTCAATAACCAATCAATCATCCTACTCTGAACTCTAAGAATTCAGCTGCTGTTAACGGTTCCGTCAAGGCTTCTGCTAGTAGACAACCTGTAGGAATATAATTCAATTTAATCACATTTATTTCCACTTGTTCTCTGAAAAATTATATTTTATCTCAATAATATGTTTCGATCTCTTATGAGATTTTTGACTATACTTATACAACCACTATTATATTCAAAAATTATAATTGGTGTTGCAATTTCTATATTAATACTCTTTGTTAATGATTTCAACAAAATGGCTTCTTGCACGATTTCAAATAGAGCCATATTTTCAGCTTCTGTGGATGAAGCTGCAACCGATACCTTTCATTTCGAATTCCATCTTTATAGTGCAATTTTCGAAAAATTTAAGTAAATAAGCAGTTTTACTTTATCTATCTGTATCACCGCTTTCCAAGTCTGAATCAACATATCCACTTAAGGTTGGATTGTTCTTATTCTGACGGTAATAATTTTAAAGTTCTTCGTAAGTATCGTAGTAAAGTTCCAAGACGTTTCTGAGTTGCAATGTTATCTTTATTCACATATCTACTCAAAATACTAACAGATATGCTCAGATCTGGTGTAGTACATATCATTAAATTCATTAAACATCCTATTAAATTTCTACAGGGTGCATCATATTTTTCATCAGAATTATTACTTTTACTTTCAAGGGTAGTACTTATAGAATTAAATTCGCTCATTTTTAGTTTATCTAGTACATATCTGACGTATGTACTCTGATCTAAATATATTTTAACATCAGTTCTAGTAATTTTTATTCCCTGAAAAAGTTTAATATCCTTCAAATCTACCATACTGAACTTATTTTTCAGATACTCTTCAAAATTATTCATAGTATCAATATTTGCAATTATTATCACTAGATCATCATAACGTAAAGCACCACAAAAATATTTTTATCAATATCGCCTTCATCTATATACAGGGTGAGGCTTTGACCACTGCATTAATTTTAACCAAAGATTCCTCTCATCAAATGAAACACTTTTTTCATTCAACATTTTTCCAAATTCAGCTCAGATAAAAAGATACAGGCTGTTGAAATTTTGAAAAAAAATCAGTTTTTATTTTGTAGCTTTGACATCCTGTTTTCGAATAAAATGAATGTTGGCTTAAAGTTACCTATAACTATGATACATATTTTCCAAATATTAGTTATTTTCTACTTCTACTGGTTTTCTAGTTATGGACTCGTGGATACATAGAACTAAACGAAATTAGCATAAAGAAAGTCATATAAAGTTTTTCTTGAGTCATTTCAAGAATAATCCATCGTTTTAGAACATTATATTATTCTTCATCATTCCTCCTTAAACGCACCGTTTTCGAGATATTCTTCATTGAATGTTTTAAAATGGAAAACTCCAGGAATTTCACTACTTTTATGGATCCGTCCCTGAGCGTTGGAATCCCGAATCAAGCTGTAAACCACGTTACCATGCCTTATCCTCGTCCGCCAACAATGTCATAGATAATGTATATGCGGGAGTGTATTAGCACATTGTGAAATTTTTAAACGCTTGTAACTTTTTACCTGAGCCGAATCTGGAAAAATGGAAAATGAAAAAAGTGTTTCATTTGATGAGAGGAATCTTTGGTTAAAATTAATGCAGTGGTCAAAGACTCACCCTGTATATATAAATGAATTGCTGTTCGTTAGTCTCGCTAAACCTCGAGAACGGCTGGACCGATTTGGCTAATTCTGGTCTTGAATTATTTTTGGAAGTCCAGGGAGGGTTTAAAAGGTGAATAAATATAAAAATGTCTACAGGGTGTTTTTCTTTTAACGTCAATGGCAACTTGCTCTCTTTCACGCCATAGTCGTCAATTTCATTCAAGTGTGTTCAAAATATACTTTCGAGGCATACATCATTGAAAATAAAGCATTACTATACAGGGTGTTCTTTTTCTCACGGCACAATTGTACGCGATTGAAGTGATTTGTGCCACAAACAATGCATTAATTAAATAGGTACCTTGGATGGATTCTCATAATGTATTTGTCTAAAATTTTCCTACACGGAGTTTTTCTTTTAACGTCGTATTCGTCCGGAATTTTCAAACAGGGTGTTTTTCTTTTAACGTCAATTGCAACTTGCTGTTTTTCGCGCCAATCGTGCAATTTCATTCAATTGTGTTGAATATTATACTTTCGAGGCATACATCATTGAAAATAAACGATTACTTTTCAGGGTGTTCTATTTCTCACGGCTAAATTGTACGCGATTGAAGTGGTTTGTGTCACAAACAAAGCATTAACTAAATAGGCACCTTGGATGGATTCTCATAATGAATTTGTCCGAAATTTTCATACAGGGTGTTTTTCTTTTAACGTCAATTGCAACTTGCTGTTTTTCGCACCAATTGTACAATTTCATTCAATTGAGTAAAAAAATATACTTTCAAGGCATACATCATTGAAAATAAACCATTACTATTCAGGGTGTTCTTTTTCTCACAGTTAAATTGTACGCGATTGAAGTGGTTTGTGTCACAAACAAAACATTAACTAAATAGGCACCTTGGATGGATTCTCATAATGTATTTGTCCGAAATTGTCATACAGGATGTTTTTCTTTCAACGCCAATTGCAACTTGCTGTTTTTCACGCCAATCGTACAATTTCATTCAATTGTGTTAAAAATTATACTTTCGAGGCATACATCAATGAAAATAAACCATTACTATACAGTGTGTTTTTATATCATGGTACAATTGTACGCGATTGAAGTGATTCGTGCCACAAACAAAGCGTGAACTAAATAGGTATCTTGGATGGATTCTCATAATCTAACAATTTTGTTTTTCCTTTGATGTGTGGACATGGCGCATTGACAATTATACGTCGCGTGTTCGCGCGTCGGAAAACCGTCATCATTGTTTATTTACGCACCACAAAACAAAACGAAAAATATTGTTTATCAGAAAGCTTTAAATTGATTAAGTGACTGTATCATAACTGTGTGTGTGTCTGTTAATATCAAATTGAAACCTTCTGAAAAGCCAGTATTTCAGGAGAACTCTGTTTTGTAAGTAAGCAACATCATGTGCAATTAATCGATAATAATAATAAAACTTCAATCATACCGAGCATTTTTTTTAAGTTAGGCGGTACGAAGTTCGTCGGGCCAGCTAGTCTTAGATATATATACATCTATCAACAGCTGAATTTTTTTTTGAGTTCTCTTTCTGTATTATGCGTTCAACTTCTTCAAACCAGCATCTCCCTGATTGTTTCAAACCATTTCAGGATTTGTTCAATTTGCAAACCATAGTGTATTGTTTTCACTTTCAATACCTTCAGGAATTTTCGTATAAATCTCTTTAAACTTTCTATTCCAAAATATGGTTTTCAAATCCATATGATGTACTGATTATCAAATATAATCATAAATTTTAAACTTGCTATTCATGCATCAGGTGCGAATGTATCATTATAATTAATTGAATGCTTTTGACTAAAACCTTTTACGACGAGACGAACTTTATATTTTGGATAGATTAACAAATTAATTATTTTTTTATACTAAATATCCATGTGTAATCTACAATATTCCTTTTTTTTTGGTCTTGGTACTAATGTCCAATTATTGTAAATCTTAAGAGAATCAATTTAATTTCTAATTCCTAATTCCCATTGTACTCTATCAGTTCTACGTTTAATTTCTTCAAATGAAGTTGTAATATTTTATTGAAATGATATATCACGCAGTAGGCAATAATTTTTTTATAACGATTTCCTCATATTATGAAATACATGTGATGCTCCTTGGTTCAGAACATCTTGTTCTATTATTGAAAGATTCATCAGTGGTCGAATGGTTCAAAATTCCTGATTATTGGAATTATTCGGTTTCACTAACGAATCTATCAATTAATCATTCAAGATAAATTTCACTGATTCATCAAAATCAAATTCCTGAGACTATTCCACTGACAGTGAATTAAGTTTCATTCCACATGTTGAGGAGGTCTGTGCCTCTTCTTTTAGGTCACTGGGATTCATGTTCAGGTGCTTCGGGGAATTCGATGATTTATCTGCTCTTAGAAGCGTTTACTTTTCGCTTGTGATAAGTAAATTGGAATATGCCAATTTGATTTGGTTTCCAATATATGGTTCCCATCTTGCACCACTAGAGTGAATTCAGAGGAAGTTTTTGAAGTACATCTTGTTCAGAAGGACATGAAGGTATCCCGAGCGTGGTGCTGACCTTTCCGGTATCATGGGAGATATGAGAATTAGAACCCTCTATGCGCGCCAGAGTCTACAGAGCGCAAAGTTCATCCATAAGCTCCTCAGCGGAAAGATTGACTGCTCTTTCCTGCTCTCACGAATTGATCTTCTTGTACCAAGAATGGTGACCAGGCATCCGCTGGCGTTCGTCCTGCCTACTCCTCGTACCAACATACTCCAACGGGCACCTGTATATCGAGCATGTGATAGTGCTAATAAACTGAGTTACAATGTGTTTTCATAGTGTTTTGAGTTCCGGGCTTTTTCTGAGTTGCAATGTTAATATGGAAATGTTTTCTTTTATTTAGAGTTATCGGTGTATTATTTTAATGTTACCCTGTAATTGGGAATTCTCCTGTTGGGTATAATAAATCATTATTATTATTATTATTATTATCACGTCAGAAAAATCAGATTCAATGATTCTACCTGGCTTTGTTACAGGCCTGGAAAACAAACAATTAGTCTGATCTACAATTATTTCTCTCACAACTGAATATTTTTCAGTAATTACATTCCACACTTTATAACCATTCGGTTCATATCCTACTAGTATTTCCATCCAAGATTTTTCATCAAATCTTGGTCTTACTAGTTAAACCGAAAACTTTCAAAAATTATATATCAGGCATTCTACTATGCCGCATTCCATAGAGTGTTTTATTTACTTTTAGAGCTTTAGTTGGAATAATATTTATTAAATAAGTAGCTGTAAGGACCGCATCACCCCAGAAAACTTTATCTAAACTAGCTCCTGCAACCATAGCTCGAGCTTTCTCTGTATTTGTTATTATGTGTTGTTATTAGGGATCAAAAAAGTGAATCTCGTAGTTTACTTATGGGTGTGCTGCAGGGAACAGTGTTGGGCCCTGTTCTTTTTTTGATCTACATTAATGGAATCTTCAATCTCAATATAGATGCGGAAATCATATCATTTGCAGATGATACAGCGATAGTTTTTGCTGAGAAGTCTTGGGACAGAGTGAGAGACAATGTAGAGGAAACTCTTGCGAGGATGAAGAGATGGTTGAATTCTATGAGTCTTACTCTCAATTTAAGTGAAACTAAATGTGTTATGTTCACTTGTGGTATGTACGGCGAGTCATGCATTACAAATATAAAATTGGATGGAGTTGAGGTGAAGCGAGTGGAATTTGTGCGGTATCTTGGGATAGAGATTGATCAGCATATGCGATGGAACGTTCATGTTGCCAGTCTGATCAAAAAGTTGAGATATTTACTGTTCACTTTTAGGTTTCTCAAAAGAATTCTTGGGTTGAAAGAACTCAAGATGCTGTATCACGCTCTCGTGGAGCCCCATATCCAATACGGCATAACTGGTTGGGGAAGTGCATATGACTCTCATCTGTCGAAACTGTTGATAATCCAAAAGCACTTCCTGAAGATAATATATGGTAGAGAACGCACCTATCCAACGGATAGACTATTCGAGGAGTCCAAGATTTTCGAGGTGAAAAGGCTGTATTTGTTCAGAATTTTATGCATGCAGTTTAAATACAAAAAGGAATTAGCATCAATACAGCACCATCATGAAACGAGGTATAGAGAAAGAGCTGAATTCGCGAGGATTAAAACAGTGAAAACGGTTGGACAGAAATCATTCACGTATATAGGTCCGAAAATCTTCGGTCAGGTGCCTCGGGTAATAAGGAACGTAGGAGGAGCGACTCAGTTCAAACGGAAGGTGAAGGTTTGGTTGGGATGCCTCACAACAAATGACTTATTGGTAATGACTTCAGTTGTGGTATAGAAGAAGGAGGAAGGAATGAAACTTATGGTTTGTGTTCCCGTCGTCTGCGCTGGATTTGATCCCGATGGAGTTTTTTTTTTTCTCTCGTAAATTTGTTTTTGTTTTTTTATGATTTTGTATTTGTTTTTTATGTTAAATGGGCGTATAATGTATATTTGGAGCATTCACTTACGTGAGCATAGTTGTTGAAATGAAATTTTAGCTGAGTATTATACCCGAAACAAGTTCTCTTCGTGGGATATACCTGTTTATTTTCTCTTAATCAAAGTATTGTTATCGCTCAATTATATGTGGAACTGTGTAGCCTTTTATGGAAAATAAATATTTATTATTATTATTATTATTATTATTATTATTTGTCCTTACCATACGCTCTGATACACCATTCAATTCAAAGGAGTTTGGGGATCATAAAAATGAAAAGTAATACCTTTTTGCATACAAAAATCTTTCATTTCCAGAGATAAATATTCTCCTCTATTGTCACAATATAAATGGACAATTTTCAAATTAAATTGTGTCTCACTTTTTGCAACAGAATCTTGGAAAACAGAAAATACTTCTGATTCATACGATATCAAATAAGTAGCGGTAGCATATAAAAGGGTGTATTTATCCACGAATTAAACAGAATAATTTTCAATATCTACATACTCTGAAAATACTTCTGATTCATAAGGGATCAAATATGTAGCACAAAAATGCGTGTTTTGATCCACGAATAAAACACAATCATTTTCATTATCTACCGTAGAAGGAGTAATTATACAAACCACAAAATATTATAAATAGAGGTCGTTTTATATAATTTTATATTTCACTTTATTGTTATTTATAAGGCTCACGTAAATTATTATTTGGTTGTGTATGATCAATTTGTTCAAAATCATCAATCATTTGTTTACTTTTGAGTTCGGAAAACTTATTTCTACCTATATGACCTAGTCTTTGATGCCACAAATCTTATTAAAATTTTGATGTGATATGTGTTTGAGGAAAATTCTTTTCATTTGGATACACTACAAAAATTTACAGTCATCAAATTATTGCAATGCTTACCCCAAATGCTCAAAATATCTTTCATTTGTATTCACTACAAAATTTATGGATATCAAAGTATTCCAAGGCCTACCCTTCATTATAACCTTACCTTTTCTTATTTCCACACCATTTTGATCTAAAATGATGGTCATACCAGCATTTTGCATTTTGGTTACCGATAGAAGGTTATATGCCTCCCGTGGGGTCTTCTATCCGAAATCTAAGTGATCAATGGGAGCCAAGGATTTCGTAAATGTAACATGTGCCAAGGATTTAACCGAAACATTTCTCTTAGAAATTATTGTTTTGCAGTTCTTGTTCAAAATAATCATAAACAATGCTTTCGAATAGCTTACTAAATAATGATATCTCTTACCTATTCCGCGGTAATTATTAATCTCCTTAATATTGTCTGGACTATAGCACGCATGTTCTAAGGAACAGCGTGCTACTATATTGTTCAAACGCCAGCCGGTCGTTGCCACGATAACTTTCGAACGGAAAGAGTTAGCGACTTGAATTTTTTTGGCTAGGTTACGCTTACAAATGCGACGGACATGTTCATTAATGGGCATAATCGGCCTAACGGTGTACGACTACAAATTTTGTTTTCGAACAATACATAACCGATCGAGTTGAAACATGGTAATAAGTATTAGAATCCCGACACAAATACTTGTGCGACATTTCGCGAGGACCGTATCAATAGAAATTAAAAAAAATTGGTTCAAGCACTGACGTGATGTCAGGAGCTTTTGCGCGTATGTTCTATTGTCCATTCTCCTGTATTGGACACTTTTAATCGAATTTACCATGGTGAATTCTATTGTCCATTCTCCTGTATTGGACAGCCTTAATCGAATTCACAATGGTAAATTCGATTGAGAGTGTCTAATACAGGAGAACAGACAATAGAATTCACCATGGTAAAATCGATCAAGAGTGTTCAATACAGGAGAATGGACAATAGAACATACGCGCAAAAGCTCCTGAATTCACGAAAAAAAAATTGGTTCAAACACTGACGTGAAGTCAGGAGCTTTTGCGCGTATGTTCTATTGTCCATTCTCCTGTATTGAACACTCTTAATCGAATTTACTATGATGAATTCTATTGTCTGTTCTCCTGTATTAGACACTCTTAATCGAATTTACCATGGAGAATTCGATTAAGGCTGTCCAATACAGGAGAATAGACAATAGAATTCACCATGGTAAAATCGATTAAAAGTGTCCAATACAGGAGAATGGACAATAAAACATAAGCGCAAAAGCTCCTGACTTCACGTCAGTGCTTGAACCAATTTTTTTTCGTGAAGTCAGGATAGAAAGCAATGATGAAAAAATTACCACATTATTGTCTACCTTCAATTCTTCTTTAGGAGAAGAATACATAATTATTCTAGACAAATATTACTGGAATTAATGTCATATTTAAATATTCAAAGTAAAGAAAATTATAAGTTTAGTTACTAACATATTGAATGAAATTCAATTGAATTCCAGTAATATTAAATTACTTATTCTTAACCAATAAATGTCCATTGATAGATCTAAAGGTGATGAGGTGAAACATAAAGATATATTCTCATTAGTGATAGAAAAACTGGCCTAAAATTCCTCTCTACCCATCACGAGATTTAATATCCACAAATGAGCCTCTCACCTCACAAGATCAGAAGCCTTCAGCAAAATTTCAGCGATATCATATTAAAAATAATACATAACCTTTCAAAAGTCCCCTCTCGCAAATACACTCCTCTGAAGGCACATGGATCTCTTGAAGAAGAATCGCCTTCTCTATTTCTCAAAGATATTCACTCTTGTTCATAGAAATCCCTTCAATATTGAGTTGCCTCCTCCTCTCTTTCAAAACCAGGTCTGACCGCTAATGTAGGGCTATCATCTCCCATAGATTTGTGATGAAATAACACGATTTTCCCATAACATACGCGCAAAAATATGTCATCATGACATTCATATTTTTGAAGGTTCTCGCAAAAATACGACCATAGACAACATATCATACGACGATTCGCATCCAGCTACCGAACTCACCAAAGGCTGCTCGGTTCTCCAACAATATAGATCCGATCGTTCAAACTTGGAACTCTGCAGTAGAGTTAGGTTCTGAAGGCTCTTCCAAAATTTCAGCCATGCCGGACTAATAGTTTATGATATATAGAATTTTTTTCAATTATTTTTAATTATTTTTTTTTAATATTCTAGTTATACCATCCTCACGAAATTCTGCAAGAATTTTTGCGTTGGTATTCTACAACTAATAACCATGTTTGAATTCAATCGGTTTTGTATTCTTCGAGCTAATGAGGAACGAAAAACAACCAAATTTCGGAAAATTTCAGATGGCTATAACTCTAAAACCGTTTGGACGATTATGCTCATAAACAAACTCAAATGTCGCATTCAGATGCACAACCTAACCTGAAATTTTCAAGCCGCTATCTCCTTCCGTCCTCAGGTTATCGTGACAACAAAAATATTTTTTAATAATTTTTTAATAATTTTCTAGCGATACGATTCTCACTGAATTTCACAAACGTGCTTAGGACTATATTCTACAGCTATTCACCAAGTTTAAATTCGATCGGATTTATTTTGGTTGAAAACAAAATTATTACTTGGAAACCATTGGGCCGATTATACCCATTAACGAACTTGTCCGTCGTATTGGGATGTGTCACCTACCTTGAAAATTTCAAGTTGCTAGCTCTTTCCGTTCTCAAGTTATCGTGGCAACGGCCGGACGGCACCACAGAATTAAATTTCACATTTGGGCAAAACTATAACGCGATGTTCCCCAGAACATACGAGCAAAAATCATTAAATAGCGTGCAAAAATACTATGTATTTCAGAAACTATCCGTCCGATATTACTGAAATTTACAAATTCAAACTCTAAACTCAAGTTCCACATTTGAACATTATCGGATCTATATTGTAGGAGTTATTGAAGAAATACTGTAAACGATGTTTAGTAAGAAAATGTTGGAAAAAGAGGGGACTTTGAGGTTACTGGGGGAAAAGAGATGGTTGAAATTGTCGTTTAGGCTATAATGGCGACCTTTGGAAAAAATCCATATATTTTAAGAACATATACCCGACCGCAAATTAAACCGTGTATTGATCACTTTCTAGTGAAAAATCATTCATTTTTGGTGCTCTTGTTCGATACAATACCACAGACCATTACCATACAGCAATGGCACTGGAATCGAAATCCATATGCGATGCCGAAAAAAGATGGGTATGGTTAAATTTTTATTTGTGCATGGTCTGGGGAACAGCGTGCTATAATTTTGCCCATATATCTGTAATCTCCGATTTTTTTGCCGAAAATGGTCTCAATTATTAGGATCAACCCACTGATGAAGAATTCCAGGTAAAATTTAATTCTGGCCGAGTGGCCGGCCACTGCCACGAAAACTTTCGAATGGAAAGAGACAGTGCCGATGGAATCGAAATTTGGTAGCTATTGGATTTGAAATACGAAAAAACTTACGCCTCAAGTAACTCCAGGATACTATGTATATTCATGAAATTACGCGAAAATTAGTGCGTCGGCATTCTACAAGTAATTACAGACTTTTAATTGGATCAGAACAACAAAGTTTCAGATGAGTATAACTAGAAAACAGTTTGGCCGACTATGCCAATTGACGAAACTAAATGTCGCATTCGGATGGGTAATCTACCGCAGGGCGCTATCTCTTTCCGTTCTCAAGGTATCGTGAGATGCATAATATTTTTTCGTAATTTTTTAAAATTTTGTAGTGGTGTTGCCCTAACAAAGTATTACTCACGTCTTTATTTCGATATTCTACAACTATTTACCAACCTTCCATTAGATATAGTCTATATTTTTTGAGTTATCGACGAAATAATATTCCAGATTGGCTTAACTCCGAAAACGTTGGGCCGATTATGCCCAACAACGAACTAAACTCTCCCATTCGGATGTGCAACCTACCCTGAAAATAACGAGTCCCTATCTCTCTTCGTTCGAAAGTTATCGAGGCAACGGTCACCCATCCAGATACTGAACTCACACAATATATATCCGATCGTGTATTCAAACTTTGAATTTGGGAGTAAAGTTAGGTTTTGAAGGCTCTCGCAAAATTTCAGCGATGTCAGACGAATAGTTTCTGATATATAGATTTTTTTTTTCAATGATTTTCAATGTTTTTGCGCGCTCTTGTTTCTGGTAAGAGAGTGCTTATCAATTTGCTCAAATGTCTGTTATTTTCGAATGTTTGGCTGAAAATGGTCTCAAACGATTCGGTTCGACTCACTGGTCAAGAATCCGTGGTTGAAATCGATTCTGCCCATCCGTCCGTTAACACGATAACTCTCGAACAGACTGAGCTAGACAGTTGAAATTTTCAGAATAGGTTTGGGGGAGAAATATCTCGGCCATGTTCGTTATTGGACAAAATCAGCAGGATGGTTTCGGAGTAACGAAAAAAAAAATTTTTTTTTTACATTACAAATTTCAAATTCAGATCTTTTTAAGATGCAGTGTCATGATAAGAATCCATGGATATCATATTCAACTTTAACAAGCTAATATTTTCGGAGATTTGATTTTTCAAAATTTTAATAATACATCGTACTTCTATGTTATCACAGAATGCGAATTATATCTGTCTGTGTTCTATCTGTGTTCACTGTTCATACATATCATCAAATCTACCTATGACAGATATGTCAAATTTATTGATTTATGTTCTAACAAAGTATGATTGAATGCAAAATGAACAATTATAGGATATTATAATTATCCCTACCCAATATGCCCTTGGATAATCCATATGATGATGAAAATATATTCAGATTATCATCAGTGAAAACAAAACCGGATCATTGGTTAAGTTTCAATTGATATAATATAATTTTCAGAGAAGATTTGAGGAATGAATATCTCTTTTAATTTAGTTTCGTTTATGATGCAGTTCTTTCTATTATAAGAATCCATTGATATCATTCCCAACTCTGAGAAACCAATAATTTCGGAGATGATTTGTCAAAGTTTGATCAAGAGCACCAAATCTCCTGTCCACAGGGCTTTCCCACATTTTACTTTAAATTTTCTAGTGACACGATCCTCACGAAATTTCGCGGGAATTTTCGCGTTGGAATACTACAACTAATAAGAATGTTTTAATTGGATCAAATTCGTATTTTTCGAGTTATTGAGAAAATAACAACCAAATTTCAGATTGATATAACTCCAAAATCGTTTTGCCGATTATGCCTTTATACAAACTCAAATGTCGCATTCGGATGCACATCCTAACCTAAAAATTTCAAATCACTATCTATTTCCGTTCTCAGGTTTTCTTGACATAAACAATATTTTTTAATAATTTTTAAAAATTTTCTAGGGATAGGTACAATTTTCACGAACGATTTTAAGTTTATATTCTACAACTACTGACCAATTTTCAATTGAATCGAATTTGTAATGGTTGAACACAAAGTTATTACTCGGAAAGCATTGCGTCGATTATGCCTATTAACGAACTGGGGATCTATTCTCGACCATTCGCAATTTGCACGATCGTGCGCATCTCTATTGTAATATATAGCATATGCGACCGATCGTTGAAATTGCGAATGGTCGAGAATAGACCCCCAGGGGATCTATTCTCGACCATTCGCAATTTGCACGATCGTGCGCATCTCTATAGCAATATATAGCATATGCGACCGATCGTTGAAATTGCGAATGGTCGAGAATAGACCCCCAGGGGATCTATTCTCGACCATTCGCAATTTGCACGATCGTGCGCATCTCTATAGCAATATATAGCATATGCGACCGATCGTTGAAATTGCGAATGGTCGAGAATAGACCCCCAGGGGATCTATTCTCGACCATTCGCAATTTGCACGATCGTGCGCATCTCTATAGTAATATATAGCATATGCGACCGATCGTTGAAATTGCGAATGGTCGAGAATAGACCCCCAGGGGATCTATTCTCGACCATTCGCAATTTGCACGAACGTGCGCATCTCTATAGCAATATATAGCATATGCGACCGATCGTTGAAATTGCTAATGGTCGAGAATAGGTCCCCAGGTCTGTCGTATTGGGAATAGCCAAGGGGCATTTGTGTAACAAGTTACATTTACCACTTTCTCTTCAGAAACTCCGTCAGTTATATAATTCTCATTAAGTAGGTGTATCAATAATTTTTGTTATTTGTTTTTTATTGAAGTTTTATGAGTACATATTTCTGAATTCCTGCGTGTCCGCGGAGAATATTTTGTTAGTGTGTATAAAAAATTAATTATCGATTATCGTAGATCGTCTAAGATATTACTTCCTAGTTCAAATACAGTTATTGGCACTCTAGTTCCTCGGAACTGAGTGCTTATCAATTTGCCCAAATGTCTGTAATTTTAGAATTTTTCGATGGAAATGGTCTTAAACGATTTGGTTCGACTCACTGATCAAGAATCCGTGGTCGAAATTCATTCTGTCCGGCCGGTCCGGCCGGTCCGGCCATTCCGTCCGTCCGTCCGGCCGGTCCGTCCGGCCGGCCGTAGGCACGATAACTCTTGAATGGAATGGGCTAGACAGTTGAAGTTTTCAGAGTAGGTTTGGGGGATAAATATCTCGCTAAGTTCGTTATTGGGCAAAATCGGACAGATGGTTTCGGAGTAACAAAAAAAAATTTTTTTTTACAAAACAAATTGCAAATTAAATTTTTTTCAATACGCAGTTTTACCATAAGAATCCATTCATATTATTTTTAACTCTAACAAGCTAATACTTTCGGAGATATGATTTTTCAAAATTTCAATGTAAATCGTATTTCTAGGTTTTCACAGAATGATACAATTATTCTGTGGGTATTCTATGAATTGTTATAATGTCAACTTATTTTCCTGATACATGACGTTGTCTCATTGTCATTCATTCCAGCAATCGTATAAATATGAGAATTATAATATAATATCATACTTTTTCTTGGTTGATATTTTCATGCCGATGGTCAATCCATATGATGATGGGAATGGTAATGGTAAGTTAATAATATTGAGTTCAGAATATCTCCACTAAAAACAAAACTGGAATATTGGTGTATTGGAGTAGAGTTGAGGAAAGATATATATTATCGTTCATCATAGAATTGAGGAATGAATATCTCGGATGAGTTCGTTGTTGGGTAGAATTCGTCTATTGGTTTTGGATTGATAATCTTTGGCACTCTTGTTGAATTTAAATTCATTTATGATGTTTGAATTCAATTTCTGCTAAGATGAAGTTCTAAATTTCAATAATGAATCGTACTTCTATGTTTTCACAGAATGCTATAAATATTCTATCTAAGCTTTATTATATGATCTGTGTTCATACTCGTACAGTTCTCAACTCAGATTGCTCATATAATCTTGATAAATAAACTATTATTTGAATTGAATTTCCTTTATGATGCAGTTCTATCATACCAATACTTTCGGAGATATAATTGATCTGTTTGAACTAGAGCGCCAGAAAGCTCCTGTCCACAGGCTTGACCAATTTTTTTATTAGGCGTTTTATTGTCCACCTAGTTAAGTATATCACATTTACCGCTAAGATACGGGCCCAATGTGATATTGGGATATTTGGGGAGGTTTTGAAAAACATTATTAGTTATATTAAACATTATTAGTTATAGTAGTGCGGTTGGCTCAGTGGTAGAGTAATTGACTTGGGGGCGGAAGCCCCAAGTTCAATTCCGAGGCTAGGAAAGAAATTTTCTAGTCACGGTAATCGCCACCATTCGCTGTTGGGTAAAAAATTAACAGTGCTGTGCCTAAGGTGGCGTAAGGACACAGTAACAAAGCCTACACAGAACACAACTGGTTCTCCTTACTCGCTTAAGCTCTTCGAGCTTATGAGGGGTCTCCTTGTGGAAGACCCAGGAGGATCAGTATAATAATAATAATAATAATATTAGTATTTTTGGAAACTTTATAATACAACTTAGCTTAAGAATTTAGTTGATAACCCATCATAAAAGGACAAAATTTTTTCCGTCGAAGTATTTTTTCTTTTTAAGTCGTTCTTTTTGAACTATTCAAAAATTATAGCGCATTTATCCGACATCATCTCATCCGAAACCAAACGAAAATTACAATTCCCACAAATGCCTTTCGAATATATTGTTATCTATTATCGTTTAAACAACGTCTTACATATTGTAGAAGTTTACTGGCCGAAGATATGAA
The DNA here is from genome assembly GCA_937662695.2 of Halyzia sedecimguttata. Lineage (NCBI taxonomy): Eukaryota > Metazoa > Arthropoda > Insecta > Coleoptera > Coccinellidae > Halyzia > Halyzia sedecimguttata. The sequence continues at coordinate 17,537,395 of OW569415.2, forward strand.
TTCACTTCCCGAAACTGGTCCGTGAATCAATAAATGAGTAGAAAACTGCTGAAGATGACAGTTTTCAGTTTTACTCGTTTAATGATAGTAGTTACTAGTTATAACCTGCAACGTGAGAAAAAATGGACTAAATAATTGAAATATACATGAAATAAATCGTCGATGTCACATTCCTTAATACAAGCCACTGTACGGGCTTTAGGCTAACTGGTTCATACGATGGTTGAGCCATTATTGATTTTGTGTACAGGTTTATCTTTATACAATAGTCGGGCACCGGGCACTCCGGGCAGTCACTGTAGTCGGGCTCATCAGAAATTCATATTGTAGAAATCTTCATCTCCATCTACTACTCATCGGTTATTAGTTCATCAAATAATTGTATTTATGAAGAGAGCAGCATCGACTGATGTATAATTTTGGAGATTTCTCACAAGAATAACAAGATGGCGCTCGATGTCGGTTTCAAATCCACAAAGGTTTGGATTGACATACTATATTATACTACAAGGTGTTTGCAGAACGTAGAATATACGAAGAAGTTATTTTGTGAAATTCAATAATTTCACAAAATAACTATCAACAAAATAATTCTAACGATTTTCATTAAGCGTCTGACGAAGGAGTCTGATATAGACTCCGAAACGTTACGATATAGTTGTTTCTTCGTTGATGTTGTTTCGTTGTTGTTTGTTAGGCAACATTGTTCAATTCATTGCTTCTGACAAATATCCTGTGTTTCTTACGCAGAAGCAAATCACAAAATAATTCATTTTTGGCGCTCTAGTTCCTCGGAACTGAGTGCTTATCAATTTGCCCAAATGTCTGTAATTTTCGAATTTTTCGATTAAAATGGTCTTAAACGATTTGGTTCGACTCACTGATCAAGAATCCGTGGTCGAAATTCATTCTGTCCGGCCTTCCGGCCGGCCGTAGGCACGATAACTCTCGAACGGAATGAGCTAGAGAGTTGAAATTTTCAGAGTAGGTTTGGGGGATAAATATCTTGGCTAAGTTCGTTATTGGGCAAAATCGGACAGATGGTTTCGAAGTAACAAAAAAAAATTTTTTTTTTTTACAAAACAAATTGCAAATTATTTTTTTTAATAAGCAGTTTTGTCATAAGAATCCATTCATATCATTTATAACTGTAACAAGCTAATACTTTCGGAGATATGATTTTTCAAAATTTCAATGCAAATCGTATTTCTACGTTTTCACAGAATGATAGAATTACTATGTGGGTATTCAATGAATTGTTATAATGTCATGTTCCTGAGACATGACGGTGTTTCATTCCAGCAATCGTATAAATATGAGAATGATAATATAATATCATACTTTCTGTTGGTTGATATTTTCATGCCGATGGTCAATCCATATGATGATGGGAATGGTAATGGTAAGTTAATAATATTGAGTTCAGAATATCTCTACTAAAAACAAAACTGGAATATTGGTGTATCGGAGTAGATTTGAGGAAAGATATATATTATCGTTCATCATAGAATTGAGGAATGAATATCTCGGATGAGTTCGTTGTTGGGTAGAATTCGTCTATTGGTTTTGGATTGATAATTTTTGGCACTCTTGTTGAATTTAAATTCTTCTATGATGTTTGAATTAAATTTCTGCTAAGATGCAGTTCTAAATTTCAATAATGAATCGTACTTCTATGTTTTCACAGAATGCTATTATTATTCTATCTAAGCTTTATTATATGATCTGTGTTCATACTCGTACATTTCATCCTGTTCTATAAGAGAGAGTCAAATTCATTTCAGCTATTTTAATTTGGTTTCTTCCATGGTGCAGTGCAGTTCTCATTCTCAGATTGCTCATTTAATCTTGATAAATGAACTATTATTTGAATTGAATCCTTTATGATGCAGTTCTATCATAAGAATAAATTGATATAATTCTCAACTCTGAGAAACCAATACTTTCGGAGATATAATTTGTCTCTTTGAACTAGAGCGCCAGAAAGCTCCTGTCCACAGGGCTTGAACCCATTTTTATTTTAAAGATATTTTTCAGAGTTTGGGAGAGAAAACCCAGAAAAAAAAAACTTTTAATAATGAGTATACCTCCCACAGTATCCTTTAATGATTACTTATAATTATTCTATGTATGAATTGTCATAATGTGAACTTATTTTCCTGAGACATGACATTGTCTAATTCCTTTCAGCAATCGAGGAATTATGAGAATAAAGTGTATTCCGAAATGTGAGCGAAGTGAGAAAAATCTCAGTTATTTGTTCCAAAATTAGTTCTTCTCAGAAAAGTCTTACATTTCGGAACGGAACATGAAGTAAGAGATCTGAGAGAAGTGAGACTGCTTTTAATCATGCTTTGTGGCCCTAGTTCTCTCACTTAATGACGGGACTGACGGAAGGGAATATAATAACTTCAAAACTATTATGTTGATGTTGAAATACTCGTATTTTGGCGATACAACGGGGACCTCACCCAAAAATGTTTGAAAATATTACGTTAATATTGAAAGCATAATTCTGTAGTTCGAGAGAGGAGGAAATTTGGTAAACGTAGATCAGGAAATTTTTGATCGATTACAAGGTAATTTTCCATTATTACTTCTCTTCTTTCATACATGTTTTATGGAATATCTACTATTTGTAGGTACTTTAAACCTGTTTTGGGCAATTGTCATACGAAACTTGTTTTTTTGGCGCTCTAGTTCCTCGGAACAGAGTGCTTATCAATTTGCCCAAATGTCTGTAATTTTCGAATTTTTGGCTGAAAATGGTCTCAAACGAAATTGTAGAATCATGACCTTTATACGCATGTGAAGTTTTGTATTGACCAGGTTACCGCAAAGTCTAAAAAAAAAAATTTTTTAATTTCTAAAAAGTTTTTCTGCAATAACTCTCGAACGGAATACGCTAGGTAGTTGAAATTTTCAGAGTAGGTTAGGGAGATGAATATCTCGGTTGAGTTCGTTATTGGGCAGAATAGACAACATGGTTTCGGAGTAACAAAAAAAAAATTTTTTTTTTGAGGAACAAATTTCAAATTAAATTTCTATTTAGGATGCAGTTCCACCATAAAAATCCATTGATATCATTTTTAACTCCAACAAGCTAATACTTTCGGAGATATGATTTTACGAAATTTCAATAATGAATCGTACTTCTATGTTTCCACAGAATGCTATGATTACTCTATCTAAGCTTTATTATATTCTCTGTGTTCATACTCGTACATATCATCCTGTTCTATAAGAGAGAGTCAGATTCATTTCAGCTATTTCAATTTGATATCTTCCATGGTGCAGTTCTCATCCTCAGATTGCTCATTTAATCTTGATAAATAAACTATTATCTGAATTGAATTTCCTTAATGATGCAGTTTTATCATAAGAATACATTGATATCATTCTCAACTCTGAGAAACCAATACTTCCGGAGATATAATTTGTCTGTTTGAACTAGAGCGCCAGAAAGCTCCTGTCCACAGGGCTTGAACCAATTTTTAACTGCTATATTTTTCATTTCGAACAGCATCGTGGAACGTTGTGTGCTTTCTTTTCGGCATTATTGGACAACAATCGTTGTGAACTGCACGCAAGACAGCTAACAGCAAACTAAACGTATGCTGGTAACGCAGGTAAAGGTATACCACCGCACCCCGACAATCTTTTGAATCGAGTCTCGACTAATAAATTTCAGACGCGCTGGCTCGTGTGGGTCCGGATTATAGAGATGCGTCCGGACTATGGGTTTTGAAATAGAGTGTCCGGAGTCCGGATTTAAATGTGTCCAAATTAGAAAGATTATACTGTACTTTAATTATTTAATATCTTACTCTGGTCGGTACAAATTGACTTTAAAAATGTCGAACACACATTTTACGGTTATCACATAGATTGGTTTCATTTTATCACTTAACCCTCAGTTGGTGCAGTTTCATCTAACGTATTTGGTAAGATGGGTCATTATGATCCACACTTCTATTTTCAGTTTTGTTGGCGTTCATATTCATTTAATATCATTATTCGAAACACTTAATTCATCCTAAAATAATGTCATCAAAATTTTTTCTTCTTTTTATATGTGAAATAAATAGAAAAGGATAGTTTTTGCACAATTTTATTCAAAACAGATGGAAAAAACTCGCAAACAATTGAACTTCCAACTATTCTACCAACTTTACTAGTAAATATTCACATGGTAGGTATAAATATGTATACAGGGTGTTTGGCAGAACATTGAACATACGGAAATGCTGATGGATAAGTGAGGTCATCTGGTACTTACTCAGCCCTGGATATTAAAATTAAAAATTAAATTGGCCGTTACGTGCAACAAGTGTTTAAAAACTGTTAGTCGTTATGACGATTCGATTCCTTGTTCTAACAACAGTTCACATTTATTTCATACACAATGTGTTAATATAACTGTTGAAAAACTTGAGTCGATGAGAAAATCGGGCTCAATCAAGAATTGGCTATGTTTCGAATGTTTATCATTGGACATAACCTCGAAAAAGGAAACTCCGAAGGAGAATTCATCGGAAATTAACAAGTAGGCTACTGTTGGAATGATTGTTGGAATTGAGGATATCTTTGTCAAATCGTTAAATGATTTATTTGTTCCTATGATCGAGAACTTAAAACATGAAATCCTCAGTCTCCTTGAATAGGTTACTAATTTGAGTACCGAGAATCCTAAAATTCTGAAATACATTGAAAGAGAGGGATTTGAATTAACATCTGTTCCTAGATAATATTCAGAAACACTCAAAGCAAATCTCAATGAAAAGCCTAATGATATTTCTTCAGAATCTACTTCCACTGTCAATCCATTCCAGAAACCACAGCGACAAACTTCCACTGAATCTAACATCAGCTAAGTCCAAACAAATATGGATTCAAACACGATATCGGATAGAAACAATTCTCTACATACCACTAAAATTCGTACTTTTCCTAAAAACAATTCACTCAAGAGAGGAACGAATTGTAGTTTATGGAGGCAATAGGAAAGAAGAACATAATGGAATCATCAAAAGAAATTACTGTTCGTTGATTACTGAGGTTAATACTACCTTTTACTTCCATAAGTAGTGAGACATGTTCCTATATGCAATATTTTCATAATGTTACTAGCAAAAAAAATACAGAAATATGGATCTACATTTGTGTATCAATCATTTTTTCTTGAGTTAAGGTTCATAATACAGAAAAGAATGTGTTAATGGTATGGACTATTAAATTTTAAATTATGAAAAGAGGATAGTTTTTATTAATATTTTTTGAACTATTAAAATAATTTGTTCGTAATCCACTACCAATACTCAAATATCAGGAATAATGGGCAATCTGCTATGATTGTCTCCAGCCTTGCCCTAGACATTTCGATGATACTTTCCTTAGGTATTTCGAATTCTGAAAACTATGCACCGAGTCTAAGTTGCAACAACCCATTCCACGAGGTTGAATCATTGCAGAATGCTCATTTAATCTTGATATATAAATTTAATGACAATTTTTGAAGCATTAAGGCATTTAAGCATTGTAGATTGCTCTATTCTTAATAAGATAATTTTTTAAGCATTTTTTTTAACGACACTTTTTTTAAATTTAATTCCTTTCATGATGCATTTCTATTATAGGAATCCATTAATATAATTCCCAACTCTGAGAAACCAATACTTTCGGAGATATAATTTGTCGGTTTGAACAAGAACGCCAAAAAGCTCCTGTCCACAGGGCTTGAACCAATTTTATTCAGATTGAGTTCCGGGTACCTTGGAGAAACCTCTCAGCTTATTCATACTTCGAATTGTATGGTACCTCGTTACACTAATAGATATATGGATATACTTATGACTGTGCGTGGTTACAATTCATTTACAGGTTGCAAGACTTGAAAAAACTAAATTATTTATTCTGACACGTTTCATTAAAGCGAATCAAAGAAGAAAAAAATTGTGCAAGCACTGAAGTGAAGTCAGGGGCGTTTGCGTGCATGTTCTATTGTCTTTTCACCTCTAGTGGACGACAAGATTACCATCGATATAGACCGTTTTCTCAGATTTTATAAGATATGAATTCATTTCGTACCATTTTACTGACAGACTGGAGTAATGAGAGAATCACAGAATATTTAATTTTGACATATATATTCAATCGGAAGTGAAAATTTGAATTATAGAGGAAATAAAAACAAAATTTCAGATGTATAGGTATATCTCCAAAACCATTTGGCCGATTATAACTCAATGAACTCAAATTTAGCATTTGGATATGCAACCTACTCTGAAAATTGAATTTCGTTGTCTTCCCGTTCTCAAGTTATCGTGAGATGCATAATGTTTTTTCATAATTTTTTTAAATTATCTGGTGAGATGATCCTCACAAAATTTCACAGACTTCTTTATGTTAGTTTTGCACAACTAGTTACCAAGTTTCATTTCGATCGGACCTGTATTTATTGAGTTATTAGGAAAATAACCTTCCAGATGGGTATAGCTCCGAAACCGTTGGGCCGATTATGCTCAACAACGAAATCAACTGTCTCATTCGGACGCGCAACCTACCCTAAAAATTGCAGATCGCTATCTCTTTCCGTTCAAAATTTATCGTAGCAACGGTCACCCATCCAGCTACTCACCCAAAGAGGTTCGGATTTTCAACAATACAGGGTCTTTCACGAGGAACCTCACCCATATTTATTCGGGAAACTACTGAACTTATTTTCATGAAATTCAGCACTTATAAGTATTTCACGATGCTGATGAAATCTAAAATATTTTCAAGGCATGAGCACCTCCGGTTTTTCCGGAAATGACGTCAACTTCCGTTTTTCAAATTAGAACACCATTTTTTTATTGCAGAAATAGATTCCTTAGAAAATTTCAAGTTATTTTGATGTAACATTTTTCAGTTTTGGTTGGAAAATTCTCTCTGAGCGGGAAAATTCGAAAAAAAAATCGAAAATAGAGCTCCGCTGAAACAAGAATAACTTCGAGGTTTTTGGATGAAAAATTTTCATTTTTGGGATTATTCAAGATGTAAGATTGATGTATCCACTTTTAAAATCGAAATCGCGATTCATGATACAGGGGGTGAAAAAATCGCTTTCAAAGTTAGGGATGACAAAATCGTGAAAAATCAATTTTTTCAAATTAGGACCCCATTTTTTTATGGCAGATATTGAATCTACGTTAAAAAATAATGAGAGTGTATGCATCACACCCTTGCCCTAAAATGGATATTTTCTGAGTTATTCACAAAAAACTGTTTTTCGTCTTGAATTTTCAGCTATTTCTTTTCCCTTCACGCCAAAAAGATGAAATTTTCAGGAACTGTTATTTGAACCATGCTGTAGATTTTTCACCCCTTCTTGAAACCGACTTCAAGTTACTATTAGGAGAACCATGGCAAACTCTCGCAGTTATAACTAGAGAAGATGCTCAAAGTTTTGACCGTTAATTTCTAGACATTTATTTATACGTCTCAGGAATGCTTCGTGCGTTGCTCTTCTTATTTCATCGGGAGGAAGAGATCTGCAAAAGTGTTTAAAAACCAAATTGAGTTTCAAAACTATGAATCTAAAAATCTAAACAAACCTGAACGCATTTCTGACTCGTTCTATGCAGTCCTCTTTATCAGTCAGGGGAGTTGAGTAGACAATATTTTTTATCCTACCCCAAACATAATAGTCTAAAGGAGTTAAATCGGGAGAACGTGGTGGCCAAAGATGTGAACCATTGTTCGCCAACCATCGATCTTCAAATAGCCGGTAGAGGATATTTGACACATTTGTCGAGTTCGGTAATTATGTCCGAGAGGCGACGGATTTTTTCGTCACGTGACCACAGATCGCATGGATTTATCTGAAATAAACGAACGGGACAGAGCAGAATCACAGACACAGATTACTGTTTACTGTCTTCTGCGGTCATAATTGTCATTATTTTAAAAATTTCAAAATTTGTTTTGTTTATACTGGCAAATAACGTTTATTTACAGTTTTTAATTTTTGTACGAGTGGAATTTCGTGATAATGGATCTGATTAACTATTATTCAATCATAGTTGGTATTCGTCAAAAACGATATGACAAGAAAGTTGCAGAAGTTGGCATGGAACCTTATCTTATGAAGCCAGAAGAATTGAAATGTTTCTCTATTTCCAAGAATTATGTATAGAGCAAAATGTTAATTATTTAATAAACAGGAATAGTACTTTCACAATGAGTGAAGTGAAAGCGTACAAGAGCTTGGAAGCTTATAAACTTTCAAGTTGGAGATGGTCGTGTGAAGCACAAATTCTCATATTTTAGTAATTGGAAAGGTGAATAATCACACCTATAGCATTGTTGTTTACTAATTTCTGAATTTTCTTCAGGTGATGCATTCACAAAGAGTAATTGAAAAATTATAAATGCCGTTGGTGATCAGTCTTGAAGATAGCTGTTGTTAGCACTCACAGGGGGTTCAGAAGAGAAAATGCACTAAAGCAAAGGATTTATTTCTTAAAGTTTCTGGAAATCTGGGCAAATATTTCACAAAATCTAATCCAGGACCCAATACGCATCTACCACAATTCTGTATTGTCTATGTTAACAGGAAAATGATAGAATAACTCCCATGATAGCCTGTGCATCCTGTCTTTGTGAAAATAGTGATATCACTTTTAAATAGATAGAGAATGCTACTTTATGTTTTCAAGATGTTAATAATGGTGCGATAAATAAAAAGAAGAGTTGTATTTTATGTCATTAAATAATCATGTATACCAAGAAGGAAGATATGAATAAATCCCATTGTGGTATTTTCCTTAGTCCAAAACATGCTTGTCATACATGGTCCACATTGTGTTGTCCCCCTCTTGATGGTAAAAAATTATAGTTTTAATTTTCCTCATGATTGTTCTTGTTCATTCTATAGTAGTAATTGTTAAAGCTTATTGGAAAAAAGTTGATTTTATTATTGTACTTGTTTGTGTGATAAATAAAGTTATCCAAATAGAGAGAAGTTTTTTTTTAATTCAACTAGATTTGAAAAAGTTATCAAGTTGAGACTTATCTCCACATGTACACAAAAAAATGGAATACTATATGCAAATTAATCACAAAGGTTCCAGGATCCCTTTTTATTGCAATCAGGTATAAACATTTCCATGAATAGCAAAAAAGTAATACAGAAAAAAAATCCAACATCATTTTGAGGCTTAACAATAGTAGCAGAAGTTAAAACAACCCTATCTATCCTGCCTAGCTATTATTTACTCGTGACTTCTTTCAATAGAGCTTTCCTGATATTTCAAACAAGTATTTTAAACGTATGATGAACGTACATCGTACAATTATAATCGAAAATTTCCTGTTGCTCCACGAAAATTCAAATTTCGCTATAGGAATATTCAACGATTCAGATAAAATGAAGCAGGAAATGAATATTATTCTATAGTCTTAAGATAAAATCGCTTTGCTCGCTCTGAATACTCCGAGCAAAAAGATCGCTCTCGGATGGATCCGATTTACATTACCGAACGATTCAGATGTGTACTCCCCTACATCTGGATGTCATTAAAGAACGTTTCAGAGCAATCTGATCGGTCCGAGGAAATAAACGAACTCGTCTATTGAGTGAATTGTGTGGAGGCGCGCCATCTTGTTGATACCATAAGTCATTATGGTTCTGTACTAGCGGCTCAATTATTTGAGTCAATATGTCAGAATATCTATCTCCTAAGGGAGAACATTCTTTAAATAATGCAAACATGTGTAGTGTTCTATCTTACCAGTTAAAGTCCCATCATAAATGTGAACATCGAGAATTGCATTATTTTTGATGGCGCAAAAAAACATTGAAACTCCAGGTCTCTTGAAAGTTCCATTGTCTGAAGTGGTGGTTGTTCTCTTCATCCCAATAATGACTGTTATGCCTATTGAAAGAACCATTCTTTGTGAATTTAGATTCATCTGTCCAAATTATACAGTCCAAAAAGTTTTCATTCTCTTGAAATCGAATCATCATAGCTTCGCCAAACTCTGTTCTCCTGACGAAATCAGTTTCCTTCAAATGCTGTACCCTATTGAATTTATATGGGTGCATTTTATGTTTTTTTAATATTCTCCAAACACTCGATTGAGATAATCCCAGATCAATCTCGGCATCTTTGAGAGAATTTTGAGGATTCACACGAAAATATGCAAGAACTGTAATTTCGTTGTTCTCATCTTCTACTACACTTTTTTCTCTGTGGATAGTTTTCTTAACGAAAGATCCGACATTTTTCAAGTTTGTCATGGTTCTGTTAATGGTATCTCTCGTTGGTCTGGGTCGGTCAGGAAACCTCTCAATGAACAGTCGAATCGTTCTATCTACAACTTTATTACATTCTCCATGAAGTAGAATGAGATTTAAATAATGTTCATTGGTAAAATTAGGCATAGTGATCGATTTTATAACTTAATACGAATTATCACCAAATTAATAGTAAACACAAAATGCTACTGAATAAAGAGGAATTTGGCAGATGTAATTAATGATATCTATCATTAAAAAAAAAGAATGTAAAACATGGTAAGTTTTTGCATATGGTTCATAAGGAATTATTTATTTATCACTGGAGAGAAAACCGATAGCCGATTAGTTGAAATAAAGAGGTTTCCGATACAAATTCGAATCAAAATTCGCCATCTATTTAGGAACCACCTGTAACTTTTTTCTCTTGCATATTAGGGTAGTAAAATCTAAAACATGGTTTAAGTAACAGTTCCTGAAAATTGCATCTTTTTGGCGTGAAGGGAAAAGAAATAGCTGAAAATTCAAGACGAAAAACAGTTTTTTGTGAATAACTCAGAAAATATCCACTTTATGGCAAGGGTGTGATGCATACACTCACATTATTTTTTAACGTAGATTCAATATCTGCCATAAAAAAATGGGGTTCTAGTTTGAAAAAATTGATTTTTCACGATTTTGTCATCCCTAACTTTGAAAGCGACTTTTTCCCCCCCTGTATCATGAATCGCGATTTCGATTTTTAAAGTGGATACATCAATCTTACATCTTGAAAAATCCCAAAAATGAAAATTTTCCATTCAAAAACCTCGAAGTTATTCTTGTTTCAGCGGAGCTCTATTTTCGATTTTTTTTTCGAATTTTCCCGCTCAGAGAGAATTTTCCAACCAAAACTGAAAAATGTTACATCAAAATAACTTGAAATTTTCTACGAATCTATTACTGCAATGAAAAAATGGTGTTCTAATTTGAAAATCGGAAGTTGACGTCATTTCCGGAAAAACCGGAGGTGCTCATGCCTTGAAAATATTTAAGATTTCATCAGCATCGTGAAGTACTTATAAGTGCTGAATATCATGAAAATACGTTCAGTAGTTTCCCGTATAAATATGGGTGAGGTTCCTCGTGAAAGACCCTGTATATGTAGCTCCGATCGTGGTCAAATTAAGTACATGGCTGTAAAGTTAGGTTTTGAATTGTCCCGCAATATTTTGGCGATGTCGGACCAATAGTTTTTGATATGAAGAATGTTTTTCAATGATTTCTGCAAAATTTTATAGCAATACCTACGATTCTCCCGAAATTTCGCAAAAATTTGCGCGACTGCGTTATAGTTCCATGTTTGAAATGGTTCCGTAAACAATATTTCAGATAGGTATAACTGCAAAATCGTTTTGCCGATTATGCATATTAACGAACTCAAATGCTGCATTCGGATGCGAAACTTACCCTGAAAATCGCAAGTCACCATCTATTTCCATTCTTAAGTTCTCGTGAGATTTATAATATTTTTTAATCATTTTTTTTTCAATTTTCTGACATATGATCATCACAAAATTTCACATATGTCTTTCGGTATTCTATCAATAGCTACCAAGGTTCAATTTGATCGGATCTGTATTGGTTGAAAACAAAATTTCTACTCGAAAACCTTCGGCCGATTATGCCCATTAACGAACTTGTCCGTCGCATTTGGACGTGCCACCTACCCTGAAAATTTCTAATCGCTATCTCATTTCGTTCTCAAGTTATCGTGGCAGCGGTTGGCCAGCCGGCTGGACAGAATGAAATTTGACCCTATTTTCCGCAAAAAATTCGAAAGTTACAGACATTTGGGCAATATGATAGCACGCTGTTCCCCAGAACATGCCCGCAAAAAAATTAAAAGTGGGAAAGCCCTATGGACAGGAGCTTTCGCGCTCTTGTTCAAAATTTGACAAATCATATCTCCTAAAGTATTGGTTTCTCAGAGTTGGGAATGATATCAATAGATCCTTATGATAGAACTTCTTCATGAAAGAAATTAAATTTAACAATAGTGACAAAGATTATTAATCCAAAACCACCAGACCGATTCTAACCAATAACGAACTTATCCGAGATATTCATTCCCCAAATCTACTATGAAAATTATATTATATCAATTGAAACTTAGGCAATATTTCAGTTTTTTTTTACTGGAGATATTCTGAACTCAATATTATTCTGAAACCAATTTGATTAACTTATCACAGTAAATATTTCCATTATCATCATATGGATTATTGAACAGCTATCTACGATATCTCAGGTTATTTCATTGGTCATTTTGCATTCAATCATACTTTGTTTGAAATGTCTATTATCTGTAGATGAGATGACAATGATGACATGAATGAACACAGATCATGAAATTCATAGATATGCACGTTAAGTTTTAATTTGTTATAGTTTAAAATGATATCAATGGATTTCTATGATTAAACTGAATCTTAAGTAAAATTGAACTCGAAATTTGTAATGTAAACAAAATTTTTTTTTTCGTTACTTCGAAACCATTCGACCGATTTTGCCCAATAACGAACTTAACCGTAATATTTATCTCCCCAACCTATAGACTAGTCAACAAGTGCCATTTGGACCAACTTTTTTCAGGAGTCTCCGAAAATTATGTATGAGGTGTCATTCGATTCGGAATGGCATCTAGATGATTTTTGAAAAAAATGAAGTTCCGCTTGCAAAAATTGCAAAAGTTATTAACAATTAACTAAAAAAAAAAGGGGTTCTAGTTTTTTGTAAATATCTCAAAAACTAATAAGGATTTTTCAAATCTGAAAAAAGATTCAAAAAGAAGAGGAAATTTCCTAAACTGTACGATAAATATTTATAATTTTTCCAGAGGGATGAAAATACGGCCGAAAACGGGTACTCTGGCTTGGAGAAGCCACGCCCACTTCGGGCACTTCAACAATAAACATTTTTTAAACATAGTATATATGAAAAAAAAAATTGAAAAAATTCAGGCAGCAACTGAATAGATAAATGAATAATAATCCGCTTGAACAAAATTTTTATAATAATTTTTCATTTAGTTATTCAATAGTTAATTAATAACTTTTTTCTGCTTGCACATTAACATTGCAAGTGTGATAATTGCTAAACTATAAGTTTTAGATTTTTTTCCTCTCTTGGAGCAATTCTTCAAAGGCTTAAGAATAGATTCCCGTTGGAAAAATTAAAAAATGTTTATTTTTCAATTTTTTATTAATAATTTTCGTTGTTGCAAAATTAAAAACTTAAATTAATCATGGAACAAAATTTTTTTTTTTAAGATTATTAACGATCCGTTTTTATGTTATTAGAAACTGCATTATTTCTATGCTGCCCGAAGTGGGCGTGGCTTCTCCAAGCCAGAGTACCCGTTTTCGGCCGAATTTTCATCCCTCTGGAAAAATTATAAATATTTATCGTACAGTTTCGGGAGTCAAGACTTTTTTTAGGACATTTCCTCCTCTTATTGAATCTTTTTTCAGATTTGAAAAATCTTTATTAGTTTTTGAGATATTTACAAAAAACTAAAACCCCTTTTTTTTTAGTTAATTGTTAATAAATTTTACAATTTTTGCAAGCGGAACTTCATTTTTTTCAAAAATCATCTAGATGCCATTCCGAATCGAATGACACCTCATGCATAATTTTCGGAGACTGCTGAAAAAAGTTGGTCCAAATGGCACTTGTTGACTAGTCTACTACTCTGAAAATTTCAAGTGTTTATCTTGTCATGTTTGAAAGTTATCGTGTCTACGACAGGCCGGACAGAATCGATTTTGACCACGGATCCTTGATCAGTGAGTCGAACCAAATCGTTTAAGACCATTTTCATTCATGAAATGTTACAATGCGTAGGTACAAGAGTTCATAATCAGCTTAGAAATTGGCAAAATCATTATGAAAGATCACAACCGGCAGATAAGGTAACAATTGGTAGAAATGGTCATAATCGGTATAAATTGTCAGAATGGTATAAAATGGCACACTCGGTAATGAAGGTCATAAGCGGTATAGAAGATTAGAATCGGTATTGAAGTAAAAAAGTGGGAAAGCCCTTTGGACAGGAGCTTTGGCGCTCTTGTTGAAACTTTGACAAATCATATCTCCGAAAGTATTGGTTTCTCAGAGTTGGGAATTGTATCAATGGATTCTTATGATAGAACTTCACCATAAATGATATTAAATCCAAATATCATAAAAGAAATTGAATTCAACAAGAGTGCCAAACATTATTAATCCGAAACCGATTCTATTCTACCCGATAACGAACTTATTCGAGATATGCATTCCTACAATCTACAGTGGAAATTATATTATACAATACAAACCTAGCCAATATTCCAGTTTTCTTTTACTGGAGATATTCTGAACCCAATTTGATTAACTTACCAAAGTATATATTTCCATCATCATCATATGGAGTATCATCATCATATATGGATTATCCAGGAGCTCTACGATAGCTGAGGCTATTCCATTGGTCATTTTGCATTCAATCATACTTTGTTTGACATGTCTATTATCTGCAGTGGAGATGACAATTATGACATATTTGAACACAGATCATGAAGTTCATAGATACGGACGTTGATTTTCGATACAGCGTTCTGTGAAATCATAGAGTTACGATTTAATATTGAAACATCATATTTCCGAAAGTCTTAATTTGTCAGAGTTGGAAATGATATCCATGGATTCTTATGATGAAAGTGCATCTAAAAAAAAATTGAATATTTTTGTTACTGTGAAACCATCCGACCGATTCAACCCAATAGCGAACTCAACCGAGATATTTGTCTCCCCAACCTACTCTGAGAATTTCAACTGTCTAGCTCATTTCGTTCGAGAAAATGGTGTCTACGGCTGGCCAGACACGGATACTTGATCAGTGAGTCGAACCAAATGGTTTAAGACCATTTTCATACAAATATTTAAAAATTACAGATATTTCGGCAAATTGATAAGCACTCTGTTCCGAGGAACAAGAGCGCCAAAAATGACAAATCATATCTCTGGAAGTATTGATTTCTCAGAGTTGGAAATTATATCAAGGGATTCTTATAATAGAACTGCATCATAAAAAAATCTTAATTAAAATTAAATAACCTACTTATCCGAGATATTTATTTATACAATCTACTCTGAAAATTATATTATATCAATTAAAACTTAACCAATATTGCAGTTTTGTTTTTACTGGACATATTCTGAACCCAATTCGATTATGTATCTTACCAAAGAATATATTTCCATCATCATATGGATTATCCACGGGCATTATATTATCACCTTAAAAGTATAATATCCTATATTTGGTCATTTTGCATTCAATCATACTTTGTTTTCTAGAATATAAATAAATTTGACATGTCTCATATAGGTAGATGAGATGACATGTATGAACAGTGAACACAGATAGAACACAGTCATATAAAATTCGCATTCTATGAAAACATAGAAGTACGATGTATTATTGAAATTTTGAAAAATCATATCTCCGAAAGTATTAGCTTGTTAGAGTTGAAAATTAAATTAATGGATTCTTATGGTGGAACTGCATCGTAAACAAAATTGAATTTGAAATTTGTAACGAGAAAAAAAAATTTTTTTGCTTTGCTCTGAAATCATCTGGCCGATTTTGCCCAATAAAATTTTACACACGTCCTTATGTCATTATTCTACAACTAGCAGCCAAGCTTCAATTCGATCGAGTCCATATTTTTTGAATTGTCGAGGAAATAATATTCCAGATAGGTATAAGTCCCTATCTCCTGTCGTTCGGAATTTGTCGAGGCAACGGTCACCCATCCAAAAACTGAACTCATACAAGGCCGCTCATCTACAATAATATGGATCCGATCGTGATCAAACTTGGAACTTGGTAGTGAAGTTAGGTTCTGAAGGATCTCGAAAAATTTCAGCGATGTTGGACGAATAGTTTCTGATATATATAGAATATGTTTCAATGATTTTTCAAAAATTTTCTAGTGATACGATCCTCGAAAAATTTCGCGTTGGCATTCTACAAGTGATAACCATGCTCGAATTGGATCGGTTTTGTATTTTGCGAGTTATTGAGGAAATAACAACTAAATTTCAGATGGGAAGGTATAACTCCAAAACCCATTGGCCGATTATGCCTTTAAACAAACCCAAATATCGCATTCAGATGCTATCTTTTTCCGTTTTCAGGTTGTCGTGACATCAATGATATTTTTTGATAATTTTTTCAG
Source organism: Halyzia sedecimguttata (assembly GCA_937662695.2). Lineage (NCBI taxonomy): Eukaryota > Metazoa > Arthropoda > Insecta > Coleoptera > Coccinellidae > Halyzia > Halyzia sedecimguttata. Next base: position 17,553,937 of record OW569415.2, read on the forward strand.
AATTTTCTAGTGATACGATTCTAACAAAATTTCACAAATGTCTTTAGGTTTATATTCTACAACTACTCATCAAGCTTCAATTCTATCGGATTTGTATTGGTTGAAAACAAAATTATTTCTCGGAAACCATCGTGCCGATTATGCCCATTAACGAACTTGTTCGTCGCATTAGGATGCACCACCTACCCTGAAAATTTTAAGTCGCTATCTCTTCCCGTTTTCAAGTTATCGTGGCATCGGAAGGACGGCCGGCCGGCTTAACGGACAGAATCAAATTTTCCCTCGAATTCTTCATCAGGGCTACGGCCGTTGTTGGGCATAATCAGCCGAATGGCTTCGGAGTTATACCCATCTGGAATATTATTTTCTCGATAACTCAAAAAATACAGACACGATCGAATTTAAACTTGGTAACTAGTTGTAAAATATCGACATAAAGACGCGTGTGACATTTTGTGAGGACCATATCATTAGAAAATTCAAAAAAATTACGAAAAAATATTATGTAGGTACATCACGATAACTTGGGAATTGAAAGATATATCGACTTGCAATTTTCAGGGTAGGTTTGCGAATGCGACAATTAAGTTAGTTGATAGGCATAATCGGTTTTGGAGTTATACTCATCTGAAATTTTGTTGTTATTCCTCTATAACTCAAAATATACAAATCAGATACAATTAAAACTCGTTGATTACTTGTAGACTACTGACCCACTAATTTTCGCGGAATTTCGTGAATATCGTATCCTGGAGATCCTTGAGGCAGTAGTTTTTCCGTATCTCAATTACAATGGAATACATATGTCAGAATTAATGATTTTGTGATCATAGACGATTCTCTCGTTACTGAATTATGTCATTAAAATGGTATGAAATGTATTCATATATTATAAAAGCTGAGAAAACGGTATATATCGATGCTAAATTCCAGCAAGCGTGCAGTCCAATTTAAGTGAGTAGACAATAGAGCATGCCCGTAAAAGCTCCTGACTTCACGTCAGTGCTTGAATCATTTTTGGCGCTCTAGTTCCTCGGAACTGAGTGCTTATCAATTTGCCCAAATGTCTGTAATTTTGGAATATTTCGATGAAAATGGTCTTAAACGATTTGGTTCGACTCACTGATCATGAATCCGTGGTCGAAATTCATTCTGTCCGGCCGTCCGGCCGGCCGTAGGCAGGATAACTTTCGAACGGAATGAGCTAGACAGTTTAAATTTTCAGAGTAGGAGTGCGTTTTTATTTTAATCGAAATGTCTAATCGATTAATCGTAAATGATTTGTTGTTATTTTATTTTCATCAAGTGCATACCGATGAATTTCAACGGAACGTTTTTATTCTCAACATAATTTCATCGATGGATTTACGATTACTAATCGGTTCATCGTACTTGGAGGTCGATGAGACTGATTAGATGGACGGATTTTGGCGGGTATTTCGAATCACATTTCTGTTGGACTGCACTTTTAAAGGCAATAATAGGAGATGGGCTTCAAACAAGTTTAACTTTCATATACCTAATATTTATTGCCTTAAGTGCGATTTGATAATGATTCTTTATACAATAGGTATGATACTATAGGTATTATTGAATCTATTTCCTATTATAAAACCCTTCGAAAATAATTAAAATTGCATTGAAAGTAATGTTCCTGAAATATGAATGATATGATATGAATTATATTTTTGACTTCGAAAAGTTTTTTATTGAGGGAAAAGCATCAATGGAACAAAATATTAGATTATTGATCAGAACATAACAGCCTAACCTATAATAATCATCAACATATCTCAGCTTTCTGTTCTTATATTCATCGGATTGATTAGTGAATTTCCGATGGATTTTTATGACGTCACGTCAATCGTATTCTCATCGCTGATTGAATCCTTCACAAAAGCTGATTAAAAAAAATTGGTTCAAGCCCTGTGGACAGGAGCTATTGGGCGCATGTTCATCTTCCTTGTGGTCCGTACTGACCAGTAAAGAAAAAAAGCAGTATCATGTTGAATACCTTAATATTATTCTGGAACACAAATTTTCCATTACAATAATCTTCATCTAGCTTCTATTTAGTATCAATTCCTGTAGAACGTGATCATAATAAGTGTTTTCCATATAATAAAATGTGTTTGAACTTGGTATGTAGGAAATCTGACATCAATTATTGGAATTAATTGATTTGACAAACAGCCGTCAAATGAGGTAAATAGATTTTTGTGACGATTTTCTGTGACCATAGAACGTCAAAACACGCTGGAATGTGAATTTTAAGCAATATCTTCTGGAATTGAGATCGTATCGAACTGAAATTTTGCACACTCGTGTAGAATGCTTGATTTAACGTCGGTACAAATTTTTTTATTAAAAAATTTTCCAACTGCCCGATCCCAACAATACTTAGATAATATTATATCCATAAATTAAGCATTTCATTATTGCATTTCTTGAAATAGGTACCTTTTCAAGTCGATCAACATCGTCCTTCTTTCGACGTCTAAACTATGACTTGATTCTTTATGTTTATGTCTTTGAATTTGTTTTCGGTGAAATTCAAAGAGTTCATAGAATAATCGATGAAAATACTGAGAGAGACCCAGGAAATTTGACACATTTTGTCTTATATCTCCAGAAATTGAAATCGTATAGAGCCAAAATTTTGCACAATGTTGCAAAATACTACAATTGACATTAGTACAAGTTTTTGTTGCAATCTGATGAATAGTTCACGAAAAAAAAATTTTTTTTTCGAAAAAATTAAAAGAAATATTTTTTTAAAAGTTATCAACATTTCGATCATAACAGAATTTTGCCAAAAGTTGCGCGTTTATATCCTCGAACTGACTACCAAGTTTCGATTCAACATCTTCTTTAGTTCCTGAAATATCAGGGAAATAACCTCAAAATTTGAAATGTCTATAACTTCTAAACCGTCCGGCCGATTTTGCCCGTTAACGAACTTAACCGTCGCATTTTGATCAGAAACCTACCCTGAAAGTTTGAAGTCGATAGGACCTTCGGTGCTCCTGTTATCGTGCCTACGGCCGGCCTGCCGGCCGGCCGGCCGGACGGCACCCAAAAATCTGACACCGGATTCGTGATCAGGGAGTCCGAATTAGTCTATTAGCCAATTTTCAGCTCGAAATTCGAAAATTACAGACATTTGGACGAAATGATAGGACGATGTTCCCCTAGAACATGCGCCCAAAAATGGGTTCAAGCCCTGTGGACAGGAGCTTTCTGGCGCTCTAGTTCAAACAGACAAATTATATCTGGTATTGGTTTCTCAGAGTTGGGAATTATATCAATGTATTCATATGATAGAACTGCATCATAAAGGAAATTCAATTCAAATAATAGTTTATTTATCAAGATTAAATGAGCAATCATGAGAATGAGAACTGCACCACATTTTCAAATTTTTTTTTTGACACTTTGCGGGAATCTGTTCAATACAAAACTTCACATGCGTATAAAGGTCATGATTCTACAATTTGATATTAAATTTCAGATAGATCGAGTGATCGGTTTCGGAAATATTCATAAAAAATATTTTTACTGAAATCGGCCATAACTCCGAAACCCCTTGATGGATTTCGCCCATTAACGAACTTGTCCGAGATATTTACGCTCCAAAACCACCTTGCAATTTTCAATCCGCTAACTCCTTTCGTTCGAGAGTTATCGTGCCTACGGCCGGTCGGCCGGCCGGACAGAATCGATTTCGCACTCGGATTCTTGATCAGTGAGTCGAACCAAATCGTTTGAGACCATTTTCAGCCAAAAATTCCAAAATTACAGACACTTGGCCAAATTGATAAGCACTCTGTTTTGAGGAACTAGAGCGCCAAAAAAACAAGTTTCGTATGACAATTGCCCAAAACAGGTTTAAAGTACCTACAAATAGTAGGTATTCCATAAAACATGTATGAAAGAAGCTAAGTAATAATAAAAAATTACCTTGTAATCGATCAAAAATTTCCTGATCTACGTTCACCAAATTTCCTCCTCTCTCGAACTACAGAATTATGCTTTCAATATTTAAGTAATATTTTCAAACATTTTTGGGTGAGGTCCCCGTTGCATGGCTAAAATACGAGTATTTCAACCCCAATATTTTTGAAGTTACAATATTCCCTTCTGTCAGTCCCGTCATAAATTGAGAGAACTGAGCATTCGTCTATGGATGAAAAGCAGTCTCACTACTCTCAGATCTCTTACTTCATGGTCCGTTCCGAAATGTAAGACTTTTCTGAGAAAAACTAATTTCGGAGCAAACAACTGAGATTTTTCTCACTTCGCTCACATTTCGGAATACACTTTATTCTCATAATTCTTCGATTGATTAGATAATGTCATGTCATGTCATAAGTTGACATTATTACAATTCATACATAGAATAATTATATCAATCTGTGAAATACGATTTATCATTGAAATTTTGAGAAACCTTATCTCCGAAAGTATTAGCTTGTTAGAGTTAAAAATGATATGAATGGATTGTTATGATAAAACTGCTTATTAAACATGATTTAATTTGGAATTTGTTTCGTAAAAAAAAAATATTTTTTTTGTTACTCCGAAACCATCTGTCCGGTTTTGCCCAATAACGAACTTAGCCGAGATATTTATCCCCCAAACCTACTCTGAAAATTTCAACTCTCTAGCTCATTCCGTTCGAGAGTTATCGTGCCTACGGCCGGACAGTATGAATTTCGACCACGGATTCTTGATCAGTGAGCCGAACCAAATCGTTTAAGACCATTTTCATCGAAATATTCGAAAATTACAGACATTTGGGCAAATTGATAAGCACTCAGTTCCGAGGAACTAGAGCGCCAATAAAAACGCACCCTAGGTTTGGGGGATAAATATCTCGGCTAAGTTCGTTATTGGGCAAAATCGGACAGAAGGTTTCGGAGTAACAAAAAAAAAATTTTTTTTTTACAAAACATATTCCAAATTAAATTTTTTTCAATAAGCAGTTTTACCATAAGAATCCATTCATATTATTTTTAACTCTAACAAGCTAATACTTTCGGAGATATGATTTTTCAAAATTTCAATGCAAATCGTATTTCTACGTTTTCACACAATGATAGAATTATTCTGTGGGTATTCTATGAATTGTTATAATGTCAAATTAGTTTCGTAAGACATGACGTGGTCTCATTGTCATTCATTCCAGCAATCCTATAAATATGAGAATTCTAATTTAATATCATACGTCAATCCATATGATGATGGGAATGGTAATGGTAAGTTAATAAGAATACATTGATATAATTCTCAACTCTGAGAAACCAATACTTTTGGATATATAATTTGTCTGTTTGAACTAGAGCGCCAGAAAGCTCCTGTCTACAGGGCTTGAACCCATTTTATTTAATAGTAAAGTCAATCTGCATTGGTGCGCTTGCTAATGACTTGATTATGATTATTTTGACTCTTCTAGAACTTCCCGAAGTAGTATTGCTTCAAATTAATTTCTCAATAAAATTTCAAATCAAAGTATCATAATATTCGGATGTCAACTAGATGTTACATTTCAATTACCTGGTATTCAGAAATATCAACACCTAATGAATCGTTGACCTGGACACGCGCATCATAGACGTCTGATCTGCTAATGACTTCTACCAATATTTTAACTTGAACATACCCAACCTCCTTGTCTTTGAACTGTAAAATGAAAAATAGTGACAATGACGAATATGAAGTTATTGTCATGTTTCGTGAGTGCGATCTTTGTTATGGAGATTCGGTGTAGTAGAAGTATTTCTAAGAGATCTCTGTTTTTCCCCACAACAACAGTGTTACAAGTGAGTAAATCGAAGAGTGTATTCATTGTCGAGAGTTATAAATAAAATGAAAAAAATAGTAATTTATCGATGAAATCACGAGTATATGCCGAATAGCTTGTTCGCCTTTTTTGTCGAAGAAATTAATTTACAATCATTTTTTTTTAACTGTAAACTAAAACAATGCTTTTTTGGGTCCAACTTCTATTTGAAATATAAAATTGGTTCATGCACTGACTTGAAGTCAGAAGCTTTTGCCCGTATGTGCTATTGTCTACTCACCACTATTGGACACTCTAGTTCGAATTAAGCCGAAATACACCGTTTTCTCTTCTTTTATAATATGTGAATATATTTGATACCATTTTAATGTCAGACTTCGTATAACGAGAGATTCATCTATGATCACAGAATTTTTAATTCTCACATAATATGTTATATTGCTACCATGAAGAAATGAAGGCGAAATTACCAGCACTAACAGTATTTGAATATTTGATATCCTGAGAATAACATCTTTTAAAACTAAATAAATTTTTGTAAAATAGATATCCATGTAACTGGCTGGAAGACTGAGGTCGATAGCCATTTGATTCATAATCAATAAAGTTGATTTCTCTCTCTATCTTTATGTTATATTGGAATTGAAATACGAAAAATCTTACGCGTCAAGTAACTCCGGGATATGATATTCACGAAATTCCGCGAACATTAGTGGTTCGGCATTCTACAAGTAATGAGCGATTCTTAATTGGATCAGATTTTTATATTTTGAGTTATAGAGGAAATAACAACAAATATTCAGCTGTGTATAACTCGAAAACAATTTGGTCGATTATGTTAATTAACAAAGTTAAATGTTAATGTTAAATGTTAATTCCGATGCGCAGCCTACCCTGAAAAGCAAATCGCTATCTCTTTCCCTTCTCAAGTTATCGTGAGGTATATACAATATTTTCGTAATTTTTTGAAAATATTCTAAAGGTACGCTCCTCACAAAATTTCACCCACGTCTTGATGTCGATATTCTACAACCAGTTACCAAACTTCAATTCTATCGGGTCTGTATTTTTTGAGTTATCGAGATAATAACATTCCAGATGGGTATAAATCTGAAACCGTTGGACCGATTATGCCCAAAACGAACTTAGCTCTACCATTCGGACGCGCAACCTACCCTGAAAATTTCAAGACCCTATCTCTTTTCGTTCAAAAGTTATCGAGGCAACGGTCACCCATCCAGCTACTGAACTCACCCAAGGCTGCTTGGATCTAGAACAATATAGATCCGGTCGTGTTCAAACTTGGCAGTAGAGTTAGGTTTTGAAGGCTCTCGCGATTTCGGGCTAATAGTTTCCGGTAAATAAAATTTTTTTCAATGTGTTCAATCAGTTTTTTTGAAATTTCTTGTTAGATGATCCTCACGAAATTTTGCAAGAATATTTGCGTTGACATTCTACAACCAATAACCATGTTTGAATTGGATTGGTTCGGTATTTTTCGAGTTATTGAGGAAATAACAACCAAATTTCAGATGGGTATAACTCCAAAACCGTTTGGCCGATTATTCCTACTAACAAACTCAAATGTTGCATTTGATGCCTACCCTAAAAATTGCAAGTCTTACCGCCGTATTCACAAAGCATTCAATCTCCGTTAAGTCCTAACTGAGGTCCTCAGTTAAGGATAAATAAGAATTACAACCTCAGTTTAAGTGAAAATTAACGTGAAACAGGCCTGTTTCAGCACCGTTACATATGTTAACTGAGGTTGCGATTCTTATTTATCCTCAACTGAGGACCTCAGTTAGGACTCAACGGAGATTGAAATCTTTGTGAATACGGCGGGCTATCTCTTTCGGTTCTCCGTTTATCGTGACATAAATATTTGTTTTTTTTTATTTTCTAGTGACACGATCCTCACTAAATTTTGCAAAATTTTGAATTGAAACTGAAACTGAGATTTTGCTGAAATTCTGCACAAACCTTCAAGTTGCCATTTTACATTATTGTGAAAAAACAATTTCGAACTGGTATCTACTTCTTAATTTACTTATTTTACCCAATTACAAATCATGTGTATCCCAGAACTGTAACAACACCGATTGAGTAAACGTTTTTATTTATTTTAAAATTTTAATTCACTTGAAACTCAATGCAGGTGTCACTTCGGGGCAGCTTCGCACTTCACAGGAGCTTTTGCTCGTATGTTCTATTGTCCATTCTCCTGTATTGGACACTCTTAATCGAATTTGCCATGGTAAATTCGATTAAGAGTGCCTAATACAGGAGAATAGACAATATAATTCACCATGGTAAATTCGATTAAGAGTGTCCAATACAGGAGAATGGACAATAGAACATACGCGCAAAAGCTCCTGACTTCACGTCAGTGCTTGAACCAGTTTTTTTTCGTGAAGTCAGGATAGAATGCAATGATGAAAAAATTAACACATTGTCTACCTTCAATTCTTCTTTAGGAGGAGAATACATAATTATTCTAGAAAAATATTACTGTACTTAATGTCATATTTAAATAATCAAAGTAAAGAAAATTATAAGTTTAGTTACTGACATATTGAATGAAATTCAATTGAATTCCAGTAATATTCAATCACTTATTCTGAACCAATAAATGCCCATCGATAGATCTAAAGGTGTTGAGGTGAAACATAAAGATTTATTCTCATAAGTCATAGAAAACCTGGCCTAGAATGCCACTCGACCCATTACGAGATTTAATATCGATAAATGAGCCTCCCACCATACAAGATCAGAAAGAGTGGTTAATTTAAAGTTAAGATTTGAAGCCTCGAGCAACATTTCAGCGATATCATATTAAAAAAAAAATTGGTTCAAGCACTGACGTGAAGTCAGAAGCTTTTGCGCGTATGTTCTATTGTTCATTCTTCTGTATTGGACACCCTTAATCGAATACCATGGTAAATCATGTTGTCCATTCTCCTGTATTGGACACTCTTAATTCGAATTTACCATGGTAAATTCGAATTAAGTGTCCAATACAGGAGAATGGACAACATAATTTACCATGGTAAATTCAATACAGAAGAATGAACAATAGAACATACGCGCAAAAGCTTCTGACTTCACGTCAGTGCTTGAACCAATTTTTTTTTCGTGATTTTTTTGAAATTTTCTAGGGGTACGGTTCTTAAAATTTTTTTTTTCGTCATTTTTTTCAAAATTTCTAGGGGTACGGTTCTTACAAAATTTTAAACACGTCTTTATGTTGATTTTCTACTACTAGTTACCTAGCTTCAATTCGATCGAATATTTATTTTTCGAGTTATCAAGGAAATAATATTCCAGGTGGGTATAACTCGGAAACCGTTAGACCGATTATGCCCAAAATCGAACTCAACTCTCCCTTTCGGATACGCAACCTCCTCTGAAAATTGCAAGTCCCTATCTCCTTTCTTTCGAAAGTTATCGAGGCAACGGTCACCCATCTACTGAACTCGCACAAGAATGCTCGAATCTCCAACAATATTTAACCGATCGTATTAAAACTTGAAACTAGGCAGTAGAGTTAGGTTATGAAGGCTCTTGCAAAATTTCAGCAATTTCAAACGATCAGTTACTGATATGTAGAATTTTCTTTTTTTATTTTCAATGATTTATTAAAAATTTTCTACAAATGCTATCCTCACTAAATTTTGCAAACATTTTTGCGTTGGCATTCTACAACTAATAACCATGTTTGAATTCAATCGGTTCAGTATTTTTCGAGTTAATGAGGAACAAAAAACCACCAAATTTCAGAAAATTTCAGATGGCTATAACTCTAAAACCGTTTGGCCGATTATGCTCATAATCAAACTGAAATGTCGCGTTCTAATGCACATCCTAACCTGGAAATTTGAAGCCGCTATCTCTTTCCGTTCTCAAGTTATCGTGACAACAAAAATATTTTTTAATAATTTTCTAGCCATACGATTCGCACAAAATTTCACGAACGTGATTAGGTTTATATTTTACAACTATTCACCAAGTTTCAATTCGATAGGATTTATATTGGTTGAAAACAAAATTATTACTCGGAAGCCGTTGGGCTGATTATGCCATTAACGTCCGTCGTATCGGGATGCACCACGTACCCTGAAATTTTCAAGTCGCTAGCTCTTTCCGTTCTCAAGTTATCGTGTCAACGGCCGGCCGGCGTGACGGACAGAATCTAATTTGACCTCGAATTCTTCATCAGGGAGTCAAACCCAATCGTTTGTGATCATTTTCGGCGAAAAATTCGAAAATTACAGACATTTGGGCATAATGAAAACGCGATGTTCCCCAGAACATACGCGTAAAAAATGGATTTCACTACATACATGTACAACATCAGGTGGAAAACATTTTCTACATGAAAATTATCTTTTTTGGCAACCGTCCGGGAAGTGCCCACTTCCCGGACGCTTTTTCTTTGAGAAAGAAGCATTTCCCGGCCTAGTCCGGGAAGTACGTACTTCCCGGACTAGGCCGGAAGAATCACGTCGTTTTGGTCATTGTAAATACATTATGAAAATCTTGGTAGGTATATTTTTAATAAATGAAGTTACCATGGCACTGAGAAAACGGTTGACAGTTCATATAAAATTAGTTAACATGTCATATTTTCTGTTCTGTTTAATTTGAATAAGAATCAAAATATATAAAAAAGAAATGTGTCGTCTCATTGATTTGTTATACTACACGGTTGCCGAAAAAATATTGTACGCAACACGCCCGAAAAAGGTTTTTTTGGACTCATAGACTTCTAGGACTCGCTTACGCTCGTCCTAGAATTTTGTCTATTCGTCCAAAAAAACCCTATTTTCCGGACTTGTTACGTAAATTACTATTGATCTATTCATATAGAAGAGTAATTGAATCACTATATTTTCAACAATTGTTATTAATTTAGGACAAAATTAACGGTGAAATGTAAGAGAAATTGATTTCACAGTGTACAACATTATATTGCTGAGAAGGTTGGATTGACATTTCATCAAAGAGGATGGAACAACATTTTTGCTTCTCATCCATTCCTTCAAGCTTGAGTTTAATTGAGTCCATAACACTATAATTAATACCTGTACTGAAATTGATTGAATGTAAAAATTTTGACAACATTTTTCTGGAGGGAACCGCAAAAGTTTCCTGAAGAGTTTGGAAGCCTTAGGACTATTTTTAAATAAAGTCAGAAAGAGAATTTTTCCATCTAAAGTACGGTGCCTTCCTTTGGGTTTCAAGTTTTGACACCATATTTGGGAGAGGAAAAAATTAAAGCTTGGTGTGTTTATCAAGTGTCTGATAGGTTCCAGAGAATGGCATGCATCCTGATCTTCAAGTATCAGTTTCAGGTCTTTATTCTTTTCATACATTTTAGTGACCTTCCCCATCAGTTTTGTGGTGATATTAACAATCTTCTTAGGCTGTGAGGAGAGTTGTCTCCTTCTTCCACAGACTACCGAAACCTTCTGCCTTCTCTTTTTGCATAGAAATTTCAAGAATTCAGGTTTATAAGACTTATTCAATTCAGATTAGTGAATATTTAAAGAGTAAATATCATTTGTATCGATTAAACAATATATATCTAGAAATATGATTGAAGTGTGTTATATTCATGTGAAAACATGGTTTGTTCATTTCAGATAAGTGAATAAAACAACATTTGAACATCCATTTTAATTCTCCTGGGAATATTTCTTTGTAGAACTAGGAAATGAATATTTAATGAGTTATCAATGTTTGTTCAACTCAAAAGCTCAAAGAATTTCATTTACCTTGTATGCCAACATTTGTTGGTAAGAAAAATCTGGGAATTATACCGGTTTTCAGAACTGGTGGATTCCTCATATCTGCAAATTGAGAAAGCTCAAAAGTCTTGAACATATCCGGTAATTCTCATATATGGAAAGCTTCGGTTTACCCAACAGATCCAATCTTCCAATTTTTTGAAGCTAAAATGATATTATACATTTTTCTTGAAAATATGAGTGGAAATGTCGATAGAGTATTGAAGTGGAAATATCAATAGAGTATTGAAGTGGAAATATCAATACAGTATTGAAATTCCTTGAAAAACAGACTTACCATATCATTCCTAGGAAGCCTATACATCCTCGTTATATTATTGTTGTAATTACAGGATTTTGTTGAGTACGTGTAAACCATATTTGAGAATTTAACTCAATTTAACTTATCTTCGTACGAAAACAATAACTGCTCAAATTCAATATTGTCGTGTTGTTTGTTCGTTTGTTGACATGTTCACTTGTTGACTGTTGACGACTTGATTTGAATGATTTGATATGATCTTCGTTACAACACCGAAAGTTGTCGAATAAGCATGAAGGAGCGGTGTCAATCAGGAGTTATTGAAACCTTTACACGATCATGATTTTAACAAAGAAGATTCAACCCCCTGCCTTATTCTTTATTGCAAATTGCATGTCAAGAAATGCCCATGATTTGTCTGTAAAATTTTTGTTTATTTGTGAATCTTAACAGAATCAGAATTATGGTAATTATTGCTTAATACATGTTTGCTTGGTGTTATATCTGCTTTTCCTTTTTTTTTCCCTCGTTAGTGCGTGCCGTAAAAATTCTGTTCATTTGCGATACATGGCGCTGTACGCGCGAGGTGGGGAACAAGAGGAAAAGCAAAAAAATAGTGCGTGGAGTCCCTCCGCGCGGAAGAAGTGAAACTTCGTAATGTAGAAATGAACATAGGAAGGGGTAGAAAACTACGTGCATGAATTCGTGTGCCATGCATTCACTCTCGCTCTGTCTCTTTCTATTCCCCCTCCCCAGCAGCGTTGGACGTTTAACGCAACAGTGCTTTCTTACCCCCACCAGGATAGCGTTAAACGTTTAACGCAACCTTGTTGGAAGTCGCATTAGAAGTTTCACTTCAACAAGTCAATGAAATAAGGAATATTATAAATTAAAATAGAACAACGTAATGTGGAAATGAAAATAGGAAGGGGTAGAAAACTAGGCACCATGCGTTCGAGTGCCACGCATTCACTCTCACTCTGTCTCTTTCTATTCCCCCTCCCAGGAGCGCTGAACTTTTAACTCAACAGTGCTTTCATATCCCCTCCATGGTAGCGTTAAACGTTCAACGCAACCTTGTTGGAAGTCGCATTAGGAGTCTCACTTCAAAAAACACAAAACAAACATATATTTAGCAATTCTTCAAAAGTTGCCAGTTAATGATGATAAATATGTAGATGTCTGCTTGGTGTTTTTGCTCGTATATTCTGTGGAACATCGCCTTATCATTTGGCCAAATGTCTGTAATTTTCGAATTTTTTGCCGAAAATGGTCTGAAACGATTGAGTTCGATGGAGAATTCCGGGACAAATTTGATTCTGTTCGGCCGGCCGGCCGTTACCACGATAACTTGAATACGGAAAGAGATAGCAATTTGAAATTTTTGGGGTAGGTGGCGCATCCCAATACGACGGACAATAATTTCATTTCCAACCAATATAAATCCGATCGAATTGAAACTCGGTGAATAGTTGTAGAATATGAGCATAAGCACGTTTGTGAAATTTTGGGGAAATCGTATCAATGGAAAATTAAAAAAAAAACATTAAAAACGATTTTTTATATCACGATAACCTGAGAACGGAAAGAGACTTGAAATTTTAATGTTAGGTTGTGACATTTGAGTTTGTTTACAAGCATAAACGGCCAAACGGTTTTGGAGTTATACCCATCTGGCATAATGCCAACGCGAAAATTCTTGCAAAATTGAGTGAGAATCGTATTACTAGAACATTTTTCAAAAATCATTGAAGATTATTGAAAAAAGATCTATATATCAGTAACTTTCCGTCCGACATCGCTGAAAATTTGCGGGAGCCTTCAGAACCCGCCTCTACTGCCAAGTTTGAACACGATCGGATATATATATTGTTGGAGATTCGAGCAGCCTTGTGTGAGTTCAGTAGATGGATGGGTGACCGTTGCCTCGATAAGTTTCGAACTGAAGGCGATAGGGACTTGCAATTTTCAGGGTATGTTGCGTATCCGAATGGGAGAGTTAAGTTCGTTTACGGGCATAATCGGTCAAACGGTTTCAGAGCTATACCCATATGGAATATTATTTCTTCGATTACTAGAAAAATATAGACTCGATCGAATTGAAGCTGGGTAACTAGTTGTAGAATATCCACATAAAGACGTGTTCAAAATTTTATAAGAACCATACCAACTGACGTGACGTCAGGAGTCTTAGCGGGTATGTTCTATTACCCATTCTCCTGTATTGGATTCGATTGAGAGTGTCCAATACAGGAGAACGGACAATAGAATTCAACATGGTAAATTCGATTAAGAGTATCCAATACAGTAAAATGGAAAGAACAGAAATTTCATAGACATATCGAACGTTTTTTGCGCGTATGTTCTGGGGAACATCGCGTTATCATTTTGCCCAAATGTCTGTGATTTTCGAATTTTTCGCCGAAAATGGTCTCAAACGATTGGGCTCGACTCCCTGATGAACATGTTCGTTAATGGGCATAATCGGCCCAATGGTTTCTGAGTAATAATTTCGTTTTGATCCAATCCGATTGAATTGAAACTTGGTGAATAGTTGTAGAATATAAACATAAGCACGTTTGTGAAATTTTGTGAGAATCGTATAACTAGAAAATTTTAAAAAAATTATCAAAAAGAATTTGTTATGTCTCGATAACCTGAGAACGAAATTATATAGCGACTAGAAATTTTCAGGTTAATTTGTGCATCTGAATGTGACATCTGAGTTTGTTTATAAGCATAATCGGCAAAACGGTTTTGGAGTTATCCCCATCTGAAATTTGGTTGTTATTTCTTTAATAACTCGAAAAATACCAAACCGATCCAATTCAAATATGGTTATTAGTTGAAGAATGCCAACACAGAAATTCTTGCAGAATTTTGTGAGGATCGTATCACTAGACATTTTTTTAAAAATCATTCAAATCATTGAAAAAAATTATATATATCAGAAACTATTCATCCGACATGGCAGATATTTTGCGAAAGCCTTCAGAACCTATCTCTACTACCCGATCGAACACGATCGGAACTATATTGTCGGAGATCTGAGCAGCCTTGTGTGAGTTCATCAGTTGCTGGATGGGTGACCTTTGCCTCGATAACTGCCGAACCAAAGAAGATAGGGACATGCAATTTTCAGGGTAGGCTACGCATCTAAATGGGAGAGTTAAGTTCGCTGTTGGCCATAATCGGCCCAATGGTTTCGGAGTTATACCCATCTGGAATATTATTTCCTCGATGACTCAAAAAATATAGACTGGATCAAATTGTAGCTTGCTAACTAGTTGTAGAATATTGAGATGAAGACGTGTGTAAAATTTTGTGAGAACCGTACCCCTAGAAAATAACAAAAAAATTTAGAAAAAAAAATTGGTTCAAGCACTGACGTGAAGTCAGGAACTTTGGCGCGTATGTTCTATTGTCCATTCTCCTGTACTGGACACTCTTAATCGAATTTACCATGGTGAATTCTATTGTCCGTTCTCCTGTTTTGGACACTCTCTTAATCGAATTTCCCATGGTAAATTCGATTAAGACTGTCCAATATAAGAGAATGGACAATAGAACATACGCGCAGAAGCTCCTGACTTCACTTCAGTGCTTGATTTTTTACTTAGAAATAGAATTTGCCGTAAGAAATAGGGGTTGCCGTTTAAGATTTCATAGCAACCTCCCCGCCTACAGGGGATGAGCGGAATTCTGTACTAACGGGTGCGCCCTTTAGAGATATGGAACTTTTTCTTTACAATTTTCCTTCTGCGATGCGTAGTTTTTAGTAAAACCAAAATTCCAGGTCAAAACAATCGGTGAGGTACAGGTAGAGATTTTAAGTTGTATATTACTATGAACCGTAAATTCCTCTCATCAAATGAACCACTTTTCATTGCTCTCTCACTCAGTTTAATTTAATTCAAGCTCACCCAGAAATGGTTTCATCTTTTCAGTTTACTTATGGCTTAAGCGTTCCGATAACAATAGATGGTGCTGAGGGTGGGACTACCATTTTACTGAGTGCATGCTTACAAGGTAACTACGACCTACCAAAAAAATCGGCCGATCTGCAAGTTCATGATTTGGCAAAGAGGGAAATTGTTGAAAATAAGGACTTAGATAAAATTGAAATCTACAAGTACATAGTCGATTTTTTGACGAGGTATAGTTTTATTTGTAACTGTTGCAATAGTAATTGACAATAATGTTATTTTTTTAGTTTAGGTTTGAATGGTGAAGAATGCTTTGCTAGAATGGTCTGCGAGATCGCCAAATATCCATTAGATATCCAGAGACAAGATCATGTGCTGGAAAAAGTATTACACTTCGTACTAACGTAGGTATTTGATCAGAAGCGATTGTAGTTGGGTGCTCTTTCACAACTCAATTTGGTTTCCCAGTGACAAATCGATTTTTTTTAAATTTTGATATATAGTACAATGAACAGCGTTCAATATCACGCATCATTTCCAGCTTTTAATAGTGTCTCTTTCATGTTGAGCTTACCTGCATTCAAAAGTCAGTTTTCAGTTGAATGTTGGCCATAAAGACCTTCTGAAATTCAAATCTTAACCCTACTTGAAACCAGCTTACTGCTTTGCTGCGAATAGTTTCTTGTGATCGATCTGAATATATCGTTGATCGAATGATCATATTTCTCATCATTTTAGTGTATCTGTTAACATTTGTCATTGAGTTATTGGGCTGTGCTGGCTATCAAATGGTTCCACAGCGAGTCACACATGGAATTTGGCTCTGCAGACCTAATAGCTCCTGAAATAATGTAAAGTCGTATGCAGTGACAGGAAGTTCAATAGCAGGAAATATAAGATAAGCATACTAAAACTTAAGAAAATTAGTAGAAGTAATATAATTGCCAGCCATACAATAATGCCAAGCGCAAAACGGACTAGATTACCGCAGGGTGCTGACAATACTGAATATAGTAAAAACAATTGGAGAAATCCAAAATTATGATCTGGGCAACTTTCACTGGAGGGATTGATCCCAGTAGGAAGTCTTTGAAAACTCTTTGTATAAGACCACCATTCCCGGGATCCAGTTAGGGAACCATAGAAAGCAACGCGCGGAAGTTTCTGAGTCCAAGCTTACTTGTCGCAGCAGCTAAAAATCTGGCACACTATTCATTGTAAAAACAATCAAATGGTCTATGGAAAGTTCAAGATGCTACTAATCGTCTGGTACGGAAGACATTCTTCTGGCTTTACTGCGGAAGGGTCTAGAACACCTACCTCCGTTGCTGAGAAATTCCAAGGTCAGCTGATCTACACTCCCAGGAGTGCAAAGAAGCGAGAGTTGTTTTCATTCCCAAAGCTGGACAACGTCTCCTGGATGATACGAATTTCACCGTCATATTAGTCTTACATCGATTGTTTTGAAGACGAATGGAAAAAATTGCCAACTTCTTTTTAAGAAGTGCATATCAATTGAATAAGTCGTCGGTATACGCTCTTCACAATATTGTGCCAGAATTAGAATCATCGTTGGAAACCAAAGGAATTGCTGTCAAATCTTTCGTGGGCGTGGAAGGTTCTTTTCATAATACCCCTTATACGTCCATAAAGAAAGCTACCAGAACGAAAGGAATGAATACCTAGCGGAAGTATGTCTGAGACGGCATAGTTGATGAGATGGCATATAACGTGTTCCTCAGTTGACGTTCAAAATTTGGCGCCAAGTTCTAGTCAATTCTGCAATACGATCTAGTAAGTGCATGCGGGGACAGTTTGCCGAGGTGGCTGAAAATTTATAGTAGCGAAAGTTTTCTGTGAATAGTTAAAAATAATGGATCGATCGGTAAGTGTGCATATATCTTTGTTTTTTTGCATATCCTTCAGTATCAAAACAATGTGTTATTTTTGATCTTTGCGTTTACCATTGCTATAGAGAAAGAAAAAAGTGCAGGTGTATGCTACAGGGTGAGTTGGCATACATGGTATGTTGAGGAGATAATAATAATAATAATAATAATTTTATTCCACTGAATTTACAGCGATGTCAAAATAATTCAAAATTTACAATATATATAAAAAATCGAGTAAACAACTAAGTAACACAATATAAAGATATACAGAACAAACAGGTTACCGGTACTCCACCGACGAGACGAATTCACTGACGCTATAGTAACAGCCAATGGCAAGAATCGACCTCAGCTCACGCTTGAACCCCGATGGATGCTTCCCGACCAAGTACTCTGGCAGAACATTATAAAGGTGCATACGCGCTATTAGTGGCGATCTCTCATGAAATGTTTGCTTCAACACTGAGTGGTAAAGTTTTCGGCAACCGCGAGTATTGTATGAATGGTGGTCACAAAGTCTAGGAATGCCGAATTTCCTATCATGAATATAAATCATAAGATGATAAATATACAAGGATGGAAGTGTAAGGAGACCATGGGAACGAAAGCTTTCCCTGCAAGAGACTCGTGTAATACGCTTCTGCAGAACAAACGCTCGTAGGGCTGCCGTGGCACGCCCCCATACCAAAATACTATATCGAAGCACGGCGGCAACGTTGGAGTGATAATAAGTCATCGCACAACGGAAGCCAGCATGTCTTCGAAGATGACATAAGGTATAATAACACTTATTCAGTCTAGCACAAACGTTATCAATTTCGGATGTACAGCACAAGTTTTCGTCGAGAGTTCAACCGAGCAGCCCAACCCGATCTGACAGCCTCAAGACAACACCCCCGAAAACCAGAAGAGGTCGACAAGGCTCCCTATAGGGACTGTGAAACTCGACACATACAGTCTTTTCATTATTTATTACCAGGAACCCCAGAAACTATTCGAGCACGGCGTCGCATCTCTCCTTCTGGAACCTGGGGAATGGATCACTGAAAATAATACTGGCGTCATCAGCATAGAGACATACTTCACCATCGACTATGTGTTCAGGTAAGTCGTTGATGAACAGAGGAAACATCAAAGGTCCCAATGAACTTCCCTGTGGTACCCCCAATGGAATGTCAAACTCCTTGGAACGAGACTCCTAAACTCTCACGCCAAATCTCCTATTACACAAGAAGGACACGAAAGCATAGGTATGCCATCATACCGAGACCCTTTGTATCATTTAATTTCGAGAAAAATATATGCTTCTTTTAAAAATGGGGCTTTATCAACGGGTAACAACGAGGCATTCCTGGAGCGAACAGAATATGAAAGAAGCATGAATGGCAGTTCAGGAATAAAAATGGGCTGGATGTTAGCTTCTAAGACATCCAATGTGTCTAGCACTACATAAAGGCGAAGGGTGGAAAAAGAAGTACATGAGGGGGTCATAAAATAACGATCAATGAAACTCTAGAAAATGAAATAGTGGATCATTTAAAAGATCTACAAATCAGATTTTTCGGTTTTACAACAACCAATGTCAGAAAGCTTGCTTATGAAGTGGCTGAATCAAAAAAAAAATACACCACAGATTTTCCCATGATAAGAGAATGTAAGGATGGAACTGGCACAAGGGATTCCAGAATCGAAATCAGAGTATAAGTCTTCTAACTCCAAATCAACGTCTTTTACAAGAGCTAGAACCTACGTTTAACAAGGAGATAATTGGAAAATATTTTTCACTACTTTCTGCTGTATTGAAAAAGTATAATTTCGAAGCTAACTGACATGAGATGTTGACGAATCGCCTTCAAAAATATTTAAAATTTTCGCCACACGTGGTCAAAAATAGGTGGTAATTCTAACTTGTGCTGAAAGAGGAAAGCACTTTACTTTTGTCTACAGTATGAATGCAGTTGGGACTTAAATTCCACCAGCTTTCCTTTTTGCGAGGAAGTATATGACAAATAAATTAATGGACAATGGATCGACAGCAGGAGTAGGTTTTCCACAAGAAACAAATTTGGAAAGGCCAAATGATGTCTTAAAACCTAATAATTTACTTTTTACATATCCTAAAAAAAAAATGTCGAGAGAGAGGCCAAACTTCGACGAAAATCATCACGAAAAGTCAAGAGGCGTGTTGATATTGAACCTGATGAGACAACGGAAAATCATTTTAGTGTAAGCGGAGATGAAAGTAGGGACGTAGCATGAATATACTGCAACGAGATTTTTCCTGATCTCGTTCCAAAGAAATATGTCTGAGATGTAACGGATGTAGTCAGTGTTGTCATGCAGAATGTGCAGGCGTCGATAAAAAACAACACAATTTATTTGCGATATATATATGTCATAATGTATCATGTATGCCATCTCATCCTTAGTGTTACATGTAAGACGGCATACACAGGGCCTTTTTTATTTTCATGCTATTCTTTCAGATTATTAAAATATTCAAAAATGAGTAAATCCTAGCATATTCCACACACTGTACTAGCTTTTCTTCTCGTCCTAACCATTTTAAAATACTTATGTGAATAGCTATAATACTTTTTCGAAAAGTATGCCATCTCGGGCACGCTTCCCCTACTCCTTCCATTAAATGGATGCGATCCATATTAATGAACCATCTGTGACTACAGATCTTGAGGAAGCGCATCTGGAATCTGTAACCTCCACCCCGTGTAAGAGGTCCATTCAAGGTGGAGTCCTGCTAGGTTTTCTGTTGGGTCTTATTGGGAACTTCCAAGACTCTGGTGGCGGGATTCGGCAACTAACCACTCTAGTAATAAATGTGAACAATCTCGTGTTGGACAGGTCAGTCAACGAAGTTTGACCGAAATTTTCATGGAAAATATAAATTATAATCGACTTGAGATCATTGTTGGATTACTTTGTGGTATACATTTAAATGTTGATCATTATATAACTAATTTTATGGCACTTGATTGATATAAAGACTACAACCAGTAAGTATATCCATATATGTTTGTTAAACTTACATTATATTTAAAAGTTCTTTCAGTTACTATTTGCGGATGATTAAGAAGGGACTCAGTCTATTAGAATTTCTGGAGTACATAGGAGCTTCAACTTCTAATTCTAGAGTCTTTGTAGAAGGAGAAGAGGTTCTAAATGTAGATCATGTAATCGTGTGTGACAAAACAAATTGTGGTCCCAGTTTTATAGACATTTGTTCTTTATGTTTACAAAGTAGTGCCCTTAATTCAGTACCACCTAAAATTGATGGCCCATTAATGTGGAGAATGGTAAACTTAAAATAGAAGGTATGGTATGTTCTAGTTTAT
Organism: Halyzia sedecimguttata; assembly: GCA_937662695.2. Classification (NCBI taxonomy): domain Eukaryota; kingdom Metazoa; phylum Arthropoda; class Insecta; order Coleoptera; family Coccinellidae; genus Halyzia; species Halyzia sedecimguttata. The sequence goes on from OW569415.2 coordinate 17,574,962, forward strand.
TTATGAGGATATAGTGTCAAATTGAACCAGATAATGCTTTTGTAAAACAGTTACCAATAATTCAAATGATATTTTCAAAATATTATACATATATTATGTGAAATGAATTATTAACAATAAGTGTAATAATTGAGGTATAATAAAGTTTTTGTTTTGTTTCCAAGAGTTTTGATGATCATCTATTCAATTGAAAATATTAGAATGTTTATATCTGTGAAACTTTTCAAAGCACTGTCACTGTTAAAGATATCACTCAAAGTAGGTAGGTATATATCGGATGTATCAAGCATAACGCTAACATCACAAGTGTTAAGTGGTCTGGTAACAATGTACACAACCTAGTCTACTACTAACATTATTATTGCTGTTTAACTAACGCAAGAGTGCTGGTGATGCTTATTTTTTCTTCTGACTGAGGTTTTTCAGCACAGCAAACGTCATCTACACATTCCTTTTTCTTTCGAGGTACCTACGTGTCCTCTGTTTGAATATTATCTGGATGTAGTTCCAGGTTAAGTACTCTTCGTTCTATTAGTAATCCTTCTAACGCAGTTTCAATAATTATTTTATATTTGGATTTCCGGAGGTAAGAAGTGAAAACTCAAACCTTTACATTTTGGCATGTTTTTCGCCCATGAATTGCATTGAGGCACACAACGATAGTCGTTTCTGGTCGAAGACATATTAGGCAGGATAATTTTCACTATTTCAACTTCAATTTTTCTTTCAAACAAAAGTTTATTGACGAATACTGAACAATTAAACTCGAACACGTGTAATACGTTGGCTCATTACTAGCTTGGTTAGTTGCCGAATCCCGCCACCAGAGTTTTGGAGGTTCCCAATCGTAGATGATCTACTCAGAATAATGTCAACAAAGATTTCAGCTGCTATGTGGCTACGCTGACGCTAATTAAGATAAAGTTTGACATCAATCCAAGGTGCCTGGAGGAGGGAATCAATGTGAACCCGACCAACAGGAATGTTAAAATGACTGCTTCGATAATGAGGGGGAAAATAATAGTTTTTGAATTGATCATAATAAATAAAGAAGAGCCAGCAAACAATACAGAGACTGGCTTGTGTTGCAATGGAAATCCTCTCGAATGTGGCTCCACCGCACATCTGCTTAGCTTGAAAACGAAGGCCATTGCCGTCAGGATAGACCTCGAAGGGACACATGGAGATTCTGGGCACAATAGAGGCACGGTTCCTCTTTTGCCTGAAAAATCCCATGTCAGTATGAAGTGGTTATTGATAACCACCAGGAAAGTAAGAGGAGGCTAGCTCACTATATGTGGTATACTGATGGATCCCCAAAAAAGTGAGAGCTGGGTTTGTGATATATGGACCCAAATACAGAGGATCTATACCGCTCAGGGCCCGTATAACAGTGCGCTATGCAGAGCTGGACGAACACTCCATGACAGTTCAAGAAGTTCATCACAACTTCAGATAAAACATCGCAACTTGCCTAATCGTTGTCTAAATAAGAATTGAGGTTGCTTACAGGGCTACTCATAGGTAACTGTGGGGAATACAAATTCTCCAACTTTGACGGTATTTGAATCAGCAGCCGAAACTATCAAAGAGATGCTATGTCAGTGCGAAACGCTGATCCCTGCTATCCTTGAAGTACTGCTGAAATTGTGAACTTCATCGAGGAGATAATCTTCCTAAGAATTTCATTGGATCCTGGTTTCGCACAAAATATCTCATTGGCCGCAGTACAGAAATGCAGTTTGCAGGATACCAGTAATCTAATATCATCATATTATCTGCCAAACAATTTACTTGCGATCGAAGGTGCTTCAGTCTATTATTACCTTACATTTTATGTCCCCACAATACAAAAATTTCATCTACTTTGGGTAGCCTAAAAAAAATGTATAGACAGATTGTTAGTATGGATTATTTCCTCTGGAAAATTATTGGTTTTCTATAAGCAAGGATTCAAGTAATCATTAAAGGATACTGTGGGAGGTATACTCATTATTGAACGGTTTTTTTCTGGGTTTTCTAACCAAACTCTGAAAAATATCTATATAATAAAAATTAATTATTTTGTGGTTTGCTTCTGCGTAAGAAACACAGGATATTTGTCAGAAGCAATCAATTGAACAATGTTGCCTAACAAACAACAACGAAACAATGTGACAATTCTTGAATTTCACAAAATAACTATCAACAAAATAATTCTAACGATTTCCATTGAGCGTCTGATGGAGGAGTCTGATATAGACTCTGAAACGTTACGATATAGTTGTTTCTTCGTTGATGTTGTTTCGTTGTTGTTTGTTAGGCAACATTGTTCAATTGATTGCTTCTGACAAATATCCTGTGTTTCTTACGCAGAAGCAAATCACAAAATAATTAATTTTTATTATATAGATATTTTTCAGAGTTTGGGAGAGAAAACCCAGAAAAAAAACCGTTCAATAAGCAAGGATTCATTAACCAAGATATATTGATTTCGAGACGAGCTGATGATTTAACAAATAGAACAAACCTTGTCTGCGTCTATGATCGTTTATTGATAATATTATGATGTTTGATTCATCTTAAAATTCCTTTTACCGAAAAAGCGTTGAAAAGGTACCATATTCCTGTGAAAAATTCATTTATGAAATAACTGCAAAGATAAGTGCACTAATTAATGTTTTTATTCAATAAATTTTCTGAACGCACAATGCATTAGATAAGAATATGAAAATCGGAATAATCCAAATTTTCTCTCTATATTTCACTGAGAAAAAAAATGAGTGCGGATTAGATGCTGTTCGAGATTTGAGAATGCCACATGCCACATACAACTATATTTAAAACAATTTGTTATTACTGAATAGTGGCGTAGTTTCATTCTTGACTGTCAAGCTTTATTTGAAATATTTTTATGAGGAAGGATTAATGTTAAGAGATTGTAATATCTAAATTCGCTGTTATTAGACCGGCCTTCATTAAATGAAATGCGTCCTTTCGATATTCCGTGTCATCAAAAACTCAGGAATAGCTATAATACATAAATCTATAGAAAAGTTACCTGCTACTAGCGGAAGTATGATAAAACTGAATCATATAAATATGGTGACAATAATTATACAGGGTGATTCTTCAAGTTGTACATTGAATTTTTTCATAGATTCCTCTCATCAAGTGAAACACTTTTTTCATCTACCATTTTTCCAGATTCTGCTTAGGTAATAACTTACAAGTATTTCTAACACATAATCCTGTTTCTGGATAAAGGTTTCAATCATTTTTCTCATCTGAAGCTTGAAATTCAATGCACTATTAAAATATTGAATATCCACCCGAGTTTAATTCAATTTCTACCACAAGATTATATGCAATTGCATAAATATCCTAATTCTCATCATTCCATAAATATCCTACGCCGAATTTGGGAAAATGGTAAATGAAAGAAGTGTTTTATTTGATGAGAGGAATATATGGTTAACATTTAAGTACTTACAACTTGAAGACTCACCCTGTATATTATAGGCAGGAAAATGAGTTTCTCCGCAAAGTGGCGAACGATAAATATTAGTCTACATCTTATTACGGAAACAGCTATCATTTTATGTGTATTGGTACCATGAATTGGTATGAAGTCAGCTTGTTTAATATTTTAATTGTTAATTTTTCCAATTTTGTTTTGCGTCAAATGAGATTGGTACAAAATTCAATATATTGTACATTCGATGTATTTTAAAGAAGTATTTGTTTTCAGTCCTTCCATTGGAAAGTTAGGCGAAATGGATAATGAAGATATCACATTTTATTCAAAGATATTGATAGCAGAAGAATCTGGATTAAGAAGGGAGCATTGCGAACTGAAATATAATACATGTGAAATATCATTAGCTTCCTTGTTTACATTATACTTTGTTGAATAAGAACTGTTCATTTTCCCAAATATTCCCAAATATATCAAAGACCAGTATACTGCTTACAATATATTAGTTATTCCACATAAATCAATGCATAACCATGAGTATTCTGATTACATCACTTTGATTACAAATGTTCCCAAAAATAGAAAACTAAATTCGTAAGAGTACAATAATATTACATTTTGATTTATAATACAGTGATTATTATTAGGTCTATCGTAATGAATACAATTATTTGCAAATGAAAAAAATTGACTTCATATCCACTTCTGTCCAAGAGTGAAAAACTTATAGAAGGGCCTGGTCGCTGTAGCTTCTCTTTCCCCATATTCCTTTGAGGTTATTCCAGGCTGGATCGGGTCCACGTTTCCCCCAAGCTCCTGCAAAAACGATAATTCTTATATTATACTGATTTCACGCAAATTTCTTGAAGGAAACTTTTTGCCACTGAGAATTATAATATTTTTATTTTAATAAACTGGTAATAATCTGCACTTCTTGCTATTTTCTGTTCGTCCATTCCATAGGTTTTGAACCTAACTTTGCTCTAGCTTTGAGAATTTCGTTCCTTAGAGGTCCCCATTTTTTTTACTACTCATTTGTCAAGCATCTGCAGTAGCTATTGTCACGATTATATTTTTACAAGTGTATTATTTTGTAGTCGTGGGATATAGCCCACATATCACATTTGAAGATGAATGATCAAGGAGAGCAATCAAAAGGCATAAGTACGTAATTATATTGAGATTTATATTATTACTAGATGACCCGACAGATGATGTCCTGTTCAAATATTGGCATCACTGCTATTAGCGGGTGGGGGTCAGATTCCGCATAAACCGTTTTACAATAGACTACTGGATTTAATCTTGGTCAGCGTTGTATTTTAGCAATTATTGTGAAAATAAAATTTCAGACTGGTATCAACTCTTTCTGAAATTTTAAATCATGTGAATATCAGAATAGTAACTGCTGAGTAAGATAACTATTTTATTTATTTTTCAAATTTGAATTCAGTTGATACCCAATGCATTTGTCACGTGTTAGCGCAAAAAAAACTCGATAGTTTTTTTTGGTTTCAGGTTAGTTACAAGGTTTTAGTGGCATATTTTTGTTTAGTATTTGTAAAGAAATGTAAATATTTTATGGGAATAATTTATTTTCTGGGAAAAATAGTATATTATTCTATGCGGAGTAGAAGCGTTATTTGAAATGGCGACCCGAACGGGGTGGGCAGGTAATAAAAGGCAAGCCATTAAAAGTCACCTCTCCTTCAAATGGAATATGCTATTATTTTTAAACGTTTCAAGATTATGTAGTAAATTGCCACCATGCCAATGACATCGTTTTCGTTGTTCGATCAACGTGAAATATTGCGAATATTTCCTTATGAATACAAAATATGCACAATTTACCCCTGAGTGTATCTTGTTGATGAATGTTGGCCAGGTAAGGTTCCCTTATTCGCTAATTCAGAATTCTAACCTGAAATGTGGGAAAGCACTGTGTACAGTAGCCTTGGCGCTCTTGTTCAAACTTTGACAAATTATCTCGGAAAAGCGAGACGAGACGAGACGAGACCTTTAGAAAAATATTATGGGCGATACCGAGACACATACAGGGTCTTTCACGAGGAACCTCACCCATATTTATACGGGAAACTACTGAACGTATTTTCATGAAATTCAGCACTTATAAGTACTTCACGATGCTGATGAAATATAAAATGTTTTCAAGGCATGAGCACCTCTGGTTTTTCCGGAAATGACGTCAATTTCCGTTTTTCAAATTAGAACACCATTTTTTCATTGCAGAAATAGATTCCTTAGAAAATTTCAAGTTATTTTGATGTAACATTCTTCAGTTTTGGTTGGAAAATTCTCTCTGAGCGGGAAAATTCGAAAAAAAATCGAAAATAGAGCTCCGCTGAAACAAGAATAACTTCGAGGTTTTTGGATGGAAAATTTTCATTTTTAGGATTTTTCAAGATGTAAGATTGATGTATCCACTTTAAAAATCGAAATCGCGATTCATGATACAGGGGGTGAAAAAATCGCTTTCAAAGTTAGGGATGACAAAATCGTGAAAAATCAATTTTTTCAAATTAGAACCCCATTTTTTTATGGCAGATATTGAATCTACGTTAAAAAATAATGTGAGTGTATGCATCACACCTTTTCCCTAAAGTGGATATTTTCTGAGTTATTCACAAAAAACTGTTTTTCGTCTTGAATTTTCAGCTATTTCTTTTCCCTTCACGCCAAAAAGATGAAATATTCAGGAACTGTTACTTAAACCATGTTTTAGATTTTACTACCCTAATATGCAAGAGAAAAAAGTTACAGGTTGTTCCTAAATAGATGGCGAATTTTGATTCGAATTTGTATCGGAAACCTCTTTATTTCAACTAATCGGCCATCGGTTTTCTCTCCAGTGATAAATAAATAATTCCTTATGAACCATATGCAAAAACTTACCATGTTTTACATTCTTTTTTTTTAATGATAGATATCATTAATTACATCTGCCAAATTCCTCTTTATTCAGTAGCGTTTTGTGTTTACTATTAATTTGGTGATAATTCGTATTAAGTTATAAAACCGATCACTATGCCTAATTTTACCAATGAAGATTATTTAAATCTCATTCTACTTCATGGAGAATGTAATAAAGTTGTAGATAGAACGATTCGACTGTTCATTGAGAGGTTTCCTGACCGACCCAGACCAACGAGAGATACCATTAACAGAACCATGACAAACTTGAGAAATGTCGGATCTTTCGTTAAGAAAACTATACACAGAGAAAAAAGTGAGTAGAAGATGAGAACAACGAAATTACAGTTCTTGCATATTTTCGTGTGAATCCTCAAAATTCTCTCAAAGATGCCGAGATTGATCTGGGATTATCTCAATCGAGTGTTTGGAGAATATTAAAAAAACATAAAATGCACCCATATAAATTCAATAGGGTACAGCATTTGAAGGAAACTGATTTCGTCAGGAGAACAGAATTTTGCGAAGCTATGATGATTCGATTTCAAGAGAATGAAAACTTTTTGGACTGTATAATTTGGACAGATGAATCTAAATTCACAAAGAATGGTTCTTTCAATAGGCATAACAGTCATTATTGGGGTGAAGAGAACAACCACCACTTCAGACAATTGAACTTTCAAGAGACCTGGAGTTTAAATGTTTTTTACGCCATCAAAAAAAAATGTAATTCTCGATGTTCACATTTATGATGGGACTTTAACTGGTAAGATAGAACACTAAACATGTTTGCATTATTTAAAGAATGTTCTCCCTTAGGAGATAGTTATTCTGACATATTGACTCAAATAATTGAGCCGCTAGTACAGAACCATAATGACTTATTGTATCAACAAGATGGCGCGCCTCCACACAATTCACTCAATGTGTCAAATATCCTCTACAGGCTATTTGAAGATCGATGGTTGGCGAACAATGGTCCACATCTTTAGCCACCACGTTCTCCTGATTTAACTCCTTTAGACTATTATGTTTGGGGTAGGATAAAAAATATTGTCTACTCAACTCCCCTGACTGATAAAGAGGACTGCATAGAACGAGTCAGAAATGCGTTCAGGTTTGTTTAGATTTTTAGATTCATAGTTTTGAAACTCAATTTGGTTTTTAAACACTTTTGCAAGTCTCTTCCTCCCGATGAAATAAGAAGAGCAACGCACGAAGCATTCCTGAGACGTATAAATAAATGTCTAGAAATTAACGGTCAAAACTTTGAGCATCTTCTCTAGTTATAACTGCGAGAGTTTGCCATGGTTCTCCTAATAGTAACTTGAAGTCGGTTTCAAGAAGGGGTGAAAAATCTACAGCATGGTTCAAATAACAGTTCCTGAAATTTCATCTTTTTGGCGTGAAGGGAAAAGAAATAGCTGAAAATTCAAGACGAAAAACAGTTTTTTGTGAATAACTCAGAAAATATCCATTTTAGGGCAAGGGTGTGATGCATACACTCACATTATTTATAACGTAGATTCAATATCTGCCATAAAAAAATGGGGTTCTAATTTGAAAAAATTGATTTTTCACGATTTTGTCATCCCTAACTTTGAAATCGATTTTTTCACCCCCTGTATCATGAATCGCGATTTCGATTTTTAAAGTGGATACATCAATCTTACATCTTGAAAAATCCCTAAAATGAAAATTTTCCATCCAAAAAAAGTTATTCTTGTTTCAGCGGAGCTCTATTTTCGATTTTTTTTTCGAATTTTCCCGCTCAGAGATAATTTTCCACCCAAAACTGAAAAATGTTACATCAAAATAACTTGAAATTTTCTAAGGAATCTATTTCTGCAATAAAAAAATGGTGTTCTAATTTGAAAAACGGAAGTGGACGTCATTTCCGGAAAAACCGGAGGTGCTCAGCATCGTGAAATACTTATAAGTGCTGAATTTCATGAAAATACGTTCAGTAGTTTCCCGTATAAATATGGGTGAGGTTCCTCGTGAAAGACCCTGTATAGTTTTCATTCGAAAAATTAGAAACGGTCTAGAGAGAACAACATATTTCGCAAAATATCAAATCTGGTGAACATCTTTGGAATATTTCATTATAAATATTCAAAAACTCAGTAACCGAGAATTTTTTTTTTCACATTCTTATTTCAACTTGTTAACTGTTCATATATTAATGTATCTCTTATCATAAATACTTATCCTTGCAGATTTTTGCGCGTATGTTCTGGAGAACATCGCGTTATCATTTTGCGCAAATGTCAGCAATTTTCGAATTTTTTGACGAAAATGGTCTCAAACGATTTGGTTCGACTCCCCGATGAAGAACTTGAGGTCAAATTGGATTCTGTCCGGCCAGCCGTCCGGCCTTTCGGCCGTTGCCGCGATAACTTGAGAACGTAAAGAGATAGCGACTTGGGTAGGTGGCACATCCCAATACGACGGGCAAGTTCGTTGGGCAAAATCGGCCCAATGATTTCCAAGTAATCGTATCGCTAGAAAATAAAAAAATATATATTTTGAAATATTTTTTAATATGCGATAACCTGAAAACGGAAAGAGAAAGAGATTTGAATTTTAGGTTCTACATCTGAATGCGACATTTGAGTTTGTTTATAAGCATAATCGGCCAAACGGTTTTGGAGTTATACCCATCTGAAATTTGGTGGTTATTTCCTCAATAATTCGAAAAATATAGAAGCGATCCAATTCAAACATGGTTATCAGATGAAGAAAGCCAACGCGAAAGTTTCTGCAAAATTTCGTGAGGATTGTATCACTAGAAAATTTAAAAAAAATCCTTAAAAATTATTGAAAAAAATTCTATATATCAAGAACAATTCATCCAATATCGCTGAAATTTGGGAGAACCTTCAGAATCTAACTCGGCTACCAAGTTCTAAGTTTGAACACGATCGGATATATATTGTTGGAGGTTCGAGCAGTAGATGGATGGGTGCCCGTTGCCTCGATAACTTTCAAACGAAAGTAGGTAGGGACTTGGAATATTCAGTGTATGTTGCGTATTCGAATGGGAGAGTTGAGTTCGTTTACGGGCATAATCGGTCCAATGGTTCCGGAGTTATTCCCACCTGGAATATTATTTCCTCGATAACTCAAAAAATATAAACTCGATCGAATTGAAGCTTGATAACAAGTTGCAGAATATCGATATAAAGACGTGTTTAAAATTTTGTAAGAACCGTAACCCTAGAAAATTTCAAAAGAATTACGAAAAAAAAAATTGTAAGAACCGTACCCCAAGAAAATTTCAAAAAAATAAAAAAAAAAATTGGTTCAAGCACTGACGTGAAGTCAGGAGCTTCTGCGCGTATGTTCTATTGTCCATTCTTCTGTATTGGACACTCTTAATTGAATTTACCATGGTGAATTTTATTGTCCGTTCTGCTGTATTGGACACTCTCGAATTTACCATGGTAAATTCGATTAAGAATGTAGGGGTACGGTTTTTACGAAATTCTTTATATCGATATTTTACAACTGAAGGGTTTTCCAATAAGATGTGTTATTTTGAATAGCCCGCTATTTCGGTAGATGTCACTTTTGAAGCTGCCATTTTTTGACATTTGACAAGTAGAAACTACTCCATTAATAAAAATGGAACGATACACGCTTCAAGAACGCATTGAAATTATTAACATTCATCATAAAAGTGGTAAAAATTTGGCAGAGACGGTTCGTAAAACACGAACATTTTTGGGTCGTCGTGAAGCACCTTGTCGGACCACAATAAAGAAATTGGTGGAAAAATTCGAGCTGTTGGGAGCTGTTGGGACAAGTTTGTTATGTGAATAATAAAACCCGTGCACGTCGCTCAAGAACAGCCGAGAATATTGCTGCTGTAGCCGAAAGTGTTGAAGAAAACACAGGTATGTCCATTCCTCGTCGTTCTTTGGAATTAGGCATTCCACAAACGTCATAACAACGTATTTTGCATAATGATTTGGGTCTGATCATCAACAACGTCGTGTCTTTGTTTATTGGGTCGTTGGAATGCATGAAAATGATCCTGAATTCCATCGAAATATTATCTTGAGTGATGAGGCCCATTTCCACCTCGGTGGCTTCGTCAACAAGCAAAATTGTCGCATCTGGGGCTCGGAAAACCCAAAAGTTATTGTTGAAAAGCCTCTTTATCCTCAACGTGTGACTGTTTGGTGCGGTTTATGGTCCGACGGAGTCATTGGACCTCACTTTTTCGTAAATGAGGCTGGAGCAACAGTTACGGTGAATGGATTGCGTTATCGAGAGATGATTAATGATTTTTTATGGCCGGAATTGGATGGTATTGATCTGGACAACGTGTACTTTCAACAAGACGGCGCTACGTGCCACACAAGCAACGAAATCATTGATCTTTTGCGGGAAAAGTTTCCGGACCGTGTTATCTCTCGAAGAGGTGATCACAATTGGCCACCGAGATCTTGTGATTTAACACCTTGCGACTTTTCCTTCCTGGGGCCAAGTGAAAGAGAAGGTCTACGCCAATAGCCCAGCGTGGATTCAAGACCTCAAAGATGGAATTCGTGAGGCTATCGAGGACATAGGGCAGCCACTTTGCGATTTGGTTATGGAAAATTTCATTAAAAGGATATGGTCCTGTAAGCGTGGTCGTGGTGGTCATTTGCCTGATTATATTTTCCACTATTAATGGCATACCTTCTTCTTTATAATGAAATAAACATCCGATCATTTATATTGAAAAATAGCATTTTTCTTTGAATATCAAAATAACACCTCTTATTGGAAAACCATTTAGGTTTGAATTGATGGGTTATCTTATTATTGGTTGAGTATATGCGTCAATTGAAAGGGTCTCGAAATTTTCTACCTGGAAGATCATCTTATTCACTACAGACACATACAGTAAACTTTTCGGTAATTATCTAGACCATTCCATAACTGTATAATTGTTGTAAAATATTTACTCACTTACTAATTTTGGGTCGAAGATTGCGAATCTGTCCAAAAAGGCCGGTCGCTTCTAGTTTTCTCGAAAAAAATTCCGAGAGTGTTGGAGTTAACCTCACTTAATCTCAATAATTACGATGTTCAAACTATTTTACTGGTGAATATTCATCATAAATGATATTTTATTGATTTCCAAATCATTTCTGACTATTGAATCTCCTCATAATTTCCTCATTTCAATGGAACAATTTGTTTATTTATGTAACATGTTTTCTTCCATTTTGAATCCTATGACATGACGCCGGCTGGCCAAGTGCTCGCAATCAGCGACGTTGCCAGATTTTAAACATTTTCAGAAGTACGTATATACTTATATATATATATAATATTACAAATAACATTTCCTGCATGTTTGTTCGTCTAGGAATGCAAACTTGCTTGGTATCACATTTTTCATTGAGTTAATATGGATTTGCATCAAGTAAAAGCCACAAGCATTAAATTTTTCACATTTTTGTAGATATCATGAATTATTTAACTTAAACTGATCAAACCTAATCTTTTGTTGCGCACATGTTCTAGGGAACAGCGTGCTATAATTTTGCCCAAATGTTTGTATTTTCCGTCCGTTCCCTCGATAACTTACAAACGAAAAGAAATAGCGACTTGCAATTTTCAGGGAAGGTTGCGCCTCCGAATGCGACGGTTAAGTTCGCTTAATGGTCTCGGAGTTATACCCACCTATAGTTTGGTTGTTATTTCCTCAATAACTCAAAAAATGCATATCCGATCAAATTTAAACCTGGTAATTAGTTGTAAAATGCTGACCCGAAAATTTGTGCAAAACTTTGAACTGCGAACCTAAAAAGGTTAGGTTAGTTTAGATTAGGTCAGTTTACATTTTCTCAAATTGCAATCTCACATAACAACGCACAATATCGAATTCTAAAACAGAAAGGAATGAAAGTTTAAGAAGTAGGAAGTAGAGTTGATATATTGCACAAACAATATATCCATGGTTTGTAGTCAATTATAGTTTGAGAAGAAAGGAGCTCGACAGAATCAAAACCATAATCTATGTGCTATGGGTTGAGTTGTGACAGCGCGAACGAAGTAACATCGGCAACATTGCAAAACTTGTTCCAAGTTAAATGTCAAATCGTAAAATGACAACAATTAGTACACTATGGGAAATTTTGATTTTGATCAATTTTCAGCCATTATAATGCCAAGAAATGATTGAGGAATCAATAAAATATCTCTTATGATGAATATTCACCAGTAAAATAGCTTGAAACATCGTAATTAACGAGATTAAGTGAGGTTACCTCCTACACTTTCGCAATTTTTTTTGTAAAAACTATACCTTTTCAACTTCAAATTGGGAACTATCAAAATCAAATTGGGAATTAACATATTCAAATTGGGAATAATCAAGTCAAATTGGGAATAAACACATTCAAATTGGGAATAATCAATTTCAAATTGGAACGACATCCGTTTCTATGTGTATCAGATCTATGTGTAATTATTTGTCAAATAAGTCAAAAGTAAGTAACGGACGATAAGTATACAATTTCTTTTTCGAAAACATGTCTAATATAAAGAAGAAAGCTGCAGATTCAATGAAAAAGCAGATAATTGCGGTATATAACAGAAACGGCAATTGGAGAGAACTAGCTAATGCCTTGGGTATCAGTAAATCTACAGCCTATAGATGGGTTAGGTACTACACAAAATCAAGAAGAACGCCAACGAGGTGGGAGAAGGTAAGTAAAAATAGAAGAATTAGGTACATAAGAATAGCATGATAGAATATATCGAGGAAAACCCAAAAAGAACTTTGAAGGAGATAAATCAAAATTTTCAAGAGAATTATGGCATAAATGTTTCTAAAGAGTCTATAAGAAATCATTTGGATGGATTAATGTTTACTCTAAAAGATATTCGCAGGGAGCCCGAGAGAATGAATAGCGAAGAAAATAAAATGAAGAGGTGTGAATATATAAGGAATATTTTACATTTTCAAGCCGAAAATATTCCAATCATTTACATGGATGAAATTAATTTCAACATTTTTATTTCGAGAAGAAAAGGGCTTTCCAAGAAAGGAAGTCGTCGCTCCCATATATCGGCAGGCTGTCGTGGGGCAAACATTAATATTATAGGATGCATAGGAAATATGGTCCTTTTACACCATGAAATAAGGCGTGGTTCTTTTAGAAAAGAAGAGGCAAATGAATTCGTTCGTCGATCCTTGCGTGCTGCCTATGATTGTTATCAAACGAATATAGTTTTAGTTGCCAATAATGCTCCCTGCCATACCGGTATTGAGTCTGTATTCCAGGAGGTCGAATTCAGCCAGCATCATTTCGTTAGGCTAAGTCCATACAGCCCAATGCTCAATCCAATTGAGCTTTCCTGGTCTTGTTTGAAGGCTGGGGTGAAAAGGGATCTAGCTACGGAATTGCCGCAGATTTTATTGAGCGAAGAGAGAGCAAACATATCACAGGCAGAATTTCGTCTTTAAAGACTAGAAAACATATTTAGAAGAAATATATCCACTATAACAGTTAATACCTGTACAAGATATGTGGCTCATATCCAGAGGTTCGAACCTGCTATTTTGAATTTATTGGATATGAGAGTTTGATAAGAAACATGACATTTTTTTAGTACTTCTTTCACGTCTTTGAATGCTTAAAATGTTTGTTTCGAATGTAGGTATTAGTTTTTATTTTCCAGTTTCATCAATAAAAAACATCTTCCGATTATATATGATCTTGATTCTTGATTTACATAGCCACGAATGCCGTCCTAATTTGAAATTGATTATTCCCAATTTGAATGTGTTTATTCCCAATTTGATTATGATTATTCCCAATTTGAATATGTTAATTCCCAATTCGATTTTGATAGTTCCCAATTTGAAGTTGAAAAGGTATAGAAGCGAACCGCTTTTTTTCTTCATATTCGCAATCTAGGACCGAAAATTAGTAGGTGAGTGATTTTTAAACAAAAATTTTCCAGTTATGGAATGTTCTGGATAATTACCAACTTTTCTTATAAACGACACGTCATTTTTCAACACACACAGAAAACAATTGAATAGGAAGAATTTCCACTATAATTTACCAATGTATTTCGTCAATATTATACATCGATCGTTCAATAAATATAAGATCTTTTAAAAGATTAATAATTATTATGTCTGTTATGAACTTGTGATAATTGAGATTATTTTTCAAGAAAAAATATAATTTACAAACATAAATACTGACCCCGTTATATATTAAATACTTAACGGACAACTTTTATTATATCGTTTCCAACTCTGGGAAACCAATACTTTCGGAGATATGATTCCCAGTATATTCAAAACTACGGATTCAATTGAGTTGAATTTGGTGTTTAGGTGTATAATATTCACAGATTTATGATATGTCAACAAGTCTACTCACTTGGCAGCATATTTTCCTTTGAATAAATAAATGAAAAGGTGCGAAAATAAGATGGTGGACTATCTCGATTGGTGCACCCATGCAGTATGTGACAATGAAAATGACGTAATGAATGAATGAACCTTAAAACTCACCTCTGAATTCAGACCATTTGTTCCTTTTACCCCATCCGTTGTTCAATTGATCCCAGCTTCGTTTTTCGTCATCGTTGTGTTCGAGTAGGTTTTCGATATCCGGATAGTGCGATTCGTTTTCCAGCATGGATAACTCCTGTGGTGTTAAATCTTCAATAGGAACTTGTCTTTTTCCCCAGCCATTCTGGAGAAGGACAAACAAGATATTGTCATTATACGTTTACGAATAATGTCAATCGAATATTGCTTGAAACGAGTCTTGGCCTACCAGTGGAATGTGCGTACTTAAGGTTTGCCGGAGTTTTTTGTTAATCTGATAAGTGCATAATTCACAGATAATTTCAAATTTAGCATTTTTAATCTCTCATGATGAAGATGTGTTTTAACCCCAATTTACGCCCTGTACCTTTAGCAGTAATTTTCTGAATATCTAATAATATAAGAAAATACTCAAGTTTCACGCGAATTTATGAAAATATCGCTTTAATTCCGTCCATAACACTTTTTCTCAAAGTTATAATATTCCGCTAGAATTGAAAGAAAAATTAAGAAGATCAATTTCAGCTACGGAAATAGACCCAGGTGTTACGTGCAAGGAACAACTGCACTGTTCAGCCAGTACAGATATAGGCTGGTTTTCCTGTCACGCTGACGGTCGGCGCTGATGGGTCAATATGTATGTAGCTATAGGTAGCGTTTTCGAGTCACGCAGCGCTGACGGCCGTCAGCGCTGAACTATATAAGCGCACGTACGCGCCGGCGCGTCGGCGCCGCTGACTAGCTGGCGCCGACAAGCCTCCACATTCAGTGAGCCAGAGACAATAGCATCCTTCTATTTCTCTATGTGATCAGCGCTATACTAAAAGGATCCGAGCTGACCGATCAGCGCTGACCGTCAGCGCCGAACGTCAGCGTGACAGGAAAACCAGCCTTACGGTGAAAGCCGGAACTTGAACGAATGTTATTACTGACCTTTGATACACTGTTTTCTTTCTAATTTCAGAAACATATCATGGTAAATATTACTCGATCAAGTTTAAATGTAGAGCTTGGCTGCAAAATAAGGTTTTGAAGGCTTTCGCAGTTTCAGAGTAGATTTGGGTGATTAATTTCTCGGTTATAAGTAGATATTAATATAGTGGTTTCGGAGTAACGAAATTTTTTTTTTATATTAGAAACTAGCTTCGCCCGGCGAACTTCGTACCGCCCAACAGTTGATTCTTTCATTTTTTTTTAATACTTATTCTCCTATTCGGGACGCTAGGTCAGCTAGTAAGATAAGAGATAAAAAAGAAAGTTAATAAGTCAGCAATTACATTATGTAAAAAAATAAAAATCAACACAATCCATTGCCTCCATTTTTGTATTTCAATACCTTACAATATTGGCAAATTGAGTTCATAGGTACAATAGCAACACAGTTGTATGCACTGTAATCAATTGACATATCGTAAAGAGCAGCTCGATTCAAACTTGAACCATTATTAATCGAATGTCGCGCTTCAAGGGTCTTAACCGAATTCTTTCAAGTTCATTACGATCTTCAAGTTCCTGGGCAGTACAATTAGATTGATAATTAATTTGATTAGTTGCATTTCGGGTTCTTCTGCCTAAATTTGTCCGCCGCCTTAAAAGAGGCATATGGAGTATAAATGAGTCATAAACACACAACACTTTTCGAATATTATAGAAATTTGTGGCTTTTAGATTTAGTAATATTATAGATGCACAGCAAAGGGACATTTACATTTCAATTTCCACAGACACATTTTTCCACAGACAATTTACATTTTACCATAGACAATTTGTTTTTGAGTCATATTACCATCGTATAAATATTGACAAATATTGACATTAATATTTACACGATACTAATGCTACTCAATTGTTTTGCCTTCCCAGAACTTCTCCACTAACACTTAAACTTTATGGTATGGTATTAAAGTTCAAACTTAAGTAAGTATTAAGCTGACGCGGCGTACTGCCTAAATCGGTAAATAAAAGACCTAAACTTTTGTACAAAATGAACTTCAAACAAACAAAAGGAATTCGTAATTAGTAAAAAAATGCTGAATATGAATGAAGTTTCATTATTATTTTCGATTAATAACACATGATGTTGCTTACTTACAAAACAGAGTTTTTCTGAAATATTGGCTATTTATAAGGTTTCAATTTGATATTGATAGACACACACAGTTATATTACAGTCTGTTAATCAATTTGAAGCTGATAAACCATATTTTTTGTTTTGTTTTGTGATGCGTAAATAAACAAAGATGACGGTTTTGCGACGCGACGTATAATTGTCCATATGCGAAACAGGGAATCTCCGACGGGGAACACATGAGAGGAAAAACAAAATTGTTACATTACGAGAATCCATCGAAGGTACCTATTCAGTTAATGTTTTGTATATGGCACAAATCAATCGCGTATAATTGTGCCGTCAGAAAAAGAACACTCTATATAGTAATGGTTTATTTTCAATGATGTATTCCTCGAAAGTATATTTTTAAATACAAATGTGCCATGAAAAAAGAAGACCCTATGTAGTAATGATTTATTTTCAATGATGTATGCCTCGAAAGTATATTTTCAAACACAAATGTGCCATGAAAAAAAAAAGACCCTATGTAGTAATGATTTATTTTCAATGATGTATGCCTCGAAAGTATATTTTTCAACACAATTGAATGAAATTGTACGACTATGGCGTGAAAAAGAGCAAGTTGCCATTGACGTTAAAGGAAAAATACCATGTAGACATTTTTATATCTATTCGCCTTTTAAACCTTTCCTTCCCATAATGAATTCAAGACCCAAATTAGCCAAATTGGTCCAGCCGTTCTCGAGTTTTAGTGAGACTAACG
This sequence comes from Halyzia sedecimguttata, assembly GCA_937662695.2. Taxonomy (NCBI): domain Eukaryota; kingdom Metazoa; phylum Arthropoda; class Insecta; order Coleoptera; family Coccinellidae; genus Halyzia; species Halyzia sedecimguttata. The sequence goes on from OW569415.2 coordinate 17,592,759, forward strand.
AACGGCAATTCATTTTGGCGCTCTAGTTCCTCGGAACTGAGTGCTTATCAATTTGCCCAAATGTCTGTAATTTTCGAATTTTTCGATGAAAATGGTCTTAAACGATTTGGTTCGACTCACTGATCAAGAATCCGTGGTCGAAATTCATTCTGTCCGGCCAGCCGGCCCTCCGTTAACACGATAACTCTCGAACGAAAGTATAGAGGATTGAAATTTGTAGGGTAGGTTTGGAGCGTAAATATCTCGGACGAATTCGTTAACAGGCGAAATCCACAAAACGGTTTCAGAGTTATGGCCGTTTTTAGTAAAAACATTGTTTATGAATATTTCCGAAACCGATCACTAGAAAGCCACTTGCAATTTTCAGAATAGGTTACTCATACGAATGTGTCAGTTAAGTACTTTAGGTATAATGGGTATAATAGGCCAAATGACTTCGGACTTATTACCTATCTGAAATTTTGTTGTTATTACCTCAATAGCTCAAAAAATATAGATCCGATCGAATTGAAACTTGGCAATTAGTTATAGAATGCTAGGTTGTAGATTTTTAAAAAAAATCGTGAGCATCGAATCACTTGAAATTTCCTTCAAAAATTATATATTTCAGAAACTATTTGACAGATTTCGCTGAAATTCTGCATAAATCTTCAAGTCAAATTGTTTCATACCAATATTTTCAAAAATACAGATCCAATTGAATTCAAATTATTATAGTACTCGGTTGAAATAAGACGACTTGAAGCTTCGTGCAGTATTTCGTGAGGATGAGGCGTGAATAGACAAAAGAACATGCGCGCAAAAGCTCGCAAGCTTATAAGAATTTTTTGTTTCAATATTTTCTGAATTTACTCCAGAAATAAAGAAGAAGTCTTTTAATGAAGTTTCTCTTAAACTACCAAATGCACAGTTTGAACTCAAATATTGTAAGACGGAGGTTACACGGTCCATATGGCATCAATCTGGAAATTTGTTCTTTATGCATAGACTGATGGACTGATGATCCAGATTGGTGGTAAGATTGAAGCCAGATTGATACCAGATTGACCGTGTAACGTCCGTCAGAGACAGTTACGAAATCATCGATTAATTCATTCTAGAATTTTTGACTCTTTTTGGCGACCTTGTTCCTCGGAACAGAGTACATATCGATTTGCCCAAATGTCTGTATTTTTAAATTTTTTTATGAAAATGCTCTTAAACGATTTGGTTCGACTCACTGATCAAGAATCCGTGGTCAAAATCGATTCTGTCCGGCCAGCCGGCCCTCCGTTAACACGATAACTCTCAAACGAAAGTAGAGAGGATTGAAATTTGTAGGGTAGGTTTTGAGCGTAAATATCTCGGACGAATTCGTTAACGAGCAAAATCCACCAAACCGTTTCAGAGTTATGGCCGTTTTTAGTAAAAACATTGTTTATGAGTATTTCCGAAACCGATCACTAGATCTTTCTGAAATTCAGAAATAAATTGTAGAATAATGACCTTTATATGCATGCTAAGTCTTGTATTGATCATGTTGCCGTAAAGTATCGAAAATAAATTTTGAAAATTTTCAAATTTTGTTTCTACAATAAATCTCGAACAGATAGATCTACGGACAGTTGAAATTTTTAGAGTTAGTTTGGGTGATAAATATATCGGTTAAGTTCATTATTGGGTAAAATCGGCATGATGGTTTAGGAAAAAATTTTTTTTTTACATTACAACATTAAAATTCGATTTTTTTTGAGATGCAGTTTCATCATAAGAATCCATTGTTATCATTTTCAACTCTAAGAAGCTAATACTTTCAGACATATGATTTCCCTAAATTTCAAAAATACATCGTAGTTCTATGTATTCACAGAATGTGAACACATAATCTGTCTGAGTTTACTGTTCATAAATGTCATCTTATCTAGCTATTAGAGATTTGTCAATTCGTAATTTGAAAATATTTTCGGTTGGAAACAAGTATCCGATTAATGAATTTGTGAATATATACAAGACTGTTTTGAAATCGAAAATGATATTGACTGATTACCTATTGAATAATTTGTGTATAAATATTGGGGATGATATTTCAGAAGATTTAGAATTGGATCATTTAAATGATGTAGTTTATCAAGGCAATAGGGAGGAAGAACATAAAGGAATCATCAAAAGAAATTACGGTTCGTTGACCACTGAGGTTAATATTACCTTTTACTTCCTTAAGTTGTGAGACATGTTCCTATATACAGTAGTTTCATGAAGTTTGCTAGCAAAAAAATGCTGAAATATGGATCTAAATTTGTGTATCAAACATTTTTTTCTTGAGTTAAGGTCCATAATACAGAAAAAAATGTGTAAGTGCTATGAACTATTAAATTTTAAATTATGAAAAGAGGATAGTATTTTATTAATATATTTTGGACTATTAAAACAATTTGCTCCTCAGCCTCTACCTACTCAAATATCAGGAATAAATGGACAATCTGCTGTGATTGTCTCCAGCCTCGCTCTAGGCATTTCGATGATATTTTCCTTAGGTATTTCGAGTTGTGAAAACTATGCAACGAGTGTAAGTTGCAACAACCCATTCCACGAGGTTGAATCATTGCAGATTGCTCATTTAATCTTGATGAATGAATTCAATGATAATTTTTGAAGTATTAAAGCATTGCAGATTGCACTTTTTTTTAAATGATAATTTTTGAAGCATATTCTTTTAAACGACACTTTTTTTTAATTTAATTTCTTTCATGATGCAGTTCTATCATAAGAATCCATTGATATAATTCCCAACTCTGAGACCACCAATACTTTCGGAGATATAATTCGTCTGTTTGGAAAAGAGTGCCAAAAAGCTCCTGTCCACATGGCTTGTTTTAATTTTATTTAAAAATTTTATGACGCTCGTAAGTAGGTAAGGTCAGTATCGGTGTGAAATAATCTTCGAAGTTTCTCAACAATTCTGTGTATTTGACTGTATCAATATTCAATATTGCTGGAAAAGCACTGTGAACAGGTGCTTTGGCTTTGACGCTGTTGAAATTTATAGCCAGAGAAGTCACCCATCCAGGTACTGAACTCGCCCAAGGCTACTTAGCTACAAGAAAAAATATAATATTCTCTATATTTCCAAGAATATGAATCCGACAGCAAAAACAAGCGTTCACTTTTTGGCCGAGAATGGTCTCAAACGATTAGTTTCGACTCAAATACATACATTCACTGTTGGGTCGAAAATAAACAGTTCTGGGTCTGTAGTGGCTTGAGGACCCATTCCAATACATAAATTTACTGTTTGGTCGAAAACAAACAGTGCTTCATTTGGGGTGGCGTATGGACATAAATCAATTCAATCATGCAATTGTGCCAATAGATGAAATGAACCCGAAATTGAAACTCGTAAAATAACTTATAATATACGAAATTATCCAAGTTTAACGTAATTTTATCGAAAGACTTAAATTCAGTGGATATACCATTCATCATTATTATTATTTCGATAGAAAAAAAAAACGAAAAAGGGACAATTTCGGCTACAGGAATTTACCTTGGTAAATTCCACTTACCACACGCCATTTACCATGCGAGCAAGAGCTCCTGACTCCACGTCAGAACTTGAACCAATTTTTTTTAAATTTTCTGGGTGTAGGTACGCTTCTCAGAAAATTCGACACACGTCTTTATGTCGATATTCTACAACTAGTAACCAAGCTTCAATTTGATCTAGTCTATATTTTTTGAGTTATCAAGGAAATAATATTCCAGATGGGTATAACTCTGAAACCGTTTGGCCGATTATGCCCGGACTTAACTCTGCCATTTGGACGCGCAACCTACCCTAAGAATTTCAAGTCCCTATATATTTTCGTTCGAAAATTATTTAGGCAGCGGTCACCAATCCAGCTACTGAACTGTCTGCTCAGATCTCCAACAATATAGATCTGATCATGTTCAAACTTGGAACTTGGCAGTAGAGTTAGGTTTTGAAGCCTCTCGTAGAATTTCGGACGAATAGTTTCTGATATATAGAATTTTTTTCAACGATTTTCAATGATTTTTTGAAAATTATCTACTGATAGGATCCTCAGTAAATTTTATGAGAGTATTCACATCAACATTCTACAACCAATAACCTTGTTTGAATTGGATCGGTTCCGTCTTTTTCAAGTTATTGAGGAAATAACAACCAAATTTCAGATGGGTATAACTCCAGAACCATTTGGCTGATTCTGCCTATTAATGATTTGAAATGTAACATTCAGATGCTCAGTCTACCCTAAAAGTTGCGATTCGCTATCTCTTTCCGTTCACATGTTATCGTGACATAAATACATTGTTTTAACAATTTTTTAAAATTTTCTAGTATTATGATTCTCACAAAATTCCACAATCATCTTAATGCCAATATTCTTCAACTAGTTGCCAAGTTTAAATTCGATCGGATCTGTATTGGTCGATGACAAAATATCACTCGAAAACTGTTGGGCCGATGATGCCCATTGAGAACTTGTCCGTCGTATTTGGACGCGCCACCTATCCTGCAAATTTCAAGTCGCTATCTCCTTCCTTTCTCAAGTTATTGTGGACAGAATCAAATTTGACCTCGAATTCTTCATCAGTTAGTCGAACCTAATCGTGTGAGAGCATTTCCGGCAAAAATTCGAATATTACAGACATTTGGGCAAAATGATAACGCGATGTTCCCAGAAAATGCGCTAAAAATTAGGGAGAATTATTGAATTTACTTACCCTCAAATTTTCCCAAGAACGTTTCACAGCTAGTGGAGTATCTTGATCCAAATCATCTGATATACTCCTTTTGATGCCCCAACCGCCATGGAGATTAGACCAAGCTCTTTTCCCCCACATTTTGAGATTTTTATCCCAGCTTCGTTTTGCAACATCTGAACTCAGCTGGAAGGAGAATAACACATTTATTAGATTATTTGGTATATAAAATATCGAAAAAAACATCGGAAAATGTCGTCGACTATTGAGGTAACTTTAACGATTTAGTATTTACGAATCAATAAGGAAGAATACACGAAATGTAATTCTACTGAATGAATTTGAAAGTGTTATACGCAGAAAGAAAAATTTCTTCAATTTGATTTTTCTACAACACATTGACTAATTTAAATTATTGTATCATGGTGTTAATGTCAACGATTCATCGTCGGTACATTTAGGCCAGAATTTTATTCCTTAGTGTTGTGGGAAAACCTATTTATGAAAGCTGATTACTACAAATATTCTTCGATATTGCGCCTCCGTCTACTGGTGCTAAGCATAACAGAATGCCGAGGCGTACCACAGAACGTCACGATAGTAATTTGCGATAACGAGTTCTGATGAGACCGTTTTGTTACAAATCGTTGACCAACGGTTTGCAGGAGTAGTAAGACCTGTAACAATAGGTTTTTTCGCGCTCACTAAATAAACGGTCTGAAACCGGTCCGAAACCATCATGAGCATGCTAAGTTTCATAGAAGTGTTTGCTGACTGTGAACTGCACATGCATATAATAATTAAACATCCCTAAGATTCCCGCCGAGATTCGACAAAAGTACTTAACAAATTATAGAGATTGTACCCTTGCTGGTTAGTAAAAATTTCGCAATATTGGATCAACGGTTAACATTTACCAAATAAAAATCAGATGAGCTTATCAAATATTCACTTCTCCTGAAACGATATTGAACTTTCAGATACATGCTCGAGAATGTCAACAATGAAATTCCACATCAAGGCAATGTTGTATTGCAAACAATTCGGGAAGAATATAATAAACTGGATACACAATATTGCACAACTGAAGAATGAAATTTGATATATTAATTGCCAATTGATTGAATTCATATCAATGACCAATTCATATTTTATATCAACTGACATATTATTATGATCATTGAACCCAAAAAAATAGTGAGTTGAATATCATCCAGAAACAAAAGTGTGTGTTGATTTGATTTTAAAAATCTATTGCGACTGGTCTACCATCATCACACCAATCAATTGCACTTTTTCTTTACGTTGCCATCTCATGAATCATTGGATTTTCTGAGCCCTAACTGTGCCTGTTTTGCCTTTTAACGGAGCCATAGAATTGAAAATAGTCCCCATTGTTGAAAATCATTTCATATGCATAATCACAAATTGTTTTTTTTTTGCTCTACCTTCCAATCGGTGAACTTCCTTCACTGTGCGTCTATTGGCAGAAGTTGTTGAGGCAATTGAACTTTGTCAGCATAGAGGTGCATTTGCCCAATTCTTGTGACGATGGCTAATCGATGTTCTTGGACTCGTCACACTGTCTACACTGCCGTTATAGTTTCTTCTGAAAGAGCTCTACGAGCTCTACAGTAGATGGACCAGAAACATTATTCCGACAGAATATTGGGCAAACTTCACGAACCGTGGCCAACACAGTTTCACTATCTTGATAATTACCTATATTAAACAATGAGGACTTTTGTTTTGCAAACCTAGACAAAGGAATATCGTTAGATTTGTGGGAAAGCAACTCTTTTCGTTCGAAAGTTATCGTGGCAAAGGTCCCCCAACCAGCTGATGAACTCGCCGAAGGCAAGAACTTAACTGTAAAATTAGGTTTTGAAGGCTGGCGCAAAACTTCAGCGATATCAGACTTTCTAAGATTCATAATATTCTTTAATAATAGAAATCAGGATACTGCGGCGAAGTATATTCAAATGGGAAGTTGAACGGGTAATTCCGCAGAGAAAAATCATTCTGGTGGTACTTGCCGATACGTGTTTCTGCTAATTGGCTTCTTCAGGACAGGCCGACCAAAAAACTGAGGAAAAGATAGGAAGAAAACTGAAATCAGGTAACACCACAACAGGAGCGAGCAACCAATTTGTGCTTTCAGCTCTAGGACCTCCAATTCGGAGGCAAACTATGGGATCGGGAGGATGCCAACCCGAGGATATGAAATATTGAAATCAGGACAGTGCGGATTTGCCTCGGGATCTGCCCTGTCCTGAAGAAGCCAATTAGCAAAAGCACATGTCGGCAGGTACCAGCAGAATGATTTTGCACCGCTCCTTTCGAGGAATTTCCCGTTAAACTTTCCATGTTTTAATAATAAAAAAATGGGTTCAAGCCCTGTGGACAGGATCTTTCTGGCGCTCTAGTTCAACCAGACACATTATTTCTCCGAAAGTATTGGTTTCTCAGAGTTGGGAATTAAATCTATGTATTCTTATGAAAGAACTGCATCATAAAGGAAATTAAATTCAAATAACAGTTTATTTATCAAGATTAAATGAGCAATCTGAGAATGAGAACTGCACAATGGAAGAAATCATCAACAAGTCAAGAGCGTTCCTGCTAATCGGGTCCTTGCTGAATGGCTTCGTATAATAAATATACTTATGCATATATTCCACAAATCAAATAGACCCCAGGGGGTTCATTGATCTGCCGAGAAAGCAAGAGCAGACGCGTTTCTGGCTTCTTGGCCTTCATCAGTACCCTGTAGCTTTCCCAACAAATTCAACTAAACTGACCCGGGTTAAGCCTCTCAGAGCCGGCTTGGTCGATCACCATAATCGCCCACGCCACCTATGAGACGAAACACGGCAATCAGCCTCTCCCCACCAGTGAATATTTGAAGCGTGAAATCATATGCCTCCATTCACTCGATATTTAATCAAGAACGAGGCCCGCAGAGCTCAGACAGTATCTTCCCAATGGCCATGAACGCTGTTTGGCGTTTTCAAAAATAATAATGAAAAATGGCGATACCGTTGTTAAAAGAAGAAATCAAATTAAAAGAGCTAAAATGAATTTGACTCCTTCTTAAAGAACAGGATGAAATGTACGAGTGTGAACACAGATCATATAATAAAGCTTAGATAGAATAATTATAGCATTCTGTGAAAACATAGAAGTACGTACGATTCATTATTGAAATTTAGAAAAATCATATTTCCGAAAGTATTAGCTTGTTGGAGTTGAAAATGATATCGATGGATTTTAATGATGAAACTGCATCTTAAATAAAAATTACAGTCATTTGGCAAATTGATAAGCACTCATTCCGAGGAACTAGAGCGCCAAAAAGTCCCGCCTTCTCTCGTTCCGATACCTAAAACCCGACAGCGTAGAAACACCGGCTATCGGGCTCCTCGTACGATCTTGTCGATCTCCGGTATTAGAATAAAACGTCGGTACTTACCTGGGATATGTATTCTTAATTTTCACTTTTCGACATAAAATCGACGCATGGGGGTTTATTTGACGGAATAATTATATAATTCTGTGAAAACGTAAAAATAAGATTTTTTATTGAAATTTTGAAAAATCATATCTCCGAAAGTATTAGTTTGTTAGAGTTAAAAATGATATCATTGGATTCTTATGATAAAATTGCTTATTAAAAAAAATTGAATTTGGAATTCGTTTTGTAAAAAAAAAATTTTTTTTGTTACTCCGAAACCATCTGTTCGATTTTGACCAATAACGAACTTAGCCGAGATATTTATCTGCCAAACCTATTCTGAAAATTTCAATTCTCTAGCTCATTCCGTTCGAGAGTTATCGTGCCTACGGCCGGCCGGACAGAATGAATTTCGACCACGGATTCTTGATCAGTGAGCCGAACCGAATCGTTTAAGACCATTTTCATCGAAAAATTCGAAAATTACAGACATTTGGGCAAATTGATAAGCACTCAGTTCAGACGAACTAGAGCGCCAAAAAGTGGATCTTTTCTAAATTTTCTTGTAATACGATCGTCCTGAAATAGCGCAAACATTCGCGAGTCAGTATTCTACAAGTAATTATTAAGTTTGAATTAGATCAGATATGTACTTTTTGAGTTATTGAGGAAAACACAACACAATTTCAGGTGGGTATTAACTCCAAAACCGTTTGGCAGACTATGCCTATTAACGAACTCAACTGTCATATTCGGATACGCAACTTACCCTAAGTCGCTATCTCTTTCCGCTCGAAAGTTATCGTGCTAATGGTCACCCATTCAGATACTGACCCCGCCCAACGCTGTACGGTTTCCCATATTTTTTCAATATATCCACCAATATAGATCCGATCGTGTTCAAATTTGGAGCTAGGATTTAAAATTAGGTTTTGAAGGTTATCGCAAAATTTCTGCGATATCGGACGGATAGTTGCCGCAATTCTACGACTAGTTCCAAATTTCAATTCGATAGGGGATCGGTACCTACTGTTCAAATTCCGGAACCGTTTGGTCGATTATACCCATTAATGAACACGGATTCGCAACATAACCTGAAATTTTCAAGTCGCTATCCCTTACCATTCGAAAGTTATCGTCCTAACGGCCGGCAAGACAGAATCGAATTTGACCTTGAATTGTTCATCAGTGAGGAGACCATTATCGGCAAATAATTCGAAAATTACAGACATTTGAGCAAAATGATAGCGCGCAGTTCCATATATAAAACATGTACGCAATAAGCAAATCGAGGTTGTAGCCGCCTTGAGAATAATATCCAGATATTCGATAATGCATATATTGACACTCGACGACAAGTAAACAGAATCGGTCCATGGTACGTCCGTCCATTTGTAAATACGAAAACTTTCGAAAGAAGAAACTTTCCAGACTTGAAATTTGCAGAAAAGGTTTCATGTCGAAATGCGCCGGTCAAGATCATGAATGGGGAATATCATCCAGATGTTTTCGGATATATTTTCATTTGAAATTGTGACATAGGTATAACTGACATTATTTATATAATTACTACTGACTACCTATTGATTATTTCCAGAATAGAAATAGAAATATAAAAAGCAATGACATGAAGTCAGACTGTAGTGGCCACCTTCACTGCAGGTTCAAAAATTAACAGTGATGTGCTTAAGGTAGCGTAAGGACACAGTTACAAAGCCTACACATAACACAACCGATTCTCCTAACTCGCACAAGCTTCTAATAGCTTCTGAGGAGTCTCATAGGGGTAAACCTAGTAGGGTCAATTATCTTATAATTATATCATTAGAAAGCGTTCCCATTTTTTACCCAAAAATGAATGGTCTGAGTAAACAATTTTATTCTCAGCCACTCTAGACTTCCGGTTCCGAGTCGAACGCTCTATCAACTTTGCTAGAAGCACTCTTCATTCATTCAAATTGGTCATCGTGAAAAAACGCTCTGAAGAGTACGGAAGTCAGTGCTCTTTTACATTTTCTAAGAAACTCTGATATATCTGGGAAATGTTCTCCTCGAAGATATAAGTAAAATAGGAACAATTCAGAAGATGTCATTTTCTACTGTGATTGTAATTATATAATATGATATTACATAACTTTGTTTTTGTCCGCTTGAGGGAAAAAACCTTTTATAGATTTACCCTGAGAGGGTGCGCACTCTCAGGAGTGTGAAACTGTAGTTGTTGTTTGGTTACTTACTAAAAATGGGTTCAAGCCCTGAGGACAGGAGCTTTCTGGCGCTCTAGTTCAAACAGACAAATTATATCTCCGAAAGTATTGGTTTCTCAGAGTTGGGAATTATATCAATGTATAAATATGAAAGAGCTGCATCGTAAAGGAAATTCAATTCAAATAATAGTTTATTTATCAAGATTAAATGAGCAATCATGAGAATGAGAACTGCACCATGGAAGAAATCGAATTAAATCTGGCTAATTTTGCCCAATAACGAACTTAACCGAGATATTCATCTCCCTAACCTACTCTGAAAATTTCAACTACCTAGCTCATTCCGTTCAAGAGTTATTGTGGAAAAACTTATTTTAAATTTTCAAAAATTTTTTTTTTACAAAACTTCACATGCGTATAAAGGTCATGATTCTACAATTTGATGCTAAATTTCAGATAGATCGAAGGAACTTGTCCGAGATATTTACGCTCCAAAACCACCTTGCAATTTTCAATCCGCTTACTCGTTTCGTTCGAGAGTTATCGTGCCTACGGCCGGTCAGCCGGCCGGACAGAATCGATTTCGCACTCGGATTATTGATCAGTGAGTCGAAACAAATCGTTTGAGACCATTTTCAGCCAAAAATTCCAAAATTACAGACACTTGGGCAAATTGATAAGCACTCTGTTCCGAGGAACTAGAGCGCCAAAAAAACAAGTTTCGTATGACAATCGCCCAAAACAGGTTTAAAGTACCTACAAATAGTAGATATTCCATAAAACATGTATTAAAGAAGAGAAGAAATAATGTAAAAATTACCTTGTAATCGATCGGAAATTTCCTCATCTACGTTCACCAAATTTTCTCCTCTCTCGAGCTACAGAATTATTGTTTCAATATTTACGTAATATTTTCAAACATTTTCGGGTGAGGTCCCCGTTGCATCGCTAAAATACGAGTATTTCAACCCCAATATTCCCTTCTGTCAAGTTGACATTATGAAAATTCATACATAGAATAATTATATCAATCTGTGAAATACATCATACTCCGAAAGTATTAGCTTGTTAGAGTTGAAAATGATATGAATGGATTCTTATGATAAAGCTGCTTATTGAAAAAAATTTAATTTGGAATTTGTTTCGTAAAAAAAAAAATTTTTTTTTATTACTCCGAAACCTTCTGTCCGATTTTGCCCAGTAACGAACTTAGCCGAGATATTTATCCCCCAAACCTACTCTGAAAATTTCAACTCTCTAGCTCATTCCGTTCGAGAGTTATCGTGCCTACGGCCGGCCAGACGGCCGGACAGAATGAATTTCCACCACGGATTCTTGATCAGTGAGTCGAAACAAATCGTTTAAGACCATTTTCATCGAAAAATTCGATAATTACAGACATTTGGGCAAATTGATAAGCACTCAGTTCCAAGGAACTAGAGCGCCAAAAACCTCTTGCACATTCCTTGGAGTAGTTCTTCATTCTACCCTTACAGCTTCCCTTAACAAAAGAGAAGAGCTGCAAGCGGCCTTCACAATTGATAGGACCTGATGACTCGAAGTGGTCCGAGCGACACTGCTTTCTGCATTCTGTGCGCCAAAACTTCGGCCAGGGATTCACCGGACGGGATAATCTTCAGTTATGTTATGTAGTCCGTTCTCATTACGCCTAGACATCCTATGATTAGGACAACCATCCTAACTTTATGCCTTGAATACAGGATCCCCAGTTCGAACTTTAAATCCTTGTAATTTTTTCTCTCCTGTTCTTCTTTAATCACCACATTATTTTCGGCGGGGGAGAAAAACAATTCCTAGAGCTCGTTGTCCAGCAGGACTATATCAGGCTTTATGGCCTGGATCTGCCGAGCTCTGTCATTTTCAACAACTGCTTCAATCTACAGAGATACATATGAAAGCACTGATTCGTTGTTTATACCAGGGAATCCCGTTGCCACGCCCTGAGGCGATTTGGGAATATTCGAGGGACGCGACATGTCAATCGATGTACATCAAGCCCATACTTCTTATTTGAAAAATTGGGGGTTGTACCTCTCTTTCAACGGGCGTTGAAGGTAAGGTTCGCATTTTTACGAAAAAGAATGACAATTTAAAAATTTAATTTGATATGTTTCCAAATTTTCCATAAATATGTACAGTAGCCAAGATGATGAATATTATTATATTCCAATTATTGGCCTTTCCACACTGTATACCTTTCATTACAATTAAAGTTGTGTCTCATCTTCATGTGAAGAAAACTAAATAGAAGATACTTGTTATAACAACAAAAGTATGAATACCTCTGAAGTATCGATACTTTGCTTGAATCCCTATTGTTGACAGTTGTCAACAAGGCGATTCATTGTGGATCAACTGCATTTTTGCGCGTATGTTCTGGGGAACATCGCGTTACCATTTTGCCGAAATGTCTGTAACTTTCGAATTTTTTGACAAAAATGGTCTCAAACGATTAAGTTCGACTCCCCAATGAAGAATTCGATGTCAAATTTGATTCTGTCCGGCCGGCCGTACGGCCGTCCGGCCGATGCCACGATAACTTGAGAACGAAAAGAGCTAGCGACTTGAAATTTTCAGGGTGGGTGGCGCATCCCATTACGACGGACAAGTTCGTTAATGGGCATAATCGGCCCTGTGGTTTCCGAGTAATATCTTGTTTTCAACCAATATAAATCCGATCAAATTGAAACTTGGTGAGTAGTTGTAGAATATGAACCTAAGTACGCTTGTGGAATTTTGTGCGAATCGTATGGCTAGAAAATTATTAAAAAATTATTAAAAAATATTTTTGTTGTCACGATAACTTGAGAACGGAAAGAGATAGCGGCTTCAAGATTTCAGGTTAGGATGTGCACTAGAACGCGACATTTAAGTTTGATTATGAGCATAATCGACTGAACGGTTTTAGCGTTATAGCCATCTGAAATTTTCTGAAATTTGGTGGTTTTTTGTTCCTCATTAACTCGAAAAATACTGAACCGATTGAATTCAAACATGGTTATTAGTTGTAGAATGCCAACGCGGAAATGTTTGCAAAATTTGGTGAGGATAGCATAAGTAGAAAATTTTTAATAAACATTGAAAATAAAAAAAAAAAATCTATATATCCGTAACTAATCGTTTGAAATTGCTGAAATTTTGCAAGAGCCTTAATAACCTAACTCTACTGTCCAGTTTCAAGTTTTAATACGATCGGTTAAATATTGTTGGAGATTCGAGCATTCTTGTGTGAGTTCAGTAGATGGGTGACCGTTGCCTCGATAACTTTCGAACGAAAGGAGATAGGGACTTGCAATTTTCAGGGTAGGTTGCGTATCCGAAAGGGAGAGTTGAGTTCGATTTTGAGCATAATCGGTCTAACGGTTTCCGAGTTATACCCACCTGGAATATTATCTCCTTGATAACTCAAAAAATAAATATTCGATCGAATTGAACCTTGGTAACTAGTAGTAGAAAATCAACATAAAGATGTGTTCAAAATTTTGTAAGAACCGTACCCCTAGAAAATTTGAAAAAAAAGACGAAAAAAAAAATTTTAAGAACCGTACCCCTAGAAAATTTCAAAAAAATCACGAAAAAAAAATTGGTTCAAACACTGACGTGAAGTCAGAAGCTTTTGCGCGTATGTTCTATTGTCCATTCTCCAGTATTGGACACTCTTAATTCGAATTTACCATGGTAAATTCGAATTAAGTGTCCAATACAGGAGAATGGACAACACAATTTACCATGGTAAATTCGATTAAGGGTTTCCAATACAGAAGAATGGACAATAGAACATACGCGCAAAAGCTTCTGACTTCACGTCAGTGCTTGAGCCAATTTTTTAATGAACACAATGAATTCGTTTCTTTGCTCAAAACTGCAATATATCTTATGCCATCCTATTACTAAAAAATTGTTATTAGAGCTGATCAGACACCTGTTGCAGAACAGGTCAGTTACTCAATTCCAAATGAGGCGTTATGTAAGCAGTAACGAAGCAATTTGGCGTCTTTTTTCATTTGCCATACATGACAGACATCCAACTGTTGTTCACTTGGCCATACATTTGGAAAATGGTCAAAGAGTTCATTTCATTACTGCGAACGCATTGGAACAAGTTAAATAAGCACCGTCTACAACATTGACCAGTATTCTTGAAATGTGCCAGAATGATGAATTTGCATAATACTTTACTTAGAAATGCCCAAATATTACAACTTGGAATCAATCATCAACAAAATTTCAAGGCAGAAAAAGAAGTATAGCCAGTTCCAGGTCACTCAAACGTATTTTCCACAGATGCATTAGGCCAGATTAACATACTTCATTCAAGTAATGAAGTGTGTTTCTACTTACGTTTGCTTTTAATCAACGTTCGTGGCCCAACATAATTCCAACATCTGCGTACTGTTGATGGTGCTTTATGTGCGACATACAGAGAAGCCTGCCATCGTTTGCAATTGCTTGAGAATGATACTCATTGAGATTACACGCTCACAGATGCTGTTCATTCGATAAATGCTCATCAAATTGTTCTCGATTATTTTCTAAACATGCTTTCCATCGCAATCTATGTATATGTGGAATAAATACAAAGATGATAATAATATGTCCGATGATATTTTGCGCCAGATGCGGATCAGAACATTAAACTCAGATATACAAATTAACGAAGAAATTCACAACGAAGCTCTGAATTGTAGACACCAGCTTGCCGATAACTAACAAGGTATTAAGTCAACTATGCATGACTGCACCTAATCTTCCAGTGCACGATGCACTGAATCAAGAGATGAGACGTGAAACACAATATATTCCCGAAGCATTGAAATAATTAATTCTAACAGACATCCCACTTTTGAATAAACAACAAAAGTATGCTTATGGCAGTCTGATTAAAGCTGTTAGCGATAGAACTGAAGGAAATATCTGTTTGAATGACACTGACGGTACTTGAAAAACCTTTTTGGTTTCTTTGATTTCGACAATGTTTCATTCGCAAAATGGAATTGCTTTGGTACCTGCCTCATCTGGAATTGAAGCTATAGTTGGAAGGTGGTCAAACAGCAATCAAGTTACCGTTAAATATGCAAACAAATGAAAATCCAAATGAGAATCCAGTCTCTCATCATGTTCAGGATTGAATGACCTTTGTATCAAGACACCGTTTAGCTACAGTCAGTAGGCGCCCAGCCTCTCTTCCGCCCCCACCAGAAGGTGAAGGGCAGGGAGTCCCACAGGAACCTCCATAGCCGCACGTGGAGAACTTTTCATTACTCTAGTAACAGAAATCATGGCCAGTCTCTGAAATTTTTCCATCTATTTGACGACCGTGCTCTGGTTTACTTTTGTCCACAACTCAGCACTAGCATATTTGAGGGAGGGCTTCATTATAGCAGTGTAAATCGATCTAGTGATTCCCGAGCTCAAGCTCGATATGTTGGTCACCCTTACTGAACATCTTGAAGTAGTTTGGAAATACCCGAGGTATTTTAAGGCTTGTGTATGTGCCCCTGATATTGAATCAGCCCAAATGTAAAACCCGAAGAAGCCACAGTGTGGTGACTTGATTATCATTCCTGAATAAAGAAGTTTTTGGAAATTTAGAAGTTGAATCATCGTTTGTTGGAACTGGATTTCCATCAAATAAAAACCGAATCAATCAAATATAATAATGAACTTTTCTTACTTCTCTCTCCTGTCTGCAATCGTAGATAAAATGCTAATATCTAATAAGTTGAATATACTCACTTGTGGATTATCATTCTCAGACTGTGAATATAGAGGTGAATCTTCAGGTAAAGTGTATGCGAAGTTAGTTTGAAGATAGATAATTAATATTGCTCCTCCTAGAAGTTTCTGAGAGACCGATGTAAACACATGTCGCATTATTGCTGAAACAAAGAAAACAAACAATTAATCGAAAAAAGAAAATACAAAGCCTACTACAATACATATTATTGCCGATTCTTTGCTTTACATGCTTGTCTTGTTGTTAGTTTAATTATTACAAGACGGATCGCTCAAAACGGACGTTAAAAATCCAAATATGATCTCTACCGATTTTTCAGATTTCAGTCCTCAAATTGCGCTAGTTACAATAAGTTAGATTGATCGAAGAGTAGAACTAAGAGGATCATGTTGTGAAAGATCAATGCTAGAATGGATTTTATGAAAATTTTGAGAAAAAAGCATTTCATGATCTTATTAAGTCCACTATTTTGAATTTGAATTAATGATTCGTTTCGTATCGTACACAGATGAAAGCCATTCATTAAATAAGAATGTTCTGTGGACACATCACGACGGTCTGTTGATGCTATGTTCCAATGAAACGCGTAGAAATTCCGTTGGAACTTTCCGTATTACAAGAAAGAAAGAAAGTCAATTCTGAGAATATACACTCAAAAGAAAAGCGGACAGTACCTAATATACCCGTCAAAAAGTTCATCTTCTTATCCAAAATGCCAAAACCATATTTTATTTCTACATGCGATAGCCGGCTGCGATACTACATCAGCAAATATTCAGAAGGGGTAAAACATTAGTATTAAAATTATTTGAAAAAAAAATTGGTTCAAGCACTGACGTGAAGTCAGAAGCTTTTGCGCGTATGTTCTATTGTCCATTCTTCTGTATTGGACACCCTTAATAGAATTTACCATGGTAAATTATGTTGTCCATTCTTCTGTATTGGACACTCTTAATTCGAATTTACCATGGTAAATTCGAAATTCGCGTTGGCATTCTACAACTAACAACCATGTTTGAATTCAATCGGTTCAGTATTTTCCGAGTCAATGAGGAACAAAAAACAACCAAATTTCAGATGGCTATAACTCTAAAACCGTTTGGCCGATTATGCTCATAACCAAACTGAAATGTCGCGATCTGATGCACATCCTAACCTGAAAACTTCAAGCAGCTACCTCTTTCCGTTCTCAAGTTATCGTGACAACAAAAATACTTTTTAAATAATTTTTAATAATTTTCTAGCCATACGATTCGCACAAAATTTCACAAACTTGCTTAGGTTCATATTCTACAACTACTCACCAAGTTTCAATTTGATCGGATTTATATTGGTTGAAAACAAAATTATTAAAAAGTTATCGTGGCAACGGCTGGACGGCCGGACGGCCGACGGACAGAATCATATTTGACCTCGAATCCTTCATTGGGGAGTCGAACTAAATCGTTTGAGGCCATTTTCGTCAAAAAATTCGAAAGTTACAGACATTTGCGCAAAATGATAACGCGATGTTCCCCAGAACATACGCTCAAAAAAGTATAAGGAATAATTATGTAGATAATATTTTTCGAGAAAAAATACAAAAAACCAAAATTTTCGACTTTGGCCCTGAATAACTTTCTTAGCACCCATGGGATCTTGGCACTCTATTTCTACTGCTGTATCAAAGGTCACAACCAAAATTTTGCTCTGTCGAAATGTATAAATTAACCGGATTGATGTTTACTCAGAAACTCCTAAGGAATGATGTTATGATAATCAAATAATATATAAACATATGGAAATATTTAATATGTAAGTATAAATGTGTACAATATGTGATTTTTCGTACATCTACATCAAAAATCGAATTGCCGAAAACGATCTCAATAGATGGTACTCAGGTTAAAATAGCTGGTACTACCAAGTTTCTATGGGTATATGTTGATGATGATTTGACTTGGAAAAGTCACATAGAATACCTGATTAAAAAATTCAATTCCAACTTATATGCTATCAACGTATTAAAGAAATCACTTGATGTATCCACCCTGAGATGATATATTTTGCTAATTTTCAATCTGTTTTCTCATACGGAATTGTCAGCTGGGGGAATAGTTCCTTTTCTTCTAGGTTATTTGTGAAACAAAAAATGACATCCGCATATTTAATATGAAATAAAGGCAGACTTGTGGGGAAGTTTTCAAGGCTAGCAGTATACTTACTTTGACGGGCCTTTATGTATAAAATTGTGTTAAGTTTCTTGTTCAACATAAGGAATTATTTAAAAATTATAAAAACAACAATAATAGAATAAGACAAATGGATAAATATTTTTACCCCATTCACTCAATGGCTATTACACACAATAATTCTTTGTATATGTGTATTAAATTGCTCAACTCTTTAGCATGGAAATTCCGTTTTATAGATAGTGAAAGAATATTTGCCAAGGAACTTTATTCATTGATAATAAATTGTGAACCATACAATGTGAGTGAGTATCTGGAATATTCCAGATTGTACGGAAATATGTTGCTTGCTTAATGCTCTGTAAACTGTTACCTATTATGGGAGTGTAGTTTTTGTTTGAGATTTTTTCTTTGTACAACTAGTAATTTTAGTACTATGAATTGAATAAAGGTTATTATTGTTATTCTTATTAATTAAAATTGGCTTTTATTACGAAACATCTTACAAATGTCATGAAATATTCACTCTTTCCTTTCAAATTCTATTGTAGAGTATTATTCACTTATTATTTATAATATATGTTATACATAATAATATAATATTATTTATTCATTTCATGATATATCATATACAAAATAATTGTATGCCTCATAGTTAGATATATTTCATTTAATATTTATCGATTGTTCACGAAATCATTAGAATAATGTAGAACCATCCTCTTCAAATTTGTATATGGTACATTTTCATGTATGAATTAGAAAAACCCTGAAATAATTCGATGTGATTTGCGTGATCTAGGTCCTCCTGAGACGATCAAATGATTTTGATAGACATTTCACAAGTTTAGTGTTCTCTTACAGTAGGACTTAAATGCGGTAGTGCTTCGTCGTGCATAAATCATAACTTTTGTCAGTTTTATCGGGTTGCTATACTATACTAGTGATACAAATGCTAATAAATCAGATAAATATTGTTTTGTAGAACTATAAGGGCCGTAGGTTGCGAGTTACGTAAGTGTTTAGCTATCTTCATGAACGCGTAACACTCAGGTTATTCGCAACCATGAGTTAACTTGCAATTGAGAAACCAGCCCTATACAGAGTTGCCTATTTAATGTTGATGGTAGTGTTGAGTAGGACATACAAGAGGCGCTTCATTTGTCCCGGACATGACGTCAAAATGTAAGAGTGCCTCGAAATTTAAAATTGTACTACTTCAATTTATTTGTCGCGGTCGAGCGAGAGCGAGGCAGAGGCAGATAAAGAAATTCCATTTTGTGTCGGAACCTTTGATGTGAGGGTAGTAGAATTGCCTAATTTCATAATAATTGTACTAAACAATCAAATGTGGTTCATCCTCCTAATATCTGTCCGTTAGATATGTTCTTGCCGAAACCCTCATTACATAAGCTAAGCAGTAGCACTCTTACAACTTTCCAAGTTCGAGTGACAAACCTCCTAGAGAGCTTACTCATCAATACCGCAGTGACAAAAGCACGTCGCGTCTAACATTTGAGGCGCCAGGAGGCGCGCATAATTCGTACTATAATAACTTCAAATGGTTCAGTACGCCTCGCCTCTTTTGAAGTGGGACATTGTACTGGCTCAGGACAAAAAAGAGGCTACTCTTACAAACTCTTTTTCAAGTCGTGTCCTACCCAACACTAGTTGATGGCATCACAAGTAGGCCTCTCAAACAATTTTCTACAATTCCGAAGTTATGGATATGAAAATTGGAGTTGATACTGCGAATGAATTGTAGCATGAGGCTTTACATCCGCCCAGACTTCCAAATTATGGGAGTTGATAATACCACTTTTACTTATATTAACCTTCCTACACCCGTGAACAAAATACAGCGGATGGAGTACTCATCATCTGGTTGATGTACTTAAATGAAATGTGTAGAAAAAGAGCCAGATAATTTCTTTCGGCCACAAGTGTACTGATTCCGGTTATTGGCGTTCTTGTTCCTCGGCACAGAGTGGTTATCAGTTTGCTCAAATTGCCGGTCTTTTGGCTGAAAATGGTCTTAAACGCTTTGGTTCGGCCCACTGATCAAGAATCCGTGGTCAAAATCGATTCTGTCCGGCCATCCGTCCATTCAGCCGGCCGTAAGTAACCACGATAACTCTCGAACGGAATCAGATAGACAATTTAAAATATCTCGGTTAAGTTCGTTATTGGGCAAAATCAGACAAGTGGTTTCGGAGTTTTTTTTACATTACAAATTTCAAATTCTATTTTTTTAAGATGTAGTCCCATCGTAAGAATCTATTGACATCATTCTTAACCATAATGAACATTAGTTCATTATAGTTGCAAAGTCATTACTGCATTAGTGCATTAGTTCATTATAGTCCCAAAGTATCAACTTTGGGAAATATGATTTTTCAAAATTTCAATAATTGATCGTAATTATACGATTTTTTTAAATTTATTTTCTTTTATGATGCATTTCTATAATAAGAATTCATTGATATCATTCCCAATTCTGAGAAAATAATACTTTCTGAGATATGATTTGTCAAAGTTGAACAAGAGCGCTAAAGCTCCTGTCACCCCTTTCTCTCTTTTTTGTAAATCACTATACTAATCGTTAAGTATCACAGGAACTTCTACTATTGACCTAATTGACCTAACTCTCTACCGTATTAACATTTCTGCTTACTGATGCTATGGGGATTCAATTTAAATCATTATTAAGAAGTTAACCTTTTATGTGTATTTTTATGGTCCCACCATAAATACTCTACAATATTTCCACAAAGCTCAGACACAAAAAGCAATCAAAATAATATCATAATCATCCTTACGTATACTCCATTCACTTTTATAAAGTCTCCCGGTTGGCCATGAAATTCTGACACATTTCACAGTGTATATTTTAAAAATTTTAGGTTATACTCATTTTCCTGTCAAATAACTACGCAACGTTGTCTTCTCTACATAGAAGTCGTAGTAATTACGTATTTTTCACAATGTGAAGTTTCTTGGGAAAAATAATTAATTTGAGAAAATATTATGTATAAATGGCAGGAAGACTTCGGTCGTTAGCCAATTGATCTTGTATCAATAAAGTTTATTATTATTATTATGTAAATTCAACAATTCCAAAGACGTGGCGATTGTTCGAGAATATTCTTTATCTGTTGTTACTATGGAAAATATTTCACGTAAACTGGTTGGAAGATTCAGTTATGCTATTTTCTTGCACGGAAATCAAGAATAAAGTGTTAAAATTTTAATGAAACTAACGGATACAGTAGTCCATTACTTTGTGATAGTTCTTTTGAAAAAAGAATAAAAGTACCTGATTCTGCCGGCAGAGCTTCTAAACGAACAAACGTACCTACGGAATTCCCCACTTCTCGAAATAAGCCTACAGAAGACATTTAAATACCTTGTTGCACAACTTGAAATACACCAGTGTAAAAATTTTTTAGTCACTGTTAAACTTTCATAAAATATAGTGATAGGATAGGAAACTAAGTAATTTCATTAGTGAGTTCAACGTGTCCTAAGACAAAATGAAGTTTTTCTATTGCAGATCTCAGTTCTGTATAGCACTTCCTGATGTGTAATTTGTTTCTGCTTCTCCAAAACTCCTTTCGGCATTTTCAAATTTCAAAGCGAAGAGTTCTTTTTTATTATTCGAAGATAATGATATGTGATAATATCTTGTCTAAGATGGAACAATTATGTTGATTGCTGATATGTTGAGAGTAGAAATTGGTAACGTCTCAGAGAATTGTTTTGACATTGACGATATTTCAGAAGTGCCAACCTGCTTTTGTTTTAGTTACAAAAACGTGATAGACCTAAATCATGGCCAACCGGGAGACTTTATAAAAGTGAATGGAGTATATGTACATGAATCTAGTGAAATTTAGTGCGGCAGGGTTTTCCCTTTACACCAATGGTATCATACCAATTACGTCAATAATTATACACAAGGTGAAATACAGAGATTTCTTAATAATTCTGAACCTAATACCAGTAGGTTAATTAGAAACTATAAGACACGCTGAAAGATACACAAAGTAAGGACTGAATCATGAGATGCGTTCAAAAGGATACAGTTAACTTGGAACGAAGTCGTAAGGGTACAACGACCATGTGGGTTTTAAATGCTTACTTGTAACTCTTTACTTTTTGAACACTTATAACTAGTTGAACAATTATAGTATTTTAATAAATGAAATGTTGAAGGTTGAACGTTCTGGCTTTTTGTTTTCATATTCCCTCAATCTTAAGTGGCTTCAGTTCTTAAGTGACTTGAGTCTATTTATTGTTCACAGATTTTGCCTGCCGTACGTTGTTCTATGGAGAGCGTCAGCTGAGTGAGGGTCAATTCCCTTCTATGCAATTGTTAGATTAGAAATATAAGAATTATAGTGACAATTATACGACTCTCTTCACAAGAATAAATTAATTCACTTAATCAACCGATATAACTTTGCCCATATGTCAACGAAGACACTATACCCCTTGTAACGTTCGTTTTGACTCGGGCCTGGGTTTATTTACATTTTGCGTGCGATAAGGTTGTCGTTCGTGTTGACATTGAGTTTGAGGTTGGGTCTCAGTGGTACCAATCGACGCACAAAGAATTATCGTATTCGAAGAGCCGAATGAGTTGGCAATATTGTTGCATTGTGACGGTCTGAAAGTTTGTGAGAGTCTGCGTCGGTCAGATGAGGTCGTCCATTTTGTGAAGATTCGACGAAGGAAGCATATGTTAAGCTCATTTTCGGAACTCTGGTAGAATTATTGAAATCTTCTTAATTGGATATAGTTTCGAAAATCGAATTAAGAGTGAGGGTTATATTGGTTTGATTTGGAAGGATAACAGGTAACCTTCATTTGTCTCGAAAGAGGATCTAAAGGCCTTTTGCAAATCCGAGTTGAACACGTGAACGATCTTGGCTACTTTGACAGGTATGTGTTAAATGTTCCATTCTCGTCATTTCTAGTGGAAACAATTCAGGTTGTAATTATCTTTCTATATCCAGAACATCGCTGTATGCTTGAAGGATTATTTGGTGGAGGCACGGCCAGATTTAGTTTTGAAGCAAACTGATACAGGACAACCCCGAATATCAGGGTATGTACGAATTCTATAACTATTACATAACAACGAATAACTGGTCTGATTGATATTCTGGTAACCGAAATTATTATGTGTTGGAGAAATTCATTTATTTCTTATCCGAGAGAAGTCACTGATGGTTTCTTTTCTGTCATCAGGGTTTTTTTTATGTCAGGAAGAGAATGGTTTTTATGTCAGGAAGAGTGAAACTGAGACATTTCGAGTATATACAAGGTGGTCCATAAGTAACGCTGTGAGACAGCGAACGTAGGGTTGCAGATCACGAGTGTATATACAAGGTGGCCAGTAAGCAACGCTGTGGGACATTCAATCGAGGGTTGCAGACTACAAGCACCGAAAGAAAGAGGACAGTATTGCGAGACCATCGGCGTAATACTACGTTCAGGAATAGGAATAGCACGCAAGTTATTGGAAACATATCTCGATATATATCTTATACCTGCTATAGGCGAATTGAACATATATTATCATCATTTATATAAATTATTATTATTGTAAAGCGGAAATTGGGGACAGATTCGTGGTAATCATAAACGATCATAGATAATAAAAGTGGATGCGCCTGAGCTCAAGCGACGCGTATTTGAATGAAAGAGAAATATCTACGTACAATTTCCGCCACCCTCATTCAGGGTTTCACAGTAGTTTCATTTTGTTGAATCTAGAGACCTGGGTTGTAAGCTACTGGAATAAATTGTTTGTGTTCATCGTGAATATTCTTTTGGTGAATTTAGGAATTAGTACATTACGCAGGCAGGGGTATCTGGGAGACTTAAATTTACCTGGCGCCCATTTACTAGGTTCCCTTTTTAGAAACCCACTCGCATCTTCACTGGAGCTAGAACGCGGATCCCCGAGTTCTAGTAGCTCCGAATTTAACCACTGCGACTTGGGAACAGTCGTTTGTCGTTATACCCTACTGTGATATTGCATTAATTCCTTTATATTCAGAACAGGCTGATCCGACAGACGTAGTCCTGCTCGTACATTGGCATATCTGCTATTAGCGGATTCAGCAAACGGCTTTTCATAATTGGAATTTTATTGGAATTATGCACAGATACATAAGTAACATAATCTGTTATAAGATTTATATTTATATAAACCACAACAAAATTTCATCAAGATCAGTCAAGACGATTTTGAATTATCATAAACCGATTGGAGTGACACCTACCTAGTCTAGTTGTTAATCTTAATCATCCTGAATGCCACTCAAACACACAAACAAAATTTTATCAAGATCGGTCAAGCCATTTTCAACTTCCTATCATTTTAAACATTTTCTTTCACAAAAATCTTGCCCTGAACTAGCGAACACAACAAAAATAGAATTATCCAATTTGGTGCAGCCATTCTCGAGTTTTGCGCTAAGCAACACCGTTTTATTTAGATATACGAGGTTTTTTAAAGGTGGATTTTTTTTTCTGTAAGTAAAACCCATAAAATAATCCATTCTACCAAAAATTGCTTATATGAAATATGTATCGTGACGAAATTGGAAAAATCACCGCCGAAATGATATCCTGGATCGCGTAATATTTTCATTGCTAGATATCACGATGAATAATGTTCCAGATATTTTCGTTTGGGATATTGACCTTAAAATAATAAAGTATGGGCTAGACTTTCGGTCTTTTAATGGGAATCAAATTTATTGGCAACATTGAATATCCTATGCTAATTTTTATTAGGCGATTTTCACTGAAATGTTTCATTCTGATGAGTTATACTGTCATGATGACATATTAAATTATAACGTTAATTTTTCCAGCTCATTTCTTCATTCTTTTACACAATACAAAGTAAAACATGCAACTATGGGAGATGATAGCCCTACATAAGGGCCCTGTAGCGGTCTTCGAACATCTGAAGTTCCGAATAATCATCATTTGGACTGGTTTTGAAAGAGACCCTCCTGGCCTTACGAGCAACATTTTCCTTTTTGGCGCTCTAGTTTCTCGGAACAGAGTGCTTATCAATTTGCCCAAATGTCTGTAATTTTAGAATTTTTGGCTGAAAGTGGTATCAAACGATTTGGTTCGACTCACTGATCAAGAATCCATGGTCGAAATCGATTCTGTGCGGCCGTCCGGCCGTTAAGACGGTAACTCTCGAACGAAAGGAGTTGGAGGATTGGAATTTGCAGGGTAGGTTTGAAGCGTAAAAATCTCGGTCGACTTCGTTAACCAGCAAAATCCATCGAACGGTTTCGGGGTTATGGCCGTTTTTAGTAAAAACATTTTTTATGAATTTTTCCGAAATCAATCACTCGATCTATTTGAAATTTAAGATCACATTGTAGAATCATGACCCTTAGACGCATGTGAAGTTTTGTATTCATTGGGTTTCCGTAAAGTGTAAAAAAAATTTTGAAAATTTTTGAATTTTGTTTCTACAATAACTCTCGAACGGAATGAGCTAGGCAGTTAAAATTTTCAGAGTAGGTTAAGGAGATAAATATCTCGGTTGATTTTGCTATTGGGCAAAATAGGCCAGATGGTTTCCGAGTTACGAAAAAAAAATTTTTTTTTAACTTACAAATTTCAAAATTTTTTTTTTTAGGTTGCAGCTTCACCATAAAAATCCACTGATATCATTTTCCACTCCAACATGCTAATACTTTCGGAGATATGATTTTTCGAAATTTCAATAATGAATCGTACTTCTATGTTTTCACAGAATGCTATAATTATTCTTACTATGATTTATTATATGATCTGTGTGCACACCCGTACATGTCATCCTGTAGAGTCAAATTCATTTTAATTATTTTAATTTGATTTCTTCCATGGTGCAGTTCTCATTGTAAGATTGCTCATTTAATCTTGATAAATAAACTATTATTTGAATGCATTTTCTTTACGATGCAGTTATATCATAAGAATTATTGATATAATTCTCAACTCTGAGGAACCAATACTTTCGGAGATATAATTTGTCTGTTTGAACAAGAGCGCCAGAAAGCTCCTGTCCACAGGGCTTGAACCAATTTTTGAATTAAAATATTGAAGGGATTTCTAGGAACAATATTTTTGAGAACTAGCGGAGGCGATTCTTCTCCAAGAGATCCCATTCACCTACAGAGAAGTATATTTGTGAGAGGAGACTTTTGAAAGGTTATGTATTATTTTTAGTTTGTTCGTTCTTCTCCTCTTGTCTTTTCATTTTTCAGGTTCAGTTTCGGGTACCTTGGAGAAACCTCTCCGTTTTTTGACGAAGCAGTCCATATTGAAGAGATAAATGCCTATCAATATTCTTTAATTTCAGCAAATTTTGTGAACAATAGTTACAAATCACAACACTCAAGGGGAGACCAGGTTTTTTGCTGACGTTTTTCCCTAAGCTCTTGTATCATGCGTCGATTTGTGTGGTACCCCGTTGCACCAACCTCTGCTAACACATATGAAGCTCTCAGTCAAAATAATATAGGGTGTCCCAAGTTCGAGTGCCTATAAGACGTTTCTGGAGAACTGGACATATTTGAAATCTGAAAATTGGGATTATGATATTGCTTGAAATTCTCTACAGAGCTGAAATATTCTCGAAGCCCAAGCACTTCCGGTTATACAGGGAGTGAAAATAAATTGGATGAAAACATTTTTTTCAAGGTTTGCATTCCTGGTATGGTCAAGTATTCAATGCTGAATACATTTCTGTTAAAACCATTGTATTCATTTAAATAGTTTTCAAATTATCGAAAAAAAACCGGAAAAAAAGTCACATATGTTTAGTCAGTATTATGTTCATTATTCTTGTTTTAAACATCCTGAGCGTGAACCATTTTCAGAACATCGTAGAGGAATGTGGAAAGGACATGCATCTTTTGAATTTCAGAAATATCATCACAGGGTGTTTCAAATTTTGTGTCGAATATTGTGATCAAAAATTGGCCATAACTTCTGTTTTTCAAATTAGAACCGTATTTTTTGCGCGTATGTTCTGGGGAACATCGCGTTATCATTTTGCCCACATGTGAAATTTAATTCTGTGGTGCCGCTGTTCTATGAATAGCCTATAAATTCGTCCAAATGTCTATAATTTTCGAATATTTTACCGAAAATGGTCTCAAACGATTGAGTTCCACTACCTGATGAAGAATTCAAAGATAAATTTGATTCTGTCCGGCTGGCGGGTCGTCTGTTGCCACGATAACTTGAGAACGGAAAAAGATAGCAACTTGAAATTTTCAGGGTAGCGGTAGGTGGCGCGTCCCAATACGACGGACAAGTTCCTTAACGGGTATAATGGATGACACGAGGATCTTTGAATAATTGTATCCGTATGGGATGGTTTCCTAAATATTGAAAAATCATGTTTATTGTTTTTTCGCGTTACTGTTGAATCCAAAAAATTAATTACACCGTTATTTTTCATTTCTGATGTGAATTTGACATTTGGATGAATGCTATTAATGAAATCTACAAATATATTCAGTTGCCGGTCTGTTCCCTGAAAACACGCGAGCACATGATCTACGTATCTGAATCAATATACCAGCGATAGCTTCTAGGTTGTCCATGAATATTTCTGCTAATAGGGGGCTTAGCGGATTCCCCATGATAAGTCCTTCAACGCTAGTATAAATCTTATTGTTGAAACTGAAGTAATTTTGAGTTAAACACGTTTCTAACAGCTGGAGTATTTCCGACTGAATCACTATATTGACTTTGTTTTTTTGCGCGTATGTTCTGTGGAACACTGCGTTATCATTTCGTCCAAATGTCTGTAATTTGTGATTTTTTCGCCGAAAATTATCTCAAACGATTGGGTTCGACTCCCCGATGAAGAATTCGGGTTCAAATTTGATTCGGTCCGGCCGGCCGTCCAGCCGTTGCCACGATAACTTGAGAACGAAAAGAGCTAGCGACTTGAATATTTCAGGGTATGTGGCTCATCCCAATAGGACGGCTAAGTTCGTTAATGGCTATAATCGGCCGAACGGTTTCCGAGTAATAATTTTGTTTTCAACCAAAATAAATCCGATCGAATTTAAACATGGTGCATAGTTGTAGAATATAAGCCTAAGCACGCTTGTGAAACTTTGTGAGAATCGTGTCACTAAAAAATTTTAAAAAAATTATTAAAAAATTTTATTTATGACACGATAACCTGAGAACGGAAAGAGATAGCGGCTTGAAATTTTCAGGTTAGGTTGTGCATCTGAATGCGACATTTCAGTTTGTCTATAGGTATAATCGGACAAACGGTTTTGGAATTATACCCATCTGAAATTTGGTTGTTATTTCACAATAACTCAAAAAATACTAAACCGATATAATTCAATCATGGTTATTAGTTGTAGAATGCCAACGCGAAAATTACTGCAAAATTTCGTGAGGATGGTATAACTAGAAAATTTCAACAAAATTATTGAACATAATTGAAAAAAATTCTATATATCATAAACTATTCGTCTGGCATGGCTGAATTTTTGGAGGAGCCTTCAGAACCTAATTATACTGCAGAGTTCCAAGTTTGAACACGATCGGATCCAGATTGTTGGAGAACCGAGCAGCCTTTTGTGAGTTCGGTAGCTGGATGCGAATCGTCTTATTTTTGCGAGAACCTTCAAAAACATGAATGTCATGATGACATATTTTTTCGCGTATGTTCTTGGGAAATTCGTGTTATTTCATCACAAATCTATGGGAGATGATAGCCCTACATTAGCGGTCAGACCTGGTTTTGAAAGAGATCCTCACTAGGAGGAGGCAACTGAATATTGAAGGGATTTCTATGAACTAGAGTGAGTATCTTTGAGAAATAGAGAAGGCGATTCTTCTTCAAGAGATCCATGTGCCTTCAAAGGAGTATATTTGTGAGAGGGCACTTTTGAAAGGTTATGTACTATTTTTAATATTATATCTCTGAAATTTTGCTGAAGGCTTCAAAACTCAACTTTAAATTAACCACGATTTCTGATCTTGTAAGGTGAGAGGCTCATTTGTCGATATTAAATCTCGTGATGGGTAGACAGGAATTTTAGGCCAGTTTTTCTATCTCTAATGAGAACATATCTTTATGTTTCAGCTCAACACTTTTAGATCTATCAATGGGCATTTATTGGTTAAGAATGAGTAATTGAATATTACTGGAATTCAATTGAATTTCAATCAATATGTTAGAAACTAAACTTATAATTTTCTTTACTTTGATTCTTTAAATATGACATTAATTCCAGTAATATTTTTCTAGAATAATTATGTATTCTTCTCCTAAAGAAGAATTGAAGGTAGACAATAATGTGTTTAATTTTTCATCATTGCTTTCTATCTTGACTTCACGAAAAAAAAATTGGTTCAAGCACTGACGTGAAGTCAGGAGCTTTTGCGCGTATGTTCTATTGTCCATTCTCCTGTATTGGACACTTTTAATGGAATTTACCATGGTGAATTCTATTGTCTATTCTCCTGTATTGGAAACTCTTAATTGAATTCACCATGGTAAATTCGATTAAGAGTGTTCAATACAGGAGAATGGACAATAGAACATACGCGCAAAAGCTCCTGACCTCACGTATAAAAATTGGTTCAAGCACTGACGTGAAGTCAGGAGCTTTTGCGCGTATGTTCTATTGTCCATTCTCCTGTATTGAACACTCTTAATCAAATTTACCATGGTGAATTATATTGTCTGTTCTCCTGTATTAGACACTTCGAATTTACCATGGTGAATTCGATTAAGAGTGTCGAATACAGAAGAATAGACAATAGAATTCACCATGGTAAATTCGATTAAAAGTGTCCAATACAGGTGAATAGACAATAGAAAATACGCGCAAAAGCTCCTGACTTCACGTCAGTGCTTGTTTATGATTGCATTGGATTCTGCGGTGGAAAATAATTATCGTTTTCTAACATGGTTATGATCCTAAATTAAAAAAAAAAAAAATTTGAAATTATTTAATTTAGGAGCATAATCATGTAAGAAAACTATAATTATTTTTCACCGCAGAATCCAACGCAATCATAAAAAATTGGTTCAAGCACTGACGTGAATCAGGAGCTTTTGCTCTTCTTAATCGAATTTACCATGATGAATTCTATTGTCCGTTCTCCTGATTGGACCCTCTTAATCGAAAAAAAAAATTGGTTCAAGCACTGACGTGAAGTCAGGAGCTTTTGCGCGTATGTTCTATTGTCCATACTCCTGTAATGAACACTCTTCTTAATCGTATTTACCATGATGAATTCTATTGTCTATTCTCCTGTATTGGACACTCTTCTCAATCGAATTCACCATGATGATTTTTATTGTCTATTCTCCTGTATTGGAGACTCTTCTTAATCGAATTTACCAAGATGAATTCTATTGTCCATTCTGGACAATAGAATTCATCTTGGTAAATTCGATTAAGAAGAGTCTCCAATACAGGAGAATAGACAATAAAAATCATCATGGTGAATTCTATTGTCCATTCTGGACAATAGAATTCATCTTGGTAAATTCGATTAAGAAGAGTCTCCAATACAGGAGAATGGACAATAGAATTCATCATGGTGAATTCGATTGAGAAGAGTGTCCAATACAGGAGAATAGACAATAGAATTCATCATGGTAAATTCGATTAAGAAGAGTGTTCATTACAGGAGTATGGACAATAGAACATACGCGCAAAAGCTCCTGACTTCACGTCAGTGCTTGAACCAATTTTTTTTTCGATTAAGAGGGTCCAATCAGGAGAACGGACAATAGAATTCATCATGGTAAATTCGATTAAGAAGAGCAAAAGCTCCTGATTCACGTCAGTGCTTGAACCAATTTTTTTTTTTCGATTAAGAGTGTCCAATTCAGGAGAATAGACAATAGAATTCACCATGGTAAATTCGATTAAAAGTGTCCAATACAGGAGAATGGACAACAGAACATACGCGCAAAAGCTCCTGACTTCACGTCAGTGCTTGAACCAATTTTTTTTTTCGATTAAGAGGGTCCAATATAGGAGAATGGACAATAGAATTCAGTATGGTTAATTTGATTAAGATTATCTAATACAGGAGACTGGACAATAGAACATTTATGCGTAAACGCTTATTTTGACTTCACATCAGTGCTTGAACCAATTTTTTTATTTAGAATATCATTTAAATTAATATTGTTGGACTTTACTTTGAAAGTTCTAAGCTATACTGACTTACAGCAAAAATATTATAAAGAAAATAAGCAATTGGATAGTCAAACTATCATTTTAATAAAATGATGCATTTTTATTGTTCAAATAAAGATATTTTGTTAACTTACAAGAATTTCTTCATTCAATGGTATTTCAAAGAACTAATTACAGTTTTAAATATTTAATAAAAAAACCTTTTTAATTCTTCATAATCATTACAAGAATGTCTGTCGATATGGAATATGGTAATAATTTGACATTTGAACACATCGTTTAATGCATAATCAATTTCAATACTTTTGTCACTCGTTGATGAGATGAGATATCTGAAATTATAGATAAACTCTAAATATTCCATTCAATATTGAAATATTAAAATTAAATTTCCACTTATTCATTTGTATTTCAAGATAATGAACGTTTGAAGCTAATGATTCATGTAAATTGTCTGTGAAAATTTGTTTTCATGGGTTAGGGGAAAAGAGTTAATGTGAAAATAAGATTCATTTATTTAGATACCAATCTATATATTGTTTTATACTATCTACTAAGGGCCGATTTATTCAACCTCTCCGTAAAGTATTCGTCAACTATGTGCTCGTTGAATTTACTGATCCCCTTTAAAGTGAACATTTACAGATTACTTTCCTTTCGGTAAGGCTACTTGACAGTTTACAGGTCGTAAAATATATCAGCCCTCAGTGAACAAAAAAATTGTATACCTCACTGAAGCCGTAATACAAACAAAGGAAATAATTTCGAATAAAACTCTATTAACATATTCGATTATTTACTTCAAGAGAGATCAAGAATAACATTCATTTTGAAAATTCAATACTACATCAAGCAGCATGCAATACATTTTTTCGAGTTTGGACCACTGCTGCCCACATAATCATGGAGGATTCGTGAAACACTGCAGGGAGGATAAATACTTGTATATAGATTATTATTAAAATATGATAACTGACTTTCTCCGTTTCCTTATATACTACTTCTCGTTGTAAAATATACTTGGATTTTCCTCCGCAACACTAGGATACATCATTTTCAAAGTTAGCGTTGAATTATCAAGCCATTCTATTATAATATTAGTAAAATCTGTTCTTCAGAGGTATTCATTGTTAAGCATGCTAAGCAACAAGCATTTGAGAAACATATACCTGAAGTTCCACGGGAAAACAATATACATAATATATACCTACACACATGTTATATTGCATCACCTTCTACTCCTATATTTTAAAATATTCTGCAATTAGAAAAATTAAAATGTTTCGTTAAAAATGCCTATTATATAGGTACACGCTGGCATCCAAACACCCTGATGATGGATCGTAAGAGACCCATGATATCAGGAAAACAGAAAAGTGTTCAAAATTCACTGGTCTAAGCGTAATTCAACTGTTTTTTTTTTGTGCAATAGTATTATGCAAATGTTATGTGTAAACAGGTAAAAGTGGCTAAGGGCCAAATCTGAATAATAGGGTAGGTGCAGAAGTCATTTGAAATGTAATTCATGCAGTTTTGCTTGCTAATGACATGTTTATGATTATACTAACCATTCTAGGTCTTCCCTAAGGAAATCCCACAGAAGCTCCTAGGAGAGTCAGTTTTGTTCTGTATATATTTTATTAATGTATCCTTACGACAGCTTAGGCAAGTCACTGGGTGGTTTTCACCTAAGTACATGATGAATAGAATACTTATCCCATAATATATATAGCTTCGGCAAAATGACAAAACAGAATTAAGTGTAAAATGTAAAATTTTGAGTTGGCTTTATTTTTTATAGTCATAGCCTACTCATAACAACCACTTCCTTAGTAGATTGCGGAACATATTTAAATGCACCTTGAATCGAGCATTTACGGTTTATTTCGTTCACTCCCTGATTTATCGTTCACTCTCGAATTTCAAAACGAGAATATCTTGAAACTTGCTTATTGCAGATACGTCCCTTTGTCATTTCAACGATATGAGAACCACCACCAATTTGTTTGAATAGAAACACTAGATTTTCTTCTTGGCTATTCCACTCTTGAACTTTAAAAATTTGAATGTTCATGTCATCTTGGTTGCCTCTTATCAATATTAAATTTTCTCATGAGATATACTTAATCTTCACAAATATTGAATCGACTAAGTTCCATATACCTTGTTTTTAAGAATTCTATCTGCAGTAACTCCAAGAGTAACTCATGCATTCTATTTGTCGAAAAGCATTACTTTTTTGCTCTACGTCAACTGGACCTTAATTCATTCCAACCTGAAAGGAAATATTAAGACTTGGATTTCTCTGAGTAAAGTAATTCATTCAATTCACTTCTATTTCTTACTGCTGATTTTTAGCCAGAAATCCTGAAGGACATATACCAGATATCTTCTTTCTGAACAACTTTTCCACAGTTCTCCATAATTTGGAATTTCTTTCACATACGTAAACAATATTTCTAGATTCCTCCAATCTTCAAATACAAGGTAATCTCGATTATTTTCAACGGAAGGAATACTCGTTCGTACTTCGTGGATTGAGAATATTTTGTTTACGTTTTGTATTTGTGTTTTGATCAGATTCGATGTTGAGGTTAAAACGGGGCGCATGCGTAGATCAGAATGTAGTTTGTAGTATATCCATTAATCATGAATCATTCTCAAAAATACCACACAAGCAAGTTACCGATCACTGCTAATATTTATTATTTACCAGAAATTCATCACAAATCGAAACTATTTAAATTAGAAATGTCAATTTTTACATGACTAACCCGGACTTAGCCATTTAACCCTGCTATTTTGCCGGGTTAAATTTTTATAGTTTTAACCCAGGGTTAGGCTCTAACTCTTGAAGGTGCAAGACCTATTATCAATTTAACCGTAGGTTTAGAGTTAATCCGGATTTAATTAGATAACCCGCATTCGTGCAAGTGGGCCTTAGTTGCCTACATGGCCTAAAATTCCTCTCTACCCATCACAAGATTTAATATCCACAAATGAGCCTCTCACCTTACAAGATCAGAAGCCTTCAGCAAAATTTCAGCGATATCATATTAAAAATAATACATAACCTTTCAAAAGTCCCCTCTCGCAAATATACTCCTCTGAAGGCACATGGATCTCTTGAAGAAGAATCGCCTTCTCTATTTCTCGAAGATATTCACTCTTGTTCATAGAATTCCCTTCAATATTTAGTTGCCTCCTCCTAAGGAGGATCTCTTTCAAAACCAGGTCTGATCACTAATGTAGGGCTATCATCTCCCATAGATTTGTGATGAAATAAGACGATTTTCCCATAATATACGAGCGAAAATATGTCATCATGACATTCATATTTTTATTTTATTTTTGAAGGTTCTCGCAAAAATACGACCATAGACTACATATTATCATACGACGATTCCCATCCGCTACACTTGGCTACCGTTACGCTACCGAACTCACAAAAGGCTGCCCGGTTCTCCAACAATATAGATCCGATCATGTTCAAACTTGGAATTCTGCAGTAGAGTTAGGTTCTGAAGCCTGTTCCCCAATTTCAGCCATGCCGGACGAATAGTTTATGATATATAGATTTGTTTTCAATAATTTTCAACTATTTTTTTTTAAATTTTCTAGTTATACCATCCTCACGAAATTCTGCAAGAATTTTCGCGTTGGCATTCTTCAACTAATAGCAATGTTTGAATTCAATCGGTTTTGTATTCTTCGAGTTAATGAGGAACAAAAAACTACCAAATTTCAGAAAATTTCAGATGGCTATAACTCTAAAACCGTTTGGACGATTATGCTCATAAACAAACTCAAATGTCGCATTCAGGTGCACAACCTAACCTGAAATTTTCAAGCCGCTATCTCCTTCCGTTCTCAGGTTATCGTGACAACAAAAATATTTTTTAATAATTTTTTAATAATTTTCTAGCGATACGATTCTCACAAAATTTCACAAACGTGCTTAGGTCTATATTCTACAACTATTCACCAAGTTTAAATTCGATCGGATTTATTTTGGTTAAAAACAAAATTATTACTCGGAAACCATTGGGCCGATTATACCCATTAACGAACTTGTCCGTCGTATTTGGATGCGCCACCTACACTGAAAATTTCAAGTCGCTAGCTCTCTCCGTTCTCAAGTTATCGTGGCAACGGCCGGACGGCACCACAGAATTTCACATTAGGGCAAAACTATATCGCGATGTTCCCCAGAACATACGCGCAAAAAATAGGGTTCTAATTTGAAAAACAGAAGTTATGGCCAATTTTTGATCACAATTTTTGACACAAAATTTGAAACACCTTGTGATGATATTTCTGAAGTTTAAAAGATGCATGACCTTTCCACATTATTCCTCTTCGATGTTCTGAAAACGGTTTACGCTCAGGATGTTTAAAACAAGAATAATGAACATAATACTGACTAAACATATTTGACTTTTTTTCCGGTTTTTTTTCGATATTTTGAAAACTATTCGAATGGATACAATGGTTTTAACATAAATATATTCAGCATTGAATACTTGATAATACCAGGAATGGAAAAATTTTTTCATCAATTTTATTTTCACTCCCTGTATAACCAGAAGTGCTTGGGCTTCGAAAATATTTTATCTCTGTAGAGAATTTCAAGCAATTTCATAATCTCAATTTTCAGATTTCAAATATGTCCAGTTCTCCAGAAACGTCTAAAAGGCACTTGAACTTGGGACACCCTGTATATGTATTTGTATATATACTCATCATAGACATAAAATGACTTATCTTCTAAAATAACGAAGTTCAAAACCTCACCAACGAAATTTATCCAAATTATTCACAGGAGTTGTTCGAAATGTTCAGTATTGGTTTCATGCGCGCAAAGTATTGCCCAGTATATTAATGGGTGACTACATGCAGCATCAGTAATATCAGTTTGTCCACGAATAACTTCGAAAGCACTTTCATTTCCATGTCTCATTTGTTCCACCGTATTCACCGCTTCTCCACGATAAACCAAGATTTTTCAAATGACCCCAAAGGAAGAAACTGCAGGGATTTAGATCCGGGGAGCGTGCAGGCCAAAAAATTGTTCCACCATGCCTTATCTACCTATTTGGAAACATATTGTTCGGATATTCACATTTCGTCGACAGTGGGGAGGACCTCCATGAAGTAACAACCACATTTTCTGTCTGAGAGTGTGTAGTGAAAGGGACGTTTTCGAACAATTCAGACAGATTATTTTGAAGAAAATGTAGGAATTTTTTGTGGTGGTAGAAAGAATGGCCCAATGAGTATACCACAAATGAGTCCAATCCAAACATTCAAGGAGAATCCCTGCTGAAAATGTGTTTTTCTTACAGGGTTGGGGTTTTCGGTTGACCAAATATGGATATTATGATAATCACTAAATCCATTTATTGTGAATGTGGCTTCATCGATGAACAAAATAGAATTTTTTAAATTTGAATTATTCAATAGCCATAGAAATAAATCTCTTCGTGGAGAATAATCTTGAACTTGCAGCGCTTGTACTCTGATAGTGATTGTAAAATTGTTCTTGCTTTATTGTCTTCCAGACTTTACCGTGGCTCACTTCCACTACTCCTATGGATCTGGTACTTGATATAGGTTCATCCTCGACTATTTCCCTAATTTGTTCCTTGATTTCTGCCATTTGAGATCTTACAGGCCTTCTAACGTGTGTTACCGTGATTCTTTCAAACACCCAGTATCTCTATACCTTCCCCAGTTTCTCGAGGGATATATTTCTGCGTACAATCGGCTTGCTGCGCTAGCATTTCACTTGCACTCACCATATACCAGAATTATGTCAACGACTTCAATATTTGAATAAATATGCGAAAATGAACAAAATCACTACTGTTCGATAAATTGTAGTAAACACCGGTTCCTATGAACTCTCTAGGTCCTTTAGAGAAAACTATATGGACGTACTACGTAAAAGTGCGTATAAAGTACGCGCGGCTAATCATCAAACTTTGATACCTTTGGATTACTTTGATACTTTTTGGCGCTCTAGTTCCTCGGAATTGAGTGCTTATCAATTTGCCCAAATGCCTGTAATTTTCGAATTTTTCGATGAAAATGGTCTTAAACGATTTGGTTCGACTCACTGATCAAGAATCCGTGTTCGAAATTCATCCTGTCCGGCCGGCCGTAGGCACGATAACTCTCGAACGGAATGAGCTAGACAGTTTAAATTTTCAGAGTAGGTTTGGGAGATAAATATCTCGGCCAAGTTCGTTACTGGGCAAAAGCGGACAGATGGTTTCGGAGTAAAAAAAAAAAATTTTTTTATACAAAACAAATTCCAAATTAAATTTTTTTCAATAAGCAGATTTAACATAAGAACCCAATAATATAATTTTTAACTCTAACAAGCTAATACTTTCGGAGATATGATTTTTCAAAATTTCAATTATAAATCGTATTTTTACGTTTTCACAGAATTATATAAGTATTCTATGTATGAATTGTCATAATGTCAACTTATTTTCCTGAGACATGACATTGTCTAATTCCTTGCTTATAGTTGGTTCGAGAAACGTCAAAATCGACTTAAAGAGACAGGGGTAAAAAACTGTCAAATAAACCCCCATGTGGCGATTTTATGTCGAAAAGTGAAAATTAAGAATATATATCCCAGGTAAGTACCGACGTTTTATTCTAATACCGGAGATCGACAAGATCGTACGAGGAGCTCGATAGCCGGTCGGTCTACGCTTTGGGTTTCGGAACGAGAGAAGGTGGGCTTTCACCATTAAAATCCATCGATATCATTTTCAACTCCAACAAGCTAATACTTTCGGAAATATGATTTTTCTAAATTTCAATAATGAATCGTACGTACTTCTATGTTTTCACAGAATGCTATAATTATTCCATCTAAGCTTTATTATATGATCTGTGTGCATACTCGTACATTTCATCCTGTTCTATAAGAAAGAGTCAAATTCATTTGAGCTATTTTAATTTGATTTTTTCTATGGTGCAGTTCTCATTCTCAGATTGCTCATCTAATC
Organism: Halyzia sedecimguttata; assembly: GCA_937662695.2. Classification (NCBI taxonomy): domain Eukaryota; kingdom Metazoa; phylum Arthropoda; class Insecta; order Coleoptera; family Coccinellidae; genus Halyzia; species Halyzia sedecimguttata. Next base: position 17,631,307 of record OW569415.2, read on the forward strand.
TGGAAAAATAAACTTATTTGTATATATTTATATATAGGAAGAAAAAATTATTTGGGTACTCGGCAAGTTATGGTGAGGGCAAAGATCAATAAACTATCGTCTTCAACATCTATATTTCAAACCTTCTGCGGTTCTTCTTCAGGATGCTGTAAAAATACATAAGGTACGTGAAAACAATCGAAAAACAATGAATTTGATACTAACAAAAGAAAAATGAATAAATAACTCACATCTGACAGGATTATTGTTAAAATGACAAGGATTGCATCGGAACAACCTCTGCTCAATTACAATATTAATAATAATAAAATTCGTTCAAGCAAACAGTCGATGTGATTAGGTTAACATTTTTAAAAAACAACAAAAGGAACACAGAAAACAATCAATCAAGTGATGGCACTGACATTATGTTCTTCTTCATGATAACAATCCAGTGACAATAAATAGTCATATACGACACTCAAATTCTTTAGATCAGTTTTCTTATTCACATTATTTTCATTCTCGTTTATGTAGCACATTTCTAAAAAGGTTCTTTTATTATAATTCGAACTAACACACAAAATCTCGACTTCATCAAACTTGAACAAATGATCCAATGAGGAAGAATGGCTTGCCAACGCACATCTATCAGGTCGCAGTCTGACATCACTCTTATGTACAGCGATACGTTTCTTCAGGCATTGGGACGTTTGGCCAATATAGCAAATAATTTTTTCTTCCTGAAATTTTACGGCAACTATTTTCATTACATATATATATATATATTTGAATTTGAATATTATTTGAATTGAATTTCCTTTATGATGCAGTTCTTTCATAAGAATACATTGATTTAATTCCCAACTCTGAGAAACCAATACTTTCGGAGATATAATTTGTCTGTTTGAACTAGAGCGCCAGAAAGCTCCTGTCCACAGGGCTTGAACCCATTTTTATAGCGCAGGACCGCCTCGCGAGCCAATGTTCGAGGGCTTGCCACGTTCATACGCACCTTTAGGTTTCTGCGCATACTAATATAAGCATTGCTAATTTGTATGTAATCTTGGGATTACGCGTTTAAAGCGTTGAAAAGCACGGGGAGACAGAGCCGCACTCCAAAAATTCGTAGAATCGCATGCGACTTCGGGGGTGGATAGTAGCCCTACCATGCATATTTTATATATGTGAGTCTTGCTGAAATGATGTTTTTTGACGAGTTTTAAGTTCCGTTCATAAAAAGACTCACCTTTGAAAACACTCTGTATATAGGTACATTCCTTTAACTCGTAGCTCAAAAATTATTGGATCTATTCACCTTGAACTAAGATTACTATACATATTGTCAGAAAAACGGCTTAACAAAAATTGTTGAATATCAGGACCGTACTGAGGAAGAATTTTTCCTCCGGAGGAAGGTCTACTAACAACGTGTACATATTTGTCCGGGAAAATGATTCTTAGGTTCGAAGCAGCAATAACTGATGTTCATTTCTGTGATGTTCTAGAATAGTCGCATTTGTAAATAGAGAATTCAAACTCACAACTGGATGCTGTTTTCGATTTACTTAGAATTTAATAATATTTTATGGTATGTTGAAATATAAATGTGGGATCAATGTAATCATAGAATTTTCCTTAAATTCACAGGACAACTAATAACAGAATTGAGTACTGCTAGTGTCACTATTGCTAAATGTGTATTCCGAAATATGATCAAGAGTCTCAGTTCACCGCTCACTTATAAAAAGGAACAGGTTAATCTTATTCTTCTCACTACATTTTGAGGTTGCATGTTATTGGATCAAATAACGGAATATATTTTTTTTTCAAGCAGTTCTTCTTGTGATGAATCATCGGAAGTGAATGGAAGAGGTCTCTTAGGTCGGCATATTATCTCATTATTAAATTTTGTAGGTTATAATTTTCACTTACGCCATTAAGTGAGACAAGTAAGCCTTATGCAAACCAGTCTCATTTCTCTCAGATCTTACTTCGTGTTCTGTACCGAAATATATGAATCTTCTGAGAAATTTGTGAGAGGAACCAATTTCGGAACAAGCTCCTCAGATTTTTCTCACTTCGCCCACATTCCGGAATACACATTAATTATATTATATCTCATTCATTAATATCTCATTTATTAACAGTTAACAGTAACATTAAATATTATATTTTGTGATAAATTTTGATTATGCCACGCTTCACCAATTCTGAGTGTTTCGATATGATGTAGGTTTATGACTTCACTTATTTCAATGGACGGAAGGCAGAGATAGAATATCAGCCTCAATTTGCGGATAGGCAGAATCCCAAACATCAAACAAATCAAACAATAATCAAATGTTACCAGGCACCTAAGAGAACATAGTAAATTACTGTCCAGCAGTCCGAGGGAAAGAAATAATTTAATAACGAAGCAGCAGCGACAAAAAATTATTGATGTCGTCAATTCACATCATAAGATAAGGACCCGTCGAGCGGCAACCGCATTGGAATTGTCTAATCAAAAAGTTTGGCGTGTATGGATCTATTATCTATCTATCTTATTATATATTGTCTATTGTATCCCTATCACTTATAAACTGTTCAAACTCTTGAGGCCAATGAGCATGTTGAAAGTATTGAATATTGCAGGTGGCTTTTATGTCACCGTCCAGTAATATAAAAGACGTTATGCTCTGATGAGGCAACTTTCACAAAAGATGGAATATTGAGCACTGAAAATTTTCACGTATGGTCAAGAGAAAATTCTAGAAGAACTATTAAACGGAATTCCCAAGAACGTTTTTGCGCGTATGTTCTGGGGAACATACGCGTTATAGTTTTGCCCAAATGTGAAATTTAATTCTGTGGTGCCGTCCGGCCGGCCGTCCGGCCGTCCGTTGCCACGATAACTTGAGAACGGAAAGAGCTAGCGACTTGAAATTTTCAGGGTAGGTGGCGCATCCCAATACGACGGACAAGTTCGTTAATGGGTATAATCGGCCCAATGGTTTCCGAGTAATAATTTTGTTTTCAACCAAAATAAATCCGATCGAATTTTAAACTTGGTGAATAGTTGTAGAATATAGACCTAAGCACGTTTATGAAATTTTGTGAGAATCGTATCGCTAGAAAATTATTAAAAAATTATTAAAAAATATTTTTGTTGTCACGATAACCTGAGAACGGAAAGAGATAGCGGCTTGAAAATTTCAGGTTAGGTTGTGCATCTGAATGCGACATTTGAGTTTGTTTATGAGCATAATCGTCCAAACGGTTTTAGAGTTATAGCCATCTGAAATTTTCTGAAATTTGGATGTTTTTTGTTCCTCATTAACTCGAAGAATACAAAACCGATTGGATTCAAACATGGTGAATAGTTGTAGAATATAGACCTAAGCACGTTTATGAAATTTTGTGAGCATCGTATCGCTAGAAAATTATTACAAAATTATTAAAAAATATTTTTGTTGTCACGATAACCTGAGAACGGAAAGAGATAGCGGCTTGAAAATTTCAGGATAGGTTGTGCATCTGAATGCGACATTTGAGTTTGCTTATGAGCATAATCGTCCAAACGGTTTTAGAGTTATAGCCATCTGAAATTTTCTGAAATTTGGATGTTTTTTGTTCCTCATTAACTCGAAGAATACAAAGCCGATTGGATTCAAACATGGTTATTAGTTGTAGAATGCCAACGCGAAAATTTTTGCAGAATTTCGTGAGGATGGTATAACTAGAAAATTCAAAAAAAAATAATTAAAAATAATTGAAAAAAATTCTATATATCATAAACTATTCGTCCGGCATGGCTGAAATTTTGGGAGAGCCTGCAGAACCTAACTCTACTGCAGAATTCCAAGTTTGAACACGATCGGATCTATATTGTTGGAGAACCGAGCAGCCTTTTGTGAGTTCGGTAGGTGGATGCGAATCGTCGTATGATATGTTGTCTATGGTCGTATTTTTGCGAGAACCTCCAAAAATAAAATATGAATGTCATGATGACATATTATTATACATATATATTCATGGTAAAATCGTGTTATTTCATCACAAATCTATAGGAGATTAGATGATAGCCCTACATTAGTGGTCAGACCTGGTTTTGAAAGAGATCCTCCTTAGGAGGAGGCAACTAAATATTGAGGGATTTCTATGAACAAGAGTGAATATCTTTGAGGAATAGAGAGGCGATTCTTCTTCAAGAGATCCATGTGCCTTCAGAGGAGTATATTTGCGAGAGAGAACCTTTGAATTTTGCAGAAGGCTTCTGATCTTGTAAGGTGAGAGGCTCATTTGTGGATATTAAATCTCGTGATGGGTAGAAAGGAATTCTAGGCCAGTTTTTCTATCACTAATGAGAATATATCTTTATGTAATAACGGGTGATTTTTTGAGAGCTTTTGGATTTGATTTGAAAAAAATTGGTTCAAGCACTGACGTGAAGTCAGAAGCTTTTGCGCGTATGTTCTATTGTCCATTCTTCTGTATTGGACACTTAATCGAATTTACCATGGTAAATTCGATTAAGGGTGTCCAATACAGAAGAATGGACAATAGAACATACGCGCAAAAGCTTCTGACTTCACGTCAGTGCTTGAACCAATTTTTAATTAACGTTTGGTGTGGAATTTATTAAAATGAATTGATTGAACCTGTTTATTTACCGAGCTGCCCCAACGGAAATTCCTACTTTTTGGCTTTATTCTAAACAGCGCTTCATAAATAAAAAACATGGATTTTCTCTGAATAAGTCTTACCAACACAAAAAGGCCGCGCAGAGTCAGGAAACAAACCCTCCCTCTTAAATGAAAATCTCCAATCGTCTCTATATTTCATGTTGTTGTTACTTGGCACAACGATATGGTATGATTTTCGTTTTGGCCAACTTGGTTGGACCTGGCTTGCGTTCGAATATTAACTCGGTAGAGTAATATTTACTAAATTGAGTTCGAATACCGAAATGTTGTGTATATTTTACTCTACCTCTGTCGTTCGAAAATGTCAGAGTATTCGACTCCGAGGTAACTCTCGTAATAGCTGAGTTTATTTTACTCCACTCAAAATTGACATAACTCATGGCCCATGGGACGGAAAATCTCTTATCTTTGTCTCACTGTTTTATAACGAGTATATTTTATGTTCTGCAAGTACTCACGTTGAGATAATTCAATAGTTTTAATACTGCCCACAATAATATTTATTCTTAGAGTTGCATATATGTGAAGAAAACAATAATAATAATAAGTTCTTTCTTAATACCAACATAACGTACTCCGATATTGGCACCTTCTGTCACTCGAACTCCAAACGAAAACCGGAACATGAAGTGTAGTCAACTCCAGAGTAATTTCATCAAACCTTCAAAAATTCTACTCGGTGTAGTTAATATTCGAATGCAACCCAGGTAGTTGAATTTATTTCCTTGCGTGAACTGTGATGTACGAGAACAAACACTTGTGGATGACAAAAATAACTCTTGTTCCTACGTCTAAGGGTAAGAATTATGGCATAGAGTTCAATAATAAAATTGCTTTACTTAAGTAAAATATAACCCGGCATGTTTTGGGTAGGATCAACACAAACTGTTGAAGCCATGACTACAATATGGGTGTTAATATTAATTATCATTCAAATGTTCAAAAAAGAAAGGAAAGTTTTTTAAAGAGAAGACTTGTTTTATTCATAAATGATTGCAGTTTCAAGACAATGTGTATTTAATTTGAGGAAAGAATCGATATTAAAGATGAAAATGCCACTCAATATTTAATATTTCAGCTTATTTGAGACGTTCTTGATTTAACCTCGATCGGATCTATATTACTGGAGATAATGGGAAGATATTATATTTTTTTCTGGCGACTCCAGAACCTGGATGGGTGACAGCTCTGGCTATAAATTTGGATAGCGTGCCAAAGCTCCTGTCCGCAGGGCTTTCCCACTTTTTAAGAAATGAATTGCCCTAGATCATACAAAACGCTAATATGGATGTAAAAGGACTGTATTTTCAGCATGATGGAGCACCAGCTCATTTCACCAATGCCAATATTGAATATTAAATCATTAGATTGATAGAGTTAATGATTTAACATGCCTTCAATAATATTTGTGGGGTTTTTTGAAGGTGAAGGTTTATAATCTTGAAGATAGAGAAAATCAAGCTTGTAATGTAATTAGAAACCAGTCACATATCGTCCAGAAAGCATTGGGTCACTAAATCTGATTAAAATGTTAATGAATGTCACTAATTTAATCTTATTTTTGTTCATGAGTTCGTGAGTGATTTATTTGAGAGTATAATAATTAAGCTTTGTTAATCATTTTCATTCATATCGGTTCTAAATAATGTCCACTATGGTTTGATAATTTTAGCTTTTTTACTCATACTTAGTAGTCTTCAAAAAAAGTGATTTTTTCGTGCTAATCCACTCTATCTGAAGCTTGCTATAATCAGCGTTCAACTACTTCCCATGTACTGGACCATAAAATATTAATAAATTCGTAGTAAATCGAGAAGAGCTTTCAGTAATGAGCTTGAATTATCATAGAAAGTTCATGAACACCCTGCAGAGAAAAACAAATGCAACAATTCTAGAAAATTACAGAAATGAACATCAGTTATTGCTGCTTCGAACCAAACAATATTTTTTTTAGACAACTATGTTCAGTAGTCTTTCTTTTGGAGGAACGATTCTTCCCCAGTACGGTCCTGATATTGTGCAAATTTTATTGAGCCGTTATTCTGATAAGATTTAGTAATCTTTGTTACTTAGTTCAAAGGAAGTAGATCCAATAATCTTTGAGATACGAGTTGAAGAAACGATTTGATTATTCTGAAATTCTGAAACACTATGTGCTAAGAAAACAAATTCGACCATATCAATTTCAAGAAACAAAGCTTTGGCTTTCCCGCTTTGAACGTAATAATCAGTTTTTTGATATTAATGTACAGCACCATTCACGCGGCTGGAAGGGGAGCCGAAATATTGAGTGTTTCGTCATCGCTTACGTATTGGAGGTTGAGCTTCCATTCCGGTCGTGGCGACGCTGGAATTTCAATTGTACTAATCGTCCATGCATGGTTCTCATTGCTAAATCCTTCGGTTCTCAAGTTATCGTAAGAATTTTTTTCATAATTCTCTTAAAATTTTCTAGTGATACGATCCTGATGTTGGGCTGACGATGCCCAACAACGAACTTAATTGTCACATTCAGATGCGTAACCTACTCTGAAGATTGCAAGTCGCAATCTCTTTCCGTTCGAAAGTTATCGTGGCAACGAACAACCATCCAGATACTGAACTCACACAAGGTAGCTCATATCTCCAACAATCAACAATATGAATCCGATCGTGTTCAAACTTGGAACTTGGTTGTAAAGTTAGGTTTTGAAGACTCTCGCAATATTTCAGCGATTCGGGATGGTTAGTTTCGGAGATATAAAATTTTTGTCAATGATTTTCAATAATCTTTTTGAAATTTTCTAGTCAATGATCACGACGAAATTTTCGCGTCGGCATTCTACAATTAATTACTATGTTTGAATTGGATCGGATTCGTGTTTTGTTATTGATAGCGTTCGGTCGATTATGCATATTAACAAACTCAAATATCGCATTCGGATAAGCAACCTACCCTAAAAATTTCAAGTCGTTTTCTTACCCTGTTCACAAGTTATCGTCAGATATATTATTATTATTAAGTTGGTATTCTACAACTAGTTGCCAAGTTTTAATTCGATCAGATCTGTCTTGGTCGAAGACAAAATTTGTATTAGGAAACTGTTGGGCCGATTATCCCCATTAACGAACTTGTCCGTCGCTTTTGGACGCACCCTGAAAATTTCAAGTAGCTATCTCTTTCCGTTCGAAAGTTATCGTAGACAGCCTGCAGGCTGGCCGGACAGTATCAAATTTGACCTTGAATTTTTCATCAGTGAGTCGAACCCAATCTTTTGAGACTTATTCGGAAACAAATTCGAACATAACAGACATTTGGCACTCTGTTCCGAGGAACAAGTAGAAACAATTTCGGAAATAGTAAAACCAATTTTGGAAATAGTGAAAACAATTTCGCAAGAAGTAAAACCAATTTACAAAGACATAATTGCGAATATTGCATCTAACGCAGATGATACAGAGATTTTGGCGCTTTTGTTCCTCGGAACAGAGTGCTTATCAATTTGCCCAAATGTCTGTAATTTTCGATTTTTTAGCTGAAAATGGTCTTGAACGATTTGGTTGGACTCACTGATAAATAATCCGTGGTCGAAATCAATTCTGTCCAGCCGGCCGTCCGTCCGTCCGTCCGGCCGTTAACACGATAACTCTCGAACGGAATGAACTACACGGTTGAAAATTTCAGAGTAGGTTTGAGAGATAAATATCTCAGTTAAGTTCGTTATTGGGCAGAATCGGCCTGATGGTTCCGGAGTAACGAAAAAAAAAATTTGTTTACATTACAAATTTAAAATTAAATTTTTTTTAAAATGCAGTTCATCATATAAATCCATCGATATCATTTTTAACTCTAACAAGCTAATACTTTCGGAGATATGATTTTTATGAATTTCATCAATACATCGTACTTCTATGTTATCACAGAATGCGAATTCTATCTGTCTGTGTTCTATCTGTGTTCACTGTTCATACATATAATCTTGTCTACCTATGACAGACATGTCAAATTGTTGTTACAAACAAAGTATGATTGAATGCAAAATGACCAATTATAGGATATTATAATCACCCCTATCCTATATGCCCTTGGATAATCCATATGATGATGGAAATATATAATTTGGTAAGTTTATCAAATTCAGAATACCTTCAGTGGCTAAGTTTCAATTTATATAATATATTTTTCGGAGGAGATTTGAGGAATGAATATCTCGGATAAGTTCGTAATTTAATTTTAATTCAGTTTCTTTTATGATGCAGTTCTATTATAAAAATCCATTGATATCATTCCCAACTCTGAGAAACCAATAATTTCGGAGATGAATTGTCAAAGTTTGAACAAGAGCGCCAAAGCACCTGTCCTCGGGGCTTTCCCACATTCTTACTGGAAATAATTGGGAAGAGGTATAGGGGAAAACTGAACATAATCTCGAAAAGACTTTTGGTTTACTGAGATGAATATGAGGTTGAACCTGAGTAAGGCAAAATTCTTGAGGTTCTCCTGTAATGAGTCAAGGTTACCGGGTGTCGGGCGTTTAACATTGAAGGTATTCAATACAGAGATCGAGAGTGCTGATTCGATCATATATTTAGGAATCGAAATTGATAAATACCTCAGATGGGACGTTCATGTTGGTGAACATACGAAAAAGCTAAGATCAATGCTGTACACTTTCCAACGTCTGAAAGAAATTCTTGAGATCAAAGAATTGAAAATATTGTATCATTCTCTTCTAGAACCCCACATACAATAGGTTCGTTCTATCAACCAGTTTGGAGCAGCTCGGAGCATCTCACTCATGCGCATTGAGAACTTGGAGTTCGAAGTTGTGTTCCTACAATATTTTGGAGCACACAACTTCATGTTCCAACAACCGCGAGAGCTCGCTGGAGCGTCTCTTGTGTTTGCTCCAAGCTTCTCCTTCTGATGGGTTAGAGTAAGATGGGGAGCATCAAACCCGCGCATGCGTACTTTCAATTCATCTATAAGCTGCTTAAACTGTTCCTGGCACAACAAACAAACTAACCTATCTTCGCTACTTTTGAAATTTGATTTATCCGCAGATATTTGTTTTGTCAGTTCAGTGTGTCGATTTAGGTGTATTTGAAATGGATTCACAAGCGTGGATTAATGCAATCCTGAGCAATTCTGATGTGGAATCATTTACCAAGAATAATACTATTTTCAGCCATTGCACACTCAAATCTGACAAACAGGTACCACTTGACTGAATTTGACGCTTGACGCCAACGTCAAGAGTAAAGGTGCATTTTCATGCCGATGCCAGATGTACCATAATTTCGATCGATTGTTTCATTCAATATTTTTCTCAAAACTATTCAGCGAATATTCAAGTCCTCTGTTATATTCCTGATAACTTGATAACTATATATAATAAATTATATGCACGTTTCTGATAGATCGGTCTTGGATATAGTTTATTGTGCCCTTGTTGTAGTCCTGGCAAGAGCGGATTTATTGGGGGTCAATACCCCCAATAATATATGAGCTAATATTTAAATTTTTTTCAGGTTTTACAAACCAGATACATGATGAAATTCAAATAAGCTTTTTATTACTATATATCCAGATTAGTTTTCTATTTCTATGTATACAAATTGGTTGGTTTTTTCACAATACTATTTATTATTCTAAAAAAATATGCATTAATATTATTGTACCATAATTTTCCCAAAAATTCCATAATTTTGGCATCGTTGTACCATAATTTTATATTTGACATCTGGCATCGCTGTCTGTGTTTCATGCTGACATACGGTCACGTGATACCTTTTTAGAGTTTTTAGGTTAGAATGCCCTCTGAAATGAATGTAGCGTCAAATTTCCAATTCAAAAAGCGACAAGCGTTAAAGCCAAATATTGTTTAGCTTTATCGCTGAGTTCTAGCGTTAAATCAGTTCAAATCATCGATTAATTGTGCTCAAAGTAAAAAGAAAAAGTTTTGGAAGTACAATGAGCGACAAAGTAACTAAAAATTAGTAATAACTTAAATGGCATAATAATATATTGATGAATTGAATTAATTAAAATAATGTATTAATTGAAACTAAGAATTTAAGTAAGCGATTGCTTATTCAATAAAAGAGCAGCTAAAATTCTGTTTCTCCTGATTTTTTCCATTTCAGCTTGCCGGATTAATTTTTGCCCCTGATAAATCCACATTTGTAATTTTTCAGTAATTATGCACTTTTTGTATTTAATATGTATCGAATTGAGAATAATTAATCAATGATTCGAATTGATTAAACGCTAGAACTCAGCGATAAAGCTAAACAATATTTAGCTTCGACACTTGTCACTTTTTGAATGTGAAATTTGACGCTAAATTTACTTCAGAGGGCATTCTAACTCAACTGAATAGTGAGCTTAGGTTACCAAAGTTACGCAAACGGCGACGCCCACTCGCTCTCTACTCGTTCCAAAAAAACTTCGCGAGGTATAACCTTGGAGCTAACCCGGGGCGACTCTCTGCAACTCTAGGGCATCTCCAGGGGTTGCTCCAAAAATGTTGATAGAACAAAACTTATATGGTATCTTCGGATGGGCTGGAGTGTACAAATGCCTTACACGACACCTACAAGTGGTTCAGAAGGTACTTTCTCGTCCGCAATGTGCCTGGTCGATTTTACGGCCGAAAAATGTCACTTTTCATAGAGGTCGAAGAAAATAGTTATTTATGTACTAAGGACGAAAAACTGTCTATTATAGTCGAGTCTGCGAATTGTTGTATGAGGTGGAGCCGACGATAGCAAGCAGGCGAGACAATAGTCAGTTTTTCGCCTAGGTGCATATTACATTTTTTCGTCGACCTCCATATGTTTTTATGGATTTTGGACCTCTTAAATAATTTCACAATAGCAAATGACACATACACTTACGTTTGTATTCATAGTGACCACAGCGGACGAGAAAGTAATTTTGCGGACGTCCGCAAAGTACTTGCCTTCAATAATAGTCGATTTTACGTCCGCAAATTAGTACTACGTAAAATGTCACTTTTCATAGGGTCGACGAAGAAATAATTTATAGTAGGAACCGCACCTAACCCACAGAAAAGCTTTTCGAAGAGACCAATTTATGATTTCCACAAACTGTATTATTACAGAGTGCCGTGCTTGCAATATAAAATGAGAAATAAGTTGTTGTCAATTGAACATGATTATTCAATACAAGGAACAGAAATACCGTGAGTACATTGTTTACAGGACGCAAAAAAAATGGGGCAGAGATCATTCAGTTATGCGGGCCCCAGGTTGTTCGTACAGGTTCCGTAGTCTATGAGAAACATTCACAATGCTGCCTCCTATTTGAAAGGCTGGCTTATGAATCTAACAAGGGATGAAAGTGAGAAAATGATGAATTTTTTGGAGTAATGTTTGTTGTTTATGTAAGTGTTTGAGTACTGATCCATTGGTTGTTGTTAAAAGAATTACAGTACATTCTTTATTTTTTGATCGAACTGGTGTATACATTGTGTTTTTGTTTTTATATTTCATAGAAGGATGTATTTTGATGAACCGTGGACGACTGTCACATATGGAGAGCGGGTTAAGTACTAGTTCCCATAACAAGCTTGTCTTTATGGGATTCCTTGATTTGTTTCAGGTATACCTGTCTTACTGTCTATAAATACATGCAGATTCTGGAAGTAATGATTATTAATTTCGGAAAAGATAAAACTAATTTTAGAAAAAAATCGTAAATGTCGGAGAAAATATTCATATTTACCCAGCAGAGCTGTGCCGAGCACTGACGAAAAGTGCTTCGAGCACCGAGCACTAAGCACTGACTGAAAAGTGCTCCGGAATCTCGAGCACTAAGGCTGGTTTTCCTGTCACGCTGACGGTCGGTGCTGATGGGTCAATATGTATGTAGCTATAGGTAGCGTTTTTGAGTCACGCAGCGCTGACGGCCGTCAGCGCTGAGCTATATACGCGCACGTACGCGCCGGCGCGTCAGCGCCGCTGACTAGCTGGCACCGACAAGCCTCCACATTCAGTGAGCCAGAGACAATAGCATCCTTCTATTTCTCTATGTGATCAGCGCGGTACTAAAAGGATCCGAGCTGACCAATCAGCGCTGACCGTCAGCGCCGACCGTCAGCGTGACAGGAAAACCAGCCTAAGCCCTTTTATTCATGAAATACTCGCGATTACTAAGCACTTTCGGAAAGTAATTCGTCTTTGCGAGCACTAAGCACTAAGCACTTTACAAACGGATGAGACTGTTAAACATTTGACGGGGGGCGGGGTGCAAAACCCACTTCCTTCAAGATGAGGTTATTTAATATGTTAATTATACTGGTACACCTATTGTTTAGGCGCGATCGTTCCCTGGAACGAGAACATTATCATGTTTTCCGAGTGTCTGTACAATTATCGAATTTTGGGCGGAAAATGTTATCAAAGGATAAGGTTGGACTCACTGAAGAGGAATTCTTGGTAAAATTAAATTCTATCCGTCCGTCCCGAAAGAAAGGAGGTAAACTCTTGTAATTTTCAGAGTAGGTTTAGGGTTCAAATGCGCCAGTTAAGTTCGTTCATGTGATCAAATTGAAACTTAGAAATAGTTGTAAAATATGTACACGAAGACTTATTTCAAATTTCGTGAGAATCATATCACTAGACAAAAAAAAAGTAAAAATATCTGTCAGATGTTGCTGAAATTTTGCAAAAATCGATAGGGCTGGTATTTTTGGAAATATTTTGGAAACATTTATTTTTGGAAACCTTTGGAGATTTCAGTACCTGGGTGAGTGACCATTGTAGATATTATTTTGAAAATGTGCGCTTTTCAACATTAATTATTGCGCGCTTGAGTCCTGGATCGGCAACATTTCATCCAAATGTCTGAAATTTTGGAATTTCAAGCCAAAAATGGTCTCAACCGGTTGAGTTGGACTCACTGATGGGGAATTCCTGGTCAAATTAAATTCTGTTGGTCCTTTCAGCCTACCCGTAAACACTCATAGGGACATAAGGACTTGACATTTGCAGGTTAGGTTAAGGGCCGAAATACCCTGGTAGCACTAATGGGCAAAATCAGCTCAATAATTTCGGAGTAATGACCATCTAAAATTGAGTTTTCTTAATAAATCGAAAAATACTATTCCTATCGAATTGAAACTTGTTAATTGCTTGTTATATATATTTTTTCTGGATCCCGCTCCCTCTATGCATTTCAACATACGCACGAAAGCTCCTGACCTCACACCAGTGCTTTCCAGGAATTCATGATAATAAGTTTACCTGAAGTGTCTGACTAAGCTATATATTCCGCCATAGATGCTCATGGCAAAATTTTATAGCTTTTCACTCACCCAAGAAATGCAGAGTCAGTTTTAGAAAAACAATAACCAGCAGTTTTAGGAACTATTTGTAGCACCACAGAGTGTGCATGTTGTTGGTCAAAATTCTCAAGATTTGAAACATATTATTATGTTTGGTACCATTTTATATGACAAGTTATAAAGAATGGCATTTTTACTTAGATTCCTGCGAAACTGCGCAGTTCACTCACTACTGACTGTAACTTCTTCAACTCTACACTCGAATGAGTCGAATGTCCATAATGATGCGATCGTCTTATGTTTTCAGGTTGTGGCAAGTATGAATCGGTTATCCCGAGAAGTGCTCCGCAGCTTTGCAGTGCTTGGGAGCACTTTGTAGTGCTCGGGAGCAATCTAGTGCTTGGGAGCACTTTGTAGTGCTCGGGAGCACTCTAGTGCTTGGGAGCACTTTGTGGTGCTCGGGAGCACTCTAGTGCTTGGGAGCACTTTGTAGTGCTCGGAAGCACTTTTCGGGAGTTCTGAGCACTAAGCCTTTTCAAAAATTTTGAGAAGCACTAAGCACTAAGCACTGATTCGATATAGTGCTCGCGAGTACAGTGCTTAGGAGCACAAAAGTGCTCAGAGCACTAAGCACAGGGCTTTGGGACAGCTCTGTTACTCAGTATTATTTTGTGTCCATCATACTCATTACCGATGTATTCGTGACCAATATGTTCTTTCTTATGATTGTAATTCGCGTGTTAGTATACTCGCGTTAAGTGATTTAAGAATGACTAAAATACAGGAAAAATATTTATTGACTAATAATTGCAACCTTCCTACTCAGTGGGATTTGGGCAGCGATGAAACAAGATGGCTGGCACTCTGGCAAATCCAAGATGGTGGTTTTTCAGCGGTACAATTTAGACACTATGCAAATTCAAGAAGCATAGAAATGAAATTTAATATGTGTCCAAAACTCAACTGTGTAATCTCCATGATAATAGTAATGATCTAATGAATGTGCCTGTTGAATCCTGATTGTCAAGATCATACGGAACAAAGGAACAATATCCGCGGCTCAAAGGACCGTATGTTGGGTACTGTTGTGTTCGTATTTCTCTGCTTTGTTTATTATTATTATTGTATCAAATATCGGCTCTGAGTACACACCATACGTCTTCTCCACAATCTGTATCCATAGATAACCCTTTTCGTTATTATCAACATCTTGCTCTAAGTCACTGAATCATAGATCAGATGAATTCGATCATAGATATTCAGTGACCCGCGTATGATGCTACCCGAGACGACAGACTGCCAATGATGCTAAAACACTACAGCATGCTAAAATTATCAACAAACAAATCGATGTAATTCAATTTTTGGCGCTCTTGTTCCTCGGAAGCGAGTGCTTATCAATTTGCCCAAATGTCTGTAATATTCCAAATTTTGGCTGGAAATGGTCTTGAACGAATTAGTTTGACTCACTGATCAAGAATCCGTGGTCGAACTCGATTCTGTCCGGCCGGCCGTCCGTCCGGCCGTTAACATGATAACTCTCGAACGGAATGAGCTAGACAGTTGAAATTTTCAGAGTAGGTTTGAGGGATAAATATCTCGGTTGAGTTCGTTATTAGGCAGAATTGGTCTGATTGTTTCGGAGCAACGAAAAAAAAATTTTTTTTTACATTACAAATTTCGAAATATTTTTTTTTAAGATGCAGTTTTATCATAAGAATCCATCAATAGCGTTTTCAACTCTAACAAGCAAATAATTGTGGAGATATGATGTTTCAAAATTTCAATAATACATCGTAGTTCTATGTATTCACAGAATGTGAACACAGAATATGTCTGTGTTCACTGTTCATAAATGTCATATATGTCTGTCGGAAAACAAGTATACGATTCTTGAATTTGTGAATATATACAAGAATGTTTTGAAACCGAAATCATTATGACTGATTACATATTGAAGAATTTATGTATAAATATTGGGGATGATGTTTCTGAAGATTTAGAATTGGATCATTTAAACGATGTAGTTTATGAAGGCAAAAGGTAAGGAGAACATAATGGAAAGAAATTACTGTTCGTTGACCACTGAGGATAATATTACCTTTTACTTCCTTAAGTTGTGAGACATATTCCTATATACAGTATTTTCATATTGTTGCTAGCAAAAAAATTCTGAAATATGGATCGGCATTTGTGTATCAAACATTTTTTCTGGAGTTAAGGTCCATAATACAGAAAAGAATGTGTTAGTGGTATTAACTATTAAATTTTAAATTATGAAAAGAGGATAGTATTTTATTAATATATTTTGAACTATTAAAATAATTTGTTTTTCAGCCCTACTCAAGTAACAGAAAAATTGGTTCAAGCACTGACGTGAAGTCAGGAGCTTTTGCGCGTATGTTCTATTGTCCATACTCCTGTAATGAACAACCAAGATGAATTCTATTGTCCAGAATGGACAATAGAATTCATCTTGGTAAATTCGATTAAGAAGAGTCTCCAATACAGGAGAATGGACAATAGAATTCATCATGGTGAATTCGATTGAGAAGAGTGTCCAATACAGGAGAATAGACAATAGAATTCATCATGATAAATTCGATTAAGAAGAGTGTTCATTACAGGAGTATGGACAATAGAACATACGCGCAAAAGCTCCTGACTTCACGTCAGTGCTTGAACCAATTTTTTTTTTCGATTAAAAGGGTCCAATCAGGAGAACGGACAATAGAATTCATCATGGTAAATTCGATTAAGAAGAGCAAAAGCTCCTGATTCACGTCAGTGCTTGAACCAATGTTCTATTGTCCATTCTTCTGTATTGGACACCCTACCATGGTAAAGTCGATTAGGGGTGTCCAATACAGAAGAATGGACAATAGAACATACGCGCAAAAGCTCCTGACTTCACGTCAGTGCTTGAACAAATTTTTATATTAGCCATCAAACCTTTTTAATTCTTCATAATCATTACAAGAATGTCTGTCGATATGGAATATGGTAATAATTTGACATTTGAACACATCGTTTAATGCATAATCAATTTCAATACTTTTGTCACTCGTTGATGAGATGAGATATCTGAAATTATAGATAAACTCTAAATATTCCATTCAATATTGAAATATTAAAATTAAATTTCCACTTATTCATTTTTATTTCAAGATAATGAACGTTTGAAGCTAATGATTCATGTAAATTGTCTGTGAAAATTTGTTTTCATGGGTTAGGGGAAAAGAGTTATTGTGAAAATAAGATTCATTTATTTAGATACCAATCTATAAATTGTTTTATACTATCTACTAAGGGCCGATTTATTCAACCTCTCCGTAAAGTATTCGTCAACTATGTGCTCGTTGAATTTACTGTTCCCCTTTAAAGTGAACATTTACAGATTACTTTCCTTTCGGTAAGGCTACTTGACAGTTTACAGGTCGTAAAATATATCAGCCCTCAGTGAACAAAAAATTTGTATACCTCACTGAAGCCGTAATACAAACAAAGGAAATAATTTCGAATAAAACTCTATTAACATATTCGATTATTTACTTCAAGAGAGATCAAGAATAACATTCATTTTGAAAATTCAATACTATATCAAGCAGCATGCAATACATTTTTTCGAGTTTGGACCACTGCTGCCCACATAATCATGGAGGATTCGTGAAACACTGCAGGGAGGATAAATACTTGTATATAGATTATTATTAAAATATGATAACTGACTTTCTCCGTTTCCTTATATACTACTTCTCGTTGTAAAATATACTTGGATTTTCCTCCGCAACACTAGGATACATCATTTTCAAAGTTAGCGTTGAATTATCAAGCCATTCTATTATAATATTAGTAAAATCTGTTCTTCAGAGGTATTCATTGTTAAGCATGCTAAGCAACAAGCATTTAAGAAACATATACCTGAAGTTCCACGGGAAAACAATATACATAATATATACCTACACACATGTTATATTGCATCGCCTTCTACTCCTATATTTTAAAATATTCTGCAATTAGAAAAATTAAAATGTTTCGTTAAAAATGCCTATTATATAGGTACACGCTGGCATCCAAACACCCTGATGATGGATCGTAAGAGACCCATGATATCAGGAAAACAGATTTGTTTGAATAGAAACACTAGATTTTCTTCTTGGCTATTCCACTTTTGAACTTTAAAAATTTTAGTGTTCATGTCATCTTGGTTGCCTCTTATCAATATTAAATTTTCTCATGAGATATACTTCAGCTTCACAAATATTCAATCGACTAAGTTCCATATACCTTGTTTTTAAGAATTCTATCTGCAGTAACTCCAAGAGTAACTCATGCATTCTATTTGTCGAAAAGCATTACTTTTTTGCTCTACGTCAACTGGACCTTAATTCATTCCAACCTGAAAGGAAATATTAAGACTTGGATTTCTCTGAGTAAAGTAATTCATTCAATTCACTTCTATTACTTACTGCTGATTTTTAGCCAGAAATCCTGAAGGACATATACCAGATATCTTCTTTCTGAACAACTTTTCCACAGTTCTCCATAATTTGGAATTTCTTTCACATACGTAAACAATATTTCTAGATTCCTCCAATCTTCAAATACAAGGTAATCTCGATTATTTTCAACGGAAGGAATACTCGTTCGTACTTCGTGGATTGAGAATATTTTGTTTACGTTTCAGATTTCAGATTCGATGTTGAGGTTAAAACGGGGCGCATGCGTAGATCAGAATGTAGTTTGTAGTATATCCATTAATCATGAATCATTCTCAAAAATACCACACAAGCAATTTACCGATCACTGCTAATATTTATTATTTACCAGAAATTCATCACAAATCGAAACTATTTAAATTAGAAATGTCAATTTTTACATGACTAACCCGGACTTAGCCATTTAACCCTGCTATTTTGCCGGGTTAAATTTTTATAGTTTTAACCCAGGGTTAGGCTCTAACTCTTGAAGGTGCAAGACCTATTATCAATTTAACCCTAGGTTTAGATTTAATCCGGATTTAATTAGATAACCCGCATTCGTGCAAGTGGGCCTTAGTGGCCTACATGGCCTAAAATTCCTCTCTACCCATCACAAGATTTAATATCCACAAATGAGCCTCTCACCTTACAAGATCAGAAGCCTTCAGCAAAATTTCAGCGATATCATATTAAAAATAATACATAACCTTTCAAAAGTCCCCTCTCGCAAATATACTCCTCTGAAGGCACATGGATCTCTTGAAGAAGAATCGCCTTCTCTATTTCTCAAAGATATTAGTAGATGTGCAACAAGAGTTTTGGCGCAAAATGCCCCATTTTTACATGTAAATCCCCATAAGGAATTCTAAGGTCCATTATGCAAAAATTGTACCCATATGAACGAGGAGTCAGCGTTTTCAAGGTCATTCGTTTTGGACGGTTGAACAGTGAGTTGCGCAACGCCACGCCCCCTCCGCTGAGGCTTTGGTAGGGGGTAGGATTGAAGCGCTGACGTGAAATCAGGAGCTTTTGCGCGCATTATCCATTCTCCTGTATTGGAATTGTTAATTGGGAGGGGCTCTCAGGGACTTTCAGGTTATCATAAAAATGGGTTCAAGCACTGAGCTTTCTTGCGCTCTAGTTCAAACGGACAAATTATATCTGGTATTGGTTTCTCAGAGTTGGGAATCAATGTATTCATATGATATCACTGCAAGGAAATTCAATTCAAATAATAGTTTATTAGATAAGTAATAATAAATTACCTTGTAATCGATCAAAAATTTCCTACGTTCACCAAACTACAGAATTATGCTTTCAATATTTTCGGGTGAGGTCCCCCAGTTGCATCGCTAAAATACGGGTATTTCAACCCCAATATTTTTGAAGTTACCTTCTGTCAAGTTGACATTATGAGAATTCATACATAGAATAATATCAATCTGTGAAATACGATTTACATTGAAATTTTATTCGGATTATTATTGGGTAGGCATTTATCGTTTGTGAATCTTTTGGTTTACGTGGTCGAGAAATATAACTTTGGGGGATAATTGTGTGGTTTTGAAAATTTGTTGTCATCTATATTTATAAAAGAAAGTCGTGTTAGTTACTTCACTTATAACTCAAGAACGGCTATACCGATTTGACTCAAAATTGGTGTTGAGGTAGCTTAGAACCAGGGGACGGACATAGGATACTTTTTTGTGTTATACAGGGTGTTTTTCTTTTAACGTCAATTACTACTTGCTGTTTTTCCTGCCATAATCCTACAATTTTAGTCATGTGTGTTTAAAAATAAACTTTTGAGGCATACATCATTGAAAATAAACCACTAATATACAGGGTGTCTTTTTTCTCATGACACTATTGTACGTGATTGAAGTGATTTGTGGCACAAACAAAGCATTAACCAAATAGGTACGTTGGATGGATTCTCAATTTGTCCGAAATCTCCATACAGGGTGTTCTTCTTTTTACGTCAATTGCAACTTGCTGTTTTCCATGCCACAATCGTACAATTTAATTCATCTGTGTTAAAAAAATAAACTTTAGAGGGATACATCATTGGAAATAAATAATTAGTATACAGGGCGTTCTTTTTATCATTGCACAATTGTACGCGATTGAAGTGATTTTTGTCACAAACAGAGCATCAACTAAATAGGTACCTTGGACGGATTCTCATAATGTATTTGTTCAAAATCTTCATACAGGGTGTTTTTCTAACGTCAATTTCAACTTGCTATTTTTCACGTCATCATCGTACAATTTCATTCATTTGTGTTAAAGAATATATTTTCGAGACGTACATCGTTGAAAATAAACCATTACTGTACAGGGTGCTCTTTTTCTCACGGCACACTTGAACGCGATTGAAGTGATTTGTACCACAAACAAAGCATTAACTTAATAGGTACCTTGGATAGATTCTCATAAAGTATTTGGTATTTGGTCAAGGGTGTTTTTCTGTTAACGTCAATTACTACTTGCTGTTTTTCCTGCCATAATCCTACAATTTTAGTCATGTGTGTTTAAAAATAAACTTTTGAGGCATACATCATTGAAAATAAACCACTAATATACAGGGTGTTCTTCTTTTTACGTCAATTGCAACTTGCTGTTTTCCATGCCACAATCGTACAATTTAATTCATCTGTGTTAAAAAAAATAAACTTTAGAGGGATACATCATTGGAAATAAATAATTAGTATACAGGGCGTTCTTTTTATCATTGCACAATTGTACGCGATTGAAGTGATTTTTGTCACAAACAGAGCATCAACTAAATAGGTACCTTGGACGGATTCTCATAATGTATTTGTTCAAAATCTTCATACAGGGTGTTTTTCTAACGTCAATTTCAACTTGCTATTTTTCACGTCATCATCGTACAATTTCATTCATTTGTGTTAAAGAATATATTTTCGAGACGTACATCGTTGAAAATAAACCATTACTGTACAGGGTGCTCTTTTTCTCACGGCACACTTGAACGCGATTGAAGTGATTTGTACCACAAACAAAGCATTAACTTAATAGGTACCTTGGATAGATTCTCATAAAGTATTTGGTATTTGGTCAAGGGTGTTTTTCTGTTAACGTCGTATTTGTCTGAATGATGATGGGTGGATGATTGTGTGGTTTTGAAAATTTGTTGTCATAATGAATAAAATCAATGGAAAGCGTGTTTGTCAGCAAGCGGATCGAGGGATTTGATATCCTCAATTCCTCACATTTACATCGATCAGAAAAAATCTGTTAAGTTGAGCGACCTAGTCTCGCCCTAGTAATAGATTCATTTCTACTATCACAAATTGTTTTCCCATCCGATTTCTTACTACGACGATTATTTAATACTGGAAAGTGTTATACAGGGTGATTCTTCAAGTTGTAATGTAAGCATACATTCCTCACATCAAATAAGTAAATTTTGTGCGTATGTTATGGGGAACATCGCTTTATCATTTTGTCTAAATGCCTGTAATTTTCAGCGTAGGTGGCGCGTCCCAATATCGGGATTCGAATCCGCATTTTCACTCAGCACCGACTCACGTTATAGAAATTAGATGAAACCAGAATCGACCGTCATATGGTACATTTCAGGCGTGTAGACTCGAACTAGCGGACGCTTTTTACATAAACAAGATATAGGTCTAGATCCCTTCGAATTCGAATTATTATTGGGTAGGCATTTATCGTTTATTTGAATTGGAATACCGGGGGGGTGATTATTTTGAATCTTTTGGTTTACGTGGTCGAGAAATATAAGGGATTCCAGTGTTGTGGGACTCTTTTACATAAACAAAGCAAAGATGAGCAGGGTCGTACTTATTCTTCCAATTTGAAACTGAAGAATTAGTGAAAATGAAATGTTTGAAAAAATTCATTCAATTTGAATCGTTTGAAAGTTGATGAAAGAATGAATCCATGAACATTAAGAACAACCTTTGAAATGCGAATACGAGTAGGTTTTGTAAATCGCGGCAATATTCAGTTTCCATTTTGCATCTATACTTTCAATTCGTTGATTTGAAAAAACATCAGATCTGAAAACTGTTTAATTAGCAGTAGATTCAATGAAGAAATTTCATTCAAGTGAAAATAAAATCTGTCAGTTATATTATCGTTATGCAAGGAGTCGTGAACAAAGGGCTCTCAAAAAAAAAAGATGTAATTATGATATTTTTCATCCCATATTTAGGAAAAACCTTAATGTATCGAAAAAATTTCCAATAATTCGATGATTGTAGATATTATTGAGCAGTCTTTAACGAAAATATTGAAAATGTTTGAAAAGATTAAAAAGTTGAACAAATCTATTTCAATAAGTCAATGAAAAAAATGTTTCCATGAATTTACACATCTTTGATATGCGAGAGGTTTTCAAAAATAATCTGCATATTCAACATCAAAAGATTTGGGGAAAAGCTGAAAAATTTCCCTTGAATCTAAAATAGCATTGTAGAAAAAAGCGGAAATGTATAAAAAGAACTGCTCCCTCTTTAATTCCGATTGTTCAGATATGGTTGAAAATATAATTTGACAGACGCCTAGGAAAAATATTGTACTTTCCAATTTCATGTATTTTTTTCTGTTCGTTTCTGATCTGAAAACTTGAGATTTTTCATAATTTGAGTTATAGAGGAAATAACAACATAATTTCAGATGAGTATAACCCCAAAACAGTTCGGCCGCTTGAGGATATCGAGAAAAGCCAATCAGTTTTCCTTTTCAATGCTTGAGCACACATGAATTTGCAATAAATTACAACGAGAACTACTTGTGACAAGCTTATCAAGCTATCCTAAATGCATTGAGATTGTATACTTTTGATTTGGCAGTAAGCTAACATAACAACAAATGTGGGTGGTTGTATACGAACAAATTCCATTTTGATGTATTATGGGGGGCGTGACAAACACGCGTATCGAATATTCAGACAAAAACATTCACAGAGATAAGAATGCGCAGAAAAAAATAGGTTGGGTATATTTCAGTAATATGTAACACCCCTTATATATTTTTGAAGAAATAACCCAAAGCAGAGGGGATTTTAGCATGTATATATATTCGAGTAGAAACCTCACTCCACAAAACAGAGTACTACGTCTGTTGAACCACCGCATCGACAAAGGTAAGAGTTTTTTTTAATTCACAAATATATTCTTGTACTAAAACTTTCATTATTCTTTCTAATAGATGGAAAATTCATTAAATAGAATCAAAGAAGTGCTTTTGGATCAGGGCGTAGACATCAATCCCTGGTATAAAGATGAAGATGACGAAGACGACATTTTCGATGAATATGAGTATTTCTCATATGAAGGAGGAAATAGTGGAGCTGCAGATGAAAAAGAAGAGAAGAAGCAGGATATCGAATTGGAGAATGTGTGAGTATGTGTGGTACAATTATAATCAATCAAAATAATCTGAACATTATTTTTTTCAAATCAGGGCCTAATAAGGAAATGTTGGTGGTAGTAGAATATATGAGAGTAATTGTACTATGCATGAATAAAAGATTATTTGTAATCAAAAATATGTCGTATTGATTTATTTGAATTGAACAATTATTTATATATATATTCTTTTTTTCAGATCCTCTGCCACTAATACAAAATCAGCAGAATAAAATGTAAATTGTGGTGGAAAAAAATTAAAGAATTAAAAAACACAACATGATGCATTTATTTGTGTAAACTTTTATTCGTATATACAAAGCAATAAATTCATGAAATTCTACGCTCGTAATAGACACCAATATTCCCAGCACAATCATAAAAATTTATAGAATTCCTTTAAATATACAATGATTGAGAATATTACGAATTCTAACATGAGATTCATTATTCTCAGTATCAAATTTGAAATTAATATTTTATATCATGATTTCTTTCAAAAGATTACTCATTACAATTGGCTTTAAAATACAATATACTGTATACTAGGAGTAAATAGTCAAAAGGGAAGGAAAAAAAAATCTCCGCAAAAACAGTGATCTCAGTTAGTGTGGCAGCACTACATGCAGAACCTCAAACACATTCTTTATAGACATTCAATAGAACACAGGAAGAATATTTATTGTGTACATAACAAAATTGAGATTCAACAGCAACAAGTTATTAACAAATCAGCTTTTCACAATTATTAGCGCGTCTTTTTTGACTAAATGGATAGTGTTGATCATTATTCAGCTCCTTTAATTTCAAGTTATTCAGATGAACGAGGCTTAAATAATTTGAGATAATTTGTAATGAAAAATTATAGTTTAGTTGCCATTTTTTTATTTTAAAAAAGCAGCTTTTAGATATGATCATAATACTTTTTCCTAATAAATAACTCCAGCTATTCGAAGTTACCAAATATTGTATTCTTTCAAAAGTATCTACAGTGATTTTTTGGCATGCAGCAAGCACAGCTCGTCAACTATATTACTGATATCAAACCATTATCATTATACCTTTATGAAGACTTTGTGTTGGATACCTTTCGTGCGTGCCCGTATACATCAAATACTCTTTATATTCACTATATACATTTTTATAGCTGTTTTATATACGTTTTGCATTCACTTTATAACTGAATATGTATCAATTCATGAATCTCAGAACGCACGCCATATCAGTTTTGCATAATGACAAAGTAATATATTCATGAAACTCTACGGTCGTAATAGATCAGTCCAAGCACAATCATAACAATCTATACAAATTCTTTATAGAAATTCAATAGAATACAGGAACAAAATTTGCCACATTTATTTGTGTATTTTCGTAGACATTCGAGTATCTTCGTATAGATTCATTCATCTTCATATACAGTCACGAATCAATCAATTTTGCTGGGGTCGTAATAGATTGTTGGTGTATGATCTGTTTTTCTCCTTAAACCGTTTTCGGTAAACCAAAGCGTGAAAAGGACGAGTGGTGTTTTATCCAAGCAATTCAGTTGAGTTAAGAAATAAAAGACAGACTTATGAGATCAATTCAGTCACGAGTGATATTTCAATAGACTATTTCTCGAACAAAATGACTCATGTTGACGTCCGTAATTTATATTTATCATTTGTCAAACAGTCCGTATCCATGGATTAGCCGTTGAAAACACCAAAGTTGTAAGACCAATCATAATTCAAAGACAGTTGGTGTTTTCGTGATAATATGAGATGTCTCTGGCCTGGGGTTGGTCAGATTTTGATAGGAGTGAAATAGTCACTATAACACGAAAATTAAAGATCCGATTGAATTGATGCTAGGTAGTTATATGCGAATAACCAACACAAAAACTTGTTCAAAATTTCGTTGAGATAGCATGAGTAGTTATTATATTGACTATATCCATCATTATGTACCACTATAATCATTAATATATCCACAATAGACATTATTACATCAACTATATGCAATTATATATCCACAATATACATTTTTATATATGTTTTTATATACGTTTTCCATTCACTTTATAACTAAAATATGTATCCAGTCATGAATCTCAGAACACACTCCAATATCAGCTTTGCATAATGACAAAGTAATATATTCACGAAATTCTACGGTCGTAATAGATCAGTCCAAGCCCAATCATAACAATCTCTACACATTCTTTATAGAAATTCAATAGAACACAGAAACTAAATTTGTCATATTTATTTGTATATTTTCGTAGACATTCGAGTATCTTCGTATAGATTCGTACATCTTCGTATACAATCATGAATCAGACAATTTTGCGGAGGCAACGAAATACCTTGATTTTTTAATCCGCTGAAAGTTAAAACCTTAATATCCCAACAAATCACTTAAATTGAGTTATACCACTTTTCCTATGAGCAGCTCATATGTAGAAGTTAATGTGAACTCAATGAGGAAGTTTCGGGAATATGCCCGATTTGTGATAGACATTGACACATCAATAGTAGTGAGATGATTCAAACATGCCCCCTATGCGCAATATTTATCAGAGATAATGCAAACAGTGGTACCACAGAGAAAGAAGCGCGCCCATGACTCTACCGCAAGGTGGCGAGGAAAGGAGTAACACAACTGTAACGGTGTGGTCTAGGCCTCTTGCTAATACCACAGAAAAAAAGCACCCATGACTCTACCGAACGATGGCATCACCACACCTGCATCGATGTCGTGATCGCTTCAAATTTTGTATCAATTGTTGGCTAATTACAAAAAATTTACCACTATCAGGTTTTTTCTCGAAATTAGACGGATTTCCAAGTTTCATTCACAATTTTTTTCTAAGGCTCACCCTACATAAAATAATTTCTTAATGCGTGTAGGTATGGTGCAAAGTTTGAAAGTTTAGCTAATTCGAAATCTGTGACTCTTTTGCGAGAAAAATGAAGATTGTTAATAGCCATTCTCTTTTATCGTCGAGCCTTTTGAATCGGGTATCTTCGGATATTCTCGTATGTATTCAGGTATTTTTTGTGAATCTCTAAAAGTTGAAACAAAGATGTTTTCTTTTCAGTTGTATCGAAAGGTTCAACATGGAAGGTTGTATTCGAGCTATAAAGTCGTTGATGACTCTATTCATTGCAACAAATGATGAAAGTATATTTGTCGAGGGGTTGAAGCAGTGTTCTTTGGCTGTGCGAAGAATCAACAAAAAACTGAAAAATGCTACGACTATTGGAGAAAAGCAAAGTCTCTTAAGTACCTTGAATCACGCGAAAAGTTACAGATCCAAATTGAAATACTTGCGTAAAAAGCGATCTGGCATCAAAGATCGAGGGGAAACAGCAACAAATAGAGTTAAATGGGGTGAATCGACATCTGCATTCGAGTCACGAATTCGAACTGGAGTTATTACTAATGCAATCAAACTGCGGCAGTCTAAACTACAGCAGTCTGTCTGTCTGGGCAAAAATTAACAGTGCTGTGTCTAAGCTTCCTGAAGGATACAGTGCTGGATACATCAACTATTTTGGCGCGCCAAAGTAGTTGCTGTATCCAGCACCGTATCCTTCAGGAAGCTTAGACACAGCACTGTTAATTTTTGCCCAGACAGACAGACTGCTGTAGTTTAGACTGCCGCAGTTTGATTGCATTAGTAATAACTCCAGTTCGAATTCGTGACTCGAATGCAGATGTCGATTCACCCCATTTAACTCTATTTGTTGCTGTTTCCCCTCGATCTTTGATGCCAGATCGCTTTTTACGCAAGTATTTCAATTTGGATCTGTAACTTTTCACGTGATTCAAGGTACTTAAGAGACTTTGCTTTTCTCCAATAGTCGTAGCATTTTTCAGTTTTTTGTTGATTCTTCGCACAGCCAAAGAACACTGCTTCAACCCCTCGACAAATATACTTTCATCATTTGTTGCAATGAATAGAGTCATCAACGACTTTATAGCTCGAATACAACCTTCCATGTTGAACCTTTCGATACAACTGAAAAGAAAACATCTTTGTTTCAACTTTTAGAGATTCACAAAAAATACCTGAATACATACGAGAATATCCGAAGATACCCGATTCAAAAGGCTCGACGATAAAAGAGAATGGCTATTAACAATCTTCATTTTTCTCGCAAAAGAGTCACAGATTTCGAATTAGCTAAACTTTCAAACTTTGCACCATACCTACACGCATTAAGAAATTATTTTATGTAGGGTGAGCCTTAGAAAAAAATTGTGAATGAAACTTGGAAATCCGTCTAATTTCGAGAAAAAACCTGATAGTGGTAAATTTTTTGTAATTAGCCAACAATTGATACAAAATTTGAAGCGATCACGACATCGATGCAGGTGTGGTGATGCCATCGTTCGGTAGAGTCATGGGTGCTTTTTTTCTGTGGTATTAGCAAGAGGCCTAGACCACACCGTTACAGTTGTGTTACTCCTTTCCTCGCCACCTTGCGGTAGAGTCATGGGCGCGCTTCTTTCTCTGTGGTACCACTGTTTGCATTATCTCTGATAAATATTGCGCATAGGGGGCATGTTTGAATCATCTCACTACTATTGATGTGTCAATGTCTATCACAAATCGGGCATATTCCCGAAACTTCCTCATTGTGTTCACATTAACTTCTACATATGAGCTGCTCATAGGAAAAGTGGTATAACTCAATTTAAGTGATTTGTTGGGATATTAAGGTTTTAACTTTCAGCGGATTAAAAAATCAAGGTATTTCGTTGCCTCCGCAAAATTGTCTGATTCATGATTGTATACGAAGATGTACGAATCTATACGAAGATACTCGAATGTCTACGAAAATATACAAATAAATATGACAAATTTAGTTTCTGTGTTCTATTGAATTTCTATAAAGAATGTGTAGAGATTGTTATGATTGGGCTTGGACTGATCTATTACGACCGTAGAATTTCGTGAATATATTACTTTGTCATTATGCAAAGCTGATATTGGAGTGTGTTCTGAGATTCATGACTGGATACATATTTTAGTTATAAAGTGAATGGAAAACGTATATAAAAACATATATAAAAATGTATATTGTGGATATATAATTGCATATAGTTGATGTAATAATGTCTATTGTGGATATATTAATGATTATAGTGGTACATAATGATGGATATAGTCAATATAATAACTACTCATGCTATCTCAACGAAATTTTGAACAAGTTTTTGTGTTGGTTATTCGCATATAACTACCTAGCATCAATTCAATCGGATCTTTAATTTTCGTGTTATAGTGACTATTTCACTCCTATCAAAATCTGACCAACCCCAGGCCAGAGACATCTCATATTATCACGAAAACACCAACTGTCTTTGAATTATGATTGGTCTTACAACTTTGGTGTTTTCAACGGCTAATCCATGGATACGGACTGTTTGACAAATGATAAATATAAATTACGGACGTCAACATGAGTCATTTTGTTCGAGAAATAGTCTATTGAAATATCACTCGTGACTGAATTGATCTCATAAGTCTGTCTTTTATTTCTTAACTCAACTGAATTGCTTGGATAAAACACCACTCGTCCTTTTCACGCTTTGGTTTACCGAAAACGGTTTAAGGAGAAAAACAGATCATACACCAACAATCTATTACGACCCCAGCAAAATTGATTGATTCGTGACTGTATATGAAGATGAATGAATCTATACGAAGATACTCGAATGTCTACGAAAATACACAAATAAATGTGGCAAATTTTGTTCCTGTATTCTATTGAATTTCTATAAAGAATTTGTATAGATTGTTATGATTGTGCTTGGACTGATCTATTACGACCGTAGAGTTTCATGAATATATTACTTTGTCATTATGCAAAACTGATATGGCGTGCGTTCTGAGATTCATGAATTGATACATATTCAGTTATAAAGTGAATGCAAAACGTATATAAAACAGCTATAAAAATGTATATAGTGAATATAAAGAGTATTTGATGTATACGGGCACGCACGAAAGGTATCCAACACAAAGTCTTCATAAAGGTATAATGATAATGGTTTGATATCAGTAATATAGTTGACGAGCTGTGCTTGCTGCATGCCAAAAAATCACTGTAGATACTTTTGAAAGAATACAATATTTGGTAACTTCGAATAGCTGGAGTTATTTATTAGGAAAAAGTATTATGATCATATCTAAAAGCTGCTTTTTTAAAATAAAAAAATGGCAACTAAACTATAATTTTTCATTACAAATTATCTCAAATTATTTAAGCCTCGTTCATCTGAATAACTTGAAATTAAAGGAGCTGAATAATGATCAACACTATCCATTTAGTCAAAAAAGACGCGCTAATAATTGTGAAAAGCTGATTTGTTAATAACTTGTTGCTGTTGAATCTCAATTTTGTTATGTACACAATAAATATTCTTCCTGTGTTCTATTGAATGTCTATAAAGAATGTGTTTGAGGTTCTGCATGTAGTGCTGCCACACTAACTGAGATCACTGTTTTTGCGGAGATTTTTTTTTCCTTCCCTTTTGACTATTTACTCCTAGTATACAGTATATTGTATTTTAAAGCCAATTGTAATGAGTAATCTTTTGAAAGAAATCATGATATAAAATATTAATTTCAAATTTGATACTGAGAATAATGAATCTCATGTTAGAATTCGTAATATTCTCAATCATTGTATATTTAAAGGAATTCTATAAATTTTTATGATTGTGCTGGGAATATTGGTGTCTATTACGAGCGTAGAATTTCATGAATTTATTGCTTTGTATATACGAATAAAAGTTTACACAAATAAATGCATCATGTTGTGTTTTTTAATTCTTTAATTTTTTTCCACCACAATTTACATTTTATTCTGCTGATTTTGTATTAGTGGCAGAGGATCTGAAAAAAAGAATATATATATAAATAATTGTTCAATTCAAATAAATCAATACGACATATTTTTGATTACAAATAATCTCTTATTCATGCATAGTACAATTACTCTCATATATTCTACTACCACCAACATTTCCTTATTAGGCCCTGATTTGAAAAAAATAATGTTCAGATTATTTTGATTGATTATAATTGTACCACACATACTCACACATTCTCCAATTCGATATCCTGCTTCTTCTCTTCTTTTTCATCTGCAGCTCCACTATTTCCTCCTTCATATGAGAAATACTCATATTCATCGAAAATGTCGTCTTCGTCATCTTCATCTTTATACCAGGGATTGATGTCTACGCCCTGATCCAAAAGCACTTCTTTGATTCTATTTAATGAATTTTCCATCTATTAGAAAGAATAATGAAAGTTTTAGTACAAGAATATATTTGTGAATTAAAAAAAACTCTTACCTTTGTCGATGCGGTGGTTCAACAGACGTAGTACTCTGTTTTGTGGAGTGAGGTTTCTACTCGAATATATATACATGCTAAAATCCCCTCTGCTTTGGGTTATTTCTTCAAAAATATATAAGGGGTGTTACATATTACTGAAATATACCCAACCTATTTTTTTCTGCGCATTCTTATCTCTGTGAATGTTTTTGTCTGAATATTCGATACGCGTGTTTGTCACGCCCCCCATAATACATCAAAATGGAATTTGTTCGTATACAACCACCCACATTTGTTGTTATGTTAGCTTACTGCCAAATCAAAAGTATACAATCTCAATGCATTTAGGATAGCTTGATAAGCTTGTCACAAGTAGTTCTCGTTGTAATTTATTGCAAATTCATGTGTGCTCAAGCATTGAAAAGGAAAACTGATTGGCTTTTCTCGATATCCTCAAGCGGCCGAACTGTTTTGGGGTTATACTCATCTGAAATTATGTTGTTATTTCCTCTATAACTCAAATTATGAAAAATCTCAAGTTTTCAGATCAGAAACGAACAGAAAAAAATACATGAAATTGGAAAGTACAATATTTTTCCTAGGCGTCTGTCAAATTATATTTTCAACCATATCTGAACAATCGGAATTAAAGAGAGAGCAGTTCTTTTTATACATTTCCGCTTTTTTCTACAATGCTATTTTAGATTCAAGGGAAAAATTTCAGCTTTTCCCCAAATCTTTTGATGTTGAATATGCAGATTATTTTTGAAAACCTCTCGCATATCAAAGATGTGTAAATTCATGGAAACATTTTTTTCATTGACTTATTGAAATAGATTTGTTCAACTTTTTAATCTTTTCAAACATTTTCAATATTTTCGTTAAAGACTGCTCAATAATATCTACAATCATCGAATTATTGGAAATTTTTTCGATACATTAAGGTTTTTCCTAAATATGGGATGAAAAATATCATAATTACATCTTTTTTTTTTGAGAGCCCTTTGTTCACGACTCCTTGCATAACGATAATATAACTGACAGATTTTATTTTCACTTGAATGAAATTTCTTCATTGAATCTACTGCTAATTAAACAGTTTTCAGATCTGATGTTTTTTCAAATCAACGAATTGAAAGTATAGATGCAAAATGGAAACTGAATATTGCCGCGATTTACAAAACCTACTCGTATTCGCATTTCAAAGGTTGTTCTTAATGTTCATGGATTCATTCTTTCATCAACTTTCAAACGATTCAAATTGAATGAATTTTTTCAAACATTTCATTTTCACTAATTCTTCAGTTTCAAATTGGAAGAATAAGTACGACCCTGCTCATCTTTGCTTTGTTTATGTAAAAGAGTCCCACAACACTGGAATCCCTTATATTTCTCGACCACGTAAACCAAAAGATTCAAAATAATCACCCCCCCGGTATTCCAATTCAAATAAACGATAAATGCCTACCCAATAATAATTCGAATTCGAAGGGATCTAGACCTATATCTTGTTTATGTAAAAAGCGTCCGCTAGTTCGAGTCTACACGCCTGAAATGTACCATATGACGGTCGATTCTGGTTTCATCTAATTTCTATAACGTGAGTCGGTGCTGAGTGAAAATGCGGATTCGAATCCCGATATTGGGACGCGCCACCTACGCTGAAAATTACAGACATTTAGACAAAATGATAAAGCGATGTTCCCCATAACATACGCACAAAATTTACTTATTTGATGTGAGGAATGTATGCTTACATTACAACTTGAAGAATCACCCTGTATAACACTTTCCAGTATTAAATAATCGTCGTAGTAACAAATCGGATGGGAAAACAATTTGTGATAGTAGAAATGAATCTATTACTAGGGCGAGACTAGGTCGCTCAACTTAACAGATTTTTTCTGATCGATGTAAATGTGAGGAATTGAGGATATCAAATCCCTCGATCCGCTTGCTGACAAACACGCTTTCCATTGATTTTATTCATTATGACAACAAATTTTCAAAACCACACAATCATCCACCCATCATCATTCAGACAAATACGACGTTAACAGAAAAACACCCTTGACCAAATACCAAATACTTTATGAGAATCTATCCAAGGTACCTATTAAGTTAATGCTTTGTTTGTGGTACAAATCACTTCAATCGCGTTCAAGTGTGCCGTGAGAAAAAGAGCACCCTGTACAGTAATGGTTTATTTTCAACGATGTACGTCTCGAAAATATATTCTTTAACACAAATGAATGAAATTGTACGATGATGACGTGAAAAATAGCAAGTTGAAATTGACGTTAGAAAAACACCCTGTATGAAGATTTTGAACAAATACATTATGAGAATCCGTCCAAGGTACCTATTTAGTTGATGCTCTGTTTGTGACAAAAATCACTTCAATCGCGTACAATTGTGCAATGATAAAAAGAACGCCCTGTATACTAATTATTTATTTCCAATGATGTATCCCTCTAAAGTTTATTTTTTTTAACACAGATGAATTAAATTGTACGATTGTGGCATGGAAAACAGCAAGTTGCAATTGACGTAAAAAGAAGAACACCCTGTATATTAGTGGTTTATTTTCAATGATGTATGCCTCAAAAGTTTATTTTTAAACACACATGACTAAAATTGTAGGATTATGGCAGGAAAAACAGCAAGTAGTAATTGACGTTAACAGAAAAACACCCTTGACCAAATACCAAATACTTTATGAGAATCTATCCAAGGTACCTATTAAGTTAATGCTTTGTTTGTGGTACAAATCACTTCAATCGCGTTCAAGTGTGCCGTGAGAAAAAGAGCACCCTGTACAGTAATGGTTTATTTTCAACGATGTACGTCTCGAAAATATATTCTTTAACACAAATGAATGAAATTGTACGATGATGACGTGAAAAATAGCAAGTTGAAATTGACGTTAGAAAAACACCCTGTATGAAGATTTTGAACAAATACATTATGAGAATCCGTCCAAGGTACCTATTTAGTTGATGCTCTGTTTGTGACAAAAATCACTTCAATCGCGTACAATTGTGCAATGATAAAAAGAACGCCCTGTATACTAATTATTTATTTCCAATGATGTATCCCTCTAAAGTTTATTTTTTTAACACAGATGAATTAAATTGTACGATTGTGGCATGGAAAACAGCAAGTTGCAATTGACGTAAAAAGAAGAACACCCTGTATGGAGATTTCGGACAAATTGAGAATCCATCCAACGTACCTATTTGGTTAATGCTTTGTTTGTGCCACAAATCACTTCAATCACGTACAATAGTGTCATGAGAAAAAAGACACCCTGTATATTAGTGGTTTATTTTCAATGATGTATGCCTCAAAAGTTTATTTTTAAACACACATGACTAAAATTGTAGGATTATGGCAGGAAAAACAGCAAGTAGTAATTGACGTTAAAAGAAAAACACCCTGTATAACACAAAAAAGTATCCTATGTCCGTCCCCTGGTTCTAAGCTACCTCAACACCAATTTTGAGTCAAATCGGTATAGCCGTTCTTGAGTTATAAGTGAAGTAACTAACACGACTTTCTTTTATAAATATAGATGACAACAAATTTTCAAAACCACACAATTATCCCCCAAAGTTATATTTCTCGACCACGTAAACCAAAAGATTCACAAACGATAAATGCCTACCCAATAATAATCCGAATAAAATTTCAATGTAAATCGTATTTCACAGATTGATATTATTCTATGTATGAATTCTCATAATGTCAACTTGACAGAAGGTAACTTCAAAAATATTGGGGTTGAAATACCCGTATTTTAGCGATGCAACTGGGGGACCTCACCCGAAAATATTGAAAGCATAATTCTGTAGTTTGGTGAACGTAGGAAATTTTTGATCGATTACAAGGTAATTTATTATTACTTATCTAATAAACTATTATTTGAATTGAATTTCCTTGCAGTGATATCATATGAATACATTGATTCCCAACTCTGAGAAACCAATACCAGATATAATTTGTCCGTTTGAACTAGAGCGCAAGAAAGCTCAGTGCTTGAACCCATTTTTATGATAACCTGAAAGTCCCTGAGAGCCCCTCCCAATTAACAATTCCAATACAGGAGAATGGATAATGCGCGCAAAAGCTCCTGATTTCACGTCAGCGCTTCAATCCTACCCCCTACCAAAGCCTCAGTGGAGGGGGCGTGGCGTTGCGCAACTCACTGTTCAACCGTCCAAAACGAATGACCTTGAAAACGCTGACTCCTCGTTCATATGGGTACAATTTTTGCATAATGGACCTTAGAATTCCTTATGGGGATTTACATGTAAAAATGGGGCATTTTGCGCCAAAACTCTTGTTGCACATCTACTGATATTCACTCTTGTTCATAGAAATCCCTTCAATATTTAGTTGCCTCCTCCTAAGGAGGATCTCTTTCAAAACCAGGTCTGACCACTAATGTAGGGCTATCATCTCCCATAGATTTGTGATGAAATAAGACGATTTTCCCATAATATACGAGCGAAAATATGTCATCATGACATTCATATTTTTATTTTATTTTTGAAGCTTCTCGCAAAAATACGACCATAGACTACATATTATCATACGACGATTCCCATCCGCTACACTTGGCTACCACTACGCTACCGAACTCACAAAAGGCTGCCCGGTTCTCCAACAATATAGATCCGATCATGTTCAAACTTGGAATTCTGCAGTAGAGTTAGGTTCTGAAGGCTGTTCCAAAATTTCAGCCATGCCGGACGTATAGTTTATGATATATAGATTTGTTTTCAATAATTTTCAACTATTTTTTTTTTAATTTTCTAGTTATACCATCCTCACGAAATTCTGCAAGAATTTTCGCGTTGGCATTCTTCAACTAATAACAATGTTTGAATTCAATCGGTTTTGTATTCTTCGAGTTAATGAGGAACAAAAAACTACCAAATTTCAGAAAATTTCAGATGGCTATAACTCTAAAACCGTTTGGACGATTATGCTCATAAACAAACTCAAATGTCACATTCAGGTGCACAACCTAACCTGAAATTTTCAAGCCGCTATCTCCTTCCGTTCTCAGGTTATCGTGACAACAAAAATATTTTTTAATAATTTTTTAATAATTTTCTAGCGATCCGATTCTCACAAAATTTCACAAACGTGCTAAGGTCTATATTCTACAACTATTCACCAAGTTTAAATTCGATCGGATTTATTTTGGTTGAAAACAAAATTATTACTCGGAAACCATTGGGCCGATTATACCCATTAACGAATTTGTCCGTCGTATTGGGATGCGCCACCTACCCTGAAAATTTCAAGTCGCTAGCTCTTTCCGTTCTCAAGTTATCGTGGCAACGGCCGGACGGCCGTACGGCCGTACGGCACCACAGAATTAAATTTCACATTTGGGCAAAACTATAACGCGATGTTCCCCAGAACATACGCGCAATAAATGGACATTCTGCTATGATTGTCTCCAGCCTTGTTTTTTTATAAGATAATTTTTGGAGCATTTTTTTTAAACGACACTTTTTCAAATTTAATTATATCAATGGATTCCTATGATAGAAATGCATCATGAAAGAAATTAAATTTAAAAAAAGTTTCGTTTAAAAAAAATGCTTCAAAAATTATCTTATAAAAAAGGCAATCTACAATGCTTCAATGCCTTAATGCTTCAAAAATTGTCATTACATTTATTTTTCAAGATTAAATGAGCAATCTGCAATGATTCAACTTCGTGGAATGGGTTGTTGCAACTTAGTCTCGGTGCATAGTTTTCACAACTCGAAAGTATCATCGAAATGTCTATAGCAAGGCTGGAGACAATCATAGCAGATAGTCCATTTATTCCTGATATTTGAGTGGGTAGTGGATTACGAACAAATTATTTTAATAGTTCAAAATATATTAACTAGCAACATTATGAAAATACTGTATATAGGAACGTGTCTCACTAGTTAAGGTAGTAAAAGGTAATATTAACCTCAGTGGTCAACGAACAGTAATTTCTTTTGATGATTCCATTATGTTCTTCTTTCCTATTGCCTCCATAAACTACATCAAAACAGTCTTGTATATATTCACAAATTCAAGAATCGAATACTTGAATTCCAAGAGAAAATAACAACTACGAATTGACACTCTAATAGCTAGAAAAGATGACATTTATGAATAGTGATCACAGACAGATTCTGTGTTCACATTCTGTGAATACATAGAACTTACGATGTATTATTGAAATTTTGAAACATCATATCTCCGGAAGTATTTGCTTGATAGAGTTGAAAATGACAACAATGGATTATTATGGTGAAACTGCATCTTAAAAAAAGTTGAATTCAAAAGTTGTACTGTAAAAAAAAATATTTTTTTTTGTTACTCCGAAGCTATTAGACCGATTTTGTCCAATAACGAAATTAACCAAGATATTTTTCCCTTAAACCTACTCTGAAAATTTCAACTGTCTAGCTCGTTCCGTTCGAGAGTTATCGTGTTAACGGCCGGACGGACGGACGGCCGGAGATAATCGATTTTGACCACGGATTCTTAATCAGTGAGTCAAACCAAATCGTTCCAGACCATTTTCAGCCAAAAATTCGAAAATTACTGACATTTGGGCAAATTCATAAGCACTCTGTTCCGAGGAACAAGAGCGCCAATAAATTGATAAGCACTCTGTTCCAAGGAACAAGAGCGCCAAAAAAATAATTCTGATGGGGTTTTACCAGTCACCGTGTGGGGAGTGCTATTGTACATCATCATGTTCATTCATTTAAAGCATCTCTCAAGTTATTCTTTTCTACTCGAGCAATCTTGAGGCGCTTAAGTATATCTCTGTTTTGCCGTTCAACTTCCCCATTTTTATGAGGCCAGTACGGTATCGTGTTATACAGTTTCATCTTTCGCTGTTTGCAAAAAACATTGAACTCCTCACAGGAAAATTGCTTACCGTTGTCTGCTGTTATGGTGACTGGGTTTCCGGGACGACTCAACTGAAATTTTAAGTTTCTCTATAATCTCGATTGTTTTTATTGATCGGCAAATGTTCACTTCCTTGTACTTAGTGTAATAATCAACAACTTCTAACAGGTGGTCGTTACTTGGCAAGGATCCCATCAAGTCTATGGTAATGTCTATGCAGGGCTCAGTTGGCAACTCTCTTCTTTTTACTTGGGGCCGCAACCAAGGTGCAACTTCTGCAAGGTTTGCACACATTTTCAGCATCTTTATCACATTTTGCCCACCAAACTTTACATCATAATCTTGCTTTCATGGCAACAATTCTAGGATGGCCCTCATGTGCTGCCCTCAAAACTTTTTCTCGTAACTGTAATGGAATAACGATTTTTGTGCCCCTTAATAATATAATAATAATATCTCCATGAAAACATAGTTCATTTTCAAAAATTTTATAATTCTTGACACTTTCATCCCATGTTCTATTGTATATACCATTTTTAATGTTCTGTATCTCTTCGTCTTTTCGAGATATCTCCTCTATTTCTCTCAAAGTCACCGCAGCTGGTTTCATTTGTTCTACTATATTTTGTACATAATTTTTGTTGTTAATTTACATAATCTTGATTATGGGTCTGCAAAATATAATTTCAAGTGGTTTATGATCCGTTATTAATTCGAATTCTTTGCCATACAAGAAAATCCTGAAATGTTCTATAGCCCACACCAAGGCTAGGGCTTCCTTTTCTGTTTGGCAATAGCGGCGCTCACAATCAAGTGTCTTGTTACCAAATGCTATTATTCTTGGCCCTAAGGTGTTAATTTGGACTAAAACTGCTCCTAAACCGACTGGGCTTGCATCTGCAATAACAAGAGTTCTATCATCAGGGTTGTAGAACCCTAAATTTGGTATTGCCGTTAGTATATTTTTAAGATTTTTGTAGGCGTTTTGTTGGTCTTCACCCCAAAGGTTCTTTATATCGGCATTTCTTCCGTACTTCTGTCTCAATATTTGTTTGAAGGGTTCTGTCACCGTTGCTAAGTTCGAAATCCATTTTCCAATAAAATTTAGCAAACCGAGGAAACTCTGCAATTCCGATACTGTACTTGGTTCTCGAAAATTCTCAATTGCTGAGATATATTGTGCTAAGAAATCATTAAAGGATACTGTGGGAGGTATTCTCATTATTGAAAGGTTTTTTTCTGGGTTTTCTCTCCCAAACTCTGAAAAATATCTATAAAATAAAAATTAATTATTTTGTGATTTGCTTCTGCGTAAGAAACACAGGATATTTGTCAGAAGCAATCAATTGAACAATGTTGCCTAACAAACAACAACGAAACAACATCAACGAAGAAACAACTATATCATAACGTTTCAGAGTCTATATCAGACTCCTTCGTCAGACGCTTATGAAAATTGTTAGAATTATTTTGTTGATAGTTATTTTGTGAAATTCAAGAATTGTCACATTGACAGTATTTAAAAATCATAGCTAACATAGTTTTACTTAGCGTAGAAATTTCCAAGTTCCAATTTTTGGCGCTCTAGTTCCTCGGAACTGAGTGCTTATCAATTTGCCCAAATGTCTTCGAATATTTCGATGAAAATGGTCTTAAACGATTTGGTTCGACTCACTGATCAAGAATCCGTGGTCGAAATTCATTCTGTCCGGCCGGCCGTAGGCACGATAACTCTCGAACGGAACGAGCTAGAGAGTTGAAATTTTCATAGTAGGTTTGGGGGATAAATATCTCGGCTAAGTTCGTTATTGGGCAAAATCGGACAGATGGTTTCGGAGTAACAAAAAAAAATTTTTTTTCTTACGAAACAAATTCCAAATTAAATTTTTTTTAATATGCAGTTTTATCATAAAAATCCATTCATATCATTTTCAACTCTAACAAGCTAATACTTTCGGAGATATGATTTTTCAAAATTTCAATGTAAATCGTATTTTACAGATTGATATAATTATTCTATGTATGAATTGTCATAATGTCAACTTGACAGAAGGGAATATTGTAACTTCAAAAATATTGGGGTTGAAATACTCGTATTTTAGCGATGCAACGGGGACCTCACCCGAAAATGTTTGAAAATATTACGTAAATATTGAAAGCATAATTCTGTAGTTCAAGAGAGGAGAAAATTTGGTGAACGTAGATCAGGAAATTTTTGATCGATTACAAGGTAATTTTTATTATTACTTATCTTCTTTCATACATGTTTTATGGAATACCTACTATTTGTAGGTACTTTAAACCTATTTTGGGCAATTCTCATACGAAACCCATTTTTTTTTTTGCGTTCTAGTTCCTCGGAACAGAGTGCTTATCAATTTGCCCAAGTGTCTGTAATTTTGGAATTTTTGGCTGAAAATGGTCTCAAACGATTTGGTTCGACTCACTAATCAAGAATCTGAGTGCGAAATCGATTCTGTCCGGCCGGCCGACCAGCCGTAGGCACGATAACTCTCGAACGAAAGGAGTTAGCGGATTGAAAATTGCAAGGTGGTTTTGGAGCGTGAATATCTCGGACAAGTTCGTTAATGAGCGAAATCCATCAAGGGGTTTCGGAGTTATGGGCGATTTTAGTAAAAATATTTTTTATGAATATTTCCGAAACCGATCACTCGATCTATCTGAAATTTAGCATCAAATTGTAGAATCGTGACCTTTATACGCATGTGAAGTTTTGTATTGACCAGAGTACCGCAAAGTGTCAAAAAAAAATTTGAAAATGTGGTGCAGTTCTCATTCTCATGATTGCTCATTTAATCTTGATAAATAAACTATTATTTGAATTGAATTTCCTTTATGATGCAGTTCTATATTATGAATACATTGATATAATTCTCAACTCTGAGAAACCAATACTTTCGGAGATATAATTTGTCTGTTTGAACTAGAGTGCCAGAAAGCTCCTGTCCACAGGGCTTGAACCCATTTTTTTAATAAATGTAGCCAAATATGGTCAATACCAATTGAGCAATTTGCAAAATTGCATTCTCTGTTCAATAAAATACAAGTTGACTCGTTAAGTTTCCTTTTCATAAAATCAGGTTCTGTCATTAGAATCTTTGTATTACTACAATGCATCATGTGATCTCCTTGGATTGTACATACATGTTCTGCTATTTTTGATTTCGGTATGTCTCTATTTCTCAAGTTATTCTTATGCTCTACTTTCTTACTTCTAGTGGTCTTGATGTTTCTCCTGTGTATGATTTACCACAAATACAAGGAATACTATATACACAGTTCTTTGATTTTTGTTTCCCATTTATGGGTTTTGTTTTCGTTAATAAAGACCTAAGATCATTCTGTGTTTTGAAGACGGTTCTTATATTGAACTTAGAACCGATTCTTCTAATTTTTTCAGAAATGCCACGAACATAAGGGATCACATTCAACAGATTGGGTTGCTGTTCTTGTTGATTATTCTGTTGTACTTGTTGATAATTTTGTTGTTCTTGATTATTTGTTCTTCTATCTAAATTCATGATACATGTATTTATGAATTGCCTCGGGTATCCATTTTCTTCAAGACATTTTTTGATGAAATCAATTTCATTATTTCGAATTTCAAGAGTAGAACAAATTAGGTTCGCTCTATCATAAAGTGTTTTAATAATACCTCTTTTTACACTAAGCTGATGGTTTGAATACAGATTTAAATATCTATTTGTATGTGTCTGCTTCCTGAAGACACTCGTTTCGAAATGGTTCGGATACTTAATTATCGAAAGCTGATTATTTTTCTCTATTTCCAAAGTCAATTTTATTGTAGGTTCCTTTGAATTTATGAAATCGAAAAATTTGCCTAACCCTTCTCTACCATGTTGCCAAATTACAAATATATCGTCAACATATCGCCACCAAGCATTAGGTTTCAACAAATATGTATCCACAAATTTTTCATCAAAATTTTCCATGAATATATTAC
Source organism: Halyzia sedecimguttata (assembly GCA_937662695.2). Lineage (NCBI taxonomy): Eukaryota > Metazoa > Arthropoda > Insecta > Coleoptera > Coccinellidae > Halyzia > Halyzia sedecimguttata. Next base: position 17,673,394 of record OW569415.2, read on the forward strand.
TCATGACAGGTGATAAAGGCGAACCCATTGCCATTCCAAAATTTTGTCGATAAAAAACATCTCCTAGTTGGGAATAGGTAGTATTCAAACAAACATCAAGCATTTCCATAATATCATTGGCATTAAATTTTGAATCTTTAATTATCGAGTCATCATTGTCTAATTTCGTTCAAACTATTTGAAGCGACTTATCGACAGGAAAGATTCTAAATTTAATGCCAATGATATTATGGAAATGCTTGATGTTTGTTTGAATACTACCTATTTCCACCTAGGAGATGTTATTTATCGACAAAATTTTGGAATGGCAATGGATTCGCCTTTATCACCTGTCATGAGTAATATATTCATGGAAATACGATAGCAGAACTTTCCTGAAAATTTCATTCTGATACAAGACCGACTTCAGGTGAAAAAGCGCAAAAAACACATATAAGGGTGATTTTCACCCCCTAGTCTCCATTTTAAGAAATTTTGGGTCATATCAAAAGAATGGATATACGATAGCAGAACTTTCCTGAAAATTTCATTCTGATACGAGACCGACTTCAGGTGAAAAAGCGCAAAAAACACATATATTTTCACCCCCTAGTCCCCATTTTAAGAGATTATCACAACAAAGTATATATGATTTTTTCTGGCAATTTTATTCTGTTACAAGGTCGAGTATGGGTGGCATTCTGCACCTATATTCGAAAGAACGAAGTTTAATTGCTCCTTCATGATCACGATTGTAATTCACTTGAAGAGTTGACCACTGGACCACGAATGAAAATCACCTTCAACATTCAATATTCCCTTCTACTTCCAAGAAATTTCCGACATACAGCAATGTGATGGTGCACGCCAATGAGCCTTCGGGCGAACTCGGTGATTTCACAGGATAACTTCTCAGGCTAACTTCACGCCGGTATGAAGTTCAATGTGATGGAATGCATCTTTTATATCTAATTTGCTAAAAATCTTTGCATCTCTCAATTTGGGTAATAGCTGATCCATAGTCGTAAGTGGATGATTTTCTCGATTGATGGCTGCATTAGCCCTTCGCATATCCACACATATGCGGATTTCTCCATTATCCTTTAATATAGGTAGGTACTATCGGAGATACCCAATGGGAAGGACCTTTGACGTCTTCAATGATGTCCCTTTGTAATAGGTCTTAGATTTTGGCCTCTACTTTTTCTTCCAAGGGAATCGTTACTCTCCTGCATGGCTGGCATACAGGGGTAACAGTTCCATCAATTGAAATCTTAACCATTATATCTTTGAACTTCGGGAATTCTTTTGTGCCGATCTGATTTTTATCTGTATTTATTTGGATTACACCCAGTAAGGTTGCTGTTATTCGACTGTTATTGCGTGTATTATTGTTCACCACATAAAATGTTGAATTATCTTCTTTATCTCTAACTTGAATGTTTGCTTCAAAAGAACCAAGTAATTCAAGAGATGTACTGCTTCCATACGCCATATATTTTTTTTTTGGCTTCCGATTCTGATTAGTGACCGTAGCTCCCTTCACTTCCATCATATCCTACGTTTCATTGGAAATTATTTTATATTTACACCCGGAGTCTCTTTTTGGGCGTATGTTCTAGGGGAACATCGTCCTATCATTTCGTCCAAATGTCTGTAATTTTCGAATTTCGAGCTGAAAATTGGCTAATAGACTAATTCGGACTCCCTGATCACGAATCCGGTGTCAGATTTTCGGGTGCCGTCCGGCCGGCCGGCCGGCCGTAAGCACGATAACAGGAGCACCGAAGGTCCTATCGACTTCAAACTTTCAGGGTAGGTTTCTGATCAAAATGCGACGGTTAAGTTCGTTAACGGGCAAAATCGGCCGGACGGTTTAGGAGTTATAGACATTTAAAATTTTGAGGTTATTTCCCTGATATTTCAGGAACTAAAGAAGATGTTGAATCGAAACTTTGTAGTCAGTTCGAGGATATAAACGCGCAACTTTTGGCAAAATTCTGTTATGATCGAAATGTTGGTAATTTTTAAAAAAATATTTCTTTTAATTTTTTCGAAAAAAAAATTTTTTTTTCGTGAACTATTCATCAGATTGCAACAAAAACTTGTACTAACGTCAATTGTAGTATTTTGCAACATTGTGCAAAATTTTGGCTCTATAAGATTTCAATTTCTGGAGATATAAGACAAAATGTGTCAAATTTCCTGGGTCTCTCTCAGTATTTTCATCGATTATTCTATGAACTCTTTGAATTCCACCGAAAACAAATTCAAAGACATAAACATAAAGAATCAAGTCATAGTTTAGACGTCGAAAGAAGGACGATGTTGATCGACTTGAAAAGGTACCTATTTCAAGAAATGCAATAATGAAATGCTTAATTTTTTTTATGGTCACAGAAAATCGTCACAAAAATCTATTTACCTCATTTGACGGCTGTTTGTCAAATCAATTAATTCCAATGATTGATGTCAGATTTCCTACATACCAAGTTCAAACACATTTTATTATATGGAAAACACTTATTATGATCACGTTCTACAGGAATTGATACTAAATAGAAGCTAGATGAAGATTATTGTAATGGAAAATTTGTGTTCCAGAATAATATTAAGGTATTCAACATGATACTGCTTTTTTTCTTTACTGGTCAGTACGGGCCACAAGGAACATGCGCCCAAAAGCTCCTGTCCACAGGGCTTGAACCCATTTTTTTTGTACAGATGTGATATTGGACTCATCTATGTTGTTGGTTCTATATATTTTACTACCGTTGCTTCCTTCCTGGTTATCTCTGTAGTCAATCTTTCTTTTATGTGATTGTTTAGTTTTACATTGATTCCGAAAATGTCCAATTATACCACACTTTTAACAGGATTTTGTTTTACAGGACATAATTTATCCTTAGAAATATGTTTAGAACTCCCACACCTTCCACAAAATATATTTTTAGGATTTCTTTCTGACCAGAAATTTTTATTTGGTTCATTGTGGAATTTCGAATGGATTTCGTTCACACTTTGGGCATCGGTATTTTTTTGAATTTACAATTAGCAGCTTGTTGGCACAATCTCACTAGAAATTTGTCGAACTTCGCTTGCGGCTCTTATCTCATCAACTGGAATACATGTCGCCCATATACTTTGCTTTGTTGAGGGGCAAAATAATCATCTAATTTATTTATTGCTATTCTGAATACATCACTTCCTTCAGCAACCTCAATAGTTGCCCCAGGTAAATTTTCATAAATTTCTTGTAGTTCAGATACCAAAATGTAACAATCATGCACGTTTACGAGCATTCTGTTTTATTCCTGCTACATCCAAATATATATATATAAACTCCTTTTCCAACGCTCCCATCTTACTGCTACTGAGTTTATAACACCATCACACTCAAACTTCCCTAGTGTATAGGATGCCATTTATGTTTACCTGTAGACAATAGAAAAGGAAAATAACCCACATAATCCAAAATGTGATAATGGATTCACAACCAAATGCTTAGCACTTGCAATAACTGGATTTAACCATATAATGATTTCATAATGCAATTTAATGCTAGTGCTCATTGAGCAATTGATTGCTCGGCTATTTTAGTTTCATCATCTGATGATTTTTTTTTGATGAAGATGTACTCACAAAGGAAATCGTTATAATAGTATTTGCAATTTAATGCAAGATTACCTATTCACAATCTAATGCTTGATCACAATATTCGCAATTCAATGCTCGATCACAGTATTTGGTTGGATGAGTTGTAGAAAATCGAAATTTAATGCCTGATTACCATCTTCGCAATTTAGTGCTTCAACACAATATCGCAATTTAATGCTTCAACACAATATTCGCAATTTAATGCATTGATACCAATCGCAATTTAATGCACTGTCAGTTCTCGTAATTGAATGCACTGACAGTTCTCGCAATTTAATGCCACATCATAATATTCGCAATTTAATGCATAAACACAATATTCCCAATTGAATGGATTGACAGTTTTCGCAATTTAATGCCCGGCGACCTTTTGAGATTTGTGTAGTCACCCCACAAGCAATTGAATGCATATTTTGGTACTTGATATTGAACATAGAACAATAGATTGTTGAATTGAGACCTTTGTTGATGAATCACTTATCTATTTGACAGGTTGAAGGTCAAATGAATGGAAACAGAACCACTTCTTAAATCATTGCCGACATGTTTCGATTTTATTCAAAAATCTTCTTCAGGGCTCTAAAAATGATCACAGAGATTATATACACTCAAACCATACAAAATTTCATGTTGAAATAAATAAATAGACATTATGAATAACAACGGATAAATAATACAATTAATCTTAGAAATATGGATCATGCGGAGTAATATCAATAAGTGGAAAAGTTTAACGGGTAATTCCGCAAAAGAAGCACACCAGGAGCTGTGGTGTCACCTATTTTCACTTTTATTTCCGTCTTTCTTGGTTTCTTGGTTGCCCTGTCCTGAAGAAGCCAACTAGCAGAAACACGTGTCGGCAGGTACCAGCAGAATTATTTTTAATCTGCTACTTTTGCGGAATTACCCGTAAAACTTTTCCACTTAATACAATTAATATTTGTATAATACAGTAAATATAAATGGAAAGAACTAGTGTATATGTATTAGGCTAAGACAAAGAATATAACATAGTTGAAAAATGCCATGAGATAGAGCAAAAATCTTGAAAAAAAAAAAAATAATTTTAGGTTATGTATTGGTACTTGGCTTAGAACTGAAAAAGGGAGCAACAATGCATACTTACAGATTTTATCGTGGTCTTATAGTCAGAATCATGAAATGTTTGGAATGAATATTACACCCTTGATACCATAAATTGAGAGAAAATGACCAAAAAGAATTTGCAACAAATTGAAGTTTAAAACCAGTATGTCATGCATGAATTACCTTCCAATAAAGATATATACACATATATAGACATTCATCAATTTGGATCTACAGATGACAGATATGACATTGACGTTCGAGTTGAAAAAAAAAATTATTCAAGTTTTGTCTTTTTCTTTAATTTTGGTTATTAAATAATAATAATCTGTGTTCAACCCATCAATGCCTGTTCTTTTATTAATGGATTTTTCATCTTGTTTAATGAAAATCATTTCATGTAGTAGGCGCTTCTTTTTCTGATGTCCCAATATTTCTATTGCGTCGATAATCATGATTCAGACTATAAGACCACGATAAAATCTGTAAGTATGCATTGTTGTTCCCCTTTTCAGATCTTAGCCAAGTACCAATACATAACCTAAAATTTTTTTATTTTTAAGATTTTTGCTCTTTCTCATGGCATTTTTCAATTATGTTTCATTATTTGTCTTAGCATAATACATATACACTAGTTCTTTCCATTTATATTTACTGTATTATACAAATATTAATTGTATTATTTATCCGTTGTTATTCATAATGTCTATTCATTTATTTCAACATGAAATTTTGTATGGTTTGAGTGTATATAATCACTGTGATAATTTTTAGAGCCCTGAAGAAGATTTTTGAATAAAATCGAAACATGTCGGCAATGATTTAAGAAGTGGTTCTGTTTCCATTCATTTGACCTTCAACCTGTCAAATAGATAAGTGATAGAACAATAGACCAATTTCGGCTCCAATACAAAATATAATAAAGCAATGTTCAACTCAGATCCCATCCTCGTCGCCAAATGTTGTGTTCGTCTTTCTCTGCTTATTATTCTTATTGTATCAAATATCGGCTCTGAGTACACACCATACGTCTTCTCCACTATCTGTATCCATAGATTCCCCTTTTCGTTATTATCAACATCTTGCTCTATATCACTGAATCATAGATCAGATGAACTCAATCATATATATCCAGTGACCCGCGTATGATGCTACCCGAGACGACAGACTGTCAATGATGCTAATACACTACAGGTACATTCATCATTTTATCAGGGTAATGATGATCTGAAGGACCAGATGTTTCGTACCGTGATTGTTTTATCAGGCGGATGAGTTTTTGTATTTTCTAACTTGAGAAACAACGGGTGAAGATTATTAATCTCGTTGATTAATGTCGTTGTGAATGCAAAACCGATGAAAAAAGCGTATACTTAACTTTAAGCACCCAGCACTAATCTCGTAATTACGGCGTAGATTGTTATTTGCGATTAGATAACAATTATGAAGACGAGGAGGAAGTGGTGAAAGATTCGAACACACTAAACAAAAAACAAAGTGTATTCTCTTGTTACCGATACTTTAATATACAAGCATGAAGTAATTATACAAATGTAATATTTATACAATCTAAAATCTTCCTTCTATATGAAAATGCACAGAAAGGAAGAAGTGACTATACTTAGTTGGTACGACAGCTAAGGAGAATAGTATTGTCTCGAGAACTAAGGGAAGCATTAGTGTAGTATAAGTAGTAGGTGTTATCGTATTTGAATGACCAGATAGAAATAAAATAGGAGGTTCCTTCATCTGGGTAAAAACGGGTGAAATATTAACATTGATTGGGGTTTCGATCTTAAAACTGCCCCGATATGTTACAATAATACTCTCATTTGTCATTTTTGAATAGAGTGGTAATAAATGCAAAATTTCGGATGCAAGCTTCAATGATGGCGCTTGCAGGATGTTCAATCTTTGGTATTCGAAATCTGGAATTCGTCCCGCTCATCTCAGCTGACTTCACTTGATTTACCAGTGAAAATGTAAATTGTCTTGAGAACCGATAAATTTCTTAACACTTCAGTTGTTGAATGCATTTAAGAATTCTTCTGGAGTGTTCACAGGAAGCGAGCAATAAATGGCTCTACAATGGTCGACTCTTTACCAGAAATTTCAATCTCGTAAAAACCGAAGTTGTTTTCTGTGAAAGTATTATTTTCAAGGGTTAGACCCCAAAGGGCTACTAAAACCAGTTCTTTCTAGCGATAAATATTCAAGCTTTACAAGCGAGCTCCGTTGTTGAGAAAAACCAAATATACATTCCTCAAAATGTAACGTAATGACAAGTTACAGTGCCTTTGCGTTAGTTCAGGAACCTGTGGGTTGGTATAGTCAAAATAGATAAATTAATGGGTATACCTTATGATGGAAGTTCGTTTACACGATGAAGGTCTGGGAATTGATCAAAAAACCACTTCTTAAAACAACGCCGACTAGTTTCGGTTTCATTCTAAAACCTTCTTCAGGGCTCTAAAATGAACACAAAATTTTTCTATATAGCACACATTATTAAATTAACAGCTAAAATTTTGAAAAACGGGGACATTACAATTGTATATAAATAATATGTGAAGTTGTCTGGACAAAGAAGCAATATTACAATCAACAGAAGCAGCAATCAATCTATCATATCAACAGTCAATATTTACATTTTCAATTTTGACGAACAAATACAATTAAAAGAGGATCTGTGGGAGTTACTTACAGTTTTAACATGGTTTAGATGTCAGAGCATTAAAAGTTGGAAATGAATACACCCTAGAAAACATTAAAAGGGAACGATCGGGACACATTAAAAGGGAACAGCGCAAATTTAGTTCGAAATTCCATTGTAAATTTGATTACTAATTTCATCAACTCAAGATCATATAAAGGAAAAAACTTAGATAACTCAATTATCAGGTGGTGTAGTGAAACAAAGCGTTTTCTGAGAACAAACGACAGTATCGTCATCACAAAATCTGACAAAGGCAGAACAACTGTAGCTATGTCTAGAGAGGAGTACAATGACAAAGCCCTAGATATTTTAAATGATAATTTAACATACTGTGAATTACTAGAAGATCCATCAAAAAGAATTCAAACACAACTCAATAAAATGATAATTGAACTAAACAAAGAAAAAAAGATAAGTGACACCACATATAAGTATTTAAGATGCAATAATGGTTTATGCCCTAAGATTTATTTTCAACCAAAAATACACAAACAAGATCATCCTCTGCGACCAATAGTGGCATATGTCGGAAGTCCTCTTTATAATTTGAGTAAATTCCTATCAAATTTGTTGAATCACGCTTTGGAAAAAAACGAAGAATATGTCAGGAACTCCTTTGAATTTGTAGAATATATAAAAACTGTAAATCTTCCCGACAACTTTATCCTCATATCATTGGACATAGTGTCCTTGTATACAAATATACCTCTTGATTTGGCTTCAACTTTGATAGAGAAAAAGTGGAGTATGATCGAACCACACACAACTCTATCAAGCCAAGAGTTCTTAAAACTTTTTAATTTCTGTGTTGAAAACAGCTTTTTCACCTGGAACAATAAATATTACAAGCAAGTTTTTGGTTTGGGAATGGGAAACTGCCTCGCTCCTGTAGTGGCTGATATTGTTATGGTTGAGATACAAAAGATAGCACTTAGCAGGTTGTCTTTTGAGATTCCATTCTTCAAGAGATATGTCGATGATATCTGTACGTCCATACCTTTAGATAAAGGAGATTAAATCATCGAAGTTTTCAACAACATACATCCTAGATTGAAATTTACCATAGAACTGGAATCACGGGATAACACCTTACCTTTTCTAGACATTCTATTGATAAGAGATTTTAATTCAATAAAAACTAATTGGTATCAAAAACCAAGTTCATCTGGAAGAGTTTTGAATTTCAATTCCAAGCATACCTTTACTCAGAAGATCAACATTATCAATAATCTTGTTAACAGAGCAATTAAATTATCATCCACAGAATTCCAACAAAGTAATTTAAATAAAATCAGATCCATCTTGAAGAAAAATGATTACCCGATAAAAATTATTGACAAAAGTATCCATAAAAAGCAAACCAGTACAGATCTACAGCGGGTTCCTCGTGAAAGTGACAATGAAAATAAGAAATTCTACGCATTAACATACATTGAATCATTGTCAGAACAGATAAAAAGAAAAATTATACTTACCGTTAAACGTCAACATTGCTTTCAAATCTTCCAATACAATCAAAAAACTATTCACAAAAATAAAAGTTCCAACTCCTAAAGAATTACTCAGCAATGTTATCTATAAAATATATTGCACTGATTGTCCGTCTACCTATACAGGGCAAACTGGTCGCTATCTAAAAGACAGAATTTCTGAACACAAAAGAGATTCCCTTAACTATTTCAACCCACTCAAAAAGAAAAAGGAAAACAACACCGCGCTAGTCGAACATGTGGCGAGTACGCTTCATTCCTTCGACTTCAACATAGAATCAGTTAAGGTATTAGGACATCAAGAAATTTTAAGAAAACGGTTACTTCATGAGATGATATCGATTAGACAGGATGAAAATTCTATAAATAAGAGAACTGATATAGAGAATTTAAATACATCTTATTATTACCTTATTGATCAAATTAAAGACAAGACTTAGTTCCTGATTTCAAAACGCTTAATCAACATTCAAACACCTATATATTATGTTATCTGTATGACATATTTCAGATTGTAAATATTAAATAAATGTGCCAGTTGTTTTCCGATCGTTCCCTTTTAATGTTGTCTAGGGTGTATTCATTTCCAACTTTTAATGCTCTGACATCTAAACCATGTTAAAACTGTAAGTAACTCCCACAGATCCTCTTTTAATTGTAATTGTTCGTCAAAATTGAAAATATAAATATTGACTGTTGATATGATAGATTGATTGCTGCTTTTGTTGATTGTAATATTGCTTCTTTGTCTAGAACACTTCACATATTATTTATATACAATTGTAATGTCCCCGTTTTTCAAAATTTTAGCTGTTAATTTAATAATGTGTACTATATAGAAAAATTTTGTGTTCACTTTAGAGCCCTGAAGAAGGTTTTAGAATAAAACCGAAACTAGTCGGCGTTGTTTTAAGAAGTGGTTTTTTGATTGATTCCCAGACCTTCATCCTGTAAACGAACTTCCATCATTGAAAGCAAAGGTCTCAATCCAACAATTATTGGTATACCTTATGTTCTTAGTTGAATATTTTGAATTTAAGTGTGTTTTTTTAGAATTTTTGGCTTGACCCCTTCCTCTTCTTACCAGGCCCACCAGTTTCCATTTCATACAGTTTTCTTCACTGAACTTTTCCTTTTCAAAAGGATTGTGGCCTTAAGCCAGGCAATGAGCTTACCAGCATGAGATATTTGAAAGCTAGAAATGGAATGAAAGTAGAAGTAGAAGAAGAATTCCCGTCCGAAGTTGATATCAAATCATAAAATGGCCGAGGCGTCAGTGAAGTTTGTACAAAATAAAGTATACATTGGATATTCAATTACTAATTTCAACCCACTGTTCGATTTATTACCAAACGAAATATGTAACTTACATACAGATTCAACTTCATCGCTATAACTCAATGAAATGTTTATCAAGGTTTTATGCGCGTATGTTCTGGGGAACATCGCGTTATCATTTAGCCAAATGTCTGTGATTTTCGAATTTTTCGCCGAAAATGGTCTCGAACGATTGGGTTCGACTCCCTGATTAATAATTCGAGGTCAAATTTGATTCTGTCCGGCCGGCCGTCTGTTGCTACGATAACTCAAGAAAGGAAAGAGGTAGCAACTTGAAATTTTCAGGGTAGGTGGCGCATCCTAATACGATGGACAAGTTCGTTAATGGGCATAATCCGGTTTCGGTGTAATTATTTTGTCTAAAACCAATACTAATCCGATCAAATTGAAACTTTGTGAGTAGTTGTAGTATATGAACCTAAGAACGCTTGTGAAATTTTGTGAGAATCGTTTGCTAGAACATTTCTAAGAAAATATTAAAAAATATTATTTATGTCACGACATCCTAACAACGGAAAGAGATAGCGAATTGAACTTTTCAGGGTAGATGGAGAATCTGAATCCGCCATACGATTTTGTTTAAGGGTATAATAAGCAAAACGGATTTGGAGTTATACCCATCTGAAATTTGGTTGTTATTTCCTCAATAATTCGAAAAATACGAAACCGATCCAATTTAAACATGGTTATTAGTTGTAGAATGGCAACGCGGACATTTTAAAAAAATTTCGTGAGGATCATACATTTTTAAAAAATTATTGAAAAAAATTCTATATATCAGAAACTTTTCGTCCGACAATTTTGCGAGAGCCTTCAGAACCTAACTCTACTACCACCTTCTATGTTTGAATACGAGCGGATCAATATTCTTGGAGTCCGAGCAGCCTTGTGTGAGTTCAGTAGTTGGATGGGTGACTGTTACCTCGATAACTCTCGAAGGAAAGGGGACAGAGATTTGCAATTTTCAGGATAGGTTGCACATCTGAATGGGAGAGTTAAGTTCGCTGTTGGCCATAATCGGCCAAACGGTTTCGGAGTTATACCCATCTGGAATATTATTTCCTCGATTACTCAAAAAATATAGACTCGATCGAATTGAAGCTAACTAGTTGTAGATTATCGACGTGAATACTTGTGTATAATTTTGTGAGGACCGTACCACTAGAAAATTGTTAAAAATTACGAAAAAATATTATGTGCCTCATGATTCCTTGAGAACGGAAAGAAATCGTGACTTGCAGTTTTCAGGTTAGATTGCGCAACTGAATACGACATTTAAGTTCGTAAATTAGCATAATCGGCCAAACGATTTTGGAGTTATACCCATCCGAATATCGGTTGTTGTTTCCTCAATAACCCAAAAAATACGAAACAAATCCAATTCAAACATGCCTATTAGTTGTAGAAACCCAACGCGAAAATTCTCGCAAAATTTCGTGAGGATCGTAGCACTAGAAAATTAAAAAAAAAAATCAGTGAAAAAAAAATTGATTCAAGCATTGACGTGAAGTCAGAAGCTTTTGCGCGTATGTTATCTTGTCCATTCTCCTGTATTGGACACTCTCAATCGAATTTACCATGGGGAATTATATTTTCTGAATTGACAATATAATTCACCATTATTCACCATTCGATTAAGAGTGTCCAATACAGGAGAATGGACAACAGAACATACGCGCAAAAGCTTCTGACTTCACGTCATTGCTTGTACCAATTTTTTTTAATATGAGCATTAATTTCAGTGTCTCCTGTAGAATCCTACAGTTACTGTTTATATATAATGTAATTTCCAAACTCTCTGAAATATTGAAATGAACGTTATAATTAAGGTAACTGGTATGCACAAAGCCTATCAGAAAGGATAGGCCAATTGAATATTGAGTGGGAGACAGATGTGCCGAAAGCGTTTTCGAATTCAATCCTTGCTTAATTCATCATGATAAATGTACAACTCGTAACTGACGACTGACTCTGCTGAAAAATTAATATTTGCGTGAAATGGAGGAGAAATATTATGATAACGGAGTATAATCTTCACTTTGAAACAAAGAGATCATTCGGAAGTTTTATGTGAAAGGAATTCCAATGAGGTGGAATTTCTTTATGAAGGTATAACTGCTCAAGAGAACGAAATAATTTTTCATCGAGAACAAATGCAATAATACAGATATAATTCAGTTCTTTCGACTCAGTCTTCTGTATATATCCTGGGAATTAACTTGAAAAAATTGTCAAAAGCACTTATGTAAAGTCAGGATCTTTTGCGCGCGTGTTCCATTGTCTATTATTGCCTAATACGGAGTCAATCGAACTCAAATTCAGTACTGGTATTGTCAAATAGTGGCTCGAACGTATGTGCAGAATGTTATCATATTCTGAGGAATATTTTCTGAGATATAAAATATTTGAAGAATTTTTTTTCAGCGATATTCAGGAAATTTGGCAGAATTAGTTCGCCGGTATTCTACAAGTAATTACCTAGTTTTAATTGGATTGGATTCGTATTTTTGGCGCTCTTGTTCCTCGGAACAGAGTGCTTATCAATTTGCCCAATTGTCTGTAATTTTGGAATATTTGGATGAAAATGGTCTTAAACGATTTGGTTCGACTCACTGATCAAGAATCCATGGTCAAAATCAATTCTGTCCGGCCGGCCGTCCGTCTGTCCGTTAACACGATAACTCTCGAACGGAATGAGCTAGACAGTTGCAGTTATCAGGGTGGGTTTGGGAGATGAATATCTCGGTTGGGTTCGTCATTGAGCAAAATCGGCCGGATGATTTAGGAGTAACGAAAAAAAAAAATTTAGTTTACATTACATTCCGAATTAAATTTTTTAAAGTTGCAGTTTCATCATAAGAATCGATTGATATCATTCTCAACTCTAACAAGCTAATTTTTCGGGTATATCATTTTTAAAAATTTCAATATAACATAGTAATTCTATGTTTTCACAGACTATCTTTCTGTGTTCTATCTGTGTTCACTGGTCATGCATGTAATCTCATTTACTTATACCAGTCAAATATATCTCTCAATAATCTATATTAATCTAACAAACAAAGTATGATTGAATGCAGAATGACCAACTATAGGATTTTATGATTACTCCTACCCTATATGCCCTCGGATAATCCATATGATACCATTTGGTAAGTTCAGAATATCTTCAGTGGAAACAAAACGGGAATATCGGCTAAGTTTCAATTGATATAATATAATTTTCAGAGTAGATTTGAGGAATGAATATCGCGTTTAAGTTCGTAATATAATTTCAAATTAGTTTCTTTTATGAATCAGTTCTATTATACGAATCCATTGATATAATTCCCAACTCAAAGAAACCAATACTTTGTTACGTCCATGGTTTTCATAAACGTCCGAATCGCTGGAAGATGCATCGCCTCGAATTTTCACGCAAAAAACACTCGTCTGACGGGATCGATGCGCACTTATGTTATGTTTCAGGTTGATTCAAGATTAAAATTTCATTCTTTACGCTGACACCGTTGATTGTGAAAGACAGACTTTTTGCTTAGAAATTAGTACTTTAAATTGAAGATCGAATAATTATTCGGATAATTGAGCTAAAGTCAATTCGTGATATTCTTGAACTTGATTAAGATTATCAAATCGCATTGTGCGGATTTATGAGTCTTGAACTAGTTGAGAGGTAAGAGAAATTGAAAATGTGGTGTGCATCGGTTGCGTCAGATTATATTTTAAATGCATATTTCTACAGAGAAGATTCCTGGTCCGGAAGGTTTGATGTACGACGGTTCCAGAATATTTCCAGGTTCCAATTCAGAATTTTGTAACCTGCTTGTGGAAAAACTACAGTCAATCCAGGGAGTTTAACGACCCCTATTCATTCATGCATTGGACCCAATATTGGTGTAAAGAAAACAGCTTTCATGAAAATTGTAGTTCACTCAAATATTGAATTACTTATAATTACTTGTGTTAATTGGAAAGAATTAGGTGAGAATATAAGTTGTGATAGAAATTAGTTATTTATTCATCATCCTGTGGAAGTTAGCAATTCAAAAAAAGTCAAAATCAAACTCGATCCTCAAAATAAAATTTTAGAACGTAACAACTTTCAGAGTTATGATTTGTCAAAGTTTGAACAAGAGCGCCAAAGCTCCCGTCCGCAGGGCTTTCCCACTATTTGAATTAGTGAGGTTTTAACAACCAAATTTCAGATGGGTGTAACCCCAAAACCGTTTGGCCCATGATACCCATTAACGAACTTAGCCTTCGAATTCAGATGCGCAACCTACCCTGAAAATTGCAAGTAGCTATCTCTTTGTGTTCGAAAGTTATCGTGGCGATGGCCACCCATCCAGCTACTGAACTTACTCAAGGCCTCCCGGCATCAATATTTCTTCCATATCTCCAACGATATAGATCCGATCATGTTCAAATTCGGCTGTACAATTAGGTGTGATATCGGACGAATAGTTTCTGAGATATAGAATTATTTTAATAACTTTTTTAAAATTTTCTATTTCAAAGTTTCAATTGGATCGGATCTGTTTTGCTTAAATTATTGAGAAAACAGCATTTCAACTCTGAAACCGTTTGGCCGATTATGCCCATTGAAGAACTTAACCGTCGCATTTGGATGCGCAACCTACCCTGAAAATTTCAATTCGCTATCGTAAGATATCGTGGCGGACCTAATTTTTCGAGACCATTATCGGCAAAAAATTCGAAAATTATAGACATTTTGTCAAAATGATAGCAAGCTGTTCAATAGAACCTTCCCTCCAAAATACAGAATAGAGGGTGCCATTTTTGACGCGCTTGTTCTCCTAAACAAGTTCTAGATTTGAACTTGATCAGAAGTATATTATTGGAGATATTGGGAAAATTATAACGAATACAGTGGATTTGGCGCGCTAAGATACTGTGTACTCTTCATGTATTAAGACGGGTAAATCGTGAATTTTTTTAATTTTTCTCGAATTTTCCAACATAATAAATCGGTATGAAAGTTTCGAAAAACCATGGTCGATTCGTAGAAGTTAAAATATTTTTTTGCAGTATAAGCTTCAGCGCAGTGGTAAGAGGCTATCTTATGTGGAAAAATCCGTCTACTCGATAGACTAAGTGGCATTTTCGTTTGGAAACACCCATATTTCGAAATGGTGGTAATTTCTCGGAATAAATTCGATTGTTTCAGCCAATCACTAATTTCCGAATACTGCCACTTCAATTATCATAATAGACGAGGTCCAGTCATAAGTTTTTGATTTTTGAAAGAATGTCAGTAATCATGACGTGTTTGCATAGATCATTATTCTTAGTGTTCTCTGAAGTAATTCATAATTCATATCTGTCTATGCTCGAATCGATGTTATTGCCTGACATGACAGGTTGACAGACAAATCAGTTTGAAAATAATGAGATATATAATTAAACTTGGTAATAGGATTCTGGAACCAGCTTCGCAAGATTGATAAATGGTTAGATATCCAAAAAAGTTTTATCCATGCGAAAGACTGTCAATTTCATATTTTGCTGAATTCTGGAAGAAATATATATTACAAAGTGAAAATATCCGAAGGAAACTTCATCGATTTGATAAATGCAAGTATTTGATCAGAAGGAACTTATTTAAGCTTGTATTATTGACATTTAAGTATTTCTGCACAGAACATACGTTCTCTCCGATTTCTTACTTTGTGTTCTATACTGAAATATAAGAATCTTCTGAGAAATTGGTGAAAGAAAACAATTGCGGAACAAGCTTCTGAAATCTTCCTCACTTCACTAACATTTCGGAATACACATTTTGATACTATCCACTCTCAGAATGATATAAAACAATCTATACATTCTTGTCAAGGGTTTCACAAAGCTTTGACAGCTCTTAGTTGCCAAATCAACGTAGTTCCGATTCCCAGTTCATTATGTGATATGATGAGTTTTGTGAGCTTTTCCGTATTATTATAGAAATTTTTCAGAATTTGGGAGAGAAAACCCAGAAAGGAAACATTTAATAATGAATATACCTCCCAAAGTATCCTTTAATGATAGAACACAGTGATTCCGTTTACTTGGAGAAGGAAACATCCAGCTGTGAGATCCCTCATTTTGAACGGAGATATTATAGAATGGAAGTCTGAAGTTAAATATCTAGGAGTAACACTAGATAATAAACTTCTATGGAATAAGTCCATGTTGAAATCACTGCTAGTAAAGCAATTAAGGCTTTAATGGCGTGCAGAAATCTAGCCGGTAAGACTTTGGGCTTCAACCCCAAGATACTGCGATGGTTGTACGACTCATGATTGTAAGACCCATAATCACGTATGGGGCAGAGGTATTGTATACAAAAATGAGTCAGAATAGTAAGAGGAGAACCCTCAAAAATACAAAGGCTCTGAACTTACCAAAGTATATATTACCATTATCATTTGGATTATCCAAGGGCATATAGGGTAGGGATATATCAACAAAAAATTATAATATCTAATAATAATTTCTAATTTGGCATTCAATCATAATTTGTTTTCTAGAACAGAAAAAAATGTGACATGACTATAGAAAGATAAGATAACATGTATGAACAGTGAACACAGATAGAGCACAGACGGATAGAATTCTCATTCTTTGAAAACATAGAAGTTCGATGTATTATTGAAATTTTGAACAATCTTATCTCCGAAAGTATTAGTTTGTTAGACTTGAGAATGATATCAATGGATTCTTACAATGAAAGTGCAGCTAAAAAAAATTTAGTTTGAAATTTGTAATGTGAAAAAAAAATTTTTTTTCGTTACTCCGAAACACCGATTTTGCCCAATAACGATCACAAACAAGATATTCATCTCCCAAACCTATTCTGAAAATTTCAACTGTCTATCTCATTTCGTTCGGGAGTTATCGTGGTTACGACCGGCCGGCTACGAACTATGATCATAGGTCCAAAAGGCCTCTGACTCGAAGAGGTTTCAACAAGATGCACTGTGAACTTGAGGAAGTCTGTTGGGATTTTGGTACTGCAAAATCGGATTGCGGTGAATGTTTCGAAGAATTCCATAAGGTAATATTAGATATTTTCACATTTTCCCAAACAAGCGAAAAGAATACATAACACACAAAAATACAATGGGTGGTTTTCTCATGAACATCGTAAAATGAGCGAATCACTACTTTTCGTTCGGGAGTTACATGCTAGGTATGGAACTAATAATCTGTTAATTTTATGGAATAATTTAACAAGAAAATATAGGAAGGCAATAAAAATGGCGAAAATTTCATATTTCAATAGTAAGATTGAAGGATCGAATAATAAATGTAAAATGGCTTGGCAGTTAGTCAACGAACATTTAAAGAGAAAAACAGATACTACACCCTTGGACATAACGCATTTGAAAAACAGATAGAAGAAATATTGATCGATAATGTCTTTTACTCGATAGGTGATTTAGAATCATTCTGGTGAGTGTGCGTCTGTTCGGTAACTCAATAAAATAATGAAATGCAGGGGACTATATGTAAGGTGGAAGAAAGTTTTCTTACCAATATGTCCCTTCAGTCCTTTGCTTGGCTCTCCAGGCTAAATGTGGGAGAGATTAGGAAATAGGAATAAAAGGAAAAGGAATGAGCACTCGAAAAAACTGCATTCGCCACACGGAGAAAATATGAAAATTAATGTTCTCTGAATATTTCCGCGAAAAGACCCGCCGTCTCTTCAAAAATAAACTTTCTTTCAGTACCGTAACCGGGGGTTACTCTGAACACAAGGGGTTACTTTGAACAGATACGTTGTAAAATCGAAAATCCTCATAGCGGGCTTAGTTCCCAAGCTAGCGACCTCTAGTTGGTACTCAACATTGAATGATCACATGTAGACGGCTCTGCGATCGCGAAACGTTGTCAGGTTGGCTAACCTGAGCCGCTGCGCGCCTTTTTATCGGAATGGTGAAATCAGCTGTTCTGAGAACAATCCTCAAACCTCCTCTGCCGCAGCGATCGTGTTGTGAAATGCCGTTTCAGGTGAGTTATATATTTGTTATCAATCTATTGGCAGCATTTTGTTTTTTGGTTTCATATCTCTAACTCATTTCGTTGATTTTATATGGCTAATCTAGTAAAAAACAGGAACTTTGACGGGTTACTTTGAACATCGCGCTTTCGTCTACTTTTTGTTCATTAGGGGCAAGCCAACATGCCGTGAACTTATATTCGCAAGTTAGGAACTCGGATGTACCGGAATTATTCACCAGAAATTCTTGCCAAGGCAGTAGAAGTGTTCAGCTGGAAAATCAACTATGAGGGCTGCTTCTACTGAGTGAGTTTTTTTTCTGTTTACGTAGGTACCTACTAGAGCACAATCAAATCCATTGTTGTTCCTAGTTACGAATATTTTCTTGTTTTAGATTCAACATTCCCACTGGAACAATTTGCATGTACATGAAAGCGGCGAAGACAAACGCAGCAGCTGCTAAGCTCTCAATTGTAGCGAAATCGCCAGGACGTCCAAACATATTTTCGGCTGAATTTGCGCGCACATAGTGGCAGTTGGTATCTACGGCTTCCCATGCTCCATGAGAGATGTAAATGTTCTCAATAAAGTTATAATTTTTGTGTTTATTTGTGCATTCTTGAGTAAACTCAGCGAAAAAAAACTGAATTTATAATTTTAGGAGCATTCCGATGAAAAAATAAACATTGCCAGGGATTCACGAGCTAAACCGTGAAGGAAAACCGACATTATTCTTTCAAAAACCCATACTTGCATATTCAAGGGGTTTCTATGAACGGGCGCCCAAAACTGGCATTTTATACTGTAAACGAACTCTTGTTCAAAGTAACCCCTTCTTAAGGGGTTAATTCTGAACAAAAAAAACTATGCCCCCAACACCTTCTATTGAAGATAATCGAGTCGTACAAACGGGAAATTGAAGCTGAGATGATAAGCCATCGATTGGTTAAAACATTTTTCAAATATCTGCAGAAATGTTTGCGCTGTAGTGAAATTGATGCAAAACTTGTTCAAAGTAACCCCCGGCTATGGTATCTCAACTGTTAAAAATTCAAAATCCGACTAACTATCATGTAAACATCATATGAATCGAAAACCCGAAACACAGCGCTGTTGCCAAGTGTCCTTTCAAACTTTCCATGAAAATAATATGCGCAAACAGATGTATTTTTTTTTTATAATTTATTGATTTTATTTGTAGATATTATTTTTTATTTTTACATGAAACATTGGAATGAATACTTGCTATTTGTTCGTTTTGATTATGATTGGGATTTTGTTTTTATTTTTGCAGTGAAAACTTGCTTTGGCTTCCTTATCATTTTTTTTTGTGTTGTGTTGTGATATTGTTATATCTGTAAGTTTATCTATTTTATCTGATCTGTTTAAACAATGCTTGATATTGTAGAAGAACCAATAAACTCTCTCTCTCTCTCTCTCTCTCCGGACGGACGGACGGACGGCCGGACCGAATCGATTTTGACCATGGATTCTTGATCAGTGGGTCGAAATAAAACGTTCAAGACCATTTTCTGCCAAAAATTCACAAATTACAGACATTTCGAAAATTGATAAGCACTCTCTTCCGAGGAGCAAGAGTGCCAAAAAGCAGAAAGCCTGGTATTCTCTTACCAGGTACATTTCACCAGCCAATCTTTCTAGTGACGGAACGATTGAGAATGTAAGCTTCGAAAAGAACTTCACTACGTGCTAGGTAGGAAGAAAGACTGGGACAGAGGGTACACCACCCAAGTTCTTAGAAAAAATTCCATTTAACACACAGGTGGTTCAAAATTCAATATAGGATCTGGCGCTGGAGCATAATATGGGGCAGACACCAAATGCTCACTATCGCTAGGCTCCTATCTGAGCGTCTTTCAGGCTGTATAGAAGTGGTTTTCGTTACTATAAATTAATGTACGAATTGTAATAATTCATTACCATGCACCGGATTAATTATAATTCGGACCAGTCGAGACCACGGGTTAATCCAACATTTTGTTGAAATGGGCGACGGTCGATTTTCGAAACGAAAATTCCCGGAGAAATTAAATTATTTATTTTATTTCAATTTCATTCAGAATGTTCGAGCTCATTTAAGAAACCCAGCCTACGTGGAAAAGCGCGATACGCGGGCCCTTATCTCCCTCCGCGAGTTTTTGAGCGTATGTTCTGGGGAACATCGCGTTATCATTTTGCCCAAATGTCTGTAACTTAATAAATGTAAAAATAATTAGATACATAAAAGGCCGTGATCTTGTTGAATGGTTTCTGAATTTTATACCTATTAAAGAGCATAAATCAGAGTATTTATTGCAGGTATGTTCTGGGGGACATCGCGTTATCATTTTGCTGAAATGTCTGTAACTTAGGAATTTTTTGACGAAAATGGTCTCAAACGATTTGGTTCGACTCCCCAATGAAGAATTCAAGGTCAAGTTTGATTCTGTCCGGCCGGCCGTCCAGCCGTTGCCACGATAACTTGAGAACGAAAAAAGCTTGCGACTTGAAGTTTTCAGGATAGGTGGCGCATCCCAATACGACGGACAAGTTCGTTAATGGGCATAATCGGCCCAGTGGTTTCCGAGTAATAATTTTGTTTTCAACCAATATAAATCCGATCGAATTGAAACTTGGTGAGTAGTAGTAGAATATGAACCTAAGCACGTTTGTGAAATTTTGTAATAATCGTATGGCTAGAAAAGTATTAAAAAATTAGGTATTAAAAAATATTTTTGTCGTCACGATAACTTGAGAACGGAAAGAGATAGCGACTTGAAGTTTTCAGGTTAGGATGTGCATCAGAACGTGATATTTCTGAGCATAATCGGCCAAACGGTTTTAGAGTTATAGCCATCTGAAATTTGGTTGTTTTTTGTTCCTCATTAACTCGAAAAATGCTAAACCTATTGAATTCAAACATGGTTATTAGTTGTAGAATGCCAACGCGAAAATACTTCCGAAATTTCGTGAATATAGTATTTGTAGAAATTTGTTAAAAAATTGAAAATTAAAAAAAAAAAATTCTATATATCAGTAACTATTCGTTTGAAATTGCTGAAATTTTGCAAGAGCTTTTACAACCTAACTCTACTGCCAAGTTTCAAGTTTTAACACGATCGGTTAAATATTGTTGGAGATTCGAGCAGCCTTGTGTGAGTTCAGTGGATGGGTGACCATTGCCTCGATAACTTTCGAACGAAATGAGATAGGAACTTGCAATTTTCAGGGTAGGTTGCGTATCCAAATGGGAGAGTTCAGTTCGTTTTTGGGCATAATCGGTCTAACAGTTTCCGAGTTATACCCACCTGGAATAATAAATTTTGTAAGAAATGTACCCCTAGAAAATTTGAAAAAAATGACGAAAAAAAAATTGAAGAACCGTACCCTAAAAAATTTCAAAAAAATCACGAAAAAGAAATTGGTTCAAGCACTGACGTGAAGTCAGAAGCTTTGGCGCGTATGTTCTATTGTCCATTCTTCTGTATTGGACACCCTTAATCGAATTTACCATGGTAAATTATGTTGTCCATTCTCCTGTATTGGAGAATAGTGAATTCGATTAAGGGTGTCCAATACAGAAGAATGGACAATAGAACATACGCGCGAAAGCTCCTGACTTCACGTCAGTGCTTTAACCAATTTTTTCCACATGTTGTTGTAGTTTTTGGATATTTAGGATGGACGTGATCCTAGGTATGGATCTGCTGAGCTCGCACGACTTCAGTATCGACTTTCGGACGTCACGGTGCTTCCTAAAGGGAGAGCCGCTGGAGGGGTCTGAACGGCTGGTCGAGACACCGCAGAACTCAGCTATCCACTCTCTGAAGTCAAGGGAGAAACGAACCCTAAAGGAGTTTCTCGAGAACGAGCTGGGGAAATTCCAAGAAATCCAAGGCCTGACTAACATGATCGTACACGATATCAAGCTCAAACCCGGAACAGAACCAATCAAGCAGAGGTACCACCCGTACAATCCCAAGATGCAGGAAATTGTCAACCAGGATGTTGGCAAAGTACATAATAGAACCATCCAATTCACAGCGGAGTTCTAACGTTGCCATCCTTAAGTAAACCAATGGGAAGCCCAGGTTCTGCATCGACTTTCGTTCCGTGAACGAAGTCACCGTGAAGGATGCCTATCCATTACCCCATATAGCAGGAATTCTAGACAAACTGAGCCGAGCCAATTACATATCGACACTGGACCTGAAGCAAAGTCATTGGCAAGTTCCTCTTACGAAGAAAAGCAAACCCTATACTGCCTTCGCCGTACGGCACCGGGGTTTCTTCCAATTCAAGATAGTGCCCTTCGGGTTACACTCCGCCGGGGCGACGTTCCAGAGGAGTCTTGACCGAGTCATAGGCCCAGAAATGGACAATTACGCCTTCGCCTATTTGGATGATATAGTAGTGTTAGGCGAAACCTTTGAGGAGCACCTAACCAACCTGAGAGCCGTATTCCGACGCCTGCGACAAGCTAAACTCAAGATCAACACCGACAAGTGTTTGTAAGGAACTCGCTGAAATATTTGGGACATATGGCGACCACATGAGCCTCCGATGGTTACAATCAATCTCTCCGTTAGGAAGGATCGCAAAATCAAGTACCGAACGGGGGCACTGAACCTTGAGGCGGATGCGCTATCACGGGACCCCATTCCCAGTCGTGAAGAATCCTGTTTAGCGGAAGACGTGGTTCTGTGTCCGTGGTATACGAGGAAATATCAGGAGGTCACGAAAGACCCGACTTCACATCCCGACTACAGGATACAGGAAGGCAAATTATACTGGCATTTTTGAAGCTCAAACGATTTTATGGAGATCGAAATGGGATCGCCCTGGATATTGTGCATTCCCACCGAGAACCGTCCGTCCGTATTACGAGAAAACCATGATGAACCAGCCGCCGGTCATCTGGGCATAGCGAAGACCATATCCAGGTTGGCTCAGAATTACTACTGGCCAGGGATGTTCAGGGGAGTGGCCCAGTATGTGCGAAGGTGCGAACAGTGTCAAAAGTACAAAATCAGCCAACAGAAGCCGTCGGGTAAAATGCAGCCTTACCCCATTAGCGAACCATGGAATACCGTGAGCACCGATTTGATCGGTCCACTGCCCCGTTCCAAGAAGGGTAATATCTTCCTGGTGATGTTTCAAGATCGCTTCTCTAAATGGGTGGAATGTAAGGCCCTCCGGGCGGCCACGGGCAAAGGAATGGCCCAGGCGTTCTACGATCAAGTGGTTTTGAAGTTCGGCTGTCCCCGGACCGTGATCACCGATAACGGTTCCCAGTACGATGGAAAACTGTTCAAAGGAAGTCGCAAGGGCCTGGGAATCTGACATAGATTCGCCCCAGTATGCTCACCACAGAGCAATCCTGTCGAGGGGACGAACCGTACTATCAAGACGATGATAGCCCAGTTCTGCGAGGGAGAATACTGTAATTGGGAAGAACACGTAGGAGAGTTGACTTTCGCATTTCACTCAGCGAAACACGAGTCTACAGGATCTACGCCAGCATTCCTAAATTTCGGGAGAGAAGTCCGCTCCCCCCAGAGTAGTGAGTATGGTAAGAGCGGAGGTGATAGCGAGAGCAATGGGGGTTTTGAAAATAACTACCCTATACGATTTACAGTAATTTATTTAATATTTTGACGAGTTTCGTCGACACAGCGACTTCATCAGACTACCTCATACTAAATTCTTAACAAGTAATGATCTCCCTATACCTAGATGACATGGACACAGAGTCTTATTTAAAACTAATTACATGAGAGACTTATTCAAAACAAATTACATGATCGACTTATTTAAAAGTAATTACATAATCTCATACTGCTAGTTCTTTGTACACATTTACAATAATTCATTCCTAACGCTTTTATAAATTGATTCTCTATTTGAATAGATTGAGTAACGGAGAAACATTTAGATCTAATTGTTCATTAAGTAAATTACCCGTTTGTTTTCCTCTATTTATTTCCCCCATTTCCCAATGATTGAGTTACGCACCTTTATTCAAATTGTGTAGAATTTTGAAATCCGGGTTAAACATGTTCTGCAAATAAATACTTCGAATAATTTGAATTAATTTTGTTGTTCTTGTAGCTGTGATTATGTTCCTTTTTTCTTATGCCAAAATTTCTACAAGTTTTTCCTATATGTATATGATTTATCACAACTCCCGCAAATTGAGTTGATAAACACCGGATTTATCTTCTGTATTCCTATTTGCGCGCGTGTTCCGCAAGGAACAGCGTGCTAGCATTTCGTCACAATGTCTGTATTTTTCGAATTTTTTTTCGAAAATGGTCTCAAACGATTGGGTTCGACTCCCTGATGAAGAATTCGAGGTCAAATTCAATTCTGTCCGTCCGGTCCGGCCGTTAGCACGATAACTCTCGAACGGAACGACTTAGAGCGTTGAAATTTGCAGGGTAGTTCTGTAACGTAAATATCTCGGACAAGTTCGTTAACGGGCGAAATCCACCGAGCGGTTTCGGAGTTAAGGCCGTTTTTAGTCAAAACGTTTTTTATGAATATTTCCGGAACCGATCACTCGATCTTTCTGAAATTTGGCATTAAATTGTAGAATCATGACCTTTATATGCCTGCGAAGTTTTGTTTTGATCGGACGGCCCTAAAGTGGCAAAAAAAAATTTCAAAAATTCAAAAATTTTGTTTTCAGGATAACTCGAAAAATACTGATCTGATTAAATTGAAACTCAGTAGTTAGATGCAAAAGACCAATGCAAACACTTTTGCAAAATTTCGTGAAGATCACGTGACATGAAAAAAATAAAAAAATTACTACTATTTTCCGGAATACTTTGCTTAAAATGCCGAAACCTATTTTTTTGAGGTTCATGCTGCCTTTCCGGGCATTTTTCGTTGTGCGCATGCGCAGATGAGAAGTCATTTAACTGCTGTAGTTTTCGTCAGAGAGGATTGGGGTTTTGGGGTGGCGGATGCTATTCCTCCATAGAATCCAGATCGCTGATGAGGGTCTGCGCATGCGTGGATTAAAGATGTGATATCTCCCGAACCACTAGTGTTGGAGAATCGGAGTTTTTTGTATGGTGTGTGATTTTGAGAGGACTTTAAGCTGTGAGTAAATTGCGCATGCGCAGAAGAGAAGTGACTGTTTTTGGGTTGGATGGGTTATATTGAGAGTGCTGAGTTGTATTGTGAGGTTTTAAGACAATATTCATGGCAATTCATAGTAAGGACAAGATAGTTTGGGGGATGTAGCGTTGTTTCCGAGTTTAAGTGTCCGTACCTTGGCCCTGGGGCTAATTTTAGAAATTGATGTTACAGGTATTTTTCGTTATGCGCATGAGCAGACCTGATTTTGACAGAGCTTGTTATTTTGAATTCATACCTACTGAGTTTAGTGTCAAAAAATTTGCGGAAGATCTACTGAACTCACACAAGGCTGCTCGATTTCCAACAATATATATCCGATCGTGTTCAAACTTAGAACTTGGCAGTCGTGTTAGGTTCTGAAGGCTCTCGCAAAATTTCAGCGAAATCGGATGATTAGTTTTTGATTTATAGAATTATTTTCAATAATTTTCAATGATTTTTTAAAAATCTTCAATTTATACGATTCTCTCAACATTTTACAAGAACTTTCGCGATGGCATTCTACATCGAACAACCAGGTTTGAATTAGATCGGTTCCTCATTTTTCGAGTTATTGAGGAAATAACAACAAAATTTCAGATGGGTATAACTCCAAAACGGTTTGGCCGATTATGCTTATAAACAAACTCAAACGTCACATTCTGATGTACAACCTAACAAAAAAATTTCAAATAGCTTTCTCTTTCCGTTCTCAGGTTATCGATAAATGAAAAATATTTTTTAATAATTTTTTTTAATTTTCATTTTAAAAATCTTCTAGTGATACGATTCTGTCAACATTTTGCAAGAACTTTCGCGTTGGCATTCTACATCTAACAACCACGTTTGAATTAGATCGGTTCCTTATTTTTCGAGTTATTGAGGAAACAACAACCAAATTTCAGATGGGTATAACTCCAAAACGGTATGGCCGATTATGCTTATAAACAAACTCAAACGTCACGTTCTGATGTACAACCTAACAAAAAAATTTCAAATCGTTTTCTCTTTCCGTTCTCAGGTTATCGATAGATGAAAAATATTTTTTAATAATTTTTTTTTAATTTTTTAGCGATACGATTCTCACCAAATTCCACAAAGAGGCTTAGGTTCATATTCTACAACTATTCACCAAGTTTCAATTCGATCAGATTCATATTGGTTAAAAACAAAATTATTACTCGGAAACAATTGGGCCGATTATGCCCATTAACGAACTTTTCCGTCGTATTCGGATGCGTCACCTACCTTTTATTAGAGCAAAAAACTATTTAGATAAACTAATTGATGTTGTTTGTATGCATAGTAATAAATAAACGAGTATTGTTTAGTACGTCTTTTGTTCTCTAAGTGTTAAATTAAAATTGACGGAAATAAATTGGGTTGGGATAAAGTATGGAACCAAGTAAATATCTTTTGAACGAAAGGAACGATATTTATCAAAATTTGCAGGTAAGTGCAATGGACAAAATGCATCTGATGTACATTTTTTTGTTAATAATATACTTCCGGTTTAACCAGAAATGCCATCAACTTCTTTAATTTAAATGGGATACCCTATATATTTTTACTGACTTTTGAGAGATCTCGTTATTTTCAATTCATACATACTGAGTTTAGTTTCAAAAATATGTAAAACGAGGAATAACTCACTGTTAGTTGTGCAATAGGTGTACATTTCATTAATGAAATGTACACCAATATACCACAATAAATTAACAGTGAGTTATTCCTCGTCTTTACAAATTTCTTGACACTAAACTCAGTATTTTTCCATCAAATCCCAAATAGCATTGAAATACGAAGGCGTGACTAACAAACGAGAGATTGCTGAAATCACGAGCGAAAGAGATAGAAAATGTGAAATTTGTACGCTACTGCTGTTCGTTTCACGGCCAAGGTTATATTCATAAACATGTATCTGGTCTAGTTTTTACTTCTTGGCAATTATCTAGTCTATGTCATTTGATGTAGATGTGGATATTTTGATACGAGAAAAAGAATATAATTATACTGAATCGTTAGTGATTTTGGTGTGTTTTTGCGCGCGTGTTCCGCAAGGAACAGCGTGCTATCATTTCGTCACAATGTCTGTATTTTTCGAATTTTTTTTCGAAAATGGTCTCAAACGATTAGGTTCGACTTCCTGATGAAGAATTCGAGGTCAAATTCAATTCTGTCAATCCGGTCCGGCCGGCCGGCCGGCCGTTAGCACGATAACTCTCGAACGGAACGACTTAGAGCGTTGAAATTTGCAGGGTAGTTTTGTAGCGTAAATATCTAGGAGAAGTTCGTTAACGGGCGAAATCCACCTAGCGGTTTCGGATTTAAGGCCGTTTTTAGTCAAAACGTTTTTAATGAATATTTCCGGAACCAATCAGTCGATCTTTCTGAAATTTGGCATCAAATTGTAGAATCATGAGCTTTATATGCCTGCGAAGTTTTGTTTTGATCGGACGGCCCTAAAGTGGCAAAAAAAAATTTCGAAAATTTTAAAATTTTGTTTTCAGGATAACTCGAAAAATACTGATCTGATTAAATTGAAACTCAGTAGTTAGATGCAAAAGACCAATGCAAACACTTTTGCAAAATTTCGTGAAGATCACGTGACATGAAAAAAATAAAATAATTACAACTATTTTGCGGGAAACTTTGCTTAAAATGCCGAAACCTATTTTTTTGAGGTTCATGCTGCCCTTTCCAGGCATTTTTCGTTGTGCGCATGCGCAGATGAGAAGTCATTTAACTGCTGTAGTTTTCGTCAGAGAGGATTGGGGTTTTGGGGTGGCGGATGCTATTCCTCCATAGAATCCAGATCCCTGATGAGGGTCTGCGCATGCGTAGATTAAAGATGCGATATCTTCCGAACCACTAGTGTTGGAGAATCGGAGTTTTTTGTAAGGTGTGTTATTTTGAAAGGACTTTTAGCCGCGAGTAGATTGCGCATGCGCAGAAGAGAAGTGACTGTTTTTGGGTTGGATGGGTTATGTTGGGAGTGCTGAGTCGATATTGTGAGGTTTTAAAAGAATATTGATAGCAATTCAGTGCTCGGACACTAGTCAGTTTGGGGGAAATACCGTTGTTTCCGAGTTGAAGTGTGCATTCCGTGGCCCTGGGGCCAATTTTGAAATTGATGTTACCCCTTACGGGCATTTTTCGTTATGCGCATGAGCAGACCATCAGTGATTTAACTGCTGAAGTTTTCGTCAGAGAGGATTGGGGTTTTGGGGTGGCGGATCCTATTCTTCTACAGAATCCCCTGGTGAGGGTCCGCGCATGCGTGGATTCAAGAGGCGATATCTCCTGAACCACTTCTGTTGGAGAATCGGAGTTTTTGTAAGGTGTGTGATTTTGGGAGGCCTTTCAGCCGCAAGTAGATTGCGCATGCGCAGAAGAGAAGGGACTGTTTTTGGGTTGTATGGGTTATGTCGGGAGTGCTGAGCCAATTTTGTGAGGTTTTAAAAGTATATTCATGGCAATTCAGTGCAAGGACAAGTCAGTTTGGGGGATGTAGCGTTGTTTCCGAATTGAAGTGTTCGTACCGTGGCCCTGGGGCTAATTTTGAAATCGATGTTACCCCTTACGGGCATTTTTCGTTATGCGCATGAGCAGACCATCAGTGATTTAACTGCTGGTATTTTCGTCAGAGAGGATTGGGATTTTGGGGTGGCGGATGCTATTCCTCCATAGAATCCACTGGTGAGGGTCTGCGCATGCGTGGATTCAAGATGCAATATCTGCTGAACCACTAGTGTTGGAGAATCGGAGTTTTTTGTAAGGTGTGTGATTTTGGGAGGACTTGCAGCCGCAAGTAGATTGCGCATGCGCAGAAGAGAAGTGACTGTGTTTGGGTTGTATGGGTTATGTTGGGAGTGCTGACCCGATATTGTGAGGTTTTAAAAGAATATTCATGGCAATTCAGTGCAAGGACAAGTCAGATTGGGGGATGTAGCGTTGTTTCCGAGTTAAAGTGTCCGTATCGTGGCCCTGGGGCTAATTTCTAAATTGATGTTACCCCTTACGGGCATTTTTCGTTATGCGCATGAGCAGACCATCAGTGATTTAACTGCTGGTGCTTTCGTAAGAGAGGATTGGGATTTTGGGGTGGCGGATGCTATTCCTCTATAGAATCCCCTGGTGAGGGTCTGCGCATGCGTGGATTCAAGAAGCGATATTTCCTGAACCACTAGTGTTGGAGAATCGGAGTTTTTTGTGAGGTGTGTAATTTTGGGAGGACTTGCAGCCACGAGTATATTGCGCTTGCGCAGATTAGAAGTGAATGGTTTTGGGTTGTTTGGGTTATGTTGGAAGTAATGAACCGATATTGTGACGTCTTAAAAGAATATTCATGTCAATTCAGTGCATGGTCACAAGTCAGTTTGGGGAAAATTGCGTTGTTTCCGAGTTGAAATGTCTGTATGGTGGCCCTGAGATGAATTTATAAATAACTATATTCATTAGATCTATATTAAATTACGTTCGGATTTGGAGAAGAGGCAATTGCGTTTCAAACGGAGGTCCCACAACCGCATTTTTTTTCGATCTACGGTAAAGCTAACAGCCAAACTGTATTGATAGCTATATTCGTTAAAGGAACTTGAAAAAAAAAAAGCACTGACGTGTTGTCAGTACTCTTTGGCGCGCGTGTTCACGGTGGCTAATTTGAATTGAATGATGAGTACTTCAAGCTCAGTGGATAGAGCGAGCCGAAGATCTACCCAAAGGATAGTGGACACCATTCACTGTCGGTTCAAAAATTAACAGTGCTGTATCTAAGCTGCCATCAGGATAGATTAACAAAGTTGGAAAAGAACACAAGTGACTCTCCTTAGTCGCACAAATCCTAGAAGATTTGGGAGGGTCAGTATAATCCTAATCATGTTAATCGCATGCGCGCAAAAGCAGATTGACTTAACAATGAAAGAAAAAGTGTAAAAAGTCAATCTGCTTTGGCGCGCGTGCGATTAACATGACCCTCCCAAATCTTCTAGGATTTGTGCGACTAAGGAAAGTCACTTGTGTTCTTTTCCAACTTTGTTAATCTATCCTGATGGCAGCTTAGATACAGCACTGTTAATTTTTGAACCGACAGTGAATGGTGTCCACTATCCTTTGGGTAGATCTTCGGCTCGCTCTATCCACTGAGCTTGAAGTACTCATCATTCAATTCAAATTAGCCACCGTGAACACGCGCGCCAAAGAGTACTGACTACACATCAGTGCTTTTTTTTTTTTGATTTATTGTTCTTTATTAGTTTCGCGAGGTTATTGTTTGTCCGGCATAAGATATTCGTGTTCGTTTGGAAGAAACCTTTTAAGTTGATGACTCGGTGTACCAAAATATGTTAAGCTATTGAATATTTTATTTATATCCTTAATTTCTGGAATTACTAAACTTATTTTCTATAAATTGTTTTTTCTTCAACATTATTCCGATTAATTATGTATTATATCCATTGTTCGCCACTATTTGTTCGATAATTCCTAATTCTATACAATCATTTTCTTCAGATAAAGGTATATTAATTAGCCGGTGTAACATACTATGAAATGCATTGACTGTATGTTCGAATGGATGACACGAGGATCGATGAATGATTGTATCCGATGGGCTGGTTTCCTAAATATTGAAGAATCATGTTTATTGTTTTTCCGCGTTATTGTTAAATCCAAAAAATTAATTGCACCATTATTTTCCATTTCTGTTGTGAATTTGATATTTGTATGAATGCTATGAAAAAAATCTACAAATATTTTCAGTTGCCGGTATGTTGCCTTAAAACACGCGAGCACATCATCTACGTATCTAAACCAATAAACGAATTTGGAAAGAATAGGATGTGTTTTAGCGATGGCTACTAGGTTGTCCATGAATATTTCTGCCAATAGGGGACTGAGTGGATATCCCATGATAAGTCCTTCATCGCTAGTATAAATCATATCGTCGAAACTAAAGCATTTTTTATTCAAACACGTTTCTAAACGCTGGAGTATCTTCGACTGAATCACTATATTGACTTTGTTTTTATCTAATAAATCCCTAACTATTTTCACTGTATTCTGAGGTGGGATACTATGGAAAAGGTTAAAAACATCGAATGACACTAATTTAACATTGGCTGTTAGGGAAAGATTTTTAATTTTTTCTACTAGATCAAGCTCCTCAGTTCTTAATTGAAAAAGTTGGTACGAAGTTACAATAATTTTTAATCGGGTTTATTAGAAAACGCGAAGTTTTAACTGTTGGTGCTAAAAGTTATATTATGGGTTATGTATACTCCATTCACTTTTATAAAGTCTCTCGGTTGGCCATGATTTAGGTCTATCACGTTTTTGTAACTAAAACAAAGGCAGGTTGGCACTTCTGAAATATCGTCAATGTCAAAACAATTCTCTGAGACGTTGCCAATTTCTACTCT
Organism: Halyzia sedecimguttata; assembly: GCA_937662695.2. Taxonomy (NCBI): domain Eukaryota; kingdom Metazoa; phylum Arthropoda; class Insecta; order Coleoptera; family Coccinellidae; genus Halyzia; species Halyzia sedecimguttata. The sequence continues at coordinate 17,705,206 of OW569415.2, forward strand.
AAACAATCAACATAATGATCCTTCTTAGACAAGAAATTATCACAGATCATTATCTTCGAATTATCTGCAATAGGAAAACCCCATTCTGTCTTAGGACATGTTGAACTCTCCAATGAAATTACTTAATTTCCTATCCTATCACTATCACTATATTTTATTAATGTATAAGAATGACTCGGGGTTCGTAGTACTACTACATTTTGAAACTGGTGTAGTTCAAGTTTGTGCAACAAGGTATTTAAATGTCTTCTGTAGGCTTATATATTGGCAATTTCGAAAAGTGGAGAATCCCGTAGGTACGTCCGTTCGTTTAAAAGTTTTCCTGTTGGCTTATTTAGGTACTTTTATTCTTTTTTGAAATAAACTATCACGAAGTAACGGACTAGTATCCATTATTTTTCATTAAGATTTCAACGCTTGATTCTTGATTTCTGTACAAGAAAATAGCATAACTGAGTCTTCCAATCAGTTTATATACGTGAAATATTTCCATAGCAACAACAGATAAAAAATTATCTCCAACAGTCACCAGTTCTTTGGAATTGTGGAATTCACTAATATCTTCTCAAATTCATTATCTTTCCCAAGAAAATTCACATTGTGTAAAATACGTAATTACTAGGACTTCTATGAAGAGAGGACAACGTTGCGTAGTTATCTGACAGGAAAATGAGCATAACCTAATATTTTCAAAATATACACTGTGAAATGTGTCAAAATTTCATGGCCAACCGGGAGAATTTATAAATGTGAACGGAGTATACATATAGGATCAGCTAAACCTGGATTGTGCATATACATATATGATTAACCAATACATTTCATCCTATCTGATCTTCAAACATTTATTCCTCGTAGACAAAATATTTACTTTCGACATGAATATGAATGTCAAGTAATTGAAAATGCACGTATACGAAGTCGATCGAGCTGAAATTCGGCACTCGAATGTAAAATAGTGGCTCGAAGTTATGTGCGAAATTTCAGCTAGTTCTGACGCATAGTTTCAAAAATTCAAAAATTGTTGAAAACATTTTTTAAAATTTTTTTTCTAGTGTTAAGATATTCACGAAATATCGCGAAAATTGGCGCGTTGGCATTCCACAGGTACGTACCGAGTTTGAATTGGACCAGATTTGTGTATTTTGAGTTATAGAGGAAATAGCAAGAAAATTTCAGCTGGTTATTACTCCAAAAACTTAAATGTCGCATCCAGATGCGCAAACTACCCTGTAAATTGCAAGTTGAAGCTTCAATTCGATCGGGTCTGAATTTGTTGAGTTATCGAGAAAATAAAATTCCAGATGCGTATAACTCCGAAACCGTTAGGCCGATTATGCCTTACAACGAACTTAACTCTCCCATACGGATGCGCAACCTACCCTGAAAATTGTAAGTCCCTATCTCTTTTCGTTCAAATGTTATCGAGGCAACGATCACCCATCCAGCTACTGAACTCACCCAAGGCTGTTCGGATCTTCAATAATATATAGATCCGATCGTGTTCGAACTTGGAACTTGGCAGTAGAGTTAAGTTTTGAAGCCTGTCACAAATTTCAGCGATGTCGGGCGAATAGTTTCGGATATATGGAACTCTTTTCAATGATTTTCAAAGATTTTTGAAAAAAATTCTTGTGAGACAATCCTCACGAAACTTTGTAAGAATATTCGTGTTGAAATTCTACAACTAATAATAACCATGTTTGAATTGGATCGGTTCCGTATTTTTATTGTTATTGAGGAAATAACAATCAAATTTCGAATGTCGCATTCACATGCACAATCTAGCCTCAAAATTGCCAGTCCCTATCTCTTTCCATTCTCAAGTTAATGATAACTTTCTCAACATAACATTCTCAAGTTAATGATACCATAATATTTTATCATAAAAATTTAAACATTTTTTAGTGATACGATCCTCACGAAATGTCACAAGCGTCTTTGAGAAGATATTCTACAACTAGTCACCAAGCCTTAATTCGATCGGATTTGTATTTTCTGAGTTATCGAGAAAACAATATTCCAGAGGGGTATAACTCTGAAACCATTTGGCCGATTATGCCTACTAACGAACTTAGCTGTCCCATTCGAATGCGTAAGCTACCCGAAAAATGGCAAGTCGCTATCTCTTTCCGTTCAAAATTTATCGTGACAACCGTCACCCTTTCAGCTGAACTCACCCAACTTTGAAATTTAGCTGTAGAGTTAGGTTTTGAAGTTTCTCGCAAAATTTTGGCGATATCAGACATATAGTTTCTGAGATATAGCCTATTAACAAACTCAAATGTCGCATTTGGATGCGCAACCTATACCAGTTACCAAGTTTCAATTGGATCACATCTGTATTGTTTGAGAACAAAATTAGTACTCGAAAACCGGTGGGCCGATTATGACCTTTAACGAACTTGTCCTTCACATTTAGACGCGTCCTACCCTGAACATTTCAAGTCGCTATCTCCTTCCGTTCGAATGTTATCGTGGCAACTGCCGGCCGGCCAGACATATTCAAATCTGACCTCGAAATCTTTATGGGTGAGTCGAACCTAATCGTTTTAGACCATTTTCAGCAAAAAAATTGATATTACAGAAATTTGGGCAAAATGATACAGAAAATGCGCGCAAAAAGTATATTTTCAATTGGATCGATCAGACCCATCAGTGTATGAACATAGGTGTAGATTGACATTTCCTTTTATTATGTGTGAGTAACCGAAGACAATGGAAGAAGAGAAGACGAGGAGGTGATAAAATCATTACACGCATGTATGTAGCACTAAACGACACCGAATTTTTCCATGTATGAAAATAGCAATACATCTCTGTGATCTAAAACCCTTTGTTATTATTGCCAGGTATCACAGAGAACAGACGAAGCAAATGCTTTTGATCCAATAGAACAGTTTATGTTTTTTGAGCATTATGAAACTGCGAATATTGAACAGCTTTATCTTATTCTTGATATTGATCATACAGTTTTTGTACTATTAATTTTTGTTTAAATACTCATTCAGGATGTGGGAAAACATTCACACAAACAGCAATCATTCACAAATTTAATTCGCTTGATCTTCTTTGCATTGAAACATATTCGGTAGCGTAGCTGCTGTTCCTCCACTCTGTTGTAAATTAATAATAACGATAATAATATTCTTTAGCGTATATTATCCGTAAAAAGACTATCTATGGACGTTGAATAAATTGATCATTATCGATAATTATTTCTAAAATTTATATGTGCCCAGTGCAAGTGTTGAAAATCATGGATATATTGAGCTGGATTGCTTTAAAATTTGTTTAGTTTCATAAATTGACGTTAACTCAAAATATGAAGGCGAAATATTATATTTTGAGTTTTTGAAAAATATCCCTTAGGAGCTCAGTTAGGGGTCGCTATTCATAGTTAAGTAAAAATATTATTGGAATACATCAGCAAAGGTATGGCATTATCTACCTCTCGAAACAGGCTGTTAGACTAATAAACCAACTATATATATATCTCCGGATACCTCGAGAGGTCTAATAAATAGGGTGCCACCCTTTCTCTTTATGTTCAGGGGATACAATCTCAGTGGTGGGAATTTGAGGTTATAGCGAAAGGGAAGGGGGCTCTGAAGGAGCCTAACGATCTAGAAGGTGGGATATCAAGGAATCAAACTAAAAGTATCCTATTATCACACTTGCACAGGGATAATATCCGGCAAAGCAACATATTTGATGGAACTCTGGGTTTTGTCTCCCAAACTCTGAAAAATATATATAGAATAAAAACAATGATTATTTTGTGAATTGCTTCTGCGTAAGAAACACAAGATATTTGTCACAAAATAATATATTTTTTATTTTATAGATATTATTCAAAGTTTGGGAGAGAAAACTAGAAAGAAATCATTTAATAATGAATATATCTTGCATATTATTCTTGAATGATTACTTAAAAATATGATGAATTTGATTCTTTCATAATCGAGAAAACATAGAAAATTCCAATAAAACTGGTAGAACCTCATATCGATAGGTAAATACTCAAGCAATAGGTTATTATACTTATTGATCTGAGGGCTTCTTTGTTATTCTTTTACTTACTGACTATAGAACTAGGCACCATCAAAAATACTTATATGAAGTATGAAAGAAACATACTAGAATGCTATTCCTATCAGAAGGAAACAAAACATTAATATTTCTCGAGTTTTCCATTCATTGAGTGAGTTGGTATATGTGCATCGTACAGAATATCCCTATTCCGATCTCCTTTCATGAAAACTCTTAGGAGAGTTTATGTGGTTTTGATATATGCCTCTACCATGTTTTGCGCGCCTGTACTGGAGAACGTCGCGTTATCACTTTGCTCAAATACTTGTAATTTTCTAATTTTTTGCCGAAAATGGTCTTAAATGATTGGGTTCGACTGCCTGATGAAGAATTCGAGGTCAAATTTGATTCTGTCCGTCCAGCCATTTCCACGATAACTTAAGAACGGAAAGAGATAGTGACTTGAAATTTTCAGGGTGGGTGGCACGTCCCAGTACAACGGACAGGTTAGTTAATGGGCATAATCGGGCCTATGGTAACCGAGTAATAATTTTGTTTTTAACCAACACAATTCCGATCAAATGGAAACTTGGTTAGCAGTTGTAGAATACGAACATAAAGACGTTCGTAAAATTTTGTAAGAATCGTGTAACTATAAAATCAAGAAAAAAAAATGTTTATGTCCCGATAACCAGAGAACGGAAAGAGATAGCGACTTGAAATTTTTAGGTTAGGTTGTGCATCTGAATGCGACATTTGATTTTGTTCATAGGCATAATCGGCCAAACGGTTTTGGAGTTATATCTATCTGAAATTTGAGAGGGAACGTGTCATTTTTCTCGAAATTTTCAAAACTGATAGCCATTTCTTGTTGAAATGTTACACAAGCTTTAAATGCAAATGATGATGTAAACAAACTATTTTCTTGCCAACTCAGAATTCTCAAATGATTGTTTTCCAGAAAAGTCACAACTTACTGCTCATTTGTGTTGATAGAGTAATTTTGTCCAAAATAAGATTGAATTAAGCAATTGGATATCTGGAAATACTACAACCAGATGGGACTTCTTTTTCTGGTTAACTCCAAAACTTATCATAGATATAGAAAATAAGATGTCATAAGTCGCCATTTCTCGTGGTAGGCATTTGCTCCTTATTATGATTTCAATTTTATATGTTGAAAGAGTTTATTTAATTATATAATCAGAATTTTGAAATAAATTTTCTCATTTTTGGCGCTCTAGTTCCTCGGAACTGAGTGCTTATCAATTTGCCCAAATGTCTGTAATTTTCGAATATTTCGATGAAAATGGTCTTAAACGATTTGGTTCGACTCACTGATCAAGAATCCGTGGTCGAAATTCATTCTGTCCGGCCGGCCGGCCGTCCGGCCGTAGGCACGATAACTCTCGAACGGAATGGGCTAGAGAGTTGAAATTTTCAGAGTAGGTTTGGGGGATGAATATCTCGGCTAAGTTCGTTACTGGGTGAAATCGGACAGAAGGTTTCGGAGTAATACAAAAAAAAATTTTTTTTTACAGAACAAATTCAAAATTAATTTTTTTTAATAAGCAGTTTTATCATAAGAATCCATTCATATCATTTTTAACTCTAACAAGCTAATACTTTAGGAGATATGATTTTTCAAAATTTCAATGTAAATCGTATTTCACAGGTTGATATAATTATTCTATGTATATTCTATGTATGAATTGCCATAAAGTCAACTTGACAGAAGGGAATATTGTAACTTCAAGAATATTGGGGTTGAAATACTCGTATTTTAGCGATGCAACGGGGACCTCACCCGAAAATGTTTGAAAATATTACGTAAATTGAAAGAATAATTCCAAAGTTCGAGAGAGGAGAAAATTTTGTGAACGTAGATCAGGAAATTTTTGATCGATTACAAGGTAATTTATTATTTTATACATGTTTTATGGAATACCTACTATTTGTAGGTACTTTAAACCTGTTTTGGGCAATTGTCATACGAAACTTGTTTTTTTGGCGCTCTAGTTCCTCGGAACAGATTGCTTATCAATTTGCCCAAGTGTCTGTAATTTTGGAATTTTTGGCTGAAAATGGTCTCAAATGATTTGGTTCGACTCACTGATCAAGAATCCGAGTGCGAAATCGATTCTGTCCGGCCGGCCGACCGGCCGTAGGCACGATAACTCTCGAACGAAAGGAGTTAGCGGATTGAAAATTGCAAGGTGGTTTTGGAGCGTAAATATCTCGGACAAGTTCGTTAATGGGCGTTAACCATCAAGGGGTTTTCGGAGTTATGGCCGATTTTAGTAAAAATATTTTTTATGAATATTTCCGAAACCGATTACTCGATCTATCTGAAATTTAGCACCAGACTGTAGAAGACAGTAGAATCATGACCTTTATACACATGTGCAGTTTTGTATTGACCAGATTACCGCAAAGTGTAAAAAAAAAAATTTGAAAATGTGGTGCAGTTCTCATTCTCATGATTGCTCATTTAATCTTCATAAATAAACTATTATTTGAATTGAATTTCCTTTTTGATGCAGTTCTATCATATTAATACATTGATATAATTCCCAACTCTGAGAAACCAATACCAGATATAATTTGTCTGTTTGAACTAGAGCGCCAGAAAGCTCCTGTCCACAGGGCTTGAACCCATTTTTATAAGAAAATATTGATTCATTGCCTACTCGCGGTGAAGGTCCAGAAAATTTTCACACCAAATTTGTTCAATTAAATATCAAGTTGGCCAAATTGGACACTGTTGAAGGGAAAGTGTTTTTTTGCGCGTATGTTCTGGGGAACATCGGGTTATAGTTTTGCCCAAATGTCTGTAACTTTCGAATTTTTTGAAAAAAATGGTCTCAAACGATTAAGTTCGACTCCCCAATGAAGAATTCGAGGTCAAATTTGATTCTGTCCGGCCGGCCGTCCGGCCGTTGCCACGATAACTTGAGAACGAAAAGAGCTAGCGACTTGAAATTTTCAGGGTAGGTGGCGCATCCCAATACGACGGACAAGTTCGTTAATGGGCATAATCGGCCCAGCGGTTTCCGAGTACTAATTTTGTTTTAAACCAATATAAATCCGATCGATTGAAACTTGGTGAGTAGTTGTAGAATATGAACCTAAGCACGTTTGTGAAATTTTTATTAAAATAATAAAAATTATTAAAAAATATTTCTGTTGTCACGATTACTTGAGAACGGAATGAGATAGCGGCTTGAAATTTTCAGGTTAGGATGAGCACCAGAACGCGACATTTCAGTTTGTTTATGAGCACAATCGGCCAAACAGTTTTAGAGTTATAGCCATCTGAAATTTTCTGAAATTTCGTGGTTTTTGTTCCCCATTTACTCGAAAAGTACTGAACCGATTAAATTCAAACATGGTTATTAGTTGTAGAATGCCAACGCGGAAATGTTTGCAAAATTTGGTGAGGATAGCATTTGTAGAAAATTTTTAATAAATCATTGAAAATAAAAAAAAAACATTCTATATATCAGTAACTAATCGTTAGAAATTGATGAAATTTTGCAAGAGCCTTCATAACCTAACTCTACCGCTAAGTTTCAAGTTTTAATACGATCGGTTCAATATTGTTGGAGATTGGAGCATTCTTGTGTGAATTCAGTAGATGGATGACCGTTGCCTCGATAACTTTCGAGCGAAAGGAGATAGGGACTTGCAATTTTCAGGGTAGGTTGCTTATCCGAAAGGAAGAGTTGAGTTCGTTTTTGGGCATAATCGGTTTAACGGTTTCCGAGTTATACCCACCTGGAATATTCGATACATAATTTACCATGGTAAATTATGTTGTCCATTCTCCCGTATTGGACACTTAATTCGAATTTACCATGGTAAATTCGAATTAAGAGTGTCCAATACAGGATAATGGACAACATAATTTACCATGGTAAATTCGATTAAGGGTGTCCAATACAGAAGAATGGACAATAGAACATACGCCCAAAAGCTTCTGACTTCACGTCAGTGCTTGAACCAATTTTCTACTATTACTAGACTAGAGGAAAACTGATATCGGTGTCTAAAGGGAAATTTTCAAAAGAAACTCATAGATGAACACCCCACACAGCACACAATATTCAGGAAATATTGCCACAATATTGCAATATTGCAATTGCAGTTGCAATATTCCAGAAATATTGCTGGAATATTGTGTTTCAATATTACAGTTGCAATATTGAGAAATATTGATGGAATATTGTATTTCAATATTACAGTTGCAATATTCAGAAATATTACAGAAATGTTACAAACTATAACAGTTTTCTACAAAGTTAAAATTTATAGTTTTGCGTATATTCCTATGAATATATGCAACGACATATTTATTACAAATCGCGACAGAAATAATTCAACATTACATGCAATATATAATATTTTTGTGTGCTTTCTTTCTCTAGTTCGAGGCTTCACGCATCCTCTCTTTTCTTTTAGTCAGGCAGGCCGCCATTTTTTGTGTTTACCAGTGTTGTTTTATCGTGTTGTGAAGCAGTCTGTTGTTACTTTACTTTGTTAGTTCAGTTAGTTGTGAGTTTAATGTTTATTAAAGCCTAATTGGCTCTAAATAATATAAATGCAGTGATAAGCTGATTTGATTATCTAAGGTATAATAGCTACAAGTTTATAGATATCATTGATACAAAATATTATATTTTCAGGTTATACCAACATCTTATCACAGAGTAGGTTGTGATCTCATCCGTCTGATTATTGAGACGTTATATTGACGTGCTTTTTATATACGTACAAAGGTAGAGTTGAACAGATCTAATGATTTGATTAGGTATCTATGTTTGATTATTGAACCCATATCGAAATGGTTAGCTCAAGCCAAATTGCGAGCCTCCAGGGAAGTGGAAAAAGTTAAAAAAAAAGAAATGTTGAATGTCCAGTAGAGAGCGAATAAAGATATTAATTGTGCCTACTATTTTTTTATGTGAGTTAAACCTATACCACATCTCATGAAATAACAGAAATATTTCTGCAAGAATCTTGAAATATTGCATATATATTTTGCAATATAACAAAAATATTCTATAAATATTACAAAATAATTCTACAATATTGCAGGAATATTTCAGAAAATAAGTCTGCAATATTGTGACGTTATAGGATAGAGAGCCTATATTTGAATATTATGCAACAATCCTGAAATATTTCATATATGTTTTCCAATATAATAAAAAATTGCATAAACATTACAGATTAATTCTACAATATTGCAGAAATATATCGAAAAATATTTCCGCAATATTGCTATGTTAGGTTATGGGGCGGACATTCAAATGTTTCTGCAATATTCCTGAAATATTTCATATATCTTTCGCAATATAACCGAAATATCTCAAATATTTCCGAAACATATTCCTGCAATATTTCAGAAATGAGTATGTGCTGTGTGGGACCGCATGTTGTTATACAGGGTGACTGGTGACGTAAGGGACAACGGCTAAGTGGAGATAGAGGACCTCAAACCGAATGAGAATTTGGGTTTCAAATGTCCCATAAGGGTATTCGTTTCGGAGATATAGGGTGATTTATGAAAAAATGCTAAATCTATGAACTCCCATATCTTCGTTAATACGAAACCCAAATTCTCATTCAGTTTGAGGTCCTCTATCTCCACTTAGCCGTTGTCCCTTACGTCACCAGTCAGCCTGTATATCACCGATACATATTACTTAAGATTATTAAGATGTTTTTCGAAAATGAGTATTTTCGAAATATTTTTGTAACTTTTCTTCTGTTGAAAATTTTCCAATTCTGTAAAATCATTATGAACATCCCCATATATTTTTCCATATTTCATTGCTGATTCGAAAGTTGAGGACCAGAAGTTACGAAGTAAATAGAGCTTTTACTGCTTGAAAAAACGTTTGACAATAATTTGCATTATTTAATTGATCATGGCATACTCCAAAGCCTACTTATCTAAAGGTTGAATTTTGATTTCTTCAGAAAAACATCAAGTGTTAGGTATATATTTTTGAAATTGATATTTCAAGCTCTAATGAAATATGCAAAAATATATGGGGTGCCAGATTTGAAAAAATATTTTATGCCGGATCAGATAAAATATCAGTTTCTAGAAAAGTCAATTAACTTAATTTCATTGAATTCTACGTAAAAAGTAGCTAAAATACTGTTTCTACAGAAATTGAAAATGCACATTTTCGAAAAACATCCTGTATCTATGTAAAGGTGATAGATAGCGACATGCGGTTTTCGCCTATGCGTTTCTCATGAAAATTCGCCCTCAGACAGTGACATCAATTTTCGACTATATAGTTCAGAAATAAGACTTCTCCTTCAAAAGTATCCAATTTGGCCCACCCTGTACAAGGTATCCCACCATTTTTGGTGCTTTTATCCCTCGGAACAGAATGCTTATCAATTTGCCCAAAGGTCTGTCATTTTCGAATTTTTGGCTGAAAATTATCTCAAACGTTTTGGTTCGGCTCACTGATCAAGAATCCGTGGTCAAAATCGATTATGTTCGGGCGGCTGTTGACACGATAACTCTCGAACGGAATGAGCTAGACAGTTGAAATTTGCAGAGTAGGTTTGGCAAATAAATGTCTCGGTTAAGTTCTTCCGTTTCCGAGTAACGAAAAAACATTTTTTTTTTAAATTTCAAATTCAATTTTTTTTAAGATGCAGTTTCAGCATTGAAATCCATTGGTATCATTCTCAACTCTGAGAAACCAATACTTTCGGAGATATGATTTGTTAAATTTTGAATAATTACTCGCTAGTTATTTGACAAGACCGCCAAAGGCCCTGTCCACAGGAGTTTCCCATGTTTTTTTCTATGAATATAAAAAATCGGATTCTGAACATGAGTTACGAGATGAGTTTTCTAAAACAAAATGGTCCACGATTATCATGAAATTGTGCATCAACCTACAAATTGTTACTTACATCTGATGACCAATTTTCAAGTCGATCGGATCTATAGTTTTGGCATTATTGGAAGAATAGAATTTCAAATGAATATTTTTGTGCACTCCGCAATAAATCCTTCCTGCAAAGAATGAAAGATATCGGGATTACGATTGGACGAAGAGAATCAAATTTTACTGCGGATGCATAATCAGCATGTCATTTAGAATCATTTGTGATAATCCACGCCTCGAAAATACCAGACATTTGGGCCAAGTGATTACACGCTGTTTGTGTAATCAAATTATTGATGTTCTCCTAGTGGTATGCAAAAACGAAAAGCATAAATTAATATGTACATATTATGTATACATATTTTTGAAATATACGGTTCTTTCCGAATTAAAAATGTTTATAAACAGTAGCTTGCATTGGAATCTATAAAACTTTGTCCGCCAATTTCAAGTCAAGAAGAGTAGTTTTTCAGAACACCACTTAATTAAAATGGAAAAAGTGTCTATTCATGTTGAAGAACTCTAGTTTCAAGGGAAAATAAGTTGTGTGGAGTTCTCCAAATCATTGAATTGTCCATTTTGGCGCTCTAGTTCCTCGGAACTGAGTGCTTATCAATTTGCCCAAATGTCTGTAATTTTCGAATATTTCGATGAAAATGGTCTTAAACGATTTGGTTCGACTCACTGATCAAGAATCCGTGGTCGAAATTCATTCTGTCCGGCCGGCCGTAGGCACGATAACTCTCGAACGGAATGAACTAGACAGTTGAAATTTTCAGAGTAGGTTTGGGAGATAAATATCTCGGCTAACTTCGTTACTGGGCAAAATCGGACAGATGGTTTCGGAGTAACAAAAAAAAAATTTTTTTTTTACAGAACAAATTCCGAATTAAATTTTTTTCAATAAGCAGTTTTACCATAAGAATCCAATAATATCATTTTTAACTCTACAAGCTAATACTTTCGGAGATATGATTTTTCAAAATTTCAATGATAAATCGTATTTCACAGTGAGTATAATAATTAATCTATGTATGAATTGTCATAATGTCAACTTATTATCCTGAGACATGACATTATCTAATCAATCGAAGAATTATGAGAATAAAGTGTATTCCGAAATGTGAGCGAAGTGAGAAGAATCTCAGTTGTTTGCTCCGAAATTAGTTTTTCTCAGAAAAGTCTTACATTTCGGAACGGAACATGAAGTAAGAGATCTGAGAGTAGTGAGACTGCTTTTCATCCATAGAAATAGAATGCAAATAGAATGTAAATATTGAAAGCATAATTCTGCAGTTCGAGAGAGGAGAACATTTGGTGAACGTAGATCAGGAAATTTTTGATCGATTACAAGGTAATTTTTCATTATTACTCTTCTTTGATACATGTTTTATGAAAAATCTACTATTTGTAGGTACTTTAAACCGGTTTTCGGCAATTGTCATACGAAACTTGTTGGCGCTCTAGTTCCTCGGAACTGAGTGCTTATCAATTTGCCCAAATGTCTGTAATTTTCGAATTTTTCGATGAAAATGGTCTTAAACGAATTGGTTCGACTCACTGATCAAGAATCCAAGGTCAAAATCGATTATGTCCGGCCGGCCGTAGGCACAATAACTCTTGAAAGAAAGGAGTTAGCGCATTGAAATTTGCAAGGTGGGTTTGGAGCGTAAATATCTCGGATGAGCTCATTAATGGGAGAAATCCATCAAGCGGTTTCGGAGTTATGGCCAATTTTAGTATAAATATTTTTTATGAATATTTCCGAAACCGATCTCTCGATCTATCTAAAATTTGGCATCAAATTGTAGAATCATGACCTTTATACGCACGTGGAGTTTTGTATTGACCAGATTACCGCAAAATTAAAAAAAAAATTTCAAAATTTAAAAAAAGTTTTTCTACAATAACTCTCGAACGGAATGAGCTAGGTAGTTGAAATTTTCAGAGTAGGTTGGGGAAATGAATATCTCGGTTAAGTTCGTTATTGGGCAAAATTGGCCAGATTTAATTCGATTTCTTCCATGGTGCAGTTCTCATTCTCAGTTTGCTCATTTAATCTTGATAAATAAACTATTATTTGAATTGAATTTCCTTTATGATGCAGTTCTATCATAAGAATATATTGATATAATTCCCAACTCTGAGAAACCAATACTTTCGGAGAGCGCCAGAAAGCTCCTGTCCAGAGGGCTTGAACCCATTTTTCTATAATAAGCCAAAAACGCAGGGAGGCTGCAGTTTTTACCATCCTATGTATCACGATTTCGAACCCAATTAATCCATTTTGCTTTATAGCTCTTCTTGTTTTCAGGATCCCCTGAGAAGGCATTGAATATTGAACAACCTACATATTGAAATTTAAAAATTTATTACTACTACTTTTACAATTTATTCACTATTTCAGTTAAAAATGTAATGTGCAGAAAGCACATGTTAATTTTTATTAAACCACTGTTAATTTGTATAATAGGTGAAAACCTGAATACTAATTGTTTTGAAATTATTCTACGCTCATATTATTGTTGCAAATAAATAATGCGAACATTTGGTAGTATTCAGAGTAGTCAAACCATTTGAAGAACGCACATATCCTAATCAGGAACTCTTCATATAACGGGTGCAAATTCGTATAATGTGCGCCATCCTTAAGTTCATGAATTAGTAAATGTATCTATAGATAGTTGCTTAATAAGTTTCTTGGAATTCCATCTGCGGAGAAGATTGAAGCATACGCTCTACAGAAAACATTTTAGTTTAGGCGATCATGCTGAGTATGCATACAAGTTTCCACAGATTTTAAACAAATTCCCTTGTTTATTGACAAAACAACAAGTATATTTCATTATAAGAATAATCATCAAGGTAATATTGGAAAAAAATATTTTTTCATAACGAAGATATTCTTCTGAATGAACTACTCAAGTTTGCTGAAATATTTCATAGCAGCAAAAACCATATTACATGTTTACATCATCTTGCTGGATCTATTAGCAGCCTAAGGTGGCGTAAAGACACAGTAACAAAGACTACACAGATCACAACTGATTCTCTTTACTCGCTCAAGCTCTCAAGAGGTAGGTAGCAATTTAAAATCAAATTCCCCCAGAAAACATTCAGTTGAACCTCAATTCCCAATTACCAATAAGGTAATATTATGAAAAAATAGATTTCTATCTGTATCCTAAACAGAGATACAGGCACATGTAAAAGACCCTGTGCATTTGTTTGCTCTCAGAGTTTTATGAAGAATTTGTGTATTGAGTCTATATTAAAAATCAAAAGTGACATCAAATGAAGGGTCGAAAGGGGTTCCTTTAGAAAAATCAATAGAATATATGAGAGCCTCCTTCTATTTGACGAAAACGAGTGAAAATCTGTGGAATTCTTGGTTTATAACATTTATGTTGAGAAAAGAAATCCTTATCACAGGTCTTATTGGTGGTGATGAGAAAAAAATGAGCATGAGCACCGGCGTTCTTCATGTATCAGTTGTGTTCCACGGCTTTTAAATTCGAACTGAGATAAATATGCAGTGCAGTATGTGTAGGGATGTTAAACATCCAACCAAGGACCAGAATCTTCCGCGTTTTGCCTGCGATTGTTGCAGATATCTGATCCGTCAGGATTGTAGTCGATTATCTGCATCTGAAATAAGATGCATGATTCTACAAACACGCTACTTGAAATTTAATTGTAGAAAGTGCAGGGAATATGAGCTGGTAGATATTTTGAAGAGTGCTATTGATGATAAGGAGGCGATAATACAGGATAAAATAAGTATGATTGGGATGATGCAGGATAAGCTACGGCAATATGAAGAGAAAGTAACTACATTACCTGAAATCTCACATGCCAACACACTTACAGGAAAGGTCAAAAATGTGAATTATCCGGAAATGATCATAACTATATGGTATCTATAAAATAAAAATTTATTCTTTTGAGATTTGCTTCTGCGTAAGAAACACAAGATATTTGTCAGAAGCAATCAATCGAACAATGTTGCCAAACAACATCAACGAAGAAACAACTATATCGTAACGTTTCGGAGTCTATATCAGATAGGGATTGCAACCCGGTATGTTTTCCAACCCGGCCGGGCCCGGTCACCTTTTCCGAAAACCCGGCCGGGCCCGCCGGGCCCGGCCGGGTTGATGTGTTAGTATGAAATCTATTTTATGTAAATTTGGTTTCAATGAATGGAGGAAAAATACAAAGATTCAAGTTTACGAAATAGTATTTATTAAAAACTATATAAAAACAACAAAAAAAACTTAAACTTTTATATGCATCACATTTGTCTCAACACTCTCAATTAACAAAATTTAACGTAACAATTTAAAAAATTCACTAAAAAAAATATATACCAATTATTTTTCAGTCCCAAAGTATGATCTCAAAAAACAAATACTGTTAATGGTTTTATCCCCTAGCCGGGTTCGCAACTTATTGCAGATATACCCCGCCGCCGAAAAAGCCCTCTCAGCTTCAACGCTGGTTGGCTTAATGCACATCATATAATCTTGAATTAGATTTAAATACAGACCTTTCTTACCATCAGCTTCAAACTGACTCATCTCTTTTTTTAAAATCTTTTCTAGGTCTTTGGTTTGTCCCGGACTTATTTTTCTACAAAATTCTGCTTTTTCTTCTAGTATTTGCTTTTCCAATTCTTCTTTTAGAGTCAATGATGAATGTGAATCACAATTCGCTTCACTCACAATTTGTGATTGAAGTGAATTTTTTTCAGGATTTATACCTTCATTTTCAACTTCAAGTACTGCATCAGGAATTTCACTTATAACTCTCTCTAATATGTTTTTCATTTCCATTCTCATAACATTTTTCTTTGGCATTGGAAACGTTTCGTCGGCTTGCCTCATGTACATGTCATATTTTTTTGGATTGCAGAGATAAACTAATATACCTGTCATCACCGTGGAACGACGTCCGTTAATTCTCATACGCAAAGCTTCGGATAATTGAACGCTTAGGCAAGAACTTTGTTTGTCTAGTTTGTCCAAAATGAATTTCAAAGAGGTCTCGGCAGTAAGAAGAGTAGCTTCCCTTCTACACAGAGCCTCTACCGCTAATTTGAATGGTTCCAAACTTTCTACGAGGTTTTTAATCGACGACCACTCTGAGTCGGAAAATTTGATCTCAGATTTGATATCGATTAACGCTTTATCCACGCAGTTTTTGAGCTTGTAGAAACGCTCCAACATGTTAAGTAAGCTGTTCCACCTTGTACGACAATCCAAAAGAAGGGCCAGCTCCTTTCCTGTTTCTTCGATAACATATTTTTGTAAATAGGTATCGTATTTTGTGGGCGACTTCCTGAACAACTTGACCACCTTCCGAACTTTTTCTACAAGTCCTCTGAATCCAGGTTTTTCTTCAGCGCGTGGAAGATCGTTTCTATTTACTGTCACTACCAAGTCTGTGTCAACGTCCTTTTCAATCTCACAATCTTCATCTCCATCGTCGGTATCGGACTCGAATAAATCTACGTCTTCGATTGCAATCCCCATGTTTTGATCTTTCCATTTTTTGTATATCACATCGACAACGGCTAACTGAATGCCATGCGCAAAACATAATTGTTGGAAGCAAGGCACGAGCCTACCAATTTTAACCATAACGCTGGCACCGTCCGTTGTCATCGCAATAACGTCACTTTCTAAATTAATGCTAAAACTTTGTAATCTGTCCTTTACCAAACCGATCGCGTGCTCTGCAGTACATGAACCATGAATTCTTACTAATCCCAGATTATAGTGTTTTTGTTTACTATGTAAGTTTATATTTAAGTATCGGTGGTTATGCTGTGAAGTCCACTCATCGAACGAAATGGAAAATTTTTGCCCTGAACTCTTTAAATTATCAAATTCTATCACCATGTCAGCTTTGACGGTGTTTTCAAAATTCATCACTATGGATCTTATTGTGTTTGGGGATTTGGGGAGTTGAAACCCAGCATTTGAAAATAAAAACCTCATATCCGGGTCAGCACAAAAACTGTTAAGAGAGTAACCACCTCTCGAAACCATTCTTGAAACCATCGTCTCCATAGACCTTGTATTTTTGAAAAAAGAATCAATTTTCCTCTGTTTTTTTGGAGGTAGTTCATCTATTGGAGTCTTATTCTTGTCTGGTTCTGATGTTGAAGTAGATGCCGAGGAAATAAATTTCGTTGCAGTACGTTTTAATTGAGTTTCTGCGGAAACTATGTTAATATTGTGCTTTGATGCTAGATGTGTTTTAACACCTTTGTATGATCCATTTGTTATCTTATAGATATTATTGCACATTGAACATTTTGCACCATTTCCATCGTTCACTTTGGTAAAGTAATCCCATACTGGATGTTGATTGTGAAGATTAATATTTTCATGTTTTTGTTGACTTGGACCTGGTCTCGATGATTTTCCAAATGACATGATGGATGTAAAAACGTACGACCTACGAGTTAAGAAAAAATGAATGCATTTTTCAATATTTTATTCAAATAAGTACAGACAACACAACTTTTGTATATATTATGCAAAAATGCAGTGTCAGTTTGATAGCACGTATACAATCTAATAAGTACCTACCTAGTAGTCGAGTCGAGTACCTAATCTATCTAAGTAAATCAACACACAAGTAAATTTATATAATATTCGTAATTGTAATATGCAAATAACAATTGAAATTAAGGTGCGGTGGCGACGAAATGGAGCAACTCATATATACTTCGTAAACGAAGGGCAAACTTCGACTAAGTGAAGGAAAGAAACCACGCATACAGCGAGCAGAGACGTCAGCAGCCAGGGTACAGAACGGCCATTGGCGCATTAGAACGGCAGCCCCGTGGTAAGCATCGCGGGATTCGCGGGTCGCGGGCTTCCGTATTGCAGTTTTCGCAACTACCGGGCCCGGTATAAAAACGTCCGGGCCCGGTGGATGTCTAAAAGGGCACCGGGCCCGGCCGGGCCGGGCCCGGACGGGCCCGGTTTGCAATCCCTAATATCAGACTCCTTCGTCAGACGCTTAACGAAAAATCCTCTTAATTATTTTGTTGATAGTTTTTCTGATATTCGGGAATTGTCACATTGACAGTATTTGAAAATCACAGCGTAAATAGTTTTACTTTGTATAGAAATTTCCAAGTTCCACCTCCTTTTTCAATAAATTCAACCAAATATGGTCAATACCAGTTGAGCAATTTGCAAAATTGCATTCTCTCTTCAATAAAATACAAGTTGACTCCTTAAGTTTCCTTTTAATACAATCAGGTTCTGTCATTAGAATCTTTGTATTACTCCAATCCACCATGTGATCTCCTTGCTGGATATATTCAAAAGTTATTTGAGTGACCGTTGGCAGTTTTTTAGGGTGAATGGATGTGTCAGTGAAGGTATGAAAGTAAAAATTGGTGTTCCGCAGGGCACTATCTTGGGTTCCGTGTTGTTTGTTGCATATATTAATCCTTTATTGTCGATATTGACGATACTGTCGTTGTGTATGGTGGTCTTGCCTGGTCGAAAGTTGAAACCAATATTAAGAATGATATGTACCTGATAAAGAGTTGGTTGGATGGGTTCCAACTATCTATGAATGTTCAAAAAACAAGGTATGTAGCGTTGACGAAGATTAATGTCAATCGTCCCCATTTTAATTTCATAAAGATTGATAATTTTGACGATTTGATACGTGAAACAGATTGTGTAAAGTACCTCGGAATAATGATTGAGCAAAACTTGAAATGGGACAGCCATGTTGCTTATTTGACTAAGAGAGTGAGAAACTAATTTATCAGTTCTATCAAATCAGAGATATACTGACTAAGGGCTTTTTGCTGTCGGTTTAGCGGACATTAGTCGAATCACTACTTAGATATGGTATATTGGTGTGGGGGGATAGTACGAGAGGAATCTTGATAGTTTGAACAAAGGTCAAAATTATATACTAAAAATTATTTTGAGAAAATGAAATCTGTATCCGACAAGGCTTCTATATAGGGACGGGATTTGCAATGTCAGATCTTTGTATTTTTATTCTATGTGTGTGTTTTCATGTATAGATGTCCTATTCGTAAGGTTCCCATCTCTCATAAAGTTGTAACTAGAAGTTACAGGTGCATTATTGCAATGTCCACAAATTAATTTCAATTGTGGTAAAAGGTTTGTTACATTTCTGGGTCAAAAATGCTATAACTTGTTAACTGATGAAATTAAAAACATAAATAACTACACAAAAGATTTTCATATAGATGTAAAAGGTTCGTGAATCAAAATTATGAGAGTTTCTTGAGGTTGATAACCGATTAGTCACCCATCTCTGTTCTGCGTTCCGGTACTTTATTGTACTATGCCAACTTCTTTTTTTATTTTTTTGTGTAATACCTAGTATGTTTTTACAAATATTATGCTCAAAACAAGTGTTAACTCACTTAGGTGCATTTAAACAGTGTATTTGTATTTGAACATTGAAACAGTATATTTGTACTGGTAAAAAAAAATAAAATATTATAAAGATCCTTTACATCAAGAACAATAATTTCAAATGAGCCTAATTTTCAAAATGCGTCATGTTTTTTGATGTTCTACTCTTATTCTCATTTTAAGGTTAATAACACACTACCAAAATTAAACTGTCTGAAACTTAATTGAAATATCTCACAGATAAGAAATATGTGATTACATTAAATATATCTGTAATTGCATAAAAAATGATAGCACGCTGTTCCTTGCCGAACACGCGTGCAATAATGTGAGTAATATATCCATTTTGATGAAATATATAAAGAAGAAAAAACTTCCATTCCTTCTCAATTAGGACAACTATAAGGCTATTGTCTGAAATATCAGATAATTCATTGGATTGTTGCCCGTTAGGTACATACAAAATGGGTTCAAGCCCTGTGGACAGGAGCTTTCTGGCGCTCTAGTTCAAACAGACAAATTATATCTCCGAAAGTATGGGTTTCTCAGAGTTGGGAATTATATAAATGTATTCATATGATAGAACTGCATCATAAAGAAAATTCAATTCAAATAATAGTTTATTCATCAAGATTAAATGAGCAATCATGAGAATGAGAACTGCACCACATTTTCAAATTTTTTTTTGACACTTTGCGGTAATCTGGTCAATACAAAACTTCACATGCGTATAAAGGTCAAGATTCTACAATTTGGTGCTAAATTTCAGATAGATCGAGTGATCGGTTTTGGAAATATTCATAAAAAATATTTTTACTAAAATCGGCCATAACTCCGAAACCCCTTGATGGTTTTCGCCCATTAACGAATTTGTCCGAGATATTTACGCTCCAAAACCACCTTGCAATTTTCAATCCGCTAACTACTTTCGTTCGAGAGTTATCGTGCCTACGGCCGGTCGGCCGGCCGGACAGAATCGATTTCGCACTCGGATTCTTGATCAGTGAGTCGAACCAAATCATTTGAGACCATTTTCAGCCAAAAATTCAAAAATTACAGACACTTGGGCAAAGTTTCGTATGACAATTGACCAAAACAGGTTTAAAGTACCTACAAATAGTAGGTATTCCATAAAACATGTATAAAAGAAGAATGATAAGTAATAATAAATTACATTGTAAACGATCAAAAATTTCCTGATTTACGTTTTTCAAAAATTTTCGGGTGAGGTCCCCGTTGCATCGCTAAAATACGAGTATTTCAACCCCAATATTCTTGAAGTTACAACATTCCCTTCTGTCAAGTTGACTTTATGACAATTCATACATAGAATATACATAGAATAATTATATCAATCTGTGAAATACGATTTACATTGAAATTTTGAAAAGTATTAGCTTGTTAGAGTTAAAAATGATATGAGTGGATTCTTATGATAAAACTGCTTATTAAAAAAAAATTAATTTGGAATTTGTTTTGTAAAAAAAAAAATTTTTTTTATTACTCCGAAACCTTCTGTCCGATTTTGCCCAGTAACGAACTTAGCCGAGATATTCATCCCCCAAACCTACTCTGAAAATTTCAACTCTCTAGCTCATTCTGTTCGAGAGTTATCGTGCCTACGGCCGACCGGACGGCCGGCTGGCCGGACCGGCCGGACAGAATGAATTTCGACCACGAATTCTTGATCAGTGAGTCGAACCAAATCGTTTAAGACCATTTTCATCGAAATATTCGAAAATTACAGACATTTGGGCAAATTGATAAGCACTCAGTTCCGAGGAACTAGAGCGCCAAAAATCTCAACGCATACCGGAGCTAAGTTTTCTTAAATACAAATTCTGGTTCTGGTTATCCGATTTCATGAAATTTCCACCACCTTCGATAGCTGTATTGTACATCTGATCACATGGTCAACTCTATCAGATCTGTAGTTGCGGAAATATTGGGAAGATAAAATTTCAAATGAAAATATACATCTCCGAAAGCATTGGGCGGATTCTGCCCATTCACGAACTCAACCGGTCCGTTTCGACATCAAAAGTGCTCTGCAATTCCTCAAGTTCTTTCTCACGAAAGTTATCGTATTTGACAACGAACAGAATATAATTTCGTTATTTCGTAAGTAATCGTTTGAGACCATTCACAGTTAAAAAATTGCCTACATTTGTGCAAAATAATAACGTGCTGGTACGTGAGCCAAAAAGAATGGTTTTGGGGAACTTTTGAAATTTGACGCTGGTCGAGAGTTCGAGGCCCTTTTCAATTTTTTCGGTTGAAGCAAAGCAAACTATATGCGGATATGTTTGCAGAAACAAATTATTCATGTTGTTCTTGTGACATTCAAAGCCCAATATCATAAATAGGTTCTATGTATTTTTGAAATCTTTGAATTTTTCGGAATTTTCACTTCATTCGATAACTAGTTGGATGATAAAACTTTATGTGAGTATTATTTCAGTTGGACATAATAAAATAGGTATATAGAAGGTCGTAATTCAACTCTTGATATTGAATAACTTTCGAAAACCTTATTGTCTCGAATTTATTCAACACATATTTTAGTGTTGAAAATAGATCACATTTCATTTCAGATTACTCAAGCAATTTGAAATACTCATTTCTGTCGATTGATAAGTTTGCACAAAACGGGTTATTCTATACTGAAAATGTAGATTGCTCTTAGGCCTCCAAAATATGAGAATTTAGCTATAAATAGTTACTCAACAGATTATTTTAGCAATTTTTGAATTTCAATTTTGCATCCTTTACATTCTAGAGGTTCAGTCAGCCAATATTCTAAGGAAATGTTTTTAGAGGCCGACGAAATGACTAAATGTTGTCTCTGCTGGAAACCTATACGATTTACATTTCAAGGAGGATTGTTTTATACTATTATACTATACTGACGATTTTAACAAACTCAATACAATTTCTTCCCTAGTACAATGATTCACCAAATTGTGCAGAAATGCCAGAGTAATGCACACTACACTAATAACTACACTCTTGTCCACTACAATTTATGTCGTTGTTTCGGAAACGATGTTCCGATCTTCTGAGACGAAGCGTTACTAGAGCATGCTATCTATTTCTACACTCAAGTATAGGTTTACATACCCTTAGTCATAAACTGATTAGGATGAACAATGAGTTGTTAATTGAGAGCAACTTATCGAAACACATTTAGTCCAAAAACCATTTTATTGGAAATCAACGAAAAACGATTTTTTCTTTCACCCTGGCTTATAATTTGAGGACGTCGAGTTTCTTTGATTGATCAAACAAGTTGCTCCTCAATTGTGCTAGATCAATATTGAGTAAATTATCCATTTCTTATGTGACCAGGAAAGCAATCAGACGAAATGTAGTTGATTCCTTGTCACATAAAACAACTAGCTTACATTTCCTCGCCAACCAGTTATTTAAAATTCCACTAAGTAATGTGAACGTCAAGAATGAAAGAAAAATGATATTCCAAATTGCCGAAAGAAACGGGTGTAGTCTTCAACTAGTTCAGTAAATTATGAACAAACATAACGATGAAGATCTCTAAAGTAACATAACCCTAACGAAGGAAATAAAAACGGAAAATGGTTTCCAAGCTTTCACGTTTCATCTGCAAACAAACAACAAACTTCAGAATAATGTTGAAATGGTTAGATATAGAATATAAAACTGGCTTTCAAACCTTCC
The DNA here is from genome assembly GCA_937662695.2 of Halyzia sedecimguttata. Classification (NCBI taxonomy): domain Eukaryota; kingdom Metazoa; phylum Arthropoda; class Insecta; order Coleoptera; family Coccinellidae; genus Halyzia; species Halyzia sedecimguttata. The sequence continues at coordinate 17,728,286 of OW569415.2, forward strand.
ACAAAAATTTAACAACTTCTAGGAAATAAATTCGATAAAACTCCGGAAAAGTTAAATCGGGTATATACGAAATTAAATTTTAGAACGCAACAAGTGCTACGTCGGGCATCATACGGTATAAAGATCATACGGGACCCATTCGGAACAACAACATCGATAAAACTGCTGCATTTCACGTTCTAACAACTGGCCACTTGAATGTACAAGACAAAAGATAATTCACTCAATAATGATCTAACACCTATTAACAACTCATGGTTCTCACTAATCGGTTTATCACTAAGGACATAATGTCAACCCATACCTCACTGTGGAAATTGATAGCATGCTTTGGTAACGCTTCGTCTCAGAAGATGGATACACCGTTTCCGAAACATATGTCAGACGACCAAATTTGTAGTGGAAAATAGTGTAGTAACTAGTGTAGTGTTCATAATCAGTCCATAATGAACTGAAACTAGAACAGATAAAAGCAATTACTAGTGCATCATACGCGTATTCATACAACTCTAGTCACTATGAACCTGACCTCCCCTCCCAGTCACTCAAGACTTCCGTTAAAAGGAGAAAATTCATGAGACGATTTTGTCGTCAAAAACCAACGACGCTGTCGTCCAAAATTTCGACGATTTTGTCGTTCAAAAGCAACGACTGTCGTTCAAAATTTCCCTTCCCCTATATTTCATGGAACGACGAAATCGGATTATTATATTTAGGTACAAAATGAGTTCCTAAAGTAATAGAGTTATCTCTAATAATTATATAAATGTATTAAATCGCAAAAGAGTAACAATTGGGAACTTCCAAGACGATGCAATTTCTGGAGTACATAGGAGCTTCAACTCCTAATTCTAGAATCCTTGTAGAAGGAGAAGAGGTTCTAAATGTGGATCATGTAATCATGTATTACAAAACAAATTGTGGTCCCAGTTTTATAGACATTTGTTCCCTATGTTTACGAAGTAGTGCCCTTAATTCAGAAACACATAAAATTGATGGCCCATATTGTGGGCCATTATGTGGAGAATGGTAAACATAAAAAAAAGTATGGTATATTCTTGTAAAGTCGGAGCATGGAGCAGGTGTAAACATATTACTGATGTTTTAATTCAAGTTCAGGTGCATGCTGTTCTAGTTCATTTATGAGGATATATAGTGTCTAATTGATCCAGATAAAGCTGTGGTAAAACAGTTATCAATAATTAAAATGATTTTTTCAAGATATGATACATATATATTATGTGGAAATAATTATTAACAATAAATTTAATGTTTGAGGTATAATAAAGTTGCTTTTTTTTGTTTTGTTTCCAAGAGTTTTGATGACCATCTCTTCTATTCAATTGAAAATATCAAAATTGTTTATGCCTGTGAAACTTTTCTAAGCACTGTCACTGTTCAAGAAATCACTCTTTGTAGATAACCGGGATGTATCAACGGCACAAGTGTTAGGTGATCTGGTAACTATGTACACAACCAAGTCTTCTACTAGCATTATTATTGCTGTTCAACTAACTCAAGGATGCTTGGGCGATGCTTATTTCTTCTTCAGAATGAGGTTTCTCAGCACAGCAAGTCAACAACACATCCTTCCTCAGTTCTCTTTCGATGTACCTCCTTGTACTCTGTTTGAAGATGATGTAGTTCCAAGTTGAGTACTCTTCGGTATATTAGTTGTCCTCCTAACGCAGTTTCAATAATTATATTTATATTTAGTTTTCCGGAGGTAAGAAGTGAAAACACAAACCTATACATTTTGGCATTTTTTCGCCATGAATTGCATTTGGGCACACAACAATAGTCATTTCTGGTCGAAGACATATTAGATAGGATAATATTATCTACTTTCATTTGAATTTGTCCAATAGAGATGAATGGACAATAGAATATGCGCGCAAAAAATCCTGACTTCACGTCAGTGCTTGAACCAATTTTAATATTAGCGGCTGTGAGAGGTATGGCATCAGTTGTCGTTGGAATGCTGGATTAATCCAGCGACATGGACGACGTCGTCCAAATCACTGTATACTCATTTGGACGACGTCGTTGCGATTTAATCGTTCCATGAATTTTTGCCTAAAGACTCGTTCTGTTAAGAGGCGTACTAGAACGGGTATCATTACGGTTTGATTTGAATTTAAAGATAATTTTTAACAACTCACCCATACTACCGACAAAAGTTTGTAAAAAATCTTCATTAAATTCAAATCAAAACATAATGATCTACCGCTCATGTGTGGTTGCATTTATCATCTTACCCTTAAATAAAGCTCAAAGGCCCTAGAGTTCAAAATTCAATATAGTGAGCTCACATACCAAAATAATATGCAATTGAATAGTCGGCAATATGAACAGCTTGACTGCACTTTTCCAGTGCAAAATACCGGGAAAGTTTTCGATGAAATATCTTATCCCGTCGTAACAAGCCCAATAATTTTCCACTATATTTTCTTAGCTCGTTTCAGGAAGGCACTTGTTGCCAGACGAACAGGGTTGTCTCGAGTTCATTTTGTTTAAGGTGAACATCGAAGGACGAGATTATTCTATGCGATTTATGTTTCCACAAGATTCCCATGAAATATTACCATAGATGCATGGTGAAAATCACGGTCTCATTTCAGTGAGTCTGTATTGAATTTTGTTATGAGTAGAATTGTAATCAACTCATGCTATGCCATTATGACGTATTTCCAAATTATTGCTAAGTTCGTAAAGTCCACATCGCAGATGCGATAAATGTTTGAAAATGTTTATCACGTGACTAAAGATTACATTTCCGACATCCTTACATAATATAAAACTAAGTCGCTTCCCGCTGTCTGTCTGTTCCTATGTATGCTTAGATCTTTAAATCTACGTGAAGGATATTGATGTGGTTTTTTTCAATACATAGAGTAATTCAATAGGAAGGTTTAAATGTATAAAACATGCATAATATATTAGAGGAACACTGATAATTTTAGAGGTTCCTAATGTGATGTCGTAAATAAACACATTTTTTTGCGCTTACATTGCAAACGCTGGCTGAACCCTACGAGATAGATCAAAATAATGTAGTGCAGTATGGTACACCTTAAAAAGGTCTACAAAAAAGTCCGCGATGGTATATGTCTACCTCTTAAGGATAACCCACAATAACCATTTCTTATCCATTACATTCTACCAGAAATAATGGCTTGATTCCGAAGCTATTTTAAGCAATACAGCATTGAACCTTATCCAATTTAGTACCTTGGCATTTCCCTTTAGCATTGTGCATTTAATATTGATCAATATGGCCCTTCACAGCATGTAATTTAAATGAATATTTTCGTAGATATTGCAGATTTAAAATGCAAGGGACATAGCGGTTGCGGTGGTACCGACCGGGGGACCGGCACAGCCAGGATAGGTATAGAAATCGAATACAGAGAGCCAGAGAATCATCTGTAGAGCGTGAGGCTCGCCTCAGCCAGGATAGATGTATTGATTCCACGAATTCCTCTGATACCATCGGATTTACTGATCCAATTTAAACGCCTACAATTTCCGGTAAAGATATATTTTGCAATGACCATTAATAAATCGCAGGGTCCAACTTTCAACACTACAGGCTTATATTTGAGCGTTGAGTGTTTTTCACATGGCCAATTATATGTCACTCTTTCAAGAGTAACCTCTAAAGAACACATGTTTGTATTGTCTAACGACAAAAATGCTGAGAACGTTGTATATAAAGAAATTCTGTAGTATATTTAGTATCAGCATTTCAACAGTGCGAAGCCGGGGCGGGCAGCTAGTCTTGAATAAATGAACGCTCTACGAGAAAACGTTAAAACATCATGAAGTATGATATGTCATCATGATGTATGATATGTTTTCTGTCGGTTACAAAAGACGTGAAAAGTATGGATAACAAGGAAGTTGCAATAGTAGCAGTTGTGAGTGTTACTGAGGCCATTATATCTTTGGTTCAAAGTGATCAAGAGTCGATTAATGAACTGGTCAAAAAGGAGAATTTTTTTGAAGTCTGTTATGTATTTGAACTTACCGCCTTATACGCAGGGAACCGTATCGTATGTATGTATGTAAGCCATATTATGTGTAATATGTATCGAGGGATATGTGAATTCTCAGTCATTCCTTGATTCAGTGTGTTACAATAAAGAGATAAATAAAATCAGACTGTGATATTTCTTGAGTTAAATTAACAATGAAAATTTGTGGTTACAAACACCACAAAGTCACTATACAGAATTTCAATGATCAGTAATTTAAGATTCATTTTCGACTTTCAAAGTCAAATTATGAAGTTTTGTATGGATTATTAGCGAATATTTATTCCTTACATCAGCGAACGAATTAGGCCGACCAAAAATTTATTTTGAGAAAAGAATTTCTTTGGTATTTTTGAACATGGAAAGTTATAGGTAAAACACTGGGAAATTTCATTCCTCAATCATTAAGTAATTCTATTATGCTTTCTGATTTTAGATCAGTAAATGATATATTTGGTGTCTCGAAATAAACATATTGGATAAATTTCCTCATTTGTACAGGATTCCACTCACTATTCTGAATATTAGTCATTTTTCTATATTTTCCTTTAAATTTTAAGTACCTTTTAAGTACCCAAAAACAATTTCCGTCAGATCTGAGAATTCTCGTTTTCGGCGCTCTTGTTCCTTGAACATAGTGCTTATCAATTTGCCCAAATGTCTGTAATTTTCGAATTTTTCGATGAAAATGGTCTTAAACGATTTGGTTCGACTCACTGATCACGAATGCGTGGTCGAAATTCATTCTGTCTGGCCGGTCCGGCCGGCCGTAGGCACAATAACTCTCGAACGGAATGAGCTAGACAGTTGAAATTTTCAGAGTAGGTTTGGGAGATAAATATCTCGGCTAACTTCGTTATTGGGCGAAATCGGACACATGGTTTCGAAGTAACAAAACATTTTTTTTTATATAACAAATTCCAAATTAATTTTTTTTCAATATGCACTTTCATCATAAGAACCCATTGATATCATTTTTAACTCTAACAAGCTAATACTTTCGGAGATATTATTTTTTTAAATTTTCTATGTTTTCACAGAATGATATACCTAATGATTCTATCTCTGAATTGTTGTAATGTCAACTTATTTTCCTGAGACATGACGTTGTCTAATTCATTTCAGCAATCGTAGAATTATGAGAATTATAATATAATATCATACTTTTTGTTGGTTGATATTTTCATGCCGATGTTCAATCCATATGATGATGGGAATGGTAATGGTAAGTTATAATATTGAGTTCAGAATATCTCCACTAAAAACAAAACTGGAATATTGGTGTATTGGAGTATTTGAGTGGATTTGAGGAAAGAATATATATTACCGTTCATCATAGAATTGAGGAATGAATATCTCGGATGAGTTCGTTGTTGGGTAGAATTCGTCTATTGGTTTTGGATTAATAATTTTTGGCACTCTTGTTGAATTTAAATTCTTCTATGGTTTTTGAATTCAATTTCTGCAAAAATGAAGTTCTTTCATAAGAATCCATTGATATTATATAACTCTGATAAACCAATACTTCCGGAGATATAATTTGTCTGTTTGAACAAGAGCGCCAGAAAGCTCCTGTCCATAAGGCTTGAACCAATTTTTCATATCGAGATCTAATCTATGACGTCACATCTGGACTTAAAAAACGCAAATGGGTGATTCCGTTCTAACTGTGATATTAAATGTCCTGTATTGTTTGTTCTCATAGATCATTAATTAATAATCAATTTATGAAATTTTTGTGCTTATTGGAAAATTATAAACATATTTCAACATTATTTTCATATAATATAACTTGCCACTTACAGAAAACTTACAATTTATCACTTAAATGTCAGTACCATGTCCATTTCTAGAATTTATTTATTAAATGTCAGTACCGTGTCATGACCATTTCTAGAATTTATTTATAAATTGTTCGTTTTTTTTGTCGTAATAAATGGTTTAAACTAATTACCTCATAAATCCTAATGTTTATGATCAAACTGAACAAAATTGACACATTTTTTGTTTAATGTATTAAGTTGACATTGAATTCCGGTTCAATAACTTTTGTCTTTAAAGCTTAAAAGCTTTACTTAATACATTAAATAAAAAATGTGTCAATTTTGTTCAGTTTGATCATAAACATTAGAATTTATGATGTAATTAGTTTAAATCATTTATTACGACAAAAAAAACTAACAATTTATAAATAAATTCTAGAAATGGACATGACACGGTACTGACATTTAATGAATTAATTCTAGAAATGGACATGGTACTGACATTTAAGTGAAAAATTGTAAGTTTTCTGTAAGTGGCAATATATATCATATGAAAATAATGTTGAAATATGTTCATAATTTTCCAATAACCACAAAAATTTAATAAATTGATTATTAATTAATGACCTATGTTAACAAACAATACAGGACATTGAATATAACAGTTAGAACGGAATCACCCAAATGTATTTTCGGCAAATATGGAAAAGATGGGACTAAACGAACGACTTTTATGTCAGATGTAAAAAATGTGGGCTTTACGAACTGAGCATAAGTAACAAATTAGGCAATATTTGAGGGGCCGAATATTTCTCGATGTTCAATAGACTTGAAAATACCAATTTATTTCATTATTGCAGATCAAATTGATATAATTATGCGGCCCATACACGCTCAATTTTATTGTAGTGTGTGGGCGATATTAAAAGTTCGCGCAATAGCGCAATATATTGCACAACCATCAATATCGCCTCCATACGATAGAAATGTGTGATCAACCAGCATATTGTACAATAATATTGACCGTCTAGGGGCCACCGTCAATATATTGTGCAACCCACATTGAACAATAATATTGAGCGTGTATGGGCCGCTTAACATCACTTATGATAGTAGAGTTCAAACCGGGCTCTATCGTGTCACCCCGTGGGACCTTCATTGCTAAAATGTATAGACCACTGGGTATCATTCTCCATACCCTTACAATGCAAATTCAACTGGTCGTCAAAAAATCGTCGTGTGCAGGAAGGGGTGGGGGGCATTTTTCCAAAAATGGCCAATTTTTTTTTTCTGTTTATGGTCATCTATATTAGGTGACTATCACTCATACAAAATTCTTTTGAAATGTACGATTCAGAAATATTTTTTATTAATTGTCAAAATAGTCGGATACAATGCTCTTAAATGGAATTCCTTAAGATATAACCGCTTGCCCTGAACACCCATATTAACTATTATGTTCCACTCGGTTTTACTCGAGATCTGTTAGGATTATCGAAAAAATGCTTTATATGAAAGGTCTGCTCCGAAAACCAACGATTCAGATGCTTCTTTCAAAATTACAATAGGCAGAACAGTTTCCTCACAAAATAAGAAATTGTCTTATTACCTCCCATTAACCGAAACCGAACCTGGAGACGCTAGTAAGGCGCAATTTCTAGCGTTAGTCCATGTTAGTGGCGACCTTATGGATTTTAGCTTTGATCTATGCACATAAGGTTCGTTATATCTATCCGACCAACTTTACAGTACTATTCCTGCGTGCCTTCAGAACGCACATTTTGAAGATATTGTTTAAATTCCTCAATTTTTTATATGTATGAGAATTTTTACGTATAATTCATATATATTTGATTTAATTTTGTTAATTCGTTAATAAATATGCGAATATGCGAGTTCAAACTTATATTCATTACTTCATAAATCAATTTTATGACGTAATATTAACACATTTTTGAAATCATCGCTCATTCTCATTAGTAGTATCAAGATTTCCTGAATCCTAGACCAAAAATCTGGAAAAGAATTAAGAAGGTATATAGTTGGTATCTATGATATTTAGGGTCTAAAAATGTCTTACATGTCATGATTCATCTAATTCAACTATCACTATCAGATGAAGAATCATCAAGGGAAGGAAAATTTGAAAAATTTTAAGTACTAGTATTTGCACATGTTTTTTGGGCCATACATTTGCAGGAGCCAATACACGGAATTTGGTTTCTTTTACAGGAACACATCGATCCTGTGCAATCTGAAATGAGAATATCCGTTTCATAAAGAATATTTACGGATCTGATATTCGATATAATATTTACCTTTCCTACAACAGCAGTTGATAAGGATAGATGTTTCCTTAGGTAGGATAGGCATCGTCGTTAATTTTGGCAGAAGTTTTCCATTTTCTACATACCACCCACTAAATATAGGATCCGGTAGAGATGGTCTTGGTACATTACTATTGATCCAAATTTTTGTCTGGTAATGGACTCGAAGGCTGTGTTGTCTCAAACTATCCAATTTTGGAGGTAATTTACTTATGGATCTTGAAGAAGCTATAGTATTCCCCTGAGCCTTTTGATACATTTCACATTTTCGTTTGTCGTATACAGATGGATTACAAATTCAACAATATCATTGAATACTTCTTCTCTCAAAATCTTGAAAGTTCACTCTGCAGTATCTGCCCAGAATCTTCATCAATTTTCATTCTTTTCTTACCTTCTTCGACATTTTGACCGAATGAAGATGCAAAGATGAGCGAAATGTGACTAACTTCATACCAATAATGTTGTAACTCAAGAACCATTCATCCATTCTAGTACTATTTTTAGTTAATCCCACTATTCCTCCTGCAGCTTTGGAGTTTTTGTTGATATGCTCTAGCGCCTGATCTACAGAGAGTTGGTTAAAATTCCCAATCAAAAATTTAATGACAAAATTCCTATTTTTGAATTCATCATGTACTTCCGGTGCCATGTTTGAAAGTATTCAATGATATTGTTGAATTTGTAATCTGTCTGTATACGACAAACGAAAATGTGAAATGTATCAACAGGCTCAGGGGAATATTATAGCTTCTTCAAGATCCATAAGTAAATTACCTCCAACATTGGATAGTTTGAGACAACACAGCCTTCGAGTCCATTACCAAACAAATATTTGGATCAATAGTAATGTACCATGTCCATCTTTACCGGATCCTATATTTAGTGGGTGGTAGTAGAGTACACGGACTAGAAATTAACGCTTCAAAGACCAAAGTGATGATCGTAGACCGACTCAATAACAACAATCCTGAAATTACGAATGTCGCGGGACTCGAGGTAGTCAACCGGTTTGAGTACTTGGGATCCATGGTGACAAATACAGGAGAATGTGAGCCAGAAATCCGTAGGAGAATTGCTATGGCGAGAGGCGCAATGGTGAAGCTCACGCGCGTTTGGAGAGATACAGCTATCACTGTTAGGACTAAACTGCGACTTCTACAGTCGCTAGTGTTTCCTATCGCAACTTATGCTGCTGAGACATGGACAATGAAATTAGCAGACCGCCACAGAATCGATGCACTGGAAATGTGGTGCTACAGACGGCTACTTCGAATACCATGGACTGCACATCGCACCAACGACTCGATCCTTAAGCAACTTAACATCAAAACTAGATGGTCGGCACGTATCAGTCAGCAGTATTTAAAATACTTTGGGCACGTCGCCAGGAAACCAGAAGCGATGGAAAAACTAATCATTCAAGGAAAAGTAGACGGCCGAAGACCAAGAGGGCGATCACCGATGCGGTGGGTAGACCAACTTAAAAGCCTAACAGGAGAGAGCCTGCACCAGGCGACCCATCACGCGGAGGATAGGAGCTCTTGGAGAGAGATGGTGCAGAGAGTTGCATCAGTCACGTCATAATGCCACCATACCCTTACGAAGGGTTGGACTGAGAGAGAGATGTAGAAAATGGAAAACTTCTGCCAAAATTAACGACGATGCACATCCTACCTAAGGAAACATCTATCCTTAGCAACTGCAGTTGTAGGAAAGGTAAATATTATATCGAATATCAGATCCATGAATATTCTTTATGAAATGGACATTCTCATTTCAGATTGCACAGGCTCAATATGTTCCTGTAAAAGAAAACAAATTCCGTGTATTGGCTCCTGCAAATGTATGGCCCAAAAAACATGTGCAAATAATAGTACTTAAAATTTTTCAAATTTTCCTTCCCTTGATGATTCTTCATCTGATAGTTGAATTAGATGAATCATGACATGTAAGAAATATTTAGACACTCACGAAGCCTCGATTAGCTTAATTGTGGATTTAATTCGATGGTTGTATCAAAAATGAACTGAAAATCGACATAGAATCGCACTAATTCGGCTAGTGATGTGAAATACTCGAGTTTTTAGTTAGGGACAAATATCCTGGGAAAATGTCCGAAACTTTCCCCCAAGGTCGAGCATTTTGAGTATTTAAGTATTTACGGACATTGCGGAAAAATATGACAATCGTTACATGTTAAGTTAAAATATCAGGAAAATTTGAGGCATTTTAAGAAATTTTTCTAGGTCAATTGGAAATAACAAATAACTTATCATTGAATGAGTTATTATCGTGTTATTTTATTGTGTATAAGAGATAAAAGACAGGAGCCAGGTTCTGAATTATGAATTAGTATTAGAAAAATCGATTTAATTAGACTGTTAAATAATAAAAATAAACTTGTTAAAAAAAAACTTTGTATAATTTCCCAATTGGCTCACAGATCGTTAAGAATCTTCGATCCAAGTAGAAAAGAATAAACTGCTTAAAACAAAACTCTGTATAATGGCATCACAAATCGTTAAGCATCTTCGATCCAAAACTAGAAAAAAATTAACTTCTTAAAAAAATTTTGTTAATTGGCATCTCAGATCGTTAAGCATCTTCGATCCAAGTAGAAAAGAAGAATAAATATCGGACAAAAATGAAAATTGTCTAGCAATTTTTAAGTAGAAAAGAAATTTATGATATTTATCCAGACATTTTCGATAATGTCGATAAATACTGTCGACTGTTTTTAGAAGTAATGATTATTTTCGGACATTTTTTAGTATTTATCAGAGGAGTATTTAAGACATTTTCCACACTCACAACACTAAATTCGGCAATTAAGAGCTGTCAAAGCTTCGTGAAACCCACCGTTAGTATCATAGATACCAACTATATACCTTCTTAATTCTTTTCCAGATCTTTGGTCTAGGATTCAGGAAATCTTGAAACTACTAATGACAATGAGCGATGATTTAAAAAATGTGTTAATATAAGGTCACAAAATTGATTTATGAAGTAAGGAATATAAGTTTGAACTCGCATATTTGAATATTTATTAACGAATTAACAAAATTAAATCAACTATCTATGAATTATACGTAAAAATTCTCATACATATAAAAAATTAAGGAATGAAAACAATATCTTCAAAATGTGCGTTCTGAATGCACGCAGGAATAGTACTGTAAAGTTGGTCGGATAGATATAACGAACCTTATGTGCATAAATCAAAGCTCAAATCCATAAGGTCGCCACTAACATGGACTAACGCTAGAAATTGCGCCTTACTAGCGTCTCCAGGTTCGGTTTCGGTTAATGGGAGTGAATAACACAATTTCTTATTTTGTGAGGAAACAGTTCTGGCTATTGTAATTTTGAAAGAATCATCTGAATCGTTGGTTTTCGGAGCAGACCTTTCATATGAAGCATTTTTTCGATAATCCTAACAGATCTCGAGTAAAACCGAGCGGAACATAATAGTTAATATGGGTGTTCAGGGCAAGCGGTTATATCTTAAGGAATTCCATTTAAGAGCATTGTATCCGACTTTTTTGACAATTAATAAAAAATATTTCTGAATCGTATATTTCAACAGAAGTTTGTGTGAGTGATATTCACCTTATATAGATGACCATGAACAGAAAATTTTTTTTTGTCAATTTTTGGAAAAATGCCCCCTGACATATTTCGAAGTTTGAACTTACATTACCCGTTTAAATAAAAAATATAAATAAGCACTGACGCTCTTGTTCACGCTGACAAATTAGGATTGAATTATGAGTGCTTCAAGCTTAGTGGATAGATCCAGCCGGATATCCAGTCAGAGGGTAGGGGACACCAGTCACTGTCTGGTCCAAAAATAACCATGCTGTTCCTAAGCTAGCGTAAGGATACAGTAACAAAGTCAACACAGAACTCAATTATAATTAAAAATATATACTTCTTAGAAATTTGGAAATTAGGAACAGCTCTAATTTGTCTCGGTAGGTAATCGAATAATCTTATGCTCATATGGAATATCATAACTTCAGTCATTGAAAGTTTGTGAGGTGGAAAGAAATATTCCAATATGTTTTTTAAATAGAAAAGGACATCCTTGAATAATAATAAACAGACAAATCAATGTTAAAGTCGCCGGCAATAATAAATTTTGCATTTTCAGTTTGACATCCAGCATGCTCCAATAATAATTAAAAAAAAAATTCAGCATTAGGTATTCACAAGGAAAGTATTAGGGCCATATATATAAATCATTAAATATTTCTCAGAACCTACAACAGCCTGATTTGCTTATTTGCACAGCATTCGAAATTGAGATAAATATATCGTTTACGTCAACCCGATCTCGAAGCAAAAAATTATAATGCAATAATAAAACGTAAATGTAAATGCCAAAATTTTTCGAACTATATATATCAGTGCTAAAAGCAGTCGATATTATTTTCGAAATACCATATTTTCGAGATGAATGAGTATTCGGGAGGAGCGTTGATTCAAGCTTTCACTATTTATGCAATTTAATCGCTGTGCATCGCTAGGTGTTCGATGGCCTTGTGGTCTGGGGCTTCTACAATGGAGATATGTGGTTCGTAGCTTGGATGGGTGTTGCATTTTTCACTTCTTTCTCAATGAAATTGATATTTTCAACCAATAGAAAAATTTACATCTTTTGAATCATTATGGAGGTTGCATTGCCAAAGACTTTGACCTACGGAATTTATGAATTCAGAAATTACATAATTCACTTATAAAGGATGTCTGAGCAAGAACTTGAAATTTAAAAATTAAAAAATATATATTTATTTGATATTTTATTAACATTTTTGGCGCTCTAGTTCTTCGGAACAGAGTGCTTATCAATTTGCCCAAATGCCTGTAATTTTCGAATTTTTGGCTGAAAATGGTCTCAAGCATTTGGTTTGACTCACTGATCAAGAATCCGAGGTCGAAATCGATTCAGTCCGGCCGGCCGTAGGCACGTTAACTCTCGAACGAAAGGAGTTAGAGGATTGAAATTTGCCAGGTGGGTTTGGAGCGTAAATATCTCGGACGAGTTCGTTAACGGGCGAAATCCATCAAGCGGTTTCGGAGTTATGGCCGATTTTAGTAAAACACATTTTTTATGAATATTTCCGAAACTGATCACTCGATCTATCTAAAATTTAGCATCAAATTGTAGAATCATGACTTTCATACGCATGTGAAGTTTTGTATTGACCAGGTTACTGCAAAGTGTCAAAAAAAAATTTCGAAAATTAAAAAAAAAAATTCAATAATAACTCTCGAACGGAATGAGCTGGGCAGTTGAAATTTTCAGAGTAGGTTAGGGAGATAAATATCTCGGTTAATTTCGTTATTGTGCAAAATAGATGGTTTCAGAGTAACGAAAAAACAAATTTTTTTTAAGCAACAAATTTTAAATTCAATTTTTATTTAAAATGCAGTTCCGCCATAAAAATCCATTGATATCATTTTCAACTCCAACAAGCTAATACTTTCAGAGATATGATTTTTCGAAATTTCATTAATGATTCGTACTTCTATGTTTTCACAGAATGCTATAATTATTCTATCTAAGCTTTATTATATGATCTGTGTTCATTCTATTACTTGTCATCCTGTTCTATAGACCACATTAGTTAGGTTAGGCGGGAAATTTGAATTACGATCCATCCGTGGATCCGAGCACTGAATTTCCCATGCATTTCTTATGGACCTAAAATTTACGCGAATTTCTCGCCTGTTTTTAGATACTTTGGCTAATTTCTTAAGGTTTATTTTGGTTGAAATAGATTCTGTGAACCTTTCTCAACCATCTAGAATCAAATTTTCATAACAAAATAGTATATTTCCAAAATAATTAATAAATATAAAAGTGTTCACCAAATTCGATTGACGTATGTCTTAGCTCACTCGAAATCAGTCAAAAATAATAACATAACCCTAAATCGGCCTTGTAATGACGCACAACAGAAGTCATCTACGACATACGGTAATCTTTCGAACTACACTGGATTCAATTTTGATTTAAGAATAAATTGAAGTAGATTTTAGTGTGGAAATAACATGAAAACATGCACTAATGATGAAGGTACCCAATACTTGATGTCTCTTTACTAACATTCTCTTTTAAATAGGGTAGTTTCATCTCAAAGTTGAAATTCCTTGTTAAAACATTTGAATATGGATCTCCCGCCAACAGAATGATTCTAACCTAACTAATGTGGTCTATAAGAGAGACTCAAATTCATTTCAGCTATTTTAATTTGATTTCTTCCATGGTGCAGTTCTCATTCTCAGATTGCTCATCTAATCTTGATAAATAAACTTTTATTTTAATTGAATTTCCTTTATGATGCAGCTCTATCATAAGAATACATTGATATAATTCCCAACTCTGAGAAACCAATACATTCGGAGATATAATTCGTCTGTTTGAACAAGAGCGCCAGAAAGCTCCTGTCCACAGGGCATGAACCAATTTTTTTACAAATGTATGGAGGTAGTGATGACATTTACACATGAAGCAAAATATCGGTTAAATGACCACCGTTGCTCTGTTGGCAGGTATGCACTCTTTTGATGAGAAAATAGCCCAAACAAGTTAAATCACAACTTCTTGGCGGACAGTTTTGGTCTCCGAAACGAGAAATTACTCGACCCGAAAACTTGGTTTGTAAGAAAGTCATTGTTTTCCTTGCGGTGTGACGGGTAACGCCATCCTGTTGAAACCACTGCTCAATTAAGTCCATTCCTTCTAATTGTTGCCAAAAAAGTCTGTCAACATGGCCCGGAAACGATGACCGTTGACAGTCACGGCGGTACGGTATGCACGAGTGCATACCTGCGAACAGGGGACCTATTCTCGACCAGTCGCAATTTGCACGATCGTGCGCATCTCTATAGCATATGCGACCGATCGTTGAAATTGCGAATGGTCGAGAATAGACCCCCTGAGCAACGGTAGCCATTAAAACGATATTTTGTTTCATGTATAAATGTCATCACTACCTCCATACATAATATATGTTGAAAACAAGGTTAATAAAACATTTAATAAATATAAATTTTTTAAATTCAAGTTCTTGCTGAGACACCCTTTGTATCTTATATTTAGGTGACTCCTGAATTTTTTCAGGTTGAAAGGAAGTATAAATAAGTAGGTATGTGAATTCCGCCTCACCAACGAACAATTGCCAATTTTGCCTTCCCAAAACGCCTTGACTATATGTATAAATGATGCTATTTATTTATTTATTATATACGAGGATTATGAGTAGGTAAGTGGAAAAGTTTAACTGGTAATTCCGCGAAAAGGATGATCAGAGAAAAATCATTCCGCTGGTACTTGCCGACACGTATTTCTGCTAATTAGTTTAATTGAGCAAGGTAACCAAGAAACCAAGGAAAAGATGGAAAAAAAACTTTAAACAGGTTACATAAAAACAGGACGTGTGCCCTCAGCTTTAGGGGCCAAACCTTTGAATCGGCACGGAGGAAGTAGTCTGTGCGATGTGACCTTAACACGAGGATGTGAAATGGAGAAATCAGGAGATAGATCTATGATCTTGAGCTGAGGATACAAATTGGTTGCTCTCTCTGTTGTGATGTCACAACAATAATTGAGGGGTCCAATGCAAGAACCGGCCAAGTCCACATTTTGACGAAAACGATATTTTTATTCGGCCATACGCATCTCTAAATGTTCTACCGTTCTGTGCAAGAACCGACTCCTGCAATAGTATCATTCAAATTCTATAGAGGTTTTGTTGCAGTAAGCGGCCATGTCCAACAAACTCTGAAAGGTAATGATTCTACAAATAATTTTTCTACTATGATTGACTTCAGAAACATTCTTACGAGAACCACATTAAATGAAATATCTTATATTGATCATTTTATTTTAAACTGTTTTTTAACGCTCCAGAACAATTATAGGCTGGTTTTCCTGTCACGCTGACGGTCGGCGCTGACGGTCAGCGCTGATCGGTCAGCTCGGATCCTTTTAGTATCGCGCTGATCACATAGAGAAATAGAAGGATGCTATTGTCTCTGGCTCACTGAATGTGGAGGCTTGTCGGTGCCAGCTAGTCAGCGGCGCCGACGTGCCGGCGCGTACGTGCGCGTATATAGCTCAGCGCTGACGGCCGTCAGCGCTGCGTGACACGAAAACGCTACCTATAGCTACATACATATTGACCCATCAGCGCCGACCGTCAGCGTGACAGGAAAACCAGCCTAAATGAATGAACTTGACTGGTTCTTGCATTGGACCCCTCAATTGCTTTCTTAATTCATGCAAAAATGCATGCATCCATTCAATACCATCCCGCTGTAATCATCATTAATTCGTATGATTTTGTTAACTGTAATGTTCGATTTCTTTTCTTCGTACGTGGATTGTAGTAAGGAATTACCTTAGTCTTTGTATTATCTTCGGCCAGAACAATCTCAGACGATTTGTTTATATAGGTAACTTCACGATTTGAAGGCTGTGTGAATACATCATAATGTTCTTCTTGATTGGGTAGCAAGATTTTGAATATTTGATTTTTGTCACATACCGTCAATTCCCTTGTTCCACAAGGTTCACCTCAATTTACAATGTCAATTGGTTCGATACAGCTCTTGGATAAGTTTTGATGTAGGAAGATTTTTACTCCATGAGACGTTAAAAATTTCATAACCACTGACCTCTAAGAATTCCGATAATCACGGGGAAGTTTTTTCAATACTTGTTTTTTGTAACCCTGTAGATATCTAAACTTGAAACTGAGAACATTCTACATTTCTAGCACGTGGATATAAATTCAAAACAATTGAGTCTTGTGGTAAAACTGCTCTTCTGATAATGTCTTGATAATTGGTATTTTATTATATTATTATTATACCTATCATTTTTCTTTCGCTCGGGAGGATAAACCTTATATGCCCGCTCCGAGAGGGTCCGCTTCTCTCTGGAGTGTGAAACTGCAGGTTTGATTGGTTACTCACTAAAAAACCTCTCACACGTTCCTTGGCGTAGTTCTTCGTCCTGCCCTTATAGCGTCCCTTAACAATGAGATGAGCTGCAAGTGGCCTTCACAGATGAGATGGGACTGATGGCTATCCGAGCACCATAGCTTTCTGCATTCTGTGTGCCAATTCCTCTCTATCTTAATACCAAAGTTAGTCTATACAGTACCTTTCGGCCGACGAGAACTCTTCGTTGCCAATATTACTGGAAAATACCCGTATTCATTGTTTAGAGTATTAAAAGATTCAGGGCCATCTTTCACCTATTAGAGGTCCTAGGCACACCATAATAAAACACGATTTTGTTAGAATAGACAAAGAATGTAGATATTTAAAGTCTAAGTTTAATTTTGATTTCATTACATTTACAATACATATTACAATTAATTAATACAATGTAATCCACACTAAGTAACCAGCAACCACGATTGTATATGGATCTATGCGGATTGAAGAGGTACCCTTCTAGATTTAAGTTGAGCAAAATCGTTAATCACATGTTCAACATCTATGTTTTCGAGCATATCATATTATTTCGACATTAGGGACGCACTGTTTAACCTCTCTTGAAGCATTTTACTTCTTGATTCATTTTTCATTCATTTCAATCTGGAGAATGAGCGTTCTCCACTGCAATTAGTTACCATCATGCTTGAAAAGAATTGTGAGTGAGATTTCTACTTTAGGAATGGTGTCTTCAATTTTATTTTCTTTCAAAAGATGATAAATTTCTAGAATAGTTCCTTCATTTTAACTTTGATCAGTTCTCAAGTATTCTGTTAAATGCAGTCATTCCATTTTTAACTCTTTCTCGTTTAACTCTTCATGATAGATTTTAACCAATGCAACTTCGTGTCAACTCTTCGGAATTCATAGTCTTAAAGCAAAAAAATAAACCAAAACGTTGACTAATGTACTTATACGAACTTAATCGCTGTTTGAGATGAACACCCATGGTATCAATTATAGGGATAAAGTTGCGACTATGAATCTTTCTTTTCCATTCAGTTGGACTGATGGCAGTGCTATCTAAAAAAGTCTTGCGAGAGCTTCTATGTCCTTCTCTGAGATAGGTCTTCATAGTAAGATTCAGGCTTATTTCTTTGGCGGACGATTCCAAGTAATCAAATTTATCCCTGAGTCTAATAACATATTCATCGAGTGCAGTAAACAAATTACTTGCGACGTCCAGTATTCTTGTTTCTTTCTGAAGATAATTGCTTTTTTTGTTTATCCTATCCAACATAGAGCTTCAAATTTCTATTAGTATAATAAATTCTAGTGTTTCCATTTTTCTGGACAGACCAAGGGATTCATCTCTAGTTTCTTGTGCCTGTTCTGCATCTGTTGCGATGGATTTCAAAGCTTCACTAACTTGATCATGACCTTCATGCTAGGCGCTCACTGCATCATCTCGGGCTTAACATCTTGTTTGTGAAAGGCTTTTAGCAACTTTCTTGAAATCTAAATGTTCTGTCAATATATTCCAACGGTAGGTAGAGCCCGAAAATAGATTTTCTGGATCATTTCAAAGAACTGTGTCACCTCTGATACACACCCAGCGGCATGAACACCTACAAGCAAATGATACAAAAGTGGCAACTTCACATTTCTCTTTGATTTCTGCTTGTAGACCAGTATATTTCTTCGACATATTTGAAGCATTGTCGTAGCTTTGACTTCTTCGATCTTTAATGGGAATATCAAGACTCTAAACATTTCAAAACTCTTTCAGAAATTGGAAGCACTGACGTGAGGTCAGGAGCTTTTGCGCGTATGTTCTATTGTCCATTCTCCTGCATTGTTGCCCATCGAATTTATCATGGTAAATTATGTGGTGCATTCTCCTGTATTCGACACTCTTAATTCGAATTCACCATGGTAAATTCGAATTGAGTGTCTAATACAGGAGAATGGACACAATAATTTACCATGATAAATTCGATAAAGGGTGTCCAATGCAGGAGAATGGACAATAAAACATACGCGCAAAAGCTCCTGACCTCACGTCAGTGCTGGAACCAATTTTTGTTTCGTTATTCTTTTCAAATTTTCTAGGGGTAGGTACGGTTCTTACAAAAATTTATTTTTCGTCATTTTTTTAAAATTTTCTAGGGTTACGGTTTTTACAAAATTTTAAACACGTCTTTATGATGATTTTCTACTACTAGTTACCAAGCTTCAATTCGATCGAATCTTTATTTTTTGGGTTATCGAGGAAATAATATTCCAGGTGGGTATAACTCGGAAACCGTTAGACCGATTACGCCCAAAAACGAACTTAACTCTTCCATTCGGATACACAACCTACCCTGAACAATTGCTAGTCCCTATCTCCTTTCGTTCGAAAGATATCGAGGCAACGGTCACCCATCTACTGAACTCGCACAAAGCTGCTCGAATCTCCAACAATATTTAACCGATCGTGTTAAAACTTGAAACTTAGCAGTATAGTTAGGTTCTTAAGGCTCTTGCATAATTTCAGCAATTTCAGACGAATAGTTACTGATACATAGAATTTTTTTTTTCAATTTTCAGTGATTTCTTAAAAATTTACTACAAATACTATCCTCACGAAATATTGCAAGAGTTTTCGCGTTGGCATTCTACAAGCACTAACCATGTTTGAATTCAATCGGTTAAGTATTTTTCGAGCTAATGAAGAACAAAAAACAACCAAATTTCAGATGGCTATAAATCTAAAACCGTTTGGCCGATTATGCTTATAAACAAACTCAAATGTCGCATTCAGATGCACAACCTAACCTGAGAACTTCAAGCCGCTATCTCTTTCTGTTCTTAGGTTATCGTGACAACAAAAATATTTTTTTATAATTTTCTAGCGATACGATTCTCACAAAATTTCACAAACGTGCTTAGGTTTATATTCTACAACTATTCACTAAGTTTCAATTGGATCGGATTTATATTGGTTGAAAACAAAATTATTACTCGGAAAGCATAGGGCCGATTATGTCCATTAACGAACATGCCCGTCATATTGGGATGCGCCACCTACCCTCAAAATTTCAAATCGCTAGCTCTTTCCGTTCTCAAGTTATCGTGGCAACGGCTGGATGTCCGGCCGCACAGAATCAAATTTGACATCGAATTCTTCATTGGGGAGTCGAACCAAATCGTTTGAGACCATTTTCGTCAAAAAATTCGAAAGTTACAGACATTTGAGCAAAATGATAACGCGATGTTCCCCAGAACATACCTGTAATAAATACTCTGATTTATGCTCTTTAATAGGTATACAATTCAGAAACCATTCAACAAGATCACGGCCATTTACGTATCTAATTATAAAACGTAGCTGGTCAACATGAGACAAGTCTGGTGTACTATCAACGCTAATGGGAAAACATGTTGCTAATTATTGAACTTCATTTATAATTTTTTTTACGACCTGTTTTCCCATTACATTAATATTCGCTGATGAATATGAAATGTTGCCTTTTCCAAGAATGATCTGCATGAAATGGATTAAATTCACGCAGTAACTCCACACATCCCAAATAATTTCCATTGATGGGACACCTAGCATTTCATTGTCATTGTCAAATAATTATTTGATGAATGTGCTTCCAGTCAGGTGGACTAAATAAGCAGCATGAAAAACAAAATACTGTTTTTTTGCAAGGTGATTACAGCAACCATATTCTTTCGACGTTTTCATTGTTCTTTAATTTGCGAATAAATAATTCTTTGTTGACTAGAGGTGACTCGGGGACATGGGGCTCCAATCTATCGCGGGGTCCTGGGCACGTGCCTAGTGTGGAAAAGGGGCCTGAAAAGATTCTTACTGATTGTATACCGTATTAGAATGTTTGTACCAGGGATGTTGCGGATGCTGATTTTTTCACATCCGCGGATGCGGATGCGGATGCGGAGTTTTGAAAGCTCACATCCGCAGATGCGGATGCGGATGTTTATATGATTATGTAAATAAAGTCTATTAATGAAGAATTGAAACATGATAACTTAATTATTAACATTTTTATTGTAATCAAATCAAACATAAGTATCTATTTTTGGCGCTCTAGTTCCTCGGAACAGAGTGCTTATCAATTTGCCCAAATGTCTGTAATTTTCGAATTTTTGGCTGAAAATGGTCTCAAAAGATTTGGTTCGACTCACTGATCAAGAATCCGAGGTCGAAATCTATTCTGTCCGGCCGGTCCGGTCCGGTCCGGCCTGCCGGCCGTAGGCACGATAACTCTCGAACGAAAGGAGTTAGAGGATTGAAATTTGCAAGGTGGGTTTGGAGCGTAAATATCTCGGACGAGTTCGTTAATAGGCGAAATCCATCAAGCGGTTTCGGAGTTATGTCCGATTTTAGTAAAAACATTTTTTATGAATATTTCCGAAACCGATCACTCGATCTATCTGAAATTTAGCATCAAATTGTAGAATCATGACCTTTATATGCATGTGAAGTTTTGTATTGAACAGGTTGCCGCAAAGTGTAAAAAAAAATTTAGAAAATTTAAAAAAAGTTTTTCTACAACTCTCGAACGGAATGAGCTAGGCAGTTGAAATTTTCAGAGTAGGTTAGGGAGATGAATATCTCGGTTAAGTTCGTTATAGGGCAAAATAGGCCAGATGGAGTAACGAAAAAAAAAATTTTTTTTAAGGAGCAAATTTCAAATTCAATTTCTATTTAAGATGCAGTTTCACCATAAAAATCCATTGATATCATTTTTAACTACAACAAGCTAATACTTTCGGAGATATGATTTTTCGAAATTTCAATAATGAATCGTACTTCTATGTTTTCACAGAATGCTATAATTATTCTATCTAAGCCTTATTATATGCTCTGTGTTCATACTCGTACATGTCATCCTATTCTATAAGAGAGAGTCAAATTCATTTCAGCTATTTTAATTTGATTTCTTCCATGGTGCAATTCTCATTCTCAGATTGCTCATTTAATCTTGATAAATAAATAAACTATTATTTGAATTGAATTTCCTTCATGATGCAGTTCTATCAAATTTTGTGAACAATAGTTACAAATCACAACACTCACGGGGAGACAGGGTTTTTTGCTGAGGTTTTTCCCTAAGCTCTTGTATCATACGCAGAATTGTATGGTACCCCGTTACACCAACCTCTGCTAACACATAAAACTCTCAGTCAAAAGAATATATATATATCATAAGAATACATTGATATAATTCTAAACTCTGAGAAACCAATACTTTCAGAGATATAATTTGTCTGTTTGAACTAGAGCGCCAGAAAGCTCCTATCCACAGGGCTTGAACCACTTTTTGTATTAAACACCTTCTGGTTCTTATATTAGTAAGTGAAATTAAAAATAGGAGCATTATACTTAATAAACAGTAAGACCCGCCCAAATTATTTCTTGTCGCTAGCGCTACTTGCATGATATTCGCATCCGCATGAACATCCGCATTGATTAATGCGGATGCGGATGCGGATGCAGATGTCCAAATCTATGCGGAAGTTCCGCATTTGCGGATGCGGATGCGAATATTCGCAACATCCCTGGTTTGTACAATATGCTTAGGGCCCAAAGTGAATTCTTCTAATTAATAAATGTAGTTCAACATTTGAAAATTGGTTCAAGCACTGACGTGAAGTCAGAAGCTTTTGCGCGTATGTTCTATTGTCCATTCTTCTGTATTGGACACCGTTAATCGAATTTACCATGGTAAATTATGTTGTCCATTCTCCTGTATTGGACACTCTTAATTCGAATTTACCTTAATAAACTTAGTAAATTTCGAAAGCATACAGCAATTTTATTTTCACAATAATTGCTGAACTACAAAGCCGATGTAGCTGAAATCCAGTACTCGATTGTAACGTGGCGGCTCTAAGGTTTGTGTGGAATTCCAGTGGAATCTGACAGATAGTTCCTTGAAATATAAAATATATATATATGTATATATATTTAAATATTTCGGATAAGGGTATAACAACTAATTTTTTTATTTATTGAGGAGTGTTAAAGTAAAACTCGTGATTCTATGCCTAGCTTTCGAGCGTTCATTCAGCTCTTCATCAGTTTTTCTGAAATACAAATATAAATAAATGTAAATGTCCAAAATATCCCAGTTTAAAATCACAATTTATGTTATGTTCGTCATCGTTATATTTAAATATTTGCAGCTGTAATAAATTTTTCTATACCTATATAACCTCATATTCAGTGAGTAGATAAAAACAAAAATTCAATGTTCAAATTTATTTAAGATCTTTATATTTGTATTTCAGAAGCCCTGATGAAGAGCTGAATAAACGCTCGAAAGCTAGGCACAGAATCAAGAGTTTTACTTTAACACTCCTCAATAAATAAAAAAATTAGTCGTTATACCCTTATCCAAAATATTTAAATATAGAAAATCAAAGACTATTATCATATGAACTATATGTATATTAGACTGGGCCAAAAAAAACGACTATTTTTTTTTCTTAATGATACTGTGAAAATATCATTCATGATGATAAAAA
Source organism: Halyzia sedecimguttata (assembly GCA_937662695.2). NCBI lineage: Eukaryota > Metazoa > Arthropoda > Insecta > Coleoptera > Coccinellidae > Halyzia > Halyzia sedecimguttata. The sequence goes on from OW569415.2 coordinate 17,751,911, forward strand.
AAAATTATCGTGAAAGTTTGAGCCCTTAGTAATAGTATTAAGTGGTGTATCGTTACGACTATTGGATTTTTAACAGTAATCGCATGTTTTCACTCAAAACTCGTCAATTATTAATTTGAAAAATTTGAGCGATACGTATTCTTAAAGGAAATTAAATTCCTTACAAAAAAGCTCTCTTTGTAAATTAATGTAACAAGCCGTTTGCTTGTTATCGTGCCTGAAACATTGATCTATTTTTTCAATTTTGCGTTTTGATTTTGTATTTTTGTAACTACCAGAAATATCAATATTTTTGTGGTACGAAATACTTATTTTAAAAGAAATTTAATACTGTACAAAAAAAGTTTCTTAACATTTTTAATTAATTTCACTCCTTCCAAAGTTATTTGAAGTTGAAGTTAAATTCAAAAGTAATTTATCGTTTTTTTCGCGTTAAACATAATTCTTTCCACTTGATTGAAAACTTTATCAACTCTCTTTTTTCTCTCGACCACTAAACTTTTTTTTGTAGAATCATAATTTATTAATGTATTATTTTGCTTTTTAACGATTAGTTATCTACATAAATTCATTTTTAATGTATTTATAAGCAACTCCAATTGGAGTAGCAAAATAATACTTTAATAAATTATGATTTTACAAAAAAAAGTTTAGTGGTCGAGAGAAAAAAGTTACTCTCAATATTTAAGTGATAAATTTTTCTATCAAGTGCAAAAAATTATGTTTAACGCGAAAAAAACGATAAATTACTTTTGAATTCAACTTCAACGTCGAATAACTTTGGAAGGAGTGAAATTAATTAAAAATATTAGGAAACTTTTTTTGTAGAGTGTCAAATTTCCTTTAAAATAACTATTTTGTACCACAAAAATATTGATATTTCTGGTAGTTGCAAAAATGCAAAATCAAAACGCAAAATTGAAAAAATAAATCAATGTTTCAGGCACGATAACAAGCAAACGGCTTGTTTTACATTAATTTACAAAGAGAGCTTTTTTGTAGGGAATTTAATTTACTTTAAGAATACGTATCGCTCAAATTTTTCAAATTGATAATTGATGAGTTTTGAGTGAAAAAATGCGATTACTGTTAAAAAACCAATTGTCGTAACGATACACCCCTTAATACTATTATTAAGGGCTCAAACTTTCACGATAATTTTTTTTTATCATAATGAATGATATTTTCACAGTATCATTAAGAAAAAAAAATAGTCGTTTTTTTTGGCCCAGTCTAATGTATGTATTATATATATATATATATATATATATATATATATATATTAGAGAAAATAGGATAATGCGGATAAGTATATTTAAATGGAAAATATTCCAGCAGAATTATTTTCTCTGCTTCTTTTGCGGAATCACCCGTTATACTTTTCCATTTATATATATTTATATATATTTATATATATATTTTTATTTTTATATATATTTATATATATATATATACTAGCAGACCCGGCCACGCGTTGCTGTGGCTAAAGTCATTGTTATATGCCATTGTAGTATACAATTTAAGAGGAACGGTAGGAGAACATCAGTCACGGGGTACACCATGCTTTTTACATGGATGGTATGGTATTTGTAAAAAAATATAGTAACCTCCATGACAGACTACGACTATAACACTTTAGTACAATGAAATTATTTACGAACCAAGACGGAAATGTTGAAGTTTGTACACAAATTCACGGGATTGGGATTTGAACGGGAAGGACGTTGAACACGATTTATTAAAATTTTCTTACAGTTTATATTAAGCAGAAATCAATACAAAAGAATTAGTTTTTAAATTTATTATTTCCATTTAATTTTGTAACGTATGAGCATATTACAAAGTTGTTAGTGAATAACATATGACATTTAAACTTATGAATGAGGTGGACAATATTTTTGGTTAACCTGTCTTTAGTTAACACAAATAGATTCGACGGTTTCCCAACACGTGAACATGCAATATATAGTTGCCCATGACAAAAACACGGATTTTCCAAATCTAAACCACAAATGGACATTGTTTGGCCTTGAGACTTATTTATTGATATGGAAAAAGCTGAACGAATTGGAAACTGTAGCCGTTTGAAAGGTATGGTAGAATCTGACGGTATCATTGGAATACGTGGCAACAGGACCACTTTTCCTTTAAACTTCCCAGTTAAAATAGTTGCTTCAAGAATGTTTCCGGTGATCTTTTTGATGATCAAACGTGTAACGTTGCATAATTGAGGTGGAAGTTAAATTCGTCAACATCAACATTTTTGGCTGCCAAAATCGCCCGATGACTGAACCAGTTATGATTCAAGTAATTATTCTGTATATCCGGAAAAATACTCTGAATCAATTCATTTTTATCTTGAAGAACAGTACAAAAATTGTCTGGCTGTTTGATGCATTGCGTATTTGGTTGCAGTTCTATTTTACCGTTCCCAATATTGTTACTTGTGCTCATACTGTAGGTATGTTTCGTGCTCGTGCCACTGTTCTCGTAATATTCTTTTGCAGTCGTTCGCTACGCTGTTCTTGAGATTCTTGTGCACGACCTTCTGCTGTCCTAATTCTTTGAGCTGTATTTCTTGTATGGACTTGTTCTGGCAACTTTTCTGCTCTTCCAACACGTTTGCGTAGTGCCTCTCTTGTGCTTGCGTTGTTGAGGTTAAATTTTTTCGGTGGCATTTGACTGAAAATATTAATTTAATCGTTTAAATATTAGAAAAAAAAACTGAAAAACATGCTATTATAGCACATTGAAATAATAAGTGCGAAATAATTTTTAATAGAGGTTCAATAAAAACAATGAAAAAATATATATTTGTAAAATTATTGAAAAAGTGTGGGGAGCTTTGTACCGTTTTCTCATTAATAAGAGTATATTAATAAGGTATAATAATGTATATTTCCCACAATAGGTACTATCTCCAAACCGATCAAGTCAAATCGTACATTTATGGCGTCGTGAACTATGACTTTAACTTGGCATACAATAGAACAGCCTGTATAGTATTAGAATTCATTCGAATAAATGAGTGAACCTTCGAGCAGAAAATATTCAAGTACTGCTATGTCTATTGCAGCGTATGATCACAAATCAGTCTTACTTCTCAAAATCAGCTCTAATATCTTAATCGGAATAAGCGAAAAATATATTGAAATACTCACTTTTCTATCGTTTAAATGAAAGATCTATTCTAATTCTACAAATATACTCCTCTTCGACGTTATCCGTACTCAAATATCGAGAAAAAATCGAAAAATAATATGTTACCTTCCCGGGAAACGTACCCTGGGTTTCCGCGTCACAGTCCGACCTCGTCTAGCTGAGCCACAGGAGTTGTTATACACAATACGTGTTTCTCCCTACTTGATATTACGGAAGTAATAACTTCGGATAGATTCTCGTAAATTTCTTAAATCTTCAAAATATCCTCAAGTGGCACTTTATGTCTCACTTTTTTCCAGGGTTCAGAAATATCATGATATTTATATAAATATCAAAATATCGGATATATATCGATATATATCCGATATATATCAATTTCCTGATATTTATTTTTGAAAACAATTTTTACAGTTTTTTCTTAGTTAAAATCAATAAATCAAACGCATTAAAATGGTGATTTACCAAATTTATTAAAAAAATTAAACAAGATTCTTAAGAACGAAGAAAATAACAAAAATAAAAAAAGTTAATTAGTTAAAAAATGTATCAAAGGTATCAGAACGAATCTCCTGTGCAGACACAGTGGCCTCATCTCTTATACATTCTATATTGCTACTATTGCAAGCTTTAGATGTAGACGTATACTCTCTGTTTAGATATTTGAACAAAAAAACAAGTTTGGCTGTTTTGTCACGCTTTCTTAATTTTGATTGTACCAAGCCGAATGCTGAAAAATACGATTCCGCGGCGAAATTAAAAAATCACCATCTAAAGCTATACGGGGATTCCCCGAAAATGCGTTGCTAAATACCGGTTTTCAGCTGTTGGCTGTGGCCCTTTGACGTGGGCTCAGACGTGCTCTTATATCGCGATAGATTATGAATTTTTTAAGCAGCGTGCACATTTTTGTGAATTTATAAATATCCGTGATATATATCACTGCTTATAAATATCGATATATATCGTGATATATATCATGATAAATATCGGCGATATATATCGGTCGAACCCTGCTTTTTTCCCCGATTGTCGAGTTTTGCGAATATTTCCCCTTAATTATTATAATTATGTGATAATACTTACTTGTATATATTTTGAAAAATTCCACTGTTTTATCGTCACTATAATTTGAATTTGATTTACACTTCGGTCTAAGTAACACGTGGTTGGCTATGCTAACACCAAAAATTAAAAAAGTAGAAATAATTGAATTTCACGGTATTTCGTTTACTACAAAATAAATTCAATTTATACTTTAGCCTCAATAACATGTGGTAATCATGCTATTGAATTGTAGCTTATATGACACGTTTGTCGGTTTACCAAAGCAGTGCCATCTATTGATTACTTACTCAATCCAGTCGAAAAGTATCGACATCTGTCCATACAGGAAATGTTACCGGCTCCTCCGCCAATTTGCATCATATAATTTTTTTCAAATTTGCAATAAAATAATATTGCGACTATAATTAAAGATCTGAGCTATCCTATCTCTCAAGTTGGACCAGACTGCTCACGGTGTGCCAATTTTATTGAAAATCGGTTAAGTAGTTTAGGAATCCATCGCGGACAAACATCGTGACAGGAGATTTATATATGAGGAGTAACTTTTCAAAACGCATTATGTCCAAAAACCATTTTATTGGGAATCAATGAAAAACGATTTTTTCTTACACCCTGGCTTATAATTTGAGTACTTCGAGTTTGTTTGATAGAAATTCACATCTAAAGGTAATAACTAATCTCATTTAAATCACTTTTGATCAGATATGCATAGAAAATGTAAAAAACGTTTGGACTTAATGCGTTTTGATGTGGTTGAAACTGAACATAATGCTGTTTGTTGCGATTTATTAAATTTAGAGAAAACAGTCTGCACAGTAAGTTGTGTTGGCCTATAACCTAATTAACATGAGCAAATCGATAAACAATTTTTTTGGGTATATTTTATTTTTTTTTTAAATAATAACGTAAACATAATTTATTCTATAATATCGAAACATGTTGAAAAAATTAAATTTGTTCCTGATTAGGGTCATCCTCGAGACAGTCGCACACGATATTTTCTTCAACGTCTACAGTAGGATCTACTGTTTCAGCTTCTGCTGAGTCTAGGTCAACTAAAGTTGACGAAGATAGAGGAATATTGTCTTTCCAGTTTTGTCCAAATCTTGCACAAAGCAGTTTTCGCACATCATTTTTTTTCTCTTCACTGATTTTATTTTCTAGTGGCACGTTGCAGCGATCATGCATATCCCTCATCAAGTTAAATCCTCGTTTTGTTATTGACATTGGTTTTTTTGAAATGTCGTCAAATCTGTAGGTGGGCTCAACTTTCATCTTAACATCTACGTTGCCATTTTTTATGATTTTTTGCAAGAATATTCTTTTCATGTCACTAATTCCATAAATTGGTTTCAATATAACTTTTAAATCTTTGTAGTTTTTTAAAAACCAGTCTTTGCCTAAAATTCGAACGTTTCCAAATTTCCTGTAAATTTCAATATACACTGATGAGTCCAAAATCTCTTCTTTTTCTCTTTAATTCCTTTCAATCCTACCAAAAACCCTGTCAGCAGGTAGGTACGAGTGACCGCGAATTGGAAAAAACAATAATATTTCTTTTATATTTCTTGGGGCTTTTTTCTGGAGCCAGTATATCAAGGCATGGACGACGTGCTGGTTTTTGTTCTGCCCCCCACAACCATCCACAAAAAGCCTAATTTGGGTTATGGAACTACCAATAAGCGCTTTTTCTAAAAAATCTGTTAAAGCTGAACTTATTTCTTGAGCACCTCTAGCTGCTTGGGCTTCGTTCCAGACATAAAAATGTGGATTCATAGTTTTAACATCAGTGACACACAAAGAATAAAATGAAATTTGTCGAGCATAGAAAGCCTCCCCAATACTAAGTTTAGGAATCGGCTGGACCTGTTGCATGTCAAAAACGTACGTAATACTTGCCTCTGGTATTTCCTTCATCAGACTGTGGAAGGCTTTAGCCCTCTTTTTATAAATTAAAAGTTCTGCACTCAAACCGCGTTTGATTTCACCATCTTCGCAAGAATCAATTTCTGTTTTTAGTCTTGCACAAAAACTGCATGTATCAGTGGCTGGAGAACCGAAGCCTAGATTGAATTTTGTTTCAAATATTTTCACAAAAAATGTTCTTTTAACCTTTAACTCGTCTTCAACGGTGCTGTTATAAAGGCATAAGAGTCGGTTGATGTTCAAAGATGATTGCAAGTAAAGTCGTCTGCTTTTATTTCGGGAATAGTGACTTTCGCAAGCTTTTAATTTCGAAAGAAACTCATAAACTCTCAATCTTTTTGCAGAGTACATTCTAACTTTATGATCCCCACCTCGTTTATCTACTACGCCGTTGTCAGATAAAATTCCTTCCGCTATTGTATTCAATCATCTTTGACCAACGCCAAATAATTTGGTAAAAAATTTGGAGCATACAGGTATTCTTCCCTTTTCCGTATACATTAAGCAATAGTTCACTGCAACACGATGTCCCCTGTTTTTTCTGATTACACCACGAACACGGCTGCGTTCTGGATACGCTACATCCATCAAAAAGGACATTCTATTGTCTTGGTCTTTTCTGTTTCGTTTAAAAAAAAAACCTTTCTTTTTGCTTTCGCGAGAATGCTCCTTGATATATTGCAGCAATTAAATTTCCCATCTTTATTACAGCAAGGTGGTTTAAAATTTACCAACAAGGGGTCAGAATCTTGGTATCTATAAGAAAATTAAGTATATTGGTACTTATTTTCAATAATAGCAGAAAAACAATACTCACCTCTTCTCATATTCGAATTCTCTTTTTCTTTTGCAACGTTGCTTCTTTCTTGAGCCATCATTATTTTCGCCCACAGTAACACTGTTATCGAGACTTTCCATTATAATGCATTAATTAAGAGAAATATTATTCTATTCAAACGTGCACACCTAGGTTATTTCCAACAAATTGTACCGTACTTCAGCTGTTCATCAATATTGTGGCTCCTTCTATGGCGACAAAATGACATAATGCGTTTTGATCCGACTACAAGTCTGGACAAAATACTGTTCGATGCGGCTTACATACTTTGGATTTGAATTACACAGGGACATAATGCCATTTGGAAGATTTTTGTTTACATAGGGCTATAGAGCAATATAAATAATTTCTGAATCCGCTTCAAACTCAATTTCGCCCAAATTGGACATAATGCGTGTTGAAAAGTTACTCCTCATATAATAGATATATATGAAATATAAAATTCTTTTTTTAGTGATACGATCCTCACGGAATTATGTGTGTTAGCATTATACAACTAATTATGAGTTATTGAAGAAATCATACTTCAGATGGGTGTAACTCTGAACTCCATTAACGAACTTAAACTGAAAATTGCAAGTTACTCATTTCTTTCGTTCGAAAGTTTTCGTGGCAACGGTCACCCCTCCACTGAACTCGTCCAACGCTGCTCAATTTCCGGTATAGTTTCTGAGATGCAGATTTATATTAGTGTTTTTTTTAATTTTCTGGTAAAGTCAAATTTGACCTCAAATTACTTCATCAGTCGTTTGAGACTATTTTTGGCAAAATATCCAAAAATACCAAAATGATAGCACGCTGTTCCCTAGAACATTCGCGCAAAAACGAAAGCGCTTCGTAAAATTAATCGAAGTCATAAAAAATTCGAGCACGAACATCTTTGAATGTTTCGTGCGTCTTTAATTCATCGTCATAATTTTCAGAAGTTTTGTCCCACACAGTACTGATTTAGACGTACTAGAGAAATCAGTATTCAATATTTGGGAAAGATATTTGCTTGATTTGAGGCTGTAACCACAGAACACATATGTAAATATTTACTTTATGGTTCAATCCAAAACTGAACCGTGTTTGTGTGAACGCCTTGGTTGATCTGAGATCATGGGAAAATTATCGATAAGAGTATGTTGAATAGTGTAACTCAACTTGAATTTTCCAAATTTTAAAACCGTCAGAGGAATAAATTCGATTCAAGGAATATTCAGGCCCGTATTGGCTCTCAAAAATTTCTGACGTTAATTAATTTTTAGGAAAAAAATTAACAGTTTGTGTGCCGCTTTAATGAAAAATATTATTCTTAGATCAAATCTATAGAGAATCGGATGATATTAACGACTAATTACTATTTCAGGTACAGAGTGTTTTATTAGACCGTAAAACAAAAATCAAAATATCTGAGTCATGGACTGCACTTCCTTGGCATGGTTCATTTATGTAGAGTTTTTTGGTTTGAGACGGCAAAAGCTGCCAAATTTGAAAATAATTCGTTGAACGGCTCGGGAGTTAGGGGTAACCAAAATTTTGGTGCACATCGATAAATCACCCTGTATCTCAGAAACGAAGAGCCTCAAGCCATATTTAATTGTTATTTTCTGGCTCCCCTGGATAGCATCTATCCCTTGAAACTATGTAGAGTTACTCGTGGACCACCCTATAGTTAGTTCAGTAGGTAGTCCAAAGTTCTGTCTCGAAAGGTAGATGATAAAATGCAAGAATGGTTTCATGTGTAAATGTGCTGGTCGAGTGAATATCAAAATCCGCTTAATGGTTCTATTGGTTTCGGAGGTACGTACTCTTTTGGGCAAAGGAGAAGGTGACTGTAGCTGATTGCTAATAACTACAAGACATACGAAATATTCGTAGATTCTAACCATCATTAATATTCCCTCGTGATCCGGGATTGTTTGTTTGTTTGAAGTTTATTGCACCTCGGTAGGTCTCCTATTAGCTGACAGGGTCTCACGGTTGATACCCGTCATCTCGGGTTGCTGGCCTCCATAGGGTTTCTTAGTCGATCCCCTGTAGCTCAGGTTTACTTAACCGAGCTAAGCACTGCACCACCGACATTATATGGGTCTCATGTAACATCCCCACGGCTTTGTCGGTGTATTACCTACACAAGGTCCATTTTCCTAGCAAGTAGGAAGGAGTATGTGCTTGAGTAGGTACCTTGCCTTACTAGGTTTCTGTCACTCAGGGTCGTGTCGTTGCCCCCATAGTGAAGTCTCCATTGTGTATGGGTTGGAGAGTCAAATATGACATGTGAGGCAGTTTCGTCTGCCCCCCCACATTTCCTACAAACAGGGTTTTCTCGGAGAAATCCCATGTTGTTTATGTGCTTTCTCAGGGTACAGTGTCCGGTTAGTAGACCAGGTATTGCCCTGAGCTTACTCCAACTTAGTAGTGAGACTTCTTTAGTTAGTGAGGGGTAGGGCTGTCCCATTTTTATCTTACTATGCCGCTTGCCCGAAGTTTTGTTCCAGTGCCGAGTGTGCTGTGCAAGGATCCATTTTTCAATGACGCCTTTCACAGCCGGTTTTGTCACCCCTACTCACGGCTCTGGCCCGAAGAGGGGGATAGCCAAGCCCTCTCCAGCGAGTGTGTCAGCTCTTTCATTCCCTTCAAACCCTGTGTGCCCCGGCACCCACCCGAATTCAACTCAGTTTCTGGCAGCAATGGTTTCCAGGTGCTGTCGGCATTCCAGCACAAGCCTAGAGTTAATTCTCCAGCTGGCTATTGCCTTAAGTGCTGTCTGAGAGAATTCGTGTGTTCCTACTGGATTAGCCCATACGAATATTCTCCACGACACATGTCGTGATGGCTACCACTTCTGCCTGGAATATAGTGCTGCATTGCCCAAGTAACATCGAATTGGTCACATTGGATGCAGCCCCAAACACTACAGCTCCAGAGCGTCCGCCCTCCACTGAACAGTCCGTGAACCATGTTAGTTCACCTTGCGGTCTTTTGTCCCTGTCCCCGTGAGTTACTGGACTCCATTCGCTCATCATGTTCCGGATCAGGTGAATAATAAATCCTCCAATCCTAGCGTGTCCCTATGACCGTTGTCTCCAGACATCGTTTAGCTGCAGCCTGTAGGCCCCCAGCCTCGCCTCAGCCCTCTCCAGAAGCTGTAGGGGATGAAGTACCTCATGAACCTCCATAGCCGCATTTGGAGTACTTTTCATTAGCTGGGATAGCCACCTCATCGCTCAGTGTTACCCTAAGGCTTGTTTCACATGCATACGGTTCCATTCGGTTCGTTTCGTTTTCGGTTTCAATTCGGTCGCTGGCGACAAGTGTGAAATGGTGCTCCGGTTTAGATTCGGTACCGAATAGAAACCGTACAGCACCGAATACTCCCTCGACACGAATAGGTTTCTATCAGATTTGGATTCGTGTGTATGATACAGATCAACCGGGGCGTTCACACGAATACGGTTTAGTTTCGGTTTTAACCATAAAGTAATAAATATTTACATATGTTTTCTGTCTCGTTGTGTGGTTTTAACCTCAAATCGAGCAGATATCTTTCAATTTTTCACGAATTGTTCTCATATAGAAATATAAACATATACATATTTTCGGGATATTGTTGCTATCTCAGTATTCATGAGAAAATGATGGTTTACCAAATGTGGATCGACTGATTTCTGCAGTAAATCTAAACCAGTGGTGCGGGACAAAACTTCCGAATAATATAAAGATTAATTAAAGACGTAGGATGCATTCAAAGATGTATGTATTCAATTTTGAATGGCTTTGATGAATCTGACGTCACGGAAAAATTGGAATTGTGAGCCCGTGTCGGAAGATAACATAAAACCTAATATGAACCGTATATGTGTGAAAGGCCTTCATTCGTTTTCGGTTGAAACCGAAAACGAACCGAACCGAATGGAACCGTATGCATGTGAAACAAGCCTAAAGAGGAAAGTGTCATTCTGGGCAGATACTTACCTTTTTCTAGGTTGCTACCAATCATCAGCGTACCTAAGCAACTGAATGACAAGCGAAGGAGCTATGGGGAACTTAAACCCTATGGTGGAGAAGTACTGGAAAGTACTTCACTGGTAACAACCATGAAACCAGTACGTATCTGCCCTGAATGACGCTTTCCTCTTTGGGGGGACACTGAGCGTTGGGGTGGATATCCCGGATCAGAAGAGAATATTTTTTGTTGATGGGTAAAACCAACGAATATTTCGCCGTGTCTTATACTATTCTATTTTTTCAATATTTCCAAAACGACAGATTCCATCGAGGTGAAAATTGGTATTTAAGTGGCAAAAAATTATTTCGAGGTTCATGCACAATTCACTGAGAATTGTAACACCAGAAGCGAAAATATGTTTATTTGAGAAAACTTCAATACTATAAAAGTAACTACACTCTTGTCCACTACAGTTTTTTGTCGTCTGACATATGTTTCGGAAACAAAGTTTCCATCTCCAAAGACGAAGCGTAGTGAACAAGAGTGTAGTTACTTTTATAGTGTTCATAATAAGTCCACAGTGAACTCAACATAGTTATAAAACTTCAATATCTCGGAAATTTATTCATAAAGATCGCTACAATATTTTACGTACATAAAGGGTGACGATAAGATAGGATATCTAAAATATTCGCCTTATAACTGTTTCATGTGAAATATCTGAAAGTTTTCCTACTTCTATGTCGAAATGAAAACTTTTTTTCGATTAAATTTTGACAGATTTCGATTCAATTTTGACAGTTTTCGATTCAATTTTGACAGTTGTCTTCATATGTAGGAACTATCTTCGATTTGTTTACTTCTATTGAAGCCCATATGAATGACAACATAGAGGTACTTATAAGCGTTTGCCGCAGATATTGATATTTTCGAAGAATAAAAGTAGTTACATTAAGAATGGATTACATAGTGTGGATAGAATGCTTGTGTACAAAATGTAACTGTGAGTGAATAGTGTATAGTGTTACAAATCAGTAAAATCTATCGGTCATTACATGCACGAGCCCGCTAAAATTCCTGACCTCACGGAAAAAGATAGCGACTTGTTATTTTCAGGGTTGGTTGCGCATCTGAATGGAATAGTTGAGTTCGTTATTGGATATAATCGGCCCAACGGTTTTGGAGGTATACCTGGAATATTATTTTCTTAATAATTAAAAAAATACAGTTAAGATGGAATTGGCACTTGGTAACTAGTTGTGAAATACTAAAATGCAAACGTATGTGACATTTTGTGAGTATCGTAGAGCTAGAAAATTCTAAAAAAATTATGAAAAAATATTATGTATCTCACGATAACCTGAGAACGGAAATATATAACGACCTGCAATATTCAGGGAATGCCGCACATCCAAATGGTTTTGGAGTTATACACATCTGAAATTATGTTTTTCTCTATAACTCGAAATATTCAAATCCGATCCAATTAAAATTCGGTAATTACTTTTAGAATGCCGACGCGCTAATTTTCACAGAATTTCGTGAATATCGTAACCTGAAATTGCTTGAGACGTAAGTGAATTTAAATTCCGATAGAATACATTATGTCAGAATTCCAAATTCTGTCATCTTAGAAGATTCTCTCATTACTCCAGACATTAAAATGGAACGAAATGTATTAATATCTTATAAAAGCTGAGAAAACGGTCTATATACATAATTGGTAAATTCGATTAAGAATGCCCAATAGAGGTGAATAGACAACAGAACATGCGCGCAAAAGATCCTCACTTCACGACAGTGCTTGAACCATTTTTTTATTTTGTTCTGTTTCAAATCGGTTAATTTATTGGAGAAATGTTACAGCTATTGTATATTTGAATAAGTTCCCAAAAGCCGTTTGCGGAAAGCCGCACCTGATTTGAGGAAAATGCGAATACATGCCAAGGAGTAAACCAGCAAGAACAAATCCGTATTTCAAACTTGACAACTTGTTGGATTTCTGTCAGGTTTGGCAGGGTAATTATTTTCGAATACGGGGCCCCATCTAGTAAGAAATTGTATCGTTAACTCGCAATTGATGGCGACTTTATTCATGAATCGAAAATTGATTGTTCTTATTGGTATGGATCTATCGTACTTCTTCGAAGAATGTGATGAATTTTTGATGAGTTCCCAGATTGCAGGATTAACACTCGATACAGCGGAATCCTATTTTTAACAGAATTTCATTCAATATTGTCGAGAATGATATATGAGAATGATGATAGGAATGGGATATTGTGTTACTAGTTCGGAATGGAATATTCCGCATGATAGTGAATTCTTCACCTGATCCTTAAGCCAGAGTTCAGTTCCATGAGTGTGGGCTGTGCAGGATGTGTATGCAATTAAAATGAGTTACATACTGAGTTTAATCAGTGCCTATAATTAATAATTGAACGTTGACAATTTTTAAAGGGCTTTTTATTTCATAGGCATTCAAAATATGGCGATTCTCTCTATTTCTATTTTGAGTTCACTGTGGACTTATTATGAACACTATAAAAGTAACAACACTCCTGTCCGCTACACCTTTTTGTTGTCTGACATATATTTCGGAAACAAAGTTTCCATCTTCAAAGAGGAATTGTTACTGTACAGTAACGCTTTGTTTCCGAAACATATGTCAAACGGCAAAATACTGTAGTAGACAAGAGTGTAGTTACTTTTATAGTGTTCTCTCTATTTGTCATTAAATGGTTCCTTTCTGGGGATTTCTCTTCTGAACTGTATATCTCTGATTGGAGTCCATATACGCCGGCTTAGTCCGTTAATGGACAAAATCCAATGAGTGATTTCAGAGTTATAGCCATCTGAAATTTATGTGCGAGGGAGAATATTATGAATGGAATCTCTAAAGTGCCAATCTATATTCTCTCAGAAAGTCCGGCTTCCATAACAGCTTAAAGGTAGGGTCAGACTGATCCCACGTACGCAACGTATGTGATGCAGCATGGGTAGCTTGTGCGTAGACTTATCCTACGTATGCAACGCATATTGACATCATATTGTTGTAATTTCTCAGGTCCATTATGGTGTAAGTACTATGTTTTCTGATTCTGAGAGTGAATTTGAGGACGATATATCAAGTTTGTTATTTTTACATGAATATGTCCGAGCCAAAAGAAGAAAAAAGAATTATTAAGAAGAGAAACTATTGAAGAAAGAGAAAATTTTGGCGAATACCATACATTTAAGTAGAAACTGGAATCTGATGAAGACCGATTTTTTTTGTACTTCCGCATATCTGAAGTGACGTTTGAGGAGATCCATTGTATTATTGAATGTGACATAAAAGAGCGAGAAACCCCTGTGGCAGAAGCTTTGGCGCTCTTGTTCACTTTTTGACAAACCATATCTCCGAAAGCATTGGTTTCTCAGAGTTGGGGATGATATCAATGGATTCTTATGATGCTTATACTGCATCAGAAAAGAAATTAAATTCAAATAATAGCTCATTTATCAAGATTACATGAGCTATCTTTAATGATTCAACCTCGTGGATTGGGTTGTTGCAACTTACACTCGGTGCATACTTTTCACAACTCGAAATACCTAAGGAAAGTATCATCGAAATGCCTAGAGCAAGGGTGGAGACAATCAAAGCAGATTGTCCATTTATTCCTGATATTTGAGTAGGCACAGTCTGATGAACAAATTATTCTAATAATATATCAAAATATATTAATAATATACTATCCTCTTTTCATAAATTAAAATTTAATAGTTCATACCACTAACACATTCATTCTGTATTATGAGTAACTCAAGAAAAATTATTTGATACACAAATGTAGATCCATATTTCTGCATTTTTTTGCTAGCAACACTAGGAAAATACTGTATATAGGAACATGTCTCACTACTTAATGAAGTAAAAGGTAATATTAACCTCAGTGGACAACGAACAGTAATTTCTTTTGATGATTCCTTTATGTTCTTCTTTCCTATTGCCTTCATAAACTACGTCATTAAAATGATCCAATTATAAATCTTCCGAAACATCATCCCCATTATTTATACATAAATTATTCAATATGTAACCAGTCAATATTACTTTCGGTTTCAAAGCAGACTTGTATATATTCACAAATTCAAGAATCGAATACTTGCTTCCAACAGAAAATATTTCCAAACTATGAATTGACATGTTTCTAATAGCTAGATAAGATGACATTTATGAACAGTGATCACAGACATATAGAATTCGCATTCTGTTAATACATAGAACTACGATGTATAATTGAAATTTTGAAAAATCATATCTCCTAAAGTATTAGCTTGGTCGAGTTGAAAATGATATCAATGGAATCTTATGATGAAACTGCATCTCAAAAATGATTGAATTCCAAAGTTCTAATGTAAAAATGCAAAGAAATAATTGTTTTCGTTGCTCCGAAACTATCAGGCTAATTTTGCCCAATAACGTATTTAACCGAGATATTTATCCCTCAAACCTACTCTGAAAATTTCAACTGTCTAGCCCATTTCGTTCTACAGTTATCGTGTCTAAAGCCGGACCGGCCTGAAAGTTTCGATTCTGACCACGGATTCTTGATCAGTAAGGCAAACCAAATCGTTTAAGACCATTTTCATAAAAAAATTCGAAAATTACAGACATTTGGGCAAATTGATTAACACTCTCTTCCGAGGAACAAGGGCGCCAAGAAGAATATACACAATCTTCAGTAGCGTATTGGAACCAGAGAAAGAGTAGCATTTTGCCATGATGTTTTGCTATATCTTCCCATGCTGCATTGCATGATGCTGCGTCACGATATTCAGTGCATTTAATACTATATTATAAATGACTTAATCCTCTAACCAAATCAAAGAATTGTTCATCTCCCATTTTTCAAACGTAACTTTCTAAACGTTTCAATAATTGTGTCTGAGGTGCTGCGAATGTGAGTTATAGAAACACACTATTCTTACGCGTGGAATGCCGTATGATTATCACCTCCACCTTCCACGTTACGTGGGACACGTGGGGCACCGTTGCGTATGATCGCGTGTGTTTCTAAGACGGACGTTACACGTTCAGTCTGGTATCATTCTTGCATCAATCTACGCATATAGAACTAATTTCCCGTCAATCTCACATCAATCCATGATTGATGTGATGCGAGACTGATACCAGATTGACCGTTTAACCTCCATCTAAGCGTGTAAATTCAAGGGCTCCAGATTCCATAATGCGTTGTATACGTTGCGTACGTGGGATCAGTCTGTCCCTAACTTAACAGTCCTATAAAATAAGTTCTAAACTTGTTTTGGACTGTCATAACATACTCAATGAGCTATGGGAACACGCAATCAGATCACATCGATGTGGGGACAGCTCACGAGAGAATAAGAGGCAATGAGGAGGCTGATATCCTTGCTAAGCATCTCCTCTAATAGACCCCAAATCAGCTTGAATCACAAAAGTCCAGCAAGATATTGAAGAATGGATTCAGATCATTCAACTTTCCACCGGGAACGATGCCTCAGACAATGTTCATGGAAGGAGGATGGTGGCAGGACCATCTAAACTACTTGCGAGCAGTTTGCTACGCTTGAGCCAAACTTTACTCAGAAATGTGTTGACTCCTTACCGGTCACTGTATTTCGAGAAAGCACTTACAGGTGATGAGGAGACATTGCAAATCCTCCCAATGCAGATTATGAGATATGGAAGACCAAACAGCCATATGACTGGCTGTTTGGTCCTCTTCAAATTCAAAGCTTTGTCTGGCATTGGAACTATCATATTCGGTTTTGTTGGCGAAAATGATTCATTTCCCAGGAGAATTTGATTAACATAGAGTTTATGGAAGATTCAAGCTGTATTTAAACTAATCCTGGATTAGATGAAATGAACTACCTTCAGGGATTAGTGTTGGGTATAAGATCCCCCACAGTAATCAATTAATCAATCAATCACGGCACTTACGTCATGGAGTTTTAGCTTCCACTCCGATCGCATGGGTCCTGGACGCTACGTTCCAAAACACACCGTACATGACTCCAACTTCCTTTGTATGGGAAGCCAGGTCAAGGAAAGAGGCACATGGAAAGGCATCGACTCGGTGTGCTTGTGTACGGACGCTCTTAGTGATATGACAATCTAAGTTGCCTTATTTGAGGGTGGTTAAATAAATGCGGATAATTAATTTAGCATTTCGTTTAATTCAACGATTCCCAGTTCGTTTTACATACAAGTTTTATCATCCTGCATTAAAATTCTCACCGTGAAGTTCTATTCTCGCAAATCATATAAGGATGGAAAAGCAAAAGTAAAAGAAATAGGGAAAAAAGACGATGAATAGAGAGAATTGAAACATGTTGAAGGAGGAAATAATGAACCCTCTTGTGAAATTAGCAGCGTATTTTCATTAAATTTTTTTTTACTCCGTATTACAACTTGTATGTTACCATGGCAACAAATTTCAGGTATATTGTGCGGCCATTTCTTCATAGGGAAGATTGCTTTGAATATTAATGGCAGCGGCGGACGTAGGAGAAAATGCGATCTTCGGGATGCAACGATTTCTTGCGAGGAAGGGGATTATTTTTGAAAAATTCGTGAATTCGTTAATTGCACACGTATATGCATCACGCGATAATAATTATTACTCGAACAAGGCTGCTATTTTAGACTAAAAGAAGCGCGAGGAGGCAACTAAATATTGAAGGGATTTCTATGAACAAGAGTGAATATCTTTGAGAAATAGAGAAGGCGATTCTTCTTCAAGATATCCATGTGCCTTCAGAGGAGTATATTTGTGAGAGGGGACTTTTGAAAGGTTATGTATTATTTTTAATATGATATCGCTGAAATTTTGCTGAAGGCTTCAAAACTTAATTTCAAATTAACCACACTTTCTGATCTTGTAAGGTGAGAGGCTCATTGGTCGATATTAAATCTCGTGATAGGTAGAGAGGAATTTTAGGCCAGTTTTTCTATCACTAATGAGAATATATCTTTATGTTTCACCTCAACACCTCTAGATCTATCAATGGTCATTTATTGGTTAAGAATAAGTAATTGAATATTACTGGAATTCAATTGAATTTCATTCAATATGTTAGTAACTAAACTTTAAATTTTCTTTACTTCGATTATTCAAATATTATGACATTAATTCCAGTAATATTTTTCTAGAATAATTATGTATTCTTCTCCTAAAGAAGAATTGAAGGTAGACAATAATGTGTTAATTTTTTCATCATAAATTCGATTTCGAGTGTCCAATACAGGAGAACAGACAATAGAATTCACCATGGTAAATTCAATTAAGAGTGTTCAATACAGGAGAATGGACAATAGAACATACGCGCAAAAGCTCCTGACTTCACGAAAAAAAATTGGTTCAAGCACTGACGTGAAGTCAGGAGCTTTTGCGCGTATGTTCTATTGTCCATTCTCCTGTATTGAACACTCTTAATCGAATTTACCATGGTGAATTATATTGTCTGTTCTCCTGTATCGGACACACTTAATCGAATTTACCATGGTGAATTCGATTAAAAGTATCCAAGACAGGAGAATGGACAATAGAACATAAGAGCAAAAGCTCCTGACTTCACGTCAGTGCTTGAACCAATTTTTATTTACAGTAACGAATTTTAAGGCCAATAAGATCTCTTATGTACCACCGATTATTGTTTTGTACCTAGCTGTTTAGAGCCATCTTAAAGGTGAAAATGGACGTCAAGATATTTTTATCTCTGGTGGAAGTAGATCAAAATTCTAGGTTTCATATAGGAAAACACCTTTGGCTTTAAGTTTTATGGATTTTTGTCACATAGATACTTTAGACTGAGTACCTAGTATCATATTTGTGGGATATCACATCATAATCGGATTTATGCAGGAAGTACCATAATAGAACCTCCACACAGTAGGCCTGCCATATCTAAAATGTCAGCCTCCCGGTAGAGCTTTTCGGATGGATAGGATATATCATTTTTGCGCCTATGTTCTGGGGAACATCGCGTTATCATTTTGCCCAAATGTCTGTAACTTTCGAATTTTCTGACGAAAATGGTCTGAAACGATTTAGTCCGACTCCCCAGTGAAGAATTCGAGGTCAAATTTGATTCTGTCCGGCCAGCCGTCCGGCCGTTGCCACGATAACTTGAGAACGAAAAGAGCTAGTGACTTGAAATTTTCAGGGTGGGTGGCGCATCCCAATACGACGGACAAGTTCGTTAATGGGCATAATCGGCCCAGTGGTATCCGAGTAATAATTTTGTTTTCAACCAATATAAATCCGATCAAATTGAAACTGGGTGAGTAGTTGTAAAATATGAACTAAAAAATATTTTTGTTGTCACGATAACTTGAGAACGGAAAGAAATAGCGGCTTGAAAATTTCAGGTTAGGATGTGCATCAAAACGCGACATTTCAGTTTGTTTATGAGCATAATCGGCCAAACAGTATTAGAGTTATAACCAACTGAAATTTGGTTGTTCCTTGTTCCTCATTAACTCGAAAAATACTTGCCTCGATAACTTTCGAACGAATGGAGATAGGGACTTGCAATTTTCAGGGTTGGTTGCGTATCTGAAAGGGAGAGTTGAGTTCGTTTAAGGGCATAATCGGTCTAACGGTTTCCGAGTTATACCCGGACCTGGAATATTATTTCCTTGATAACTCAATAAATAGATATTCGATCGAATTGAAGCTTGGTAACTAGTAGTAGAAATCAACATAAAGACGTGTTTAAAATATTGTAAGAACCGTACCCCTAGAAAATTCGAGAAAAATCACGAAAAAAAAAAATTTTAAGAACCGTACCCCTGGAAAATTTAAAAAAAATCACGAAAAAAAAATTGGTTCAAGCACTGACGTGAAGTCAGAAGCTTTTGCGCGTATGTTCTATTGGCCATTAAGGGTGTCCAATACAGAAGAATGGACAATAGAACATACGCGCAAAAGCTTCTGACTTCACGTCAGTGCTTGAACCAATTTTTTTTTAATTTTCAATGATTTTTAAAAAATTTTCTACAAATACTATAATCGCGAAATTTTGCAAAATTTTTCGCGTTGGCATTCTACAACTAATAACCATGTTTCAATTCAATCGGTTCAGTATTTTTCGAGTTAATGAGGAGAAAAAAACAACCATATTTCAGATGGCTATAACTCTAGAACCGTTTGGCCGGTTATGCTTATAAACAAACTCAAATGTCGCGTTCTGATGCGCATCCTAACCTGAAAACTCCAATCCGCTATCTCTTTCCATTCTCAAGTTATCGTGACAACAAAAATATTTTTTAATAATTTTTTAATAATTTTCTAGCCAAACGATTCGCACAAAATTCCACAAACGTGCTTAGGCTCATATTCTACAACTACTCACCAAGTTTCAATTCGATCGGATTTATATTGGTTGAAAACAAAATTGTTACTCGGAAACCATTGGGTCGATTATGCCCATTAACGAACTTATCCGTCGTATTGAGATGCGTCATCTATCCTGAAAATTTCAAGTCGCTAGCTCTTTCCGTTCTCAAGTTATCGTGGCAACGGCCGGACGACCGGCCGGACAGAATCAAATTTGACCTCGAATTCTTCATTGGGGAGTCGAACCAAATCGTTTGAGACCATTTTCGTAAAAAAATTCGAAAGTTACAGACATTTGGGCAAAATGATAACGCGATGTTCCCCAGAACATACGCGCAAAAATACGTATATTCCGTATAGGATAACATGACATATGAATGAATTCACCAGAGTGAAATGTAAATTGAATTCCACATAATATATTGTGAGAGACACAGTGCTAGGGTGTAATGTAGTAAATAATTTAGAAGCACAAAATATTATTCAGGTAGGTGCTTTCAAGAGTAACAAATGCAGAAAAGAGAAAGAGATCTATTGGAAAAATCCACTTTAGCATGTTGTGTAGTTATTTTTCGTATGAGAATTAATACGTACCAGGGCGCTGTATTTTTGATCTGGAAATGGTCTCCAAAGTTTATTATTGACTTACTGACACTACTCTCTCTGATCGGAACACTTTTACAATTGACGGTATCATGGATTTATTCGCATGCTATCTACACAATGCTTACTTCCAGCTCAACGAGTACTATTACCAAGAACATGGACTTCCGATGGGTTCCATCATATCAACGGTGGTTGCAGACGTATATATGGAGTGGTTCGAAGAAGAAACAATTATGACTTATAGGCTTGTTTCACATGCATATGATTCCATTCGGCTCGGTGCGCTTTTCGGTTTTAACTGAAAACGAATGAAGCCCTTTCACACATATACCGTTCATATTATGTTTCATGTTTTCTCCCGAAAAAAAGGTCTCAGTATAGCAATTCCAATTTTTTTCGTGACGTCAGATTCATCAAAGTCATTCAAAATTTGAATACAAAATCTCTGCTTCCTGCTTCTTTAATTTTTATCTCTATATTTTTCGGAAGTTTTGTCCCACAGCACTGATTTAGATGTACAGCAGAAATCAGTTGTTCCACAGTTGGTAAACCATAATTTTCTAATGAATACTGAGTTAGCAACAATTTCCTGAAAATATGTATTTTATGTTTATATTTCTATATTTAAACAATTTGGGAAATATTGAAAGATATCTGCTCGGTTTGAAATTGAAACCACAGAACGTGATAGAAAACATATGTAAATATTCATTACTTTATGGTTAAAAACAAAACTAAACCGTGTTTGTGTGAACGTCCGGCTAATCTGTATTCCCTACACATGAATCCAAACCTAATAGAAAGCTATTCATGTGGAGGGAGTATTCGGCGCTATACGATTCCTATTCGGTACCGAATCTGAACCGAAGCACCGTTTCACACTTGTCGCCAGCTACCGAAACGGAACTGAAAACGAACCGAACCGTATGAAACCGTATGCATGTGAAACGAGCCTAAGGATAACTACCAAGAAATGGTTGAGATATGTGGATGACACTTTCATCCTATGGGACGAAACCGAAGAAAAACTGGATCTTTCCTTTAAACACATAAACAACATTTGCCAATCGATTAAATTCACCATGGAGTAAAAAGAAGACGGAAATTCACCTTTCCTGGATATTTTGGTCAAGAGGAACTTCAATACAATATCCACCGAAAACGTATGTACACATCAAAACTCCAATTACTCGGCACCGATGAAGAAAGGCATCATATGATAATTATTCATCCGTCACAAATCATATCGAATAACAAGAACGACTTAGAAGAGGAAGTGGGAACACAAGAATATAGATACCAGAATAGCTCGTGATTGCAACATTTAGGCAACTCTCTAATTATAAAATAATCTCATAATTTTCTCATAAGAACAAACCGGAAGAATCAGTAAATAACAAAAATTGCATCTACTCCATACCTTACGAATATACATAGACCTATACATAGAAGAAAGAAAACGTCTCTTGGAAGTGAAGGAACGCAAAAATCACAACAAATTTAGGCATAGTGGAACATACCTGGGTTGAGCATCACAACATCCAATGGAACCAAGCAAGAGTTGTCCACTGAGACCAGCATTGGAAGCGCAAGTTCAAAGAGGCAGTCTTCATGTAGCAAAGTGCACACGTGTACAGCCATCCAAGCATATAAGTCCCGCAAATTTGGCCAAAAATACCACCTACCCTCCTCCCCACCCTTCATCAACGGGTATATGAATACGTAGTATCAGAAAGATTATCCGTACTCACTTGAAAACTTTACCGTTTTCATTGTCACAGTTTTTTGAAATATTTTCCTTTTTAATTTTTTCAATTTTTATATACTTGTGCATAAAAATCAGGCAATGGATGTCCGAAACCTAAATAATGAAATAAGTTATTCAAAAAATCAACTACATAGGCTCGTTATCTTAACAGAACATACAATTCTTCCGTAATCCACATATCTTACTGATGACATTTGAGTACATGATGTAGTCAATGATATGAACTGAAATTATTCACTCATAATACTATGATGTGTTTCCAATGTGATAATTTTAGAGAAAATTTTTTGACAGTTCCAACAACCAATCAAATTTCCTCATTTTTTTTGTATCATATGAACAATTTCACCCAATCATGTCAACATTACATCGATAACAGACCATGGGCTGTTTTCACGTTGCTATGAACATATATTGATTTTTTTCGATTATGAAGTTTCAAATATTTAATATTTCGAAATGTCACGATTTGGTTGTAATACTGACGAGAATATTAATGAAATTATTGAATCGAATATACCCAAAAACACCGTTTACAGTAAGAAATTTGTATGGAAAGCATTTATGGACTTCTGCAACGATAGAAAGTATCAATTAGATGGAAATCGGACGGCGGAAGAATTGGCGTTGATTTTAAAGGATTGGGCTGTGAACATGAGGAAAAAAGATGGTACAGAGTTCAAAGAAAGTACGGTCAAAACCATGTGGAATATAACAAGTAAGCTAGCAAAAAATTTTCTATCCGAATAACCCTCGGACATTGATAAATGCTCAAAAATTTTATGACAACTTTCTCAAGCTTGTTGCTTGTAGGCAACAGATCTCCGCCTACGGCGTCGATCTGTTTCCAAGCAACAAGCTTTCGAAATCTGTCATAAAATTTTTTCGAACAATTATCAATGTCCTAAGGTTATTACTACTGATAACAGGTGTAAATCATTTCATGAAAAATCGATCATACTAAGTAGGGGAGAAAGTTGCAGAATTGCGTTCTTAAACTGATCTTGATTCGCCTTAGAAGTTTTCAGAAATTCTAGTGATTCAAGTATAAGTAATTACTTCTCGGATCATCTTACAGTTGATACACTTGCGTCGTTTGAGAATGGGATGGATGAAATTACTTCGTTCTTGTGGTTGGCTCCTGCATAACCATTTTCAAAATTCCTTCCTCAATTTTAGCCATATTGGTTTATCTAGGCGTTCTCACATATTCGTCTCCCCGTTATTTCTATGAATTTCGTGACATCTCTATACGATCAACACAAATCGCAATCAAAACGTGTAAATGAACTGGCATGGAGTTCAAACGATTCACCACACAAATTAACTCACCTCGCACTGACAATATATGAATCAGGCCATACTGAAAATTATTGTAAATTTATCGTAACGTTTATTAGCCATATTCTGCCTTGCCTATCTTGCAAATATGTTTTTGAATCAACGTAAATCCCTAATTTTTTCCCGTAACCAGATTAACTCGTAGCTAAAAATTAAAATTGTGAGAAAGTATCTCCGTATTTTACAATTACTTCAGTGGCGATAAAAAAAATTAAGATGAGTAAATTGTCTTGAGTTATGTACCTATACATCATTGGAATCGAACAAAAATGACATGGTTCTCTTAAGCTACTCTGGTGATTTTTGCTGTTGTTAAGATATTTATTAGATTATATTGATTCATTGGTGAACAAGCTATAAAAATTCAGATTATTTTATAACATACCAGCAAAACTGCTGGTTTGCCTTCATATTTTTCGCGATCCTCAATGAAATCAATTATTCGTTTAAAATAAATTTGCGTTTAACGTAAATTTTGTTCTGCACGACTCAAGCAGTAGACAAAGTTTATCTATGAGAAATTTTTCTGAGCTTTGTATTGCCTTGACCTGCGTCAAGGCACTCAAATTCCAAATAATTCGAAATTGTATATATGCGCATTCGCCATTATGCAACGGATGTCTGAGCTCTTTGAGATATAATAAATAAACCAGCTGACTCGACATACGATTTCCTGTCTTAGCTGTGACAGTGGCTGGTGATAATTTTTTTCATGGGGGCACTGACTCGTGAATACAAAAAAAGTATATATATTTTAAAAGGTAATTACCAAATGACTACTTCTTAAAATAAAACTCAATCCTTCTGTTTTTGTCGCAGATGAACTTCTCGATCACCTTTCGTTGAAGTTAGGAATGTATTTAACAAAATTTTGTTCGATGGACAACATTGCGGGCACCGTCAGTCCTTCTTGCAACATTGTATTCCTTAGAAACATCTTGATCAATTTTTAAGTAGAGAAACATCTTTAGTTTCTGCAGTTGTCATTGGCATCCTTATTAAAATAACCAAAACTTTACAGATTTTAAAAAACGTTGAATCCAAACCATACGACACTATTAAATTGAAAGTAAATAAGTAACTGTTTACGTTCTCGTTTTCTTGTGTTATTAATCGAGTCTTCCGACTCATTATGACCACGTAGTTCAAGATTGCATTAGTCGCAAAATTTGCCGACTCCCCGATGAAGAATTCGAGGTCACGATAACTTGAGCACGGAAAGAGATAGAGACTTGAAATTTTCAGGGTATGTAACATTGTCCATATTGGACAATAGAACATGCGCGTGAAAGCTTCTGACTTCACGTCAGTGCTTTAACCAATTTTTCAATTTATTTGAATAGGTATGGGCCATCGAATACATTGTATTATTTATATTTGCGTTTTATCTACATTGTTCTGGGTGACTTAACGGTTCTTAACTGTAACCGATGGAATTTTTTTATGATATTCGCATTATTGAAAAAGTTACTCAATTCTCACCTACATCCAAACCTTAAATATTGTGGGTTTCGGTCGCATTCGCCATTTTGCGCATAATTTATTCTGCGCACGTTGAAATATAATAAATAAATACAAATCAGATATTATTCAAACACACTTAAGCAAAACACGCTAATGTATTTTGCGATATTGCTTTAGCTTCATTAAATAATAATTGTTTATCGATTATTTCATTTCAACGAGCCCAAAATTGCAAAATGGCGAATGCGTAGCTATCTATATTATTTGGAGATTGGATGTATGTAGGTGAGAATTGAGTTTCATTTCGGTTATACGAATCTCATCAAATTTAAGAGGTTTTAAGTATTGTTGTTATATAAATATGAATATTTTAAACGAATATAATATTGAAACTATTGAGGAAGGACCAAAAGAAAATATGAGGACGAATAGTCAGTCCCTGTATTCTATAAAATAATATAAATTATTATCGCTCGATCTCCAAAGAATAAATAATCTACAACATATACATGTAGTTCGGTGATAGAGCGTTAAATTATAGGAACCGTAAGGTACCGTATCCTGTGCAAGAAAAGACATTTCTTAGTCAGATGGTAGCGGCCAACAATTTCTTAAATAACTGTTGATTGATCATAGTTGCTTGTGCAGAATCAGCTTCTTGATGAAGCCGACTCTTGTTCTGAAGGGTAGGTACTTCTGTGCGGTTTGATTCGAGGTTTTACTACATGGTCTCGATTACTGGGCAATCTGAGACGATGTGTACGAACTTTTCACTTTCTTCCAAACACAGCCTGTGATATCATCAGCCAGACCTATTTTGATCATATGAGCCTTCAGGCTTGAGTGATAGTCAAGATGCCTAATCCTAGTAGGTAGGCCAAATTATGGTTTTTTTCACCTTTAAAGAAAAACATGTGTTGCAGTACTTCATACGATTCAATGAAAATTTAATCTGATGATTTCTAGTAGTAGGACCTCAAAATAGTGTCCCTGGAACATGTTTTGCTTTTTCTTCATACTTATATTTTCAACATTCTATATAATTCAGATTTGAAAAATTATTAACCCTGAGCCAGGAAAAAGTTTTACTTATATATGGTCAATAAATCGGCTAGTTGCTGTGGGGATATCTAACACTATGTTTCTGTTTCTTACATTAGTGATTGGGCCCTCATGTTGAATATAGGCGAAAATACATCGAGGAATTATACAGAAACCTCAGGAATACCGCAAGGCAGTACCTCAGGTTCACCTTTTATTTCTATTATTTATCAAACAACTCCAGATTGCCTTTCCCTGTATTCGGGGCTGATGTTTGCTTAGGGCTTCACACGAGACGAGAGTAGGCGAGAGTATAAAAAATCTCTGCTTGAAATTTTCAGGTTAGGTTGTGCATCTGAATTCGACATTTTAATTTGTCTATAGTAGGTATAATCGGCCAAACGGTTTTGGAGTTGTACCCATCTGAAATTTGGTTGTTATTTCCTCAATAACTCGAAATATACAAAACCGATATAATTCGAGCATGGCCATTAGTTGTAGCATCCCAACGCTCCATTCTTGCGAAATTTCGTGAGGATCGCATCACTAGAAAATTTTAAAAAAATTTTTGAAAATAATGGAAAAAAGTACTATATATCAGAAACTATTCGTCCGACATCGCTGAAATTTTGAAAGAGCATTCAGAAACTAAATCTACTGCCAAGTTCCAAATTTGAACACGATCGGATCCATATTGTTGGAGATCTGAACAGCCTTGTGTGATTTCAGTAGCTGGATGGGAATCGCAGACATTTTTCGAGAATCTTCAAAATCATGAATGCTATGCTGACATTTTGAACTAATCACTTTTCGTGCCGATTTTTTTATCACAAATCTATGGGAGATTCTTCTCCAAGAGATCCATGCGGCTACAGAGGAGTATATTTGTGAGAGGGGACTTTTGAAAGGTTATGTATTATTTTCAATTTGTTCGTTTTCCTCTTACGGTATTTTCATTTTTGCGAGTCCTGGGGAACATTACGTTAATATTTTGCCCAAATGTCTGTAATTTTCGAATTTTTCGCCAAAAATGGTCTTAAACGATTGGGTTCGACCCCCTGATGAAGAATTCGGCTCAATGGTTTCCGAGTAATAATTTTGCTTTCTACCAATTCAAATCCGATCGAATTGATACATGGTGATTAATTGTAGAATACAAACTTAAGCACGTTTGTGAAATTTTGTGAGAATCGTATCACTAGATCATTGAAAAGAAATTATTGAAAGAAAATAGGTTCAAGCACTGACGTGAATTCAGAATCTTTTGCGCTTATGTTCTTTAGTCCATTCTCATTGGACACTCTTAATCGAATTTACCATGATGAATTTTATTGTCTCTTCTCCTATATTCAACACTCTTAATCGAATTTACCTTGGTAAATTCGATTGAGAGTGTCCAATACAGGAGAACAGAAAATAGAATTCACCATGGTAAATTCGATAAAGAGTGTCCAATGCAGGAGAATGGACAATAGAACATACGCGCAACAGCTTCTGACTTCATGAAAAAACAATTGGTTTAAGCACTAACGTGAAGTCAGTAGCTTTTACGCGTATGTTCTATTGTCCATTCTCCTGCATTGGACACTCTTAATCGAATTTACCATGGTGAATTCTACTGTCTGTTCTCCTGTATTGGACACTCTCAATCCCGTATTCAACTGTAAATAAAAATTGGTTCAAGCACTGACGTGAAGTCAGAAGCTTTTGCGCGTATGTTCTTTTGTCCATTCTCCTGTATTGGACACTCTTAATCGAATTTACCATGGTGAATTCTATTGTCGGTTCTCCTGTATTGGACACTCTCAATCGAATTTACCAAGGTAAATTCGATTAAGAGTGTTGAATATAGGAGAATAGAAAATACAATTCACCATAGTAAATTCGATTAAGAGTGTCCAATACAGGAGAATGGACAAAGGAACATACGCACAAAAGCTTCTGACTTCACGTCAGTGCTTGAACCAATGTTTACAGTTGAATACCGGATTTCAGTTCGATTGGATTTGTAATTTCACGAATATTTGGAAAACTAAACTGAACAGGAATATGCTTCTCAAGTTACAAATGATGTAAATCTAAGATTATTTGAAGCACTGCGACAGCCGATGGTTAAGTCGGCTGCCGCGCGGGAGATCCGGGCTCTCTATACTATTTGAATTCAGTTGACGACCAATAATAATTCATTTATTTAAGACGATCGTGCAAAATGTTTCTACTTTTTCCAATATTTATATTGTACCAAAACTTTTTGTGCGCATGTTCTAGGGAACAGCGTGCTATCATTTTGCTACAATGTCTCTAATTTTTGAATATTTTGCCAAGAATGATCTCAAATGATCAGGTTCAAATCACTGAAGAAACATTCTCAGTCAAATTCAATTATGTCCGGCCGGCCCTCCGTTACCATGATAAGTTCAGGGGGTCTATTCTCGACCATTCGCAATTTGCACAATCGTTCGCATCTGCCACCTTTGCGAGTGATATGGGTCTGTTGGTATTCTTGACCGTGCGCACAGCGTGCGAACGTTCGTATATTACAACGAGTGGTGTTGGGTACTCGCAGAAGGTTTGCGACGGCTGCAACCATAGAATTGATCAAAATTCGGTAATTCTATGGCCATTTCTAAATTTGAAATCTAGTTTGATTTGTTGTTGTTGACTTGTAAATGATGTGTGATGTGTTGATGTGTGAGAAGAAGGGTGAACAATTTATAAATGGACAATTTGCAATACTTAGCCAATTTGGAATCACTGGAAATCGCTGAACAACCGAGTGAAAATGGATATTGGGAGGAATTAATTTACGTCGGTGTTGCAATCCTCTGTATCGAGGTCAATAGAAGAAGTGAGCATTGCTCTGAATGAACCCCAAGTTTTCAATTGATGGGTTCATTTTCCAAGAAATATTGAAGAACTCAATATAGTAAGAATGGGGTATGTATTCATTTAAATTCCAAATATTTTTGTGATAACAATGATTGTTTGTCTGAGTAACTAATGATAATAATCTTTCAGATTCTATGAAAAATTTAATTTTCCTGGAGTTGTTGGCTGTGTAGATTTTACACATGTAGCCATTTTTCCACCGAAGATGACCAAAGCCCAGAGCATGTTTATGTAAATCGAAAAGGATATCATTCGATCAATGTCCAACTGGTTAGTACATACTTGAAAAACTCAATGCTCTACATTTTGACTTTCATTATTATTAGTTTTAGATATGTGGATATGTGATAGTACGTTGAGGATAACAAATGTGAATGCCCGATACCCAGGGAGCACACATGATGCATTCATTTGGGTCAATTCCAATATTTTAAATGTACTCACAAACTTACATGACAGAGGACATAGAAATTACTATCTTTTGGGTAAAAAAATATTCATCGGATTGAAATTCTTTATATATTTAATACATTCTTTTCTATTAGGTGATTCCGGATATCCTCTTAGAACGTGGCTTTTGACACCACTAGAAGCTAAACCTATCAGGAATACCCCTGAATTTAACTACAATATGGCGCATAAGAAAACAAGAGGTTTAATTAAGAGATGCAATGGCATTCTTAAGATGAGATTTAGGTGTCTCCTCAAGCATCGATCATTACATTATAACCTGCTGTAGCATGTAGAATAATTAATGCCTGTGTTGTTATTCATAATATGTGCATCGAATATAATACTCCAATGCCAGAGGTGGAGGACGGTATTGAGTTGGGAATAATTTTTACCGAAAATTATGATAATAACGTCCAAAATGCACTAGCTGGAGTGAATCTCGGACTTGCTGCAGGAAGAAGTGTTAGAACTAACTTAATTAATACCATTTATAGGAATACCTAGACTGGATTGCTATGAGCTATGATCTCATTTAAATTCACATATCTAAATATTTTAATATGAATAAAACTCAAAATAATTAAATGTCTTTCTTTCCCTGCCCTTTGTTTTGATTTTGAGAGTAGACAAAAATGTAATCAGTATAATTATGATGATGACTCAAGGTCAGAGCTATATTAGCTGACAGATGTAAGAAAATAGATATTAGCATTTGTAAAATTACCTATTGAATTAATTTTTTTGAAAAAACTTTCTTGTGTTTCTGCTAATAATAGAAATTGTAATCATTAAAGGATACTATGAGAGGTATATCCATTATTAAATGGAGATTTTCGTTAAGTGTCTGACGAAGAAGTCTAATATACACTCTGAAACATTACGATATAATTATTCTTTCATCGTTGATGTTGTTTCGTTATTTTTTGTTGAGCAACTTTGTTCGATTGATTGTTTCTGACAAATCTGTGTTTTTTATGCAGAAGCAAAATAATACATTTTTTATTTCATAGATATTTTTCATAGTTTGGGAGAGAAAACCCAGAAAGAAACCATTTAATAATAGAAATTGTCTTTGTTCACTTGGAATAACTTTATTAACTATCATTATTATTATTTAGGATCGACTAAGCATTTCAAGTTTGTTCCGATAGTAATCAGCCTTCAACTGGTTTTTTGCTGTAAAGTTATTCTAAATGTCTCTGCTGTATATTGATTAGTGATTTTCTTGGTGACTTTGGAAATTTTGCCTTTGTAGCACTATTGCTACACGAAGTCGACCACCTCCACAACTATTCAGCATGTTGGTTATTTCACACCAGAGTGTTTGAGCATCCTTCATAGTGAAATTGTTGGAAAATTTTCTCCATAATAACAAATTATAATCTCACAATACCAAACTAATAGCACACACAACGAACCAAATACAAAAACCTAGCTAGCCGAACATTCAAAACTCGCGCTAGGACTGTCAACTGTTGAACTGTTAAATTTAAGACCCTTTTGAACTACCATTCCCATTATTTGCAATGTTGCCAGGTATATTTGCAGCTGCGAATGATACCGTTCGCATGGGATTGCGTATTTTGATTTCAATGACATGCACTTTACAGATGATTGATCTTAGAAAATGAGAACACAGAAAATGTTAGAGATCGACCTCACAATACGAGAAAAAAGTGTAAAATCTAATTAATTGAGTGTAACCATTTAATCACTTTAGTAACAATAAAAGGGTTGATGAAAAAAATCCAAATTGTCCTCAGCAAGAAAAGGTCTAATCTTTCATAGCACAGAAAGTTAGAGTTGCCATTAAAAAAACTCAACTACCCTCCACCACTAGTGAAGGGTGCATGACAAGCTCCTCAATTATACATGAAAAGTTAATTAATTTACAATAAAATTTAACCTGTTAGAGCATTTTTCTACATAATTAGTATATACCGAAGATATATGAGTTTTGTGCGTTAATCTTTACTCACTCATCTGGTTGCGTTCGAATATCAACCTCACCGAGTAGAGTAGAGTTTTTGATGAATTTACTCTGGAGTTTACTACTCTTCATGTAATATTCGAATAGTTGCGGTTTCCATTTGGAGTTCGAGTGACAGAACGTGTCAATATCGGAATAGGTTATGTTTGTATTAAGAAAAAACCTATTATTATTGTTTTCTTTACATATATGCATTCTAGTTATATTTTTTGTTTCGTGGTAGTCGGCACTGACATTCGATCCTATCAAATTTCAACACACGTCAATTATGGTCAATATAAGATAATCTGGATAATGTGAAATAATTTTCGAGAGGAAAGGTTTTATTTTCATAAGAAAATAATGTACTAGAGATTTCCTTCTTACTAATTTTGAATCATTCATGATATTGGGAAACTGTTAAATCTGATCTCCATGCTCTACGTACAATTCAAATTCCATGATCTGCCAACTTTCGTTACAGTTACACCAACTGCCAAGATACAATACAAAAGTCACTAGGATGTATAATCGTAATTTTTCATTAAATTTCAACAGTATTTTACAAAGCTTGCCTGAAATAGAGAAAATATCGTCTAATACTCGTTGCAGAAGGCAATTCCAACACTCATGCGTACGAAAACTCGCTCCTTCGTCGCTCGTTTTCGAATTTCACATTCGTGTTTAAATATCAGCCCATTCTGCAACTTGTTTTAGAATATTCTATTCCGTCCCATGAGTTATAGCCTAGGAATATTAGGTTTTAAGCATAAAATCCTCCATAACTAGCTGAAATTTGGTATACTGACTCTGTAGTTGATAATTAACAACTAGTCAAAACTCCCCAAGCTTCCGCCTCTTTCGTCATAAGATATACAGGGTGTAAACAAAAATTATACATATAAATTTTTTTACAATAGTAGGTTCTTGAAGGAATTTCAAATAGTAAAAAAAGTGTAAAATATTTATTAGAAAGGAAAAAAAACAATTTTTCGATTATTTACATCACATCGTCATCATCATGTATTAATTCCGGTGAATTTTAACAGGATTGGCAACAGCATTATGGCGGCACATTGTGGAACACATCAAACCTGCTTTACTGAACTCGCACCAACGTTCACATCCCTTTTTGTAACTACAGGTCATGAGATACAGTAAATTATCAGACGCATAGGGAAGCTCTGTAGTGATTGGAATAAGTGATGGGCCAAGCTTTATCCAATCCCATTCGCACAGTGGAAGACAGTTTCCCAACCATCGCTGCACTTGTATTAAGTAAGCACGATACGAGTGTTGTCGAGTAGCATCTTTAGTAGGTGGCAAATATGAAAACTAGAAATTATCCTTAATCCATATCCAACGAATCTCGTCCTTGTATTCAACTCAGGAAATAGGGATCTTGGCTGCAGGACTGCTACTAGGGTGAATAATACACTTCTTTCAAACTGTCGACGTTCCGATCCTATTTGGGATCTTCTTCAGGACAATTAAGTCATATGTATTACGATGTGATTAAAGTTGTTGAAATTCATTAGAACTATGTTGAGGTATTCTATTTCATAAACAATCTTATTATTGCGTGTTAGTTTTTGTCGCGAAACGTATGCGGTTGTTCTCTTTGCTTGGCTGATATGTCATTGTCCTGCAGCCAAGATCCCTATTTCCTGGGATTATCCTTAATGGTTGGCTTGGCAACTGTCTGTTTGAACAAAAAAAGTTCCTAAGCTCATCTGAATCCATCTTTAGGTCAGATTTATTATACCAGGTGTCCCAGTATACATGTTCCAATGGATTATCTCAGCCATTTCGAAAGATAAAAATTTTAAAATTTTATGAATTTAAATTCGTTCAAGGAACCTTCAGCTGAGAAAAACAAAAATTCAAAGTCACTTCTGGTTTGACCGGAAGTGACTCTGACTTTTTTTTATATCAAATAGCACCCTGTATATTTTTTGCAATTTTTTAATTCTACCCAAAATTACCTTTTTCGGCAACCGTCCGGGAAGTGCCCACTTCATGGACGCTTTTTCTTTGAGAAAGAAGCATTTCCCGGGCTAGTCCGGGAAGTACGTACTTCCCGGACTAGGCCAGAATAATCACGTCGATTTGGTCATTGTAAATATGAAAATCTTGGTAGGTATATTTTTAATAAATGAAGTTACCATAGCACTGAGAAAACGGCTGACAGTTCATATAAAATTAGTTAACATGTTATATTTTCTGTTCTGTTTGATTTGAATAAGAATCAAAATATATAAAAAAGAAATGTGTCGTCTTTTTGATTTGTTATTCTACACGGTTGCCGAAAAAATATTGTATGCAACACGCCGAAAAAGGTTTTTTTGGACTCATAGACGCTTACGCTCGTCCTAGAATTTTGTCTATTCGTCCAAAAAACCCTATTTGCCGGACTTGTTACGTAAATTACTATTCCAACGATGTATCGCACTCTGTATTTTACATTTGATTTGATGGAGAAAACCTTAATTGAAATTTCAAATTGAAAGTATTGCTGTAGGCTACTATGTTTTGTGTCATCTTGATTTTGACTTCAATAATCGAGATCAATAAAAAAAGTTGAAATCTACTATGTATTTTACCCGATTTTACCGAACGTTAAAAAAGAATGAATAGTAAAAGAAACAAATAATTACAAAAAAGGGGGCAAAAAATACCTATAATAACTAAAGCATATGTTCGAAATGTTGACCATCTGCCTCTACACATCTTTCAGCTTGGTGGACTACTTCACGCGAAGTAACACTTCTCAACACCTCAGCATTAAGAGCGCTATATGCATTCCTTATTCTGTTCTTTAGATCTTCTAAATCAATTGGATGAGTCTGGTACACACGATCTTTCAAATATCCCCAAAGGAATAAATCTAACGGTGTTGAATCTGGAGATCTTGCAGGCCATCTTATCGATCCATTTGAAGATAGATGGATTGGCACACATGGATTATAAGTCAAAACCAAGAATACACAAAATATCGTAGCCTACTGCAATTCTTTCAATTTGAAATTTCAATTGACGTTTTGTCCCTCAAATCAAATGTAAAATACGAAGTGTGATACATAGTTGGGAACTTAATTTTGAGTAGAATTAAAAAATTGCCTGAAGTATATAGGGTGCTATTTGAGATAAAAAAGTCAGAGTCACTTCCGGTCAAACCGAAAGTGACTTTCAAATTTTGTTTTCTTCAGTAGAAGGTTCCTTGAACGAATTGAAAGTCATGAAATTTTGAAATTTGAAATGACTGAGATAATCCATTGGAACATGTTTGCTAAGACACCCGGTATATGTACCAAACAAATGTTTTCCCAGCTTTCGCAATGTCGATATTTTCATCTTGAGGGTCGTTAAATAAAGAAACGGTTGTCCACAACTCTGCATTTTTCAAGCATTGGAAGGTTTTTGGCGCTCTTGTCCCTCGGAACAGAGTGCTCATCAATTTGCCCAAATGTCTGTAATTTTAGAATTTTAGGCTGAAAA
This sequence comes from Halyzia sedecimguttata, assembly GCA_937662695.2. Lineage (NCBI taxonomy): Eukaryota > Metazoa > Arthropoda > Insecta > Coleoptera > Coccinellidae > Halyzia > Halyzia sedecimguttata. The sequence goes on from OW569415.2 coordinate 17,787,242, forward strand.
TGGTCTTGAACGACTTGGTTCGACTCACTGATCAAGAATCCGTGGTCAAAATCCATTCTATCCGACCGTCCGGCCGGCCGTTAACACGATGACTCTCGAACGGAATGGGCTAGTCAGTTGAAATTTTCAGAGTAGGTTTGAGGGATAAATATCTCAGCTAATTCCATTATTGGGCAAAATCGGCCTAATAGTTTCGGAGTAACGAAAAAAATTTTTTTTTTACAATACAACTTTTGAATTCAATTTTTTTAAGATGCAGTTTCATCATAAGAATCCACTGTTATCATTTTCAACTCTAACAAGCTAATACTTTCGGAGATATGATTTTTCAAAATTTCAATAATACATCGTAAGTTCTATGTATTCACAGAATGTGAACACAGAATCTGTCTGTGTTCACTGTTCATAAATGTCATCTTATCTAGCTTTGATAGATTTTCAATTCGTAGTTTGAAAATATTTTCTGTTGGAAAACAAGTATCCGATTCTCGGATTTGTTAATATGTACAAGACTGTTTTGAAACCTAAAATAATATTAACTGATTACATTTTGAATAATTTATGTATAAATATTGGGGATGATCTTTCAGATGATTTAGAATTCCAATTGGATCATTTTAATGATGTATTTTATGAAGGCAATAGGAAAGAAGAACATAATGGAATCATCAAAATAAATTACTGTTCGTTGACCACCGAGGTTAATATTACCTTTTACTTCCTTAAGTGGTGAGACATGTTCCTATATACAGTATTTTCATAATGTTGCTAGCAAAAAAATACTGAAATATGGATCTACATTTGTGTATCGAACATTTTTTCTTGAGTTAAGGTCCATTATACAGAAAAGAATATATCAGTGGTATGAACTATTAAATTTTAAATTATGAAAAGATGATAGTATTTTATTAATATATTTTGAACTATTGAAATCATTTGTTCGTAAGCCTCTACCTACCTACTCAAATATCAGAATAAATGGACAATCTGCTACGATTGTCTCCAGCCTTGCTCTAGACATTTCGATGATACTTTCCTTAGGTATTTCGTGTTGTGAAAACTATGCACCAAGTGTAAGTTGCAACAGCCCATTCCACGAGGTTGAATCATTGCGGATCGCTCATTTATTCTTGATAAATAAATTTAATGACAATTTTTGAAGCATTAAAGCATTGTAAACTGCTCTTTTTTTTAAATTTAATTTCTTTCAGTTCTAACATAAGAATCCATTGATATAATTCCAACTCCGAGAAACCAATACTTTCGGAGATATAATTTGTCTGTTTGAACAAGAGCACCAAAAAGCGTCTGTACACACTGTCCACAGGACTTGAACCAATTTTTTACTCTACCTTTTCTGATATACAGTATACAAAATTTCAGCTAGTTATGAAGGATTTCATGTATTTGGTCAATTTTAGTCAAATAGTCCTGATGGGCTAATATCTCAATTTCGAGTGGAGTAAAATAAACCCAGCTATTTCGTAGAGTTAACTCGCAGTCGAATCCCCGATGTTTTCGAACGACAGTCATAGAGTAAAATATACACAACTGTTCGATTTTCGAACGCAATTTAGTAAATAATACTCAACGGAACGCAACCCTGTATAATTCAGCTTCGATAAACTGTCATTACTCTGACGGGAGCTATCTGAAGTGTGCAATGTAAATGGTGCTTCGACAGTGCTCATCAGCATAAGGACTTGACTGAACTGCCATCTAATGACCTATCTATGTCAGTGGAGCGAAATTGATAAGAGCTTAGATGCATATCGATCAAATTGGCAATATGGAATTTTTTCCGCTGGTGCATATTTTAATTGGTTGTTATGATAAACGTTCTAGAGTAACAAAATTAGACGGTGTCAATCTTCCTACTCATAAGTTTTCTTTTCATTTTCCCCATGAACTTTTAATGTGACAACTTCGTAATGGATTTAGGTTAGGCAAAGAGTTGAGTAGATACATAATTGAACTGATGTTGGCGCCAGGCCAAGTTTTATGCACAATTAAGTGACAGCACTCAAACAAATTTTGATCAGACCGGAAAAAATTTGGTTTGAGATATTTCTTAAAATTATTTCAACTTTCAATTTACACGAATAAAAGAGCGCACGTCCCAATTCTATTCACGCCTCATACGGAGTCAATCGAGCTGAAATTCGGCACTCTATTGTAAAATGGTGGCTCGAAGGTTTGTGCGAAATTTCAGAGGATATTGATGTATAGTTTCTGAAATATGAAATTTTTTAAGAAATATTTTTATTTTTTCTCTACCCGAAACGATACAGTCAACAAGTAATTACCATGTTTCAATTGTATATTTGTATATTTTGAGTTAATGAACCTATACATACCTATCGCATTTGGATGCACAACCTACTCCGAAAATGGCAAGTCGCTATCTCTTTCCGTTCGAAAGTTATTGTGGTAATGGTCAACCATCCAAATACTGAACTCGCCCAATGCTGTTAGGTTTGCAGTATTTTTTTGATAAATCCTCCAATACAGATCCGATCGTGTTCTAATTTGGAACTTGGATTCAGAATCAGGTTTTGAAGGCTATCGCAAAATCAGTCAAATCGGAGGGATAGTTTCTGAGATCCCTATATAATATTATTTAATGGTTTTTATAAAATTTTCTAGTAATATGATCGACATTAAATTTCGAAATTTCGTCTTTATGTCGGTATTCTTCAATTAGTTAGATACTAGGTTTAAATTCGATCGAATCTGTATTTGAAAACAAAATTTTAACCGTACGGCCGATTATGGCCATTAACGAAATCAACCGACATAAGGTGGATACGCAACCTATCCTGTAATTTTCATGTCACTATCTTTTTTCGTTCGGAAGTTATCGTGGACCGGATGGACAGAATCGAATTTGACCTCGAATTCTCCATCAGTTAGTCGAACCAAATAATTTCAGACCATTTTCGGAAAAAAATTAAAAAATTACAGATATCTGGCAAAATAAGTGGGAAGGTTTAACGGTTAATTCCGCAAAAGGAGCAGAGAAAAATCATTCTGCTGGTACCTACCTGCTGACACGTGTTTCTGCTAGTTGGCGGCTTCTTCAGGACAGAGCAACCAAGAAACCACGGTAAAGATGGAAATAAAAGTGAAAATAGTGCTCTAGGGCCTCCATTTCCGAGGTAAAATTACCCCGAAATGGAGGTCCAAGAGTTGAAGGCACAATTGGTTGCTCTCTCCTGGTGTGGTGTCACATTTACACTTTTATTTACATCTTTTCCCCGGTTTCTTGGTTGCCCTGTCCTGAAGGAGCTTAAGCAGAAACACGTGTCGGCTTGTACCAGCAGAATGATTTTTCTCTGCTTCTTTTGTGGAATTATTTGTTAAACCTTCCCACTTATACAGGGTGAGTCTTTAAGTTGTGCATTAATTTTAACCATGGATTCCTCTCATCAGATGGAACAACTATTTCATTTACCATTTTTCCAGATTCGGATCAGGTAAATAGTTGTTAGCATTTAAAGATTTTACATTGTGCAAAACCAGCCCTGAACTGTCGAAGTGTTGAACATAGAAACACTTACTGGATTCAATATCGCATTATTAAATGGAAGCTTTATCATCTGATGCTTGAAATTCAACGAAATTGCCTGAGAAATCTTATTTAGGTACTCACTGAACTTATGAAATGGTTTGTAATAATCTTCAAGTCGCATTTTTGAAAAAAGCTCTACTAATATTAAAAAATGGGTTCAAGCCCTGTGGACAGGAGCTTTCTGGCGCTCTAGTTCAAACAGACAAATTATATCTCCGAAAGTATTGGTTTATCTGAGTTGGGAATTATATCAATGTATACATATGATAGAGCTGCATCATAAAGGAAATTCAATTCAAATAATACTTTATTTATCAAGATTAAATGAGCAATCATGAAAATGAGAACTGCACCATGGAAGAAATCGAATTAAATCTGGCCAATTTTGCCCAATAACGAACTTAACCGAGATATTCATCTCCCTAACCTACTCTGAAAATTTCAACTACCTAGCTCATTCCGTTCGAGAGTTATTGTGGAAAAACTTTTTTTAAATTTTCAAAATTTTTTTTTACACTTTGCGGTAATCTGGTCAATACAAAACTTCACATGCGTATAAAGGTCATGATTCTACAATTTGATGCTAAATTTCAGATAGATCGAACGAACTTGTCCGAGATATTTACGCTCCAAAACCACCTTGCAATTTTCAATCCGCTAACTCCTTTCGTTCGAGAGTTATCGTGTCTACGGCCGGTCGGCCGGCCGGACAGAATCGATTTCGCACTCGGATTCTTGATCAGTGAGTCGAACCAAATCGTTTGAGACCATTTTCAGCCAAAAGTTCCAAAATTACAGACACTTGGGCAAATTGATAAGCACTCTGTTCCGAGGAACTAGAGCGCCAAAAAACAAGTTTCGTATGACAATTGCCCAAAACAGGTTTAAAGTACCTACAAATAGTAGGTATTCCATAAAACATGTATGAAAGAAGATGAGTAATAATATGAAAGAAGATGAGTAATAAATAAAAAATTACCTTGTAATCGATCAAAAATTTCCTGATCTACGTTCACCAAATTTTCTCCTCTCTCGAACTACATAATTATGCTTTCAATATTTACGTAATATTTTCAAACATTTTCGGGTGAGGTCCCCGTAGCATCGCTAAAATACGAGTATTTCAACCCCAATATTTTCGAAGTTACAATATTCCCTTCTGTCAAGTTGACATTATGACAATTCATACATAGAATAATTATATCAATGTGTGAAATACGATTTACATGTAAATTTTGAAGAATCATATCTCCGAAAGTATTAGCTTGTTAGAGTTAAAAATGATATGAATGGATTCTTATGATAAAACTTCTTATTAAAAAAAACTTAATTTGGAATTTTTTTCGTAAAAAAAAAATTTTTTTTTGTTACTCCGAAACCATCCGTCTGATTTTGACCAATAACGAACTTAGCCGAGATATTTATCCCCCAAACCTACTCTGAAAATTTCAACTCTCTAGCTCATTCCGTTCGAGAGTTATCGTGCCTACGGCCGGCCGACCGGCCGGACAGAATGAATTTCGACCACGGATTCTTGATCAGTGAGTCGAACCAAATCGTTTAAGACCATTTTCATAGAAATATTCGAAAATTATAGACATTTGGGCAAATTGATAAGCACTCAGTTCCGAGGAACTAGAGCGCCAAAAACTGACTCCAACTTGATTTTCATTGAAAATTCAATATTAGATTTTCCACAATATCTTCTTCGCCTATTTCCACATTCCTTACATATTTTAATTCGCATATAAACGAATATATCAATAACCTACAATAATTATAATTATAACCTATACTCTATTGAATCGAGAAAAACAATATGTTCTCTATGCAAATCACAGAACACAAATAATTGCAAATGCAAGTGACACAGTAAAATAATAGGTTTGTTCCTACAGCGGCCGAAACCGTACAGTGAACGGTCCACGGACTGCGCGTTGGTGTAAAAGCCTTCCTTTTACACCACCGCTCAGTCCGTGAACAAACCTAATAGGTTTGTTCCTACTGTGTTGTTATACTGTGACAGAAGCAGGCACATAAATGTAATAATCTAACCTGTTCTATGGTCTAACCTTAGATTATTACGCCGGCGATTCTTTGTTTACATCATAGACATAGAATAACATGGACTGGCCCTCACCTAATTTTATCACACAGTTCGTTGCGGAATACATTAGAGAGAGATGTTATGAAGGATAGAATAATTAAAGGCAAATAATGGTATAAAAATAATGATGCATAGTAAATTGTGTTATAAGTATCAGAATATTCAGAAACGATTCTCGGATATAAATGAAAATGTTTTGCCTTTAACTATTCTGTCTACAAATCACCAAAACACATACACAATACATGAAACCAAACAATATATTATACAAGAAAGGTCAGAGGATTCCTTTATCCTCACTTATTGTGTACCAATGTTTTGTATTCTGTGGTTTTGCCGAACGCCAAATTAAATGAAAATATTCATATACCGTGGTTTGTCTTTAACTATTCTGTATTTTTCCAATGATGATTTCAATGGTCTCTTTCTCACACCCAGTCCATGTTATTTTATGTCTATGGTTTACATACATAATAACGTAGATCCAGATTAAGAATTTCTCGTAAAGAATAATGGGGATGAATATGTGGAATCATAGTTATAATTGATATTTTCCTTATGCATACTAATATACTACAAACTGATAAGATTCAAGTATGTATGCGAGTTATATCTGTTGAAAATTAGGTTGATGAAATTATGTTCCATATATTAGAGAAATCCTTAGAATGGTTGTGCAGAATCGAAGCAGTATGAAAATTAATGTTTAGATGGCATAGTTAACAGATAATTTATATGTTTCATAGTCACTATTGGGGATACATAGATGAATACAGATCATGGTAAGCCTATTCATCTATTTGCCAAAAGATAACTCACCAGCGAACTATTTGAATAAGTTGTTATGAACTTATCCCATTTTAAGATGCTAATTATATCCAATCAATTTGGAAACAAGCGAGATGAAATTGAAGTTCTATGAGTGTCAACTTTGAAATCAATGCTCAGTTTATGCCTTTATTCGAGCAGAATATCTGTGTCTGTTTTCCAGGTTCGGATCGATAAAAGCAGGTAAATTTCTAAATTTTTTTCATATTTTATGACATTCAACGAAGAATATCTCGAAAACGGTACGTTTTAGGAGAAATGATGAAGAATAATTTAATTTCCTAAAAAGATAGAGTATTTCACAAATTACCCAAGATAACCTTCATCGGTTTTTATTATGCTAATTTCTCATAGTTTTATGAATTCGCGAGTCAATAACAAAGAAACCAGTAGAAGTAGGGTAAAACTGTTAATTGGAGGTTATGTGTCATAGTTATAGAAAGCTTCATACCAAAATTCATTCAATTCTAAATAACCATGTCAAAGCTACAAAAGAAAAACTGATTTCTTTTCAAACTCCAACAGTCTGTATCTTTTTTCTTGTGCCGAATCTGGAAAAATGGTAAATGAAAAAAGTGTTTTATTTGATGAAAGGAATCCATGGTAAATTTAATGTACAACTTGAAGACTCACCCTATATATATTTCTCCGCATGATCCATATTTCTATCTGGCAAAATGATAGCACGCTGTTTCGTGGAACATGCGGTTGCCACGATAACTTTCGAACGGAAAGAAATTTTCGTGGTAGGTTGCACATCCAAATGCGAAGGCTAAAATCGTTGATGAGTATAATCGGCCAAATGTTTTCCAAGTAGTAATTTTGTTTTCAAACAACACATTTCCGATCGAACTGAAACATGTTAACCAGTGGTAGAATACCGATATAAAGACCCATGTAAACTTGAGAATGGAAATTGAAAGCTAATTGCAGTTAAGTTGCGATATTTGAGTTCGTTATAAGGAATAAACGGCCAAACAGTTTTGGAGGTATACCCATCTGAAATGAAGGATTGCGTATTCGAATGGGACAGTTAAGTTCGTTGATGGGCATAATCGTGGTCCAAATGGTTTCGGAATTGTATCCATCTAAAATGTTGGGTTTATATGCTCAATAACTCAAAATATAAAAATCTAATATCGTATCACTAGAAAAAAATATTTTTGGCGCTCTAGTTCCTCGGAACTGATTGCTTATCACTTTGCCCAAATGTCTGTAATTTTCGAATTTTTCGATTTGGATTGGCTCACTGATCAAGAATCCGTGGTCGAAATTCATTCTGTCCGGCCAGCCGGCCGTAGGCACGATAACTCTCGAACAGAATGAGCTAAAGAGTTGAAATTTTCAGAATAGGTTTGGCAGAAAAATATCTCGGCTAAGTTCGTTATTGGGCAAAATCGGACAGATGGTTTCGGAGTAACACAAAAAAAAAAATTTTTTTTATAGAACAAATTCCAAATTAAATTTTTTTCAATATGCAGTTTTATCATAAGAATCCAATGATATCATTTTTAACGTATTTAAACGTTTTCACAGAATTATATAATTATTCTATGTTTGAATTGTCATAATGTCAACTTATTTTCCTGAGATATGACATTGTCTCTTGCTAATAGTTGGTTCGAGAAACGTCAAAATCGACTTAGATAGACAAGGGTAAAAAACCGTCAAATAAACCCCCATGTGGCGATTTTATGTCGAGAAGTGAAAATCAAGAATATATATCCCAGGTAAGTACCGACGTTTTATTCTAAGACCAGAGATCGACAAGATCGTACGAGGAGCCCGATAGCCGGTCTGTCTACGCTGTCGGGTTTTCGGTTTCGGAACGAGAGAAGGCGGGACTTTTTGGCGCTCTAGTTCCTCGGAACTGAGTCAATGTCCCAAATGCCCAAAATGTGTGTAATTTTTATTTTTCAGATAAAACTTTAAAAGGATGCAGTTTCATCAATCCAACGATATCATTTTCAACTCCAACAAGCTAATACTTTCGGAAGTATGATTTTTCTAAATTTCAATAATGAATCGTACGTACTTCTATGTTTTCACAGAATGCTATAATTATTCTATCTAAGCTTTATTATATGATTTGTGTTCATACTCGTACATTTCGTCCTGTTCTATAAGAAGGAGTCAAATTCATTTCAGCTATTTTAATTTGATTTCTTCCATGGTGCAGTTCTCATTCTCAGATTGCTCATTAAATCTTGATAAATCAACTATTATTTGAATTTAATTTCCTTTATGATGCAGTTCTTTCATAAGAATAGATTGATTTAATTCCCAACTCTGAGAAACCAATACTTTCGGAGATATAATTTGTCTGTTTGAACTAGAGCGCCAGAAAGCTCCTGTCCACAGGGCTTGAACCAATTTTTTTTTCTAGTCATGATTAGCTTTCAAAATGTCCTTCAAATCACCCCAGCTGTCTGGCCTATGCGTTGATCATCAGACAGGACAAGCTACCTTATTTTTTATAAGGAACCATTACAGGAAGTCCTAATTACAGGATTTACTATTCACAATGTTATTATAAACATTTTAAGTGTGGTAAACTATCTATGAACGCAAACAAAATTCGACTATATATCCCATTACAAATAGGAGAACACTCTGAAACAATGAAAATACAATAGAAAGTTAAAACAGTTAAAAGAAAGAATAGGTTATAATACGAACAACCTAGGCAATCTTCACTTGAATGGACAATTCTCAAACTTTTAATTTTACCACCGCTTAATGCAGAAAATGAAATCCAATAATAACGTTAAAGTGAAGAATACTACAAAAATATAATAAAAACTTCACACAAAAATAAATTTGAAACAAAGTCTAATGCAATCACAGTTAATATCAAATTAAGGCGTCTAATCCAAATTGAATACTTTAGATCAGATTCCTAACAAATAGTATTGTACAATCTTTTTGAATGCGGTAAGATAAGTGAGCATAATATCAGTATTACAAAGGTGCCAATTGAAAAAAACGTATAACTCTCAGAAAAACCGAATGATACGTGGCAGTACGAGCCCGAGGAACGAAAAATTGAGTTTGTCTGCCGTGGCCGGCCGTTGCCACGATATCTTTAAAACGGAAAAAGATAGTGAATTGTCATGGTAGGTGTCCAAATACGACGGACAAACTCGTTAATGGGCATTAACGGCCCTACAGTTTCCAAACGAATTGAAACTATGTAGTAGAAAATTTAAAAAAAAATTATTGAAAAATATTATTTATGTCATGATAACCTGGGAACGAACAGAGATAGCGACTTGCAATTTTTAGGGTAGGTTGGGCATCTGAATGCGACATTTGAGTTTGTGAATAGGCATTATCAGCCAAACAGTTTTGGAGTTATACCGATTTGACATTTGGTTGTTATTTCCTCAATAACTCGAAAAATACTAATCCAGTCCAATTTAAACAATGTAGTTAGTTGTAGAATGCCAGCATGAAAATTTCCGCAAAATTTCGTGAGGATCCTATCACTAGAAAATTTTCAAAAACTTATTGAAAATCGTTGAAAAAATTTCTATATATCAGAAACAATTCGTCCGATATCGCCGCGATAGCCTTCAAAACCCGACTCTACTGCTAAGTTACAAGTTTGAACACGATCGGATTTATATTGTAGGAGATCCGAGCAGCCTTGGCTGAGGTCAGTAGCTGGATGGGTGACCGTTGCCTCGATAACTTTCGAACTGAAAGAGATGAGGAGGTTGTCTGTCCGTATGGGGGAGTTATGTTTGTTGTTGGGCAGAATCGACTAAAGGGTTTCGGAGTTATATACTCATCTGGAATATTATTTTCGAGATAACTGGAAAAATACAGATCCTTTATCCGATTACAACTTGGTATCTAATTGTAGAATATAGACATAAAGACGTGTGTAAAATGTGAGAATCGTACCACTAGAAAATTTTAAAAAATTACAAAAAATATAATGTATCTGACGATAACTTGAGCGTAACGGAGCGACTTGCAATTTTCAGGGTAGGTTACGCATCTTAATGCGACATTTAAGTTCGTTATATAATGTGTATTTTGTAAAATTATGGCATGTGTATAATGTAAAAATTATGGCATAATCGGCCAACTGGTTTTGGAGTTATACCTACTCATCTGAAGTTTTGTTGTTATTTCCTCTAAATATACAAATCTGACCTAATAAAAACTCCGTGATTACTTGTAAAATGCCGACCCACTCATTTTCGCGGAATTTCGTGAATATCGTATCCTGGAGTTACTTGAGGCGTAAGCTTTTTCGTATTTTTTTTTCGTATATTCGAGGAAATACGTCGATTTTGGAAAAAGATGAATCTGATATCTTCATTTCTGTTTCAATTCTTCTAGTTATATACGATTCTCAGGATATAACCACGAAGTCAGTATTCTACAAATATATACCGAATTTCAGCTTAATAGGATCTTTAGTTTTGGAAATGATCAGAAAATATTTCAAATGACCATGCACACACTTGTCCAGTGAATTCAGGCCTTGAACCTTTCCTGCATATCTCAAATCTCTTCTTTGAAAATTTAACGTAATAAAATGATGTGGTCATGACGATTAATGTTAAATATTCTTTCAGACTATTACATTCTTTATTCGAATTTTATTGATTAAACTTTTCGTTTTTCCATTTTTTTAATGCAACTAAAGAGCACTTGATGTTAAAAAAAATTTGACAATTTTCGAATTTCAGAATAACTATCAACAAAATAATTCTGAAGATTTTCGTTAAGTGTCTGACGGAGGAGTCTGATATAGACTCCGAAACGTTACGATATAGTTGTTTCTGCATTGATGTTGTTTCGTTGTTGTTTGTTAGGCAAAATTGTTCGATTGATTGCTTCTGACAAATATCTTGTGTTTCTTACGCAGAAGCAAATCTCAAAATAATTCATTTTTATTTTGTAGATATTTTTCAGAGTTTGGGAGGGAAAACCCAGAAAGAAACCTTTTAATAATGGTTACATAATTTTTTGGATTCAGATGTGTTATAATAAGTATCTATAATTCACTCAATTCAATATATAGGATGTCCCGGAAGAAATACGGCACAAGGTAATCATAAACTGATGTCATCCAGGTAGACTGTAGTCACCTGAGGTCCTTGGTTTCGGTTTTACAGGGTGATGTTCGGATATTGAGTAAAATTAACAGTTCAGTGAATCTTGAACGTAACAACATAATTAACTGCCAGATCTCAAAGTTTGCAGTTATATCAACCTTTTAGACTGTATTCGTTTACCATTTCTGAAATTGAGCAAATCAGAACCGGAGTAGGAAAATTTTGGATATATGATCTTTTTGGCGCTCTAGTTCCTCGGAACTGAGTGCTTATCAATTTGCCCAAATGTCTGTAATTTTCGAATTTTTCGATGAAAATGGTCTTAAACGATTTGGTTCGACTCACTGATCAAGAATCCGTGGTGGAAATTCATTCTGTCCGGCCGTCCGGCTGGCCGGTCCAGCCGGTCCGGCCGGCCGTAGGCACGATAACTCTCGAACAGAATGAGCTAGAGAGTTGAAATTTTCAGAGTAGGTTTGGGGGATAAATATCTCGGCTAAGTTCGTTACTGGGCAAAATCGGACAGAAGTTTTCGGAGTATTAAAAAAAAAAATTTTTTTTTACAAAACAAATTCCAAATTAAATTTTTTTTAATAAGCAGTTTTATCATAAGAATCCATTCATATCATTTTTAACTCTAACAAGCTAATACTTTCGGAGATATGATTTTTCAAAATTTCAATGTAAATCGTATTTCACAGATGGATATAATTATTCTATTCTATGTATGAATGTTCATAATGTCAACTTGACAGAAGGGAATATTGTAACTTCAAAAATATTGGGGTTGAAATACTCGTATTTTAGCGATGCAACGGGGACCTCACCCGAAAATGTTTGAAAATATTACGTAAATATTGAAAGCATAATTCTTTAGTTCGAGAGAGGAGAAAATTTGGTGAACGTAGATGAGGAAATTTTTGATCGATTACAAGGTAATTTTTTCATTATTTCTTCTGTTCTTAAATACATGTTTTATGGAATATCTACTATTTGTAGGTACTTTAAACCTGTATTGGGCAATTGTCATACGAAACTTGTTTTTTTGGCGCTCTAGTTCCTCGGAACGGAGTGCTTATCAATTTGCCCAAGTGTCTGTAATTTTGGAATTTTTGGCTGAAAATGGTCTCAAACGATTTGGTTCGACTCACTGATCAAGAATCCGAGTGCGAAATCGATTCTGTCCGGCCGGCCGACCGGCCGTAGGCACGATAACTCTCGAACGAAAGGAGTAAGCGGATTGAAAATTGCAAGGTGGATTTGGAGCGTAAATATCTCGGACATAAGTTCCTTCGATCTATCTGTTATTTAGCATCAAATTGTAGAATCATGACCTTTATACGCATGTGAAGTTTTCTATTGACCAGATTACCGCAAAGTGTAAAAAAAAAAATTTCGAAAATTTAAAATATGTTTTTCCACAATAACTCTCGAACGGAATGAGCTAGGCAGTTGAAATTTTCAGAGTAGGTTAGGGAGATGAATATCTCGGTTAAGTTCGTTATTGGGCAAAATTGGCCAGATTTAATTCGATTTCTTCCATGGTGCAGTTCTCATTCTCATGATTGCTCATTTAATCTTGATAAATAAACTATTATTTGAATTGAATTTCCCTTATGATGCAGCTCTATCATATGTATACATTGATATAATTCCCAACTCAGAGAAACCAATAATACTTTCGGAGATATAATTTGTCTGTTTGAACTAGAGCGCCAGAAAGCTCCTGTCCACAGGGCTTGAACCGGTGACACCGAAATAACATATTCTTTCGGTGTTAACGCTTGAACCCATTTTTTAATATTAGTTCACCCTCTAGCTAGATTGATATTTCACCCTGTATAGCAACCGAGCGTTTTCAGTTCGTAATGGTCTTATATAGGTAGACGGCCTTGTAGTCCATGATCATCTCACGGCAAAATTATGAACGTCACTGCTCGATCAAGTTTTCTTCATCGTGGAGGGTCGGAGTTCGTTAGGATTTTCCTAGGTGCCACTTGTGGGATTTTCTGCCTACCAGTTCGCAACAAATGATTTTAAGTTTCCTAGAAATCCTTTGGTGTCATTCAGTGTGATTAAATTAAGCTATCGATTGGTAATAACCATGAAACCGGTTCCGTTCGAAAGTTGTCGTGGCAATGGATGGCCTGCCGGACTGCTGGACGGACATAATCATAATTGACTTTAAATTCTGCATCTGTGAGTTGAACCTAATAGTAATTTTTTGCCGAAAATTGAAACATTACGGACATTCGGGCAAAATTTTCGATCAACAGCTTCCGCGCGTTCGTTCATTGAATATCATATGTCTGTAAAACAAACTTCAAAAGGCGAATTTATATATATATTTATATATCTGTCAATTCAGTGAATCTGTTAAGGTAATAATATTATACGAACCACCCTAACTCTTCCCTAAGGAGACCCCTTATAATATCTTAAGAGATTGAGCGAGTTATGAGATATCTGAATAGCAAATCGAATTCATAACAAAGAATGAATCGTTTGTTTGAATACCATCATTGAGTTAGGTATGTCGTTTACAGAAAAACAAAATTTTCCGGACAGAGTTCTGGCGCCCTGGTTCGAGCAGTCAAAAACTATCAGTTCCAGAGAACAGTTTCGATATTAAATGGTTAAATTCTGGGTTTTCTCTCCCAAAGTGACAATTCTCGAATTTCAGAATAGCTAGATCAACAAAAAATAATTCTAAAGATTTTCGTTAAGTGTCCGACGGAGATGTCTGATTTAGACTCCGAAACGTTACGAAATAGTTGTTTCATCGTTGATTTTGTTTCATCGTTGATTTTGTTTCATCGTTGATTTTGTTTCATCGTCGATGTATGTTTTCTAAGCAACATTGTTCGAATTATTGCTTCTGACAAATATCTTGTGCTTCTTACGCAGAAGCAATTCACAAAATGATACATTTTTACTTAATAGATGTTTTTCAGAATTTGGCGGAGAAAACCCAGAAAGAAACCGTTTAATAAAGACACCATTTAATAGTGAATATACGTCCCACAGTATCCTCCAAGGATTATCAGTTTCGATATTTTGTCGGTGTCAAAATTGACTTTACAGTCAGCAACGTGTGGCGAACACGTCTGCATCGTGTTCGCCATCGTCTAGATACAATTGTTGAAATTACGACAGTAATCAGCCACCGACTCCGGGTATAAAAACCCGGATTGATTGAGCTCTTTTCTGTTCATGAAAATATTAGTGCATAGCGCCGCGAACAAACTGTTTAATTTTCATTTTTCACATATATGACTGCGAAAGTGCGGAAATAATATCGAAATTCATTATAAAACAAAACATATTTCTTGTGAACAACACCTGGTGGAAGATGAGGAGAGCTATCAATGCGGTAAAGCTACCCATACACTGTCAAGACATTCTTCATGTCCTCAAATAGAACATCTCCTGGGACAGTTCCCAAGTCAGACAATTTACAAAAATCAGATAATTTTCGCGGATTCCCATCAACATCAAATAGTGGCCAGTCTGCCGGCAACGCAAAACAAATATTCGACGCACTTATTAGCCGCCTCACACCGGAAGACAATAACTACATCACTTATATAGATGAAATTTCGCCAATGAACCAGATCCCCATCCCAAATGAATCAGAAATCGATTCTAACCAAGTAATACACCCACCAAAAACATCAAATGTTACCCCAGTGAAGACAACAATGAATTATTCTCCGAGCACAACTGCCCCAACAACTGAAACCAGTGTTTACTACCATCGAATGTCATCAACAAGCGACGATGATTTTCATGGATTCGAAAATAATGCAACAGGCAATAACGAATGGCAAGTAGTTAAAACAACAAATACAAAAAGAAGAAAAATAAATGCAAGCATTACAACCCCCATAGAAATTCAGAATACATTTAATCCTCTGAGTAGGATGAATGAGGATACCCAGCAACCCAACACCAGCCCAAGTAAAATCCCTAAACCACCCCCGATATTCATCTATGGGGTTGTGGATTATGCAGTGATGGCAAGAAAATTAAAAGCTGTTGTAAAAGACGAAGAATACACCACCAAATGCTTGGCAGACAACACAATCAAGGTTAACAGCACTACATCAGAATCCTACAGAAAACTCATAAAGTTTACGCGTGGCAGCAATATAATTCACCATACCTACCAACCCAAAGAAGAGCGTGCATATAGAGTAGTGATCAAACACCTGCATTACACAACAGACATCAATATAATTAGGCAAGATCTGGAAAATTATGGACATAAAGTAAGGAACATAATCAATGGTAGGCATAGACAAACTAAAGAGCCGCTAAACCTCTTCTTTGTAGATCTAGAACCCTCTGAAAATAATAAAGATGTGTACAAACTGAAATACCTCCAAAACAGAGCAGTACAAATCGAACCACCAATAAAAACAAGAGGAATCACACAATGTACAAGGTGCCAGCAATATGGACACTCTAAAACATATTGCAACAGACCATTCGTATGTGTTAAATGTGGGGAACCACATAACACTACAACCTGTAAGAAAAGTAAAGATTCCCCAGCGACATGTGCCTTGTGTGGTGGAGCCCACCCAGCAAGTTACAAGGGCTGCGAGTTCTATCACAAACTATTAATAAATAATAATTCAAACAATTGAAAAACATCCAACACTATAATAGGACACTCAACAACAACAACATATCCTCCACAACACAAATACAGCAAACACCACCAGCTCTGAATAACCAACAATTTCCAAGGTTACGATCAAGCCGTCAGGAACAATCCCAACTACCACATCACTTCCAGCAACGCACAAGGAGCTATGTAGACGCAACCAACAACATGAACAAACCAGAACAACCAAATGATATCACTAATGTAATGGACAGATTCCTGGGAGAATTCAAAATTATGTTCCAACAGCTAATCCAACAAAACACTATGATGCTGAACATGTTAACCACTCTCATCAGTAAAATTCAGTAACTTCCTAAAAATAGCAGAATGGAATGCCAATGGCCTTCTTCGACACAAAAATGAAATAGAAGTTTTCCTCCATCATAACTCTATAGACATTTTACTGGTAAGCGAAACACACTTCACTGAAAGGTCTTACTTCAAGATACCGCACTATACTACTTACCACACGAATCATCCAGATAACACTGCTCACGCCGGCTCCGCCATCATTGTGAAAAACTCGATTAGGCATATTGAACTGCCAGAATATAGGAAAGATCTGCTACAGGCCACAACAATGAAGGTAGAGCTTGCATCATTTGAAATAACAGTCTCCGCAGTTTACTGCCCCCCACGTCACAACATCAAAAAAGAAAACTTCAATGACTATTTCTCAACACTGGGCCCCAAATTCGTCGCCGGAGGAGATTTCAATAATTGCAAAAATACCCTATTTGGTTCACGTCTTACAACAGCGAAAGGAAAAGCATTAGCAAGTCTCAGACAAGAAAATGGCTACAACATTTTATCTACAGGCACTCATACATATTGGCCGACGGATCCCAATAAGATTCCGGACCTGCTGGATTTCTTCGTAGCAAACGGCTTATCTCATTCTAACATGGACATTACAGCAAGCTACGATATGTCTTCGGATCATTCTCCCATAATTGCAACAATCAGTGCTTTCATAATCCACAAAAAACAAATTCCCAGACTGCACAATAGGAGAACCAATTGGGACGAATATCGAAAAAATATCGAGGAGATGGTAAGCCTGAACGTAAGCCTGAAAACCCCTGATGAAATAGAAGAAGTGCTATCAACATTCAACAACCTGATTATACAAGCAGTGGAACAAGCAAGCCCTGTAATCAATGTAGCAAATGATACCTACAATATCACTGAAGGAATCAAGGCACTAATTGCACAAAAGAGAAGAGCAAGAGCAAGGTGGCAGCAAACACACTCCCCAGCTGATAAAAACACCTTGAACAAAACAACCAATCGACTCAGAGCGAAAATCAAAGAATTAAAAGAAAACTCATTTCAAGAGTATATCTCAAATCTAAGCAGATTTGATAATTCAATATGGAAACCAATAAAGAACTCCAAAAAACCAACAACGCATACATCAGCTATACGTAATACATCAGCACCTAACATACATTGGGCCAGAAGTGACGAAGAAAAAGCCAAGCTATTTGCCGAACACCTAGCCACAGTATTCACCCCCCACAACGATGCCAGAGATAACGAGATAGAAAGAGAACTCCTGGAGGTACCCAACATCACAGCACCAATTAAACCTTTCTCTACGACTGAAGTCCAGGATGAACTCAGTCGCCTCAATACAAGAAAAACTGCAGGAATTGACAAAATAACACCGAAAATGCTTAGAGAGTTGCCAGAAAAAGGAATCACTCTACTGAAGTATATTTACAATGCTATACTGAAACAAAATTACTGGCCACAGCAGTTTAAAATAGCAGAAATTATTTTAATTCTAAAACCAGGTAAAGATCCAAGCAGTGCGACCTCCTATCGGCCAATTAGTTTGCTACCTGTCACCTCCAAAGTCCTCGAAAGACTTGTCCTGCGTAGAATCAACACAGATCCAAATACTGAACAATGGATACCACATCACCAGTTTGGGTTTCGAGCAGCTCACTCAACAGTGCAACAAACTCACAGATTAAGCCATGTCGTAAACGAAGCACTCGAACAGAAGAAATACTGCACATCAGCGTTCCTTGACGTGAGTCAAGCTTTTGATAAGGTTTGGCACCCCGGCCTACTGTACAAGATGAAAAAATATCTTCCAATAACATACTACAAACTTTTGAGGTCCTATCTAGATACAAGAAAATTCAGGGTAAGAGTGAACGACAAAATAACAAACAATTTTCCCATATCATCTGGAGTACCACAAGGCAGTGTTCTTGGTCCCACTTTGTACTTATTGTACACTGCAGACCTACCAACCAACCCAAACACAGTAATGGGTACATTCGCGGATGACGCAGCCATACTAGCGAGCGATGAAGACTCGGTAGAAACTTCTCACTTGCTACAGACTCACTTAGACCAGATACAAGAATGGCTGCATAAATGGAGAATAAAGATCAACGAGACCAAATCTGTACAAGTCAATTTCACACTAAGAAAAGGCCAGTGTCCACCAGTAAAAATGAACAACATCCAGATACCGGAATCCCCTACAGTGAAATACCTCGGATTACACATGGACAAAAAGCTTACCTGGAAGGAGCATGTAGTCAAAAAAAGAAAGCAAATAGACCAGAAAGTTAAGGAATTACACTGGCTCATTGGTAGGAGGTCAAAACTATCACTGGAAAATAAGATTCTCATCTATAAATCTATAATAAAGCCCATCTGGACCTATGGAATCGAGATCTGGGGATGTACTACAAATCGAACATGTCTATCATCCAAAGAAGCCAATCTAAGATCCTCAGAATGATAACAAATGCCCCGTGGTACGTTACAAATCAAACCTTACACGAAGACCTGAAGATACCGTATGTAAAGGACGTCATAACAGAAAACAGCACCAAACATCACACAAAGCTTGAGAGCCACACAAACACTTTGCTACAACCACTGACTCAATTGCAGAACGATCGGCGACTTAAAAGAAAATGGCCAGCAGATTTGAAGGAGACTTAAAGAGGACTTATCACTGGACAGGACCTCATCATGACACTTAGGAGCGTTCAGCTCTGAAGCCATCAAATGAGTTTATAGAATGTACATTATTCTGATTGCTTGTAACTACTATTATAATAAAAAAAAAAAAAATTGACTTTGAGGAGAATGGAAATCGGTATATATCCGAGAAAACTGTGGAAGAATCTCAAAATAAGCTTACATTGAAAGAATGGGATACGATATTTTGTCATTCATACTTCTGGGAAATTTCTGTGCCTTTGAAGCATTTCTGTTTTTCTGTGCCTTCGAATGATATTAATGAATAAATAATTGAGGAGTATCCCTAAGAAAGAATACAGTGCCTAAATATTTTCGCTGTGGAATAATTTGTTTGTAGTACCTTGTTACATCTTAAGCAGAAAGTTTCCATTGAGAATAATGTTCTGTCCGTCAGGAGAATAAAATCTCATAACCAAGCATGTCTAAATCCACACTTTAAAAATCAATTTGTTTATTCGAAGTCACCTGTACAAAGTCTCATAACAACTGATTATTCAGTGTTAACAGAAGATCTACATTGTTATTAATTTTGATGGCGTAGCATCTCATGAAAAACACAACTACATATTTCTCCGAGAAAAGTGTGAGAAAACAAAATAAAATGGGACTCTTGCACATCAGGTGTAGTTTCAAATTATGTTATTCAGACATCTTCAGCAACTTGATAACCAGACAACAAACGCTATGGCGTAAGCTTGAAAGGTGGTTGCTCTCGCCTAAGTTCAAGTGAAATCTGGTATTTCACGTAATCATATGAATTTGGGTTATAATATAAAAGCTATGATAATTTAAAGAAAAGTGGGGATTTCAAACCCAGTGGAAATTGAGAACGAATTTAGGGTTAAGAGTTTTATTATTATTCATCTATTAACCACTTATTAGGCGCTTGGAGCCTTTCTCGACATAGAGGGGGCGTTCAACAATACCACTTATCATGCCATGCTTAAGGCGGCAGATAAGCATGGAGTAGGCGAAATCTGTTGCAGGTGGATCAGCTCCACACTGCATGGCCAACAGGCACAGGCGGGGGAGTAATCTCCCCGCTGCTATTGAACCTTGTGGTGGACGGGCTCTTGGTGGATTCTACACCCAGGGTTATGTGGGTGACATCTGCATATTAATTCAGGGAAAGATTTCGAGGGTAATCTCGGAGTTAACTCTCCAGGCTATGAATGTGGTAGAAAGCTGGTGTGAGATGGTCAGCCTCAGTGTTAAAGCCTCAAACTCATGGGTGTGCAACTAAACCTGCCTGATGAGTTACGCTACCTGGGCAATATGCTTGATACCAAGCTAACCTGGAACCCACAACTCTCAGCAACAGTTGCCAAGGGAAAGAAAACCTTCATCATTGTTCGCAGGGCAATTGACAAAACATGGGGCTTGAGCACAGGAATCACTAGGTGGATTTACACTTCTATAGTGAGGCCCTCACATATGCTAATGCTGTTTGGTGAACAAAAATGAATCAGAGCTGGGCCATCAAAGAGCTGGAGAAAGTTCAGAGACTGGCCTTGCTTTGTGTTACTGGAGCAATAAAAAGTACTGCAACTGCGGCTATGGGGGTTCTCGTGGGACTCCCTCCCCTCCACCTTCTGGTAGGGCCGAAGTGAGGCTGGGGGCCTACAGGCTTCAGCTATAAAGTGTCTGGAGATGACGGTCAAACGGACACGCTGGGATTAGGGGACTAATTAGTCACCCGATCCTGAACATGGTGAGGGACTGGAGTCCGCAGTAACTCACAAATTTGGTCCTTCCTTCAAGCTGGGACTAAAGCCTTCCGCAAAAGGGGCGAAAAGACCATACAGTGAACTAACATGGTTTACGTACGGTTCAGAGATGGGTGGATGCTCTGGAACTGGAGTGTATGGGGCTGCACCCAATGTAAGCATTTCGATGTATCTTGGGCAATGCACCTCTATATTCTAGGTGGAAGTGGTAGTCATTACGACATGTGTCATGGAGAATATTCGTATGGGCTATTCCAATATGAACTTACGAATTCTCTCGGACAGTCAGGCAGCATTTAAGGCAATAGCCAGCTGGAAAATTAACTCCAGGCTTGTGCTGGAATGCCGACAGCACCTGGCAACCTTGGCTGCCAGAAACCGAGTTGAGCTTGGGTGAGTGCACAGGGGTTGAAGGGAATGAAATAGCTGATGCAGTCACTATAGAGGGTTTAGCTATCTCCTTCTTTGGACTAGAGCTGGGGGTAGGAGTAGGTCATTTAAAAATGGATCGTTGTAGACTCGGCACTGGAACAAAACTTCGGGCCAGCGGTATAATGAGCACCTGAACAACATAGGGATTTTCCGAGAAAACTGTTTTTATGAAATGTGGGGAGGCATACGAAACTACCTCACATATCATATTCTATTGTCCAACCCATACACAATGGAAACTTCAGTATGGGGGCGACGACACGACCCTGAGTGCCAGAAACCGTGCGAGGAACCTAGTCAAGGGCCTAATCCTACTTGCATATATAGGTACAACAAGGCAGTGGGGACGTTACTAGAGACCCATATAATGTCAGCAGAGCAGCTCGGTTAAGTAAATCTGAGCTGCAGGGGATCGACTACGAGATCCTATTGAGGCTAGCAATCCGAGATGAGGGGAATCAACCAGAGCTGAGCCAAAGCACTGTGCTTAGTGCTTGTAGAAGTGCTTGAAGCCTTTTTGTGCTCCCGAGCACTTTTCAATATCAGTGCTTAGTGCTTAGTGATTCAAGCACTTCATGAAAAGGCTTAGTGCTTAGTAATCCCTTAAGTGCTTCCGAGCACTTCCAAGGATTACTAAGCACTAAGCCTTTCCGGATTAATGTCGTAACAAGAATAGACGCTAACGCGCTGTGGCACGAGGAGTGTGTACCAGGGTGACCAATAATTGAGGCATGAACGGGACTTATCAGTAATCATCAGTTGTTTGTTATTGATTCATAGAAAGAGACGGGATATGTCAATATTACCATGATCCATATTTCTATATTACCAGCACCTGAAAAGTATTCAGTATAAAAGCCGTATTATATGGTTCATCTATCAGGAAGATATGAGTGATTTTTTTTTGGAAAATATTCATGTTAATTCACAGATCTGTCCGATATATTCATATTTAAATTTTCCATCTGATTTACGATGCTAAATTTCTTATGAACATAATCCCAATAGAAAATAATGCTAACCGATTTCTATGCAGATTAATATTTTTGATATTTCGAAAAATTGAATAAAGCATTTAATTCATATTGATTAATTCGAATTAAATTATGAATTAATGGAAAACTACCACAAAGTGCACTGAATTCACGCCAGTGCTTTTTTATTTGTAAGGGATAGGAACACTTGGCCCACAGTTCACAATATAATACTATGTTGTTGTCATATTGAAATTGGGAAATTCATTTTGCATGTGCAGAAAAAACTGAGACGCTTATGGAATTCATATTTCCATTAATTGATCATCATTTCCTAAAATAATGAAGAACATTCCAAACTGTTTGAGAATAGAATGA
Organism: Halyzia sedecimguttata; assembly: GCA_937662695.2. NCBI lineage: Eukaryota > Metazoa > Arthropoda > Insecta > Coleoptera > Coccinellidae > Halyzia > Halyzia sedecimguttata. The sequence continues at coordinate 17,810,024 of OW569415.2, forward strand.
ATTTTGAGTTCGTTAGTTTTAGAAATATGTTTCGCTGCACTACATTTCTTATCCGTCAATGACGCATATATTATGAGGAATGCAAGTTTGCTAGTTTAGATGTTTCTGTAATTGAATACAATTTTATATAACAATTCGGAGTGAATATCCTCATTTCCAATAGTTTTCTAAAAGTGCTTAGTGCTTAGTGCCCGAAAAATCGAATTACTTTCATAAAGTGCTTAGTAATCGCAAGCCTTTTGTGAAAACGCGGTGCTTTGTGCTTAGGGCTTCACACGAGACGAGAGTAGGCGAGAGTATACAAAATCTCGTCTCGCTCTCGCCAATTCCCAAAAAATTTAGTCTCGTTTAAGTCTCGTTCTCGTCTCGTTATCAGTTGTCTCGTCTCGTCTCGCATAATTCTGAATAACGACAATAAATACATATTATAATATATAATAGAAATGGTATACAATAATGAATAATTTTGTAAAGCTATATGTATTACGCTCTTATACAAAAGTATTTGTACGTGTACATATTATTTTTAATTTTAAACACTGATAATTTCAACTTTAAATACTCGATGACCAAGAATTCAAACATAATCACGCTTGCATGACATCATTTTTCAATGATGTACGTGTTTTTGCCATCATCATACCTGCTGTGGAAAATAATCTTTCAACAGGTACGGATGTAGCCATTAATAAATCATCGGCTATCTTGGAAACTGTAGGAAGAACTTTTTCATCACTCTCCACCACTTTAAAATATTTTGATTCCTATTTGCTCTTTCTAACAGCAAATATTCTTCAAACTCAGCTTTCCAATATATCGAAAGTTTTGTTGATGTCTTAAATAGGCTATCGATGTCGATACATGTTTTAATAGAATTGAACAATTTGGTATAGTTTTTAAAGAATACCTTCCCAGTGGGTAGATGATTGAGGGTGTTCTTGGCGTATTCCTCATAACACTTTTTGAAACATTGAATAGCTTCATTTCTTTACCAGTTTTATTATACGTAGTTCCAGAAATGTATACAATAATTGTTCACATCTTCACTACAAGGAGCACAAGAGGCTAAATTTCTCCAGATGTTCAGATAGAGACGAAATTTTCAAAGCATTGGGATTTAGGGGCAATAAAAGTTGTCCGTTAAGTATTGAATTCGTAATGGCATCCGTTTTTATGGTTGTGAATTCTATTTTTTCTTGAAAAATATCCCAATTATCGCAAGGTCATAACGAATAATTAATCTTCTAAAAAATCGTGTATTTCTCGAACGATCGATGCATAATATAGACAAAAATTATTTTTAATTATAGTGGAAACTCTTCATATACAATTGCTTTCCGTGGGTGTCGAGTCGTATATAAAACTTCAATAAAAAAATTTTACGAGACCAAAAACGAGACTCTCATGTTGCGCTGTATGTCGTCTCGTATCGCCTATAATATTTTTGAAAACGTCGAGACGCGAGAGCGAGATTTTTCTCGTCTCGTCTGGTTCTCGTCGTAAAAGCGAGACGAAACGAGAAGAGAAAAATCTCGCTCTCGCGTGAAGCCCTATTTGTTCTCGAGGCTCGGGAGCATTTTTGGCGCTCAAGTTCCTCGGAACAGAGTGCTTATCAATTTGCCCAAATGTCTGTAATTTTCGAATTTTTCGATGAAAATGGTCTTAAACGATTTGGTTCGACTCACTGATCAAGAATCCGTGGTCGAAATTCATTCTGTCCTGCCGTCGTAGGACGATAACTCTCGAACGGAATGAGCTAGACAGTTGAAATTTTCAGAGTAGGTTTGAGGGATAAATATCTCGGCTAAGTTCGTTACTGGACATAATCGGACAGATGTATTCGGAGAAACAAAAAAAAAAATTTTTTTTACAAAACAAATTCCAAATTGAATTTTTTTCAATAAGCAGTTTTATCATAAGAATCCACTCATTTCATTTTTAACTCTAACAAGCTAATACTTTCGGAGATATGATTTTTCAAAATTTCAATGTAAATCGTATTTCTACGTTTTCACAGAATAATAGAATTATTCTGTGGGTGTTCTATGAATTGTTATAATGTCAACTTATTTTCCTGAGACATGACGTTGTCTCATTGTCATTCATTCCAGCAATCGTATAACTATGAGAATTAAATTATAATATTATACTTTTTGTTGGTTGATATTTTCATGCCGATGGTCAATCCATATGATGATGGGAATGGTAATGGTAAGTTAATAACATTGTCATTCATTCCAGCAATCGTATAAATATGAGAATTATAATATAATATCATACTTTTTGTTGGTTGATATTTTCATGCCGATGGTCAATCCATATGATGATGGGAATGGTAATGGTAAGTTAATAATATTGAGTTCAGAATATCTCCACTAAAAACAAAACTGGAATATTGGTGTATTGGAGTAGATTTGAGGAAAGATATATATTATCGTTCATCATAGAATTGAGGAATGAATATCTCGGATGAGTTCGTTGTTGGGTAGAATTCGTCTATTGGTTTTGGATTGATAATTTTTGGCACTCTTGTTGAATTTAAATTCTTCTATGATGTTTGAATTAAATTTCTGCTAAGATGAAGTTCTAAATTTCAATAATGAATCGTACTTCAATGTTTTCACAGAATGCTATAATTATTCTATCTAAGCTTCATTATATGATCTGTGTTCATACTCGTACATTTCATCCTGTTCTATAAGAGAGAGTCAAATTCATTTCAGCTATTTTAATTTGGTTTCTTCCATGGTGCAGTTCTCATTCTCAGATTGCTCATTTAATCTGGATAAATAAACTATTATTTGAATTGAATTTCTCTTATGATGCAGTTCTATCATAAGAATACATTGATATAATTCTCAACTCTGAGAAACCAATACTTTCGGAGATATAATTTGTCTGTTTGAACTAGAGTGCCAGAAAGCTCCTGTCCACAGGGCTTGAACCCATTTTATTGAGTGTTTTGTGCTTAGGGCTTGAAGCACTTTTCTTCAGTGCTCGGCACAGCTATGGGATCGACCATGATACCCTATCAGCTAATAGGAGACCAACCGAGGTGTAAAAAGCCGCTCTTGGCTGTAGCACAGGCTACTCGCTCAACGGTATCGATCTAACATAAACATACAACCACTTATCAAATTAAGATTGAGGCTTCAAAGTTGATACTGATAAAATTTGTCATGCTAATTTTGAACAAAAATGAGATTATAGAAGGGTAAGCACCCTTCTATTCTATGAAATCAATGAAAATTTGGTTGGCAATATAATCAAGTAGTCTATCTATCTAAAATATTTTCAAACACGCAGTGTTGCCGCTTCCACAGGAACGTCGTAGCAACTTTGGTATTTTAATGGATCACCCTGTATATTATTTTGTTTGAATCCTTGCTTAATTTGATTAACTTTTTCTTCGCACATTCCTATACCTGTTGTATACAATCTGTTCTCGAGTTATTAATTAATTTTAATATTCTTGAGCCTATTGGAATTGAATGAATGTACTTCCCCCAAACTATTGCCAGAATTTCCGCTCTCCAACTTGTAGATACACACAAGTATTGAGGTAAAATGATGGTTGTGTCTTGGTCCAAAAATATGAAAATTAATTTATAACTCGAGAACCGTTGGCGATAGGTATAGAAATGTATTAAGTAAGAGAGATTTAAATTGAACAATGATTTCGAAAAAAATTTAATTTAATTTAAGGGCGATCCATTCAAAATAAAAATGTTACTACTTCCTACTTTTCAGTAGAAGCGGCAACACTGCGTATTTGAAAATACGCTGGATTATATTACCAACCTAATTTTCAGATTGATCCCATCAATAGTTATCCATATACTTTTAACCTACCATCGACCGTGAGACGCATGTAGGTTGCTTATTAAAGTACAATAACAGTAAACTTATCAAATTTACCCGTTTGTACGTTTGTGAGGTCTGCTTACGTTGATTACGTCATCGAAAAAGTAAGAAGAAGGAGTTAAGAAGTTTGAAAGACAATTTCATATAGTTGTTATTCTAAATACTGGAACACCTTACAAATGTATGACGTTGGAAATAAAACATCGGCCAAGTAGACGATGGAATTAAGAAGTAGATTAGGAAAATCAGTTCACATAATTGTTATTCTAAACACTGGAACACCTAACTAATGTCTCAGGCTGGAAATTAAATATCAATGAAAAAATATTCTTCAATTGTCTTTGACTTGGGTAACACATTATTGCTAGTGAATATATTCAGAAGAATAAGTTTGCTTATTCCAACTATTATGCAACAATATTTGTACACACGTAATGAAGGTTTTTTTTAGGACCTTAAATGATAGGTATATTATTAGAATAACACTGAAACTGCTAGGACTTCCGAGGAGACCCCTCATAATCTCTCAATAGCTTATACGAGTTATGAGAATTAGTTGTTTAATATATTCTCACGCCATCGTAATATGCATTGATAATAATTTGTGTCCCAAATTCATGGTGACCGTATCGTCTGAATAGGAGATTTCTTTCCGTGGTTTCAACGCAGGACCTACGGTTCTTAGTCCAAAAATATACCACTCAACTAGGGGCACTTCTATATTTAATTGTATGTATTTTTGCGCGTATGTCCTTGGGAACATCGCATTATCATTTTGCCCAAATGTCTGTAACTTTCGAATTCATTTACGAAAATGGTCTCAAACGATTTGGTTCGACTCCCCAATGAAGAATTCGAGGTCAAATTTGATTATGTCCGGCCGGCCGTCCGGCCGTTGCCACGATAACTTGAGAACGGAAAGAACTAGCGACTTGAAATTTTCAGGTTAGGTGGCGCATCCCAATACAACGGACAAGTTCGTTAATGGGCATAATTGACCCAATGGTTTCCGAGTAATAATTTTGTTTTCAACCAATATGAATCCGATCGAATTGACACTTGGCGAGTAGTTGTAGAATAGGATCATAAGCACGTTTGTCAAATGTTGTGTGAATCGTACGGCTAGAAAATTATTAAAAAATATTTTTGTTGTCACGATAACTTGAGTTTGTTTATAAGCATAATCGGCCAAACGGTTTTAGAGTTATAGCCATCTGAAATTTGGTTGTTTTTTCTCCTCATTAACTCGAAAAATACTAAACCGATTGAATTGAAACATGGTTATTAGTTAGAATGCCAACTCGAAAATTCTTGCAAAATTTCATGAGGATAGTATTTGTAGAAAATTTTTAAGAAATCATTGAAAATTAAAAAAAAATTCTATATATCAGTAACTAGCTGACCCAGCGAACTCTGTTCCGCCTTAGAGGCAATAAATAAGCAGATTTTAGATTTTATTATACACGTTTGTCATAAAATATAGATAGTTTATATATACAATCATATATTTCTGCTTAACTGCGTCCAATTAATCATATATCAATTTGCATCATTCGAAGATAATCGACGCCGCTTCTGCGGTCGCATAAGGTCCCTATTCAAATACATTATGAGAATCTATCTGAGGTACCTATTAAGTTAATGTTTTGTTTGTGGTACAAATCACTTCAATCGCGTACAATTGTGCAATTAGAAAAAAAAACACCCTGTACAGTAATGATTTATTTTCAATGATGTATCCCTCTAAAGTTTATTTTTTAACACAAATGAATGAAATTGTACGATTGTGGCATGGAAAACAGCAAGTTGCAATTGACGTTAAAAGAAGAACACCTGTATGGAGATTTCGGACGAATACATTATGAGAATCCATCCAAGGTATCTATTTAGTTAATGCTTTGTTTGTGACACAAATCACTTCAATCACGTACAATTGTGCCATGAGAAAAAGGACACCCTGTATAGTAATGCTTTATTTTCAATGGTGTATGCCTCGAAAGTTTATTTTTAAACACACATGACTAAAATTGTAGGATTATGGCAGGAAAAACAGCAAGTTTTAATTGACGTTAAAAGAAAAACACCCTGTATAACACAAAAAAGTATCCTTTGTCCGTCTCCTGGTTCTAAGCTACCTCCCCACCAATTTTGAGCCAAATCGGTATAGCCGTTCTTGAGTTATATGTGGAGTAACTAACACGACATTCTTTTATATATACAGGGTGTTTCATCATAAAGTGGACAAACGAATATAGCGTGTAGATGACATCGGGAGAATCATTTTTGCTTTATGACATATACCCCGTTTTCGACGCATAAGCGAGATACAGGGTGTTCAAGGTAATTTTTGACCAATATTCTATCCAGTGTGGTCAGTTATGTGTAACATTTGAAATAATGGTTTTTGGTCACATCTCAGTATTTTTTTATGCTCAATTCTGAAATGATATAAGATTCTGAAAAAAAAATTTAAAAATGGCGGAAAACCTGCAAAGTTCGAAATTTTTTTACGCGGTTGCCAATTTGAGTTTCACTCTATGAATTATCTCAAGTTTTTGAGAAATTCTGTGAAAAAAATTTTTCAAAATACGAACACAACTTTTTTTTTACATGTCTACAGCAAAAATAAAATTTCATCCGAAATTGATGAACTTTTCCACGCTTATACTATTCTCAAACCTTAACGAAAATATGAAAACAGAACCGAAAAATATCGATGGGTTTGTTTTTTATAGCCATTCAAAGTTTCCACTCGGATATCTAACTTATTCGTTTTTTGAAAACTGGTTTGGCTATGAGGCAAAAAGTTTGAAATTGAACTGCCGAAGCATTCCAGATGGAAATTTAAATTTCTCAAAAAAAAATTTTTTTGCTCATATTTCAATAAAACTCTGGCCGGGATCGAACTAGTGACCTTGCGATAGGAATTACTCTTAGCTCTTGATAGAAATTGAAATTATTCGGAACATATTAATTATCGTTACCTAGCAACGGTAATTCAAAGCATTTGATAGATTATTCGAATTCACTGAATATTATTTCGCAAGTTTCTTGAAAACCATTTTAATTTGAGCAGAAATGAAATATTCAATCTTGGAGAAAAATGATATGGTTCAGGCTTATTATGAAGCGAATTCCTGGTTAATTTGCAGTTTAACGCCCCCTCACCGATATTCAAAATATTCTGTATATAGTATCTGCATGATGTTGATATACCACAGTTACAATTTTAGCACTGGCAAATGAGTAGGAAAATATTAGGTTAGTTAAAGATACTAGAATCATATTAGGTTCAATATATATATATATATGCATGCTAAATCTATCCAAATGTGTTTTTGTAGCAACCGGTTTTGTCCATTCATCTGTATTATGATAGACACTCAGGCACGTAAGCCCAAACTGGCAGTTTTAACTGTTTCCAGGCCCGGCTTTAGAGACGCATTACGCTTTTCATTATTTCGAAAAAAAATTGTATCGTGAAGTGAATTTTGATGATTTTAAATAGTGGCAAAATAGTCCATTTGCTGGAATCTAAACGGGAGGGGAAGTGAACGAGAGTGCTGGGAGGGGTAATATATTCAATACGATGAATTTTTTATTTCAAAAATTTACTCCAAATTTCAATTTTCGTCATAAATTTTACCATTTTTCTCATTTTATTAGCCAAAAATTTGAAAATTCTAAGCTATCCTATTGAATTTATTACCCCACCCAGTACCCCAATTCACTCCCCATACCGTTAGATTGCTTCAAAATAACTGATTTGCCACTATTGAAAATGATCAAAAATCACTGTACAATGCATATTTTCTTCGAAAAACTCGAAAAAGTCGAAATTTACGAGGGGGCGGTAAACTGCAAAATTACCCATTTATGGCAACAGTACGTAAATTACGTGAAGATGGCACTCTTAACCGAAAGAAAAAAGAAACAATACGAAGTCACGATGAACGTGTCCTGGATTTGGTTGAGAGTAATCCTAAAATATCAACTAAAATGATATCTAATCACCCCAGTGTGAACCAAAGTAAATCGACTGTATGGAGAGTTCTAAAGAGGAATCACTACCACCCATATCATTTTCAAAGATGTCAAAAATTAGAAGAAGGTGATTGCAGTAAAAGGAAAGAATTCTGTGAATTCATTTTAAGAAGAACGCGTGCGAATAGAGATTTTCCACGTCTCATTTTATTCAGCGATGAAGCGACCTTCCATAGAGATGGATTTTTTAACAGAAAAAATAATGTGGTATGGCAAATCAATAATCCACATTCTTCGGTTTCGATGAATAGTCGAAAAAGGTTTTCAGTCAATGTTTGGGCAAGAATGAAGGACAGATTCATCATCGGACCTTTCATTCTCCCTGAAACATTGACTGGAAATGGTTACTATCAATTTTTACGAGAGACTCTACCAGATCTCATGGAAAATATTCCTTTGAATCAATTTAGAGGTATTTGGTACCAACACGATGGTTGTCCTGCGCACACAGTCAGGAGTGTACGCGAGTTTCTAGACTCCCAATACCCACGGCGATGGATTGGTCGGTTTGGACCTGTTGCATGGCCTCCACGTTCTCCAGATCTAACTCCACTGGATTTTTATTTCTGGGGTCATATGAAAAGTCTGGTCTACGACAAGCGAGCTCCAGTAGAATCGAAAGAAGAATTGATTCAACGAATTGAATCAGCTGCCCAGGAAATTCGTCATAATCAAGGAATGATAGGTTCAGCGGTGAACAGTGTGGTGAAAAGAGCGAGACTGTGTGTTCAAATGAATGGGAATATTTTTGAAACTGAATTATAATCTATAATTTCGTCAGAGTTGTTCAATTAATTGTTAAATTTGTCTACTATTGTTTTATATTCTTGCGTTAGTGAAATATAAAATTAAATATTCAAGAAAATTTTGCTATAAGACAATATTCTCTCACTTTCTTGATTTTCTTGATTCGCTGAACCAAATAATTATTTCCAACATTGATTATTTAATTTCTGCTCGAATTGAAATGTTTTATAAGAAACTAACGAAATATTATTCAGTTGAATTCGAACATATATTATCAAATTCTGTGAATTACTGTTGCTAGGTAACGATGATTAATATGTTCCGAATAATTTCAATTTCTATCTAGAGCTAAGAGTAATTCCTATCGCAAGGTCACTAGTTCGATTCCAGCCAGAGTTTTATTGAAATATGAACAAAAAAATTTTTTTTTGAGAAATTTTAATTTCCATCTGGAATGCTTCGGCAGTTCAATTTCAAACTTTTTGCTCTCATAGCCAAACCAGTTTTCAAAAAACGAATAAGTTATAGTCCGTTTAAGATATATTGACATCGAAGTAGGCCTTGAACGTGTAGTTGGTGCTTTATTTCTAGTTACAAAAAATTACTGTTCGGTAACCAGAGAAAATAAATATTAACATAAAACATAACCTTGAATATTTTCCATGCTATCTCCTATTTGTAATTAATCGAAAAGCCTTATAAATGCTTTCTTGATGTACTTTGGAAATTCAAATCGCGAATGTATTTTATCCTGAGATTTTGGAAGGATAATTTTCCAACTTCAACTGCAGTTGACTGATGAAACAAACATAAATATGAGGTTGATGCCCAGAAACCATTTCAAGGAATTGGAAACATCATTATTTATAATAGAGAAGAACAAAAATTGGATAGTTTTTTTTAAGGGCGGATGAAGAACCTTTTGACGTAATAATCATGTGCATCTCAATATATCTTAGAACTTGGGTTCCTTATCCAAAGCCATTGGAAAATCAATCAAGGTGTAAAAGCCCATAAGAAACTCACTTTTCATTTATTGTATCCATATTTGTTATTGAATAATTTCATTAATATAATGTTAATAAATATTATGTTATTATTATTACTTCATCAGTATGAATTATTGAAAGGTGGGTTGAATAATGGAGCATTATTTTGGAAGAAGAAATAATTTATCAGTGTTTAAGCAGATTTATTATTTCTGTCTTAATTTAACTTGGAAAGTAATAGCTTGTAAAATATTATAATCTTCATGCAATGATATCTAATAGTTCAAGTGTTTATTTTTCCACAAAAAAAATCAGAACCAAAACTTTACTATGTACATTTTTTTTACGTAAGCTGTGAGATTTCAATTGCAACTAGGAACAGAAAAGATTATTTGCCATTTTCCTACGAATTGTCGTTTTAGTATTATAATTTATATTGAAAAACTTAATGATTTAAAATTCTATTTCAAACTTTGATTTGCTTAGTTCGTAGAGCTCATGAAGGAAAGAACTAATCGAAGAAAATCTTCAGTGAAGTGCTCTCTCAAATTTTCAAAAACTTTAATTTAATCTCGAATTTAATGTAATGTTTCTTTAAATGTAAAGTCGTATATCACAGGAGTTCTTCCACAACTGCTGCCAGGTTTGAATGATGCGCCTTCCTCTTTTTTCCTAAGAATTCTTCTAACAGTAAGTACTTGAAAAAATCTGAAATATTATGGCCAATGTATTAATCAGAATACACTCTTAGTGGTTGAATAACAGTTTACCTGGAACACTAGAGCAATGCTGGCGGTAATATCTACAGATTCCCTGAAGAATTCAAAGTAACATCTATATACTGCTTCGTGTTCCCTTTTTGTTAGGCGAGAGGTATCGTAAGCAATTCCAGACATTTTTAATAGCACAAGGATGCGGACATACTCAAACTCGGCACGATTAATTATAAACACACATGTAAAAACTATCCCAAATTGTTCGATTTTCGTTATATCGAAATTGTAAGAAATAAATAATAAATGACAGTTCATCAGCTCATGGTTATTTTCAATGCGAACAACCTAAATTATGTGACTTGAAATATAACTAGACCGACCGTTGCCAACTGAATTTCGATTTTCCAAAGCCACCCTTGATGTCAATATATCTTAAACGGACTATAGATATCCGAGTAGAAACTTTGAATGGCTATAAAAAACAAACCCATCGATATTTTTCGGTTCTGTTTTCATATTTTCGATAAGGTTGAAGAATAGTATAAGCGTGGAAAAGTTCATCAATTTCGGATGAAATTTTATTTTTGCTGTAGACATGTAAAAAAAAAGTTGTGTTCGAATTTTGAGAAAAAAATTTTTTACAGAATTTCTCAAAAACTTGAGATAATTCATAGAGTGAAACTCAAATTGGCAACCGCGTAAAAAAATTTCAAACTTTGCAGGTTTTCCGCCATTTTTAAATACTATTTTCAGAATCTTATATCATTTCAGAATTGAGCATAAAAAAATACTGAGATGTGACCAAAAACCATTATTTCAAATGTTACACATAACTGACCACACTCGATAGAATATTGCTCAAAAATTACCTTGAACACCCTGTATCTCGCTTATGCTTCGAAAACGGGGTATATGTCATAAGGCAAAAATGATTCTCCCGATGTCATCTACACGCTGAATTCGTTTGTCCAGTTTATGATGAAACACCCTGTATAGATAGACTATTCGTCTGAAATTTCTGAAATTTTGTAAGAGCCTTTAGAACCGAACTCTACTACCAAGTTATAAGTTTTAACACGATCGGTTAAATATTGTTGGAGATTCGAGCAGCCTTGTGTGAGTTCATTAGATAGATGGGTGACCGTTGCCTCGATAACTTTCGAACAAAAGGAGATAGGGACTTGCAATTTTCAGGGTAGGTTGCGTATCCGAGTGGGAGAGTTGAGTTCGTTTTTGGGCATAATCGGTTTAACGGTTTCCGAGTTATACCCACCTGGAATATTATTTCCTCGATAACTCAAGAAATAAATATTCGATCGAATTGAAGCTTGGTAACTATAAGTAGAATATCAACATAAAGACGTGTTTAAATTTTTTTAAGAACCGTACCCCTAGAAAATTTGAAAAAAATGACGAAAAAAAATTTTTGTAATAACCGTACCCCTAGAAAATTTCAAAAAAATTAGAAAAAAAAAAATTGGTTCAAGCACTGACGTAAAGTCAGGAGCTTTTGCGCGTATGTTCTATTGTACATTCTCCTGTATTGGACATCCTTAATCGAATTTACCATTTTAAATTATGTTGTCCATTCTCCTGTATTGGACAATTAATTCGAATTTACCATGGTAAATTCGAATTAAGAGTGTCCAATACAGGAGACAACATAATTTAACATGGCAAATTCAATTAAGGATGTCCAATACAGGAGAATGGACAATAGAACATACGCGCAAAAGCTCCTGACTTCACGTCAGTGCTTGAACCAATTTTTGTATTGTTGTTTTTGACTCATATCACAGTTCAGATAGACATCTCTGAAATGTTGGCCGATTATGCGTATTAACGAACTTAAATGTTGCATTTGGAAGCGCAACCTACCCTGAAAATTGCAAGTCGTTATCTCTTTCCGTTCACAAGTTATCGTGAGATAACTACATAATATTATTTCATATTTTTTTTTTTAATTTTCGATACGATCCTCATAGAATTTCGCATACTTTATGTCGGCATTCCACAACCAGTTAATAAGTTTCTCTTAGGTCGGATCTGTAATTTTGTATTTATCGAGAAAATAATATTCCAGTGGGCATAACTCCGAAACTATTGGGTCGATTATACCCAACAACGAACTTAACTGTCACACTTGGATGCACAACCTACCCTGAAAAAGTCGTTATCTCTTTCCGTTCAAAAGTTATCATGGCAACGGTCACCCATCCAACTACTGAACCCAAGGCTGCTCGTATCTCCAACAATATAGCACTGATGTGTTCAAACTTGGCCGAAAAGTTAGGCTTTCAAGGCTCTCGCGAAATTTCAGCGATTTCAGATGAATAGTTTCTGATGAATGTTTTTCAATGATTTTCTTTTTAATAAACATACGATCCTCACGAAATTTCGCAAAAATATGCCCGCCAACATTCTCTACCACTTACTGCTATGTTCGAATTGGATCGGTTTCGTATTTTTTGAGTTACTGAATAAATAACAACAAAATTTCAGATAACTGCAAAACCGTTTGATTATGAACGAACTCAATTATGACATTTGAATGGACAACCTACCCTGAAAACTGAAGTCACTATCTTTTTCCGTTCTCAAGTTATCGTAGGAAAAATAATATTATTTAATGATTTTTTCAAATTTTCTGGTGATACGATCTTCACAAAATTCTACATACGTTTTTTGTCGGTATTCTACAACTAGTTACCAAGTTTCACTTTGATTGGATCTGTATTGGTCGACAAAAAAATTTGTACTCAGAAACCATACGGCCGATTATGCCAATTAACGAACGTTCATTCGAAAGTTATCGAGGCAACGATCACCCATCCAGCTACTGAACAAGGCTGCTCGGATCTCCAACAATATAGATCTAATTGTGTTCAAACTTGGAACTTGGTAGTAGAGTAAGGTTTTGGTAAAAAATTGGTTCAAGCCCTGTGAACAGGAGCTTTCTGGCGCTCTAGTTCAAACAGACAAATTATATATCGAAAGAATTGGTTTCTCAGAGTTGAGAATTATATCAATGTATTCTTATGATAGAACTGCATCATAAAGGAAATTCAATTCAAATAATAGTTTATTTATCAAGATTAAATGAGCAATTTGAGAATCAAATTAAAATAGCTGAAATGAATTTGACTCTCTCTTATAGAACAGGATGATATATACCAGTATGAACACAGAGCATATAATAAAGCTTAGATAGAATAATTATAGCATTCTGTGAAAACATAGAAGTACGATTCATTATTGAAATTTCGAAAAATCATATCTCCGAAGGTATTAGCTTGTTGGAGTTAAAAAATAAAATCAATGCATTTTTATGGTGAAACTGCATCTTAAATAGAAATTGAATTTGAAATTTGTTATTAAAAAAAAAATTTTTTTTTTCGTTACTCCGAAACCATCTGCCCTATTTTGCCCAATAACGTTAGGCGAGATATTCATCTCCCTAACCTACTCTGAAAATTTCAACTGCCTAGCTCATTCCGTTCCAGAGTTATTGCAGAAAATTTCTGTTTAAATTTTCAATTTTTTTTTTGATACTTTGCGGTAACCTAGTCAATACAAAACCTCACATGCATATAAAGGTTATGATTCTACAATTTGATGCTAAATTTCATATAGATCGAGTGACCGGTTTCGGAAATATTCATAAAAAATGTTTTTACTAAAATCGTCCATAACTCCGAGATCGCTTGATGGATTTCGCCCATTGACGAACCACCTTGCAAATTTCAATCCTCTATCTCCTTTTGTTCGAGAGTTATCGTGCCTACGGCCGGCCGGCCAGCCTGCCGGACCGGCTGGACAGAATCGATTTCGAGCTCGGATTCTTGATCAGTGAGTCGAACCAAATCGTTTGAGACCATTTTCAGGCAGAAATTCGAAAATTACAGACATTTGGGCAATTTGATAAGCACTCCGTTCCGAGGAACTAGAGCGCCAAAAATACATAAAAAATAATGCATAACCTTTCAGAAGTCCCCTCTCACAATTACACTCCTCTGTAGCCGCATGGATCTCTTGAAGAAGAATCGCCTAGTTTTCAAAGATATTCACACTTGTTCTTAGAATTCCCTTCAATATTTGATTACAAAAAGGAAAATGTCGTTGCTTGTGAGGCCAGGAGGGTCTCTTTCAAAACCTGGTCTGGCCAATCCAAACGATGATTATTGAGAACTTCAGATGTTCTAAGACCGCTACAGGACCCTAATGTAGTGCTATCATTTCCGATAGATACATGCTTCTCTTTCTATTGTGAATCGGCCCGAAAATTTATTTAATTTAGTATGTCATCATGACATTCATGGCTTTGAAGGTTCTGTCAAAAATTCGGTGATGTCGGACAAATAAATAATATATACATTTTTTTCTATTAACTTTTTTTTAATTTTCTGGCAACACGATCTTCACGAAATTTTGTAACAATTTTCGCGTCGGCATTCTAGAACTAATTACCATGTTCTAAATGAAGCGGCATCGTATTTTTTGGGTTATTGAAGAAATAATAACCAAATTTCAGATTGATATAACTCCAGAACCATTTGGCCGATTATGCTAATCAACGAACTTGAATGTCGCATTCAGATGCGCAATCTATCCTGAAAACTGAGAGTCACTTTTTTTCTCCGTGCTCAAGGTATCGTGAAACGTGAGATACATAATATTTTTTTGTAATTTTTTAAAAATTTTCTAGTGGTACGGTCCACTATATCAATATTCTACAACTAGTTATCAAGCTTCAAATCAATCAAGTCTACATTTTGTTATATATCAAAGAAATAATATTCCAGATGGGTATAACTCCAAAACCGTTGGGCCGATTATGACCAACAGCTAACTTAACTCTGCCATTCAGATGTGCAACCTAACCTGAAAATTGCAAGTTCCTATCCCCTTTTGTTCTAGAGTTATCGAGGCAACGGTCACCCATCCAGCTATTAACCTGGCACAATGCTGCTCAGATCTTCAACAATATAGATCCGATCGTGTTCAAACTTTGAACTATGTTTGAATTGGATCGGTTTTGTATTTTCGAGTTATTGAGGAAATAACAACTAAATTTCAGATGGGTATAACTACAAAATTGTTTTGCCCATTATGCCTATAAATAAACTCAAAAGTACTTCACATTCAGATTCACAACCTAACCTGGAAATTTCAAGTCGCTATCTCTTTCCGTTCTTAGGTTATCGGGTAATAAATAAGATATTTTTAAAATTTTCTAGTGACACGATTCTCACAAAATTTCACAAACGTCCTTAGGTTTGTATTCTACAACTACTTACCAAGCTTCAATTCGATCAGATTAGTAATGGTTGAAAACAGAATTATTACTCGGAATCTGTTGGACCGATTATGCCTATCACTTGTCGGTCGTATTGCGACGCGCCACCTACCCTGAAAATTTCAAGTTGCTATATCTTTTCGATCTGAAGTTATCGTGGCAACGGCCGGCTGGACGGTCGGCCGGACAGGATCAAATTTGACCTCGAATTCTTCATCAGTGAGTTGAACCTAGTCGAAACGAGGTGGAATTTCCCTAACCTTATTTATTTGTTTATAGTTTATAGGGGAGAGTGGGGCAATGTGAAATAGCTAACAAACAAATTGCAAAAATCCAAATATTTTTTGACTAAAATTTTTGAGTTCAGAGATAGATGCTTAAAAATAGTTTATTCTTCAACTTTTCATTGTTTTTGATCTCGAAAAATAAGGGAAAAAAAAATAAAATTGAATGAACTCGTGATACCTCAAAATTTCACAATGCCCCGACCCTTGGGGTAAAGTGAAAAAAAGGGTGGGGCAAAGTGAAATAATGAGAATAATCCTTTACTTACGATTATATTAAAAAAAGAATATGTTCTGCTGTTAAAATGGCGTTAAATATTCACAAAAAATAAAAAAAAAATCTAAACTTAAGCTGTTTTCCAATCATTTATTTGACTTCAAAAAAAATAAAATGAGTGGGGTAAAGTGGTATAACATATAAATTTCTTAAATAATTCTCAACAGTAGAAATAATAGAAAAAAAAGAAAACATTTTCAGAACAAAACAAAAGAATATTTTTATTTTATAAAAATAAAGGAAAGAGGATAAAAAATCAATTAAATTTAATTTTTCCATATCGAAGATGACTTATGTCACTCAAAACGCCTTTAATCTCTGGCTTATACATCACACTTGTGTCGTCTGCTTCAGGAAATACAAAAATATCTGGATGACCCCTGTAATTTCGCATAAACTTGCCTAAAAATGATTCATGATTTTGACCAGTTCGATTCTTTTTTATGATTTGAGCAACAAAATCCTTAACTAATTTTGTTTTTTCGTCCTTTAATGTCACTAGAACAAAGTCATTTATTTCAATATTTCGAGTTTCTAAACTAAAAGTTTTTCTCTTATCGAAGTTCTTATCATCGTCTGACAAGCCAATGAAATCTGAGTTATCAGATTCGTCTTGACAAATGCTAGAGTCTTCTTCAGAATCTTCCGAAGATGTCAATTCTTCAAGATTTAATTTAGTTTTTTTAGTTTTCTTCATTGTAGGGCCAATTTTTCTTTTCACAGCTTTCATTTTCCTACTTGAAGATGGTTTCTGTTGTATTGACTTTAGTGCTTTCAGTTCTTCGAGGTAAGGAGAAGACGTAATAATGGCCGTTTTACCCTTTCTTCTAGAACCTTGCTGTACCTTCTTAGGTATCACCTTAGGAATGGGTATGATTTCTTCTAGGAAAGTAACGTTTCCTGAGTTATCTTCATCATTCAACGGACAATTTGGGGGTGTCTTCTCTTGTTCTTTCTGAAAAAGATCCCCCTTGTGCGAATTTTTGGATGGAGTCCACTTTGAGGGCCCCACTGAATCAGACGAAATATCTACAGAAATTGCAATTTCTGGTAGTTGTGTATCAGGAACATTACACACTGAAATATTATTATTTTGCTCTACAGGTTCTGTTTCAACAATATCTCTTTCTGTCATATCTGAAGGAGCATAAAGATGATCTGGAAACTTATTTGGATCGAAAGGACAGATCCCAGAATTTCGAAAACCATTCTGTGCGTTTGATAGTGTGGCTGCCCTAGTGTAAGCTTTAGAAAAAACCTGACCCACATCTGCTAATTCAACTATTTTGTTAGGCTTATTTCTTTGCCAAATTTTCAGTTCTTGCGTGTAATAGTTACTCAGAGGAAACATAAAAGCAACATCTAGGGGCTGAAGCCGATGTGAAGTATGTGGCGGTATTGACAAGATGATGACATTATTTTCTCTTGCTTGTACTATTAGACTAAGATTTTTCACATGTGTGGAATGTCCATCTAGGATAAGTAAAACAGGGTTCTCCTTAGTTGGATGCGTATGGTGTACAAAATGGGGAAACCAGATGTTACTGAAAATATCACTCTGCATCCAACCGGAAGTGTGATAAGTTACAATCGTTTCAGGTGTAAGACCAGTTTCATAGATGGGATTCCGACGTACTCTTGGAATGACTAAAAGAGGAGGCACATAATGGCCCACAGCGTTGAAACAAATTTCGGCTGTAACAGTGGTTCCCCTTTCAGCACTTGTGTAGGTCCCCACTTGTTTTTTGCCTTTAAGAGAGAATACTTTTGTAGGCTTATTGGGCACAGTGGAAATTCCCGTTTCATCGCAATTATATATACGACTTGGTGAAAAATTGTATTTAGTTAGCAGACACTCTAATAATGAAAAAAAATTTTGCACTGATGTTCTATTGAAACCTGCAGCACGCGCAGCTGATGTGTTTTCAGGTGTCCTCAACGAGAGTTGTGGGTGCCGTTTCAGGAACCCATACATCCAGTCTGTGCCAGCGAGTTTAGTTTCTTTATTAAAATTATTGTTAATTTTGTTTCTATCTGCATATTGATAAGCAAGTGATCTCAATTCTTTAGTAGATATCCCAAAAAATTTCTTTTCGAGTTCCAAAATATGCTGGCAGAATTGATTTTCCTGTTCTAATGAAAAAACTGTCCTGAATCTACCTAACTTCTTTGTACATCCATCTTCAATTCCTTTATTCCCTTTTATTCTTCTGTTCAAAGTAGCTACTGGAACACCGTAAAGTTTGGCAGCTTTATTCTGTGTAAGTTCGCCACTTGTCACATCCCTAATTGCCTCCATCATCGATTGAGTGGACCATGAGTGCTGCTTGGAAGTTCTTTTATAGTTCCTCATCTGCAGAAAACAAAACCTGATTGTATATGTTTAATTAGTGAATTGATATGGGGTAAAGTGAAATATTTCACTTTGCCCCATACATGCTTATTTCACTTTGCCCCAAATGTTCTAAACTAAAACAAATCTATAGTTTCGAAAAATCTATTCATTTATATTATATTTTTTTATGAAAATAAGCTACCCATATGTCAGATTTGCTGCAGACAAAATTGTATCGTTGCTGGAATATTCACAAGCCTAAAAATTTTAACATAACTTACCGTAAATTTTACAACAAGAAGCACAATAACTATTCAAATTTGTGCAGCTGCCACATGCATTCCCTTTGGATGCCGAGACTACACTGAGTTGAGGAGAATTAAAATGGCTACTCTCTAACACATTCAAGTACACCCTACGATGGTGGGGGCTAACAGAAATTTACCATTTCACTTTACCCCACTATTTCACTATACCCCACTCTCTACAGGGAAAATAAAAAAGAAAAAGAATTTGTTTGTTAATTTTCGAAGGGGTGTGACTTTTCCGAAGGGAGATTTTTCAAAAAATGGTATAACAAATACCCATCTTGATTTTCATCACAGAATAACCCCCTACATTTTGTTGGTGTTATTCAGATACACCTTGTATAATGTGTTATACACATCACCGATTAATTTCAACAGAGGTAGCATCAACACCTGTAGATCTACTTACACATATTACGCGATACATAGGCTGTTGAACAGATATTGAAAATTCTTCTCAAGGCACTCGTGATCCAATATCCGATATGTGGAAACATAGGAGGAACCATACATATGCCATATAAAAGGAGAAAATGTCTGTTAAAAATAAAACATCATTTATAATTGATATTTACTGGTGCATAACTTGAAACGATACTCAAGGGTTTTGAGATGCCCGAAAAGTGACACTAAATTCACCGAAAATGAATACTTCAACGGCGTGGCTGAATACAAAATTGCTCATGGGGAGTGTTATTTTTATGACTACTGGAAGAGCGAATTCAAAACGAGTCAGGGTGTAATTTGCCGTAATTGAATTGGAGAGATTGAAATTAAGTACTTAGTAGACTGCGTGTACTGCAATCATAAACTCTCTTGGACAGTTTTCCATCAGGTGCAGATAATATTTCTGTCTATATAATTCTATCAGATTTTCATGTCGAGGAGACCGTATGATTACAAGCTACATAATAATTTGACTTTCAATTTTAGGAAATTTCCTCCGTTTTAATTCCGTGAAATATAAAGATTCTCATATTAAAATAAATAGGTCTTCGTATGATCCATTATCATGACAGATTCAAATGTTTATCCAAATTTTCATAATTTCATGTTGACTATAGATACAAAATGAACAGGTTTGTGGAAATTCAATTAATAATAATAATGATGAGGGCTCTGGGATATGTCCCAGAGTACCCGAGGTGTAAAATGCAAAAGCGCACGGAGACACTGCTCAGTAGCCTACGGCTCGCGGACTCCGGTCACTCTCAACCCATGATGCATCAGAATCCACGAAGCCTCGGAGAACAGCTGCTGCCTGGGGATCACCAAGGCAGGATGCTGAGGGGGCGGGAACCTATCATACAAGAAATTACAGCTTCCGGAGAGGAAATCGAGGAGGAGAGAGAACAAGTTGTCGTTCGCATATGGAATCAGTGCTCGCAAGAGCAACCCGTAGTTAGACCCTGCAAACGGAACAAGGCCACACAAAAGGGACGCCCTGAGCAACATGAACAACTTTCTGTGTTATACTAAAGATCCAGACCAGAAAGAAGGGGATATATGGGTAGACTGCATGGTCTGTGGTGTGAGAATAGCCCATATCTCAACTACATAACGCAGCAAAACTTTGGAGACTAGGTGAGCCATATCAAGAAGAAAGGAATCTTGCAGCAGCTTCAAGAGTCAGATGGGATAGAAGAACAAGCTGAATGGTAGGTGAAAAATGTTCCAAACCAACAGCAACACTTGACGAAACAGGAGAGAAGAACAGGATGAGAGGCAAGTGAGAGATGCTGCAAACATCCGATCTCCAATGCCTGGATTGCGATATGAAGAAGTCACAGCATCGCACATGGATCAGGTGAAAGCTGCCCCACTCCAAGCCGAAAATGCTGCATACTGCATCGTGCGAGGAGCAGAACAGGTGAGGGATGTTCCAGAGATAGTCGTCAATAGAAGGGAAGCATTTGAGTGATGAATAATATAATCGACGATCACCTAAAGGAGGACTGTTCGCTAGAAGATGTCGTGGCTACAGTGAGAGCTGCTACTTCACTAATGTGCACACCTGCAAGAACTGCAACAAAGGAGCACAAATATAGGTCAAGACTGAATATGCTAGAAGAGAAGATAAAACCATAAGGCAGCAAGCATCTTGGTACCAATGTATCATAGAAGTTATGAAAGGACAACTGAGCCGAGCAAGAAAATAGAGGTCATTTTGGGTGAGCTGCGTGCGTTGCATCTTACGATGACCTTGCCATCATAGAATGCCAAGGCGGAATGAGAGCGAACCACGTGAAGATTATGCCAGCCTGAAAATCTCCGGCCGAGGATTAAGCATACAGAATGCAGAAAAAGGTGTTGCTCAGATCACTTTGAGTCATCAGGCCCCATCATCTGAAGGCCGCTTTTAGCTCTTCCATTTTGTTAAGGGACGTTGCAAGGGCTGGACGAAGAACTAGTCAAAGGAACGTGCGAGAGGTTTTTTAGTGAGTAACCAATCTGCCATATGTACTTCTGCTGCCATATGTACTTCCGGAGATAAAAGAAGTTGTTACAAATAATAAAGCCCACATCTGCTGAAACTATGTTATTCCAACAACTCGGCAGATCCACACCATAAAGCCAGCCATAATCCTGCTAGACAAAGAGATCCAGGAATTGTTTGTTCCTCTCCTGTTTTGAAAAAAATGTAATGTGGTGAATAAAGAAGAAAAGATGAGGGAAAAGTAGAAGGATTTAATGTTCGAACTGGGGAATTCATTTCTAGGACATACAGTTAGGATATTCATACTGATATGTACTGATACTGATATGTCCGGGTAGGAGCGACAATATTGGCATGTCAATCACTGGCCGAGGTTTTGGATCACAAAATGCAGAAAGTAGTGTTTTCCGGATCACTTCGAGTCATCAGGTCCTATCAACTGCGAAGCCCACTTACATCATAGCAGGCTGAAGAACCGATCAAAGGAATGTGGGATGGGTTTTTAGTGAGTACTGAAACAAAAGCTTGAGTCTCACACTCCTGAGAGTGTGGACCATCTCAGGGTAGCCTATAAAAAGGTTTTCCTCTCACACGGAAGCAAAAAGAAATTATAATTTCATTCATTCTGTTGGGTCATTACAAGAATTAAACACTAAACCAGGTCAAAAACTACAACAATGAGAGAGGAAACGTAATATACAAACATATCCAAATCAGAGATATCCATGTTACAAACTGCTTCCAATCAACAAAACTCATAGACAGAGTATGGTTCTGAGTATCTCAATAAATTCAATTTCAGATAATGAAGTTTTTTATTTGGCGAATATTATTAGAAAGGCTATTGTATAGTTAACCAACATATACAGGGCGAGTCTTAAAGTTGTACATTAATTTCAACCATAGATTGTTCTCATCAAATAAAACACTTTTTTCCTTTACCATTTTTCCAAATTCGGCTCAGGTAAAAAGTTAAAAGCTATTGAAGATTTCACAATCTGCTAATACACTCCTGGATATAAATTATCTATGACATTAATGGTGGACGAGAAAAAGGTACAGCAAAGTGGTTCATACCTTGATTCGGGATTTCAAGGCTCAGGGGCGGATCCATAAAAAAACTTTTTCTGGGTTCTTTATGCTAATTTCGTTAAGTTTCATGAATCCACGAGTCTATTACTAGAAAACCAGTACAAGTAGAAAAAAGCTGATATTTGGAAAATATGTATCATAGTTATAGGAAACTTCATACCAACATTCAGTTTATTCGGATCAAGGTTGCTTAAGTTACAAAACAAAAACTAATTTTTTTCTAAAATTTAAACAGCCTGTATCTTTTTACCTGAGCCGAATTTGGAAAAATATTAAATTATAAAAATGTTTAATTTTATGATGAACATCTATGGTTATAATTAATTTACAACTTAAAGACTCACCCTGTATAAGCATCCCCTTATCGTCTGCGAGATTGGCGAAGAGTTCTTTCCAGCTTGGTATGAAATTAGGCAGATCGTTTAAATATGTTAATAACAGGGGAGTCCAAGAATAATTCTTTGTGGAACACCCTGATTTGTGATGATGCTTGATTAGCGGTATGTTCTTCCATCAATTAATATAGATACGAACTGAGAACGTACCCTCAAAAAGCTCATGAGAAGATCAAATTGTATATCTCTAATACCATAATTTTCTGTAATCGTTAAAGGATACTGTGGGAGGAATATTCATCATTAAATTGTTTCTCTCTGGGTTTTCTCTCCCAAATTGTGAAAAATATCTATAAATAAAAAAATTTTATTTTGTGATTTGCTACTGCTTAAGAAACACAAGATATTTGTCAGAAGCAATCAATCGAACAATATTGCCTAACAAATAACAACGAAACAACATCAAGAAAGAAACAACTATATCGTAACGTTTCGGAGTCTATATCATGCAGACTCCTTCGTCAGACGCTTAACGAAAAATCTTCAGAATTATTTTGTTGATCGTTATTCTGAAATTCGAGAATTTGAGACACTACCGTCAACCCCCAATTTTTCAAATAGGTAGTATGTGCTTGTGATACATCGTTTGAAAGTTCGCTTCATTTTCTATCCAGAAATGTTATCACTTTTATGTTTATTGCAGAACTCAGAATAGAATAAAATAAAATCATGTGATTACCGAAATTTATTATAATATTCCCAATTCTGATTACAATAATACTAAACTTATATGCCTTCAAGATGAAATAGAAACAAAATGAAAAAAAACCGTAACATTGTATTTTCCTTAGAACGTCTTCGCAAATTGTTTTATGCTGAATATTTCCCTCCTGTAGAAAATCCCCTGTGATTGAAGTGCAATTACCGCATGATTACAGCGATAATTATCTATGTAGAAAGCGATAATTATCTTGTAGAAACTGATAATTGTCTTGTACACAGATATCTATGGATCAGTTCAAACGCGATTCCATTGTATGTCAGTTTGACAAGCAATGTCGAAGACGTTATTAAAAATGTCTCGTTTTGGTTTTGATTCCTTACAAGCTATTGAAGAAGAAGTTTCGGAAATAGAACCAATCAATACAAAAAATAATAGAAAATACGTGTGGCGTCAGTTTATGGGCTTCTGTGAAGAGAAAAATTATATTTTGGATGGAAGAACACCAATTGATGTTTTGGCAAAAATATTAACAGACTGGGCATTTAATATGCTTAAGCAAAATGGCGATGAGTACAAGGAATATACTGTTAAAACGATTTGGAACGTAACCGCTAAATTACTAATGGAAAAATATTTCACCGAATTCAATATCCAATTCAATCCTTTCACTAATATTGAATTCAAAGCAGCCAGAGACGCGAAAAATGCCAAGAGAAAACAACTGCAAAGAGATCCACAGAAGAGGAAGGAAAGTGCAGTTTTTCTAAGGTACGATGAATTCCAAAATATGGTTCGTGTTTGCGACGAAAACACCCCGGATGGTTTGCAGAAGAAATTATTTTTTGTTTTTGCTTTTGAATTAGCTTGGCGTGGTGGAGAAGGCCACAAGTGCCTAATTTCGTACTTCAAAGAAGAAGAAAATAACGTTGGTGAAAAGACAGGAAGAATTATTTACGATCCCGTATTTACTAAGACGACCCAAGGAGGGGAAAAACCATGCGCTTCATCAAAATGGCTAGTAAAGAATAATATTAATGCTGATATGTGTCCGATCCGACTGTACAAAAAAAAATTGGTTCAAGCACTGACGTGAAGTCAGGAGCTTTTGCGCGTATGTTCTATTGTCCATACTCCTGTAATGAACACTCTTCTAAATCGAATTTACCATGATGATTTTTATTGTCTATTCTCCTGTATTGGAGACTCTTCTTAATCGAATTCATCTTGGTAAAAAAAAAATTGGTTCAAGCACTGACGTGAAGTCAGGAGCTTTTGCGCGTATGTTCTATTGTCCATACTCCTGTAATGAACACTCTTCTAAATCGAATTTACCATGATGATTTTTATTGTCTATTCTCCTGTATTGGACACTCTTCTTAATCGAATTTACCATGATGAATTCTATTGTCTATTCTCCCGTATTGGACACTCTTCTCAATCGAATTCACCATGATGATTTTTATTGTCTATTCTCCTGTATTGGAGACTCTTCTTAATCGAATTCACCAAGATGAATTCTATTGTCCATTCTGGACAATAGAATTCATCTTGGTAAATTCGATTAAGAAGAGTGTCCAATACAGGAGAATAGACAATAGAATTCATCATGGTGAATTCGATTGAGAAGAGTGTCCAATACAGGAGAATAGACAATAGAATTCATCATGGTAAATTCGATTAAGAAGAGTGTTCATTACAGGAGTATGGACAATAGAACATACGCGCAAAAGCTCCTGACTTCACGTCAGTGCTTGAACCAATTTTTTTTTCGAATAAAAGGGTCCAATCAGGAGAACGGACAATAGAATTCATCATGGTAAATTCGATTAAGAAGAGCAAAAGCTCCTGATTCACGTCAGTGCTTGAACTAATGTTCTATTGTCCATTCTTCTGTATTGGACACCCTACCATGGTAAACTCGATTAAGGGTGTCCAATACAGAAGAATGGACAATAGAACATACGCGCAAAAGCTCCTGACTTCACGTCAGTGCTTGAACAAATTTTAATATTAGCCATCAAACCTTTTTTTTTTCTTCATAATCATTACAAGAATGTCTGTCGATATGGAATATGGTAATAATTTGACATTTGAACACATCGTTTAATGCATAATCAATTTCAATACTTTTGTCACTCGTTGATGAGATGAGATATCTGAAATTATAGATAAACTCTAACAGCCGGTTTCATAACCAATTTTAAAGTCTCTTTAATTTTAAAGCTTCCTTTAGTTGGACATTTTGGTTTCATAATAGATTTCAGCTTCCTAAAGTTGCTTTAAATTTAAAGATACAATTTCTTGACTTTAGCTGTTTTAAAGTATACATTAGCAATGACATTTTCGTTTCGTTGAGGTATTGACATTTGTCAATAAATATAATAATTATCCGATCCGGCGAATATTGTATTGAATTTTATCCAACAAACTTGGAAAAAATATAATGGAAAATTTTGACAACAACTTCTGCAAACTGTCCGATTTTATGCAACTGGTAATATGCTGATTACTGTGGCAGATTTCATTGGGGTTTCTAAAGCATCTGCGAGTCCTATAATTAAAAGAGTTTCCACGGCCATAGCTTCGCGAAGTGGAACATACAGGGTGAGTCTTTGACCACTGCATTAATTTCAACCAAAGATTCCTTTCATCAAATGAAACACCCTTTTCATTTAACATTTTTCCAAATTCAGCTCAGGTAAAAAGATACAGGCTGTTAATATTTTGAAAAAAAATCAGTTTTTATTTTGTAGCTTTGACATCCTTTTTTCGAATAAAATTAATGTTGGCGTAAAGATTCCTGTAACTATGATACATATTTTCCAAATATTAGTTATTTTCTACTTCTACTGGTTTTCTAGTTATGGACTCGTGGATTCATAAAACTAAACGAAATTAGCATAAAGAAAGCATATAAAGTTTTTCTTGAGTCATTTCAAGAATATTCCATCGTTTTAGAACATTATATAATTCTTCATCATTTCTTCTTAAACGCACCGTTTTCGAGATATTCTCCATTGAATGTTTTAAAATGGAAAACTCAAGAAATTTCACTACTTTTATGGATCCGTCCCTGAGCGTTGGAATCCAGAATCAAGCTGTAAACCACGCGACCATGCCTTATTCTCGTCCGCCAACAATGTCATAGATAATTTATATGCGGGAGTGTATTAGCACGTTGTGAAATCTTTAAACGCTTGTAACTTTTTACCTGAGCCTAATCTGGAAAAATGGTGAATGAAAAAAGTGTTTCATTTGATGAGAGGAATCTTTGGTTAAAATTAATGCAGTGGATAAAGACTCACCCTGTATATAAAGATGACAGAAAGCTGTGCAGAAATGGAGGAATTAGCTGAAAGCTTTTATAGTTCAATGTTCACTATATACACACACATATTAACCAAAACTCAACTAAATATCCAAACGAAAAGAAACTATCAAACGTATTACGAATGAGTTGACGTTAAATAGGTACAAAGATAGGTATCAATGTATCATAGAATCATATAAATATTGTAATTGCTGTCAATTTTAGTTCATATAAATCAGTATCAGTCATGCCAATTTCAAATACTTCGCTAAAAGGATACTTTATGTAAAGTCCCCTTGAAGTTTCATTATGAAATTAATATTCTTTTAAGGTAGGCTTTAGCTTGAAGAGCCCTTTATCTAAAGTCTACTTTAGAGGTTTATTATGAAACTGGCTGTAAATATTCCATTCAATATTGAAATATTAAAATTAAATTTCCACTTATTCATTTGTATTTCAAGATAATGAACGTTTGAAGCTAATGATTCATGTAAATTGTCTGTGAAAATTTGTTTTCATGGGTTAGGGGAAAAGAGTTATTGTGAAAATAAGATTCATTTATTTAGATACCAATCTATATATTGTTTTATACTATCTACTAAGGGCCGATTTATTCAACCTCTCCGTAAAGTATTCGTCAACTATGTGCTCGTTGAATTTACTGATCCCCTTTAAAGTGAACATTAACAGATTACTTTCCTTTCGGTAAGGCTACTTGACTGTTTACAGGTCGTAAAATATATCAGCCCTCAGTGAACAAAAAAATTGTATACCTCACTGAAGCCGTAATACAAACAAAGGAAATAATTTCGAACTCTATTAACATATTCGATTATTTACTTCAAGAGAGATCAAGAATAACATTCATTTTGAAAATTCAATACTACATCAAGCAGCATGCAATACATTTTTTTGAGTTCAGACCACTGCTGCCCACATAATCATGGAGGATTCGTGAAACACTGCAGGGAGGATAGATACTTGTATATAGATTATTATTAAAATATGATAACTGACTTTCTCCGTTTCCTTATATACTACTTCTCGTTATAAAATATACTTGGATTTTCCTCCGCAACACTAGGATACATCATTTTCAAAGTTAGCGTTGAATTATCAAGCCATTCTATTATAATATTAGTAAAATCTGTTCTTCAGAGGTATTCATTGTTAAGCATGCTAAGCAACAAGCATTTAAGAAACATATACCTGAAGTTCCACGGGAAAACAATATACATAATATATACCTACACACATGTTATATTGCATCACCTTCTACTCCTATATTTTAAAATATTCTGCAATTAGAAAAATTAAAATGTTTCGTTAAAAATGCCTATTATATAGGTACACGCTGGCATCCAAACACCCTGATGATGGATCGTAAGAGACCCATGATATCAGGAAAACAGAAAAGTGTTCAAAATTCACTGGTCTAAGCGTAATTCAACTGTTTTTTTTTGTGCAATAGTATTATGCAAATGTTATATGTAAACAGGTAAAAGTGGCTAAGGGCCAAATCTGAATAATAGGGTAGGTGCAGAAGTCATTTGAAATGTAATTCATGCAGTTTTGCTTGCTAATGACATGTTTATGATTATACTAACCATTCTAGGTCTTCCCTAAGGAAATCCCACAGAAGCTCCTAGGAGAGTCAGTTTTGTTCTGTATATATTTTATTAATGTATCCTTACGACAGCTTAGGCAAGTCACTGGGTGGTTTTCACCTAAGTACATGATGAATAGAATACATATCCCATAATATATATAGCTTCGGCAAAATGACAAAACAGAATTAAGTGTAAAATGTAAAATTTTGAGTTGGCTTTATTTTTTATAGTCATAGCCTACTCATAACAACCACTTCCTTAGTAGATTGCGGAACATATTTAAATGCACCTTGAATCGAGCATTTACGGTTTATTTCGTTCACTCTCTGATTTATCGTTCACTCTCGAATTTCAAAACGAGAATATCTTGAAACTTGCTTATTGCAGATACGTCCCTTTGTCATTTCAACGATATGAGAACCACCACCAATTTGTTTGAATGGAAACACTAGATTTTCTTCTTGGCTATTCCACTCTTGAACTTTAAAAATTTTAGTGTTCATGTCATCTTGGTTGCCTTTTATCAATATTAAATTTTCTCATGAGATATACTTAATCTTCACAAATATTCAATCGACTAAGTTCCATATACCTTGTTTTTAAGAATTCTATCTGCAGTAACTCCAAGAGTAACTCATGCATTCTATTTGTCGAAAAGCATTACTTTTTTGCTCTACGTCAACTGGACCTTAATTCATTCCAACCTGAAAGGAAATATTAAGACTTGGATTTCTCTGAGTAAAGTAATTCATTCAATTCACTTCTATTACTTACTGCTGATTTTTAGCCAGAAATCATGAAGGACATATACCAGATATCTTCTTTCTGAACAACTTTTCCACAGTTCTCCATAATTTGGAATTTCTTTCACATACGTAAACAATATTTCTAGATTCCTCCAATCTTCAAATACAAGGTAATCTCGATTATTTTCAACGGAAGGAATACTCGTTCGTACTTCGTGGATTGAGAATATTTTGTTTACGTTTTGTATTTGTGTTTTGATCAGATTCAGATTCGATGTTGAGGTTAAAACGGGGCGCATGCGTAGATCAGAATGTAGTTTGTAGCAAAGATTCTCTTTAATCTTTGGTTTGTAGTATATAGTATATCCATTAATCATGAATCATTCTCAAAAATACCATGCGCACAAGCAAGTTACCGATCACTGCTAATATTTATTATTTACCAGAAATTCATCACAAATCGAAACTATTTAAATTAGAAATGTCAATTTTTACATGACTAACCCGGACTTAGCCATTTAACCCTGCTATTTTGCCGGGTTAAATTTTCATAGTTTTAACCCAGGGTTAGGCTCTAACTCTTGAAGGTGCAAGACCTATTATCAATTTAACCCTAGGTTTAGAGTTAATCCGGATTTAATTAGATAACCCGCATTCGTGCAAGTGGGCCTTAGTGGCCTACATGGCCCAAAATTCCTCTCTACCCATCACAAGATTTAATATCCACAAATGAGCCTCTCACCTTACAAGATCAGAAGCCTTCAGCAAAATTTCAGCGATATCATATTAAAAATAATACATAACCTTTCAAAAGTCCCCTCTCGCATATATACTCCTCTGAAGGCACATGGATCTCTTGAAGAAGAATCGCCTTCTCTATTTCTCAAAGATATTCACTCTTGTTCATAGAAATCCCTTCAATATTTAGTTGCCTCCTCCTAAGGAGGATCTCTTTCAAAACCAGGTCTGACCACTAATGTAGGGCTATCATCTCCCATAGATTTGTGATGAAATAAGACGATTTTCCCATAATATACGAGCGAAAATATGTCATCATGACATTCATATTTTTATTTTATTTTTGAAGGATCTCGCAAAAATACGACCATAGACTACATATTATCATACGACGATTTCCATCCGCTACACTTGGCTACCACTACGCTACCGAACTCACAAAAGGCTGCCCGGTTCTCCAACAATATAGATCCGATCATGTTCAAACTTGGAATTCTGCAGTAGAGTTAGGTTCTGAAGGCTGTTCCAAAATTTCAGCCATGCCGGACGAATAGTTTATGATATATAGATTTGTTTTCAATAATTTTCAACTATTTTTTTTAAAATTTTCTAGTTATACCATCCTCACGAAATTCTGCAAGAATTTTCGCGTTGGCATTCTTCAACTAATAACAATGTTTGAATTCAATCGGTTTTGTATTCTTCGAGTTAATGAGGAACAAAAAACTACCAAATTTCAGAAAATTTCAGATGGCTATAACTCTAAAACCGTTTGGACGATTATGCTCATAAACAAACCCAAATGTCGCATTCAGGTGCACAACCTAACCTGAAATTTTCAAGCCGCTATCTCCTTCCGTTCTCAGGTTATCGTGACAACAAAAATATTTTTTAATAATTTTCTAGCGATACGATTCTCACAAAATTTCACAAACGTGCTTAGGTCTATATTCTACAACTATTCATCAAGTTTAAATTCGATCGGATTTATTTTGGTTGAAAACAAAATTATTTCTCAGAAACCATTGGGCCGATTATACCCATTAACGAACTAGTCCGTCGTATTGGGATGCGCCACCTACCCTGAAAATTTCAAGTCGCTAGCTCTTTCCGTTCTCAAGTTATCGTGGCAACGGCCGGACGGCCGTACGGCACCACAGAATTAAATTTCACATTTGGGCAAAACTATAACGCGATGTTCCCCAGAACATAAGCGCAAAAATTCCTAGAAAAGCGGGTTGAAATAAAAACAAAACGACTCTTTCTCACTGTAAATCCCGCTTGGAAGTTGAATAGAAAATGGTACAAAGACATTCCTGCTGGACTAAATACAGTGAGCAAATGGACTGTTGTACAAGCCAAAGCTTCTGGTTTGAATACGGAAAACATCAAGATAACAAATCATTCGTTACGAGCTACGGCTGTTTCCAATCTCGCAAAAAATGGGGTGGGGGAGCAACAACTCATAAAAATCACAGGTCACACAAATTCCAAATCAATAACACCATATCTTCAAATGGATGAAGATCACCATGAAGAAATCGTCAGAAGAATGCGTGCTAATGATGTACAACAGGCACAGCTTTCCCAAACATCCTCTTCTGCTGTTAATGCTCCGATAGCAGCATTGTCTAATCAGAACACTTATAATAATTGTGTTTTTAACTGCAGCTACTGCAACTTTTGATTTCGTTTCCAAATAAATAATATTTCGTTCTAAATAAATAAAGTTTCGATATATTTTTACGCATGCTTTCATATTAAAGGAATAAAATACATTGGATCTCTTCATTTTTCAGTTACCTAATATAATATGTTGATAACGAGGTAGAAATTCATTGATTGGTAACGTCAGTTTGACAAGTTAACTGTTCATTCGGGAAATATTCACTTATAATACCACAAGAGCTTCAAAATTATCGGGTATTTTTCCCGATAGGTTCGTTGCAAACAAATGAAGGAGTCAAGTATTTCAGGTTAAAAAATCACGAGCGCGAAGCGCGAGTGATTTTTCCTGAAAAACTTGACGACTTTATTTGTTTGCAGGGAACCTTGAGGGAAATGCCAGATAATTTTGAAGCTCGTGTGGTATTCGGGGGATTATTTTTCCGTCCCAAATGTCGGCCAATAGAATTGCACCATGAGATGAAATGAACAGTTAACAAATAAGAATTTCATAATTGTACCTTCCTTATAGTCTTCTCCATCCATTTTCTTCATATTGTAAGCGTAATCTTTCATAATGTTTGCCAATTGCGCTTCACTCGTTTCAGCACTCAATGTGTATTCCCTCTCAGTACAAAAAGTAGTAAATTGGTTCCAAACTGTTTTTTTTGCCTTCTCCGTATTAATGGGAACATTTCCTTTGACTTTTTTATCGATGGTGGACAGAGAACAAACTCCAAATCGACTCATTTTCATGCAAAATCTCCAATTTTCACAATTGAATTCAACCTGTCAGTTTGACGTGTGGTTAATTTGACTGTTTTTTATATATAGCAACTACCAGAGAAAATAATCAAAAAATTATCAGTATAATACCATGTAGGTTGTACCACGTGACGTCGAATGGTGCAATTCTATTGGTCGATATTTGGGTCGGAAAAATAATCCCCCGAATTACACTCGTGCATCAAAATGAACCGGATAATTTCGCATTCCAGCGTATTGTCATTGAAAAACTGCATTCGGTCATTTTCATTTTTGGAGAAAGAGCCCTCCACCTTCGGTGTCGGGCTCTTTCCCAAAAAATGAAAATAAACTCATGCAGATTTTTGACAACACGCTGTCATGCAAAATTATCGGTAATTTTGATGCACTTGTGCAATTACTTCCGATAAGTTGTAGTTTATAAACTGTCTAATTTGTGTTTGAATTTCATTAACTTATAACCATTATTTTGAAAAATGGTTCGATTAATGGAAATGCACAAAATAAAAATTCTACAAATGATTGGTTATGGAGATAACACCCGAACACAAAAAGAAGTCGCTTGTTTCGTGAGAAATTTCAGAATTTGCCTCCTATAACCCGAGGGACAATAAGTGAAATATAGAGGAGCACATTCAAGAGTTTGGGCAGTGTAATGTGAAATTAGTTGTTATGATTGACATTGAAGAAAATCCACCTCAATCGAGTAAAGATGCTTACAGCATTCAATGTCAGCCATGCATCGATTCTACATATATTAAAATGGGTTCAAGCCCTGTGGACAGGAGCTTTCTGGCGCTCTAGTTCAAACAGACAAATTATATCTCCGAAAGTATTGGTTTCTCAGAGTTGGGAATTAAATCAATGTATTCTTATGAAAGAACTGCATCATAAGGGAAATTAAATTCAAATAATAGTTTATTTATCAAGACTAAATGAGCAATCTGAGAATGAGACCTGCACCATGGAAGATATCAAATTAAAATAGCTGAAATGAATTTGACTCTTTCTTATAGAACAGGATGAAATGTACGAGTATGAACACAGGTCATATAATGAAGCTTAGATAGAATAATTATAGCATTATGTGAAAACATAGAAGTACGTACGATTCATTATTGACATTTAGAAAAATCATATCTCCGAAAGTATTAGCTTGTTGGAGTTGAAAATGATATCCATGGATTTTAATGGTGAAACTGCATCTTAAATAAAAATAATAGACATTTGGGTAAATTGATAAGCATTCAGTTCCGAGGAACTGGAGCGCCAAAAAGTGTAATTCGCTTTCTGGGATTTGAGACCGCCTTCTCTCGTTCCGAAACCGAAAACCCGACGGCCTAGACCAACCTGCTATCAAGCTCCTCGTACAATCTTGTCGATCTCCGGTATTAGAATAAATCGTCGGTACTTACCTGGGATATATATTCTTAATTTTCACTTTTCGACATAACATCGCCACATGGGGGTTTATTTGACGGTTTTTTACCCTTGTCTCTCTAAGTCGATTTTGACGTTTCTAAAGGGTGGGCCATCTATTGGTACGTTCTAAAAAATGCGATCAAAAGAGTATGCATTGATATTTTTTATTAATTTTTTTGTTGTTGTAAAGCTAAAAGTAACCCCGTCAAGAATGAAAAATGATTTCCTTCATGTGGCTCCCTCTACTGGCCTTACAGTATGCCATTCGGTCACCCCAATTAGTGATGACATTTTGAACTACCTCGGCGCCAATTTCACTCAAAACAGTCGGAATGTTGTTTTTCAAAGCTGGAATTGTCTCTGGATTATCCGCATAACATCGGTCTTTAACGGTACCCCACAGGAAGAAGTCCAGTGATGTCAAATCGCAGCTACGCGCAGGCCAATTGACATCTCCTGAACGGCTGATTATGCGGTTGTTAAACTTGGTGCGCAGAAGGTCGATCGTGAGTCGGCTTGTATGGCATGTGGCGCCATCTTGTCGTCCACATTCATAGCGTCGATTTTAGGCCATAAAAAGTTGGTCAACATGGCTCTGTAGCGTTCGCCATTGACGGTAACGGCGTTGCCAGCATCATTTTCGAAGAAAAATGGGCCAATTATGCCACCACTTCAAAATCCTTACCAAACTGTGACTCTTGGAGGATGCATTGGTCTCTCTACGATTGCGTGTGGCTGTTCCGAACCCCAAATCCGGCAGTTTTGCTTGTTCACATATCCGCCTAGATGGAAATGCGCTTCGTCCGAAAAGATGATGTTTGGACCAAAATCGACGTCATTATTGAGCTGGTCTATGAACCACACAGCGAACTGGCATCGAAACGGATGCTCCTTTGCTTTCAACTCCTGAGTCATCTGGATCTTGTAGGCGAATAATCCGAGGTCTTAGTGCAGTATTCTCCTCAGGCTGGTGCGACTAATGCTCAGTTGCTGCGATCGGCGTTGGGTTGAGGTCGTCGGATTCTGTCTCACACTTTGGGCCACAGCCTCAATATTCTCGAGTGTGCGCACTGTCCGAGCTCTGGGACCACTTCTGTCATCTACTAACATCTCTTTCTAATGAACTTTCTTCGCCAATTTGCGTATAGCGCCTTCGGTGGGTGCTTTATCACGACTCATATTTCTTTTCAAAATTAGCACAGTTTCGGCGACACAGCACTGACTTTCAAAATGAGTTTTTAAAATTTCAAAACGCTCTTCAAGATAAAACATGTTGTTTCGTGCCGCGGACGGTATGGCTAATGAACTGTAAAAATTTCGGGTCTGTAGCTCGTTTGCCGTTGTCATACGACGAAATTCAAAAACGTACCAACAGATGGTCCACCCGATATTAGCAAGGAATTAGACAATGTCATGTCTCAGGAAAATAAGTTGACATTATGAAAATTCATACATAGAATAATTATATAATTCTGTGAAAACGTAGAAATACGATTCATTATTGAAATTTTGAAAAATCATATCTCCAAAAGTACTAGTTTGTTAGAGTTAAAAATAATATCATTGGATTTTTAAGTTAAAACTGCTTGTTGAAAAAAATTTTATTTGGAATTTGTTATGTAAAAAAAAAATTTTTTTTTGTTACTGCGAAACCATCTGTCCGATTTTGCCCAATAACGAACTTAGCCGAGATATTTATGTCCCAAACCCATTCTGAAAATTTCAACTGTCTAGAACATTCCGTTCGAGAGTTATCGTGCCTACGGCCGGCCGGCCGGACCGGCCGGACAGAATGAATTTCGACCTCGGATTCTTGATCACTGAGTCGAACCAAATCGTTTAAGACCTATTTCATGGAAAAATTTTAAAATTACAGACATTTGGGCAAATTGATAAGCACTCAGTTCCGAGGAACTAGAGCGCCCAAAACGAAATTAAGCAAAATGCATCCCTAATAAAATGATACCTACCCAGGAGCTCTTGGAAGAAGATTTTGATAGGAGAACTTATCATTGTGAACAAATGATAGACATGTTGGATAACAATATTATCCAATTAGTAGACGTTTTGTTTTCTGATGAGTGCACTTTTTCTCTCAACGGCCATGCTAATCGACAAAATTAACGCCACTGGTCTACCGAAAATCCTCACTGGATGAGAGAGAAATACACGCAATTCCCTCAAAAGGTTAATGTTTGGGCAAGAAATGTTCAAAACCAAATCATAGGCCTCTTTTTCATTGAGTGCAATTTGAATGGCGATAATTACTTAGGACTACTTCAAAATGATATCCTTCCAACTTTGCCAAATTTATATTCTGATCAAGTAATTCCTCAAGTTACACGGGATACGATATGGATGGAGTACCACATTACCAACGCAATGCCCGGCAGTACCTCGATGCAACATTTCCAAATCGGTGAATAGGAAGGCGAGGAACCATCGAATGGCCAGCGCGATCCCCTGATCTTAACCCCTTAGATTTCTTTTTATGGGGATATGTGAAGAGTATTGTGTAGGAAACTAAACACCTTTATTTGAATTACCTAAAAGAACCAATAAAGCTTTCGATTAGGTCTATCACTCCTGAGATATTGAATAATGTTGGAACGAATTTTTATTTTGAGTTCAAGATGTTACCAAGGAGTTCGCGGAGAACACTTTGAACAATTACTTTATCAATATTCATAATTTTTTTGCTAGTACATATTGTGTTACATTTTAGATCTTAATATTGTATCAAATTTCACTAATCACTTGATTTTATTTTTTCCTTATTTGATTTTTGCAAAATAAACATTTGACATTTCTGAATAGAGAATGGCGAGACCTTTCAAACAATGTATCACAAGCCCATACTTCCTATTTGAGGAATTGGGGATCCTACCTGTCTTTCGAAGGACGTTGAAGGTAGGGTTCGCATTTTTACGAAGAAGGATGACAATTTAAAATCTGAAGTTGGCGTGTTTCGGGATTTTCCATAAATATGTAACAGTAACCAAGATAATGAATTTATTCCATTTGACTTTTCCACACTGTATAGGTATTTGTGTACGTATTGCTTCGCCCAGTATTTGATGGGTTTTAATAGATTCACTGATAGATGGAAATGAAATTCAAGATCAGGAAGGTGTGCAATAATCGGCATGCTCTGAATGAATTTTTAAACGATCGGAGATAATGTCATCATCCAAGCTGCCATTTTACACAAATAGCGGACCTATTTTTGGGACCTTATTTTTCCAAACCGCCTTATAATTTCGTGAATAGATATAATCGGCCAAACTGTTCTGGAGTTATACTCATCTGAAATTTTGTTGTTACTTCCTCACTTACTAAAAATATACAAATCCGATCCAATTAAAACTCGATATTTATTTGTAGAATGCCGACGCGCAAATTTTCGCGGAATTTCGTTTCGTATCCTAAAATTACTTGAGACGTATATTTTTTCGTAAATCATTAGATATATAAGAGATTTCAATTCCGAAAGAATAATTTTGTCAGGATTCAAAATTTTGTGATCTTAGACGATTCTCTCATCACTCAAGTCCGTAAAATGGTACGAATTGTATTCTTATAAAATCTGAGAAAACGTCTATATCGATGTTAAATTCGATCAAGAGTGTCCAAGATCCTGACTTCAAGTCAGTGCTTGAACACATTTTTTTCAATATTATCTTCCCCCTTGATCTTGATCAAATTATGCCCGACTGGCGTTCCATTGAAATCTTGCACTCCTGTTATGGCTATGTTAGGTATTTGCAAAATGTGTATAACTAAAATAGTATGCGGTCATCGAATATTGACATTTCAAAAAATAATGGTCGCTTCACTGTTCCAAAAATTCATCAATTGGGAAGAATATACATAACATAAGAGAACTTCCCTTCCGCATGCAGTTAAATATGGGCAAATAAACACGCATATTCACTTCCTGTCTATATGAGTATTACTCCGTCCAACAATTCCACTGCCCTTCATATTAATTCTACACTCAACAATCATTCAATTTCTATCATCAGCGTTGGCAGCATCCCTGATTATCATATGTATTGAATTTCCTCATGCAACAGTGATTTCGAATAGAAATTAACTCTACATATGTCCGAGACCGCTGCAAAATGAGATGAATGCCCATGAAATTTCGGTTGTTCTGTATATTTAATCTGCAAAAAATCCGGCAGCTTATAGATCATGGTTTCCATTGTCTGATGAGAGGAATGTATAGACATTGTCCTCTGAATTCGGAACTGCTTATTATGTGTGCCGAAAGGATCAGTTTATGCGAGATAGATACGGGCATGTGATAAGCACAGAAGGGTGGAAATGTGGTACCAAAATGTAGTCCTGAACTACTTTCCCCGAATAATTTATATCGACATTTGAAAACTCGGAGCCAATATAAAATTTGTATTGGTAAGATATCTAAAATCGCATTAATGGAATAACTCAAATATTTTCGAACCGATCGGGATCCCGTATAATGACAGTATGTATGATACTGATCCTTTCAAGTGCAGTATCTTTTCATATTCAGAGTTCGAATCTGGGGATACGGTAGTGCCTCCGCCAACACAAGCCGAACACAAACCAAAATCTCTGACTTCATCCTCCGACACCTTCGCAGGGGGGTGTAGCCTATATACAGGGTGAGTCTTTAAGTTGTGCATTTATTTTAACCAGATATTCCTTTCATCAAATAAAACAATTTTATCATTTGCCATTTTTCCAGATTCGGCTCAGGTAAAAAGTTATAAGGGTTTAAAGACTTTTCAATGGGCTGATACTCCCCTGAACGTTCTCTGTACGTAGAACACAGATTACTTTTAATATAACTCGTATTGTATATTGACCAAATCTGTATCATCTGATGCTCGAAATTCACTGACTTTGTTTGAGAAAACTTATTTACTCAATTAATATGATTTGGCCCTTCATGCAACATTTCCATCAAAAATTTCTTCAATTCTTGAATATTAAAACAGTGAACTTCAACTTGATACCTATTCTGTCCATTCAACACAATTTCATGATCTTCTATTAAGAAAAATCCTTAAATATCCTATATATCTTCAATGATACTTGAATATTAATTCACTCATATTATTCCAATTCCAACCTCCATATGAATCACAGCACAGAAAACTAATAATCGATGATCGAACTTCGAACTTCATAGCAATGATCTAATAATAAGTAGAAGAAGAGCTTAGAGAGAGAGAGGCATTGACTACCACATTAGATAGAGATGCAATGATAGAAATCAGCTGATGTAGGGCAAAACATCGTGTTTTGAAATGCAAGTTATTACATACATGTTTATTAATAGAACTCATTCCTTTGACACCTATTAAATGTTTTATGAAATTTTCAATCAAAATAATAATCTATAAACGATGGCATTGTGGCTTTCAGTTTTGATCAGAGATATGGAGGTATCATAAATCTGGTTTTGATTAAGGGTTCCTTATCCAGAGGCGGATTGATAAATGTAGTGAAATTTCTGAATTTTTCATCAGACTTTATATCATTCAAAGAAAAATATCTTGAGAACAGTACGTTTTAGGAGAAATGATGAAGAATACTTCATTTTTTTTAAATGATTATAGATTCTTATAATAACTTAAGCTAAACCTACTCTCTTTTCTTTATGCTAATTTCTCATAGTTTTTTTAATTCGCGAGTCTATAACTAGGAAACGGAAGTAGGATAAAACTGTTAATTGGAAATTATGTATAATAGTTATAGAAAACTTCACTCCAAATTTCATTCCATTCAGAATATCCATGTCAAAGATAAAAAAAAAACTGATTTTTTTCGACATTTCAACAGCCTGTATCTCTTCCCCAGAGCCGAATTTGGAAAAATGGTAAATGAAAAAAGTGTTTTGTTTGACGACAGGAATCTTTGATTAAAATTAATGCACAACTTAAAGACTCACCCTGTATATTCAGATTCACATATTTAAATCCATAGTATATTTGTAGCCATGAAACCGAAAATCACGCCCTCTAGCTCACTATTCCTTTCTTTAGAGATAATGTTGGATCCAACACTGCCGTGCGAACACCATGGGAAATCGAAATGGACCATCTGGTGAATTCAGATAATTAATCAGATATGACATACTCCAAAGTGTTCAATGCGCATGTTTTTGCGAAAATTTATATTCACAGATATTACCGATTTAATTTGGGTATGAAATCAATGGCAGACAATTTTCAGGATAGGTTGCGTATCCGAATGTGACAGTTTAGTTCGTTAATGGGCATAATCGGCCAAAAGGTTTCGGAGTTTATCCCATCTAAAATTTTGTCTAACTTATGCGAAATTTCGTGAATATCGTATCACTAGAAAAACTATACTTTTTCTCCAAACATTTTATTTCAGAAATTATCCGTCAGAATCCGCTCAAATTCCGCACATACCTCCGTGTGAATTCCGCAAATACCATTTCACAATAGAGCACCAATTTTGATCTCGATCGACTAGGGCATGAATAGTTTTTAAGAATTTTTTCATTTACCATTTTTCAGCTCAGTTAAAAAGATACAGGGTTGAAATTACAGAAAAAAATCAGTTTTTTTTTGTAGCTTTGATATTGTTATTCAGAATGAAATGAATATTGGTGTGAAGTTTTCTATGACTCTAATAACAGTTCTTTCCTACTTTCACTGGTTCCTTAGTTATAGAATCTCGGTCATTATAGGAATAATCAATCATTTCAGAATATTAAATTATTTCTCCTAATACGCTCCGTTTTTCAGATATTCAAAGTTGGATGTTTTAAAATCTGAATGAAATTGGAAGATTTGCCTTATTTTGGTTTATCCACTCCTGACCTAAGATAAGTCTTGAATCGATGTTATCGACGTTATCGGACTTGCTTTCCTTCTACAAAATATAAGTATTTCATCCTCCTCGTTTCCCATAAAATGCCGAACCCTAGTAGGTACACAGTTTGACAGTGCCGCATGAAAACGGCGGACGGAGGCATAGACTAAAAGTCTATGTTCCCGTAGAATTTGGTCCAAATAAAGTTTCTGTGAACGTTGCCTATTAAGTATTATGCCAGTTGAAATCACATCTCAACCTAACCTAACCTAACCTAATCTAACCTAACAATATACAAAACATTTGAAGGCATCTTTCTCTTTTATTCTTGACCTCCTTTAGGTTCTGGTTGCTGAGGTTTATTTTGGTTGTCTTGATACACTACGTTCTGACGATTGTTATGTTTTTTCTTTGTGTTGAGGATCCTGGTTGCTGATTCAAATTGCTGTAACACTTTTCCGTTCATCATTGGGGAGATCCCCCCCCTTCCCCTTAGGTCCGTCCCTGGTAATGCGTAATGGTTATTCCGTCCGTAGAACTGCCCATTTGAAAGAAACTCAGAACATCTTTTCCGAAATTCAAACTTATCTATTTATATTATTGAAAAAAGGAGCAAACCTCGTACACACATATTTACGGTGCTAAGTTCAATAGAAATAAAAGCTTTTTAAAATGCCGCTCGTTAGTGAGAATCAGCTCAAATTGGTACCAGATGGTTTGTTTTATGACTACTCGGCGAAACTGAAACATCTAGAGAGCTACCCGCTTTGGGATAACGCAATATAATAATAAATATTATTGTTTGCCGGCTAAACACATTGTGTCGAAAACTATTGAATATTGAATTTACGGCAACAGGAATGTGTACAAGGTTATAAGGTGTTATTCCATCTTATCCCGTCCCTATCATCTGCCTGCTTTGCATTTGTCCGGTCAGGCGGTCAAATTCCTTCACATTTTATAACAATTTTTTCGGAAATATTCCAACTCCATTGAAGTTTTTCCAACGACTTCGAACTTTTTCCAACTCCTTCGAAATTTTTTCCAACTCCTTCGAAATGTTTTCCAACTGTGTTGAAAATTTGCCTCTTTTCAACATTGGGAAGGGACAACCCCCCATCCCCACCCTTAGGCCCGTGCCTAGAACCTCCAGATTCTTTGATGGAACGCAATCTGGAATAGAGCGTCGAGCGTCAACAAGTAGCGTCAAAACTAAATATTGTTTAGCTTTATCGCTAGACGCTAGACGCTTTTTGGCACTCTAGTTCCTCGGAACTGAGTGCTTATCAATTTGCCCAAATGTCTGTAATTTTCGAATTTTTCGATGAAAATGGTC
Source organism: Halyzia sedecimguttata (assembly GCA_937662695.2). NCBI lineage: Eukaryota > Metazoa > Arthropoda > Insecta > Coleoptera > Coccinellidae > Halyzia > Halyzia sedecimguttata. Next base: position 17,851,901 of record OW569415.2, read on the forward strand.
TTAAACGATTTGGTTCGACTCACTGATCAAGAATCCGTGGTCGAAATTCTTTCTGTGTGGCCGGCTGGCCGGTCCAGCCGGCCGGCCGTAGGCACGATAACTCTCAAACGGAATGAGCTAGACAGTTGAAATTTTCAGAGTAGGTTTGGGAGATAAATATCTCGGCTAATTTCGTTACTGGGCAAAATCGGACAGATGGTTTCGGAGTAACAAAAAAAAAAGTTTTTTTACAAGGCAAATTCTAAATTAAATTTTTTTCAATAAGCTGTTTTACCATAAGAATCCAATGATATCATTTTTAACTCTAACAAGCTAATACTTTCGGAGATATGATTTTTCAAAATTTCAATAATAAATCGTATTTCAACGTTGTCACAGAATGATATTATTCTATGTATGAATTGTCATAATGTCAAATGATGTTCCTGAGACATGACATTATCTAATCAATCGAAGAATTGTGAGCGAAGTGAGAAAAATCTCAGTTGTTTGCTCCGAAATTAGTTTTTCTCAGAAAATTCTTACATTTCGGAACGGAACATGAAGTAAGAGATCTGAGAGTAGTGAGACTGCTTTTCATCCATAGACATAGATATAACTCTCGAACGGAATGAGGTAGGTAGTTGAAATTTTCAGAGTAGTTTAGGGAGATGAATATCTCGGTTAAGTTCGTTATTGGGCAAAATTGGCCAGATTTAATTTGATTTCTTCCATGGTGCAGTTATCGTTCTCATGATTGTTCATTTAATCTTGATAAATAAACTATTATTTGAATTGAATTTCCTTTATGATGCAGTTCTATCATATGAATACATTGATATAATTCCCAACTCTGAGAAACCAATACTTTTGGAGATATAATTTGTCTGTTTGAACTAGAGCGCCAGAGAGCTCCTGTCCACAGGGCTTGAACCCTTTTTTTTGAGATGGTGTTCATCACAGAATCTGAGATTTCATTCTAATACGTACCACGTGACCGCAATGTACGCTAGCGCCGAGCGTCAACATGAAAATGCAACTTTAGGCACATGTTGCACTTTATCTGTCAAGTCTGTGACTTAAGTACTTCTTGCATTGAAAACAAGGTAAACTCCTATCGGAGACAATGTGAACTCGGGCACTTAGGTACATATTCCTGCTAATTTAAATATCCCATCAGAAAGCCTATGAAAAATACCACTATATGGTGGCACATTCCGAAATTCAATTAAAATGTGACTAAGGCACTTCTTGCATTGACCCCTTCAATTATACGTCGCGTGTTCGCGCGTCGGAAAACCGTCATCTTTGTTTATTTACGCACCACAAAACAAAAGAAAAAAGTTTATCACAAAGCTTTAAATTGATTAAGAGACTGTACCATAACTGGGTGTGTCTGTCAATATCGAATTGAAACCTTATAAATAGCCAGCATTTCAGGAAAGCTCTGTTTTGTAAGTAAGCAACATCATGTGCAATTAATCGAAAATAATAATAAAACTTCATTCATACCGAGCATTATTTATTTAAGTAAGGTGGTATGAAGTTCGCCGGGCCAGCTAGTTTATAATAGAAATGAACCAAAATTGGATAGTCTTTTTAATGCAGGATGAAAAACTATTTGGCATGACAATCTCAATATCTTAGAACTTAGGTTGCTTATTCAAAGCCATTGGTGAATCAATCAAGGTGTACTTTATGGCTAGTTCAAAAATGATATCCAAACTGATGTACTCGTTGCTTTTGATTTTACTGAAAATGATATTATTTAATGTCTTTTTGGCGCTCTAGTTCCTCGGAACTGAGTGCTTATCAATTTGCCCAAATGTCTGTAATTTTGGAATATTCCGATGAAAATGGTCTTAAACGATTTGGTTCGACTCACTGATCAAGAATCCGTGGTCGGAATTCATTCTGTCCGGCCGGCCGGCCGTAAGCACGATAACTCTCGAACGGAATGAGCTAGAGAGTTGAAATTTTCAGAGTAGGTTTGGGGGATGAATATCTCGGCTAAGTTCGTTATTGGGCAAAATCGGACAGATGGTTTCGGAGTAACAAAAAAAAAATTTTTTTTTCACGAAACAAATTCCAAATCAAATTTTTTTTAATAAGCAGTTTTATCATAAGAATCCATTCATATCATTTTCAACTCTAAGAAGCTAATACTTTCGGAGATATGATTTTTCAAAATTTCAATAATAAATCGTATTTCAACGTTGTCACAGAATGATATTATTCTATGTATGAATATGAATTGTCATAATGTCAAAATTGTCAAATGATGTTCCTGAGACATTATCTAATCAGTCGAAGAATTGTGAGCAAAGTGAGAAAAATCTCAGTTGTTTGCTCCCAAATTAGTTTTTCACAGAAAATTCTTACATTTCGGAACTGAACATGAAGTAAGAGATCTGAGAGTAGTGAAACTGCTTTTCATCCATAGACATAGATATAACTCTCGAACGGAATGAGGTAGGTAGTTGAAATTTTCAGAGTAGTTTAGGGAGATGAATATCTCGGTTAAGTTCGTTATTGGGCAAAATTGGCCAGATTTAATTTGATTTCTTCCATGGTGCAGTTCTCATTCTCATGATTGCTCATTTAATCTTGATAAATAAACTATTATTTGAATTGAATTTCCTTTAGGATGCAGTTCTATTATATGAATACATTGATATAATTCCCAACTCTGAGAAACCAATACTTTCGAGATATAATTTGTCTGTTTGAACTAGAGCGCCAGAAAGCTCCTGTCCACAGGGCTTGAACCCATTTTAAATGTATATTCGTATATCACAGGAGTTATTCCACAACTGCTGCCAGGTTTTAATGATGTGCCTTCTTTTTTGGCGCTCTAGTTCCTCGGAACTGAGTGCTTATCAATTTGCCCAAATGTCTGTAATTTTGAAATATTTCGATGAAAATGGTCTTAAACGATTTGGTTCGACTCACTGATCAAGAATCCGTGGTCGAAATTCATTCTGTCCGGCTGGCCGGTCCGGCCGGCCGGCCGGCCGTAAGCACGATAACTCTCGAACGGAATGAGCTAGAGAGTTGAAATAGTCAGAGTAGGTTTGGGGGATGAATATCTCCGCTAAGTTCGTTATTGGGCAAAATCGGACAGATGGTTTCGGAGTAACAAAAAAAAAATTTTTTTTTACGAAACAAATTCCAAATCAAATTTTTTTTAATGAGCAGTTTTATCATAAAAATCCATTCATATCATTTTCAACTCTAACAAGCTAATACTTTCGGAGATATGATTTTTTTAAGTTTCAATGTAAATCGTATTTCACAGATTGATATAATTATTATTCTATGTATGAATTCTCATAATGTTAACTTGACAGAAGGGAATATTGTAACTTCAAAATATTGGGGTTGAAATACTCGTATTTTAGCGATGCAACGGGGACCTCACCCGAAAATGTTTGAAAATATTACGTAAATATTGAAAGCATAATTCTGTAGTTTGGTGAACGTAGATCAGGAAATTTTTGATCGATTACAAGGTAATTTATTATTACTTATCTAATAAACTATTATTTGAATTGAATTTCCTTTATGATGCAGTGATATCATATGAATACATTGATATAATTCTCAACTCTGAGAAACCAATACCAGATATAATTTGTCTGTTTGAACTAGAGCGCCAGAAAGCTCCTGTCCACAGGGCTTGAACCCATTTTTTCCTAAGAATTCTTCGAATAGTACTTGAAGAAATCTGAAATATTATGGCCAATGTAATAATCAGAATGCACTTAAGTGGCTGAATAACAGTTTACCTGGAACACTAGAGCAACGTGGTTGATGCTGGCGGTAATATCTGCAGAGTCCCTGAAGAATTCACATTAACATCCATGTATATACTGCTTCGGGTTCACTTTTTGTTGGGCAAGAAGTATCATAATTAATTCCAGACATTTTTAATAACATAAGGCTGCGAAAATACTCAAACTCAGTATAATATCGCGTTATATCTAGATTGTCAAGAAATAAATAATAAATGACAGTTCATCAGCTCATGGTAATTTTCATTGTGAACAACCTAAGTTATGTGACTTGAAATATAACTAGATCGGCCGTTGCCAACCAAATTTCGATTTTCCATCGGCACCCTTGATGTTAATATATCTTAAATGGACTATATTCGATTTTTTTGGAAATTAAGATATTTTTGGAATTTTCAATATTGGGATGATGATCAAATTATGTAGAATCTTATAGTAAAGACAATTAATGGATATTGAATGAAACTTAAGTTGAAGTTAAGTGTTATAATAGTAATTAATATAGGAATAATTTTGTTACAAATTCTGCATTAAAAGAATCGAGTGAGTAAATAAGTTTTCTCAGACACTTTAATGGAATTTCTAGCATCAGATGATGACGCTTTTTTGGTGTCTTAATTACAACAAATAATTCAGTAATAGTTTTCTATGTTGAACGGGTGAACAAAATGCAGGACTTTATCATAACATTGTAAAATTTTTGAACGCTTCTAACTTCTTTCCTTTGCTGAACATGGAAAAATGGTAAATGAAATGCAATGTTTCATTTGATGAGAGGAATCTATGGTTAAAATGAATGCATAACATGAAGACTCACTGTGTGTCGGATATGTTTGAAATGTTGTATAAAGACATAAGGCAATTGAACTTTTTTTTCAAAATCTGCAACAATTTACGACTTGGGACACCTAGTATATTATTAAATTTGCGAATGGATCCTCCGTTTATTTTAAGGGGCGTTTCCTATAGCTTTTCACAGTTCAAGCAATGCAAAACAGATCTGTTCGTAATTCGATGCGAATGGTAATACGATTTTATTTTGTAGGTAACATTAGGTTCTGATATACAGGAGGTTGAAATGAGTCTCAGCAGGATTTTATAAAAGGGCAATTAGTGGATTTTTTCAAATGCAAATAGTATGTTTTATCCCAACATTTCAATTCAGCACAAAAAAATAGGCGGAGTCTTCTGGACGTTCCCTATATCTAAATTGTACCATTCTAGAGATATTCTGGAATGAAGACGGCGTGAGATTAAACTGCTAAATTAGGAATAAACGAGTAGCCATAAGACCACCTAGTGATAATATATCTTTTTCCAGGAGATCAATATAATCGGTAGACCAATTGAACCGTTGCATGAAATGAATCGGTGTGTCAACATAATACACGAAATTAAATGCATGCATTCAGTTTTGGATCGACAATAATCAGTGCTATGTCTGTGGTGGCGTACGAACCCATTTAAATGCATACTTTCAATTTGTGGCATGAGATATAAAACACCTTGTATAGATGTGTATAGACGATGATGTATGTATGTTCCGAGTGAAATTTCTATAACACAATTCACTCAAATCGTAAGGATTTGCATTGGAAAACAATTTGGAATTGACGTTACACCCTGTATGAAGATTTCTGATAAATACAGTCGTCTCACACACTGACAAAAATCAGTTCAATCGTACAATTGTGCCACGTACTCACGTTCCGAAGTGAGAAACGAAATGTATGTACCTACTCAGCCCAATATCAACCTTCTTCTACGTTCCTGCGCGAATCCCGACCGTCTAAATTCCCGTTCCTAGGAGGAGATCATTTTACCAATTTCTTCTAAAAACGTCAAAATCCGTTGCCATGACATAAAATCAATTAGTATATTATGGCCCTAAATATGAAACACATGACCATATAGTTAAGGTAGAAATAGACTATGCCCACGTACGCGACGCAACGTGGGAGAGCTTGTGTGCACACTTGTCCCACGTATGCAACGCATTTTGACATCAGATGTTGTCATTTGTCAGTGTAGGTACTATGTTTTCTCTGATTCAGATAGTGAATTTGAGGATGATCTATTGAGTTTGTTGTTTTTACATGAATATGTCCGTGCCTCAAGAAAAAAAAAAAAGAATTAAGAAGAGAAGATGCTGGACACATATACAGGGTGATTTTTTTAAGTGTTTCATTAGAAGTTTTCGAGGAAGGAATAATAATGCAGATTCAAGATTTTGGATTTTCGTTTTAGAGTACCGTAGCCGGGGGTTACTTTGAACAAGTTTTGCATTAATTCCATTGCAGCGCAAACATTTCTGCAGATATTTGAAAATTTTTTCAACCAATCGATGGCTTATTATCTCAGCTTCAATTTCCCGTTTGTACGACTCCATTATCTTCAATAGAAGTTGGTGGGGGCATATGTTTATATGTTCAGAATTAACCCCTTAAGAAGGGGTTACTTTGAACAAGAGAGCGTCTACCGTAGAAAACGCCAGTTTTGGGCGCCCTGTTCAATGAAACTCCTTGAATATGCAAGTATGAGTTTTTAAAAGAATAATGTCGCCTGATAATAAGGTTTTCCTTCACGGTTTAGATCGTGAACCCCTGGCAATGTTTATTTTTTCATCGCAATGCTCCTAAGATTGTAAATTAAGTTTTTTTCGCTGAGTTTACTCAAGAATGCACAAATAAACACAAAAATTATAACTTCATTAAAAATATTTACATCTCTCAAGGAGCATGGGAAGCGGTAGATACCAACTGCTACTTTGTGCGCGCACAGAAGTTTTTCCTCTTCAGCCGAAAATACGGTTGGACGTCCTGGCGATTTCGCTACAATTGAGAGGTTAGCAGCTGCTGCATTTGCCTTCGCCGCCTTCTTGTCCATGCAACATGTTCGCGGCATGTTGGCTTGCCCCTGATGAACAAAAAGTAGACGAAAGCGCGATGTTCTAAGTAACCCCTCAAAGTTCCTGTTTTTTAGTCGATTAGCCATATAAAATCAACGAAATGAGTTAGAGATATGAAACAAAAAAGAAAATGCTGCCAATAGATTGATAAGAAATATATAACTTACCTGAAATAGTATTTCACAACAGGATCGCTGCGGCAGAGGAGGTTTGAGGATTGTTCTCGGAACAGCTGATTTCACAATTCCGATAAAAAGGCGCGCAGCGGCTCAGGTTAGCCAACCTGACAACGTTTCGCGATCGTAGCGCCGTCTACATGAAATCATTGAATGTTGAGTACCAACTAGAGGTCGCTAGCTTGTGAACTAAGCCCGCTATGAGGATTTTTGATTTTACAACGTATCTGTTCAAAGTAACCCCTTGTGTTCAGAGTAACCCCCGGTTACGGTACATGAACTTTAATTGAAAAATTGGTTCAAGCACTGACGTGAAGTCAGAAGCTTTTGCGCGTATGTTCTATTGTCCATTCTTCTGTATTGGACACCCTTAATCGAATTTACCATGGTAAATTCGATTAAGGGTGTCCAATACAAAAGAATGGACAATAGAACATACGCGCAAAAGCTTCTGACTTCACGTCAGTGCTTGAACCAATTTTTTTTCGTGATTTTTTTGAAATTTTCTAGGGGTACGGTTCTTACAACATTTTTTTTTTTCGTCATGTTTTTCAAATTTTCTAGGGGTACGGTTTTACAACATTTTAAACACGTCTTTATGTTGATTTTCTACTACTAGTTACCAAACTTCAATTCGATCGAATATTTATTTTTTGAGTTATCAAGGTAATAATATTCCAGATGGGTATAACTCGGAAACCGTTAGACCGATTATGCCCAAAATTGAACTCAACTCTCCCTTTCGGATACGCAACCTTCCCTGAAAATTGCAAGTCCCTATCTCCTTTCGTTCGAAAGTTATCGAGGCAACGGTCACCCATCTACTGAACTCACACAAGAATGCTCGAATCTCCAACAATATTTAACCGATCGTATTAAAACTTGAAAATTGGCAGTATAGTTAGGTTATGAAGGTTCTTGCAAAATTTCAGCAATTTCGAACGATTAGTTACTGATATATAGAACTTTTTTTTTTTATTTTCAAAGATTAATTTAAAATTTTCTACAAACGCTATCCTCACCAAATTTTGCAAACGTTTCCGCATTGGCATTCTACAACTAATAACCATGTTTGAATTCAATCGGTTCAGTATTTTTCGAGTTAATGAGGAACAAAAACCACAAAATTTCATAAAATTTCAGATGGCTATAACTCTAGAACCGTTTGGCCGATTAGGCTCATAATCAAACTGAAATGTCGCGTTGTGGTGTACATCCTAACCTGAAAACTTGAGGCCGCTATCTCTCTCAGTTCTCAAGTTATCGTGACAACAAAAATATTTTTTAATAATTTTTTAAAAATTTTGTAGCCATACGATTCGCACAAAATTCCACAAACGTGCTTAGGTTCATATTCTACAACTACTCACCAAGTTTCAATTTGATCGGATTCATATTGGTTGAAAACAAAATTATTACTCGGAAACCACTGGGCCGATTATGCCCATTAACGAACTTGTCCGTCGTATTGGGATGCGCCATCCACCCTGAAAATTTCAAGTCGCTAGCTCTTTTCGTTCTCAAGTTATCGTGGCAACGGCCGGACGGCCGGACGGACAGAATCAAATTTGACATCGAATTCTTCATTGGGGAGTCGAACTTAATCGTTTGAGACCATTTTCGTCAAAAAATTCGAAAGTTACAGACATTTGGGCAAAACTATAACGCGATGTTCCCCAGAACATACGCGCAAAAATATTTTCAAGAGGAATCTACTTCCGGTTTCACCGGAAACGAATGTAACTTCGCTATTTCAAATGCAACACCCTGTATATTTTTACGTATTCAAATTCTTCGTTTAATTCTACACTGAGTTGATGTATGATATGTGCAACCATTCGAGCGGTTTTTGAATTATAGCCTGATTATCAAATTTTTCGAAAAAAAGGTTGTCACAGATTAGTGTCCATATCTTAAAAATCCCTCATTACAAGAATTTCTTTTAGCGAAAATGGAACAAAAGAAAGTACGCTGTTACTGTTTCTTGTATAACTTATGAGGAAATATTATACAGGGTGTCTGAAAAAGGGCCCCAAAGTGAGCCTCAATAAAACTATGAAATCTCACTTTTTTCAAATGGCAACCCTATAATTTTGTAATTCCAATCGATTGCTCGTCAAAAACCAGTTATGGTGTCCCGAACATTTCATGCCTCTAAAACCAGTATTTTTGCCGTTATTCAATAAAATTCGAATTTCACGATTAAAGACAGGTTTCGCACAGTTTGTAAGCTTGCATTTTTGAAGTAGGCTATGTTAGGAACTGTCATTCTTACTTTTTCTTACAGATCAAGCACTAAGCAAAACATGCAATAATAATTTCACTGGAATGATAATATATCAAGCAAGGGCGTAGCCAGGAATTAATTTCGGGGGGGGTTTTGAAATAGGAATTAACTTCGGGGGGGGTTTTGGGGGTATAAGGGTCACTTTCTGCAGCAAAAAAATTTTTTTTTAAGAGAAAAATAACATTTCGGGGGGGGTTTGAACCCCCAAACCCCCCCCCCCCTGGCTACGCCCTTGATATCAAGGGTATGTTCTTTATCTGCGGCAAATTAACAAATTCCTAGAAAAGGTAATTAGAAATTCAACGAACGAAATTCACATTCACTGACTTTAACGAAATCAAAGTTCAGGAGGTATCAAAACAATTTTCTCCGTACTGGAAGCCTTAACCCTAAACGGACTCGAGTGAATACAGTAATAGATAATGAATGATCTCTTAGTTTAAAACTATCACAAAAATTTTATTCACAACAAGAAACTAATACTATAATAAATTTTCAAAATGTTGGCCGCCTACCGCCATACATTCATCATCAATTCTTCTACGAACTCCATCTGATGTAGCTTTTCTTATTTGTTCAGGTGGTAATCCCCTTAATGCACCCCTCACCCTCGCTTCAAGTTCTTCCTTTGAGTCGATGTTATTTTTGTAGATCTCTGTTTTTATAGTACCCCATAAATAAAAATCAAGGGGTGTTAGGTCTGGAGAACGAGGGGGCCACTCTAATGAACCATTTAGTCTGATCCACCTCTCTCCGAACATTGCGTTCAGTTCGTTAGTGACAGGTCTCGTGCAATGTGCCGGTGCTCCGTCTAATTGGTACCAGCAGTGGAACATCACATTAAGAGGTAATTCTTCCAAAAAAAGGGGAAACCACCGACCTTAGGATTTCCTATATTTCCATATTCAATACATCACTGTTACTGTAATTCATATTTTGCATAGTGCCCGATTAATCAAAAAAGTATAAATGACAGTTCTCTAAAATGCATTATAAATCAACAGACATAGCCTTCTTGAAAACTTCTATCCTAATAAATCTATTGTTAGACTAAGAAACCTTGATTCAATCCTGAAATTCGAATTTTATTCAATAACGGCAAAACTACTGATTTTAGAGGCATGAAATGTTCGGGACACCATAACTGGTTTTTGACGAGCAATCGATTGGAATTACAAAATTATAGGGTTGCCATTTGAAAAAAGTGAGATTTTATAGTTTTATTGAGGCTCACTTTGAGGCCCTTTTTCAGACATCCTGTATAATATTTCCTCATAAGTTATACAAGAAACAGTATCAGCGTACTTTCTTTTGTTCCACTTTCGCAAAAAGAAATTCTTGTAATGAGGCATTTTGATGGTATGGACACTAATTTGAGATAACCTTTTTTTCAAAAAATTTGATAATCAGGCTATAATTCAAGAACCGCTTGAGTGGTTGTACATATCATACATCAAATCAGTGTAGAATTGAACGAAGAACTCGAATATGTATAAATATACAGGGTGTTGCATTTGAAATAACGAAGTTACATTCGTTTCCGGTGAAACCGGAAGTAGATTCCTCTTCAAAATATTTTACAATTAAAGTTCATGCACTCTAAAACGAAAATCCAAACCCTTGAATCTGTATTACAATTCCTTCCTCGAAAACTTCTAATGAAACACTTAAAAAAATCACCCTGTATACTGTATATATACTTACATAACCTACCCAATTCATACAGTACAAATATAGTAGCAGGTAGGTACTTGCTACAGAAATACCCCCACATATTCATTTATTCAGTATAAAACATATACCTATACAGGGTCTTTCACTAGGAACCTCACCCATATTTATACGGGAAACTACTGAACGTATTTTCATGAAATTCAGCACTTATAAGTATTTCACGATGCTGATGAAATCTAAAATATTTTCAATGCATGAGCACCTCCGGTTTTTCCGGAAATGACGTCAACTTCCGTTTTTCAAATTAGAACACCATTTTTTTATTGCAGAAATAGATTCCTTAGAAAATTTCAAGTTATTTTGATGTAACATTTTTCAGTTTTGGTTGGAAAATTCTCTCTGAGCGGGAAAATTCGAAAAAAAAAATCGAAAATAGAGCTCCGCTGAAACATGAATAACTTCGAGGTTTTTGGATGGAAAATTTTCATTTTTGGGATTTTCAAGATGTAAGATTGATGTATCCACTTTAAAAATCGAAATCGCTATTCATGATACAGGGGGTAAAAAAATCGCTCTCAAAGTTAGGGATGACAAAATCGTGAAAAATCAATTTTTTCAAATTAGAACCCCATTTTTTTATGGCAGATATTGAATCTACGTTAAAATATAATGTGAGTGTATGCATCACACCCTTGCCCTAAAATGGATATTTTCTGAGTTATTCACAAAAAACTGTTTTTCGTCTTGAATTTTCAGCTATTTCTTTTTCCTTCACGCCATAAAGATGAAATTTTCAGGAACTTTATTTGAACCATGCTGTAGATTTTTCACCCCTTCTTGAAACCGACTTCAATTTACTATTAGGAGAACCATGGCAAACTCTCAATGAACAGTCGAATCGTTCTATCTACAACTTTATTACATTCTCCATGAAGTAGAATGAGATTTAAATAATCTTCATTGGTAAAATTAGGCATAGTGATCGATTTTATAACTTAATAGGAATTATCACCAAATTAATAGTAAACACAATATGCTACTGAATAAAGAGGAATTTGGCAGATGTAATTAATGATATCTATCATTAAAAAAAAAGAATGTAAAACATGGTAAGTTTTTGCATATGGTTCATAAGGAATTATTTATTTATCACTGGAGAGAAAACCGATGGCCGATTAGTTGAAATAAAGAGGTTTCCGATACAAATTCGAATCAAAATTCTTCATCTATTTAGGAACAACCTGTAACTTTTTTCTCTTGCATATTAGGGTAGTAAAATCTAAAACATGGTTTAAGTAACAGTTCCTGAAAATTTCATTTTTTTGGCGTGAAGGGAAAAGAAATAGCTGAAAATTCAAGACGAAAAACAGTTTTTTGTGAATAACTCAGAAAATGTCCACTTTAGGGCAAGGGTGTGATGCATACACTCCTATAATTTTTCAACGTAGATTCAATAGCTGCCATAAAAAAATGGGGTTCTAATTTGAAAAAATTGATTTTTCACGATTTTGTCATCCCTAACTTTGAAGGCGATTTTTCCACACCCTGTATCATGAATCGCGATTTCGATTTTTAAAGTGGATACATCAATTTTACATCTTGAAAAATCCCAAAAATGAAAATTTTCCATCCAAAAACCTCGAAGTTATTCTTGTTTCAGCGGAGCTCTATTTTCGATTTTTTTTTCGAATTTTCCCGCTCAGAGAGAATTTTCCAACCAAAACTGAAAAATGTTACATCAAAATAACTTGAAATTTTCTAAGGAATCTATTTCTGCAATGAAAAAATGGTGTTCTAATTTGAAAAACGGAAGTTGACGTCATTTCCGGAAAAACCGGAGGTGCTCATGCCTTGAAAATATTTTAGATTTCATCAGCATCGTGAAAAACTTATAAGTGCTGAATTACATGAAAATACATTCAGTAGTTTCCCGTATAAATATGGGTGAGGTTCCTCGTGAAAGACCCTGTATTGTGTATTAATACATACAAAACTTACCCAATTCATAAAGTACAAATATGTTAAAGAAAATTATAGTAGCAGGTAGGCACTTGCCAGGCTTTCCCATTTGCTTGGCTATTTCTTCCCATGCGGCGTTTCTTAGTGTTACATCGCGATATTCCGCGGATTTAATGTTATAAATAACTTCATAATTCCTAATTAATTCAATGAATTGTTCATCTCCCATCTTCCCAAATTCAAACTGACATGTTTCGGATGTAAGTTTCTATAGAAACACACTAGTCTACGCCATTTTGGCGTATACAATCCCTTCCACCTTCCCACGTCGATCTGGATCGGCGGATACCGCGATGCGTGGGCCGCGTGGGACAGCGTTGCGTATGAAAGCGTCTGTGTAGTGTGTTTCTAGGCATGTAAATTCAAGGGTACAGATATCATAATGCTTTGCGTACGTGGCGTACGTGGACATAGTATGTTTCGACCTTTAAACGTATAATTTGAAATTGCTCTCGAAAATGTAATAATGTGTTCCGTTTGAAATAAGCGACTTGTAGGAGTTCCATTTGAAATAGGCCAGTCCATATCCATTGCCGGTATATCCGGAAGTCAAAAAAGGTTCCAAATATTAAAAAAGGTTCAATTGCCCTTGTCTTTGTACAAAATTTTCAACAGATCCAATATATATTTATCCGTAAAAGTATAATGGGTACTGCCGCTGGGACACCCTGTATATTCACCTTTTTAAATCCACAGTATTTTTGTAGCCCTTTAAACCGAAAACCACCCCTTCTAACTCAACATTACTATCTTTAAGGTGGATGCTGGATCCAACACTGACATGCGAACAAATTTCTTGGGGGAAATTGAAATGGACAATTTGGTGAATTCAAATCAGAGATGACGTACTCCATAGGTTCATGTGAAAATCAAGTTACCTCCGAAATGAAGATCGGAACTAGATTTCAGTTACGAGCAGGAATGCAAAATTCAATATGGGGAGGATTTAGATCATAACATCCTTTTTGCGCGCGTGTTCCGCAAGGAACAGCGTGCTATCATTTCGTCACAATGTCTGTATTTTTCGATTTTTTTTGTGAAAATGGTCTCAAACGATTGGGCTCGACTCCCTGATGAAGAATTCGAGGTCAAATTCAATTCTGTCCGTCCGGTCCGGCCGGCCGGCCGTTAGCACGATAACTCTCGAACGGAGCGAGTTAGAGCGTTGAAATTCGCAGGGCATGTTTGGAGCGTAAATATTTCGGACGAGTTTGTTAATGGGCAAAATCCATCAAGCCGTTTCGGAGTTACGGCCATTTTTAGTTAAATAATTTTTCGAGAATATTTCCGAAACAGATCACTCTATCTATCTGAAATTCAGCACCAAATTGTATAATCATGACCTTTATATGCCTGCGAAGTCTCATATTGATCGGATAGCTGTAAACCAGAAAAAAAAAGTTAAGTATTTGAAAATGAAATTTTGTTTTCACTATAACTCGAAAAAAGATTATCCGATTGAGTTGAAGCTCGGTAGTTATATGCGAAGTACCAACGAAAACACTTATGCAAAATTTCGTGGGGGTAGCATGAGTAGATAAAATTAAAAATTTTTTTTACTATTAGCGGAATATTTTGCTGGAAATTCCGAAACCAAATATCGGAATGAGTTCAGTTTTTGCACTTCGGTGACCAATAATGACCTCTTGGGGTGTGCAAAATTTAACTGCGGACAGACCACTAGGAGCCCCAAAAAAAATTTATAATTTTGAACTTCCAAACTGGACAAATTATATTTCATTTCGAATTCCTACATGGAATATCTCCAACATCTGGTGATTTCATTCCGACGTATTTTTTGCGCGTTTATCAGAATGAATGCGATTTGTACGGGGGCAACTGATTAAAATATGGACTACTTACTAGCATGGCAATTGAATTAATGCGTAAACGATGTGTGGAATTTTAAATTGGTTTTCAAAATTAGTCTAAACGGTGAACGACTGGGGGTGTAACTGCCTCTCTTGGGCATTTTTTATATTCGCATAAGCAGACGAGAAATAATTTAACTGCTCGAGTTTTCTTCTGAAAAGATTGAGGTTTTGGGGTGGAGGATGCTATTCCTCCATAGAATCCCCCAGTGCCGGTCTGTGCATGCGTGGATTCAAGATGCGATATCTCCTGAACCAGTAGTGTTGGAGAATCGCAGTTTTTTTGTGACTGACAGGATGGCCAAATTCTAAAATTTCGTTTCCACGATAACTCGTAAAATACTGATCTTATTGAATAGAAACTCAGTAGTTAGATGCAAAAGACCAAAGCGAACACTTTTACAAAATTTCGTGAAGATCACGTGACATGAAAAAATTCAAAATATTACTTCATTTTGCTTGAAATTCCGAAACCTATTTATTTGAAATTCATGCTGCCTCTTCCGGACATTTTTCGTTATGCGTATGCGCTGATGAGAAGTCATTTAACTGCTGTAGTTTTCGTCAGAGAGGATTGGGGTTTTGGGGTGGCGGATGCTATTACTCCATAGAATCCCCTGGAGAGGGTCTGCGCATGCGTGGATAAGGGATGCGATATATCCTGAACCACTAGTGTTGGAGAATCGGAGTTTTTTGTAAGGTGTGTGATTTTTAGAGGACTTTCAGCCGCGAGTAGATTGCGCATGCGCAGAAGAGAAGTGACTGTTTTTGGGATGTGTGGGTTATGTTGGGGGTGCTGAGCGATATTGTGAGGTTTTAAAAAAATATTTATGGCAATTCAGTGCAAGGACAAGTCAGTTTGGGGGATGTAACATTGTTTCCGAGTTGAAGTGTCCGTACCGTGGCCCTGGGGCTAATTTTGACATTGATTTTACTCCTTACGGGCATTTTTCGTTTATGCGCATGTGCAAAACATCAGTGATTTAACTGCTGGTGTTTTCATCAGAGAGGATTGAGGTTTTGGGTTGGAGGATGGTTTTCCTCCATAGAATCCCCTGGTGAGGGTCTGCGCATGCGTGGATTGAAGATGCGATATCTCCTGAACCACTAGTGTTGGATAATCGGAGTTTTTTGTAAGGTGTGTGGTTTTGGGATTACTTTCAGCCACGAGTAGATTGCACATGCGCAGAAGAGAAGTGAGTGTTTTTGGGTTGTACGGGTTATGTCGGGAGTGCTGAGCCAATATTGTGAGGTTTTAAAAGGATATTCATGGCAATTTAGTGTAAGGATAATTCAGTTTGGGGGTTGTAGCGTTGTTTCCGAGTTAAAGTGTCCATACCGTGGCCCTGGGGCTAATTTTGAAATCGATGTTACCCCTTACGGGCATTTTGCGATATGCGCATGGGCAGACCATCAGTGATTTAACTGCTGGTGTTTTCGTCAAAGAGCATTGGGGTTTCGGGGTGGTGGGTGCTATTCCTCCATAGAATCCCCTGGTGAAGGTCTGCGCATGCGTGGATTCAAGAGGCGATATCCCCTGAACCACTAGTGTTGGATAATCGTAGTTTTTTGTGAGGTGTGTAATTTTGGGAGGACTTGCAGCCACGAGTATATTGCGCATGCGCAGATGAGAAGTGAATGGTTTTGGGTTGTTTGGGTTATGTTGGGAGTAATGAGCCGATATTGTGAGGTCTCAAAAGATTATTCATGTCAATTTAGTGCACTGACACAAGTCAGTTTGGGGGAAATAGCGTTGTTTCCGAGTTGAAATGTCTGTATGGTAGCCCTGAGGCGAATTTATAAATAAATATATTCGGTAGATCTATATTAAAATACGTTCGGATTTGGAGAAGAGGTAATTGCGTTCCTAACGGAGGTGCCATAACCGCATTTTTTTTCGATCTCTGGTAAAGCTAACAGCCAAACTGTATCGATAGCTATATTTGTTAAAGGAACTTGAAAAAAAAAAAAGCACTGACGTGAAGTCAGTACTCTTTGGCGCGCGTGTTCACGGTGGCTAATTTGAATTGAATGATGAGTACTTCAAGCTCAGTGGATAGAGCGAGCCGAAGATCCACCCAACAGGTAGTACTCATCGCTCTATTCAAATTAGCCACCGTGAACACGCGTGCCAAAGAGTACTGACCTCACGTTAGTACTTTTTTTTTGGATCCTTCATATTATTCTCGTGACATAAGGTAGAACATGCTGAGTTTACACATTTGTGACTGTTATCTTATACCTCTGAAGCGCATTCATAGAGATCTGTCAAGTGAGTATAGAAATGAAATCCAGAAGAAGTTGTGAGCTGATGCAAAATGTTCGACCGAGTACTGTGACAGCTATTTTCGCGCTCAGTACTTGAATACTGCTCAATGTTGTATTAGTACTCAAAATAAGACTAGAGACCGAACACAGATCTAACTAGAGAGTGCGGCGGAAAATTTAGGATATATACAGGGTGAGCTGTACATTATTTTCAACCATTGATTCCTCTCATCATATAAAACAGTTTGTATACTGACTATTTTTTCACATTCGGCACAGTTAAAAATTTACAAATTTTCGTCGTTAACCCATAACGGTTTCTGTATATTTGTTTTGCAGAATAACTGAGAGAATGTATCATCCGATTCTTGAAATAAGAGTTTGAGAAGAGTCACTTACTCAATTCTTATGATTTGGTTTTTGGCGCTCTTGTTCCCCCGAACAGAGTGCTTATCAATTCGCCCAAATGTCTGTAATTTTCGAATTTTTGGCTGAAAATGGTCTTAAACGATTTGATTCGACTCACTGATCAAGAATCCGTGGTCGAAATCCATTCTGTCCGGCCGGCCGTTAACACGATAACTCTCGAACGGAATGAGCTAGACAATTGAAATTTTCAGAATAGTTTCGAAGGATAAATATCTCGACTTTCAGAGATATGATTTTTCAAAATTTCAATAAAACATCGTAGTTCTGTATTCACTGACTGTGTTCACTGTTCATCAATGTCATCTTATCTAGCTATTGGAGTTACGTCAATTCGTAGTTTGGAAACAAGTATCCGAATCTTAAATTTGTGAATATATACAAGACTGTTTTGAAACCGAAAATAATATTGACTGGTTGCATATTGAATAATTTACGTTAAAATTCGGGATGATGTTTCAGAAGATTTAGAATTGGATCATTTTAATGATGTAGTTTATGAAGGCAATAGGAAAGAAGAACATAATGGAATCATCAAAACAAATTACTGTTCGTTGACCACAAAGGTTAGTATCACATTTTACTTCCTTAAGTAGTAAGACATGTTCCTATATACAGTATTTTCATAATGTTGCTAGTTAATATATTTTGAAATATCTAAATAATTTGTTCGTAAGCCTCTACCTACTCAAATATCAGGAATAAATGGACAATCTGCTATTATTGTCTCCAGCCTTGCTATATACATGTCGATGATACTTTCCTTAGGTATTTCGAGTTGTGAAAACTATGCACCGAGTGTAAGTTGCAACAACCCATTCCACGAGGTTGAATCATTGCACATTGCTCATTTAATCTTGATAAATAAATTTGATAACAATTTTTGAAGCATTGTAGATTGCTAATTTTTTTGGCGCTCTTGTTTGAATGATAATTTTTGAAATATAATTTTTAAACGACACTTTTTGGCGTTCTTGTTCCTCGGTACAGAGTGCTTATCAATTTGCCCAAAATTTGCTGAAAATGGTCTCAAACGATTTGGTTCCACTCACTGATCAAGAATCCGTGGTCGAAATCGATTCTGTCCGCCCATTCGTCCGTTAACACGATAACTCTCGAACGAAAGGAGTTAGAGGATTGAAATTTGCAGGGTATGTTTGTGGCGTAAATATCTCGGACGGGTTCGTTAACGGGCGAAATCCACTAAGTGGTTTCGGAGTTATGACCATTTTTAGTACAAACATTTTTTATGAATATTGGAATATGGAATACTGGATCTACCTGAAATTTAGCAAAAAATAGTAGAAAAATTACTTTCATACGCACGCTAAGTTTTGTATTGATCGGGTTGCAGTAGTGTGTCGAAAAAATTTTTTTTTTCATTTTTAAATTTTGTTTCTACAATAACTCTCGAACAGAATGAGCTAGGCAGTTGATATTTTCAGAGTAGGTTTGGGAGATAAATATCTCGGTTGACTTCGTTATTGGAAATAATGAACCAGATGGTTTCGGAGTAGAGAAAAAAAAAATTTTTTTGACTAACAAATTTCAAATTCAATTTTTTTAAGATGCAATTTCACCATTAAAATCCATTGGTATCATTTTCAACTCTAGCACTCTAACACTTTAGGAAATATGATTTTTCGAAATTTCAATAATGAATCGTAATTTTATGTTTTCACAGAATGCTATAATTATTCTATCTATGAATTATTATATAATCTGTGTTCATACTCGTATATGTCATCCTGTTCTTTAAGAGAGAGTCAAATTCATTTCAGCTTTTTTAATTTAATTTCTTCCATTGTGCAGTTCTCATTCTCAGATTGCTCATTTAATCCTGATAAATAAACTATTATTTTAATTGAATTTCCTTTATGATGTAGTTCTATCATAAAAATACATTTATATCATTAACTCTGAGAAACCAATACAGCCTCTATTTGGTTGAAATAGATGTAGAAATCTTCTCATCTGAATTCATTTCATTCTGAATAACCATGTCAAAGCTACGAAAGGAGAACTGTTTTTTGCGCGTATTTTCTGGGGAACATCGCGTTATCATTTTGCCCAAATTTCTGTAATTTTCAAATTTTTCGCCGAAAATGGTCAAACGATTGGGTTCAACTCCCTGATGAAGAATTCGAGGTCAAATTTGATTCTGTCCGTCCGGCCGGCCGTTGCCACGATAACTTGAGAACGGAAAGAGATAGCGACTTGAAATTTCCAGAGCAGGTGGCGCATCGCAATACGACGGACAAGTTCGTTAATGGGCATAATTGCTCCAATGGTTTCCGAGTAATAATTTTGTTTTCCACCAATATAAATCCGATCGAATTGAAACTTGGTGAATAGTTGTAGAATATAAACATAAGCACGTTCGTGAAATTTTGTGTGAATCATATCACTTGAAAATTTTAAAAAAATTATTAAAAAATATTATTTATGACACGATAACCTGAGAACGGAAAGAGATAGTGGCTTGAAATTTTCAGGTTAGGTTGTGCATCGGAATATGACATTTGAATTTGTCTATAGGTATAAGTGGCCAAACGGTTTTGGAGTTATACCCATCTGAAATTTGGTTGTTATTTCCTCAATAACTCGTAAAATAGAAATTTTAGAATGCCCACGCGAAAATTCTTGCGGATTTTCGTGATGATGGTATAACTAGAAAATTAAAAAAAAATTATTGAAAATAATTGAAAAAAAACTCTGTATATCATAAACTGTTCTTCCGGCATCGCTGACATTTTGCAAGAGCCTTCAAAACCTAACTCTACTGCAAAGTTCCAAGTTTGAACACGATCGGATCCATATTGATGGAGAACCGAGCATCCTTTTGTGAGTTCGGTAACTGGATGGGAATCGCTGTATTTTTGCGAGAACCTTCAAAACCATGAATGTCATGATGAAATATTTTTTCATCACAAATCTATGGGAGATAATAGCCCTACATTAGGGTCATGTAGCGGTCAGACCTAGTTTTGAAAGAGATCCTCCTTAGGAGGAGGCAACTAAATATTGAAGGGATTTCTATGAACAAGAGTGAATATCTTTGAGAAATAGAGAAGGCGATTCTTCTTCAAGAGATTCATGCTACTGCAGAGGAGTATATTTATGAGAGGGGACTTTTGAAAGGTTATATACTATGTTTAATATGATATCGCTGAAATTTTGCTGAAGGCTTCAAAACTTAACTTTAAATTAACCACACTTTCTGATCTTGTGAGGTGAGAGGCTCATTTGTCGATATTAACTCTCGTGATGGGTAGAGAGGTATTTTAGGCCAGTTTTTCTATCAATAATGAGAATATATCTTTATGTTTCACCTCAACACCTTTAGATCTATCAATGGGCATTTATTGGTTAAGAATAAGTTATTGAATATTACTGGAATTCAATGGAATTTCATTCAATATGTTACCAACTAAACTTATAATTTTCATTACTTTTATTATATAAATATGACATTAATCCCAGTAATTTTTTTCTAGAATAATTATGTATTCCTCTCCCAAAGAAGAATTGAAGGTAGACAATGTATTAATGTTTTCATCATTGCATTCTATCCTGACTTCAGGAAAAAAAATTGGTTCAAGCACTGACGTGAAGTCAGGAGCTTTTGCGCGTATGTTCTATTGTCCATTCAACTGTATTGGACACTCTTAATCGAATTCACTATGGTAAATTCGATTAAGAGTGTCCAATACAGGAGAACAGACAATAGAATTCACCATGGTAAATTCGATTAAGAGTATCCAATACAGGAGAATGGACATACGCGCAAAAGCTCCTGACATCACGAAAAAAAAAATTGGTTCAATCTCTGAAGCGAATTCAGGAGCTTTTGCGCGTATGTTCTATTGTACATTCTCCTGTATTGGACACTTAATCGGGGTGTCCAATACGGGAAAATAGACAATAGAATTCACCATGGTAAATTCGATTAAGAGTGTCCAATACAGGAGAATGGACAATAGAACATAAGCGCAAAAGCTCCTGAATTCACGTCAGTGCTGGAACCAATTTTTTTAGATAACTTATAACTAAACACTAAATTTATATTAAATTTTATTTTCTTGATAAATGATTAGTTTCAAATGTGAGCTTGTTTGCGAATTGTGCAGGCTTACAAACCATTTCCCAAAAGATAAATAAGCTGCAATTCAAATTGTTTCAACAGCACGTTATTTATCTTTTGGGAAATAGATTAATAGACTTACCATGATCTGCATTATTCCATGAATATTTCTCTATTCAACACAAATAGTACAAATCCAATTAACAATTTTCTACAGATAACTCACGTCACTTCTAATTATTTCATTCCAACCGATTGAATCATAAGTTTGTAGTATGCGTCGAAGTTCATGCACAAGAGAACTTGTTATCCGCAATCACAATTCAGTCTTTTTATCAAACGATAAACAAATTTAACACTTCATTGTAACATATCAGATATAAGTATCATTCCACCTATTAAATCGTACTGTGAGACAACCGAATTATTATTCAAGAGTAAATTCTTAAAATTCCAATTTAGGGCCGGTTTCTGACACATTTGAATGGAGTTTATCTTCAGTTTATCTACCGAATTCTTTTGAATTGGACAGATAAACGGAAGATAAACCAGATGTTATATTCCTCAGGAACCGGCCCTAAGTTCAATTGTAACGAACTACGCAACTATGCAAGCATAATCAAACGGACGCTTCGATAAATTATAGTAATTGCGAGGTTGTCAGATTGTTTTCCTTGATTCACTAACCGACGGTTTTGATCAAGATTTTTCTTATATAGAAACGTTAGGTTTTGATATCAGCTTTGTGAAACCCGACATTCGTTAATCGGTTTGTTAAATTTGACAGACAAATTGGTTGATTGTAGATCTTCGTGAAAACTACCACAAATTAGGTCTGTGACTCTATACTATCAATAGAGTCCAGTCATAGACTGATTGAGTTTTTAATTGTTGTTTATAATATGGCGTGATATATATGATATTTTATTGATTTATAATATAAGAATATGAATATTTAAGGAATGTGAGAATAGGAGATGATAAATTTTGTGTTTAATCTTCTAGTGGATATTAAATGAGAATCTAGTTGAAGTACAACGTTTTAATATTCACGGATAGTAGAACATTCATTAAGATTATTGAAAACTTAAACACTTGAGTTAGTAAATAAGTTTTCTCAAATAATTTCACTGAATTTTGAGCATCAGATGATGAAGCTTTCAGATAATTATACACTAATGAACCCATTAAAGGATTCTGTGTTCAACTGGTAAATAGGTAAAGTGCAGGGGTTTATTAGCAAATAGTACTATATTCAAGTGCTTATATCTTTTTTCCTGATCTGAATCTGGGAAAAATGGTAAATGAAAAAGTGTTTCATTTGATGAGGGAAATTTATGGTTGAGATTAATGTACAACTTAGAGACCCACCCTGTATGAGAGAAATCTAGGGTTGAAATTAATTTACAACATAAAGATTGACCCCGTATATACAAGCTGTCTCACTGGGGATTGTATCGATTGATATTTTCGAATGCAGCAATCAATCGTCCTAAGAAATTCTATATGGGCAACAGAGTCGGAAACGGTCTGACCCCATACGATATTGAGAGTGAAGAACTACTTCAGGATAAGCCGGAAACACATTCCTACTTCCTGATCCGATACACGCATAGTAATTTTTGTGCGCATGTTCTGGGGATCATCGCGTTATAATTTTGTCGAAATGTCTGTAATTTTCGATTTTTTTGCCGAAAACG
The DNA here is from genome assembly GCA_937662695.2 of Halyzia sedecimguttata. NCBI lineage: Eukaryota > Metazoa > Arthropoda > Insecta > Coleoptera > Coccinellidae > Halyzia > Halyzia sedecimguttata. Next base: position 17,875,087 of record OW569415.2, read on the forward strand.
GTCTCAAACGATTGGGTTCGACTCGGGGTCAAATTTGATTCTATCGGGCTGATAGAATACAGAATTAAAGACGTATGCGCAATTTTGTGAGAATCGTATTAACAGAATCTTAAAAAATATTATAGAACGGTATCATAAAAGAAATTCAGAAAAGTGTCATTAAAAAAAAATAAAAGTGCCAAAAATTATTAAACTACCAGACCGATTCTTCTACCCAATAACGAACTTATCCGAGATATTCATGCCTCAAATCTGCTCTAATCGATCAATTGAAACTCAGCCAATATTCCAGTTTTGTTTTTACTGGAGATTTTCTGAAACCGATTTGATTAACTTACCGAAGTATATATTCCCATCATCAAAAGGTTTATCCAAGGGCGTTATGTTATCACCCAAAAATTATCATATCCTATGATCCTCATAATTCTACTATAGCTGACCCTAATAACACACTTTATTCCCGGAACGTCCCATTCATGTTCCATACGTGTCGCAATGTCCCGGCCTCCTATGGAATATCCCCGGAACGTCCCACTCGGAATGTTCCCGGAGCGTCCCAATTGGAATGCTCCCGGAACGTCCCACTTGGAATGTTCCGCTTAGAATATTCCCGGAACATATTATTTTGACAAATATTGTCGTTTAAAAATCCGAAATCAGACAAAATATATATATATTATTGATTATTGAATTTTCTTGTGCTTCTTTGATTAATATTTTTACTAGACAAAACAACATGCTAAAAAACTTACGAAAATCTTGCACAAAAATCTATCTATTAAATATATTTATATAAAATATACTCATTTATGGTTTAATTCACTTAAATATATTTAGTCTGTAAAAGTTTGGTGATATTTCATTTTTTACTCATTCATACTGGACCATAATAACACACTTTGTTCCCGGAACGTCCCATTCATGTTCCATACGTGTCGCAATGTCCCGGCCTCCTATGGAATATCCCCGGAACGTCCCACTCGGAATGTTCCCGGAGCGTCCCAATTGGAATGCTCCCGGAACGTCCCACTTGGAATGTTCCGCTTAGAATATTCCCGGAACATATTATTTTGACAAATATTGTCGTTTAAAAATCCGAAATCAGACAAAATATATATATATTATTGATTATTGAATTTTCTTGTGCTTCTTTGATTAATATTTTTACTAGACAAAACAACATGCTAAAAAACTTACGAAAATCTTGCACAAAAATCTATCTATTAAATATATTTATATAAAATATACTCATTTATGGTTTAATTCACTTAAATATATTTAGTCTGTAAAAGTTTGGTGATATTTCATTTTTTACTCATTCATACTGGACCATATCCATAGCCTGAGAAGGATTTGGGTTATATTCCGTAAATCAACCAAACCAACCAAAGCAACCAAGACTGGTTTGGCAGCGGTTATCTTCTGGTTGTTTCGGTTGAAATTTATTTACGGAACGGAATTCGGTTACTGAGTGCATAGACCAGCAATGAAATTTTAGGTTCATCTTCCGTTATCTGTGGTTCAACTTTCGAATAGAATAACAATAATAATAACAAACTTTCACTTGAATTACCGGCTGCTGGTATTATTTCAATCTTTTTTAAAAACAATATTTTTAATATGACAGATCAAAACGCAGCTTTATTACCTCGTTGAATGAATCCATCACAGTTTACAGTTTGTTCAATATAATCAAAACGAATAAAAATGACCAGAAATAACCTTACAATTGTGAAATCATGAAATATGAAATGTCCTTTAATTAACCTAAATCCCAAAATAAAAATCAAAGAAATTCACAAGTTTTATTTTCTATTTCTATGTAACAAACCAAAGCAACCAAAGAAATTCCTCGGTTGTTCTGGTTCCAAATTATTAACCGCTTTTTGAGGAACCGAGTTCCGTAAATAACCTTTTTTTGAGGAACCAACCGAGAGTATCATATTTACGGAACGGATAAATACCAAACCAACCGAGGTGATTTACGGAATATAACCTTGGTAACAAAGTGAGACCTTCTCGTACTGGATCACCGAGGCCAGCAAACATTTTTGTTCATTTGTCTTTTCATAGAAAAGAGTTTCTCTAATTCTATGATTTGAACCAATATGTCACCTCACCATTGTCATCTTGTTTATACATCTGTTCTTTGTTTGCGTAATTTTATTGTCTCCCTTGTAAGTTTGTGTATTGTTGTTATATTCGAGATAAGAATTAAGAAGTATACCTGATTTATATAGGTAAGTAACAAATATTATTCTCAGTTGACATATTTATACAGAAAGAAAAGATGTATTTTAATTTTATGGTTAGGAAAACAAACAATTTTATTGATGCAAATGCCTGATAAAATTATTCGTCAATAATTGATCCCCCGGTTTTAAACCCACAAGTAGTATGAATATTATATGTTATGGAGATAATGTAAATTGCAAAATTTACAATGAAAATGTCAATATAGACTAGTGCTGGACCAATTTATAAGGTTATAAAGGCAAAAGTTTTAGTTTTCCCTGGTTGTGAAGTTCATATATCAATTAGAAATTTATATAATATAATTGGATTGCTATTTCCTAATAAATTAATAAGCTGTTCAGTTTTCTTTGTTGAGATAGTAATGTTTCTTGTATTTACTCTGGAAATTTCTTCCACTAAGATAATATTTGTATTTCAGGTTCTACTACGGCATGCAATAATCTGTGCGGTGTTTGCTGCAGAAAAAAACCGGATAGCAAATCAATTTACGTAATGACATCATTACTGGTGGAACTTAATGGAAAAGTCGATCACCCATTGAAGAGCCATGTGAGCAGGGGAGAACCAGTTGAGGAAATAGGCATTTTGGCAAAGGCCAATATAGATTCCCCTATTGGAAACAAAATAATTCTAGATGAATTTAATGTATTTTTAGAAGAACAGGGAAATTACTCTGGCATGGTAATTTTCATGATTTTTTTGATTGTTCTCTATAGATGTTCAGTTATAGTCAAATCTAATATGACATCATTCGAATTGCAGAAATTGTTAAATATGTCAAAAACTCTATTTTTGCTAGTTTTCATGAGACACCCTGTGACATATCATTGATCCTTTGTTTTATAGGTAAAATATTTCTCCAAAATCGGAGGAAACAACTTGACAGAATTTGTAAAAAGATACTTGGCTCCGATAATACGGGATGATTTAGCCATGCAGTTCACTTATTTAGGCAGAAGTGGCAAAAATAACTTTGGAGCTTCGAACTTGTCGAAAGCAATTGTTGGTAAGTTTGGTTTAATCTCGAATTCAATTATATTAATTGTACTATGCGATGAATATCAATGGTAAAACTATAAGAAAGCATACTACTTCTGACATGCCTCTAGCTCGATGGTACCTCGCTGTTTATTAATAAATATGTATATATTTTTTTGAACTCGGAGCATTATACTTTGTTCATTTAACACGAAAGTTTGAAGAAACATACAAATGTGTTAGCAGAGGTTAGTGAAACAAGGTACCATAGAATTCGATGTACGATACTAGAGCTTATGGAAAAACCTCAGCAAAAAAACCCTATCTCCCTGTTAGTGTTTACTAATAAATTACTCTCCATTTAGATGCATCAGAGAAAACAAACTTAATAACAAATAGGAAAGAAACAGAAATTTCTATCGGAGGGTGGTTGAGGAGAGCTCCAGAAAGGAAAAGGAGATCCAGCGTGGTATGATTCTGGAGGCTGTATGAAAAATATTTTGGATTTTATTATACTTTGTATCCTTTCAGTTTATGGCTCAATTAAAAATACATTTATGTATATGCATTATTTTATTACGGATTATTATACTTATATCGTTCTGCCAACCACCCCCAACCTACCCAAAACAATCCCCACCCTCCACCCCGCAATCCAATCCATGCCCCCTCCCCCGACCTACAAAAAACCAGCCCCCCCCTCCCCCTCTTAATGTCCCCGGGCTATTCCAAGAATGTCCATTAGTGCCTAAAACGTGTTCCGTCAAAATGTTCCCGGAACATTATCGGAACTCTCTTACGAACTGCCACGGGGATGCCCCTGGAATATTCCGCGAACACCGACGGATGTTCCGGGAATGTCCCGATGGGACATTCCCGGAATGTGCGATTTGCCCATATGGGCTTTACCGGGAATGTTCCCGGGGTGTCCCGGGATGTTTTGCGACATTCCCGGAACATATCTTTTGTCGCAAATGGATATTCCTGGAACATTTTGGGAATACACTTGTGCTATTAGGGGAGGTTATTTCATTGGACGTTTTGCATTCAATAATACTTTGTTTTCTTGCACAGGACTTATTTTATATCAAGAGGAATAGAACTAGAAATAATTATGACATGTATCTTATCAGTAGATAAAATGACATGTATGAACACAAATCATGAAATTCATTGGTACAATTACGGACGTTAATTTTCGATTACATAATTTTGTGTATTCATAGAATTGAGATTGAAGAATCATATCTCCGAAACTATTAGCTCGTTAGAGTTTAAAATGATATCAATGGAATCTTCTGATGAAAAGAATCGAATTTGAAATTTTTGTGTAATGAAAGAATTTTTTTTTTGTTATTCCGAAACCGTCCGGCCTATTTTGCCCAATAACAAACTTAACCGATATATTTCTCTCTAAATTCTACTTTGAAAATTTTAACTGTCTAGCTCATTCCGTTCGAGAGTTGTCGTGGCAACGGCCGGCCGGAACATTATTGGCACAATTTGTATTAGGTAGGTACTTTTCAAGAAGAAATTTTTTCTTCACATACAGTGTGTTATTTTCTCACAGACCTTGAAGGATTGTTTTTACTTTCTGCTGACCTATTTCTCCAATATGTATTAATAAGTAGGTAGGTACGTATAAAAGTTGACATAGTACATTCTGAACGAAAAAAACAACCCAAAAGCTACAGTGGTTCGAAAGTTATAGTGCATCAAAATTTTTGCATTTTTCGGAAAACATCATGTATCTCGAAAACCAAACGTCGACAGAACTTTTGATGGCCTCTTTTGAATCAGTATAGAGGTCTCCTAGCTGCAACTGTGATTGGACTACGGGTCACCAGTATAGAATACGGCCGGGTTTAGATATGGGACTAATATTGAATCCGTTTATTCTATTTTGAGTTCACTGTGGACTTATTACGAACACTATAAAAGTAACTACACTCTTGTCCACTACAGTTTTTTGTCGTCTGACATATGTTTCGGAAACAAAGTTTCCATCTTCAAAGACGAAGCGTTTTTTTTAGTAACGCTTCGTCTTTGAAGATGGAAACTTTGTTTCCGAAACATATGTCAGACGACAAAAAACTGTAGTGGACAAGAGTGTAGTTACTTTTATAGTATTGAATCCATTGATGTCCTTCGCGGTACATCCTGATTTATTCGAGGAAGAGGGTACACAATGCTCAATCAGGAAATACTTTTTTTGTTGATGTTTCTGATGATTCATGAAATAAATCGGAAAAAGAAATGGATTATCTATGGCTATGTGATTAAAAGCTGAACATAACGTTAACGCTCTGAGGGTATGGCCTTCCAAACCGTAAAATGTCCGGTCCTAATAGCACAATGATGTACAAGTGAAACAGGGAGGCATTTTTACGATTCGATAGTTATACAGGAAATACGATAGAATCGGACAGAAGGAGACTTGTAGCAGTTTTGTCCCTCGTTTTATGGGCTTCGTCTGATTTACAGCCGGCTTATCGCTGTGAAACATGTCAATCTGAAAGTTTCCAGGTGAAACTCGAGAGGTTCAATGATGAAAAATGAAATAACGAGCCAGTCACGTCACACCGGATTTTGAACATTAATTCAGTTTGACCGTTGGAAAATTATCCAATCAACATATTTTTCAGCACAATAGACGGCTCCATCATAGTATGCCGTGATGAGTTCTGACCCAAGGCACGTAGTGTGTGTAGTAAACGAAAGCGTTTGGCGCATTTTTGCGCGCTTGTTTACCTGAACAGCGTGTCCACCAGTTTGCTAAAATTCTCTAATTTTTGGCGACAATGGTCTCAAACGGATATTTTCGGACTCTCGAATGCAATGAGTTAGAGAGTTGAAATTTTCAGGGCAAAATTTGAGGAGTGGCTCCGGGGTTATAACTATCCAAATTATTTTTTCCTAATATCTTGAAAGGTACCGATTAGTTGAAAAATACCGACACATTGAGTTATGCAAAATTTCTTGTTGATCATATGGCTAGAATATTAAATATAAATTATTTGAAAAAATTCTATCTCAGAATCTATGGGTCAGATAACGCTGAAATTATGCAAGAGCCTTAACTTAATTTTACAGCAAAGTTCTGGATTTAAAATCGAACGGATCTATGTTGTTGGAGGTATTGGAAAAATATTGAAATATGACAACAATTGCAGTGTACTGGGCTCGGTACTGGAGATTACACTAGAACAACAAACTTGTCGACGGTGTTTTATATTTAATGTGAAGTTGATCGAATTTCATGATGATATAATTAGAAATGTCATATCTGTGGTTATGTCATTTATATAAAAGAAGTTTAAGGGATGATTTTAAATCGATATTTGATAACTTTCGCGGGTCGAAGCATGTTAAATATGGTAGTTATGGAATTATTTCAAAGAATTAGGACACATATATTTAGGTTCGAAAGTTCAACAATATTTTTATCTAGATACAATATAGGGTACCCAAAATTCGACCATTTGCCGGGATGAAGAATGATTTGAGGTCAAATTTGATTCTGTCCGGCCTTTGTCGAGATAACCTGAGAACAGAAAGAGATAGTAACTTGAAATTTTCAGGGTAGGTCGTGCGTCCTAATACGACGGACTAGTTCGTTAATGGGCATAAGCGGCTCATCGGTTTCCGAGTAATAATTTTTTATTTGTTGTTGTTATTCGTAGACCAATAGGGGTGGAAGGAACGCTTTATTAAGATATAGAAGCGAAACAACTTATCTGGTATGGACATTTGCAGAGAATGGACGAACAAAGACTTCCAAAGATGGATTTGGAATGGGTACCACCGCAACGCCGCAAGAGAGGACGACCAAGGAAGACTTGGACCGAAGGAGTTATGAAGGCCATGAGCTCAAGGGATCTGAGACAGGGTCAATGGAATGATAGAAAGGGTTGGAGACATCGGACATACCGAACGACCTTATGATCCCGATTTATAATTGTGTTGTTATTTTCTCTATAACTCAAAATTTACAAATCCGATCCAAATGAAACTTTCGTGAATATCGTATCCAGAAATTACTTGAGAAGTAAGTTTTTTTCATATAAGTAGATATTTAAAGAATTTCAATTCAGATAGAATACATAGGTACGTCAGAATTAAAAATTCTGTGATCATAGACAAATCTCTCATTAATCAAATCTGTCATGGTACGAATCTTAAAAAGCTGAGAAAACGGTCTATATCGATGGTAAATTCGAATAAGAGTGACCAATAAAGATGAATAAAACATTATTATCAATAATTTCGTCGATTTAAGGTTAAATTCCAATATTTTTCAGCTATCTTGAAAAATGTTATATTTCAGAAACTATGCTCGATCGATTTCGTGAGGAGTGAATAGACGATGAAACATGTGCGCAAAAGCTCCTGGCCCCTTTGCATATATCCCAGAACCCTACTAGTAGTAATACTACACGGTTTCTCGACCAAACAATAGAAATCATGACGTCACATTTTGGGTGACCGCTTTTTAGGAATTAATGAAAAAATTCTCGGCGACGTAGAGATTCGAACCGGCACCCTTCAGATTATGAGCCCGACGTGTTACCCGACCCGGCCACTGAGGCTCGACGTTATGGAACCGTCTTTGGAACTACATATAGAGATCGAGCAGGTAGCGCCTTTTCAGAGGAACATTCTAGAACTAATTAACATGTTTGAATAGACATTGTGGGTGGGGTCGAGTATTTTCATTGTGAAATGCCTGTTATCGGAATCATTCAATAACATATTCCTATATACTAGTTATGATTGAATGCAAATTGACCAATGAAATAACGTAATCAGCTATGATTATATAATTTTCAGAGTATATTTGAGAAATTAATATCGTGAATAAGTTCGACATTATTGGGTAAAATCAAAAACAATTTTAAAGGTATTAAGTATTTTTGGGCGCATGTTCTAGGAGAACATCGTCCTATCATTTCGTCCAAATGTCTGTAATTTTCGAATTTCGAGCTGAAAATTGGCTAATAGACTAATTCGGACTCCCTGATCACGAATCCGGTGTCAGATTTTTGGGTGCCGTCCGGCCGGCCGGCCGGCCGGCCGACCTTCCGGCCGTAGGCACGATAACAGGAGCACCGAAGGTCCTATCGACTTCAAACTTTCAGGGTAGGTTTCTGATCAAAATGCGACGGTTAAGTTCGTTAACGGGCAAAATCGGCCGGATGGTTTAGAAGTTATAGACATTTCAAATTTAGAGGTTATTTCCCTGATATTTCAGGAACTAAAGAAGATGTTGAATCGAAACTTGGTAGTCAGTTCGAGGATATAAACGCGCAACTTTTGGCAAAATGTTATGATCGAAATGTTGGTAATTTTTAAAAAAATATTTCTTTTAATTATTTCGAAAAAAAAAATTTTTTTTCGTGAACTATTCATCAGATTGCAACAAAAACTTGTACTAACGTCAATTGTAGTATTTTGCAACATTGTGCAAAATTTTGGCTCTATACGATTTCAATTTCTGGAGATATAAGACAAAATGTGACAAATTTCCTGGGTCTCTCTCAGTATTTTCCTCGATTATTATATAATAATCAATAATATTAAAGTATTCAACATGATACTGCTTTTTTTTCTTTATTTTCTTTACTGGTCAGTACGGGCCACAAGGAAGATGAACATGCGCCCAATAGCTCCTGTCCACAGGGCTTGAACCAATTTTTATTGACATAACGTGAAATGTATATTATCCACATCATTCAATACCGTATTCTTATAGTAGTACATACATTCTAAGATTACATAACTTTCAACAGAGGGATTAATTCTACAAAAGGAATTTATTAAATCTTCAATCGAATTTTGATTATTCTTCTGAGATAGATCTTTCATGATATCTAGGAACTTGTAATAGTAAAACGATATTTTTAAATTTTTCAACATCTCTAGGCGATGGGAAATTATAGCAGTATTTAATTGGATCAATTTATTCAAGTCGGCATCGCTGAAATACATGCAGTTTTCCCATTTGGCAACGCGGGTCATCACACCTTTGGATTTTTCAACTTCAACGCCACAATCTCTTTGATCAGCATCATTTTCAATTAATGCAATAAACGATCTCCATTGCCAGTCGTCAAAAGATATTATACATTCATTAGATATGAGCATGACTGCAGGTTCAAAATTTCTTGCGGGACTTATACGACAATCAATAGAAGCAGACCCACATTCCATTTCCAGATGATTTTTATGTGTAAATTCCTATGAGGATTTCTAAGCTCGATTTTAGCAAAAATGGTTCTTTTCACATGAATATATGTAGATTTCTCAGCATCTCGAGATGATTGGAAAATTATTACTGCTCTCCACGCAATACTTTTTCAACCAAATAAACATCATGCTGCCGTGTTTTTTGCAATTCTTCTTGATAGAAAGCACCACTTATTGGTCTACCGCTAAAGTAGGTAACTCACTGGGTTGGTAAGTTGGACTTTTGTGATTTTAAATAGTTTAGTATTCCATCGATACCCTTTTGTGAAAACGTGTCTAAATTTACGTACAATTCTTCTGAAATTTATGAGGTCGTGCTATTTTTATGTGACTGAAGGCTAATTTATCTATGTCGTTCTTTGTATTAACGTCACGGGGTTTCATGCCAATAGTTCACTGTTTTTGGGCGCATGTTCTAGGGGAACATCGTCCTATCATTTCGTCCAAATGTCTGTAATTTTCGAATTTCGAGCTGAAAATTGTCTAATAGACTAATTCGGACTCCCTGATCACGAATCCGGTGTCAGATTTTTGGGTGCCGTCCGGCCGGCCGGCCGGCCGGTTTTCCGGCCGTAGGCACGATAACAGGAGCACCGAAGGTCCTATCGACTTCAAACTTTCAGGGTGGGTTTCTGATCAAAATGCGACGGTTAAGTTCGTTAACGGGCAAAATCGGCCGGACAGTTTAGGAGTTATAGACATTTAAAATTTTGAGGTTATTTCCCTAATATTTCAGGAACTAAAGAAGATGTTGAATCGAAACTTGGTAGTCAGTTCGAGGATATAAGCGCGCAACTTTTGGCAAAATTCTGTTATGATCGAAATGTTGGTAATTTTTAAAAAAATATTTCTTTTAATTTTTTCGAAAAAAAAAAAAAATTTTTTTTCGTGAACTATTCATCAGATTGCAACAAAAACTTGTACTAACGTCAATTGTAGCATTTTGCAACATTGTGCAAAATTTTGGCTCTATACGATTTCAATTTCTGGAGATATAAGACAAAATGTGTCAAATTTCCTGGGTCTCTGTCAGTATTTTCATCGATTATTATATAATAATCAATAATATTAAGGTATTCAACATGATACTGCTTTTTGGGCGCATGTTCTAGGGGAACATCGTCCTATCATTTTTTTCTTTACTGGTCAGTACGGGCCACAAGGAAGATGAACATGCGCCCAATAGCTCCTGTCCACAGGGCTTGAACCAATTCTTTATTATTATACTCATTTAACTACAAGGACCAATCGATATGTTCCACTGAATTTTTTGTAAAGCACCTCTTTCAACGTTTTTATGACTCCCCTCCACTATTGCAGCTATCATATCACTATATATATTATAATGTTCATGAAATTATCGGTTAAAAAATTCAATTCATTGATCAGATTGCAAGTTGCTAGGTACCATGCTTGAGGATATCGAGAAAAGCCAACCAGTTTTCCTTTTCAATGCTTGAGCACATATGAATTTGCAATCAATTACAAGGAGAACTACTTGTGACAAGCTTATCAAGCTATCCTAAATGCATTGGAGGTTGTATACTTTTGATTTGGCAGCAAGCTAACATAACAACAAATGTATTGGGTGGTTGTATGAATAAATACCATTTTCGATGTATTATGGATACTTTAACAGAGCATATGAGACATATTTTCTGTCATTTCAACGTAAGAACAATTGTTTTCGAAAAAGACTTTGGGTACTAGACATTTTGAACATAGATTTGAAGTCAAAAATATTGAATATTTGCTTGGCACTGAGAAAAAATATGCTAAATGTGAAATTTTGTATTCTTACTATCTGGAAAGATTACATGAAAGATTGTTCATTTGTACTGATTGTATTGTCATCGATTCACTAAATATTCACAATATTTGGATGAAAATGAATCATATTTACGCAAAAAAGCACAAACGTATTAGAGACTCGTTATGATAAAATAAAAATCTTCGATTCACAAGGACTATAATTTTTGATTTTGTTTACATTGAGACGGATTGTTTTATTGTATTTTCCAAAAATAGATCTTATTTCTTCAGATACTGTATTGTAGCCAATTATTTTGTCATATTTATTCGGCAATAACCAGAAGAAAGTTTCATTATGAGAAATGAGTTATAAAATGAGCTATAAAGACGCTCACAATTTTCGAGATATTAAGAAAAAATCTTATTGTGATGAGGAACTTGTTGAGATTTAAATATATGAAAAACAGGCCTGGTCAGTGGATATCAAATGAGAAGGGGTGATTTTGAAACTTTATCATCTGGCTGATGCTTGAGTTGCTGTATTGAGAACGATCATCAGCATGTTTGATATAGGGGCATGACTTGGTTATGAAGGGAGGGACGACGATGAATTGGCAATATACACAGGATTGCAATAGATATGTGGAGGAAGATACGACGTATGATATTGAAGATGCAGAAAAAGAGACTGCGATGGATACTGAATTTATTAACAAATCAGCTTTTCACAATTATTTAGCGCGTCTTCTTGACATAATGGATAGTGTTGATCATTATTCATTTCATTTAATTTCGAGTTATTCTGATGAACGATGCTTAAATAATTTGAGATAATTTGTAGTGGAAAATTAGAGTTTAATTGCCATTTTGTATTTTAAAAAAGCAGTTTTTTAGATATGATCATAATACTTTTCCTAATAAATAACTTCAGCTATTCGAAGTTGCCAAATATTGTATTCTTTCAAAAGTACCTACAGTGCATTTTTTTGGCATGCAGCAAGCATAGCTCGTCAACTATATTACTGATATCAAGCCATTAACTTTATGAAGACTTTGTGTTGGATACCTTTCGTGTGTGCCCAGGGACCCCTTATATATGTTGGTGTGCAAACTCTTTGAATAGTTTTCACTAATGTGATCAATACTCATATAGTCATGGAATTTATCATGTTTCATGATTGTGTGTTTCCTTAAAGCATCGTTTCATGTGAATTTCTTTCCACATACGAAACAAGCAAAGCCAATTTGCTTATGTATATTCATGTGTCTGCTCAAATTATTGGGTTGGGTGTATTGTTTTTCACAAATGCTGTAGGTATGAATTCTGTTGATATATAAAAATGAGACAGATAAGTATACGCGTTAAATACTCTTTATATCCACTATATACATTTTTATAGACAATATACAGATGAAGATACACCAGGTCGATAACATTACAGATGTATCAAGAATTATATCTAGACTTGTACAATTTATTTGAGTAAACACAGGGTACAGAAATGTATTTGTAATAGATGACTCGGGTACTTCCATTCCAAAGAAAATATTGATATTCACGCGTTAGTTTTTATGAATTGGCCGAAGACCCAATATGGAATATTGAGAAGAGATTGACATAAATACGACAATACTTCCGATTATGCTTGAGGGGAAAATCCTTATGAAATTACTAGGGTTAACAAAAAATGGTATTAGGGATGATGAAAGTTGAAAATAATGATATTCTGATTATGCATGGGGTCAGATCGAAACTGTACGCAGTGAAAAACTCAACAACGAATGATGAAATTAATAACAAGAAGTGTTTCAACACAAACGCTAGTGGGAGACATTCACTGTCGGGGCAAAAATTAACCGTGCTGTGCCTAAGCTTCCTGAAGGATACAGCAACTATTTTGGCAAAATACAACCTACATACATACGTAACCAATAAAAAGATTGAAAAACATGCGCCAAGCTATCATCATGCTATCATCAAACTACCATCAAGCTACCATCAAATTAGCATCAAACTATCATAGCAACTACTACTTCATGTATAGTTTACATCAATTTTGTGTATTTTCATAGAAATTCGAGCATCTTCGTATACATTCGTGCATCTTCGTATACATTCATACATATTCGTATATAGTCATGAATCAATCAATTTTGCTTAGGAGTATCGAGACTTGTTGTTTATATCAATTTTGTGTATTTTTCCTATACATTCGAGCATCTTCGTATACATTCGTGCAGCTTCGTACACATTCACAATCAATTTTGCTTAGGAGTATCAAGACATGTGTTCGTATTATAGTTTGGATATATGTATACAATCATGCATTTTTGTCATACTTCATATGAATTAATCTCGAAAAAGATGTAAGAACATGCGAATTTGATGATGATTTAGGATGAATATACAACCTACATACATACGTAACCAAGATAAAGATTGAAAAACATGCATCAAGCGTGTAACCATTTAACATTAACTTTATGAAGGATAGCTTTCTTCATGCAGCACCTCAAGCGTACTTTATATATGATTTGCAACCACTTTATGTACAGTTTATATCAGTTTTGAGTATTTTCGTAGACATTACAGACATTTGGGCTAATTGATAAGCACTCTGTTCCGAGGAACAAGAGCGCCAAAGAGCTAGCTATTTCCGCCCAGGGAACAAATCCCTGTACTTACGGATGATGAGCCAGAAGTGTTGGTATCCGCTTTGTATGAGCTTTGTATGCGCTTTGTATGAGCTTTGTATCCGATTTGTATGCGCTTTGTATGAGCTTTGAATCCGCTTTGTATCAGCTTTGTATGAGCTTTGTATGAGCTTTGTATCTGCTTTGTATGAGCTTTGTATGCGCTTTGTATGAGCTTTGTATCCGCTTTGTATGCGCTTTGTATGAGCTTTGTATCCGCTTTGTATGAGCTTTGTATCCTCTCATCCGTTGTAAGTTTACTTTTGTAAGGCGAATTCTCCGTGTGGGCGGCAGACGAGCGTTACATGCAATGCTCGTAGACCGTCCACACGGACAATTCGCTTCACATTACGCGTTACATTACACTCGTCTGGACCCGGCATTAGAATGAGTTATCGGACAAGCTTGAGCCCAATTCAGAATCACGTTCATCTTCATCTTAAAACATAATAATGTCACACCTGGAAATAAACTTGCCATCCCTAATATATTTTTTTGGGTAGTGCTAAGAATGCCTGCTTGATCTGAGATGTTGGTTTGACATGCGTTGTCAAATTTTGGATATTCGAAGTTCGAAATTACTTCAATTAATTCAGTTGCTTTATTTATAGAAATTAAGAAAGAATTAACAAAATATTTGATGTGAGAGACTGGTTGAATCAGGATAACTCACAATATTCTGTTATTGGAATTGGTCATGGTCGCCAATTTTCATTACAGAAATTAAGGTGTAGGTTTTCACGGCAATATTTTGACGCTTTTGAAAATAACTTCAATATTGTAAATCCGCTTCCAAAATTATTTTGAATGTTTATTGATATAATTAATATTGATTCATGTCTCAAGTTGTACTGCCTTTATTTTCTAGTCATTTCCTGTGCCATAGTTGTTATATATTGTGATATATTTTAATTCGGAAAGATTTATGTTGAGATATTCATTTTCATATTGTTAAAAATTCAACGAAAAATATTGAACCAAGTGAATGTACCAGAAAGTTTGCTTAGTAGGTATATAGTTATTTTTGTCATGACTACAATTAACAGTGCTGTGCCTAAGCTTCCTGAAGGATACAGCAACTGTTTTGGCGCTGTTAAAAATTCAACGAAAAATATTGAACCAAGTGAATGTACCAGAAAGTTTGCTTAGTAGGTATATAGTTATTTTTGTCATGACTACAATTAACAGTGCTGTGCCTAAGCTTCCTGAAGGATACAGCAACTGTTTTGGCGCGCCAAAACAGTTGCTGTATCTTTCAGGAAGCTTAGGCACAGCACTGTTAATTGTAGTCATGATAAAAATAACTATATACCTACTAAGCAAACTTTCTGGTACATTCACTTGGTTCAATATTTTTCGTTGAATTTTTAACAGCGCCAAAACAGTTGCTGTATCCTTCAGGAAGCTTAGGCACAGCACTGTTAATTGTAGTCATGACAAAAATAACTATATACCTACTAAGCAAACTTTCTGGTACATTCACTTGGTTCAATATTTTTCGTTGAATTTTTAACAATATGAAAATAAATATCTCAACATAAATCTTTCCGAATTAAAATATATCACAATATATAACAACTATGGCACAGGAAATGACTAGAAAATAAAGGCAGTACAACTTGAGACATGAATCAATATTAATTATATCAATAAACATTCAAAATAATTTTGGAAGCGGATTTACAATATTGAAGTTATTTTCAAAAGCGTCAAAATATTGCCGTGAAAACCTACACCTTAATTTCTGTAATGAAAATTGGCGACCATGACCAATTCCAATAACAGAATATTGTGAGTTATCCTGATTCAACCAGTCTCTCACATCAAATATTTTGTTAATTCTTTCTTAATTTCTATAAATAAAGCAACTGAATTAATTGAAGTAATTTCGAACTTCGAATATCCAAAATTTGACAACGCATGTCAAACCAACATCTCAGATCAAGCAGGCATTCTTAGCACTACCCAAAAAAATATATTAGGGATGGCAAGTTTATTTCCAGGTGTGACATTATTATGTTTTAAGATGAAGATGAACGTGATTCTGAATTGGGCTCAAGCTTGTCCGATAACTCATTCTAATGCCGGGTCCAGACGAGTGTAATGTAACGCGTAATGTGAAGCGAATTGTCCGTGTGGACGGTCTACGAGCATTGCATGTAACGCTCGTCTGCCGCCCACACGGAGAATTCGCCTTACAAAAGTAAACTTACAACGGATGAGAGGATACAAAGCTCATACAAAGCGGATACAAAGCTCATACAAAGCGCATACAAAGCGGATACAAAGCTCATACAAAGCGCATACAAAGCTCATACAAAGCAGATACAAAGCTCATACAAAGCTCATACAAAGCTGATACAAAGCGGATTCAAAGCTCATACAAAGCGCATACAAATCGGATACAAAGCTCATACAAAGCGCATACAAAGCTCATACAAAGCGGATACCAACACTTCTGGCTCATCATCCGTAAGTACAGGGATTTGTTCCCTGGGCGGAAATAGCTAGCTCTTTGGCGCTCTTGTTCCTCGGAACAGAGTGCTTATCAATTAGCCCAAATGTCTGTAATGTCTACGAAAATACTCAAAACTGATATAAACTGTACATAAAGTGGTTGCAAATCATATATAAAGTACGCTTGAGGTGCTGCATGAAGAAAGCTATCCTTCATAAAGTTAATGTTAAATGGTTACACGCTTGATGCATGTTTTTCAATCTTTATCTTGGTTACGTATGTATGTAGGTTGTATATTCATCCTAAATCATCATCAAATTCGCATGTTCTTACATCTTTTTCGAGATTAATTCATATGAAGTATGACAAAAATGCATGATTGTATACATATATCCAAACTATAATACGAACACATGTCTTGATACTCCTAAGCAAAATTGATTGTGAATGTGTACGAAGCTGCACGAATGTATACGAAGATGCTCGAATGTATAGGAAAAATACACAAAATTGATATAAACAACAAGTCTCGATACTCCTAAGCAAAATTGATTGATTCATGACTATATACGAATATGTATGAATGTATACGAAGATGCACGAATGTATACGAAGATGCTCGAATTTCTATGAAAATACACAAAATTGATGTAAACTATACATGAAGTAGTAGTTGCTATGATAGTTTGATGCTAATTTGATGGTAGCTTGATGGTAGTTTGATGATAGCATGATGATAGCTTGGCGCATGTTTTTCAATCTTTTTATTGGTTACGTATGTATGTAGGTTGTATTTTGCCAAAATAGTTGCTGTATCCTTCAGGAAGCTTAGGCACAGCACGGTTAATTTTTGCCCCGACAGTGAATGTCTCCCACTAGCGTTTGTGTTGAAACACTTCTTGTTATTAATTTCATCATTCGTTGTTGAGTTCTTCACTGCGTACAGTTTCGATCTGACCCCATGCATAATCAGAATATCATTATTTTCAACTTTCATCATCCCTAATACCATTTTTTGTTAACCCTAGTAATTTCATAAGGATTTTCCCCTCAAGCATAATCGGAAGTATTGTCGTATTTATGTCAATCTCTTCTCAATATTCCATATTGGGTCTTCGGCCAATTCATAAAAACTAACGCGTGAATATCAATATTTTCTTTGGAATGGAAGTACCCGAGTCATCTATCACAAATACATTTCTGTACCCTGTGTTTACTCAAATAAATTGTACAAGTCTAGATATAATTCTTGATACATCTGTAATGTTATCGACCTGGTGTATCTTCATCTGTATATTGTCTATAAAAATGTTTATAGTGGATATAAAGAGTATTTAACGCGTATACTTATCTGTCTCATTTTTATATATCAACAGAATTCATACCTACAGCATTTGTGAAAAACAATACACCCAACCCAATAATTTGAGCAGACACATGAATATACATAAGCAAATTGGCTTTGCTTGTTTCGTATGTGGAAAGAAATTCACATGAAACGATGCTTTAAGGAAACACACAATCATGAAACATGATAAATTCCATGACTATATGAGTATTGATCACATTAGTGAAAAATATTCAAAGAGTTTGCACACCAACATATATAAGGGGTCCCTGGGCACACACGAAAGGTATCCAACACAAAGTCTTCATAAAGTTAATGGCTTGATATCAGTAATATAGTTGACGAGCTATGCTTGCTGCATGCCAAAAAAATGCACTGTAGGTACTTTTGAAAGAATACAATATTTGGCAACTTCGAATAGCTGAAGTTATTTATTAGGAAAAGTATTATGATCATATCTAAAAAACTGCTTTTTTAAAATACAAAATGGCAATTAAACTCTAATTTTCCACTACAAATTATCTCAAATTATTTAAGCATCGTTCATCAGAATAACTCGAAATTAAATGAAATGAATAATGATCAACACTATCCATTATGTCAAGAAGACGCGCTAAATAATTGTGAAAAGCTGATTTGTTAATAAATTCAGTATCCATCGCAGTCTCTTTTTCTGCATCTTCAATATCATACGTCGTATCTTCCTCCACATATCTATTGCAATCCTGTGTATATTGCCAATTCATCGTCGTCCCTCCCTTCATAACCAAGTCATGCCCCTATATCAAACATGCTGATGATCGTTCTCAATAAAGCATCTCAAGCATCAGCCAGATGTAAAGTTTCAAAATCACCCCTTCTCATTTGATATCCACTGACCAGGCCTGTTTTTCATATATTTAAATCTCAACAAGTTCCTCATCACAATAAGATTTTTTCTTAATATCTCGAAAATTGTGAGCGTCTTTATAGCTCATTTTATAACTCATTTCTCATAATGAACCTTTCTTCTGGTTATTGCCGAATAAATATGACAAAATAATTGGCTACAATACAGTATCTGAAGAAATAAGATCTATTTTTGGAAAATACAATAAAACAATCCGTCTCAATGTAAACAAAATCAAAAATTATAGTCCTTGTGAATCGAAGATTTTTATTTTATCATAACGAGTCTCTAATACGTTTGTGCTTTTTTGCGTAAATATGATTCATTTTCATCCAAATATTGTGAATATTTAGTGAATCGATGACAATACAATCAGTACAAATGAACAATCTTTCATGTAATCTTTCCAGATAGTAAGAATACAAAATTTCACATTTAGCATATTTTTTCTCAGTGCCAAGCAAATATTCAATATTTTTGACTTCAAATCTATGTTCAAAATGTCTAGTACCCAAAGTCTTTTTCGAAAACAATTGTTCTTACGTTGAAATGACAGAAAATATGTCTCATATGCTCTGTTAAAGTATCCATAATACATCGAAAATGGTATTTATTCATACAACCACCCAATACATTTGTTGTTATGTTAGCTTGCTGCCAAATCAAAAGTATACAACCTCCAATGCATTTAGGATAGCTTGATAAGCTTGTCACAAGTAGTTCTCGTTGTAATTGATTGCAAATTCATATGTGCTCAAGCATTGAAAAGGAAAACTGGTTGGCTTTTCTCGATATCCTCAAGCATGGTACCTAGCAACTTGCAATCTGATCAATGAATTGAATTTTTTAACCGATAATTTCATGAACATTATAATATATATAGTGATATGATAGCTGCAATAGTGGAGGGGAGTCATAAAAACGTTGAAAGAGGTGCTTTACAAAAAATTCAGTGGAACATATCGATTGGTCCTTGTAGTTAAATGAGTATAATAATAAAAAATTGGTTCAAGCCCTGTGGACAGGAGCTATTGGGCGCATGTTCATCTTCCTTGTGGCCCGTACTGACCAGTAAAGAAAAAAATGATAGGACGATGTTCCCCTAGAACATGCGCCCAAAAAGCAGTATCATGTTGAATACCTTAATATTATTGATTATTATATAATAATCGATGAAAATACTGACAGAGACCCAGGAAATTTGACACATTTTGTCTTATATCTCCAGAAATTGAAATCGTATAGAGCCAAAATTTTGCACAATGTTGCAAAATGCTACAATTGACGTTAGTACAAGTTTTTGTTGCAATCTGATGAATAGTTCACGAAAAAAAATTTTTTTTTTTTTTCGAAAAAATTAAAAGAAATATTTTTTTAAAAATAACCAACATTTCGATCATAACAGAATTTTGCCAAAAGTTGCGCGCTTATATCCTCGAACTGACTACCAAGTTTCGATTCAACATCTTCTTTAGTTCCTGAAATATCAGGGAAATAACCTCAAAATTTTAAATGTCTATAACTCCTAAACTGTCCGGCCGATTTTGCCCGTTAACGAACTTAACCGTCGCATTTTGATCAGAAACCCACCCTGAAAGTTTGAAGTCGATAGGACCTTCGGTGCTCCTGTTATCGTGCCTAAGGCCGGAAAACCGGCCGGCCGGCCGGCCGGACGGCACCCAAAAATCTGACACCGGATTCGTGATCAGGGAGTCCGAATTAGTCTATTAGACAATTTTCAGCTCGAAATTCGAAAATTACAGACATTTGGACGAAATGATAGGACGATGTTCCCCTAGAACATGCGCCCAAAAACAGTGAACTATTGGCATGAAACCCCGTGACGTTAATACAAAGAACGACATAGATAAATTAGCCTTCAGTCACATAAAAATAGCACGACCTCATAAATTTCAGAAGAATTGTACGTAAATTTAGACACGTTTTCACAAAAGGGTATCGATGGACTACTAAACTATTTAAAATCACAAAAGTCCAACTTACCAACCCAGTGAGTTACCTACTTTAGCGGTAGACCAATAAGTGGTGCTTTCTATCAAGAAGAATTGCAAAAAACACGGCAGCATGATGTTTATTTGGTTGAAAAAGTATTGCGTGGAGAGCAGTAATAATTTTCCAATCATCTCGAGATGCTGAGAAATCTACATATATTCATGTGAAAAGAACCATTTTTGCTAAAATCGAGCTTAGAAATCCTCATAGGAATTTACACATAAAAATCATCTGGAAATGGAATGTGGGTCTGCTTCTATTGATTGTCGTATAAGTCCCGCAAGAAATTTTGTACCTGCAGTCATGCTCATATCTAATGAATGTATAATATCTTTTGACGACTGGCAATGGAGATCGTTAATTGCATTAATTGAAAATGATGCTGATCAAAGAGATTGTGGCGTTGAAGTTGAAAAATCCAAAGGTGTGATGACCCGCGTTGCCAAATGGGAAAACTGCATGTATTTCAGCGATGCCGACTTGAATAAATTGATCCAATTAAATACTGCTATAATTTCCCATCGCCTAGAGATGTTGAAAAATTTAAAAATATCGTTTTACTATTACAAGTTCCTAGATATCATGAAAGATCTATCTCAGAAGAATAATCAAAATTCGATTGAAGATTTAATAAATTCCTTTTGTAGAATCAATCCCTCTGTTGAAAGTTATGTAATCTTAGAATGTATGTACTACTATAAGAATACGGTATTGAATGATGTGGATAATATACATTTCACGTTATGTCAATAAAAATTGGTTCAAGCCCTGTGGACAGGAGCTATTGGGCGCATGTTCATCTTCCTTGTGGCCCGTACTGACCAGTAAAGAAAATAAAGAAAAAAAAGCAGTATCATGTTGAATACTTTAATATTATTGATTATTATATAATAATCGAGGAAAATACTGAGAGAGACCCAGGAAATTTGTCACATTTTGTCTTATATCTCCAGAAATTGAAATCGTATAGAGCCAAAATTTTGCACAATGTTGCAAAATACTACAATTGACGTTAGTACAAGTTTTTGTTGCAATCTGATGAATAGTTCACGAAAAAAAATTTTTTTTTTCGAAATAATTAAAAGAAATATTTTTTTAAAAATTACCAACATTTCGATCATAACATTTTGCCAAAAGTTGCGCGTTTATATCCTCGAACTGACTACCAAGTTTCGATTCAACATCTTCTTTAGTTCCTGAAATATCAGGGAAATAACCTCTAAATTTGAAATGTCTATAACTTCTAAACCATCCGGCCGATTTTGCCCGTTAACGAACTTAACCGTCGCATTTTGATCAGAAACCTACCCTGAAAGTTTGAAGTCGATAGGACCTTCGGTGCTCCTGTTATCGTGCCTACGGCCGGAAGGTCGGCCGGCCGGACGGCACCCAAAAATCTGACACCGGATTCGTGATCAGGGAGTCCGAATTAGTCTATTAGCCAATTTTCAGCTCGAAATTCGAAAATTACAGACATTTGGACGAAATGATAGGACGATGTTCTCCTAGAACATGCGCCCAAAAATACTTAATACCTTTAAAATTGTTTTTGATTTTACCCAATAATGTCGAACTTATTCACGATATTAATTTCTCAAATATACTCTGAAAATTATATAATCATAGCTGATTACGTTATTTCATTGGTCAATTTGCATTCAATCATAACTAGTATATAGGAATATGTTATTGAATGATTCCGATAACAGGCATTTCACAATGAAAATACTCGACCCCACCCACAATGTCTATTCAAACATGTTAATTAGTTCTAGAATGTTCCTCTGAAAAGGCGCTACCTGCTCGATCTCTATATGTAGTTCCAAAGACGGTTCCATAACGTCGAGCCTCAGTGGCCGGGTCGGGTAACACGTCGGGCTCATAATCTGAAGGGTGCCGGTTCGAATCTCTACGTCGCCGTGAATTTTTTCATTAATTCCTAAAAAGCGGTCACCCAAAATGTGACGTCATGATTTCTATTATTTGGTCGAGAAACCGTGTAGTATTACTACTCCTACTCGTCATTTGTTAAATTTAATTTAACATTTAATAATTTATTTATTATATATTTATTATTATCATTTAATAACCCCCTTAAGAACATATTAAATATTTGTTGTTGTGTTAATGATTGTTTTCAATATATTATTACGATAATTGGGATGAATTGACCCAATTTCACTCCAATTGTATGGTTTCAAATAAAATAATATGAACATCATTGATGATTCAAATTACAACAGTTAGTTACTCAATTTTTTTTTTCATTTCGGTATGTTAATTTCCTTGATCGGTTTAAGAAATTTCCAATCGATTTTCGAACTATATTGTGGTTATAATCTTTATGTCCCTTCAGCATCTCATATTCTTCTAAGAAGCTGATACGGAGTATTTATCTTCAGGATCAACAACAGGCGATCTTGAAGGCCAGTTATGAGGAGTGTCAGGACTGAGCCAGGCATTTCCAAAATACTCATTCAAAAAGTCTGACGATATATTATATTTCATCTTTCCAAATAAATTCTTTAATACGGTATCCATTCTCCTTGTGTATTTAATCCTAAATCCTTATCAGCCAGCCGGATAGTAGAATTTTTCAGACCATTCACGAAATTCCTTTCACCAACGATCCGTTGAGAAAATAATGAACCAAAAAACTATTGAACATAAATTTATAATACTTAGATAAATAATTATGTATTGCCCTCCGAATATTGCATGTGAATTCATTCACTTCTGAAAATTGGGAAATGAAGGAAAATAATAATTTTTCAACATTTCATTTTCAACTCCTATGAATTTCCGCCTTCAATTTTCAACCTTCGAAATACATAGCTCTTGCCGAAATGCTAGGAGAATAATTCCGGGCTCTATGAATTTCCGTTCAGTACTTTAATTAGAGAAATGGCAGATCGTTATGCAAGGAGCAAACAGACGATTTTTTTTTCAGATACATCGAAGCGTGAACTGCGAAACTTTCAGAGAAAATTTCGTGGTAGTACTAAAAGTCTTATATACGGGCCAGAATATGCAAGAAAAATATTTGGCCTTGGTACAACATATGGGTTTTCTACTTATCTGAAAAGAGATGATATTGATATTATTCAGTGACTTACCTGTAATGTGGTATACTCTGTAACAAAAATGTAATTAAGTAAATATTCATTATCGTGAATCTTATTATGAATTTATCAGTATCTCAAGTCAAAAGTCTAGACTCAATGAAAAATTATATACGATTTACACTAATTTATTCAATATTGTGACGCGTTTCGTCGACACAACGACTTCATCAGACTACATCATACTGAAGTCGCTGTGTCGACGAAACGCGTCACAATATTGAATAAATTGGTGTAAATCGCATATAATTTTTCATTGAGTTAATATGGATTTGGATCAAGTAAAAGCCACCTGCATTAAAGTATGGACTGATTGCTTATGGAAAAAATTCAAAATCTCTTTATTGTCATTTGACCAAGCATTCGAATACATGTTTTATTCTTCCTCAGAGTCCACTAAAAAACGGAACAATAGCAAACTAACAATTTGACTTTTAATTTACCCAAATACAAGTTTCAATTAATTCATCACTTTAATTCCATAAATCTCTACCTGAGATTCTTTTTGAAACGATCAAAACGGACAAACGTTTTCTTCATAAGTTATTTCAATTTATCTGTCATCCGTCATGCCATCCCGAGTGCCATCCCCATCGTACACTTCATCTAAAATTATTGTTCTTTCTTGGATTATTCAGGAAGGTGAAACATTCCTAGGCCTAGGACCAGTCGATTAATAGGGAGAACATATTCATCGACTGGTCCTAGGTATGTTCCACCTTCCTGAATTTTTGGCGCCCTTGTTCCTCGGAACAGAGTGCTTAATATCAATTTGCCCAAATGTCTGTAATTTTCATTTTTTTTTATGAAAATAGTCTTGAAAGATTTGCTTCGACTCACGAATCCGTGGTCAAAACCAATTCTGTCCAGCCGGTCCGGCCGGCCCTTCCGGCCGGCCCTTCCGGCCCTCCGTTAACACGATAACTCTCGAACGGAATGAG
This sequence comes from Halyzia sedecimguttata, assembly GCA_937662695.2. NCBI lineage: Eukaryota > Metazoa > Arthropoda > Insecta > Coleoptera > Coccinellidae > Halyzia > Halyzia sedecimguttata. The sequence continues at coordinate 17,899,784 of OW569415.2, forward strand.
TTAGGCAGTTCAAAGTTTCAGAGTAGGTTTAGGGGATAAATATCTCGGTTAAGTTCGTTATTGGACAGAATCGGTCTGATGGTTTCGGAGCAACGAAAACAATTTTTATTTTACTTCACTAATTTCGAAATAATTTTTTTTAAATATGCAGTTTTATCATAAGAATCCATCGATATAATGTTCAACTCTAACAAGCAAATACTTCCGGAGATATGATGTTTCAAAATTTCAATAATACATCGCAGTTCTATGTATTCACAGAATGTGAACACAGAATCTGTCTGTGTTCACTGTTCATAAATGTCACAAATGCCTGTTGGAAAACAAGTATACGATTCTTGAATTTGTGAATATATACAAGACTGTTTTGAAACCGAAAATCATTATTACTGATTACATATTGAATAATTTATGTATAAATATTGGGGATGATATTTCAGAAGATTTAGAATTGGATCATTTTAACCATGTAGTTTACATAATGGAATCATCAACAGAAATTACTGTTCGTTGACCACTGAGGTTAATATTACCTTTTACTTCCTTGAGTTGTGAGACATGTTCCTATAAACAGTATTTTCATAATGTTGGTAGCAAAAAAATTCTGAAATATGGATCGGCATTTGTGTATCAAACATTTTTTCTTGAGTTAAGGTCCATAATACAGAAAAGAATGTGTAAGTGGTATGAACTATTAAATTTTTAATTATGAAAATGGGATAGTATTTTATTAATATACACTGACCTATTAAAATAATTTGTTCGTAATCCATTACCTACTCAAATATCAGGAATAAATGGACAATCTGCTATGATTGTCTTCAGCCTTGCTCTAGACAAACCCATGATATTTTCCTTAGGTATTTCGAGTTGTGAAAACTATGCACCGAGTGTAAGTTGCAACAACCCATTCCACGAGGTTGAATCATTGCAGATTGCTCATTTAATCTTGATAAATAATAACAATTTTTGAAGCACTAAAGCATTGCAGATTGCTCTTTTTTTAAATGAAAATTTTTGAAGCATTTTCTTGTAAACGACACTTTTTTTAAATTTAATTTCCTTCATGATGCAGTTCTATCAAAAGAATCCATTGATATAATTCCCAACTCTGAGAAACCAATACTTTCGGAGATATGATTTGTGTGTTTGAACAAGAGCGCCAGAAAGCTCCTGTCCACAGGCTTGAACCAATTTTTATTCGATAGCTTGGTCAAATGAGAATCAATTGATAGTATAGTTATTGTTAATCAAAATAATATACAGGTTGTCCGGAAATGATGAGCAAAAAATTCAGGGGTGATATCTAGACCAAAAATAAATGGTACTTCTTCCTATAATTTTTTTTTCGGAAATTGAATATTAACGAAGTTACAGGGTGTTCAAGTTAAATTTTATTCACAGTTTGTTTGCTCTACGTTTTATGGAAAGAATATTCCATAGAGCCCGTGGGAACTTTGTGGTTATGTATTATTATTATCATGAGTGTGCTATGTTTAACGTTGAAAATAAATGAAAAGATTTGGTATTCATCGCATGCAAGTAATGCTATTTTGCGTTTTTCTCGAAAAGGTTAATATTTATCGCAACAAAAGAAGTATACCTTTTTTGTGCAAAAAAGTGTAGAGAATGAAAATAATTGGTAAAAATTTGCATACAGTGTAGCACAAAAAAGTTGGGACCATTCAAACAAAAGTATAGGCTCGTATGTGGCGCCCTCTACAAAATGGGAAAAAATGGTTTACGAATTCGTTTTTCCCATCCCATAAAAGCCACAAATACGAACGTGGCAAAACGTAGAGCAAAAAAACTGTGAATAAAATTTAACTTTAACACCCTGTAACTTCATTAATAATCAATTTTCAAAAAAATTTTATAGGAAGAGGTAGCATTTATTTTTGGTCTAGGAATCATATCTGAATTTTTTGCTCATCATTTCCGGACACCCTGTATATATACAGGGTCTCCTTTTCCACAAATCCTTTCATTTTGCAGATTCTGCTGTAACATATTGAATAATTCTCTTGAAAAATGTCAGTTAGTCCTTAAATTACTTATAAAGTGAAAGTATTCATTTATTGCAATGATGTAATGTAATAACGCACAGGACCTTCAACATCAACAAATCTGTTGTGAAGAAACTTTATAAAAATATCAATAATAAAAATTCAGGATTCTTATTAGAGCAAATGCTCAAAATGACCACCCCCTTCTCTAATACATGCCCTGCATCTATTGAGAAACGTTTCCATAGATACCTTAAGTTTGAATCATTGCATCGCATCACAACATATCGATGTTCGAGAGTTCTTTAGGCAAAGAAAAAGAAATAAAAAAACTGAGTCAGTGAATTGGCATCTTAATATCATTTTATTGATTTGTTTATTGATTATTTTCAGCAGGAAGTGCAGAATAGAAGTATTTATGGAAAAGGTGCAAAAATCAGTTTTTCACAGAAATGCTCCATTTTCGATAAACATTCAAATATCTTTTTTCGTGAAGAAGGCTATCTCCTTTATTTTACCTTTTCGGAATCCGCACAAAATGGGCAACTTTTCAACGTAATATGCAGAAAAGGTCTAGTGTCTGTTTTTTAGACCACGTCAGATAGAATTCAGTAAAAAAATGGGTTCAAGCCCTGTGGACAGGAGCTTTCTGGCGCTCTAGTTCAAACAGACAAATTATATCTCCAAAAGTATTGGTTTCTCAGAGTTGGGAATTATATCAATATATTCTTATGATAGAACTGCATCATTAAGGAAATTCAATTCAAATAATAGTTTATTTATCAAGATTAAATGAGCAATCTGAGAATGAGAACTGCACCACGGATGAAATCAAATTAAAATAGCTGAAAGAAATTTGACTCTCTCTTATAGAACAGGATGAAATGTATGAGTATGAACACAGATCATATAATAAAGCTTAGATAGAAAAATGATAACATTCTGTGAAAACATAGAAGTACGATTCATTATTGAAATTTCGAAAAATCATATCTCCGAAAGTATTAGCTTGTTGTAGTTGAAAATGATATCAATGGATTTTTATGGTGAAACTGCATCTTAAATGGAAATTGAATTTGAAATTTGTTACTTAAAAAAAAATTTTTTTTTCGTTACTCCGAAACCATCTGGCCTATTTTGCCACAAAATGAACTCAACCGAGATATTCGTCTCCCTAACCTACTCTGAAAAGTTCAACTGCTCATTCCGTTCGAGAGTTATAGTAAAAAAAAAATTTTAAATTTTCAAAATTTTTTTTTTACTTTTTGCGGTAACCTGGTCAATACAAAACTTCACATACGTATGAAGGTCATGATTCTACAATTTGATGCTGAATTTCAGATAGATCAAGTCATCGATTTCGGATGGCTTTTGCCCATTAACGAACATAATCAAGATATTTACGCTCCAAACCCACCTTGCAAATTTCAATCCTCTAACTCCTTTCGTTCGAGAGTAATCGTGCCTACGGCCGGCCGGACAGAATCGATTTCGACCTCGGATTCTTGATCAGTGAGTCGAACCAAATCGTTTGAGACCATTTTCAGCCAAAAATTCGAAAATTACAGACATTTGGGCAAGTTGATAAGCACTCAGTTCCGAGGAACTAGAGCGCCAAAAAACACTTCCTTCAAAACATGAATTTACATTTTTTTTTCAGAATCCCTGTATAGTATTATGTGCCAATTTTCATTGCATGAATTGAAGTAATCATTCAACAATATTTACGGAAAAAACTGATTCAAAATGTATTCAATTGTAGCTTCCGCAAGAGAGAAAGTTTTTTTAAGTGTAAAAATTCAACATTTTCATAAAACTGTGAGACTTTCATATGAACGATTTTTTCACATCAGATAGAGCACATTCTGATCTACATTCCGTTTTCGTTTGACGTGGTCTTTACGGGACACTCTGTATATACAGGGTGTTTCATCATAAAGTGGACAAACGAATATAGCGTGTAGATGACATCGGGAGAATCATTTCTGCCTTATGACATATACCCCGTTTTCGAAGCATAAGCGAGATACAGGGTGTTCAAGGTAATTTTTGACCAATATTCTATCCAGTGTGGTCAGTTATGTGTAACATTTGAAATAATGGTTTTTGGTCACATCTCAGTATTTTTGCGCGTATGTTCTGGGGAACATCGCGTTATAGTTTTGCCCAAATGTCTGTAACTTTCGAATTTTTTGAAAAAAATGGTCTCAAACGATTAAGTTCGACTCCCCAATGAAGAATTCGAGGTCAAATTTGATTCTGTCCGGCCGGCCGTCCGGCCGGCCGGCCGGCCGGCCGGCCGTTGCCACGATAACTTGAGAACGAAAAGAGCTAGCGACTTGAAATTTTCAGGGTAGGTGGCGCATCCCAATACGACGGACAAGTTCGTTAATGGGCATAATCGGCCCAGTGGTTTCCGAGTAATAATTTTGTTTTCAACCAATATGAATCCGATCAAATTGAAACTTGGTGGGTAGTTGTAGAATATGACCCTAAGCACGTTTGTGAAATTTTGTGCGAATCGTATGGCTAGAAAATTTTAAAAAAATTATTAAAAAATATTTTTGTTGTCACGATAACTTGCGAACGGAATGAGATAGCGGCTTGAAATTTTCAGGTTAGGATGTGCACCAGAACGCGACATTTCAGTTTGTTTATGAGCATAATCGACCAAACGGTTATAGAGTTATAGCAATCTGAAATTTTCTGAAATTTGGTGGTTTTTTTTCCTCATTAACTCGAAAAATACTGAACCGATGGAATTGAAACATTGTTATTAGTTGTAGAATGGCAACGCGAAAATGTTTGCAAAATTTGGTGAGGATAGCATTTGTAGAAAATTTTTAATAAATCATTAAAAATAAAAAAAAAATATTCTATATATCAGTAACTATTCGTTTGAAATTCATGAAATTTTGCAAGAGCCTTCATAACCTAACTCTACTGCCAAGTTTCAAGTTTTAATATGATCGGTTAAATATTGTTGGAGATTCGAGCATTCTTGTGCGAGTTCAGTAGTACCGATTTGGTATAGCGTAAGGCTCCGAAGAAACGATCGCTCGACCCGGACTTTTGCCGTCGAGTCAAAGAAGACGAATCGATTTGTGTTTTTCCCAAATTTCGTTCTTCTAGGTTGAGCCTAAATATACTAATTCGATACAAGTTTCGGAGGTTTTGAGTCCGACGATTTACCATTCAAAAAGTCAATCCGAGAAACGTCAGAATTAATTCGAGAGACGGGGTCGGAAATTTTCGAGAGCGAAACTGACGATTTAGGCCTTTTTGGGGCGTGAAACTTGAAGAAAATGATTTACCATGGTAAATTATGTTGTCCATTCTCCTGTATTGGACACTTATTTTATATTTAAAACTGTAATTAGATCTTTGAAATACCTTTGAATGAAGAAATTCTTGTAAGTTAACAAAATATCTTTATTTGAACAATAAAAAAATTGGTTCAAGCACTGACGTGAAGTCAGGAGCTTTTGCGCGTATGTTCTATTGTCCATACTCCTGTAATGAACACTATTCTTAATCGAATTTACCATGATGAATTCTATTGTCTATTCTCCTGTATTGGACACTCTCTTGTTAATCGAATTCACCATGATGAATTCTATTGTCCATTCTCCTGTATTGGAGACTCTTCTTAATCGAATTTGCCATGATGAATTCTATTGTCCAGAATGGACAATAGAATTCATCATGGCAAATTCGATTAAGAAGAGTCTCCAATACAGGAGAATGGACAATAGAATTCATCATGGTGAATTCGATTGAGAAGAGTGTCCAATACAGGAGAATAGACAATAGAATTCATCATGGTAAATTCGATTAAGAATAGTGTTCATTACAGGAGTATGGACAATAGAACATACGCGCAAAAGCTCCTGACTTCACGTCAGTGCTTGAACCAATTTTTTTATGCTCAATTCTGAAATGATATAAGATTCTGAAAAAAGTATTTAAAAATTGCGGAAAACCTGCAAAGTTCAAAATTTTTTTACGCGGTTGCCAATTTGAGTTTCACTCTATGAATTATCCCAAGTTTTTAAGAAATTCTGTGAAAAAAATTTTTCAAAATTCGAACACAACTTTTTTTTTACATGTCTACAGCAAAAATAAAATTTCATCCGAAATTGATGAACTTTTCCACGCTTATACTATTCTTAAACCTTAACGAAAATATGAAAACAGAACCGAAAAATATCGATGGGTTTGTTTTTTATAGCCATTCAAAGTTTCCACTCGGATATCTAACTTATTCGTTTTTTGAAAACTGGTTTGGCTATGAGGCAAAAAGTTTGAAATTGAACTGCCGAAGCATTCCAGATGGAAATTAAAATTTCTCAAAAAAAAATTTTTTTGCTCATATTTCAATAAAACTCTGGCCGGGATCGAACTAGCGCCCTTGCGATAGGAATTACTCTTAGCTCTTGATAGAAATTGAAATTATTCGGAACATATTAATTATCGCTACCTAGCAACGGTAATTCAAAGCATTTGATAGATTATTCGAATTCACTGAATATTATTTCTTGAAAACCATTTTAATTTGAGCAGAAATGAAATATTCAATCTTGGAGAAAAATGATATGGTTCAACTTATTATGAAGCGAATTCCTCAGGGAGAAAAGCGACAGAAATATACGCCCGCAGTTTTCCAAGCCGATCAGTACCAAACTTTAAAACATTTATGGCAACAGTACGTAAATTACGTGAAGATGGCACTCTTAACCGAAAGAAAAAAGAAACAATACGAAGTCACGATGAACGTGTCCTGGATTTGGTTGAGAGTAATCCTAAAATATCAACTAAAATGATATCTAATCACCCCAGTGTGAACCAAAGTAAATCGACTGTATGGAGAGTTCTAAAGAGGAATCACTACCACCCATATCATTTTCAAAGATGTCAAAAATTAGAAGAAGGTGATTGCAGTAAAAGGAAAGAATTCTGTGAATTCATTTTAAGAAGAACGCGTGCGAATAGAGATTTTCCACGTCTCATTTTATTCAGCGATGAAGCGACCTTTCATAGAGATGGATTTTTCAACAGAAAAAATAATGTGGTATGGCAAATCAATAATCCACATTCTTCGGTTTAAAAGAATAGTCAAAAAAGGTTTTCAGTCAATGTTTGGGTGGGAATGAAGGACAGATTCATCATCGGACCTTTCATTCTCCCTGAAACATTGACTGGAAATGGTTACTATCAATTTTTACGAGAGACTCTACCAGATCTCATGGAAAATATTCCTTTGAATCAATTTAGAGGTATTTGGTACCAACACGATGGTTGTCCTGCGCACACAGTCAGGAGTGTACGCGAGTTTCTAGACTCCCAATACCCACGGCGATGGATTGGTCGGTTTGGACCTGTTGCATGGCCTCCACGTTCTCCAGATCTAACTCCACTGGATTTTTATTTCTGGGGTCATATGAAAAGTCTGGTCTACGACAAGCGAGCTCCAGTAGAATCGAAAGAAGAATTGATTCAACGAATTGAATCAGCTGCCCAGGAAATTCGTCATAATCAAGGAATGATAGGTTCAGCGGTGAACAGTGTGGTGAAAAGAGCGAGACTGTGTGTTCAAATGAATGAGAATATTTTTGAAACTGAATTATAATCTATAATTTCGTCAGAGTTGTTCAATTAATTGTTAAATTTGTCTACTATTGTGTTATATTCTTGCGTTAGTGAAATATAAAATTAAATATTCAAGAAAATTTTGCTATAAGACAATATTCTCTCACTTTCTTGATTTTCTTGATTCGCTGAACCAAATAATTATTTCCAACATTGATTATTTAATTTCTGCTCGAATTGAAATGTTTTATAAGAAACTAACGAAATATTATTCAGTTGAATTCGAACATACTGTCAAATTCTGTGAATTACTGTTGCTAGGTAACGATAATTAATATGTTCTGAATAATTTCAATTTCTATCTAGAGCTAAGAGTAATTCCAATCGCAAGGTCACTAGTTCGATTCCAGCTAGAGTTTTATTGAAATATGAACAAAAAAATTTTTTTTTGTGAAATTTTAATTTCCATCGGGAATGCTTCGGCCGTTCAATTTCAAACTTTTTGCCCTCATAGCCAAACCAGTTTTCAAAAAACGAAAAAGTTAGATATCTGAGTGGAAACTTTGAATGGCTATAAAAAACAAACCCATCGATATTTTTCGGTTCTGTTTTCATATTTTCGTTAAGGTTGAAGAATAGTATAAGCGTGGAAAAGTTCATCAATTTCGGATGAAATTTTATTTTTGCTGTAGACATGTAAAAAAAAAGTTGTGTTCGAATTTTGAAAAAAATTTTTCACAGAATTTCTTAAAAACTTGAGATAATTCATACAGTGAAACTCAAATTGGCAACCGCGTAAAAAAATTTCGAACTTTGCAGGTTTTCCGCCATTTTTAAATACTATTTTCAGAATCTTATATCATTTCAGAATTGAGCATAACAAAATACTGAGATGTGACCAAAAACCATTATTTCAAATGTTACACATAACTGACTACACTCGATAGAATATTGCTCAAAAATTACCTTGAACACCCTGTATCTCGCTTATGCTTCGAAAACGGGGTATATGTCATAAGGCAAAAATGAAACTCCCGATGTCATTTACACGCTGTATTCGTTTGTCCAGTTTATGATGAAACACCCTGTATAGTGTGTTCCACAAGCTCTATGACAAACTTTGGCAGATGATAGCCATGCTTATTCTAATTTTTTGTTTCCCGAGAACATAGGTCTGATTCGCTTTCGTTCAGAAGATACTAGCATTTGAAAAAATATATGATTGTATTCAAATTAAAAGTATGCTGACAAACGAAAATACCGGGTGCATGATATGGCAACTTGTGTTATTTTAATTGCCCATTTGATACTAGTCGTACTAGTAGCATTCTAGCATTCTTTCTCAACTAAGGAGTATGCACCTATTATGTTTGTATTTCAATTGAAACTCCAGAAAAGCAGCCGAGAATACCAAAGGAAGTATCCGAATAGACACCAACCTGCCCATCCAATATTATGTGCATAATTTCAAAGACTTCGAGAAACTGGTAATCTTACTCCAAGAAATGCCATTCGTCCCGATGAAGTGGATGTAGAAAATGTAATTGAAGCTGTTCTCGACAATTATTCAATTAGTGTTTGGCCTGTAGCTACTAGTCTTCATTTATCACCGAATTTTGTATGGCGTGTCTTAAAAAGAGAAATGTTGCATCCATTTCATAGCCATGCAAAATGTACAAGCTTTACATGCTGGAGATTGCCCATAACGGTTAGAATTATGCCGATGGTTACTTCAACAACATGCAGAAAATAATAGATTTATTTCACTTGTCATGTCTTCTGTCGATGCTTGTTTTACTATGAACGGTTAAAATATTAATCATAATCAACATGTGTGGACATTGCAAAATCCACATGCCATTAGACCAAGACTATTTCAGCAACATTTTGGTGTTAACATTTGGGGTGGGATTTTCAACAACGATTCGATGCCAGTACTTGTTATAAATGATCGTTTGAATGCAGATTTGTAAAAAATGTTTTCCTGGAACACAACCTTTTAGAGTTAATTAATGACGTAGAGCTCAACATAGTACGTACGTATCAGGAGACAAGTTGTTGCTTGATTAATTCTGCATTTCCCCAATGGATGCCCACTCGGTTCACCAGATATTACTACTTTAGATTTTAATTTGCATATAAATCAGCTATCATGTTGAAATTACATCTCATCAACAATTATTTGAAAGAATTCTAGATGCAGCTAACTAGATAAGAAACTACCCAAATCTCATCCGGAAAATGAATGTTTACAATAAGGACAGCTATCGTCTGCCAGAGTTTGTCATAGAGCTTATAGAACACCCTGTATACGGGATGAGTCTTCAACTTTCACATTAATTTTAACCCTAGATTCCTCTTATCAAATAAAACACTTTGTGGTGCACAGTTCAGGTAAAGTAAGTGCCCTGATTTGTCTTAATGTCTGTATTTTTCAAATATTTGGCCGAGAATAGCCTCAAACGATTAGTTTAGACTCGCTTATCAAGAATCCGAGGTCAAACTTGATTCTGTCTGGCCGGCCATCAGCACGATTACGCTCGAACGCAATAAGTTAGATAGTTGACATTTTCAGAGTAGGTTTGGAGTCCTGATGTTCCGGGTGAGTTCGTTAATGGACAAAATAACTTGAAAAATGCTGATCTGATCACACTAATGAGTAGTAGTTACAGTTGAAAAATACTGACACGAAGACTTGTGCACAATATCGCAAGGATCGCATGACTGGAAATAATAAAAAAAAATCTGTATCTTGGAAACTATCCGTCAGATATCCTTGAAATTCTACGAGAGCCTTCAAAACCTTATTTTACAGTATATTTACAGTATATTGGAGAAGATATTAACGAATTATCGAAATATTTCAACGATCGAGATGTTCTGGTCCACTGGTTTTAAACTCGACTAACGAAGTTTTCAACAGTTTTTGATTTTTGACGTGCCTGGAGAGAATTTAATGAATTATTATGTGCATAGATCGGCCAAAGTCAATACGTCAGTGATAACATTCGTTCAATACCTAGGCTATGTTTCAAAACTTACTCTGGAGTAAGAGTATGGGTACGTCAAAGTAAGAGTAAGCTGAATTTTGGAACAGTGATGACTTAGGGCAGTTCAGTGGAGGCTATTTTGAATTGTTTTTGCTTGATAATTTTTGATATTTTATTTTAATGGCGGAAGAAATAATGATTGCGGATTCTTAAGAATAATAGCTGTTCTTCTTTCACTTATGCACTGAAATGAATTACTTTTCAGGAAGAACAACTTTTTGGAGATGATGTTTAATAATATAATAATAATAATAATAACGTTCGAGAATAACCGAACGAACCGAACCGTAGCCTGCATCCCAATTGGAATACCAACATCATCAACAAACCTTGGGATTGGCAATAACGATATTGAGAAGTGACCCACTTCTGAAAATGGTGGCTCATCATGGAATTAGGAACCAAGGAGTTTTCCTATTTCGTGCTGGTGACAGAGCTTTGGAAAACTGGCATCGATGATGAGCTAGCAGGGACACCCACCACGCCAAAAGAGCAAAGAAGAGTTGGCAGAGAGATAAGAGAGGCAAAACTGGAGAGACTACTCGAAGATCACATGAGTAATCACCTGCATTCCCTATATTTCAGGAGTTTGAAAGATCGGAAGAGTTATCCTTCGCCCTTTTGAAGTCAGCTGGCTGAAATCCGAAACGGGAGGATTTGTTATGGCTTGTCAGGATGGAGTGATAAATACGAGATTGTATAAGAAGAACATCATGAAAGTGGACTCCCCAACAACTTGTAGATCATGCTACAGTCAGCAGGAAACTGGTATGCACATCCTGTCTGCTGGCAGAGTCCATGCTCCATCAGGATATACAGAAAGACTCCATGCGGCACTTCGAATTCTCTACTTCCATCTGACAGAAGTTTATGGTATAGACACCGAACCAGTTCTGCCATTAGTACCTCTGGAAATTGAAGCAGTTATTTAAACTGAACGCATCTACTGGAACTATGCTATTCCAACAACTCGGCAAATCCACGCCACAAAGCCTGATATAGTTCGGCTTGACAAAGAGCTCAAGAGTTTGTAGACGAGTTTTCCCCCCCCGCTGAAAATAATGTGGTGGTGACAGAAGTACAGAGAGGCAAAAATACAAATATTCAATGTTCCAATTGGGGATCCTGTACCCAAATCATAATATTGGGATGATCGTACTAATCATATGATGTTGCTGCCACGATAACTTGAGAACAGAAAGAGCTAGCGACTTGAAATTTTCAGGGTAGGTGGCGCAATCTAATACGACGGACAAGTTCGTTAATGGGCATAATCGGCTCAATGGTTTCCGAGTAATAAGTTTGTTTTCAACCAATATAAATCCGATCAAATTGAAACTTGGTGAATACTTGTAGAATATAAACCTAAGCACGTTTGTGAAATGTTGTGAGAAGAATTTTCAGGTTAGGTTGTGCATCTGAATGCGACATTTGAATTTGTCTAAAGGTATAATCGGCCAAACGGTTTTGGAATTATACCCATCTGAAATGTGGTTATTATTTCCTCAATAACTCGAAAAATGCAAAACCGATATAATTCAAATATGGTTATTAATTGTAGAATGCCAACGCGAAAATTTCGTGAGGATGGTATCACTAGAAAATTAAAAAAAAATTATTGAAAATAATTGAAAAAAGTTATATATGTCAGAAAGTATTCGTCCGGCATCGCTGACATTTTGCAAGAGCCTTCAGAACATAAATTTGCTGCCAAGTTCCAAGTTTGAACACGATCGGATCCATATTGTTGGAGATCCGAGCAGCCTTTTGTGAGTTTTGGGTTGATTTCACAATCACAATCACAAATCTATGGGTGATGATAGCCCTACATAAGTGTCCTGTAGCGGTCAAACCTGGTGTTGAAGGAGATCCTCCTTAATAGGAGCAGGCAACAAAATATTGAAGGGATTTCTATGAACAAGAGTGAATATCTTTGAAAAATAGCGAAGGCGATTATTCTTCAAGAGATCTATGCGCCTACATAGGGGTATTTTTGTTAGAGGGGACTTTTGAAAGGTTATGTATTATTTTTAATATGATACGCTGAAATTATGCTGAAGGCTTCAAAACTCAAATTTAAATCAACCACACTTTCTGATCTTGTGAGGTGAAGGCTCAAGTAATCATTAAAGGATACTGTGGGAGGTATACTCATTATTGAAAGGTTTTTTCTGGGTTTTCTCTCCCAAACTCTGAAAAATATCTATAAAATAAAAATTAATTATTTTGTGATTTGCTTCTGTGTAAGAAACACAAGATATTTGTCAGAAGCAATCAATTGAACAATGTTGCCTAACAAACAACAACGAAACAACATCAACGAAGAAACAACTATATCGTAACGTTTCGGAATCTATATCAGACTTCTTCGTCAGACGCTTAATGAAAATCTTTAGAATTATTTTGTTGATAGTTATTTTGTGAAATTCAAGAATTGATATTTTTCAGAGTTTGGGAGAGAAAACCTAGAAAAAACCTTTCAATAATAGGTGAAGGCTCATTTGTCGATATTAAATCTCGTGATGGGTAGAGAGGCATTTTAGGCCAATTTTTCTATCACTAATGAGAATAAATCTTTATGTTTCACCTCAACACCTTTAGATCTATCAATGGGCATTTATTGGTTAAGAATAAGTAATTGAATATTACTGGAATTCTATTGAATTTCATTCAATATTTTAGTAACTAAACTAATAATTTTCTTTACTTTGATTATTTAAATATGACATTAATTCTAGCACTATTTTTCTAGAATAATTATGTATTCTTCTCCCAAAGAAGAATTGAAGATAGACAATGTGTTAAATTTTTCATCACTGCATTCTATCCTGACTTCACGAAAAACAAATCGGTTCAAGCACTGACGTGAAGTCAGGAGCTTTTGCGCTATTTTGTTCTATTGTCCATTCTCCTGTATTGGACACTCTTAATCGAATTTACCATGGTGAATTATATTGTCTGTTCTCCTGTATTGGACACTCTTATTATTATTCGAATATTATTTCCTCGATAACTCAAAAAACACAGACCCGATCGAATTGAAGCTTGATAACTAATTGTATAGTTATCGACATAAAGAAGTGTGTGAAATTTTGTGAGGACCGTACCACATGAAAATTTTTACAGAATTACGAAAAAATATTATTTTTCTGCAAACGTCAAAAAATGACAAGGTTCGCGCATTGACAACAATATGCGAAGTGACCCTTTTTTTCATTTTCCTTCGTTACCATGACACCGTGCGTGAAGTAGTGTGCGAAATACCTACTTCGCACACTGCATGTAAACTATATGGAATTTTTATATTTTAACCTTTATGTTCCTCGATTTCTCCGGTGAAAGATTTAAAATTACAGAATTGGCCGCATCTGCCGAGTTAGGTGAGGTACTGCTTACATCATCGTCGCTCGAAATTTCCATTATTTCACAGTTATTAATATCACGCACGAAATTGACGCGAATAAAAAGTCACTCCAAAATAATTATCAAGAACTGTCACTTTGAAATAATGGTCAACAAATGCCATTTTATTTCCATAGTTACAGTAATTACTTGATTTGGAAAAACAGTTTAAGCCAGTTCCATACTATTTTTCATATTAAGCTAAGCATGTTACTTATTTTAGAACAATATTTTTGAAGTTTGTAGAAATCATTTTGTTTGCATCTCATGCGCGAAATACTTTGGTGATCTCGACTATTTTTTTTAACTCGGCTGCGCCTCGTTAAAAAAAATCAGTTCTCGATCACCAAAGTAGCATTTCGCGCACTAGATACAAAAATAACTATTATGACACGATAACTTGAGAACGGAAAGTGATAGCGACTTGCAATTTTCAGGGTGGGTTGCGCATCCGAATGCGACATTCATTTTTGTTAATTGGCATAATCGGCCAAATTTTATTGGAGTTATACTCATCTGAAATTTTGTTTGTTATTTCCTGGAGTTAGTTGTGGCGTAAGTTTTTTCGTTTTTCAATTCCAATAGAATACATGTGTCAGAATTAAAAATTCTGTGATCTTTCGTTCATTAAAATGGAATGAAATGTATTCATAAATAATGAAAGCTGAGAAAACGGTATATATCGATGCTTTATTCGTAGTAGTCCAATATAGACGAGTAGACAATAGAACAAACGCGCAAAAGCTACTGACTTCTCGTCAGTATATGAACCAATTTTTTCATTCGACCCAGAATTCGTAATCTGGATAAAAAATAGCACGCTCATCCATTACATTGACTTTGCAATTTTGTCTTTGTTGCTTATTTATTTCCATTACAACTTTTCAGATAAAACAGATAAAACCAGTTTCGTGGGCCGCTCTAAGATCTGATCGCAACTTCTTGAGTCTGTTCAAAGATGGTGCACAAGAATCCCATTTTCCTCCTTCTCTCGACCTGACTACCAGACAAGGTTGGGTTTATTCGGGCTAACCAGCTTTGAGGACCGGCGTACCAAGGCGACATGATAGTAGCTTTCCGAGCAATGCATGGATTCTTCGGCATTGACCTTGGACAGTTATTCCTTCCAAATCGGAACAACCTTCGCGGACACGCTTATAAATTGGCCAAGGAACCATTTCGACCCTCCTGCCGAATGAACTTTCTATCCAACAGAATTTTTGAGGTTTGGAATCGTCTCCCAGGTGCAGTGGTGAATGCAACATCCACCAATGGATTCAAGAACTCTTATGACCAATGCGGTGTTAATTAGTTTCTAGTTTTCCTTTACAATTCTAGCAGAATACTTTTAATTTTGGCTTTTTTGAGTGCATAGTTTCTACCTCCACTCTTATTGTAATTTAATAATAATAATAATAATAATTTTATTGAATGTCGTATCCGCATTTAATACTCTTGATGCCCGCTCAATCAACAGAGCGTTCGTCACAATATCTGAGACTGAAGTCAAACAATAAAATAAGACCTAGGATGATATCAAATTTGTGGTCAAATTCAATTTAGTCCTGTGAACACATTAACTGCAGAAAGATATATCTTTGATTATTGAAAATCGCAATATTGATTTGAGGTCAAAATGTGCCTGCCTCAATTGTACTGGAGATACCCATATACATTATTATCATTTTATTATGATTATTATTATATCCATTTGAAATTTTATTTTTTCTGATATTACCAAACTACAAATCCACCTAACTTAAATCTAGTATTAAGATTTGATATATCAACCCGGTCCCCGTCGGATTACTAGAGGAATAAAAGGTCCAAGCAAAATATTGAAACAAATTGTGTACATACATGTGAACGCGAATGGTGAAAGAGCTGTTATATAATTGTGGGTGAATATTCGAGGAAAATTTGTAAGTATGACACTTCCCTATCCAAGTATGAACACAAAGTAATAGATTTGGATGAAAAATGGTGGTGGCATCGCCAACGCTTAAATTTTTTTACGATGACCGTTGCCTCACTATTGTCCAGCCAGTTCTTCAATTTTGTGCGAAATGTTGCTGAAAGAGCAAAAAATCATCACAATGTCTCAAATACGCACACAAAATCAGGCTTCGCAAGGAGAGTATTCACTCTATAATATTGTTGATCGGATTGAATTCGTTTCAGCCAGACCTATGATCTTGAGTTTATCAATACTTCTCTTTCAGGCAACTGTTAAAAAATGTTAACTCCATATTCGGGACATATTGAATGACTGTGTAACAATTCTCCAGCAACGCTCGAGGAAGTGTTTGAAAAATAGTAAGGCAAACATATATTATATAATAATTAAAGAATGGCGTCCTTTTTCGTTGGTTAACGTCGCTGTGATGAAACATGTTGTGCTAAAACCGCGAAGTAAGTGATAGTGAACCGGCGTGTTTCATCATCGGTTTCCTACCACAGATCTCGAGTTTTGATGCGGCGACAAGAACGGAAAAAATCCAGAAATATAACCATTTAATGCTTTGTTTCCTTGATACACAGAAAAATACATTATTGAATCGAGTATCCAGATATAAAAAAACTATTTGATTGCTTAAGCAGTATTTCACGCGCACTACGAGCTACCAAATCCAATCTTGACAGAACAGCTTGAATTGTTAATAGGTCAATATATGATATCGATAGCATTTGGTATTCAAAAAATCTGCCAAATAAGGTTTATTTATTTAGAGAAACACTGGATGTGTATAGCAGAATAATAAATTTAACGGTTAATATGAATTTGATTGACAATTAAAATATCATCTAGGGTATGTGAAAAATAACCATAGATAAGATACATTTTTGACTGGGAAAAGATGTCGCATTCGAATTTTTTTACGATTTCATGTACGGAAATGGAAGAAACCTCTAACGAAAATCATTACGTGTCGTACAAGGTGATCAACTATGATGATTCGTTTGATGATATGTAGGGCGTGGAAGGACATACACTTCTTGGCCAGCTTGTGTATCCAAACGAGATGTGGAATCTTTTTCATACTACAGTAGCATATTAAATATCCAAACATTCACACGTGAGACGGTGCCGAAGAAGTAACTTGAAGCCGTGGATTGGTAATGAGGAAATGTCTTTAATTGACCACAAAAAATGCCTATGGCAACGATACAAAAAATCTAATGATGAGGAAGATTATAGAACCCACCGTCATTTTTCAAATTATTTGAAAACATGTCTCCGAAAAGCGAGACATGATCATGGAGAAACTGTAGTTATTTCTGATAATCCTAAGAAAGTAGATATATGTTCGTTCTGCACTGAACTCTAAGAAGGCTTAATGGGGAGATATGTGCGTCTGATGCTGAATGTGCTGAGCTTCTAGCTGATGTTGTTTTCAGAATCATATGCTGTTGAACCAACTGTTGTTGCAAATGATGAAGTACCTCATACTTCAGTTAAAACCATAAATAACACTTTGGACGTTGTGTTGTTCACGCAGGAGAATGCCTGGAAGCAGATAAATAAGTTGAAGAAGAGTTCATCACCGGGACTGGATGATATTGGTTTTTTCTTCCTGAAAAGATATGCGGACACTATAAAAGTAACAACACTCTTGTCCACTACAGTTTTTGTCGTCCGACATATGTTTCGGAAACAAAGTTTCCATCTTCAAAGACGAAGCGTTACTAAAGCATGCAATCAATTTCTACATCCCAGTACGGATTGACATTATACCCTTAGTCATTGTATATTGATTATATTGATTAATCAATATACAATGACTAAGGGTATAATGTCTATCCGTACTGGAATGTAGTCATAGATCAATTAGTGAGAATAATGGGTTGTTAATAGGGGTTAGGTCATTATTGAGTAAAATATCCTTTCTTTTATACATTTCGATACCCTCAGTTGTTCCTAGGTACGCTTCAATGGAATTTTACCCGTACTGGAATGTAGAAATTGATTGCATGCTTTAGTAACGGTTCGTCCTTGAAGATGGAAACTTTGTTTCCGAAACATATGTCAGACGACAAAAAACTGTAGTGGACAAGAGTGTAGTTACTTTAATAGTGTTCATAATAAGTCCACAATGAACTCAAAATAGAATAAGATATGCGGATATTCTTTGCCTTCCATTGTCTATGATTATGACGGCATCGATTGGTGGTTGTTGTTTGCCTGATGTGTGGAAGATGGCTTCTCTCATGGCTGTGTATAAGAAGAGAGACGAACTTGATCCTATTCTGGTTATAGAGATATTAGTCTCACTTCAATCCCTTGTAAATTGATGGAGGGCATTATCGATGACGATATGGCGAAGTTAGTGAGTGTTAACGGAGTGATTCCTGGAGAATAACATGGTTTTGTCAAAGGCAAATCTACGACAAGTAGCCTCTTGCAGTATGTAGAAAAATGGACCAACGCCTATGATAAAAAATCCCAACTGATGTTGTATACCTAGATTTTGCTAGAGCGTTTGACAAATTACCAATAAGACGTTTGTTATGTAAGCTGGTGCATCTCGGTTTTCGTGGAAATCTGTTGGCGTGGATTGCGGACTTTCTGGCTAATAGAAGCTTTAAAGTAAGGGTAGGCAGTTTTTACACTGAAGACAGAGTGGTTACAAATGAGATACCACAAGGTTCAGTTCTTGGGTCATTACTGTTTCTACTATTTATATAAGTGATATAGCCACGCAGATTCGGTGCAACAAGTCATTTCATACCGACGATACTAAACCTTACGCAAATCCGTTCACTCAGCAGAAGCAACTTCAAAGTGACTTGAACTCAATTTTTAATTGGTGTACTGTGTGGCTCCAACCTTTAAATATTGAAATGTGTTTTGTTTTACATATCGGTATGAATAATCCCAACTAGAACTACAATTTAAGTGTATTCCAGTTGAGAGTCGTTTCCACGCATGTAGACTTGGAAGTAACCATTGCTGCCGATCTGTCGTGGTCCGAACATATCATTGGAATAAGTAAGCGCTCCAATTATTTGCTATATCTGATACGCAAATGTTTTAGAAACATATAATTTTCAACATCCATGAAACTTTACAAAATATACATTGTAACTGGAATACGCTGGAACCGTTTGGAGCCTCGTTCTTGTCAAGGATGCTAAGATATTGGAAAATGTCCAAGGCCAAGCGACTCGAATGGTATTCCCGAGTAATCGGCCATCGTATCAGCGAAGATTGGACGCGGCAAACCTCACAACGTTTGAGCACAGAAGATTACGCGGCAGTCTTATTTCCACATTGAGTAATGACAACTGCTTGCGTAGACACTTGCTCAAACTGAAGAAGGAGAAGTACATTACCAGGCAGCGAGAACATTTTCTGCCAAATAGAACCTTCAACTATTGGAACATTTTGGCGGAGGGAGTTATTTGTGCGTCATATGTGAAAGATTTGTGAGGCCAAATAGACAGAATTATGATTTCCTAATTTTCCTATAATTTGAATAGCTTTTTCATTTTGTTCAATGTCTAATAATGATAATAAAATACAATGTATGGTACGGAAATGTGGTATCTACTTTTCGGAAAAAAAGATTGTTCCTTGTACTGATTCTTCACAGTGTACAACTGTGGTAGTTTGCACTTCTTATTATTTGTGTTCTGTGCTGTGAACCACAGAACTCAAATAATGAACTGTGAACTCCAGTATCTGGGATGGCTTCAAGGAGGCTCCTGCAAATTTCTTGCCCAAAGCATTCCTTGCGTTTGTTTCAGATGGCAAGGCCTTCCGTTATCAGGAGATCAGGAGTTTCATCCACCTCCCAACAGAATCTGCACTCGTCAGTTTCTGCTAGCCCTAATCTCATCATATGCTTCCTAAGGCCGCAGAGTCCTGTGAGGAAACTTGTGAGGAGGTGCAGCGCGTTCTTTTGCACGTATGTTCTCATATCTATTCACGCCTCACACACCCACACGAAATACTGCATGAAACTTCAAACCGTCTTTTATAAATCGAGTAGTAGATTTCAATTATATCGGATCTATATTATTGGAAATATTAGGAAAATTAAATGTGGCTTGACGGTTTGCGACGGTTAGTTTCTGAAAAATAAAATTTTTGAAGAAAAATTTTTAATTTATTTTCTAGTGGTACGATCCTCATAAAACTTTGCAAAAATTTACAGGTCGGTATTATACAACTAAATTGAGATAAGTTTCAATGCGATTGGATCTGTGTTTTTTGAGTTATTGAAGAAATAACAATAAAATTTTCTATGGTTACAACTCCGGAACAGTTTTGTCCATTATACCGATTAACGATTTTAAACGTCGCATTTCGATGCGCAACCTACCCTGGAAATATCAAGTCACTATATTTTTCCGTTCGATAGTTATCGAGGCAACGGACGTCCGGATAGAATCAAATTTGACCTCAAACTCGTTATCAGTGAGTCGAACCTAAACACATTTTCGGCAAAAAATTCAAAAATTACTGACATTTATTTAAAATTATAGAACGTTGTTCCCTCGAACATACAAGCTAAAAATCCTGCCGAAGATTAGAAAAATTACAGTTCACTAATAAAGAACAGGAAGCCCATTGGATTCCGAGCTACTTTTTTCAGAGAGTAGTTACAGGAGACTGACTATTCGGTATGGCACCATAATAATATCATATTAGGTACTTATTAAAAGATATCTGTTAGAACAAGACAATAAACGCTTCAAATCATCCACTTATATTGAAAATGTATTTCAAATATTCTTTTTCGGGGTCTTTATGTGCCACAGCCCTCTGGTAATTATTGTTTCAATAATTTATCGGAAGACTTTTATATATTTCATGTATTGTATGAGGATAGATGTGCATACTTATTATAAATTGACAGAATTAAATATATTGCCATAGTTAATTTGGTATTTCATGATCTAATCAAAGCACAGAGTCCCCTGTCACATTACAAAAAATCGATTCAAGCACTGACGTGAAGTCAGGAGCTTTTGCGCGTATGTTCTATTGTCCATTTTCCTGTATTGGACAACCTTAATCGAATTTACCATGGTAAATTATGTTGTCCATTCTCCTGTATTGGACACTCTTAATTCGAATTTACCATGGTAAATTCGAATTAAGTGAAAGAATTAAGAATTGTGACTACATTGACATAATATCGCTGGTCGGGAAAAAGACTATTACAACTCAAAAAATGCCATTTTTAGATTTAATGGCGTACCAACTCAAAATTATGCGGAGAATCATGTTCAATAACAAATTAACTCGATTTGGCGCCCCCAGAGCGCATTATTGCAAACTATTGCAACTCCCCGACTCTTCTCACTGCGTCGCCATGAAGACTATCGCATTTCAGTTATCGTTAATCTGTCACCAGAAGATTATTGTTTATCTGGTTCAAGACTATCACAAGTCAAAGTTTCACCTCCAAAAATTGGTTCAAGCACTGACGTGAAGTCAGAAGCTTTTGCGCGTATGTTCTATTGTCCATTCTCCTGTATTGGACACTCTTCTTAATCGAATTTACCATGATGAATTCTATTGTCTATTCTCCTGTATTGGACACTCTTCTCAATCGAATTCACCATGATGAATTCTATTGTCCATTCTCCTGTATTGGAGACTCTTCTTAATCGAATTTGCCATGATGAATTCTATTGTCCAGAATGGACAATAGAATTCATCATGGCAAATTCGATTAAGAAGAGTCTCCAATACAAGAGAATAGACAATAAAAATCATCATGGTGAATTCGATTGAGAAGAGTGTCCAATACAGGAGAATAGACAATAGAATTCATCATGGTAAATTCGATTAAGAAGAGTGTCCAATACAGGAGAATGGACAATAGAACATACGCGCAAAAGCTTCTGACTTCACGTCAGTGCTTGAACCAATTTTTTTCAAATCAAATCCAAAAGCTCTCAAAAAATCACCCGTTATTACATAAAGATATATTCTCATTAGTGATAGAAAAACTGGCCTAGAATTCCTTTCTACCCATCACGAGATTTAATATCCACAAATGAGCCTCTCACCTTACAAGATCAGAAGCCTTCTGCAAAATTCAAAGGTCCCCTCTCGCAAATATACTCCTCTGAAGGCACATGGATCTCTTGAAGAAGAATCGCCTCTCTATTCCTCAAAGATATTCACTCTTGTTCATAGAAATCCCTTCAATATTTAGTTGCCTCCTCCTAAGGAGGATCTCTTTCAAAACCAGGTCTGACCACTAATGTAGGGCTATCATCTAATCTCCTATAGATTTGTGATGAAATAACACGATTTTACCATGAATATATATGTATAATAATATGTCATCATGACATTCATATTTTATTTTTGGAGGTTCTCGCAAAAATACGACCATAGACAACATATCATACGACGATTCGCATCCACCTACCGAACTCACAAAAGGCTGCTCGGTTCTCCAACAATATAGATCCGATCGTGTTCAAACTTGGAATTCTGCAGTAGAGTTAGGTTCTGCAGGCTCTCCCAAAATTTCAGCCATGCCGGACGAATAGTTTATGATATATAGAATTTTTTTCAATTATTTTTAATTATTTTTTTTTGAATTTTCTAGTTATACCATCCTCACGAAATTCTGCAAAAATTTTCGCGTTGGCATTCTACAACTAATAACCATGTTTGAATCCAATCGGTTTTGTATTCTTTGAGTTAATGAGGAACAAAAAACATCCAAATTTCAGAAAATTTCAGATGGCTATAACTCTAAAACCGTTTGAACGATTATGCTCATAAGCAAACTCAAATGTCGCATTCAGATGCACAACCTAACCTGAAATTTTCAAGCCGCTATCTCTTTCCGTTCTCAGGTTATCGTGACAACAAAAATATTTTTTAATAATTTCTTAATAATTTTCTAGCGATTCGATGCTCACAAAATTTCATAAACGTGCTTAGGTCTATATTCTACAACTATTCACCATGTTTGAATCCAATCGGTTTTGTATTCTTCGAGTTAATGAGGAACAAAAAACATCCAAATTTCAGAAAATTTCAGATGGCTATAACTCTAAAACCGTTTGGACGATTATGCTCATAAACAAACTCAAATGTCGCATTCAGATGCACAACATAACCTGAAATTTTCAAGCCGCTATCTCCTTCCGTTCTCAGGTTATCGTGACAACAAAAATATTTTTTAATAATTTTTTAATAATTTTCTAGCAATACGATTCTCACAAAATTTCACGAACGTGCTTAGGTCTATATTCTACAACTATTCACCAAGTTTAAATTCGATCGGATTTATTTTGGTTGAAAACAAAATTATTACTCGGAAACCATTGGGCCGATTATACCCATTAACGAACTTGTCCGTCGTATTGGGATGCGCAACCCACCCTGAAAATTTCAAGTCGCTGGCTCTTTTCGTTCTCAAGTTATCGTGGCAACGGCCGGACGGCCGGACGGCACCACAGAATTAAATTTCACATTTGGGCAAAACTATAACGCGTATGTTCCCCAGAACATACGCGCAAAAACCAAAAAGGATCAAACAATTCAAAAGTGTGGCAATCAATTCCCAAGTGATTCAAAGCCCATTGACAAAAACAAAGCTCGTTAGTAGTTGGTGAGAGATTCGCGTTTCTTTTTTTATTTTTGGAAAATTAGTTTATTGAAAATTCATTAAAACTCAAAATTATTCAATAAACCTTCGGTTCCAAACGGATCATATCTCGAGAAATTAATGAAAGGTTTCGGTGAATATTATTACATCTCAAAATTGGGGGTACAAAGAATCAGAAATGGGGTTAAAAAATACTACAATTGACGTTAGTACAAGTTTTTGTTGCAATCTGATGAATAGTTCACGAAAAAAAAATTTTTTTTTCGAAAAAATTAAAAGAAATATTTTTTTAAAAATTACCAACATTTCGATCATAACAGAATTTTGCCAAAAGTTGCGCGTTTATATCCTCGAACTGACTACCAAGTTTCGATTCAACATCTTCTTTAGTTCTTGAAATATCAGGGAAATAACCTCAAAATTTTAAATGTCTATAACTCCTAAATCGTCCGGCCGATTTTGCCCGTTAACGAACTTAACCGTCGCATTTTGATCAGAAACCTACCCTGAAAGTTTGAAGTCGATAGGACCTTCGGTGCTCCTGTTATCGTGCCTACGGCCGGAAAACCGGCCGGCCTGCCGGCCGGCCGGCCGGACGGCACCCAAAAATCTGACACCGGATTCGTGATCAGGGAGTCCGAATTAGTCTATTAGCCAATTTTCAGCTCGAAATTCGAAAATTACAGACATTTGGACGAAATGATAGGACGATGTTCCCCTAGAACATGCGCCCAAAAAGGGGGTTGCCAAGGCGATAGTGTGAAGTGAACATAGCATATATAGTTTCATGATGTCCTGTTGGTTATTTTATAGCAGATAGCTACCCATTTTGAAGGGTAATTAAATAACACGTTATCAAAACTTCAATCCGCTGTCCTGAAAAATAACATTTTCTGAGTCATAGTCTTTTTCCCGACCAGCGATATCTTGACAAGACTGTAATTTAACGGAACCTGCAGTAACTTTCCAATACCCAACAGATGAACTGGAAAGTATGGTAATTTCTGGATGTGTGAAAGAAGATGGAAGTATTATGGAACTTCAAATGTTTCCTTTTCACACACCGGCTGATGAGAGATGCGTTAAGCTAGTTACAGAATCGTCTTCAGCAGTTTGTGGACACGATACAACTGTTCTGCACAATTACAAAATTATATAAAAATAAAATATTTTCGCCTTTTTTGTTCCACCCTACTACATAGGATTACATGAAGAAATGCAGTCCATAATTTTATTTTTAATAATGAACTTATGGCAGGGGACCGTGCTTAAAAATCCTGGACGAAGTTTGATCTGATGATTAAAATGGAAAAAATCGATCTTAGGTAGGTATTATTTATTCCGCAATACAGTGAGTTAATTATTTATCTTCTTATAATGCATAACATTCTATCAGAAATAAATATTTTTAAATATTATCGCGTTAATTTTAGGAATGGGGCTGCACAAGTGACTGGTTTTTAACGGATTCAGAATTTTTAATTAAAAAACTATAATTCATACCAATGTAACTGCTCTTAAGTAAATGAAATATTCCTGCGCTTGTGATTTGAGATATTTTAATTTATTTATTTTATTTTATCAATACTAACTGAAAAATTGATCCATACAGCCATTTACGAGCTTACAGAGAATCACCCATATAAATAATAGAGGAAAACATTATTCTATATAATGTTCTGATGAAATATTCTTTGAGTCAGATTTGTATGCACACCTTGTATGTATCGATCATCTTTGTGAAATGACCGTCAGTCCTCCATAGAATGAAAAGTATCATAAACTATGGAATAAAATTTTATCGATCAGAATCCAGTTACTTGGAATGAGTGAGCAGAAAACGTGAGCGCTAGAAATAACATTAATAGGAAGTTGTTCTTTTCACTTCCACTGAATGACACTGTCAACTTCATACGCCGAACAATATGATCCATGAAAGTTTCACGCTCTACTGAACACGGAAGTACAAATAAAATGTAACATACTGCAAACAATTATCCTTCTGAAGTGGCCACTGGTTCGCATTTTATCGTAAACTCTTTAATTATAGTTGAAACAGTCTGAACTAAATATAGCATTTATTCCGGTTCCACTGGTGCTGCGATTCGACATACGGGCTTTATTTTTATTAATTTATTTATTCAATATGGTTACAAGGCTAGAAACCCATCTACATGGATACAAAATAAAATCTGATATATTGTAGATACGTGCTATATGCAATGGGGTACAAAGTTTTCTATTCACGGAATAATACAAAGATGAGTCTTATTCGAAGGCTTTAACTATTTTGAATGCAAGTTCACCTCAAATTATTTTATTCACATCGCGGTAGTTATAATGGTTAATACAAATTAGATGAAACTGACGATTCTTCACGTTACAATCGAAACGTTCGGGTAATAGGTATCTTGCATGAATTTTTTTTTATTATTGGAATGGATTATTATATCCATAAGAATACTGAAAAAGTTCAACCGCCGTCAAAAATTTCAATTTTCAACGAGAAAACGATCATTCAAATCTGTCATATCCGTCATATCTACTCTCACTCTCTTCTCGAGTCCGTTTCACTCATTATTTCAGTGTAACACAGCTCCCTATAAAGGGCTCGTAGTCAGCATTGCCTCAATTGGCTGTAACAAGCAGATGGTAAATTTTGATTACGTCATCCGTCATAGCAACGATTCACAAGCGTTTCAACTCATTGAAATTGCTTCTGAATTTACCGATTTTCAATACCGAAATATTCAAATCTTATAAATTATGAAAGTGTATGAGGGCATACATGATGATCTGGTATTGAAGTAAATTCAGAAAAACATAAAAAGATGGTACTTCGTGTTACATGCAAGAGGCCTATTGTATCTGGCTTATATTTTTGGCGCGCTGTTCAGGTGAACAAAGTGCCTATCATTTTACACCGATGTCTGTATTTTTAGAATTTTTGGCCGAAAATGATCTCAAACGATTGGGCTCGACTCATTGAAGAATAATCCGGTGTCAAATACAATTCTACCCGTCCGGCCGGCTGAAAGCACGATAAATCTCGAACGAAATGAGTAACAGTGTTGAAATTTGCAGATTAGTTTTGCAGCTTAGATATATCGATTAAATTCGTTAATGGGCAAAATCCACATAATGGTTTCGGAGCTACTGCCATTTTTAATTAATGCATTTTCTAGGAATATTTCCGAAACTTTTTTAGAATCACGACCTTTATATGCATAGAAAGTTCTGTATCTATCGTTCGGCTACATACAAACTGGAAAGAAAAATGTAAAAAATTTTGTAAATTTCATTTTCGAAATAACACGAAAAATCTTGTTTTGATTTTCCACCCCATGTCAATTCTGTGAGTGTGCAAATGTGGACCTTAGGCCAATTTTGAAATTCATGGTGCCACATTTTGCGCATGAGCAGATGGGACGTGATTGAACTGCTGGGTCTTGAGATGGAGGATGCTATTCCTCCATAAAATCCTGTTGCAAGGGTCCGCGCATGCGTGGATTAAACTGGTGTCGGAGAATCGGAGTTTTATGTGAGGTGTGTTATTTTGATAGGACTCTCAGGTACGAGTGGAATGCGCATGCGCACAGGAGAAGTGGCTATTTTTGGGTTGTATGGGTTATGTGAGAGTGTTTTGCTTCTAGTGGTCATGGGTCTGGTGATGAGCCGATATTGTGAGGTTTTGAAAGAAAATTCATAGCAATTATGAGCACGGAAAAGTCAGTATGCGGGAAATAGCGCTGTCTCCGAGTTGTAGTGTCCACACCGTGGTCCTGGGTCCAACTTTGAAATTCACTTTGCACTATCGGTGACGAGTGAACTGCGCATGTTAATAAGTAAGCTGGCTGATTATGGTGTTGTATGTGATTGCAAGTGGATCAGTAAACCCGGGTCAATAAATGCACTGGTTTCCTATATGGGGTATTCTGAAATCCGTTCAATGCGACGTCTGCCAAGAGCATAAGGCTGGCCGTTTAGTGATGCCGTATTCGCCCGAATAAGCAGTCGTCTGACCCACGTCCGACCACGACCGGTTGATCGCAATACACCCGACCAGGTAGGATGAATGCGGCCAAATTTAGATCGGATTAGTCGGACGAATGCGAACATATTTCAACCGACTGTTGACAGTATTGACGTTAAATTGGAAATTTTGTTTTGTTATTGTTATGTTTCTAATGCTGGGGCCACACTTGCAGGCGAACATTTTTACGACTTCATCGCGATGAAAACATTGCGAAGTTTTCGTCGCAATGTTCTTGTCTACATCTGCAGTCAACGTGACCTGACGATTATTCTTGAGAATTTAAATGGAGGAAGCAGTGGTATTCTATTATATGTGATTGAATAATTATCTTCTACAAGTCGTTTTCTGTGAAATCAAACATGCACTCAAAATCTGTAGCGCTACTGAACTGAACACCGAAGTCGAATAAAAAACCCTTTCAATCAAGCCAGTTTACCGACAGCCTGGCGAAGTATATTTATCTTCATCGGAACACATCACGATTCGACGAAGTACCCGGCCACACTTGCAGCGAAAACGCGAATATTCGCAGAATCACGATAGTGTGGCCCCAGCATAACTAAATAGAATACGAACCTCCTTTGAATAATGGCTTGCGAGAAACTCAGGAGGTATACAATTTTACAAAAAATATAAATCACTATCCATTTTGTTCGTGAATTAATATTTCTTGCCTATGAAATTGATTGACATTCAGCACACTATTGAAGTTGAGGTTATAAACCTTTTCGTTTCATTGGAAGTTGGGTGCAGTGGACGAGCAGATATCGGAAGTCCAACTCGGCCATTTAGTCGGCCGGGTTGATACTCGGCCGAATACGGTTCCAATGGACGACCAACCGAAGGTTTGTTTCATATAAATACGGTTCCGTTTGGAACGCCTCGGATCCTATTAGGTTGCTGGCGACAAGTGTGAAATGGTGCTTCGGTTTAAATTCCTTACCGAATAAATATCAGCTCCCTCGATATGAGGATGTTTAATACGGTTTCAAATAGGTCTGAATGCAGGTAACATAAATCGATGCGTTCACACAAACACGGTTCTGTTTCGGTTTTAACCTGAAAGTTTCACCAAATTGAAGTAGGTACATATTTTTGAAAGTTGTTGTTGTTCAATTATTTATGAAGATAGAAAATAGTGTAGAATGCTTAAAATTCTAGCAATGAATTCTAGTATTTTTCCTTGTTTTTTTTCTTCTATAGAGAACAAACATGGTAACAACTTCTCTTCATAATTCTCACATTTCACTAGCGCTTAAGCTTGCATGTCCCTAGAAAAAACAAAACCTAATAGCGTCCGCAAACGGGCATACCGAATTGACGCGATTCCAATCCCCTGGGTTCCTTTCCTGCACTACGATCGGAATCAAAGCTAAACCTCCATGACTTCAGCTACATTCGAACTACTCGATCATTCTTCTTCCATGCAGGACGCGTCAATCGTAGACACCACAGACATTAATGGATACGCTGTTGGAGACAATTGTAGTAATCGTCCGAGCTTGGTTCCCGAGATTGGTTCCCATGGAAACCAATGATATTGGAATCGCATCAATTCGGTATACCCGTGCGCGGACGCTCTAATATGATTCATTTGATAAAAGTGTGTGTGTGTGAAAGAGTTTCATTCATTTTCGGTTACACAGGCTTCATACGTTAGGTTGATCGTTGACCCCAACGATATTCGCCCAACGAGTGGATCGAGAAATTTGTATTGGCCCCAAAATTGACGTCAATATGGGTTATTAGCCGTTGAGGGTCGGTTTCATCAATGGAAATTGCCCTAACAATCGCGATCATTGCACACGTTGGGTTAAAATCAGTGATGTGCAGCGCGCATCGAGTATGTACGTCGAATAAAAACGATATCGTCATCTACAAAATCACCACCTGCATGGCTAAATGAAAAGGTTTTTGAATTTTATAGATTTCTTGTTGAATCAGGTGTGATACCCTCGCAGTTGAATGAGCAGTCGTAAAATTTAAAGGGTACATAGATGGAACCGTGGTCACTTCATCCAACATTATCAACCACTCCCCTGGTTACTGCACGGAAAGTCGCTCGGCTAGATTGGTGCTATGAATTCAGGGTTAGATACAACCCCAAGATTGAATTTCTTCCTGGTAAACGGAATTTCATGTGGACATGATGACGAAACCACTTGTATTACCCTCTCGGTATCGATAGATAGATCGATCCTGGAATAGCAAAAATCATGCGAAAAAGCAGCTTGTAGTTCCAGCCCAAGAGAAAAATAGAGTGATTACTCCTCATTTCCATTTATGCACAGCGTTTTGAAACAGTTGTTATGGATCTCTTCGGTTCAGTTTCTGAGTCAGATGATGGAAACCGATGGATTTTCATTATTGGAGATATATCCACAAAGTGAGCTGAATTATTTACATCAGATAGGGCAACTGCTGATTGCTGCGACGGAGAAATTTTAGAAGCAGTGTTCCTACGATATGAAATTCCTCGCAAGTTGATATCTGATAATGTTTCAGAAGTGATGTTGATATCTGATAATGTTTCAGAAATAATGCTATAAATGTGTTTCATGTTGAATGTGAATCAATTTCATATTCCTGTCTACCATCTAGAGGCGAACATGATAGAGAGAAAGAACAGAGATTTGAATCTACGACTTGAAATATGGGTTAATAATATACATATTCTGGAATATACAGGATGAGTCTTTAAGTTGTACATTAATTTTGACCATGGATTCCTCTCAACAAATGACACACCTTTTTGATTTACCATTTTTCCAGATTCGTCTCAGGTAAAAACACAGAAACACTTACTGGATTCAATATCGCCTAATTATATGAAAGATTTATCATCTGATGCTCGAAATTCAATGAAATTGTCTAAGAAAACTTATTTACTCACTTAAGTCTTATGATATGGTTTTAAATAATCTTTATGCTGCATTTTTGAAAAAAAGTCTTCCCGAATATTAAAACACTGACTCCAACTTAATTTTCATTGAATATCCACAATACCTCCATCGCCATTTCTGACATTCATTAAATATTTTAATTAGCATCATATAGATGACTTTATGAACCATTTTACCACTTTATAAACAACTACAATTATTATAACCTCTATCAGTCTATGGCCTATAGATAGCATAGAACCTACTCTTATTATGTTTATCAAGATAACAACAACAGTTCACAATTAACCAATTTTTCATATGTCATATTTAACAAGCAGATTAACGGAATTCGGGTATCACAAATCTTTTCGATTATATCAAAACCCAAGATCCTTAGATAAGAAAACTTTCGATTTCTCGAATAGTATAATAATATTTTTTATCTGTGATAAAAGCAGACACAGAAATTTACTTATTATTAGAACATTAGGTTAGCCACAGAATATATCGTTCGGTGAGGTTCGCGTGTTATAATTCTGTAGATCCAGATTAACAATTTGTCGTCAATAATAATTGGGTTGGATATGTGGAATGATAATCATAATTGATATTTAGCATTTTTAACACAATGAAGAAATTCGTTTTATATACACTATTGGGGATAAATAGAGAAAAATTCAGAGATTAATACAGATAATGGAAATATGAAAGAACTTAATACAGATCATGGAAAGGCAATTCATCAATTTCCCAAAAGATAACTCTACCCTGCGATTCAAGTTCTTTGAATAATGATTGCCGTTTTCTACCGCCTATAACCGGTTTCAAGTTGTTTGAATTGCAGGTGAAATTGCACAATTCTCAAAAAAGGTGAAATTTTAAACTAATCATTCATCAAAACATTGAAAACTAGATATTCTTAAGTTATAATATTAACTGATCCCATCTAAGATGGTAATATAAGCAATCAATTGGCGAACGAACGAGATTGAATTGACATAAAGATTATGCGGGATGAAGAGATTGCCATACATCTTCTATAAGTGTCAACTTTCAGATCAATATTCAGACTAGGTCTTTATTCGAACGCAGATCATATGTTATTATATTCCAGGTCCGGATTGATAAAAGTAGTTAAATTTCTGGAATTTTTATCATATTTTATGGCATTCAATTAAGAATATCTCTAAATTGGTATGTTTTAGGAGAATTGTAGAAGAATAAATTATTTTTCCAAAATGATTGAGTAATCTTAAAATGACGCGAGATAACCTTCACCTGCTTTCATTATACTGAGTCTATAACGGCGAAACCAGTAGAAGTAGGAAAAAACTGTTAACTGGAGATTATATCATATCATAGTTATAGAAAACTTCACATCAAATTTCATTTAATTCTGAGTAAGTGTGTCAAAGCTACAAAAGGAAAACTGATAATTTTTTCAAATTTTGCTCACGAAAATCCGCAAAAATTTGGTCGTTGGCATTCCACAACTACTTACCATGTTGGAATTGAATCGTGAATCGGATTTGTATTTTATGAGTTATTCAGGAAATAACAACAAAATTTGAAATGGGTTTTAACGAACAGATGTCGTATTCAGATGTTCAACCTTCCCTGAAAATTGCGAGTCGCTGTCGTGGTAATGGTCACCCATCCATCGACCTAAATTCAGTAGATAAACCTTTCATCTAAATTATCATTTCGATAGAAATGAAAAAAAAATGGGTTCAAGCCCTGTGGACAGGAGCTTTCTGGCGCTCTAGTTCAAACAGACAAATTATATCTGGTATTGGTTTCTCAGAGTTGGGAATTATATCAATGTATTCATATGATAGAACTGCATCATAAAGGAAATTCAATTCAAATAATAGTTTATTTATCAAGATTAAATGAGCAATCATGAGAATGAGAACTGCACCACATTTTCAAATTTTTTTTTGACACTTTGCGGTAATCTGGTCAATACAAAACTTCACATGCGTATAAAGGTCATGATTCTACAATTTGGTGCTAAATTTCAGATAGATCGAGTGATCGGTTTCGGAAATATTCATAAAAAATATTTTTACTAAAATCGGCCATAACTCCGAAACCCCTTGATGGTTTTCGCCCATTAACGAACTTGTCCGAGATATTTACGCTCCAAAACCACCTTGCAATTTTCAATCCGCTAACTCCTTTCGTTCGAGAGTTATCGTGCCTACGGCCGGTCGGCCGGCCGGACAGAATCGATTTCGCACTCGGATTCTTGATCAGTGAGTCGAACCAAATCATTTGAGACCATTTTCAGCCAAAAATAGAGCAATTTCGACTACTGGAATCGATGCCAGTACCTTCAGCTTGTAAACCCGACAAAACAGCCTCTACGCCTCTATATTTGGGTTTGTATAAATTTAAGGTGAAAGGTGAATTTGAAGGAATTTTATCACTTTTCAGCACAATTTCAGAGAAATATCATCACGTTGCTGCTCGATTTCCAGTATTTCTTCAATAACTCATTCATATGTATAGATCATATCATGTTCATTCACAAATTCGAAACATAACTTTAGAATTAGGATTTGCCCTCCCAAAATTTCAGCAATTATTTCTGAGATACTTAATATTTTTGCACGCATATGTTTAGTAGTTTTTGGCGCTCTTGTTCCTCGGAACAGAGTGCTTATCAATTTGCCCAAATGTCTGTAATTTTCGAATTTTTGGCTGAAAATGGTCTCAAACGATTTGGTTCGACTCACTGATCAAGAATCCGTGGTCAAAATTCATTCTGTCCGGCCGGCCGTAGGCACGATAACTCTCGAACGAAATGAGCTAGACAGTTGAAATTTTCAGAGTAGGTTTGGGAGATAAATATCTCGGCTAAGTTCATTATTACGCAAAATCAGACAGATGGTTTCGGAGTAACAAAAAAAAAATTTTTTACATGACAAATTCCAAATTATCGGAGATATGGTTCTTCGAAACTTCAATAATAAATCGTATTTCTACGTTTTCACAGAATTATTTAGTTATTCTATGTATGAATTATGTCAACTTATTTTCCGGAGACATGACATTGTCTAATTCATTTCAGCAATCGTAGAATTATGAGAATTATAATATGATATCATACTTTTTGTTGGTTCATATTTTAATGCCGATGGTCAATCCATATGATGATGAGAATGGTAATGGTAAGTTAATAATATTGTGTTCAGAATATCTTCAGTGAAAACAAAACTGGAATATTGGTGTATTGGAGTATTGGAGTGGATTTGGAAAAAGGATATATATGAATGAATATCTCGGATGAGTTCGTTGTTGGGTAGAATTTGTCTATTGGTTTTGGATTGATAATTTTTGGCACTCTTGTTGAATATAAATTTTTCTATGATGTTTGAATTCAATTTCTGCTAAGATGAAGTTCTTTAATAAGAATCCATCGATATAATTCCCAACTCTGAGAAACCAATACTTTCGGAGATATAATTTGTCTGTTTTTACAAGAGCGCCAGAAAGCTCCTGTCCACAGGGCTTGAACCAATTTTTCTTTTTAATTTTCTAGTGATACGATCCTCACGTAAACTCGGAAAACGTTAGACCGATTATACTCAATAACAAACTTGTCCGTCGCATTTAGATGCGCAATCTATCCTGAAAATTTCATGTCGCTATATCTTTCCATTCGAAAGTTATCGTGGCAACGGCCAGCCCTTATTGAATGACGGCACGCCGTTCCCTAGAACATGCGCGAAAAAATGAATTCACTTATTGCGCGTAGGTTCTGGGGAACATCGCGTTATCATTTTGTCTAAATGTCTGAAATTTTTTAATTTTTTGCCGAAAATGGTCGATTGAGTTCCACTACGTGATGAAGAATTCGAGGACAAATTTGATTCTGTCCGGCCGGCCGTCCGTTGCCACGATAACTTGAGAACGGAATGAGATAGCGACTTGAAATTTTCAGGGTAGGTGGCGCATCTCAATTCGACGTACAAGTTTGTTAATGGGCATAATCGGCCCAATGATTTCCGAGTAATAATTTTATTTTCAACCAATATAAATCCGACCGAATTGAAACTTGGCGAATAGTTGTAAAATACAAACATGAGCACGTGTGTGGAATTATGTGATAATCGCATCACTAGAAAATTTTAAAAAAATTATTAAAAAATATTTTTTATGTCACGATAACCTGAGAACGGAAAGAGATAGCGATAGAAAATTTTCAGGTTAGGTTGTGCATCTGAATGCGACGTTTGACTTTGTTTATAGACATATTCCGCCGAACGGTTTTGGAGTTATAACCATCTGAAATGTGATTGTTATTTCCTCAATAACTCGAAAAATACAAAACCTATTGAATTTGAACATGCTTATTAGTTGTACAATACCAACGCAAAAATTTTTACCAAATTTTGTGAGGATCGTATTGGTAGGATCGTACCTACTAGAAAATTTAAAAAAATCATAGAATATAACAACATACAAACTTGAAATGTATTTGTCGTTGTTTAACAAATGAAATAAAAATGACAAATACGAACCTGCGTTTTTTTTACGGGATGTAACAGAATGAAGACACTGTGTATGCCTGCTGTATTTTGTACAAACCTTTAATGATCCTCATTATTGACAATACAATCATTCAAATTTAAATTAGGGCAGTTCCGAACCTCCCATATCGACGGCTAATATGCAGTACCTCGTATCATTATTTTGAGCAAATATGCAGGAGAGACAAAAAACAAGTAAAAACAAGTATGAAGGTACAATTTTTTCGAATTGTATCTCCTGCATATTTGCCCAAAATAATGATACGAGTACCTGCACTTTAGCCGTCGATATGTGCCCTATTACTCTTTGACATAATTATGTACATCAAAATCAGAAAAACGCCGTATTGTTGAGATACCCGTTCGACAAAACAAATCTAAATCCTACATCATGCGTACGATCACAACAAAAATTCCATGGGCTAATTAAATAATGCTAAGTCCATTTCTATGTTGGTCGTCAAATGTCAGATATCATTGCGTATCCTCATAGATTTATTAGTGAATGGTGGAAATTTTATGAGACGCTTGGATAATTAAAATTATTTCTTTTTGATGCGCTACGTCTAATAGCGTACTTTCGCACTGTTATATATTTCATAAATGTGAATCATAAATCCATATTCATTATGGAACATTTGAAGCTTACGGTTTTCTAAGAGTCGTCGTAAGAAGTTACTCCTACAGGCAACCGTTAATATTCTAGGATTCATTTTGATGCTAACAATAATTCCATGGGGACAAAAGACTAGTTAGATAGACATCTAGGTAGTCAGCGGGCTCCTTTCATGTTACAGTCTGACTATTCGAGGTAAATTGTTGACGTAGTTCTGGCTAGAAATAAACTTCCAATTCTTGAGGTGTTAGAAGGTGTGCGCCCGCCGCCCAGCCCTCTTATATTTCAAAGATACGATAATGAGTTTTCGTCTTTATTGACCTCTAGATGGTGACCTTAATAGGAAGTCCGACCTTCTTGTCTATCCCTGGATACAAGATTGGTGCTTACTACTCTAGGAGCTGCAGAGTTCACGGAGGATGTGCAATATACGTGCTTGCTGATCTCGAGGTTGAACAATTGAGCATTGACAAGTTTTCAGTCGAAATGCACTGCGAAATGTGTGGAATTAAATTTAAGTTCGGTGTGACGTCATTCTGTATTATCAGTGTTTACCGTCCACCTTCCGGCAATATACATATATTTTTAAATACTCTGCAATATGTACTAAATCAGTGTATTTCGATCTTCGGGGTGGTGTTCTTGTGTGGTGACCTGAACGTGGACTACCTGGCTCATGGTGATGTTGCACGACAGCTGCTTGAGGATTTCTTTGTCAGTCTGGACTTATCCGTTGGCTCATTAGAGCCTACAAGAGTTTTTACAAATAAGTATGGTAAGACATCTTCCAGCAAGGTTGATTATATAGTATTTAACACTGATAAATCTCTTGTTAATGTCACTGTTTTTGAACCATTTATAAGTGATCATAGAGCGGTGGTCCTCGAATATTTGGGTTGCCCTGAGAGGGATATATCTCGGGAACCCATAGCAACGAGAGTAATTACACAAAATAATCTTGATCAACTATACTTATTAATATCCAACGTTGATTTCAACAGTATTTACTGTGAAACTGTTGAAGAAAAATTTCAAAGGTTCGTTGATACATTGAAATTCCATATCGATATTGCTTGTCCCTTGAAAAAACTGCGCTCTCAAAATTCTCAAAGACCGCGGTGGGTTAACTGCCGGGTAGTTGAGGCCAGAGACCACTTGAAAAATTTACACTGGTTGACTCTAAATTCGAATAGTTTGATGGTTAGAGATCAATACCGGAAGGCCAAGTCTGATTATGTCCGTTTAGTTAAAAGTTCAACAGGAATTATCTCTTAGAGAGCACAAATGTGAATAAATCAGTTAGTAAGGTCAGAACTCGGCACGGACGGTTCTCATAGGTTGATTAAACTGACTGTCGATGACGGGCAACTTTGTTCACCTCAGGAAGTGGCTGAGGCATTCGGAAAGTATTTCAGTCAGGTGAACGAAATTGCGTTGAGAGACTATTATGGTGGTGCAGTATCAAAAGGGTGCACTTCCCAAAGTTTGATGGGTCATAATTTCTTTTTCTTTCCTGTGCTGCCGGAGGAAGTCTTGTCCACCGTGGGTAGTTTGAGGAATTGTAGTGGCGCTGGTAATGACGGAATATCAACCAGAATTTTAAAATCAATTTGCCCGCTCATTGCCGAACATTTAGCTGATCTCGTGAACGAATCGGTTTCCACTGGCCATTTTCCATCTGTACTCAAGTTAGCTAGGATCTTGCCTATTCACAAGAAAGACGATACCGATAATATGGCAAATTACCGTCCAATATCCATTTTGAGTCAGCTGTCCAAGGTGTTCGAAAGGATTGTATATAAGCGAATGTATGATTACAACTGATTCTCCTAACTCAGGTCAAGCTCTTAGAGCTTATGAGGGGTCTCCTTGTGGAAGACCCAGGAGGATCAGTATAATAATAATAATAATAATAATAATAATATCACACTTTTCCATACTAAGTGGTAGACAGCACGGATTCAGAATTGGTCGATCCACCCAGACTGCCAGCTGCGAATTTGTTGAGTTCATCTACAACTGTTTAGATGGTGGGTCATATGTTGCTGGTTTATTCTTCGACCTTTCTCGGTTTTTCGACTGCCTCAGCCGCGGTTTCATCCTGGACAAGTTGTATCAGATGGGTTTCCGGGGTATATTTCTGGATTGGATCGATAGTTATCTCACCAACAGAAAAATGTTTGTTCGACTCAACAACTGTGAATCTCATGAATATGTGACCAATCTGGGCGTACCTCAGGGATCCGTTCTTGGACCGCTGCTCTTTTTACTTTTTATTAATGAGTTGCCAGATCATATTAAAGCCTCTGTCATAACTCTTTTTGCTGACGATACTTCAGTTGCAATCAGAGCAGGTAGTTTACTTGAACTTGAATCACTCTGTGAAACTGTAATCCAGAGCTTTATTAATTGGTGTCAAAAGAATTCAATGATTGCAAACTTAAAAAAGACCGAAATCATGAAATTTCAAATTCGTGATCAAGCTACCGAACCTTTTGTTGTTCAACATCAGAGTGGTGATTTACAGTCGACTGAATATGTGAAATTCCTGGGCTTGTTTTTGGACCCAAATTTGAGATGGCAATATCATGTTAACCATGTTTGCAAAAAAATTAATAGTTCATACTATGCATTATTGCGTCTCAAGAGTGCACTTCCTGCTGATGCTCTGCTAGGGATTTACTATAGTATGGTTTACAGCCATTTAAGCTATAACGTGGTTTTATGGGGTAACTCAACTACAAGCATTCGTGCATTTAGAGCCCAGAAAAAACCATTCGGCTAATTTATAACTTAAGACCTCGTAATTCATGTAGACCAGTTTTCAGGGAACATAAGATTCTGACATTTCCCTCTATATATATTTTGCAGTGCCTCCTTTATATACGTCTGAATATTTATTCGCAAAATAAGTGTTCAGATTTCCACAATTATGAGACGAGACATAATAATATACTGTGCATACCAAGACATAATACTACCAAATATGAATTGTCACCTTCTTTCACAGGTATAAAACTTTATAATAAATTGCCAAACGAATACAAAATTATGAATGATAGGCAGTTCAAAAGGGAAATGAAATTGTTATTACTAAGACACTGCTTTTATAGTGTGGATGAGTATCTTTTGTGTTCATTTTGATTTTTTATTGGTCACTCTTTTTTTCTCTTGCTTTTTAAATTTTATTTAATATTGAGTTATCTATAACCTTAACATGTCCTATACATTGTAAAAGTGTCTGAAAGGATGAAATAAATATTATATTATTATATTACAACGCTAGCGAAACTCAGCTGTCGTTGAAACCACACCAGAAGGTAGACCTCATCTACACCTACCTAGTTCCCCACTACCTGCATCAGTTAGGGTTGGCAGTACCCGCAATAACGCAGATATGAAAACTGGACCAGGCCGTACATGTAGTAATAAAGAAAATTTTGCAACAGTTAGTAACAGACAGCCTGTTATATTGTTGCTAGGGCATCCAATCCAGCAAATGCTGGATCCCGCTGAAATTCTGCGGGATCAACATTGCGAGATTTTCCGTGCGGGATCTGCGGGACTCAATATTACAATTCCGTATTCGACAATGAATGCGCAAACGTCCCAGAAAAAGAAAAAGTACTTTTTCGTCCGCTGTGGTTATTATGAATACGGCATGACACGGTTCAATATTATTATGAGGGGTCTCCTTGTGGAAGACCCAGGAGGATCAGTATAATAATAATAATAATAATAATAATAATAATACAAAAATAAGTGTATACCTATATCTTCTTATATATAAAAATGAATTGCAAAATGTGTTGGTAAGCGCATAACTCAACAGTGCCTGGACCAATTTTGCTAATTCTTTTTTTTAAATGTTCGTTGAAGTCCAAGGATGGTTTTTACGGGGGAAAAATTTCGAATAATTGCCTGGAAAACCCTAAAAACAGCCCTTTTTTTCCATACAAACGTTTTCTAACTAAAATGTTGAGTCAATTTGAACTTTATGGCTATTCAATAAAGTTAGAGTTGGAGTGGCGTTGAAGTTAGCGTTGGGGTTGGAGTTGAACTTGAAATTGGACTAGGCATTGTGGTAGCTTTGGTTAAGGAGTTGGCGTTGTAATTGGATTGGAGTTGGAGGTGGAGATGGAAGTGGAAATGGAGTTGGAGTTTGAGTTGGCGTTGAAGTTGGCGTTGGGGTTGGCGTTAGGATTGGAGTTGGCCTTGTAGTTGGGGTTAGAGTTGGTGTTGGAGTTTGCATTGGAGTTAGCGTTGGGGTTGGAGTTGGAGTTAGCGTTGGGTAGGCGTTGAGGAGGCAGTACGAAGTCTGCCGGTTCAGCTAGTTCATAAAATAAAATAAAAATTCATAAAAGTATGTAGAGGTCGACGAAAAAATGAAATATGCACCCTGGCGAAAAACTGTCTATTTCCTCGCCTGCTTGCTATCTTCGGCTCCTCCTCGCATAGCCTTCGCAGGCCCGACAATAATAGGCAGATTTTGGTCATTGGTACATAAAAAACCTTATATGCTACTACTAAAGTATGTTTTTAATTGCATAAGACCTTTTTGCGCATGAAGAATTCGAGGTGAAATTTGATTTTGATTGAATGGCACCTGGGATCGGAACGAGATAGCGACTTGAAATTTTCAGGGTAGGTGGTGCATCCCAATAAGACGGACAAGTTCGTTAATGGGCATAATCGGCCCTATGGTTTTCGAGTAATGAGTTTGTTTTCAACCAATACAAATCAGATCGAAATGAAACTTGGTCAATAGTATATATGTAGAATATAAACTTGAGCACGTTTGTGAAATTTCGTGGGAATCGTATTAATAGAAAATTTAAAACAAATTATTAAAAAGTATTTTTATGTCACGCCAACTTGAGAATGGAAAGAGATCGGCCAAACACTTTTGGAGTTATAGCCATCTGAAATTTGGTTGTTGTTTCCTCAATAACTCGGAAAATACAAATCCGATTAAATTCACACCTGGTTATTAGATGTACAATGCCAACACAAAATTTCTTGCAAAATTTCGTGAGGATTGTATCACTAGAAAATTTTTAATAAATCATTGAAAATTATTTATATATCAATTACTATTGGTCAAATATCTCTGGAATTTTGCGAGAGCCTTCAGAACCTAACTCTACTGCCAAGTTCCAAGTATGAAAACTCGGATATAATATATTGTTGGAGATTCGAGCAGCCTTGTGTGAGTTCAGTAGCTGGATGGGTGACCGTTGCCTCGATAGCTGTCGAACGAAAGGAGATAATTTTCAGGGTATATTGCATATCTGAATGGGAGAGTTGAGTTCGTTTACGGGCATAATCGGTCCAAGTGTTTCGGAGTTATACCCACCTGGAATATTATTTCCTCGATCACTCAAAAAATATAGACTCGATCGAATTGAAGCTTGGTAACTACTTGCAGATTATACAGTTATCATACAATACAGGAGAGTGGACAATAGAACATACGCGCAAAAGCTCCTAACTTCACGTCAGTGCTTGAACCAATTTTTGGCGCTCTAGTTCCTCGGAACTGAGTGCTTATCAATTTGCCCAAATGTCTGTAATTTTCGAATTTTTCGATGAAAATGGTCTTAAACGATTTGGTTCGACTCACTGATCAAGAATCCGTGGTCGAAATTCATTCTGTCCGGCCGGCCGGCCGGCCGTAGGCACGATAACTCTCGAACGGAATGAGCTAGACAGTTGAAATTTTCAGAGTATGTTTGGGAGATAAATATCTCGGCTAAGTTCGTTATTGGGCAAAATCGGACAGATAGTTTCGGAGTAAAAAAATTTTTTTTTACAAGGCAAATTCCAAA
The DNA here is from genome assembly GCA_937662695.2 of Halyzia sedecimguttata. Classification (NCBI taxonomy): domain Eukaryota; kingdom Metazoa; phylum Arthropoda; class Insecta; order Coleoptera; family Coccinellidae; genus Halyzia; species Halyzia sedecimguttata. The sequence goes on from OW569415.2 coordinate 17,941,321, forward strand.
TTAAATTTTTTTCAATAAGCTGTTCTACCATAAGAATCCAATGATATCATTTTCAACTCTAACAAGCTAATACTTTCGGAGATATGATTTTTCAAAATTTCAATAATAAATCTTATTTCAACGTTGTCACAGAATGATATTATTCTATGTATGAATTGTCATAATGTCAAATGATGTTCCTGAGACATGACATTATCTAATCAATCGAAGAATTGTGAACGAAGTGAGAAAAATCTCAGTTGTTTGCTCCGAAATTAGGTTTTCTCAGAAAATTCTTACATTTCGAAACGGAACATGAAGTAAGAGATCTGAGAGTAGTGAGACTGCTTTTCATCCATAGACATAGATATATCTCTCGAATGGAATGAGGTAGGTAGTTGAAATTTTCAGAGTAGTTTAGGGAGATGAATATCTCGGTTAAGTTCGTTATTGGGCAAAATTGGCCAGATTTAATTTGATTTCTTCCATGGTGCAGTTCTCATTCTCATGATTGCTCATTTAATCTTGATAAATGAACTATTATTTGAATTGAGTTTCCTTTAGGATGCAGTTCTATCATATGAATACATTGATATAATTCCCAACTCTGAGAAACCAATACTTTCGGAGATATAATTTGTCTGTTTGAACTAGAGCGCCAGAAAGCTCCTGTCCATAGGGCTTGAACCCATTTTTATTAGCATGTTTAATAGTATGAGTACAAAGAGTATATACAGGGTGAGTCTTTGACCACTGCATTAATTTTAACCAAAGATTCCTCTCATCAAATGAAGTACTTTTTTTATTTACCATTTTTCCAGATTCGGCTCAGGTAAAAAGTTACAAGCGTTTAAAAATTTCACAATGTGCTAATACACTCCCGCATATAAATAATGTATGACATTGTTGGCGGACGAGAATAAGGCATGGTAACGTGGATTACAGCTTGATTCGGGATTCCAACGCTCAGGGACGGATCCATAAAAGTAGTGAAATTTCTGGAGTAGTCCATTTTAAAACATTCAATGAAGAATATCTCGAAAACGGTGCGTTTAAGGAGAAATGATGAAGAATAATATAATGTTCTAAAACAATGGAATATTCTTGAAATGACTTAAGAAAAACTTTATATGCATTCTTTATGCTAGTTTCGTTTAGTTTTATGAATCCACTTGTCCATAACTAGAAAACCAGTAGAAGTAGAAAATAACTAATATTTGGAAAATATGTATCATAGTTATAGGAAACTTTACGCCAACATTCATTTTATTCGAAAAAAGGATGTCAAAGCTACAAAATAAAAACTGATTTTTTTTCAAAATTTCAACAGCCTGTATCTTTTTACCTGAGCTGAATTTGGAAAAAGGTTAAATGAAAAAAATGTTTCATTTGATGAGAGGAATCTTTGGTTAAAATTAATGCAGTGGTCAAAGACTCACCCTGTATATTGTTAACAATCCCTCATTTTTGCGGATTCGCGGGATTGATAACTTTCATCCCGCGCATTTGCGGGATAGAGGTTTTGGTGCGGGATTGTATTCCCTTATTGTTGCAAACGAGATGGAGGGCTGGATTTCCCACAACTACAGACTCGGATCGTGCGCGCCACTGTAAGGGTGAGATTGGAGTTTTGGCACATAGCGCCAATCCCGTAATATCAGCTCTAGCAACTAGGGCCAGTTTGGTGCAACGTGTCAACAAACTGGCTTGAGGTGCACGGTTGCGATGGCCCATAACATTAGATAATTTAAAGATATACATTATGCAATCAACGAGCAAAGAAACAAGAGCTTGCACACTGGTCCAGCAAGTTTCGCGAGGTATATCGGTCGCGTCCCTCTCCGAAGATACAATTGGAAATGCATGACTTTACAGAACTTCACTCTTGAAGCCATGCAGATATATTGCTGCCTTCAAAATGCGAACCAACACATGTCCTAACCAAGTGGTGTTAAACCGAGCTGGCCCAGAACCGGATCTTCACTGCTGCCGGTGTGGTTCTAAGCTTGACACACTTGGCCACATACTGGGTTAATATACGGGCACCTCGTTGTGAAAAAGTTAAGAAAGCAGGACAACCAGGTAGAAATAATCGATAATCGGAGGCTAACACGTCCAGTAGCAGGTTCTCTTAAGCCAGACTTGGTGGTAACGTAACGTGAACGGATCCTTGTGGTCGACGTAACAGACCATCACGAGGATGGGGACGCTCTTAAGAGGGGACGTACCGAAAAGGTACAAAAATATGGCTCACTGCTATCGGGCCTCCAGCGAAGGTTAGGAGTCACAGCTGGAGAAGTCCTACCAATAGTGGTAGGAACGAGGGTAGTGATGCCCAGGGAGATGGTATATTACTATCTCACTAGTCAGTCTAGGCATTCGGGACAAATCGACTTTAAAGATAATTTCTATGATAGCTTTATGCTGCTCAGTAGACTTCATGGACTTTGAAGATCCTCTCCACAGCATGATACGGTTCAATACAAACATAAGTGTCTGTTAGAATAACTGTCAGTGCTGTGGTGACTATGGATACGGTTCAATATAAGTGTATGTGCCATTTGCTATTGTGAAATTATTTAATTGGTCCAAAATTCATAAAACTATCTGGAGGTCAACGAAAAAATTTGATATGCACCTCGGTGAAAGACTGTCTATTGTCTCGCGTGTTTGCCAACCTCGTTACAGCCTCGGATAGCAATTTGCAGACTCGACTATAATAAACAGTTTGTCGTCTTCGGCACATAATAGTTATTTATGTACCATGAACGAAAAACTGTATATTGCTGTCCTTGCTACATAAATAACTATTATGTATCAAGAACGAAAAATTGTCTATTATAGTCGAGTCTGCAAATTGCCATCCAAGGTGGATCCGAGGATAGCAAGCCGACGAGACAATATACAGTTTTTCGCGGAGGTACATATTACATGTTCTCGTCGATCTCTGTATATTTTTATGAATTTCGGACCCACAAAATAATTTCACAATAGCAAATGACAGATAAACTTATGTTTGTATTGAACACTGACAGTTATTCTTACAGACACTTATGTTTGTATTGAACCGTATCACGCCGTATTCATAGTGACCACAGCGGACGAGAATATTATCATGGGAATGGTCACATATTGTTTCAATATCTTCCCCATTATAGATCTGATCGTGTTCAAATTTGGAAATTGGCTGTAGAATTAGGTGTTTGAATATATTGTAGGCTCAAAATTCGAAAATTTTTGGTGGCAAGTTATTGTTAAATTAAAATTAATACCTACTCACTGTTCTGGAGAATATCCTTGTATATCTCTTTTTATTAAAATATAAGGGTACCTACTCAGTATCAATTGTAGAATTAACTTTATTCGTTTCAGATATTTTGTAGATATAGGTACCTAGCAGAGCTGTGCCGAGCACTGAAGAAAAGTGCTTCAAGCCCTAAGCACTAAGCACTCAATAAAAATGATCACGAGCCTCGAGCACAAAGCACCGCAATTTCACAAAAGGCTTGCGATTACTAAGCACTTTATAAAAGTAATTCGATTTTTCAAGCACTAAGCACTAAGCACTTTAAGAAATCTGTGGAAATGAGGATATTTACTCCGAATGGTTATATAAAATTGAATTCTATTGGAGAAATATGTAAACTAGCAAACTTGCATTCCCCATAATGCATAATTGACGGAGTGCAGCGAATGGGGAATGTATTTCCCAAGATCAAAATGGGATAATACCCGAAACATATATGACAACAACAACGTATTATATTATGAAACTTAGGCCAAGTGTTTTATTCGCCTTACCAATAAAAAAAACACTGACGTGAATTCAGTGCTTTTTTGAGGCAGTTTTCCATCAATACTTATTGCTTTTTAAAATTTTTCCAAATGTCAAAAATATAATCTGCAGAAATCGGATAACATTATTTTCTATTGTGATTGAATTCATAAGCAATGTAGCATTGCAAATTTAAATATGAATATATCGGATAAATCTGTGAATTCACACGACAATTTTCAAAACTAATTCACTTATATCTTCTTGAAAGACGATCCACTTAATAATGCTTTGATACTGACTAATTTTCAGGAGTTGGTAATATTCACATATCTACGTCCCATTCCATGAATCAGTAACCAACAACTGATAATTACAAGATTTACAAGTACCGTTCATTCCTCAATTGATCTCCCTGGTACACATTAACTCCTCCGACCACAGCGCTTCAGCGTTTATTCTTGTTACGACAAGATTTCGGAAAGGCTTAGTGCTTAGTAATCCTCGGAAGTGCTCGGGAGCACTTAAGGGATTACTAAGCACTAAGCCTTTTCATGAAGTGCTCGAATTACTAAGCACGGGTTTTAAAAAGTGCTCGGGAGCACAGTACTCGGGAGCACAAAAAGGCTTCAAGCACTTTCACAAGCACTAAGCACAATGCTTTGGCTCAGCTCTGGTACCTAGGTACATGTGATTATTGTTATCGACAAATTTAAACTTTTAATGCAATTTTCTGTGGTAGAGAATTTTTTTCAATAATTTTTCTTTATTTTCTATTCATACGATCCTCACGAAACATCAGATTAGTAATTTTCGAGTTGTTGCGAAAACAAAATTTCAGATGGTCATAACTCTGGAAACATATTGCGAATTAGTGGATTTTGCCCACTAACGAACTCCACAGATGAATTCGAACTCTAAACTTACCATGGAAATTTCAACCTTCTAACTCATTGCATTCCGGAGTAATTGTGCTGACGGTTGGCCAGACGGACGGAGATATTTAAGTTTGACCTCAGATTCTTCAACAGTGAGTCGAAGCTAACCGTTAAGAGACTATTTTCGGATAAAAAATTGAAAATTACAAATGTTTGGGCGAATTGATAGGGGAACAAGAACTCCAAAAATCAAGAATAAACGGCTTTATCTCTATTGCGCATTTGAGTGACTTATTTAGTGATTTCAGAGATGAATTCGACTGAACTAATCGTTTTATTTCAAGAAGGAACTCCATATTAATGAGGTTACATGAAAAAAGGAACGAACGTAAACAGAAATGATATATTCGAGAGTTATCGGGATATACAGCCTGGCGCAGTGCGGATGACCCGATTTGTAAGAGATGGGTAGCCAGTATGGGGGCGCGCATGACTGCCCACTCCCTATCATGTTCTCTAGGGTGGGAAGTAAGTTTCCACGATGCCTTGAACCATTGAACATCGTTTGTTTGCCATTAACCATTCTAAAGAATCATTAGGGAGTTTTGAAGCAAATGTGTGACCTTTTCAACACCACGTATACCTCTTTCCAATAGTCGTAGGTACAGTCAAGATATGGTTTACGACTTCCGTGTACACGGTAATTAGGCTCAAAACAGCCACAAAGGGGATCAGTCAACAGTCGTAACCCCCGAAAAGGTGGCATGTGTTCGGGCGTCTATGGGACGAAGCCCCAAACGGTCAACGGAGACATCGCACCCATGCTTTCCGAACTTCGGCGTAGACTTCAGGGTTGCGTTCGAATATTAGCTATACCGATTAGAGTAGAGTTTTTGAAGGTTTGATAGATTTACTCTGGAGTTAACTGCTCTGACATGTAATATTCGAACGGATTCGGTTTCCATTTGGAGTTCGAGTGACTGAAGGTGGCAATATCGGATAATAGGTTATGAAGGTTTACGAAAGAACCTATTATTACTGTTTTCTTCACATATTTGTAGGTATCTCTAATCATAAATATGTATTGTGAGCAGTAATAAAACTATCAAATTACCTCACAGAACATTCATAAAATAGTCAGATAAATATATACGAGATTTTCCGTCCCATGAGTTGAGTCGATTTTAAGTGGAGTGAAATGAACCTTGCTATTTTGTAGTTACGAGATTTAACTCGGAGTCGAATACTCTGTCAGTTCGAACGACAGTCATAGAGTAAAATATACCCAACTCTTCGAACGCATTTTAGTAAATAATACTCTACGGAGTTAATATTCGAACATTACCCAAGGTATTCCAAAGAAACATCTGAAAATCCCTACCTACAAAATACTGATAGTTCAGAAGCTTCTTCCAACATTCCACCTCAACGATTTTCTTGTTATCTCAATCATGAGGCTCATTTTGATTTGGTCAGATACGTGCTCACACTTTTACCACAATTTTACTTGTGTCCGATAAATTTCCATATTTTTGCTACAAAATTCGCATTCAATACCATTTAATATGTCGTCTACAACACTACCCTCCCTGTATATAATCATGTAATAATGCCCCCTATTAATTAAATACCTTTATAATTAGAACGCATAAGAATATAAATATGACTGTGTTAAGAATTGCTGACGTAGCTTTTACTGATAACGCCACGTGCGACGCTTCCCATTGTTTATAAAACTATAAATAGCCTCCCACTCAATTAGTCGAGGAGAATTAGAGAATTAGAAAATCAGAGTACGAGTCAGTAAGAACGTAATTGTATCATATCATCCATCAATTTCTTCCGCTGTAAATAAAATCTGTTTCAATTTTTAAAAACAGTGTTTTTTACCCCAAATTCATAAATGGCGACGAGCGATGTGATAATACGCCGGTTTTCGTGAATAGATTGTGAAAAATTGTGAAAAAACAAACTTTCCGAAAAACTGTCAATTTCAATTGTTAAGGTGTAAAGTGAACTAATACGAGGATATTGTGGTAGAAAACAAGAAGCCCTGATCACTGGAGTAGCGACCGTGACGACTTCAACCCTTCAACCCTTCAACAGCGTAGAACATTGGTGAGTGAGAGCAATTCCCTTACTCCTCTTTAATTTTTTCCCCAGTTTCCTAATCTGGTCCAAAATTAGTCAACCTTTTATCCAAGTTTTGTGTGTAAAACTTGTACAAATAGTTTTTCCTAGGTTTCTTTTTTAAAAAAAACCGACTTAGATAGTTTTTCCCAGGTTTTTCTATTTTATAAAAACCGAATTAAAAAAGTTTTCCCTGTGTTTCTTATAATAAAAAACCGTGAATTTCTAAACTTTAATTAATAATAATTGAAAATAATCAATATTACGTCAATCAAGCATTTTTCTGGTCATAAAACTAAAAAATCAAATCGCAAAATGGCTATGGAAAGAATAGATTTGTCATTAGCGGAGAAATTTGGCACTCTCCTACCGAAATTTTCGGGTATTGAAAATGAATTACATTCATTCATTAAAAGCTCGGAACAATATTTAATGATGTTTTTAAATGAACCGCAGATAGTTAAAGATTATTGTTTTGCTGTCGTAAAATCGAAATTAATAGATAGAGCTTTAGCAGAAGTTTCAACTTCGGATGTTCCAAATAATTGGGAACTTTTAAAACAATTTCTCTATGTAAAGTTTGGAGATCAAATTAATTTAGATGTTTTGATACATCAGTTACAGTTTCTAAGTAAAAAACCAAATCGCACGTGTATTTCAAAAGTGACACAAGCCAAAAAATGAGGATTCTGAGGTTTTTGCTGTATTCCGTTTTTTTATCATCTCAGAGTGAGAGTTCTCAGTTCACCGCTCACTTTTAAAAAGGAACACTTTCATCTGAAAGTGAGCGGTGAGCGGTGAACTGAGAACACAAATCCTCACTTTCTGAGATGATCACAAAACGGAATACAGCAAAAATCTCGTTTTTTGACTTGTGTCACTTTTGAAATACATGTGCGAAATGAGGATTTATTGAATTTTATAGATACTATTATTACAATGAAAATCAGGATAAATTATAGAATAGATGCCGATATGATGATGCCTGATCCTGAAAAGCAATTATTCAAGACAAATGTATTGAGAATATGTAAAATGGTACTTATTTCGAATTCACCTATTGAATTACGAACATACCTTATTACCAATAATAATTTCACATTTGACCAAACTATAAATGCAGTAAAAGATTATATTTCAAATATGGCACAATACGATTTACTCGACAGGAGCCGTCGAAATAAAAATACTCAATCTCATCAGAATGTGAGAAATTTTCCTCAAAATAATTTTTTTCCTAATAACGGAAACAATTATCAGAATCCAAGAAATAATTTTAATAATTTTAATCAAAATCCTTTTAATAATTATAATAATCGAAGCTTTCCGTCACAACCCATACATTTCCAACAAAGAAATGTTAATACAAATTATCCAACTAATCGACAAGTATTCGGTACCCCTAATACAAATTATATAAATACCCCTAAACAAAATACAAATGTTTTCAAACCGAATCCTAATCAAAGAATACAAACCCCTCCAGAAAGAATGTCGATACAGACAAGAAACTACCCCCAAAAACGTGGAAATTATTCCACCCAATTTCAAATAAACCCCCAAAAGAAATTTTATACTAATAACCAGAATCCCCAAAGAAATTTTAATATGAATAATCAAAGCCCTCATTATACATTTGAAGAGCTAACTCATTGAGAATCTCCTTCTACTTCAAAACAAGAAGTCAGTAATTTTAACAATTCTACGAAAATAAATTTTCGAGGAAACGCCTCAACAGAAACGTTGACATAAATTCGACATTAGATAATTTTAATCAACTTCCTTATATTGAATTCCAAAATCCCAAATGTAAACTTTTAATAGACAGTGGATGTTCTGTGTGTCTGATAGACCCAAAATTTGCTTACAATAATTTCCCTCAAAATATTTTCAAGGAACAAACGACATTAACTTCATGTCATAAAAAACAAACTACTAATGAAAAAGTTCTTATACCGTTATTTTCAGAATTTCGCTTAAATGATTTGCATCCGTTTGTTGTGTATAAATTTCATAAAAATTATGATGGACTCATAGGAGCCGACTTCATGAATAAATATGGCCTTAGCCTAGATTTTAAAAATCAAATTTTGAGAAATGAATATTGTCAAATACCTTTTAGCTATCAACAAGTTTGTCAAAAACAGACAAAAATTCCAATTGTCCTTTCTCATTTACAACCAGAGATAAGCACCCAATTAACTAAAATTTTTCAAACGAATAAAAAAGTACTTCAACTACCGGGTCAACCATTAAATTTTTCAAATAGAGTGAAACATAATATTCGAACAATGGACGAAGTCCCTGTTCATTGTAAAATTTATAGATATCCCGAAGTACATAGGGAGGAAATACAACGACAAATTAAAGAAATGTTAGATAAAAAATAATTAGACCTAGTATTTCACCTTGGTCTTTTCCTGTGGTTATAGTCCCTAAAGAGGAAGATTTATCTGGTAAAAAGAAATGGCGCATTGCAATTGATTATAGAAAGTTGAACGATAAAACTATTGATGATAAATACCCTTTACCTCAAATTGAAGCTATTTTAGATAAACTTGGAAATAAAAAATATTTTACAACACTTGATTTAGCATCCGGGTTTCATCAAATTGAATTAGATAAAGAATCTATAGAAAAAACTGCATTTACTATCGAAAATGGACATTATGAATTTTTGAGAATGCCATTTGGACTTAAAAACGCTCCAGTGACTTTTCAACGATTAATGAATGACGTTTTAAAAGATTATATTGGAAAAAATTGTTATGTTTATATGGATGATGTTGTTATATTTTCCGAAACAATTGAACAACATTTAGCAGATATCCACAACATTTTAGAAGTTTTCGAAAAAGATAATTTGAAAATTCAGTTAGATAAATGTCATTTTTTCAAAACAGAAATTGAATTTCTAGGACATATTATTACACCTGATGGAATTAAACCTAATCCAAACAAATTGAATGCTATTACAAAATTCCCAATTCCAAAAACCCAGAAGGAAATTAAGTCATTCCTTGGTTTAGTAGGATATTATCGTAAATTCGTTCCTAATTTTGCAAAAATAACGAAACCTTTAACAACTTGTCTAAAAAAAGAAGCTAAAATAGATATTTATAATTCAAAATATATTGAAGCCTTTGAAATTTGTAAACGAAGTTTATTGAATCATCCTATATTGAAATATCCAGATTTTAAAAAAGACTTTATTTTAACAACAGATGCTTCTGGATTCGCATTAGGGTCAGTTTTGTCCCAGGGTATCATTCCTAACGATCTTCCTATAGCTTTCGCAAGTAGAACATTGAACGATGCCGAAACTAGATACAGTACAATTGAAAAAGAATTATTAGCTATTGTATGGTCATGTAATCACTTTAGACCGTATCTTTATGGTAGAAAATTTACTATTTATACAGACCACAAACCTTTAACATGGTTGTTTTCATTAAAAGAACCAAATTCACGCCTTATGCGTTGGCGAATTAAATTAGAAGAATTCGATTACGATATCAAATATAAAAAAGGATCGACTAATAATGTAGATGCTCTTAGTAGAATTATTTTAGTACCAACCAATGAATTAACTTATGAAAATTTCATTGAAGTAAACCAAAACAATGATATCAGAAATGCCCCTAATATAACTGAGAAAGTAGAAAATTTATTTAAAGTTCCAAAAAAATATGCTTTAGCACATTGTGTTTCCAGAGATTTCCATATGAATAAAGGTATAGCCTTAAATTTTAAACAAAAATTCGGTCGAGTAGACGAATTAATCGCACAAAAGAAATTAATAGGCGAAGTAGCAACATTACGTATAAATGAAAGAAATATTTATTATTTAATTACGGAAGAATATTATTATGACAAACCGGAATATAAAGATGTTTTCCAGTCACTGTTAAATTTGAAAGAATTATGTATTTTTAATAATGAAAAATATTTAGCGTTACCACGCATTGCTTGTGGTTTAGACCAATTGGAATGGTCTATTGTATTTAAAATGATAAAATATATTTTCCTGAATTCTAATATAAAAGTTGTCATACATTCCATGACCAACCGACGTCAAGAATGCTTAGAAAACAAAAATATTGAATTTAACGGAATAGAAGATGATGTAATTTCTATGATGAATCAAATAACCGATGAAGAGTTAGATGAATGTTTAGATCTCTTGAATGTTAAGGATCAACGTGAAAATAGTGATTTAGAAGTTTTAAAAGGTGATTTATTTGAACAGAACGCAAGTGATTTAACTATTCATAGTAATGTAGAAAATCCCGTTTATATTAAAGGACGTGTTATACGAAAATCAGATCCAGCCTACAAAAGAATAGAGGCTAGAGAAATTGATACTCATAGGATACAAGATGACAAAAATAAACACATTTATAATAAGAAAATAATGAAACAAAGAAAGAAAGTATTTAAGTAATATTTTATTTTATTGCAGATCCACTATGGAAACCCTAGTTATAATCATATTATTGAAAATAATCACTACAACCGTAGCTATAGAAATTATTCCTGTACAAAATAATGTATTGCCTATTTTATTGGGAAAAGCTTATGTGACCAATAGAAACTTACAATTGATCTATCATATAGACCTAAATAAAATGGAAGAATTAATTATCAGATATCAAAGAGAAATTGAGAATTTGAAAGATCAACAATTAGGTTTTGCACAAACGGCAAACCATAGATATTTGCAGCATTCGAATAAAATTAATATTAACACACTCGAAGAACTTCTTAACGAGAAAATTAGAGTTAAAAGAGGATTGATAAATTTAGGTGGCAAAATTTCAAAGATATTATTCGGAACCTTAGACTCTGACGATGAGGAATTATATAGAAGTTATTTTAATAGCATTGAGAAGAATGAGAATACACTTATGAGGAATCAAAAACAAATTGCTACTATAGTAAATGATTTGAAAAATAAATATATTGATAAATTCCAAAAGATGAATGAAAATCTTGAATTATTAAAAATTGTTCCAGAGTTAAGAGCTGTAGAACAAATGCATCTTATGACCTTTGAACTCAAAGATATCAAAATTATATTGGATGAAATTCAAACTGCAGTAAGCTTTGCAAGATTGCACCTGCTACATGAATCTATTTTACCATATACCAAATTTGCAGAATTGATCAAAAATGTTACTATAATACCAGTATACCATCTGAAAGATTATTATCAATTATGTCATACAAAAGTAGTCTTTCGAAATAAAACTTTATTATTCTTAATATCGATTCCCACTATTTATGAACGGAGTTATGATCTGTACAAGTTTTATTACCTATCCCAAAGTAATTTAACCCTTCCTCAAACCTATCCTTATATGCTCTCCCAAGAAGAAATTTTAAAATGGTCGACAAACCAATGTCATCCAATAGAAGAAGACTTTTTATGTGATCAAGATTCCCTCAACAAACCTCCACAATGTTTGGAAAATATCCTTATGAATCATACAGAAAATTGCCCAAGAACCAAATCTATTCCTGCATCAGATTTATAGTTATTAGAAGATGGAAGCATTCTATCATTAGAGAACGAGAAAATCCAAGAGAAATGTCCTCAGCAAATAAAACATTATTTTATACCCCCAGCTGCAATTCTTCGATCCAAATGTGTAATTAGTAATACTCAAAAAGACATTTTTCCCGTAACTACTGTCAACGAAGAAAAATACATTATTCTACCCAAGATGACCACATCTATAAAGAACCATTCTAACGATGAAGATTTCAAGAAAGAAGATGAAATTCCAGACATCGACTTAGAAGAACTGGATCAGTGGAATCATCACCCTTCGAAATTCAGCTTTTTATTATTTCTATTGATAACCATTATAATCATTATAATCATTGCTTGTATTTTGAAATATTTTAGAAAACTCTTAAATTTTACTAAAGTCACACCTTCAGGTGATGCTTTTCTCCAAGAAGGGGAGGAATCATGTAATAATGCCCCCTATTAATTAAATACCTTTATAATTAGAACGCATAAGAATATAAATATGACTGTGTTAAGAATTGCTGACGTAGCTTTTACTGATAACGCCACGTGCGACGCTTCCCATTGTTTATAAAACTATAAATAGCCTCCCACTCTATTAGTCGAGGAGAATTAGAGAATTAGAGAATCAGAGTACGAGTCAGTAAGAACGTAATTGTATCATATCATCCATCAATTTCTTCCACTGTAAATAAAATCTGTTTCAATTTTTAAAAACAGTGTTTTTTACCCCAAATTCATAAATATATGCAGACAAACTTTAAAAAATGGAGGATTATAGTTAACCTAACAGAAATTTCCTTCTAGATACGGTAGAAATTAAACGTTAAAAGTGAGGTTCTTCGAATTTTCAATGGCTTATTTGAAATTATGAATTATTCTTGAATCAGTTGAATTCATTGATCCTTCAATGAACGAGTGAAATACAGCTTCTGAACCTACATAAGTGCCTTAAGGATTTTAGCTGTCTTGCCATGAGGACATGATGACACGTCATCGTCGTTTTTCTAGAAGAAATATTTACTGCCTATTCTATTAACGTATTACTAGTCTACTTTTAATCACCCCTAATAATTATATTAAGGTTCGGCGTGAATTACACAGTGTAGTATTCACATGGGCAGCATTCGGCAAACTTGGTTTCATTTTTGAAAACAGAAATATTCCTCTACACTTAAAACGCAACAAAGAACAAAACACAAAAACAAAAAGTAGCATAGGAAGACCTAGAAAGAGAAGGATAGACGATGTAGTTGCCGTAGCCGGAAAACAATGGATGCAAACAGTAAGAGACAGAGAAGCATGGAACAGACTGGAAGAGGTCTATATCCGACACTGGATGAAAGAAGGCTGAAGAAGAAGAAGTATTTATTTAAACAGGGTGAGCCGTTGTACATTAATTTTAACCATACATTCCTCCCATCAAATAAAACGGCACAGGAAAATAACAAGTTTTCCTTTTGTAGCTTTAACGTGGTTAATCAGAATGAAATGAATTTTGGTGTAAAGTTTTGCAATTATCAGATTTTTCCTACTTCTACTGGTTTGCTCGTAATAGACTCGCGAATTCATAAAACTATGAGAAATTGGCATAATGAAAGAAAGCAGATGAATATCATCTTGATGCATTTTTGCGCGTATGTTCTGGGGAACATCGCGTTATCATTTTGCCCAAATGTCTGTAACTTTCGATTTTTTTTATGGAAATGGTCTCAAACGATTTAGTTCGACACCCCAATGAAGAATTTGAGGTCAAATTTGATTATGTCCGGCCGGCCGTCCAGCCGTTGCCACGATAACTTGAGAACGAAAAGAGCTAGCGACTTGAAATTTTCAGGGGGGTGGCGCATCCCAAGTCCGTTAATGGGCATAATCGGCCCAGTGGTTTCCGAGTAATAATTTTGTTTTCAACCAATATGAATCCGATCAAATTGAAACTTGGTCAGTAGTTGTAGAATATGAACCTTTGCATGTTTGTGGAATTTTGTGCGAATCGTATGGCTAGCAAATTATTAAAAAATATTTTTGTTGTAACGATAACTTGAGAACGGAAAGAGATAGTGGCTTGAAGTTTTCAGGTTAGGATCTGAATCAGAACGCGACATTTCAGTTTGTTTATGAGCATAATCGGCCAAACGGTTTTAGAGTTATAGCCATCTGAAATTTGGTTGTTTGTTCCTCATTAACTCGAAAAATACTGAACCGATTGAATTCAAACATGGTTATTAGTTGTACAATGCCATCGCGAAAATTCTTCCAAAATTTCATGAGGATAGTATTAGTAGACGATTTTTAAGAAATCATTGAAAATTGAAAAAAAAAATTCTATATATCAGTAACTATCCGTTTGAAATTGCTGAAATTTTGCAAGAACCTTAATAACCTAACTCTACTGCAAAGTTTCAAGTTTTAACACGATCGGTTAAATATTGTTGGAGATTCGAGCAGCCTTGTGAGTTCAGTAGATGGGTGACCGTTGCCTCGATAACTTTGGAACGAAAGGAGATAGGGACTTGCAATTTTCAGGATAGGTTGCGTATCCGAAAGGGAGAGTTGAGTTCGTTTTTGGGCATAATCGGTCTAACGGTTTCCGAGTTATACCCACCTGGAATATTTATTCCTTGATAACTTTAAAATAAATATTCGATCGAATTGAAGCTTGGTAACTAGTAGTAGAAAATCAACATAAAGACGTGTTTAAAATTTTGTAAGAACCGTACCCCTAGAAAATCTGAAAAAAATGACGAAAAAAAAAATTTTAAGGACCGTACTCCTAGAAAATTTCAAAAAAATCACGAAAAAAAATTGGTTCAAGCACTGACGTGAAGTCAGAAGCTTTTGCGCTTATGTTCTATTGTCCATTCTTCTGTATTGGACACCCTTAATCGAATTTACCATGGTAACTTATGTTGTCCATTCTCCTGTATTGGAAACTTAATTCGAATTTACCATGGTAAATTCGAATTAAGAGGAAACTTAATTCGAATTTACCATGGTAAAGTTTTCGTAAGAACCACACCCCTAGAAAATTTCAAAAAAATTGGAAAAGGTGGCAGTTCATTCAACAGCGCATTCAGCAATTCTGGTCCATCTGGTCTACTCATTATATACAGCGACAACTCTCCATCTCAAAATGGTACCATCCATCTCATGAAATCAAAATTGGTTCCCTAGTGCTCCTCACCGATGAACGACTCCCACCATGCAAGTGGCCATTAGGGCGAGTGATGGCCATACACCCTGGACAGGATGGACTCGTTCGAGTAGTTACTCTCAAGACTTCCACATCTACGTTCACTCGACCCATCACTAAGTTAGGTATTCTACCTGTGCCATCCTCAGATGAAGACAACCTCACGAAAGAAGATCTACTCCACAACTAATCACCAATGCTGTTGGTGATGGCGGGCAGAATGTTTAAAATTGAGCATCCCCTCAATTTCAATCTACATGATACTACTTCTACGTAGACAGACCAGCTCTACATTGCATTTTTGAATTGGGCGCCTTCGACTGTAGTCTCGAATCCTGTTCCGTTTCCTCGATTTCAAGCAATTCAAGACGGAAGACCACAATGATGTTTCCCGAATCAACCAACATGGGCCGAGTGCGATGCCCCGCTCCAGGTCCCGGGTACCACTTCACCACAGACAACTAACCCCTTAGTTGTCTGTGCACTTCACTTGCGAACTTGATTCATTGCGGATAACGTTTTGCTTTCTCTCTTGCATTTTATACAATTTGATACTCTCATAGCTCATTAGACCATCTCATCATTTTGTCCACTCTAACTCTAGTGCATACAAATGTATCGTACTTAATTGAACTCTCTACTGTTTCATCTCAACTGAATCTTGTGCATACAACATGGTTTTCTGTATTGCGATGAAACTATTTGACCTTCTCAATATGACTCGTGTATGACTTCTCTTATGTATATCACGTTCTGATCAACTCTAACGTTTCAACTCTTTTATTACCTAAATATAATAATCAATGATTTGTGCAGTATGAAATATCACAAGGTTTGCTCATTTCAAAAGTGGTATATGATTTTACCGAATTTCCACCATTTCCATTTTACTTCCGGTTGCACTAGAGTTCCGCCATTTTAATTGTCTCACATGTTCGATCTCACAGAATTGATTCAAGTCACAATAGTTTATTGTTTGAAAATTGCTTCAATTTATCCAACTCACTTTCAGCTCAAATTTAATCAACACATTTATTAATGGTATCCACTCAGACTTACTCACAGAATTGATTCAAGTCACAATAGTTTATTGTTTGAAAATTGCTTCAATTTATCCAACTCACTTTCAGCTCTGATTTATTCAACTCAATATGAATGGTATCCATTCAAATTGCTCACAGAATTGATTCAAGTCACAATAGTTTATTGTTTGAAAATTGTTTCAATTTAAATCACTTACTCAAGAATGGTAATGTGCACCCAACTCATACAAGCTTTTACCTATGTCAAATTAATTCAGTAATTAAAATCTCAACTTAATTTCATGTTCAACTCTCGTTGTGAAATTTCATAAAAGCTAATCGTTGGTGCACTGCGCTATTCTGCTCTCAGTTCATACATATATTTTCTTCTCTATTTAGTACTCTCACGCAATACGCTTTCCAAATAGATCATCATTGTAAGCCTCCTGTTTTTCTGGTGGAATCGCTCATCTCACAATTGAATAATTGTCCATCACTGTAAACGTTGTGTTTGTTTGATGATTACCTACTCATTATTTAGAATTTATATGTATTCTCATGTCTCTCATTCTCTATCAACAATGTAGATATGTAAATAAATTGTTTTTAACAGTTTTTCCAACTCAATCGTCTGTAACAGTCCACTACTCTAAATTTTGACAAAATCTGAACAACCCCGATTTTGAACATTTGTCCATTGGACACTCTCAATTCGAATTAACCATGGTAAATTCGAATTAAGAGTGTCCAATACAGGAGAATGGACAACATAATTTACCATGGTAAATTCGATTAAGGGTGTCCAATACAGAAGAATGGACAATAGAACATACGCGCAAAAGCTTCTGACTTCACGTCAGTGCTTGAACCAATCTTTTTAAATAGTCAATCATTTCAGAAAATTGAATTATTCTTCATCATATCTCCTGAAACGTACCGTATTCCAGATATTCTTGATTGAACGTCATGAAATATGATAAAAATTTCACATTGCATCACTGGTGAATAAGAAACGAGCTCTTTGTTTTTTTCATACATTTTTTTGTCTCTCGGAATGGTTTCTCACCTGCGACCGTTATCGAGAAACAAATTATAATCATCGTTCTGCGAAACAATGAAAATGAGGATTAGTGAGCCTTACAGCTATTTTCATTTTGCCCTTTGTTTCACATTTGATCTTGATATCTTAGAAACTGAAAGAGCTATGAAGAACAACAATCGAAATTTCAACATTCTGTAGATCGGTAACGAAGCGTTTGCGAACACATTTTCAAACGCCAAAAACGTCTTAGTTTGACTTGAAAAATACGCCCCTAAAATCTTGATAATGAATTTTGAAACACCCTGTATAAGAGTATTGTTGTGGTATTCAAACTTGTTCTGAAGTTCATTGGATGCAGTGAAGAGAAATCATCAATTGACAATTTTCCAGCTCACATAGTGGAAGAATTAGCCGAGAAGTTCTTGATCAACTCGATCGATTATGTAGGTAACTTAAAGTGTTTAATTGGTGAACAAGTTGGAAAATCACTGTGGCCAGTAGCTTTGACGCGCTGTTCAAATTAATAGCCAGAGTGGTAACCCATCTATGTAGGTACTGAACTCGCCCAAAGCTGCTTAGCTCCAGGAAAAAATAATATTCCATAAATTTCCAAGAATATAAATCCGACCCCCAAAAACAACTGGTCCACTGTTTGGCCAAGAATGGTATCAAACGATTAATTCCGACTCAAATAGATACCATACACTGTTGGGTCGAAAATAAACAGTCGTGTGTCTGTGATGGCGTCAAAAATTCTTTATTTGTGGTGGCGTAAGGACCCATTCGAATACATACATTTACTTTCAGGTCGAAAATATACAGTGCTTTGTTTGATACGGCGTAACGTATAGCAGAGGTTTTATTTCCAATCATTTATTCCGAGAATAATTCTTAAAATACAAATCAGTCAAATCGTACGGTTGTACTATGAGGACCTATTTTTTTGCTCGTATGTTCTGGGGAACATCGCGTTATTGTTTTGCCGAAATGTGAAATTTAATTCTGTGGTGCCGTCCGGCCGTCCGTTGCCACGATAACTTGAGAACGGAAAGAGCTAGGGGCTTGAAATTTTCAGGGTAGGTGGCGCATCCCAATACGACGGACAAGTTCGTTAATGGGTATAATCGGCCCAATGGTTTCCGAGTAATAATTTTGTTTTCGACCAAAATAAATCCGATCGAATTTAAACTTGGTGAATAGTTGTAGAATATAGACCTGAGCACGTTTGTGAAATTTTGTGAGAATCGTATCGCTAGAAAATTATTAAAAAAGTATTACAAAATACTTTTGTTGTCACGATAACCTGAGAACGGAAAGAGATAGCGGCTTGAAAATTTCAGTTTAGGTTGTGCACCTGAATGCGACATTTGAGTTTGTTTATGAGCATAATCGTCCAAACGGTTTTAGTGTTATAGCCATCTGAAATTTTCTGAAATTTGGTTGTTTTTTGTTCCTCATTAACTCGAGGAATACAAAACCGATTGAATTCAAACATGGTTATTAGTTGTAGAATGCCAATGCGAAAATTCTTGCATAATTTCGTGAGGATGGTATAACTAGAAAATTAAAAAAAATATATTTAAAAATTATTGAAAAAAAATCTATATATCATAAACTATTCGTCCGGCATGGCTGAAATTATGGAAGAGCCTTCAGAACCTAACTCTTATGCAGAATTTCAAGTTTGAACACGATCGGATCTATATTGTTGGAGAACCGCGCAGCCTTTTGTGAGTTCAGTAGCGAAGCGGTAGCGGTAGCGGAAGCGAATCGTCATATGATATGTTGTCTATGGTCGTATTTTTGCGAGAACCTTCAAAAATAAAAATATGAATGTCATGATGACATATCTTTTGCGCGTATGTTATGGGAAAATCGTGTTATTTCATCACAAATCTATGGGAGATGATAGCCCTACATTAGTGGTCAGACCTGGTTTTGAAAGAGATCCTCCTTAGGAGGAGGCAACTAAATATTGAAGGGATTTCTATGAACAAGAGTGAATATCTTTGATAAATAGAGAAGACGATTCTTCTTCAAGAGATCCATGTGCCTTCAGAGGAGTATATTTACGAGAGGGGACTTTTGAAAGGTTATGTATTATTTTTAATATGATATTGCTGAAATTTTGTTGAAGGCTTCTGATCTTGTAAGGTGAGAGGCTCATTTGTGGATATTAAATCTCGTGATGGGTAGAGAGGAATTTTAGGCCAGTTTTTCTATCACTAATGAGAATATATCTTTATGTTTCACCTCATCACCTTTAGATCTATCAATGGACATTTATTGGTTAAGAATAAGTAATTGAATATTACTTTGAATTGAATTTCATTGAATATGTTAGTAACTAAACTTATAATTTTCTTTACTTTGATTATTTAAATATGACATTAATTCCAGTAATATTTTTCAAGAATAATTTTGACTTCTTCTCCTAAAGAAGAATTGAAGGTAGACAATAATGTTAATTTTTTCATCATTGCTTTCTATCATGACTTCACGAAAAAAAAATTGGTTCAAGCACTGACGTGAAGTCGGGAGCTTTTGCGCGTATGTTTTATTGTCCATATTCCTGTATTTAAATAGAACAGAGTGGGCAATATGTACTGAATTACAGGAATCAAATTATTCTAAGAAAAGTCTACGTAAGTTTGCATAATTTTGAAAGATAAATAATTTGCACATCTTGCTAAATTTATGCTTCACTAATTAGTTTAATTTCTGAAGGAATAGTATTATAACATTTGGGTCCCAAATAATTCACAAAATTTTTAAAGAACTCACTGTTTGGCTTAGGGATGTATATATTTAACACCAATCTGGTGTCATGCCTATGACGGATATGGTTTTATGTAGCTTCATGTTTATATAGGTGACAACATATTGAAAAAATGAATAAACTTGTAATATTTGAAATTATTTCATGGTACAGTAAAGCAGTTGAATACAACCTACCTTTCTTGTGAATAACCTTTAATATTTCATTTTAAATTACGTTTATTGGTCTCAGTGCTGTGTCATATAAACCACCACACCAAGACTCCGTACCGTAATATTGATTCAACTAAACTGTGATATAATGCAATAGTAGTTCTACATTGAGGAATTGTCTGAGGAGGTAAAATTTATAAATCAGGAATCTTAGTTCCTTTGCTATGTAAGTCACATGAGGCTCCCATTTTAGGTTATACATGTTATACATATCATAGACAGGATATATATATAAATTCTCACTAGGTATTGAACGAATGTTATTACTGACGTATCGACTTCTCAAATTTGACTTCGGCTGATCTAATTCATTCAATTATCTCCATCACATCAAAAGTCAAAAACTGTTGATAACTTCTCTGGTCGTGTGTAAAACCAGGGGACCAGTGCATCTCGATCGTTGGATTATTTCGATATTTCGGCCATATCTTCACCAATATAAATCCGAACATATTCAAATCTAGAATTTTTGTGTAAAATAAGGTTTCGAAGGCTCTCACAGAAGGTCAAGGATATCTGTCGGATGATTTGTGAGATACAGAAATGTGTTAGATATTTTTTTCGAAATTTGCCAGTCATGCGATCCTAACAAAATTTTGCATATTCGGATTGCAATTTCAGATTTCTATAACTCTGAAACCACTCTGTGGATTTTATAGATTAATGAACTCAGTCGGCGCATTTGGACTGCAAACCTACTCTGAAAATTTCAACCATCTAACTCATTGCGTTCGAGCGTAATCGTGCTGACGGTCGGACATAATCAATTTCGACCTCGGATTCTTCACCAGTGCGTCTAAACTAATAGTTTGAGGCCAAATATTCTAAAATACAGATAATTTACCTTCGTTCACCTGGACAGCGCATCAAAAATGAAACACTATACATACTACTGTTAGAAGGAACCATTTATTTCGTCCAATAATAATAATCGATCAATTTTCTCACAGGCTAGAAATAAATCAACAAAGGAGAAACTTCTGTGGGAATTCTAAACATTTCGATTAGTGGTCCCAAAATTATTTCAATCCGATCCGAGCGAGAATAAAATTACTTCGAATTTCTTCTTGAGCTCATTATGAATTCTTGAATAGACTAAAGACGCTCATAAGATATCCTCGATATTCCCCTTCATTTACGAAGCGTAAATTTTTCAGAAGTGAAATTGGTTGCCAATCGCATTTGACTAGGAGATTATATTGAAATAGAGTTTTTCCGGGAAAGTTCTGAATGAGTTAGTCGGTCGACTCGCAAAGTAGGTCTCTAATAAAACTCAAAGGAGAAGGGTCAACACAGAAGTTTTCCTCACCATTGGTTTAATGAATATCAACTTTTCGAATAGATATTGAAAGGTTTTTTTCTGGGTATTCTCTCCCAAGCTCTGAAAAATATCTATAAAATAAAAATTAATTATTTTGTGATTTGCTTCTGCGTAAGAAACACAAGATATTTGTCAGAAGTAATATCAATATCAAATTCAAGAATTGTGACAATTCTTGAATTTCACAATAACTATCAACAAAATAATTCAAAAGATTTTCATTAAGCGTCTGACGAAGGAGTCTGATACAGACTCCGAAACGTTACGATATAGTTGTTTCTTCGTTGATGTTGTTTCGTTGTTGTTTGTTAGGCAACATTGTTCAATTGATTGCTTCTGACAAATATCTTGTGTTTCTTACGCAGAAGCAAATCACAAAATAATTAATTTTTATTTTATAGATATTTTTCAGAGTTTGGGAGAGAAAACCCAGAAAAAAACCTTTCAATAATGAGTATACACAGTATCTATATGATTATTTCGAATAGATATTGATATTATTTTATATTCCAATCTTAAAAAATTAATACAGATATATACACGATGTTTCAGGAAGGGATGTACCTAATTGAATAGGTATGTTATTTAAGCAGTCAATTTCAAGGAAGTTTCTATGAACCACGGTCCTTCATTCAGGATATACAGGGTGTCGAAGTTGAAAAAGTGGGTTACATTTCATCCATCACTTCGCGCTCATTTAACGAAATATCTCATTAGAAAATTTTTAGGAATGTAAAATTCTAAAAAATTCAATGCTTGTGGCTTTTACTTGATGTAAATCCATATTAACTCAATGAAAAATTATATACAATTTACACTTATTTATTCAATATAATCACAATATTGAATAAATAAGTGTAAATCGTATATAATTTTTCATTGAGTGAAAAATTCTAATTCATCCACAATTTAGTTGTATCTATTAGGGGCCGTCACAAGAAATTATTAGGATGGTGGCAAATCCGTTACAGCTTTTTGTGCGTATTTTCCGGGTAACATTTTTCATCATTTTGCTCAATTGTCTGTAATCTTCGAATTGCCGAAAATGGTCTTGAAAGATTAGGTCCGACTCACTGATGAAAAATGGTACGTCAAATTTGATTCAGGCCGGCCGCCCGTTACCCCCATCCATAACTTTCGAACGGAAAGAGATAGCGACTTGAAATGATCAGGGTATAGCGAGAGAAGATAAACACACTGGTTTTTAAAAAATATATCTTTAATCAGCTATCGATTTCGGTAAAATACTTATACCATCATCAGGCTGTCCTGAAATGACACTCATGTACAAAAAAGCACTGACTTGAAGTCAGTACTCTTTGGCGCGCCTGTTCACGGTGGCTAATTTGATTTGAATGATGAGTACTTCAAGCTCAGTGGATAGAGCGAGCCGAAGATCTACCCAAAGGATAGCGGACACCATTCACTGTCGGTTCAAAAATCAACAGTGCTGTATCTAAGCTGCCATCAGGATATAGTAACAAAGTTGGAAATTAACACAACTGACTCTCCTTAGACGCACAAGCTCCTAGAAGATTTGGGAGGGTCAGTATAATCCTAATCATGTTTATAGCACGCGCGCCAAAGCAGATTGACTTTTTACATTGTTTCTTTCATTGTTAAGTCAATCTTCTTTTGCGCGCGTGCTATAAACATGATTAGGATTATACTGACCCTCCCAAATCTTCTAGGAGCTTGTGCGACTAGGGAGAGTCAGTTGTGTTCATTTCCAACTTTGTTACTATATCCTGATGGCAGCTTAGATACAGCACTGTTGATTTTTGAGCCGACAGTGAATGGTGTCCACTATCCTTTGGGTAGATCTTCGGCTCGCTCTATCCACTGAGCTTGAAGTACTCATCATTCAATTCAAATTAGCCACCGTGAACACGCGCGCTAAAGAGTACTGACTTCACGTCAGTGCTTTTTTTTCCAGTTCCTTTAACAAATATAGCTATCAATACAGTTTGGCTGTTAGCTTTACCGTAGATCGAAAAAAATTGCGGTTGTGGGACCTCCGTTAGGAACGCAAGTGCCTCTTCTCCAAATCCGAACGTATTTTAATATACATCTGCCGAATATAGTTATTTATAAATTCGCCTCAGGGCTACCATACAGACATTTCAACTCGGAAACAACGCTATTTCCCCCAAACTGACTTGTGTCCGTGCACTGAATTCACATGAATATTCTTTTAAAACCTCACAATATCTGCTCATTACTCCCAACATAACCCAAACAACCCAAAACCATTCACTTCTCGTCTGCGCATGCGCAATATACTCGTGGCTGCCATTCCTCCCAAAATTACACACCTCAAAAAAAACTCCGATTCTCCAACACTAGTGATTCAGGAGATATCGCATCTTGAATCCACGCATGCGCAGACCATCACCAGGGGATTCTATAGAGGAATAGCATTCGCCACCCCAAAACCCCAATCCTCTCTGACGAAAACTTCAGCAGTTAAATCACTGATGGTCTGCTCATGCGCATAACGAAAAATGCCTGTAAGGGGTAACATCAATTTCAAAATTGGCCCCAGGGCCACGGTATGCACACTTCAACTCGGAAACAACGCTATTTCCTCCAAACTGACTTGTCCTTGCACTGAATTGCTATGAATATTCTTTTAAAACCTCACAATATCGACTCAGCACTCCCAACATAACCCAAAAACAGTCACTTCTCTTCTGCGCATGCGCAATCTACTTGCGGCTAAAAGTCCTCTCAAAATCACACACCTTACAAAAAACTCCGATTCTCCAACACTAGTGGTTCAGGAGATATCGCATCTTTGATCCACGCATGCGCAGACCCCCAACAGGAGATTCTATGGAGGAATAGCATCCGCCACCCCAAAACCCCAATCCTCTCCGACGAAAACACCACCAGTTAAATCACTGATGGTCTGCTCATGCGCATAACAAAAAATGCCTGTAAGGGGTAACATCAATTTCAAAATTAGCCCCAGGGCCACGGTATGAACATTTTAACTCGGAAACAACGCAATTGCTATGAATATTCTTTCAAAACCTCACAATATCGACTCAGCACTCCCAACATAACCCATCCAATTCAAAAACAGTCACTTCTCTTCTGCGCATGCGCAATCTACTCGCGGCTAAAAGTCCTCTCAAAATAACACACCTTACAAAAAACTCCGATTCTCCAACACTAGTGGTTCAGGATATATCGCATCCCTTATCCACGCATGCGCAGACCCTCTCCAGGGGATTCTATGGAGTAATAGCATCCGCCACCCCAAAACCCCAATCCTCTCTGACGAAAACTACAGCAGTTAAATGACTTCTCATCTGCGCATACGCATAACGAAGTCGAACCCAATCGTTTTAGACCATTTTCGAAAAAAAATTCGAAAAATACAGACATTGTGATGAAATGATAGCACGCTGTTCCTTGCGGAACACGCGCGCAAAAAATATAACAAACACTCACAGAATCTTACTGTCATATGAAATACAGAAACAAGCTGCAACTTATAAAATGTAGTACAAACATAAAGGAATTCTCATGTAATCAAGGAAAATATCATTGTGATATTTGAATTTTTTTAACAGGCATAATCAGCCAAACGGTTTTTGAGTTATACCAATCTGAAATGTTGTTTGCGATTTCCTAAATAACTCAATAAATACAAATCTGATCCAATTCAAACATGGTATTCGTTGTAGAATGCCAACTAGAAAATTTTTTCGAACTTTCGTGAGTTTCGTATCACTAGAAAAATTTTAAAAATCATTGTTAAAAGTCAGAAACTATCCGTTCCATATCGCTGAAATTTTGTGATAAGCTTCAAAACCTAACTTTACAGCCAAGTTCCAAATTAGAACATGATCTACATTGTTGGGGATCCAAGCAGCCTTGGATTAGTTTATTTGCTGGATGGTTGACCGTTGCCAAATAACTTTCGAACGGAATGAGTTAGCGACTTGAAATATTCAGAGTAGGTTGCGCATCCAAATGTGACGGACAAGTCCGTTAATGGGCATAATTGTCCAAAGGGTTTCTTAGTAGAAATGTTGTTTTCAAACAATTCAGATTCGATCGGATTGAAACTTGGTAACTAGTTGTCAAATGCCGACACAGATACTTATGCCGAATTTCGTGAGGATCGTATTACTAGAAAACTAAAAAACAATTATTTCAGCTTAATCGACTTTGTATGAGGCGTGAATAAAACTCCTGACTTCATATCAGTGCTCTTCAAGAATTTTTGTGCCTAGCTATGTCATTTTTGACTGAAAAACTTTTCTTCCCAATTTTTTCGGGTTGGCCAAAAATAGTGCATATTAGTAATGCATACAAATAACCACATTGAATTGAATGTTTTGAAATAACTGCTGGCTATTACCACTAAGGATGAATACTTTATATTCGCTGAAGTGGTACTTGGAAATAATAGATCTGGAGATGCTTCCTTCAGGTAATACTCGATAATAAAAGTTAATTCCTAAAATACTTAGATAGGTACTTACGGTTAACACTACATTTTGATTTCCATAGGTTAACTTATATATATATACATGATCACTTATATATGCGTTTTTCTGGGAAACCGTTGCTTCTTGCGAGTTCAATGGAGTATACATTTCTTCATTAGGAACTACAGGGAAAACGTTTTTTCAGTCTGAAATGACATACACTGTGGTACAAAAAAGTTTCAGTATTATTACTTTAACTCCATGATGCATGTTCCTCTAGATTGGGCTTCCATACCATGTGCATTACCCAGCATATAGGACCTTCCACGGTGAGAGGGACAAATTTGGTGTGAGTAAGTGGGTATATACGTGTGAATATTCTTCATGTTAGGACCCTACGTCTCTCCTTTAGGATGATTTATCGAAATGTGTCGAAACATTGAATTCAAATATGTTTTCAAAGGTTCAATCAAATCAACTCAAATTTGGATAATACGATTCACACAACTGACTCAAAAAATTGATTCAAGTACAGACGTGAATTCAGGAGCTATTGCGCGCATGTTCTATTGTCTACTCACCTCTATTGGACATGCTTATTCGAATTTAGCATCGATGTATACCGTTTTATCTCAGCTTTTATAATAATATGAATACATTTCATACTTCAGAAACGGGAGGATCATCTATTATCACATAATTTTTAATTCTGACATTTGTATTCTATTGGAATTGAAATACGAAAAAAAAATTGGTTCAAGCACTGACGTGAAGTCAGAAGCTTTTGCGCGTATGTTCTATTGTCCATTCTTCTGTATTGGACACCCTTAATCGAATTTACCATGGTATATTATGTTGTCCATTCTCCTGTATTGGACACTCTTAATTCAAATTTACCATGGTAAATTCGAATTAAGTGTGCAATACAGGAGAATGGACAACATAATTTACCATGGTAAATTCGATTAAGGGTGTCCAATACAGAAGAATGGACAATAGAACATACGCGCAAAAGCTTCTGACTTCCCGTCAGTGCTTGAACCAATTTTTTTTTCGTGATTTTTTTTTAATTTTCTGGAGGTGCGGTTTTTGAAATTTTTTTTTTCGTCATTTTTTTAAAATTTTCTAGGAGTACGGTTCTTACAGAATTTTAAACACGTCTTTGTGTTGATTTTCTTCTACTAGTTACCAAGCTTCAATTCAATCGAAAATTTATTTTTTGAGTTATCAAGGAAACAATATTCCAGGTGGATATAACTCGGAAACCGTTAAACCGATTATGCCCAAAAACGAACTCAACTCTCCCTTTCGGATACGCAACCTACCCTGAAAATTGCAAATCCCTATCTCCTTTGGTTCGAAAGTTATCGAGGCAACGGTCACCCATCTACTGAACTCACACAAGAATGCTCGAATCTCCAACAATATTCCACCGATCGTGTTAAAACTTGAAACTTGGCAGTAGAGTTAGGTAATGAACGCTCTTGCAAAATTTCAGCAATTTCAAACGTATAGTTACTGATATATAGAATTTTTTTTTTTATTTTCAATGATTTATTAAAAATTTTCACAAATGCTATCCTCACCAAATTTCGCAAACATTTTCGCGTTGGCATTCTACAACTTATAACCATGTTTGAATTCAATCGGTTCAGTATTTTTTGTGTTAATGAGGAACAAAAAACCACCAAATTTCAGATGGCTATAACTCTGAAATCGTTTGGTCGATTATGCTCATAAACAAACTCAAATGTGGCATTCATATGCACAACATAACCTGAAATTTTCAAGCCGCTATCTCTTTCCGTTCTCAGGTTATCGTGACAAAAAAAATATGTTTTAATAATTTTTTTAAAATTTTCTAGCCATACGATTCGCCCAATATTCCACAAACGTGCTTAGATTCATATTCTACAAGTACTCACCAAGTTTCAATTCGATCGGATTTATATTGGTTGAAAACAAAATTATTACTCGGAAACCACTGGGCCGATTATGCCCATTAACGAACTCGTTCGTCGTATTGCGATGCGCCACCCACCCTGAAAATTTCAAGTCGCTAGCTCTTTTCGTTCTCAAATTATCGTGGCAAACGGCCGGACGGACAGAATCAAATTTGACCTCGAATTCTTCATCGGGGAGTCGAACTAAATCGTTTGAGACCAATTTCGTCAAAAAATTCGAAAGTTACAGACATTTGGACAAAACTATAACGCGATGTTCCCCAGAACATACGCGCAAAAACGCCTCCAGTAACTCCAGGATACGAAATTCACGAAATTAGTGGGTCGGCATTCTACAAGTATTCACCGAGTTTTAATTGGATCAGATTTGTATATTTGGAGTTATAGAGGAAATAAAAACAAACTTTCAAATGAGTATAACTCCAAAACCAATTGGCCGATTATGCCAATCGACGAACTCCAATTTCGTATTTGGATGCGCAACCTCCCTAAAAATTGCAAGTCCTTTTCCGTTTTCAAGATATCTTGCTATCCCTACATATTATTTTTTCACCATCCTCACAAAATTTCATACACGTCTTTGTATGGATATTCTACAACTAGTTACCAAGTTTCAGTTCGATCGGGTCGGTATTTTTTGAGTTATCGGGAAAATAGCTCCAAAACCGTTGGGCAGATTATGCCCAACAACAAACTTAACTCTTCCATTCGGATGCGCAACCTACTCTGAAAATTGCAAGTCCTTATCGAGGCAACGGTCATCCATCCAGCTACTGAACTCACACAAGGCTGCTCGGATCTCCAACAATATAGATCCGATCGTGTTCAACCTTAGCAGTAGAGTTAGGTTTTGAAGGCCCTCGAAAAATTTCAGCCATGTCGGATGAATAGCTTGTGTAATTGAATTCAGTTCAAGGTTTTTCGATTTTTTTTTTTAATTTTCTAGTGATACTATCCTCACAAAGTTTTGCAAGAATTTTTGCGTAGGCATTCTACAACTAATTACTATGATTGGATCGGAATCTTCGAGTTACTCAGGAAATGAAAACCAAATTACAGATGGATATAACTCCAAACCGTTTTGCCGATTATGCTTATTAATAAATTCAAATGTCGCATTCAATGCACATCCTACCCTTAAAATTCCAAGGCTTCATCTCTTCCCGTTATCAGGTTATCGTGACATAAATAATATTTTTTTATAAATTTTTTTCAATTTTCTAGTGATATGATTCTCACAAAATTTCACAAACGTCTTTGTGTGAGTATTCTACAACTAGCGACCAAGTTTCAATTCGATCGGATCTGTACTGGTTGAGGACAAAATTATTACTCGGAAACCGTTGGGCCGATTATGCCCATTAACGAACTTGTCCGTCGTATTCAAGTCGCTATGTTTATCCGTTCTCAATTTATCGTGGCAACGGCTAGCCGGATAGAATCTGACCTCGAATTGTTCATTAGTCAGTCGAACCTAATCGTTTGAGACCATTTTCGCAAAAAATCGAACATTACCGACATTTGGGCAAAATGATAACGGGATGTTCCTCAGAACATAGGCGTAAAAATTGACTTAGTTTGAAAGAAAAAAAGTCAGGACCGAAGTGAGGAAAATTTTGTTTTTATGAGATAGAATGATAATTAGATATAATGCAATTATTTATTGTAAGTATATATATATTAGTGTTTATTACAGAAGTTACAAGGGTGCTGTGAAAACAAATTATAAATATTTGACAATTCAGCATTATTCAGATTGTCTCCAAGTGCTTGTAATTTTAATAATTTGTGTAATTTTAATAACATGCCTAACCAATATTCGAACAAGGAGTATGCAGACATGATATTCGTATGGATTCTGTAATGGTAATTGTAGAGAGTTTGATGAATTTCTCCATTTTTAGTGCGTGGTTTTATTAACGGAAGTGGAAATGTTTGCACTTCCGTTAAGGTAATTGTAGAGCTTCTGTAAGAGACTATGATAGACGATATGCAAGCTGTAGAGTTCCGAATTATAACATTTTTCACGCCTTTTAACATATTCGGGAGCATGGGAAGTTTCCTTCTGCGGTTGATCGTTCTATTGGACATTATTTGAATTAAGAAGAATTAATAACTAAGTTGGTAAGACCGGAGCATGTTATCAGCATTTTAAGGCTACGCAGTATTCTTATAATTCCACAAACTGGAGTATGGAGTACGCTAAGGAAAGAAAAAGTACATCATATCATGTATAGTCTGTTCAGCGACTAGAACAACCAGACGAAGTTATCCGATTAGCATTTTGTAGATTGGATATATCTCACAGGAGAACAATATTTCGCATTTTATTCACAGATGAGTCGAAATTCAATCAAGATGACATTTACAATTCCGAAAATTCGTATGTTTGAGATGAAGAGAACAATGTTGCCTAACAAATAATAACTAAACAACATCAACGAGAAAACAACTGTTTCGTAACCTTTCGGAGACTAGATCAGACTCCTTAGTCAGACACCAACCAAAAATCTTCAGAATTATTTGTTGTTGATAGTTATTCCGAAATTCGAAAATTATCACATTGACAGTCATTGACCATACCTACATAGTTTCACTTTTCATTGAAATCTCCAAATTCCGAATCCTTTTTCAACCAAATATGGTCAATTCCAATTGAGCAATTTCGGAGACTAGATCAGTTGTTTCGTTTTTGTTTGTTAAGCAATATTGTTCTATACATTGCTTCTGACCAATATATTAACAATTTTTAATGCAAAAGCAATTCACAAAATAATAAATGTTTCATTCGATAGATATTTTTCAGAGTTTGGGATAAAAAAAACCCATAAATGAACCATTTAACAATGAATGTGCCTCTCAAACTATCCTTCAATGATTTCCAAATAGACGACATTCTCGTCAATTTTTTTATACGTTCAGAAAGCTTCGGTAATTTGGAATCGGTAGGTCATGAACGTATTGGAGGTCCGCATCAACAGCATACGAGATTGACATTATTGATGCGGTGCTTGATGACATAGCGACCAGTAGAAGAAAAATTTCCACACGTGTTCAATAGCCTCATAAAACTTTGTTTGAAAACTGTTAATCGACAAGCCCAATACCCGTATGATTATCAAAAGAGCCAGATTTTATTCGTCAAAAATTGTAGTCAGACGAGTACATTTCTTCAAGAATAGTATTTATAGCACTCATAACAAGTATTTGTGGTCTCTCGAAAACCCCCACGCAGTGAGAATAAGAGCTTTCAACAAAAAATTTGAGTTAACACATGGTGAGGCATTTTTAATGGACGATTTTAATGTTCAAATAAGAATATAATACGTAGGGGGAAGTCCCGTAACGCCGGACGGCACCTAGGGCCGGACACTCGTGTTATTTCGGCAATTCCAAAAGCGAGTGATTCAAGGACAGTTGAAAGCGTCACGGGGGGTTGTAGCAATAACAAATCACGGAACGCCGTGAGCCAGTGACGCGAGCGACAACAGGAGGAACGGTTGATTGCCGTTATTAACGGAAAGACACTGCGTCACGTAATATTCAGGTGAGTGTTACAACAAAGTATTTGTGATCTGTTGTTCATGTTTGTTCTTAATTAAGGAAGTGTTCCATTGGTGTTCGTAATCAACCAACGTTTTTGAAGATTTCTGACATAGTTTTGAAATGCAATGTAATAATTCCAACGATTCTCTGTCCCCTAGTACCGGACACAAAGTAGTCCCTTAACACCGGACAGTGGAAGTGTTAGTTTTTCTTGTCAGTATTTATAATCCTTATTACAATTATTATACTTTTTTCAGAGGACAGAAGAACGAAACTGAGTAGAAATGGAAGAGAAGTGAAAGAAAGGAAACTTGGACCAAGCAAGTTTGAAAACTGCTATTACTAAGGTTTTGACTCAAGAACATTCTCTGAGAGAAGCTTCGTCTCGCTACAACATTCCAAGAAGAACTTTGAATGATAAAACGTCAGAATTGAACCGTGGGAAAGAAGTGACGTTTCAACCAAGGATCGGTGGATTCACTAACACATTTTCACCCGAGTATGAACAAGTTTTAGTGGACCATGACACATTGTCTCCATTACCAGATGCTGCAAAAAAACGCTCAGCTGCACGGAAAAGAAAATGCGAAAGAAGTGAAATTTTAACGTCATCCTCATATGAAATTGCTATCGAAGAAAAAGAGAATGAAAAAAACGCTAAAGAGGAAAGGAAAAGAATGAAAACCACCTTTAAACTGGCAAGCCAAAGGAGTAAAAGCCAAAAACAAAGGAAAAAATAAAGCTGAAAAAATAGCCATTAACTGAATCATCTCAATCAGAACAAACTACTTGCGTAGTATGCTTAGAAGATAACGACGAGGAATCGATACAGTGCTCTAGTTGCCATGAGTGGGCTAATGAAGCTTGTGCTGACATTTCAGAATGATCAGACGGCTATATATGAGACCGGTGTCAGATGTTTTAAAACTGTCCGATGCTAGGGGTTTGAACTGAATCCCGTCCGGTACTAGGTGCCACTTGCAGAGACTGCGTTTATTTTTACCAAATTTAATTTATGTTTTTGAAAATGTTTATGCTGAAGTTGCATTTTTGTTTGTTTATTTTTATTTTAATATTTGTTGAGTTACTTAAGTTGTCAATAAAGACAACTTTTCCTGAATAGTTTTTTCATTTTTCCAAAGAACCTTAAGTGTCCGCCACTAGGGGACTTCCCCCTACACCTGTTTATATCTGTATGAATTTTCACGAAATTTTCACATTTCCAACATCAGCTGTCTAAAAGAAGCCTTCAAATCCGGAAAATCTCAAAGTACGAAAGTGTTTCATTATAGGCTCCAGGATATCTCAGGACATTTTATTTTGCACCCTGAATCTACTTCTTCCGGAAGGGATTTCGTGATAGATTCCTTGTGAAGATGCATTTCTTGGTAAATGGAGTCGAGTAAGTCCAACATAAAATTCCATAATTCTGAGTAAGCTGAAATCCAGTTGGCATGACAATAAGGCCGAGTTTGTTGAATTAAATTTAATGTTTGTCATCTTGAACATTTTCAAGCATAGTTTTGATAAAGTGCCACCATTTTCTGGTGCATATATTCTCCTCTCAGATACTATCAGTCAGATATATCTGAGATTTTGCCAGGACCTTCAAATAGTGAACCATTTATTGTAAGCACTCGTTTCCAGGCGATCAGCAGAATTATGATAGCTTTCGTATTGTTCAACGTTCTATGATGAGAAACTATATCAACTCATACGTTTGTGCTCTATGGTTGGAATTTAAGTACATTTAATTATTATTCTTACTTTATTTAACAACAGTTAATGTAGATTGCAGGTTGTATTCCAAATAAAAATTAGTTTGAACAGCTTGAGACAAATTGAAACCCAATAATGGCAGAATTGTCGAAATTTGAAGTCACAGTTTCACAGGAAAAATAATGTTGATTATTGAAGGTTCATAATTCGAACAATTCTGCGGCGGAAATTATGTGAGAATATTTTGGAAACAGTGCTAAGTATATGACAACAGAAGCAGAAAAGAAGGAATGCCATTAGAAAGATATGAAAGCTCAGTCATTTATAGGGACTCTCTCATGATCATTTCCAAATAGTCAAAGACAGTAAAAATGGAACAGGTAGAAGCCCTAAAAGCTGTATTTACCAGGTCAAGTTCATTTTCCAAATCATCAGCTTGCAGAAGACTCATATATCTGAATCTGGAGAGTAATGTAGGTATGTTAATTTCATGGAAAGGATAAATAAATTGAAATTTTATTCTTGTGTTTTTAATTTTGTAGTGCGAACTCTAATCCTATATCATTAAATGGTTTCGTTCTGGTATCTACCACTAGAAGTAAGAAAGTCAGAGCATAAGAATAACTACAGAAATAGAGACATACAAAAATCAAAAATAGCAGAACATGTATGTACATTCCAAGGAGACCTCATGATGGATTGGAGTAATACAAATATTCTAATGAAAGAACCTGATTATATTAAAAGGAAACTTAAGGAGTCAACTTGTATTTTATTGAACAGAGAATGCAATTTTGCAAATTGCTCATTTGGTATTGACCATATTCGGCTGAATTTATTGAAAAAGGAGTTGGAACTTGGAAATTTCTATGCAAAGTAAAACTATGCTAGCTAGGATTTTCAAATAATGTCAATGTGACAATTCTCGAATTTCAGAATAACTATCTCAGATGAATAAGTAAACTTACTTATTGAGCTGAGATAACTATCAATAGAATAATTCTGAAGATTTTCGTTATGCGTCTGACGAAGGAGTCTGATATAGTCTCGGAAACGTTACGATATAGTTGTTTCTTCGTTGATGTTGTTTCGTTCTTAATTGTTAGGCAACATTGTTCGATTTATTGCTTCTGACAAATATCTTGTATTTTTGAGCATTTTGCATTCAATCATACTTCGTTTGTTAGGATAGATAAGATTCTATGTATGAACAGTGAACACAGATAGAACACAGACAGATAGAATTCGCATTCTTTGCGCAGAAGCAAATCACAAAATAATATTTTTTTTATTTTTTTGATATTTTTCAGAGTTTGGGAGAGAAAACCCAGAAAGAAACTATTTAATGATGAATATACCTCCCACATTATCCTTTAATGATTATCCTATCCTGTACTTACGAATTACTATTTATAAATAACCAGGTGGGTGTCTAAACAGGAAAGGTAGATAATCCATAATATTAAACATGATTAAACATGAGGAACTAGGAATCCACAAGCTGACACCGAGGAAACTGGGTAAGTTATCACCCTCTAAGCTCATCACCCTTATTATATTAAAAGGCTTGGGTTTGTGAGTGAAGTATAGATTCGAGTGTGCCGCAATAGACCGGCTGGTCGCATTGGTGGGGTGGAGTTCGACGAACTACACAACACACATAAATTATAGTATGATAGATTTATCTATGAAATTCTCGCATAAAATAAAGCTGGAGTTCACATCAATGATGAATATTGAATGATAATGATAACTGTTTCATTCTGGCGGGATAGTTTATGCAGGCTTGAGAAAAAGTATGGAACCAAGTAAATATCTTCAAAATGAAATGGATGATATTCATGAAACAGATTAGTACAATGACGAATAATGTATGTGATGGCATATTTTTTGTTACCTCTGCACTTCCGATTGAATCGGGATTCCCCCCAAGTTCTCTAATTTTAATAGGATACCCAGTATACAGGGCGAGACTTTAAGTTGTGCATTAATTTTAACCATAGATTCTTCTCATCAAATGAAACACTTTTTTTATTCACCATTCATCCAAATTCGGCACAGGAAAAAAGATACAGGCTGTTGAAATTTGAAAAAAAAATAGTTTTTCTTTTGTAGTTTTGACATGGTTATTCATTATTGCATGAATATTGGTATGAAGTTTTCTATAACTATGGCACATACTGGTTTCTTCGTTATAGACTCGCGAATTCCTAAAACTACGAGAAATTAGCATAATGGAAGCAGATGAAGGTAGTTTTGAG
Source organism: Halyzia sedecimguttata (assembly GCA_937662695.2). Taxonomy (NCBI): domain Eukaryota; kingdom Metazoa; phylum Arthropoda; class Insecta; order Coleoptera; family Coccinellidae; genus Halyzia; species Halyzia sedecimguttata. Next base: position 17,977,123 of record OW569415.2, read on the forward strand.
TCATTTTTGAAATACTCTATCCTTTTTGAAAATAAAATTATTCCACATCATTTCTCCTAAAACAAACCGTTTTCAAGATATTCGTCATTGAATGTCATAAAATATGAAAAAAATTACAGAAATTTACCTGCTTTTATCGATCCGAACCTGGAATACATAGATGATCTGCTCGAATAAAGGCATAGACTGTAGACTGATTATTGATTTCAAAGTTGACACTTGTGGAAATTCAATTCAATGTTGCTTGTTTCCAAATTGTTATAATTACCATCTTAAAACGGGATAAGGTAATTACAACTCATTCAAAGAGTTCGTAGTGTAGTTATCATTTGGGAAATAGATGAATAGGCTTACCATGATATGTATTCATCTATGTATCCCCAATAGTGAATATGAAACTGTTAAATTATCTGTTATCCATGTCAACATTTATTTTCATACAGCATCGATTCTGCACAATAATTCTAAGGATTTCTCTAATATATGGAACATAATTTCATCATTTTCAATAGATATAACTTCACGTCACTACTATTTTATTCGAACTACATAGTTGAATCTTATAAGTTTGTAGTATATTAGTATGCATAAGCGAAATATCAATCATAAGTATCATTCCACCTATTCATCCCAATTATTCATGAAGAGAAATTCTAAATCTAGAATCTGGATTCTGGATATACGGATTCAAGTAAACAAATAAATAAATAATCACCGGCGTAATATTTTAAGGTTAGACCACAGAACATATAATATCACCAACGATATATTTTGTGGCTAACCTAATATTATTACATTTCTGTGCCTGCTTCTTATACTGTGCCTGTACGAGGCCTGTTTTGGTTCGCAGTAGGAACAGGAATCGGTTCTAAAGAGTGGGACAAACGTAGCGTGTGAAAGATTTCGCCCAGGCAGAACGCCAATTACAATTACAATAACTGTGTGACTACTTTGAACGGTTCTAGGACCGTCCCTATTGCCAACCAAAACAAGCCTATATTGTATATTGTATATTATTATAATGATCCTCCTAGGTCTTCCACAAGGAGACCCCTTATAAGCTCTCGAAGAGCTTGAGCGAGTAGGGAGAAACAGTTGTGTTCTGTGTAGGCTTTGTTACTGTGTCCTTACGCCACCTTAGGCACAGGCCTGTTAATTTTTTACCCGACATTAAATGGTGGTGATTACCGTGACTAGAAGACTTCTTTCCTAGCATCGGAATTGAACTTGGGGTTTCCGCTCCCAAGTCATTTACTCTCCCACTGAGCCAACCGCACTATAGAGAACATAATAATAATCACAGATTGTTTTTCTCGATTCTGTAAATTCTGTAGATTAGAGTTAGAGGTTATGTTATAATACATGTTAATAAAACCTGGATATTGATATTATATTCATATTCAATTTCAATTAACATATGTAAGGAATGTGAAAATAGGCGGAGAAGATAATGTGGATAATTTTATAGAGGATATTCGATGAAAATCAAGTTGGAGTCAGTTTTAATATCCAGGAAGAGTTTTTGTCGAAAATGCAGCATAAAGATCATTTAAAACCATTTTTGAAGACTTCAGTGAGTAAATATGATTTCTCAGACAATCTCGTTGAATTTCGAGCATCAGATGATGAAGCTTTCTTATAATTATGCGATATTGAATTTTAAGTGTTTCTATGTTTAACACTTGAAGATAGTTCAGGGCTGGCTTTGCACATAATAAAATCTTTAAACGCTTATAATTTTTTACCTGAGCCGAATCTGGAACAATGGCAAATGAAAATAGTTATTTTTGTATCTAGTGCGCGAAATGCTACTTTGGTGATCGAGAACTGATTTTTTTAACGAGGCGCAGCCGAGTTAAAAAAATAGTCGAGATCACCAAAGTATTTCGCGCATGAGATGCAAACAAAATTTTTTCTACAAACGCCAAAAATATTGTTCTAAAATAAGTAACATGCATAGCTTAATATGAAAAATAGTATTGAACTGGCTTAAAATGTTTTTCCAAATCAAGTAAATACTGTAACTGTGAAAATAAAGTGGCATTTGTTTGTTTGATTGAGGAACATAAAGGTTAAAATATAAAAACTCCATATAGTTTACATGCAGTGTGCGAAGTAAGTACTTCGCACACTACTTCGCGCACGGTGTCATGGTAACGAAGGAAAATGAAAAAAAAGGGTCACTTCGCATATTGTTTTCAATGCGCGAACCTTGTCATTTTTTGACGTTTGTAGAAAAACGTGTTTTATTTGATTTAGAGGATTATCTGGTTAAAATTAATGTACAACTTAAAGACTCACCCTGTATATTTCAAGATTTTAAAAGTCCTTGTTATTTTGAATTCATACATACTGAGTATATTGAAAATAATCTGTAAAAATTGGTTCAAGCCCTGTCTACAGGAGCTTTTTGGCGCTCTTGTTCAAAAAGACAAATTATATCTCCGAAAGTATTGGTTTCTCAGAGTTGGGAATTATAACAATGGTTTTCTCTGATGGAACTGCATCATAAAAAAAATTAAATTTAAAAAAAGTGTCATTAAAAAAAAATGCTACATAAATTATCTTTAAAAACAAGCCCTGTGGACAGGAGCTTTTGGGCGCATGTTCATCTTCCTTGTGGCCCGTACTGACCAGTAAAGAAAAAAATCGATGAAAATACTGAGAGAGACCCAGGAAATTTGACACATTTTGTCTTATATCTCCAGAAATTGAAATCGTATAGAGCCAAAATTTTGCACAATGTTGCAAAATACTACAATTGACGTTAGTACAAGTTTTTGTTGCAATCTGATGAATAGTTCACGAAAAAAAAAATTTTTTTTCGAAAAAATTAAAAGAAATATTTTTTTAAAAATTACCAACATTTCGATCATAACAGAATTTTGCCAAAAGTTGCGCGTTTATATCCTCGAACTGACTACCAAGTTTCGATTCAACATCTTCTTTAGTTCCTGAAATATCAGGGAAATAACCTCAAAATTTTAAATGTCTATAACTCCTAAACCGTCCGGCCGATTTTGCCCGTTAACGAACTTAACCGTCGCATTTTGATCAGAAACCCACCCTGAAAGTTTGAAGTCGATAGGACCTTCGGTGCTCCTGTTATCGTGCCTACGGCCGGACAACCGGCCGGCCGGCCGGCCGGACGGCACCCTAAAATCTTACACCGGATTCGTGATCAGGGAGTCCGAATTAGTCTATTAGCCAATTTTCAGCTCGAAATTCGAAAATTACAGACATTTGGACGAAATGATAGGACGATGTTCCCCTAGAACATGCGCCCAAAAACAATGTACAATGCTTTAATGCTTCAAAAATTGTCATTAAATTTATTTATCAAGATTAAATGAGCAATCTGCAATGATTCAACCTCGAGGAATGGGTTGATGCAACTTACACTCGGTGCATAGTTTTCACAACTCGAAATACCTGAGGAAATTATCATCGAAATGTCTAGAGCAAGGCTGGAAAGAATCATAGCGGATTGTCCATTTATTCCTGATATTTGAGTAGGTAGAGGCTGACGAACAAATTATAGTTCAAAATATATTAATGAAATACTATGCTCTTTTCATAATTTAAAATTTAATAGTTCACACCACTAACACATTCTTTTCTGTATTATGAACCTAAACTCAAGAAAAAATGTTTGATACACAAATGTAGATGCATATTTCAGTATTTTTTTTTTAGCAAGGAAGTAAAAGGTAATATTAACCTGAGTGGTCAACGAACAGTAATTTCTTCTGATGATGTCATTATGTTCTCCTTTCCTATTGCCTTCATAAGCGACATCATTTAAATGATCCAATTCTAAATCTTCTGAAACATCATCCCCGATATTTATACATAAACTATTCAATCTGTAATCAGTCAATATTATTTTCGGTTTCGAAACAGTCTTGTATATATTCACAAATTCAAGAATCGGATACTTGTTTTCCAAGTTTTCCATTTTCACGAATTTCAATTCTACGAATTGACAATCTCTAATAGCTAGATAAGATAACATTTATGAACAGTGAACACAGAAACATTCTGTGTTCACATTCTGTGAATACATAGAACTTACGATGTATTATTGAAGTTTTGAAACATCATATCTCCGAAAGTATTATCTTGTTAGAGTTGAAAATGATAACAATGGATTCTTATGAAGAAACTGCGTCTTAAAAAAAATTGAATTCAAAAGTTGTAATGAAAAAAAAAGATATTTTTTTTCGTTACTCCGAAACTGTTAGACCATGTTTACCCAATAACGAACACAACCGAGACATTCATCCCTCAATCCTACTCAATTTCAACTGTCTAGCTCATTCCGTTCGAGAGTTATCGTGTTAACGGCCGGACGGCTGGACAGAATCGATTTCGACCACGGATTGATCAGTGAGTCAAACCAAATCGTTCAATACCATTTTCAGCCAAAAATTCGAAAATTACAGACATTTGGGTTAATTGATAAGCACCCTGTTCTGAGGAACAAGAGCAACAAAATCGAGAAATAAAACACTTTAGAGTTACAGAATATGAAAATATATTTACTCTTGCTAGACTAATGAGAATAATAATTTAAACACAATCAATGTAGGAGTTTTGATTTATTTACTTTAGATAAATGAGAATGACAACATATACACGTGCTGTTAGAAGCTCAAATTTGAAAAATATATTATTAATTTAAGGAAGGCATCAAGAAAGAGAGTGAACAAGTTGTCGGTCGCATAGGCACTCAGCGCTCACAAAAGCAATCCGTAGTCGGACCCGGCAACAGAAACAAGGCCGTACAAAGTGGACGCCACAAGCAGACACCCGAGCAACATGAGCAACTGTCTGTGTTATACCAAAGATCTAGACCAGAAAGAAGGGGATATATGGGTGGACTGCATGGTCTGTGTTATGAGAATCGCCCAGATCTAAACTTAATGATGCAGCAAAATCTACGGGACCAGGTTAGCCATATCAAGAAGAGAGGAATCTTACAGCAGCTTCAAGAGTCAGAGGGGATAGAAGGACAAACTAAAGAGCAGGTTAGATATGCTCCAAACCTACAGTAACACTTGACGAATCAAAGGAGGGGAAAACATGATGAGAGGCAAGTGAGAAATGGCGTAAACATTCAACCTACAATGACTGGATTGCTATATGAAGAAGTCACAGCACCGGACATGCAGCCGGTGAGCCACTCCGAGCTGAAAACGCTCCATACTACAACGGGGAAGAACAGAACATGTGACAGATGTTCCAGAGCTAGACTTCAATAGAAGGGAAGCATTTGAGGCTGCAGTAAGGAATCCTAAGAAGGAGACCACAAGACAGAAATCGAGACTACCGGCTGAAGACCTAGCCCTGATGAATAATATAATCGACGACCACCTAAAGGGGGACTACTCGCTAGAAGATGTCGTGGCCGCAGTGAGAGCTACTACTTCACTTCTGTGCCCATCAGGAAGAACAACAACATAGGAGGACAAACATAGTTCAAGATTGAATAACCTTGACAAGAAGATAATAACTCAATGGAAAATTATAGATAATAAATGTTATGAAAGGATAACTGAAGCCGTGCAAGAAAATATAGATCATGATGGGTGAGCTGCGTGCGTTGTATCGTACGATTAGTTTGCTAACCATCAACCTACTCAAGCAGAAAGCTACCGATAAGATTAGATCACTTACGTCGACAAAGAAGAAGCTGATCAAGAGGCAAAAGTGGATAAATGATAACAACACCTTCACCTCAGAACCTTCAAAGTTATTTCGAATCAAACAAGTAGTGGCAAAAAAACCCAGAAGTTGTCGAACAGTTCTGGAAAAACTTGTACGAGTGACCGGCGGAAATAAGGAATACTCCAGATATTATGCGATCAAATTCTGCAACAGGCCGAAGAACTGACTGAAATAACAACCGAAGAGATTAGACTTATCCTGAAGAACAACCAGAAATTCATGGCACCTGGACTGGATGGCCACAGGTGGAAGGACTTTCGAGCTACCCACCAACATCTAGCTAGATTTTTCAGTGAGATAATAATTCACCCTAAGCTAGTTCCTTCACGGATGTTAGAGTGCAGAACTGTACTGAAACCGAAATCAGATGATCTGGGAGAGCACAACAACTACCACCCAACCACGTGTCTCAACGCGCTGTATAAAATTCTCACAAGTGTTCTTGAACATCGGATTCTGCAGTTCATTGGACCTGTGTGGAATCAAATCTACGAACAAATACGATGAAGGAGAGGAGTACAGGGGTGCATATAGACAAGAGCATTTGTCAGGATGCGCAACCTACATATATCATGGTTGGATTACGCGAAAGCATTTGACACATCGGCGCACAGCTTTATAATAATGCAGCTGGAGATGCTCAAAATCCATCCTAACATCGTCCATGTGATGGAAAACATTATGGCACTATGAAAAACTTTGTTCGCCGTTCGAACCCAAGGTCGGACCACTTATACCGGAAGGGCGTATTTCGAGGAGACTCGCTAAGTCCGTCATTATTCTGCATAAAATTTCTACCATTAACAACTAGGTTGAGGGTAAGCAGAATAGGGTACAAGGCCGAGCCACCAGGCTGAAGAGAACATCTGATCTCACTCTCCTGTACATGGACGACTTAAAACTGTAAGCTCCTTCCAAGGCAGCACTACAACAATTACTGAATATCGTTGCGGAATACACCTCAGCAATAGGAATGTCATTCGGTTTAGTCAAATGTGGTGTTTTTCATCTAAATAAACAGGAGAAGACATCGAACAAAAAGGAGGAATAAGCATTCCACACCTCGAACAGGAAGAAAATTACAAATTTCTTGGAATGAGACAGGGAAGCCCGCAGGAGACAACCCAAATCAAGGATGCCTTAACAGCTAGCTAAAAAAGAAGCTTCGAGATTTATGGAAACCACAGCTGGCCGGAAGAAAACTGAAGTGTCTCCTACGAATAACTTGGCAGTCCCAATAGTCACCTACTCTTTCGGGGTAGTTAACTGGGCAGTAAATGAAATTCTCGAGCCCGACAGATCCACACGTAAAGTGATTAACATGAACCGTAGCCTGCATTCCAACTGCTCGACACAAATATCATACCTCTCATGAACGCAGGGAGTCAGGGCTTTGCAAAGTTTCGAATACCAACACCATCAACAAACGTTGGAATTGGCAATAAGGATTTTGAGAAGTGAAGATCTGCTTCTGAAGCTGGTGGCTCATCATGAAATTAGGAACCAAGGAGGTGTCCTATTTAGGGCTGGTCAGAGAGCTTTGGAGGAGCTTAATATAACTGGCATATTCATCGATCATGAGCTAGCAGGAACAACTATCACGCCAACAGACTAAAGAAGAGTTGGCAGAGAGATAAGGCAAACACACCTGAAGACAATAAGAATTTCTCGGAATTCAATAGCCTAAGAATTCCATTAGAATTCTACGAACTTCCATTGGAATTCCATGGAATTCTACTTTCTTTTACACTAGAATTCCAAGCGGTTTACCCCTCGTAATATCTCGAAAGACATCAAAATATTGATAATTATTCTAAATATCATTGGAGAAATCGATTGTCTATTTAAAATGAATACATACATTTGGGAAATGCAAAGGTCATAGAAGATGTTCACTTTTCCCAAATAGAATCCTGTAAAAGTTTGGTATATTGCTCTGAAAAGTCTATATTAAATAGGTTGAAATATAAACAATTGTGAGTATTTTATTAATTACACACTACTGTTTAAGAAGGTTCCCATCATATTTTTTGTCTTGCTTACAATGAGACCTAATTATCTATTAAGAGGTAAAGGTGGCCTAAAAGTATAAATAATTCATATTTCATGAAGATTTCGCCTATTTCTAGCTGTGATTGATGCCCAACCATGATTAACCTTCTCCAATATTTTCATCAAATGAATGAAGAATATTGAACAAAATAATGGAATAGAAGAAGGTTCATTCTGTAATTGATATTCAGCATCCTGGTAGTTTTATAAAATAAACAGTGTGTAGGTGGGTAATTCTCATGAAATCCCGAAATTTGGTCAATAAAATAGACAAATAATATTGAAAAGGATTTGTATTGATTTTCTTTGAAATTTTGTGTTACTGATGTTGCAAGACTATAATTATATAGCGGTCCCTAGAATAAACGTGTTTTAGGTGGATTATGAGGATTAAAAAAAATTGAAAATGAGGGAATGACGACTAAGTGAGGGAATGGAAAATTTTTTCAATGTTACCTTTCTATTGAGTAATCAACTATTAGTTTTTAACATTAGCACAAACAGAAAATCACAAGGTTATTGTAGAACAACTACATTATTTCCATTTAACCTAACACCAATTAATATTTTGCAATAATTCAAAGTGGCAGCATCAAAAAGAACAAAAAACAAAATCCATTCACTTAAAAATTAACTTGGTTGGCATTTTGCCAATGGATTAAAGTTCTGTTATACCATTCAATCTTAAGAACAATAACAAAACAATTGCTTTTTTATGCAAAATAAATAACATAATGAAAATTATTTATACTAAATAAATCCACTACCAAGTTACTAAAACTGTCTCATCTCAGTTACATATTTTGGTCTATTTCCTTCACAGTATAACATCCCCTTTTGATTAATGTTGATGGCCTGATATTCTGCTGAATAACATTCCAGGCATTCAATTTTTCATCCTTGATTATTGGCTATCTCGAAGATTTTGTTCCTCTTTTCATCCACTTTACTAAAGCACTTTCTTCGAAATATATGATATGATATTATTTCCACTGAACAAAGTTTTTCGTCCATTAGATTAGGACATGATCACCTTTATTATAAGTGGGATTTCTATATGTCGTACAAATAACATCATTCGATGAATGTCCAACATGCGACTTGGTTCGTGTTTGTATCAGCAAAAACAAATAGGCAAATTTTCGCTTAATTCTTTTTTCTTGGCTTTATTTGACGGTACAAAAAGGTTACAGCGGTGAATTAAAGAGTAAACTAAAGCAAATATTCGAAAAAGCAAGTTGACCCTGATGAAAATTAATACTTGTTAAATCATCATTCCCTCACTAAAAATTAATATGAGGGAATGACGGTGAGGGAATGATGAAACAAACAATAATAACAAAAAAACTAGTGACATAAACTCACTTTCAAAGAGTTGTTTTGCATAAGTTGATCACTCCCATAAGTCTTCTTGTCTATGTTATTAATAACGAATAAATTATTGTACTTTTTGTTTTTCCTGGATGTGGGGGAATGGCCTTAAAAAATTTAATTCAAAGAAAAAAATCTATTGCAACTTTTTCAACGCAAACTCTAACACGCTGTCGATAAATTCATCATAATGGTAAGTTGACAGGACTGCCACCTATCAAAAAATAATGGTAGCATTCCTGTTTGATTAACAATGCGTTCATAATTCGATTGTCGGTAACAATGTGAGGGCATGATTTATTTTTATGGGGCACGTGTATATATTCTATTTTTGTATACAGTTTTACTATATATTCCAAATTAAGATTTGTTTTATTAATCTATCATATCTTTAATCGAAAAGTCTCAAAAGTAGACTTTTATTATTTTTTCTTGTTTGTTTGAAAATATAAAAGTGATCGAATTTGTAGCTTGGGACATAGTGAGGGAATGATTTTACGGACAATATATAGGTGTAATTCTTCTTATGTACGTACTTGATTCCAAAACAATAAGTGAAACCTCTAGTGTCGATTATATAGAAAACTTTGATATCCGTTATATGGTTGTTAGATTTTCGATAAAACTTAAAGGACAAGAATTGCGGTATTTCGTGAGAATTACCCAGGTATTGATTTTAATTTAATAAAAATTTGCAGTCGTAGGTTATTTCAGACCCTGGACGGATAACCGCTCTGGCTATGAATTTGAACAAGCGTGCCAAAACAGACTGACCTCACGTTTGTGCCTCCTAAACTTATTTTCCCCTGAACAAAATGCCTATCAATTTGAATTTTTGGATGAGAATGGTCTCAAACGATTAGTTGTGACTCACTGATGAAGAATCCGAGGTCAAAATCATTTTTGTCTTGCCAGCCTTCCGGCCGTCTCGAATTCGATGAGGTAGAGAGTTGAAATTTGCAGTGTATTTTTGAAATGCGCCAGTTAAGTTCGTTAATGGGCAAAATCCACCGAGTGGTTTCAGAGTTATAGCCATCTGAATTTTTTTCGAAATAACTCGTAAAGTACTCGTCCGACTGAATTAAACTTGGGTAATTAGTTTGAAAAATACCAACAGGAAGACTTGAACAATTTCCTAAGGATCGCATGAAGCGAACATTTTGAAAAGAATTATTAAAAAAAATTCTTTATCTCTGAATTGATATTCCCAAGATATCGAAATATCACAGCTGTATGAGTGCGCTGGTCCACTGTATTACACTCGAACAACAAAGTTTTCTAAAGTTTTTAATATTTGAGATATATATATATATATCCGCTCTACAGCGTTCTACGCCTTGCGGTGCCCAGTCTCCATCTCTGTCTATTCTCCCAATCTCCTGGTCTAAGATCTCTTTCAGACATTTTGAGATGAAGTCGATAAATCTTCAAGATATATATATATATATATATATATATATATATATATATATATATATATATATATATATATATATATATATATTCTTTTGACTGAGAGCTGTATATGTGTTAGCAGAGGTTGGTGTAACGGGGTACCATACAATTCGACGTATGATACAAGAGCTTAGGGAAAAACCTCAGCAAAAAAACCCTGTCTCCCCGTGAGTGTCGTGATTTGTAACTATTGTTCACAAAATTTACTGCAATTTAAACATATTGATAGGCATTTATTTCTTCAATATGGACTCCTTCGTCAAAAAACGGAGAGGTTTCTCCAAGGTACCCGAAACTCCTGAAAAATGAACATTTCATTGTAACAATGTTATCATTATCGGAAATAGTAACAATTTACGCTTCGCACCCGAGCTTAGAGAAATATAGTTTCGATTACTGGTATGTTGAATTTGGGTCATTATGGCAGGATCTGATAAAAGACCTCGATTGGATTTGCACGTGTAAAGGCACAATAACCCGAGATTAATCCCATCAACTATGATGTTCTACAAACAAACCCACACAGACATTTGCACAGAAAATCTTACATGACAGGATATAAATCAAATCAGATATAAAAACATTTATGAGTGCTGTACACTCTGGATGTCAATATTTTTCCAATTCCGTATGTTCATATTCAATCCGAATGATTGGTTTCAGTGTTATAAGGCAAGTATCCCTGACAACAATGTATCTCGACTACATAGGACAAAAAATATTGGTCGAGTTTATTCCCGCTAATAATGTTTTTGCATTGTGATGACGTCTTGGCCGTTTCGGCCATGGGATTTATTTGAAATATTTGAATATGTAATGAACGTGAACATAAAGCTAAATTTGGAAGATTTAAAAACTATTTGTCTACTTTTCCATTATAATGTGAAATAAAAATTGGTTCAAGTACTGACGTGAAGTCAGAATCTTTTGCGCGTATGTTCTATTGTCCATTCTCCTGTATTGGATACACTTAATCGAATTTACCATGGTGAATTCTATTGTCTCTTCTCCTGTATTGGACACTCTCAATAGAATTTACTAACGTAAATTCGATGAAGAGTATCCAATACAGGAGAACAGACAATAGAATTCACCATGATAAATTCGATTAAGTGTATCCAAGTGTGTCCAAGTGTCCAAGTGTCCAAGTGTGTCCATTCTACTGTATTGGATACACTTAATCGAATTTACCATGGTGAATTATATTGTCTCTTCTCCTGTATTGGACACTCTCAATAGAATTTACTAACGTAAATTCGATGAAGAGTATCCAATACAGGAGAACAGACAATAGAATTCACCATGATAAATTCGATTAAGTGTATCCAAGTGTGTCCAAGTGTCCAAGTGTCCAAGTGTCCAAGTGTGTCCATTCTACTGTATTGGATACACTTAATCGAATTTACCATGGTGAATTCTATTGTCTGTTCTCCTGTATTGGACACTCTCAATAGAATTTACCAAGGTAAATTCGATGAAGAGTATCAAATACAGGAGAACAGACAATAGAATTCACCATGGTAAAATCGATTAAGTGTGGCCAATACAGGAGAATGGAAAATAGAACATACGCGCAAAAGGTTCTCTGACTTCACGACAGTGCCTGAACCAATTATTTTTTTCGTAATTTTTTGAAAATTTTCTACTGGTACGGTCTTCATATAATTTTACACACATCTTCATGTCGATACTCTATAACCAGTAAGCAAGCTTCAATTCGATCAAGTCAATATTTTTTGAGTTATCGAGGAAATAATATTCCAGATGGGTATTACTCTGAAACCATTGATGGCCATGATTATGGCCAACAGCGAACCTAACTCTCCCATTCGATGCGCAACTCACCCTGAAAATTGCAAGTCCCTATCTCCTTTCGTTCAAGAGTTATTGAGGCAACGGTCACCCATCCAGCTACTGAACTCACATAAGGCTGCTCAGATCTCCAACAATATAGATCCGATCATGTTCAAACTCAGAACTGGGTAGCACAGTTAGGTTATGAAGGCTCTCGCAAAATTTCAGCCATGTCGGATGAATAGTTTCTGATATATATAATTTTTTTCGATGATTTTCAATGATTTTTTTAAAATTTCCTAGTGATACGATTCTCACAAAATTTGGCAAAAATTTTTGTGTCGGCATTCTAAAACTAATATCCATGTTTGAATTGGATCGGTTTTGAATTTTTCGAGTTATTGAGGAAATAACAACCAAATTTCAGATGGGTATAACTCCAGAACCGTTTGGCCAATTATGCTTATTAACAATTTCAAAAGTCGCATTCGGATTTACAACCTACCCTAAAAATTGCAAGGCGCTATCTCTTTCCGTTATCAGGTTATCGTTACCATGATTAATGTTTTTTAATAATATTTTTAAAATTTTCTAGCGAAACGATTCTCACAAAATTTGACAAGCATACTTACGTTTGTATTCTACAACTACTAACCTAGTTTCAATTTGATTAGATTAGTAATGGTTGAAAACAAAATTATTACTCGGAAACCGTTTGGCCGATTATGCCCGTTAATGAACTTATCCGTCTTATTGGGACGCGCCACCTACCCTGAAAATTTCAAGTCGCTATCTCTTTCCGTTCTCAAGTTATCGTGGCAACAGTCGGACGGAGAGAATCAAATTTGACCTCGAATTCTTCATCAGTGAGTTGAACTTAGTAGTTTGAGACCATTCTCGGCAAAAAATTCGAAAATTATAGACGTTTGGGCAAAATGATAACGCAATGTTCCCCAGAACAACATACGCGCAAAAAAGTGGGAAAGGCTTGTGGACAGGAGCATTTTGCCGCTCTTGTTACTTAGACGAATCATATCTCCGAAAGTATTGGTTTCTTTGAGTTAGGAATTATATCAATGGATTCTTATCATAAGGCTGCATCATGAAAGAAATTAAATTCAGAAACTGTCATTTGAAAAAAACAGGAGTGACAAAAATGATTAATCCGTAACGACTAGACCGATTCTACCCAATAACGAACTTATCTAAGATATTCATTCCTCAAATCTCCTCTGAAAATTTCAAATCTTTTTTTTTAAGCTCAAAGTTCCAATAATAATATGATAAATTGTTAAAGTCGTAAAATATCGTAATAATAATTTCTTTATAGATTGTGTGAGTAAGCTATTCTCTTCCATTTCTTAAAATCTTGAATATAATGTTATCACTTAACTCTTAATTCAATAATGTATAATCACTTTTACCCGAAAATAAAAAAAAGTCACTCTAAATATTTTCATATATGGCAATATAAACTGACATATCATTATAAATATGTTTTTGAATAATTGGTCATTTTGCATTAAGTCATACGAGATGTCATATGAGATGTCTTTTATAGGTAGATAATATGACATGTATGAACAGTGGGAATATTTTTGTTGAATATAATTGTAGATGGTTATAATCGATGAATATTTCACCGGGTGTCTTTGGTTATTAGCAATTAGCTACAGCTACCTTATTCTATGTTCACTGATTTGTGCTAAATTTGTGTTAAAATTTCAACACTTTTGATTCTTGATTTCCGTACAAGAAAATAGCATAACTGAATCATCCAGCCAGTTATATACGAGAAATATTTCCAGTAACAACAGAGGAAACATTTTCTTCTAGAGTCGCCAGGTCTTTGGAATTGTTGAATTCACATAATATATTTCCAAATTCATTATTCTTCCAAAGTAAATTCACATTGTGAAAAATAAGTAATTTCTATGATCTCTATGTAGAGAAGACAACTTTGCGTAGTTATTTGACAGGAAAATGATTATAACCCAACATTTTCAAAATATAAACGGTGAAATGTGTCAAACTTTCATGGCCAATCGGGAGACTTTATAAAAGTGAATGGAGTATAAGTGTATTAGCTGTTTACTTTCACACCAGAAGGTCGCACTTGTGGGACGAGTCTAGGAGAGTCGAGCTACTGCGATTACACAGATAGGAACTCTCCACTGTCAAGTTAGAAACTACTATAGAAGAGAGAGGACGGATAATATATTCCCTGACATTGAAACCATATGTCCATCACATGAGCACAGAACCAGGTCCTTTTTCCTGCTCTAGCTTTTACAACCTACCATTATGTGTAACACAGTTTTATAACAAAACAGTCCGTAAACGTTCAGATAAACACAAGAAACGTCGGTATAACAGTAATTTTAATATTAAATGGTTTCTTTCCGGGTTTTCTCTCCCAAACTCTGAAAAATATCTTTTAAATGAAAATTTATTATTTTGTCAGAGGCTCCTACGCAAGAAACACAAGATTTTTGTCAGAAGCAATGAACAATGTTGCCTAACAAACAATAAACAAAACAATCTCAACGATGAAACAACTAATTCGTAACGTTTCGGATTCTAGATCAAACTCTTTCGTCAGACACTTAACGAAAATCCTTAGAATTCTTTTTGCTCGTATGTTCTGGGGAACATCGCGTTATCATTTTGCCCAAATGTGAAATTTAATTCTGTGGTGCCGTCCGGCCGTCCGGCCGTTGCCACGATAACTTGAGAACGGAAAAAGCTAGCGACTTGAAATTTTCAGGGTAGGTGGCGCATCCCAATACGACGGACAAGTTCGTTAATGGGTATAATCGGCCCAATGGCTTCCGAGTAATAATTTTGTTTTCAACCAAAATAAATCCAATCGAATTTAAACTTTGTGAATAGTTGTAGAATATAAACCTAAGCACGTTTGTAAAATTTTGTGAGAATCGTGTCACTAGAAAATTAAAAAAAAAAGTATTAAAAAATATTATTTATGACACGATAACCTGAGAACGGAAGGAGATAGCGGCTTGAAATTTTCAGCTTAGGTTGTGCATCTGAATGCGACATTTAAGTTTGTTTATAAGCATAATCGGCCGAACGGTTTAAGAGTTATAGCCATCTGAAATTTGGTTCGTTTTTGTTCCTCATTAACTCGAAAATTACAAAACCGATTGAATTCAAACATGGTTATTAGTTGTAGAATGCCAACGCAAAAATACCTGCAGAATTTCGTGAGGATTGTATAACTAGAAAGTTTAAAAAAAAATTATTGAAAATAATGGAAAAAAATTCTATATATCCTAACCTATTCGTCGGGCATGGCTGAAATTTGGAAAGAGCCTTCAGAACCTCACTCTACTGCAGAGTTCCAAGTTTGAACACGATCGGATCCATATTGTTGGAGAACCGAACAGCCTTTTGTGAGTTCGGTAGCTGGATGCGAATCGTCGTATGATATGTTGTCTATGGTCGTATTTTTGCAAGAACCTTCAACATGAATGTCATGATGACATATTTTTGCGCGTATGTTTTGGGAAAATCGTGTTTTTTCATCACAAATCTATGGGAGATGATAGGCCCACATTAGCGGTCAGACCTGGTTTTGAAAGAGATCCTCCTTAGGAGGAGGCAACTAAATATTGAAGGGATTTCTATGAACAAGAGTGAATATCTTTGAGAAATGGAGAAAGCGATTCTTCTTCAAGAGATCCATGTGCCTTCAGAGGAGTATATTTGTTAGAGGGGACTTTTGAAAGGTTATGTATTATTTTTAATATGATATCGCTGAGATTTTGCTGAAGGCTTCAAAACTTACCTTTAAATTAACCACACTTTCTGATCTTGTAAGGTGAGAGGCTCATTTATCGATATTAAATCTCGTGATGGGTAGAGAGGAATTTCAGACCAGTTTTTCTATCACTAATGAGAATAAATCTTTATGTTTCACCTCAACACCTTTAGATCTATCAATGGGCATTTATTGGTTAAGAATAAGTAATTGAATATTACTGGAATTCAATTGTATTTCATTCAATATGTTAGTAACTAAACTTATAATTTTATTTACTTTGATTATTTAAATATGACATTAATTCCAGTAATAATTTTCAAGAATAATTATGTATTCTTCTTCTTTCGCGCAAAAGCTCCTGACTTCAAGAACAAAAATTTGGTTCAAGTACTGACGTGAAGTCAGGAGCTTTTGCGCGTATGTTCTATTGTCCATTCTCCTGTATTGAACACTCTTAATCGAATTTACCATGGTGAATTCTATTGTCTGTTCTCCTGTATTGAACACTCTTAATCGAATTTACCATGGTGAATTTGATTAAGGCTGCCCAATACTGGAGAATAGAGAATAGAATTCACCATGGTAAATTCGATTAAAAGTGTCCAATACAGGAGAATAGACAATAGAACATACGCGCGAAAGCTTCTGACTTCATGTCAGTGCTTGAACCAATTTTTTTTTAAATACTCACGTTTCAAGTAATTTTAAGAAAAAATCGTCCTAAATTCATTCGATAGCCGTATCCTCGGAGTTATTGTTTCAATAGAAATGGAACAGAACAAAAAGAGCAACTTCGGCTCCGAGTCTCGATCCCGCCGGTACTTTCCAGTCTATAATTTGTATTTCAGCCCGATGCTTCAACCGTCACACTATGCTAGGTCTGTACGGATCTGCTAATTTCAGTTTTTATGATTTTTCTATATTTCCCTAATATATTCTACAATATAGATCCTATCAAGTTCAATTTATTAGTATACGTCCTATATACCCCATTCTACACATTTCCAGCCACTATTGCATTTAAACATCGATTTGAATTCAATTTCACAAATGTAACCTTCATTCAGTAGAGAACAAAAAAATTTGGTTCAGAATCTCTGATCTGAAAATATCTGTTTCAATTCATCAAAATACGTCCAATAGCATACCATAGCTATACCATATTAAACGAATCTCTTTAACCAACGAATGGTTTTGAATATCGATATAAATGCATTTAAATAACTGTCTTCCAACCTCCTCTGATTCTCTCGAATTGAAAAAAAAACTGTTTATATAAGCTCCCTCTGGCCGAATGCTTGCATCTTGGATTCATCGCAGCAAGTTATCTTCAGATATTTTCACTTCGTAGGATACATACACCTATTTGTTTGGGAATTTGACATCGAGTATTTCGCATGAAACTACAGAAAAGTGTGGAAATAAAATTTTATTAATTCATTTTTTGGGATACCTAACTCTTCTCCATTCATATAACTTGCGAGACTGGTTCCAGAATTCTATCATCATGTTCACCAATATTTGCTACATCTCGGAATTTTTTCTCATTTTTAAACTGATTGTTGACATTTCTAAATCAATCTATGCAAACTACATTATGATTCATAAAATCTCACGTCAAAAATCAATAACTGTTGACAACTTTGTCAGTTGAATGATAAAATGTACACCTTGATTGGGTGAAATAAGGTCTTGAAAGAACAGATTTGTTTAATATTCTATGTTTAAATTTACCAGTCTTGCGATCATCACAAAATTTTATATTAGTCATCGAGTCGGTATTTTTCAACTTTGGTGCTTTAATTCTAACAGATCAGAATTTTTCGTGTTATTGGGAAAACTAAATTTCAGATGGCTATAATTCCGAAGCTACTATATGGTAGCTACTAATTTTAATTATCCATTAACGAACTTATCCGGCGTATTTGGACTCCAAACCTACCCTAACAATTTCAACTCTCTAACTCATTATATTCGAGCGTAATCGTGCTGACGGACAGAATCAAGTTTGATCTCGGATTCTTGATCAGTGAGTCGAAACCAATCGTTTGAGACCATTTTCGGCCAAATATTCGAAAATTACCAACATTTGGACGAATTGATAGGCTTTTCAGGTGAACAAATGTGCCAAAAACGTATCAAAAGGTTTTTTTAATGTTAGAGGCTTTTACCTACTCGATGTTAATTCATATCGAATGGAATAAAACTTATTATTATGATTTTATATAATAAATGAATATAACGTAGAAGTTTCTAACATATTTTATTGTCATTTTATTCACTGATCTACATTGACTAAATTAGCAATATTAATATATTAAATTTAATAACTGCGATTTTCTCTGAATAGATGAATAATCGCCTTCGAAAACAGCCTGTAAGTAATGCCATTTTTAGGTCCTGCAAGAATCTTTCTTTCTGACAAATGCAGATATTTAATGCAATTTGGTAGACATAATTCGATAGTTGCCGGAAAGACTCGAAACAAATTTAGAATACCGTTTTAAAGTTACATAGATAAATATGATCTATTACTCAAGGCAGCGTCCAACAGATCTGCAATTAAAGCAGTGGATAATAAAAAGGAAAATATTACACTTTGAATAAAACATAATGAACCATTGTTTGGAAACTCCAGCGTTCTTCCCGGTTTTCAATTTTCACAGATCTCATATTATTAAATGCAGTTGTTTCAACTGCTATTATGAAAATGATCCATAATAACACTTTCAAGTTTACTATATTATTCGGGCTCTGGATTTTTCTTCGAACTTGGTCAAATTTTGATCCAATCTGAAGTTTGCTGTGGTAGAATTATACTCCATACAAGTTTTCGCTAATATAATTCGCTGCAATTCCAAATATTCCCAAAGTCCCAAATCACGTTACACACTATGATGCACAGAAAAGTATGTCAACGCCCCATCAGAAATATTTCTTTCCGCTTGATTCTAGGGGAAAAAAGTTCAGATAGTTTATATGAGAAATAAAGTTCGCCTCAACAAGACTATTACTCAAGTTTAGGATAACAAATCAAATTCTATTATAAGGAACTGAAATAAAATTCAGACAAAAATTAGAACAATTCATTCATCATTCAATTATTACTATTAGTATGCTCAAAATTTGTTCAAGCCCTGAAGTGAAGTCAGGAGGTTTTGCGCGCATATTGAATTATCTACTCACCTCTATTGGACACTCTTAATCGAATTTATCATCAATATAGACCTTTTTCTCAGTTTTTGTAAGATATGAATATATTGCATGCCATTTCAATGACAGATTTGAGTAGGTAAGGAGAGAATCGTGATGATAACAGAATTTTTAATCCTGACATAGTATGCATTCCATTGGAATTGAAATTCGTTGAATTTCAAATGATATACGAAAAACTCACGCCTCAAGTAACTCCAGGATAAGATATTCACGAAAATTCTCGAAAATTAGTGGGTTGGCATTCTACAAGTAATTACAGAGTTTTAATTGGACCAGATTAGTATATTTTGAGTTATAGAGGAAATAACAACAAAATTTCAGATGGGTATAACTCCAAAACAGTTTGACCCATTATGCCAATTAACGAACTTAAATTCCACATTCGAATGCGCAACCTACCCTGTAAATTGCAAGTCGCTGTCTCTTTCCGTTCTCAAGGTATCGTGTGAAACATAATATTTTTCCGTAATTTCTTTGAAAAAATTTTACACTCGTCTTTATGTCCTTAGTGTACAACAAGCGACAACAAGTTACCAGGCTTCAATTCGATGGAGTCTATATTTTTTGAGTTACCGAGGAAATAATATTCCAGATTGGTATAACTCCGTAACCGTTAGGCCGATTATGCTTATCTCAGGTTATCGTGATATATATAATATATGTCTTAATAATTTTTTAAAAATTTGTTGTAATATTTATGATTCTCACAAAATTTCACAAACTTCTTTGAGTTAATATGCTACGATCAGATTTGTATTGGTTTAAAACAAAATTATTACTCAGAAACCATTAGGCCGATTATGTCCATTAACGAATTTTTTCGTCGCATTGGGAAACGCCACCTAACCTGAGAATTTCAAGTCGCGATCTCTTTCCGTTATCAAGTAATCGTGGCAACGGACGGCCGGCCGGACAGAATCAAATTTGACCTCGCATTCTTCATCCGGGAGTAGAACCCAATCGTCTGAGACCATTTTCGGAAAAAAGTTCGAATATTACACACATTTGGGCAAAATGATAACGCGATGTTCCATAAAACATGCGCGAAAAAAAGGCGATTCTTTCTTGCTTTTCGAAAAAGCGTAAGGTAACCTGACTTAATTCAATTAATTACACTGTTTCAAACTGTTTTATTGGCAAACATTTATCATACATGATATCTCATTAATACCCAAATCATTTCTGGGTAAAAAAAACAACTGAAAACTGATCAAAAGTTAGCATTTCTCATAGTTTACTCATATATATGTTATTTAACGAGTTTACATAGTTTGAGTACTTCGAACAGGTTTTGAAAAGTTGCCGATGTGACATTCGCAGTATCACACTGACAGAACATCGAGATTATGAATTTGATTCTGTTGAGTTCGTGTTAAATCTTCAACTTAGAGCCCATCATAGATTTTGTTGCCGATTTTTTCTTAGATTATAAATTTAACTGAGCATGTCAGTTCCCAATTTGTTTTAACGATACCTGCTCTTTACTGAGAATCGTTTGGACAGTTCCATTACCGTTCCCAAAAACGGTGCGAAAAGCGAACTCGAATAATTATTATCAGTTCGAGAATTGACAAAGCAGCAAGTGCGATAGAACATATTTCATTTTGTATGCTCTGTGGTTCTCTTACTTATTAGTTGGTATTGGTATTGCGAGTGAAACTAATATTTCCATCCAGCTAACAATTCTTTGTGTAATAGAATGAAAAAACATTGAAAAAGAAATGTCTGCTAGTTTCCATTTCTTTTCGCAGTTCACAAAGTGCTTACTGCAGCCCATTTAATTGTTTCTATTGTTTTGCTAACCTTTCAAGAATATCTCGCGACAAGAAAAATCAATTAGGGAACCCGGTCCTAATGGAAATGCATGCCGTTTTGCAGGAATCAGAGAAGGTTGTATGGAAGTCTTTTCATAACGAATCCAGACGGAAATGCACGATCTAAAAGATGCAATGAATATTTTCCGAAGAAGAGATTTTTTTATTCGAATTGTACATCCAATGCAAGTTGCATCATCCAATCTTTAAAAGTTTCCTACTGCTAGTGATCTCTTTCAGATTGAATTTTTCATCATATTTTTAGCAATTGCGATTTATTTACACGTTATGTATCATTAACTATTTGACCCATTAAAGGGGTGTATTCTTCAGATGGGGTTGGAACTGGTTCGCCAAGTAGCCCAATTTCCACTAACCTAAATCCTTTGAGTTCAAATCTTGTCTATTCGTAAGTTAAGCTAAGAATAATGGTTACCCTATTCCAAAGGACGGTGGATGAATAATTCAAATCAAGGGTTGAACATACTGACATTTTCCAATTAATTTTGGAGAATCGGATTCCTTTGGCTTGGCTTTCAATTCTCCTCATTAAGAATATGAATTCTATAATGACAGTCAATGACGTTAACTGAAATAGGTAATTTATTTCTTATCGGGATGTTATGATCATAATATACAGGATGGTTCATTTTCTGAAAGCTGTACATAAAATTTTCAACTTCAAGACAAACATTTTTGTTTAAATATTGGTCCGCAAACGCTTCATATTCCAGCTACAGGGTAGTAAAATTTTCAGATCGTTTTTTGCGGGCATATTCTGGCGTGCTATCATTTTGCCCAAATGTCCATAATTTCCGGATTTTTGCCGAACTCACTGATTAAGTATTCGAGGTCAAAATTCATTCTGCGCGGCAGGCCGGTCGTTGTCACGATAACTTTTGAGCGGAAACAGGTAGCGACTTGTAATTTTCAGGATAGGTTGTGCATACGACGGTTAAGTTGGTTAATGGGCATAGTCGGCCAAAAAAAGTATGTATGTACTGATTTTGTTTTCAAACAATACAGATCCGATCAAATTGAAACTCAGTAATTAGTTGTACAATACCGACACAAAAACTTGTGTGAAATTTTGTGAGGATCATATCACAAGAAAATTAAAAAAAAAAAAAAATTAAAAAATATTAAGCATCTCACGAAAACTTGAGAACGGGAAGAGATAACTTCCTGGGTAAGTTGCGCATCCGAATGTAACATTTAAGTTCGTAAACAGGCATAATCAGCTAAATGGTTTTGGAGTTATACCCATCTGAAATTTTGTTGTTTATCAGACCTTGCAGGCTAGTACAATGACGCTTTGTGCAGCTGATTCCATATTTATTGCTACCACTGTACTTCCGGCTTAACCGGAAATACCCAAAACTTCAACAAGTCAACTGAATGGGCAGTTACCACAAAACGATCGACGGGTTAGGGATTTTATGAAAGTGAATTTTCCAAAGGGACGCATTGGACATCCCAACTAGCAATTTTATATTTTATAATAGTTGTGGAAACGTTTTCAACCAAAATCTTATAAAACATTCTTAGTCGCTGAATTGTTTTCAATACGTTTATACAACATATATAAACCCAAAATTGGCACATTTTATAAAATAATTTTGTCATCGAAACATTTCATAAAGCTCTTCATAAACATCACAAGACTATTCCATAAACATTCTGGCGCCATCTAAAAAACTGTTTTGTAATAGCTTTATAAGGTTTTTCGTATGAATGTTCTGAAATAAAAATGTTACATAGGATGATATCTATAAAATTAATAGATTTTAAGTTGCAAATGGTAATCCTAAAGTATAACAACATAGAGAAAATATAGATGTAATATATGTGTCATTAATGTTCACACGAAGCCGTTTTATTTATATATACTTCTGCATTTACAGACATATTTTTGGATACACACAACGAAATTCTCAATGCAAATGATATTACTTCGTGAAATGTAGCACTAAAATGACATTTTTTAAACGCGCCCCCTTGTTTCGAATGTTTTACATAAAAAAATTGAACAAAACAAAAATGTCGCTTGTCAATCTAATAATCCTTTGTACGAAAATGCATTCCAATTTGTTCTACAGATTATTTTTGAGTCATTTTATGCTCTGGAGGGTTAAAATATCTACACATTGGCGATTTTTAGTGTGTTTAAAACACTCCCCACTCTGAGTCATCACAAATACCGCCATGTTTAATGCCGTTCTCTTAAAAAATGATTTTGCATCAGTTGCAAGCATTCAGTGGTAATTAAACTACTTCACAACTACTATAAAACATGTTGTTATGTTCTACCGCGTGAAAGTCAACATAACCTGCAAAATCAGTGAAATGACTGAAACGTTTACGTTTTTAATACATATAGGAAATTCAAAAGAACAAATAACAGGTAATCTGATGAAGTTATCTTATTAACAAGTCAATAGCTTAAACACAAATATGATTGTGGTCATAATTATGCACCTACAGAAAATTGTCTTCAGCAGTAGCATAATGCTTCCTGAACCTGTATATATAATTCCAAATTATAAAACAACGATATGTTATTATTGTACCTTGATTTACAGCGAAGTAAAAAAGTTATGCATAGATAAGGCATTTTTTGTGCTTTTAGGAAGAAAACTGATATGCATTTGCTTCATTTCATTCATGGTAATCATAACTTTTTTAGAAACGTCGAAGATCGTGCAGACAGTTGAGAAAGGAATAACACACTTTCAGTGTGGGAACAGAATGATCAGCTGCTCTTGGATGATATAGTCATGGAAATTGAATATTTCAAAATAGTTATGAAGTGGTTACCGAAACGACAATTTACTTCTGGAAGCAAAATTGTAACTAAAAGCACTTCTATATAACTGTTTGATGAGATTATACGGAACATCTTTGAAATAGTTCTAAATATATTTAAAATAAAATCATAAATATCCCCAGAATTAATAAAGAAACCATTAAATAGAAAGCAATTCAGTTTTATAAGCAGAATTGTTTTATAAGTTAGTTATAAACCTCTTAACAAATGGTTAAGTAACAGTTTTATAATATATTTCATAATTCTGCTGTATAGTCGTTTCAGGATAAATTTATAAAGTATCTCGATTATCCACAACAGAATGATGTTTATGTAGCTTCAATATAATGAATTGATATTTTGGAAGCACTAATATGATACTTGTGAAATATATTAGTCGCGAATCATTGGAGTTATAAGACAACTTTGCTGGTTGGGATAGAGGATTCATAGAGAGGCCTTTCGTGGCGTTATTTTCGTTTTGAAGATATTCAGATTATGACCAGCCGGCCGTCCGTTGCCACAATAACTTTCGAACGAAAAGAGATAGTGACTTGAAATTTTCAGGGTAGGGTGCGAATTTGAATGGGGCAGCTAATTACAATGATGGCGCGCAAATTTTTGCAGAATTTCGTGAAAATCATTTAAGTGGAAAAAAAATTCTCCAGAAAAATGTTATATTTAAGATTCCGCTCAAATTTTGCATAAACCCACAAATCATCATTTTATAATCGAGTAATGGATTTCAGCTTGATCATATTTGTATTTTAGCAATAATTGTGAAAATAAAATTTCGAACTGAAACATTATTTCCTCGATAACTCAAAAAATACAGATCCAATCGAATTGAAATTTGGTAAGTAGTGGTAAGTTTCTACAGTGCAACTTTTTTTTCTGCAGAAATTTTATATTTCGAAACTATCTGTCAGATCCCGCTGAAATTATGTGCAAGATGCCATTTTACAATCGAATACGGTATTTCAGCTAGATCGGTTTTGTATTTTAGGAATAATTGTGGAAATAAAATTTCGAACTGATATCTTCCGAAATTTCAAATTATGTAAATCTCAGAATTGTAATAACACCTCGATGGTCGAGATGGTGACATGCTCGCCCGCTGCGCAGGAGATTCGGGTTCGCATCCGGGCTGGGTAAGTTCACTATTTCATTTATTTCAAAATTTGAGTTCAGCTGATGCTTCAAGGGTACCTGAGGCGGAAATAGACAATAGAACGCGCTCTAAAGCTCCCGACTTCAGGCCATAGCTTTTAAAGAATTTTTTTTATTCGTTTGTTAGTTTCCCCAAATACTATCCCCTATTTGGGTAAGTTTGAACTTGGGTTCAGCACTATGAGGCTATGTATACCCAATCTCAGTGTTGATAATAATAATAATATTTATTTCATCCTTTCAGACACTTTTACAATGTATAGGACATGTTAAGGTTATAGATAACTCAATATTAAATAAAATTTAAAAAGCAAGAGAAAAAAAGAGTGAACAATAAAAAAATCAAAATGAACACAAAAGATACTCATCCACACTATAAAAGCAGTGTCTTAGTAATAACAATTTCATTTCCCTTTTGAACTGCCCATCATTCATAATTTTGTATTCGTTTGGCAATTTATTATAAAGTTTTATACCTGTGAAAGAAGGTGACAATTCATATTTGGTAGTATTATGTCTTGGTATGCACAGTATATTATTATGTCTCGTCTCATAATTGTGGAAATCTGAACACTTATTTTGCGAATAAATATTCAGACGTATATAAAGGAGACACTGTAAAATATATATAGAGGGAAATGTCAGAATCTTATGTTCCCTGAAAACTGGTCTACATGAATTACGAGGTCTTAAGTTATAAATTAGCCGAATGGTTTTTTTCTGGGCTCTAAATGCACGAATGCTTGTAGTTGAGTTACCCCATAAAACCACGTTATAGCTTAAATGGCTGTAAACCATACTATAGTAAATCCCTAGCAGAGCATCAGCAGGAAGTGCACTCTTGAGACGCAATAATGCATAGTATGAACTATTAATTTTTTTGCAAACATGGCTAACATGATATTGCCATCTCAAATTTGGGTCCAAATACAAGCCCAGGAATTTCACATATTCAGTCGACTGTAAATCACCACTCTGATGTTGAACAACAAAAGGTTCGGTAGCTTGATCACGAATTTGAAATTTCATGATTTCGGTCTTTTTTAAGTTTGCAATCATTGAATTCTTTTGACACCAATTAATAAAGCTCTGGATTACAGTTTCACAGAGTGATTTAAGTTCAAGTAAACTACCTGCTCTGATTGCAACTGAAGTATCGTCAGCAAAAAGAGTTATGACAGAGGCTTTAATATGATCTGGCAACTCATTAATAAAAAGTAAAAAGAGCAGCGGTCCAAGAACGGATCCCTGAGGTACGCCCAGATTGGTCACATATTCATGAGATTCACAGTTGTTGAGTCGAACAAACATTTTTCTGTTGGTGAGATAACTATCGATCCAATCCAGAAATATACCCCGGAAACCCATCTGATACAACTTGTCCAGGATGAAACCGCGGCTGAGGCAGTCGAAAGCCCGAGAAAGGTCGAAGAATAAACCAGCAACATATGACCCACCATCTAAACAGTTGTAGATGAACTCAACAAATTCGCAGCTGGCAGTCTGAGTGGATCGACCAATTCTGAATCCGTGCTGTCTACCACTTAGTATGGAAAAGTGTGATATGTAATCATACATTCGCTTATATACAATCCTTTCGAAAACCTTGGACAGCTGACTCAAAATGGATATTGGACGGTAATTTGCCATATTATCGGTATCACCTTTCTTGTGAATAGGTAAGATCCTAGCTAACTTGAGTACAGATGGAAAATGGCCAGTGGAAACCGATTCGTTCACGAGATCAGCTAAATGTTCGGCAATGAGCGGGCAAATTGATTTTAAAATTCTGGTTGATATTCCGTCATGACCAGCGCCACTACAATTCCTCAAACTACCCACGGTGGACAAGACTTCCTCCGGCAGCACAGGAAAGAAAAAGAAATTATGACCCATCAAACTTTGGGAAGTGCACCCCTTTGATACTGCACCACCATAATAGTCTCTCAACGCAATTTCGTTCACCCGACTGAAATACTTTCCGAATGCCTCAGCCACTTCCTGAGGTGAACAAAGTTGCCCGTCATCGACAGTCAGTTTAATCAACCTATGAGAACCGTCCGTGCCGAGTTCTGACCTTACTAACTTCCATACTGATTTATTCACATTTGTGCTCTCTAAGAGATAATTCCTATTGAACTCAATTTTGGTAATTTTAACTAAACGGACATAATCAGACTTGGCCTTCCGGTATTGATCTCTAACCATCAGACTATTCGAATTTAGAGTCAACCATTGTAAATTTTTCAAGTGGTCTCTGGCCTCAACTACCCGGCAGTTAACCCACCGCGGTCTTTGAGAATTTTGAGAGCGCAGTTTTTTCAAGGGACAAGCAATATCGATATGGAATTTCAATGTATCAACGAACTTTTGAAATTTTTCTTCAACAGTTTCACAGTAAATACTGTTGAAATCAACGTTGGATATTAATAAGTATAGTTGATCAAGATTATTTTGTGTAATTACTCTCGTTGCTATGGGTTCCCGAGATATATCCCTCTCAGGGCAACCCAAATATTCGAGGACCACCGCTCTATGATCACTTATAAATGGTTCAAAAACAGTGACATTAACAAGAGATTTATCAGTGTTAAATACTATATAATCAACCTTGCTGGAAGATGTCCTACCATACTTATTTGTAAAAACTCTTGTAGGCTCTAATGAGCCAACGGATAAGTCCAGACTGACAAAGAAATCCTCAAGCAGCTGTCGTGCAACATCACCATGAGCCAGGTAGTCCACGTTCAGGTCACCACACAAGAAAACCACCCCGAAGATCGAAATACAGTGATTTAGTACATATTGCAGAGTATTTAAAAATATATGTATATTGCCGGAAGGTGGACGGTAAACGCTGATAATACAGAATGACGTCACACCGAACTTAAATTTAATTCCACACATTTCGCAGTGCATTTCGACTGAAAACTTGTCAATGCTCAGTTGTTCAACCTCGAAATCAGCGATATGCGAACTACTGGAAAAAGCTGTCCAGCTGCATTGCAGTCCCCGACTCCCTCTTGCAATACAAAAAATTAACGTTACTGTAGATCGCTAAAGGTTTCTGCATCACAGAGGATTGGAGTTCTTAAGAGTTTCCCTGGGTGGCACTGGTCAGATTCTTCCCTCCACTGGTTCGCAACAATAGGGCTTATGTTTTCTAGAGCTCCTTCGTTTATCATTCATTCTGCTATATTACGCTGATGATTGGTATCAAGCATGATACCGGTACGTATCTGCCCTGAATTTCTCTTTCCTCTTTGGGGGAACACTGAGCGACGATGTGACCAGCCCGGATCATGAGGGAATATTTGCTATGGTTAAAATCGATTAATATTTCACCCTGTGTCTTTTTTCTAAGAACTAAATTATCTCTGCATAAACTCGGCATTATAAGTTTCTCGTTTTCGTTTCTAAGTTCATGAATAATGTCCTACTTCAAGTTCTAAGTTTAGTTTCGCGTTAAAATTCACAACATTTAACGCACGGTCACTATGTTCAAAAGTCAAATGTCCAACTGACAGTATCATGACTTCCGGGAATATGCTGTCGAAAGTAATTCTCTTCATTTTCCGATATGAGATTTTTAAGGATTACATAGGTATTCATTGAAAATGACAATAATATCGTTAGTTTCTGGAGCATAAACCGTGAAAGTATATTTTGTTGACTACTTCACTAATATCACAAAATCTGACCAACCACAGGCCAAAGACAGTTCGTATTACCGCGTAAACACCAACTGTCTTTGAATTATGATTGGTCTCACAACTTTGGTGTTTTCAAAGACTCAACCATGGATACGGACAATTTGACAATTGGAAATTACAGACGTCAACATGTGTCACTTTGCTCATGAAATAGTATTATGAAATACCACTCGTGACTGAGACTGTCTTTAATTTCTTAACTCAAATGAGTTGCTTAGAGAAAACAACACTCGTCCTTCGGACTGTTGTTTTTAAGCAACTCAGTTTCGTTAAGAAATGAGTCGATAGACTCATCGCGAAAATTCAATCACTTGTGATATTACTAATGACAATATTATTTTCATTAAGCTTCTGACGAAGGAGTCTGATATAGACTCCGAAACGTTACGATATAGTTGTTTCTTCGTTGTTGTTTGTTAGGCAACATTGTTCAATTGATTGCTTCTGACAAATATCTTGTGTTTCTTACGCAGAAGCAAATCACAAAATAATTAATTCTTATTTTATAGATATTTTTCAGAGTTTGGAAGAGAAAACCCAGAAAAAAAACTTTCAATAATGAGTATACAGTATAATGATTACTGTAATATATGAATGTAATTGTTTTATGGACTACTATTGCAGTAGGTTATCGGTCGCTATTTCCACATACACCTATATCATAAAATTCTCGTAGTTATGGGACCAAAATCATCAATTTTCTTTATTTAACTTTCATCACATGTCGACGTTTCGCCCCACATAAGGGGCATTATCAAGACAATATTTTAAGAAAAGAACGGGTAGTTAACAAATGCTGAAAAACAAAATAGGAGTGAGAACAAAGGAAAAACACAATTCAAAATTTCAAAATAATACCTTGCATTCCAGGATGGCAACGGTCTAAAATAATGCAAATGGAAATACATATCAGAACACACTGAAGGCATGGGCCGGAATGAATAATTCATATTGTGATTATCAGGACTGTGGCGAAACTCGACAACAACCAAAACATCAAAGTGATAAATAATTAAATTTAACCCTAAAACGACAAACTGACTGTTAATAATATTTTATTCACCTCTTTTGGACACTTGGACTTATACTGATCTCCATGCCCTACGTACGATTTTAATTCCGCAATCGGTCAACTTCCGTAACAGTCACACCTATGAGTCACACAAAAGTCATTAGGATGTATACTCCGAATTTTTTGTTGAATTTCAAAAGTATTTCACAAAACTTGACTGAAATAGAAAAAATATCGTATAATACTCGATGCGGAAGGCAATTCCAACACTCATACGTTCGAAAGCTCGCTCCTCCGTCGCTCGTTTTCAAATTTCGCATTCGTGTTTGAATAGGAGGCCATTTTGCCACTTGTTTTAGAATATACTATTAAATTTTCTAGTGGTACGCACAATTTCACGAATTTCTTTACGTTGTTATTCTACAACTACTTACCAAGTTTCAATTCAATTTTTTTTTTATTTTTTTTTTGAGTTATCGAGAAAACAATATTCCAGATAGGCATAACTCTGAAACCGTTTGGCTGATTACACCCAGCAATGAACATAACTGTCGCATTTAGATGCGCAACATACTCTGAAAATTGCAAGTCGCTATCGCTTTCCGTTCAAAAGTTATCGTGGCAACGGTCACCCATCCCGCAACTGATTTCACTCAATGTTGGTCAGATCCCCAAAAATATTGATTCGATTGTATTTCAAATTTCAAATTGGGCTGTAGAGTGAGGTTCAAGCCTTCGGCAAAATTTCACCGATATCAGACGGATATTTGCTGAGATATAAATTTTTGTTCAAATATTTTCAATGATTTTTTTCAAATTTTCTAGTTATACGATCCTCAAGAAATTTCGTTAAAATTTGTGCGGTGGCATTCTACAACTAATTACTATGTTTGAATTGGATTGGTTTAATATTTCTGGAGTTAAGTCCAAAAGGAGGAAATGAAAAAAAAATTTCAGATATGTATAACTCCAGAACCGTTTGGCCGATTATGCCTACTTACGAACTCAAATGTTGAATTCGGCTGCTCAACCTACCCTGAAAATTGCAATCGCTATCTCTTTCCATTCCTAAGTTATCGTGAGATGCATAATATCTTCTAATAATTTTTCTGAAATTATTTGGTGATAAATTAACTCTTGTATGAAACGTAGCTTATAATGATGAAATTTTTGTCAGTTTGTCAGCGATAAGAATGGAGCATCCTTTTTATCAGCGATAAAAACGCCTGTTGCTCAGAACGAGAGTATATTTAGTAAGTAGCCGTGGACGACAGTTCAATATTTATTATGTCAGTTACGATTACTCAAGTTTGTGTATTTAATAACTGTTCATTCAAATAATTGAAATCATTATCAATAAGAATAATTATTGATGTTAATTTTTATATTCTTTCGTTAATTTATCCTGCCAAAAATCACGAGCTTTTTTTATGAAATAAATTTCTCCTTCAGACTCAAAGTGCTCAGAAATTTCATTCGAAAAGCATTAGATAAAATTTTATCTTGTCTGTTTTTGGCGTGCTAATCTATGAACACAGTGCCTATCAATTCGTCCAAATGTCTGTAATTTTCGAATATTGAACCGAGAATGGTCTTAAACGATTAGTTTCGACTCACTGATCAAGAAATTGAGGTCAGAATTGATTCGTTAATAGGCAAAATCACCTGAGTGGTTTCAGAATTATAGCCACTTGAAATTTTGTTTTCTCAATAACTCGAAAAATACTAATTTGATCGAATCAAAGCGTGGTCATTAGTTGAAAAATACCGACACGAAGGCTCATGCAAAATTTTGTTGTCTTGAAATTCCTGATTGGCAAAATTGTTTCGTTATAAAGAGAAATGTATCCGATAAAAAAAAAGCTCTTGTATTTTTACTGTTGATACTATTCTCACAAAATTGCACATACTTCTTTAAGACTGTATTCTACAACTACTCAACAGGTTTCAATTCGATTGGAAACAATATTATTACTCCGAAACTGGTGGGCCGATTATACCCATTGACGAACGTCGTATTAGGACGCACCACCTACCCTGAAAATTTCAAGTCGCTATCTCTTTTCGTTCTCAAGTTATCGCATCAACGGCCAGCCGGACGGACTGAATCAAATTTGACCTCGAATTCTCGAACCCAATCGTTTGAGACCATTTTCGGCAAAATAGTCGAAAATTACACACATTTGGGCAAAATGATAACGCGATGTTGCCCAGAACATGCGCGTAAAAAGGGGAATTCCAAAGGCAACAGGGATCTGGAAAAAATTATGTTATCGTCTATAGTAAGTAACTAAGCATGAGTGAAATTTCCAATTCAGTATGGAATAATGATTCGGTTCACCATTTAGTCGATTTGAATTCATTTGCAGGCGAAATTCAATTCGCAAAAGGGAAGAAATTCCGGTCAATGATGTTGAACGATGGGCAAGGATAGTCAAATATCCAATATTTGATAACGAAGCAATATTTCAATTTTATCGAATCATGCAGAGGGACGGAAACAGGGTTACCAACATCAGATTGAAATATTAGTGAGCTGGCTTTTTCCTGAGTTTCAGATATTTACCAGCCATCAAACATATGCAGTCTTATACAGGCAGATCACATAATCACCCCTATTATGAGTTTATCTGGAATATTTGTGAAGGAATGTAAATGAATTGTTTCACCTCTCGGATTCTAATATTTCTCAATTTTATTCGACCATTTCAAATGAAGAGTGAATTGGAATTGGACAGAACTCAAATTATTTGAATTGCATCATCATACAGAGGATTGATATATTTTCAGGTCATGGGAAACAATTGGGATATATCTTTAATAAGTTTTCGATCGGAATGAAAATTTGTTCTCAAAGCTTCTGTGAAGTGTTCGATTGGTTAGATACATATGGGAAAGCGACCAGTATTCATTCAAAATTTCGAAATGATCGGATCAACAGAGATCAATGTTGAGAGTAAACCACAAAGTGTGTCGTCATCAAAGTCGAGTAGTTTTTCGTTCTTGTTAGTACTTATCAGTGCTATGCATAACTCAACGATGATGAACAACACGACGAGGAAAATGAAAAGGGGGAAAGCCCTGTGGACAGGAGCTTTGGCGCACTGTCCAAATTTATAGACAGATCTATCACCCATCCAGGTACTGAACTCGCCCAAAGCTGTTCAGCTCTAGAAAAAAAAAATCCCAATATTTCCAAGAATATAAATTCGACACTAAAACAAACGTCCAAAAAAACTGATCAACTTTTTGGCCGATAATGGTCTCAAACGAATAGTTTCGGCCCAAATACATACACTCACTGTTGGTTCGAAAATAAACAGTGCTCTAAGTAATCATTATAGTTTACTTTGGGAGTTACATTCATTATTAAATGGTCCCTTTATGGGTTTTCTCTCAAACTCTGAAAAATATCTATAAAATAAAAATTTATTATTTTGTGAATTGCGTCTGAGTTAGAAACACAAGATATTTGTCAGAAGTAATTTATCAAACAATGTTGCCAAACAAAGAATTATGAAACAACATCAACGATAGAACAAATATTTCATGACGTTTCAGAGACTATATCAGGCTCCTTCGTCAGACACCAAACAGAAGTCTTCAGAATTATTTTTTGTTGGTAGCTATTCTGAAATTCGAAAATTGTCCCCATTTCGGGCTTGTCTTATCCCTGAGCACAAGGTGCTCTCTTTAGACGTCGCCTCCTTATTTACTTATATTTCTATGAAGGTATAGCCACCGATCATGGATGAAAATTGTTTGACTTAAGTAATTGTACAGATTTTCCAAGAGAAATATTCATACATTTGATATAGTTTGTTTTCAAGGCCAACTACCCGACTTAAGTATAAAAAACTGAACTCCACTTCATATGCTCTTAGAAGTATTTCCTTCCATATGGATGAGACAACATTGAAAGCTTTGTATTACACGTGTTTTGGGTATCCTGAGTGAAGATGATATAAAGTTGCAGAGTATTCAGAAGGCACAGAACCTAACGTCCAATCCACAAATTGTCGAATATCAGTTTTATAAACGGTCTAGATATGCACATATTGTTGGAGTATGGACACACAGTATTCTTGAACACCCCGAAGACAACACTGAAAAACATAAGTTGCAGAAAGAACTTGCCTTAGAAAAGTCACAAAACCGAGACACCGGAACAATCCACTCCATAATCCTTCTAATCAACTTTTATACGAGACTACAAAAGTGGAACCAATAATAGGAAGACTTGAAAAATCTTAGCAGAAAATTCATCACCGACCAGAAAAACCTAAATATTATGGACCCTCTGATTCACAGCTATCAAAGAACAACACCACCGAAAGCAAAATTACCACCACTCCCAATCTTCGAATACTTAAAAACATTGTAACACTTTGAGAAAATAATGGATATTTATACTAATGAAATTTTTTAATTGGCTAATTATCTTAGGTCGGTAGCCGTTTGATAGTAATTATGATCAATAAAGTTTATTTCTCTCTCTCTCTATACGGTCTCTTGTGAAATAAACTTTTTGAAAATTTCCAGAAAACGGCCAAATGAAATACCTGCTCAGTGTGAATATATTTGCTGCAGTGCTAAGCCACATATGAGCTAACTAAGATTTATATTTGTGTAAAACATTCAAGTAGTTTGAATGGTTCCTAGGAAAAATATACGTTGGCTAATAATAAATGGTTGAACAGTCCAAATTGGGTTGGATCAATTATTGTGCTAATAAAATTTGATGAAAAATCGTATACCTACTCATATACTTCAGGTTGAAATTCCTCAAAACTACAATTTGTGGGTTGGATTGTTTCTGCTTAACTACATTCATATGTCCTTTACATCTACGAGTGCTTGATGTTCTTGTTTTGGAACATTGACTACTATACTTCCTAGCAGCAAGATATCACAGTTGTCCAAGATGATTTAAAGACATCTTATATATAGACTGTCACTTACAGAAAAAGGAACATATTATGGCTGCATGAGATTCTTCAACAAGATACCAAATCGGCTACAACATGTAAGAATACAGAATTGCTTCAAGAAGGAAATTAAAAATATTTAATTGTTTTGGAACCCTATAGTTTAAAGGACTTGTTAGGAATGTAACTCATTTTGAAATAAACAATATTGTTATCAACAAGTTGAGCGGAACGTCTTGTATAGGTATATATCTCTCATAGAAATGAAAATAACATTGGTTGGAACTAGTAGTGTCTTTTTGAATGGCTATGGAACTTTTTTCTATCTTAACTGGGTTTTTTATAGTGGATTACTGAAAAGTAAATATCTTCATAATCCCCTTCTATTAATAGAAAAACAACTTCGTTTTGTTCCACCATATTTCTGGGTTATATTATTTCTGCGACATCAAGGACTTCGCTCTGGGGGGGGGGGTAAAGTAATCTGGGTTGAATACTTTTTTGGCGTATCAAATAACTTTTTGAAATTAATTTTTTTTGGGGTTACCACAATATTTTTTGTATTTATATCTTCGAATGATTTCAAAGGATTTGCCGTCCTTTGACACCTTTCAATAGGATAAAGGACATATTTTTAAAATAAAGTCCTTTGACATATAGGACGGTTGGCAACCCTAGTTGTCACAGACAAGTGTAATATCAAGATCAAGATCATACAGGAACATAAAATTCTTGAAATACAGATATGTGAAGTAGGTTACCAACTTCAGGATATAATTTAAAGTCGAAAATCAGAAACTGTTGGCTACTTGTTTGGTCGAATATAAATACAGTGGACCAGTTTACTCCAATCGTTGGAATATTTGGATATTTCGATAATATCTTCATCAATATAGATCCTATCGAGTTCAAATCTAGAACTTTACTGTAAAGTAAGGTTTCGAAAGCTCTCGTATTTCAACGATATCTGACGGATAGTTTCTGAGTATCTGAGTACATAATTTTTTTAAATATTTTTTTTTATTTTGCAGACATGCTATCCTGACAAAATTTTGCATGAGTCTTCGTGTCGGTATTTTTCAACTAATGACCGAGCTTTGATTTTATGAGATAAGTATTCTTCGAGTTATTGGTAAAACAAAATTTCAAATGGCTATAATTCTGAAACCACTCGATGGATTTTGCCCATTAACGAACTTAGCCAGCGTATTCGGACTACAAAGCTACCCTGAAATTTTCAACTCTCTACCTCATTGCGTTCGAGCGTAATCGTGCTGACGGCCGGCCGGACAGAATCAATTCTGACCTCGGATTCTTGAACAGTGAGTCGAAACTAATCGTTTAAGACCATTTTCGGCCAAATATTCGAAAATTACAGACATTTGGACGAATTGATTGGCACTCTGTTCATAGAACAGCGCGCCAAAAATGTTCTATATGAGAATAAAGCTGCCACTTCTGAATACTAAGTGAACAGAAGTGAATTCGATCGGATCTGTGTTGCTTGAAAATAAAATTTCTCTAAAACTCTAAAACCGTTTGACCCATTATGCCGAAGTATCCGGATGCTCAACCTACCGTGAAAATTTCTAGTCGTTATCTCTTTTCGTTCGAATATTGTCATGGACGGACGTTTATAGCACATAGTACGTAAATTACGTGAAGATGGCACTCTTAACCAGAAGATAAAAGAAACCGTACGATGTCACGATGAACGTGTCCTGGATTTGGTTGAAATTAATTCTATAATATCAACGAAAATGATATATAATAACCCCATTGTGAACAAAAGTAAATCGACTGTATGGAGGGTTCTAAAGCGGAATCACTACCATCCATATAATTTTCAAAGATATCAAGAATTAGAAGGTGATTGGACTAAAAGGAAAGAATTCTGTAAATTCATTTTAAGAAGAACACGTGCAAATAGAGGTTTTCCAAGTCCGATTCTATTCAGCGATGAAGCGACCTTTCAAAGAGATGGATTTCTTAACAAAAAAAATATGTATGACAAAGAAATGATCCGCATTCTTTGGTTCCAATTAATAGAAAATATGTTTTCAGTCAATGTTTGGGCGGAAATGAAGGACTGATTCATCATCTGACCTTTTATTCTCCCTGAAACATTGAATAGAAATGGCTACCAACATGATGGTTGCCCTGCGCACACAGGTAGAAGTGCACGCGAATCTTAGAATTAAAATACTCACGGCAATGGATTGGTCGGTTTGTACCTGTTGCGTAGCCTCCGCATTATGAAGGTCTAACACGACTGGTTTTTTATTTTTGGGGCCATATGAAAAGTCTGGTCGTACAAGCGAGCTCCGGTGGAATCGAAAAAAAATTCAACGAACTGAATCAGCTGCCCAGGAAATGAATTATTATCAGTTATAATATTACAAGAGCATAGACAATATTCGATTATACACCGAGTCAGGAGACGTAATTCGCGAAATATCAGTAGAGCGCAGCTCGAGTGGTGTTCCGCGAAAGGTTCGTATAATCGAAATATATTGTCTATGCTCGAGTTGGTATTCGTTACGATTATAAAATGAATAATATTTAAAAATTTGTATTGATCAATATTAATATTGATCACAATATGGCAGGAGGTGAAACATAAAAACGATTATACCACGTCGTCAAGGTTATATTCACCCATCAATACGCCATAACTATAGGAAATTCATAGATTCATTGAATACATGAGTTATATAATCATGAATATCTTCAGAGTTATTAAATTAATCGTTAAATTTTTCTACCTATCTGTTATTTTCCTGCGTTCGTGAAATGTAAAATTAAATATTGAGATGTGACCAGAAACCGTTAATTCTAAGGTTACACATAACTGATCACACTCAATAGAATATTGCTCAAAAATAACGTTGAACACCCTGTATCTCAGTATTGCTTCGACAACTGAGTATATTATTAGGCAAGAATTATTTTCCCTGTAATCTACACGCTATATTCGTTTGTCCAGTTTATGATGAAACACCATGTATATAAAATTCTACTGTACGTCTGTGCATGTCACTGAACTCCTCCTGACCGACGTGACTGATATTGATGATATTTGGCGTGTGTGTTAAAGAAGGTTCCTAGATGGTTTTTTTCACAATTGGGCCCGTTAGGTGGTGCTACAATGAATTTATAAAAAAAATATTGTAATTCTTTGACAAAAATGATTCATTATTGTGTTTTCAGAATTCTTGCAAATCAGAAAATATATCTGTAGGGAACTACATTCTTCCCTCCGATTCTTCTGCCTCTTCGCCGTTCCCGCCATTAGATGTCACTTCTGTCTTCACGAAGACCTATCCACGCATTAAAACCAAAGCGCCTTACTGGAGTTCATTATTCGTCATATTCGTGTCAAATGCGTCTACGGCAGGCCCTCACTGAACAAGCCGTATTCATAAGTTCATCAGTTGGAGCCGGAACGAAACGCTGAACAACCAAGAGGTTGTGGGTCCTCACAACACAGCACGCATCGAAACCCACATATCCATAAAATTTCACCCCCCCAACACTTCCCAGGGATACGTCGTGAACCCCTCCCCTAACGATGTGATACCGATTTACGTGAAATTTTATTTGGGTATTTAAGGAAGTCCCTGGACGCTTTTGTTTTACAATTGAAACCGGTAGGTAGGTGAAGCTGCAATCTAGTCATAATTTTTATTATTCTTATTTTTTGATTAAAATGATTTATTAACGAATATACATCTCCAAAATCCCATCCGTATAACACCTCCCAATATTTTTTAATATGAAAAATAACATAAGTTCATAAATCTAATAAACTTCTGTAGTGTTCCTGACTGATTGACCTTTTCAGAATAAGTCATAGTTACGTTTGTGTACCATAGGTGGCAAGGATGTCAAATTCTGTGGTAATTCTCGTAAACATCAAGACAAGTGTGACGCAAGTGTGGAGCTAAGCAGCTTTGGACGAGTTCAGTAGCGTCCAAGCTACTGTCTACAGGGTCGAGATTAATTCGGAATGCTTTAAAACATTTTACTGACTTGGTCGATACTAATTTCCTCCGAGGATTCAAGCTGTCGAAGCTTATGTGCCTAAAATTGTTAGGACTAACTAATCACAGGTTGGATCATATACTTGTGGACAATATGGTCCTGAAAAATAATGATTTCTGACTCACTGAAGTTCTTGGCCTTTTTTTCTTCCCAGCGACGTCGACATTGTCCATTATTACAAAAAACATGTTCTCCCTCGAAGCAACTCCTTTGTGTAAAAATATTTACTTTGTTGTGATCGGCACCTCACCGCTTCCCTAATATAAGCCTAACACAAACAGCCTTATTGGTTAGAGCGTCCGTACACGAGTATACCAAATCGACCCGATTCCAATCTCCTGAGTTCCTTTCATACACTCGGATCCATAGGAACAATGGATGGACACTTACTACCATTCAAATTCCTGCATCGCCCTTACTCGCAATTCTGATAGTTCACTCGACTGTGGTTGACACCGACCAACATTGCACAAAGTAATGTTATTGATTGTTTTACTTTTATATATTCAGTAATTTGTATATATTATTAACGTCATTTGTTCAACAAAATGGCTTATATAGTTTATCTATACTCCTATGTTCTCGTAGTTCTCGTAAGCCACATCCAAAATCAGCAACCACATGTTTATACTCACCACGAATTGCACGAAAAATCCAGCCTTTTCCGCGAAATAAGCCAATTACAAGCACCAAATATCCTCCGGACATGACACGAGAAATGATCGGATAGGAATACAGATAAATGGCAGTCATTTTTGGCGCTCTAGTTCCTCGGAACTGAGTGCTTATCAATTTGCCCAAATGTCTGTAATTTTCGAATATTTCGATGAAAATGGTCTTAAACGATTTGGTTCGACTCACTGATCAAGAATCCGTGGTCTAAATTCATTCACGCATAACTCTCGATACGATAACTCTCGAACGGAATGAGCTAGAGAGTTGAAATTTTCAGAGTAGGTTTGGGGGATAAATATCTCGGCTAAGTTCGTTACTGGGCAAAATCGGACAGAAGGTTTCGGAGTAATAAAAAAAATTTTTTTTTTACAGAACAAATTCCAAATTAATTTTTTTTTAATAAGCAGTTTTATCATAAGAATCCACTCATATCATTTTTAACACTAACAAGCTCATACTTTCGGAGATATGATTTTACAAAATTTCAATGTAAATCGTATTTCACAGATTGATATAATTATTCTATGTATATTCGATGTATGAATTGTCATAAAGTCAACTTGAAAGAAGGGAATATTGTAACTTCAAGAATATTGGGGTTGAAATACTCGTAATTTAGCGATGCAACGGGTACCTCACCCGAAAATGTTTGAAAATATTACGTAAATATTGAAAGCATAATTCTGTAGTTCGAGAGAGGAGAAAATTTTGTGAACGTAGATCAGGAAATTTTTGATCGATTACAAGGTAATTTATTATTATTTATCTTCTTTTATACATGTTTTATGGAATACCTACTATTTGTAGGTACTTTAAACCTGTTTTGGGCAATTGTCATACGAAACTTGTTTTTTTGGCGCTCTAGTTCCTCGGAACAGAGTGCTTATCAATTTGCCCAAGTGTCTGTAATTTTGGAATTTTTGGCTGAAAATGGTCTCAAATGATTTGGTTCGACTCACTGATCAAGAATCCGAGTGCGAAATCGATTCTGTCCGGCCGGCCGACCGGCCGTAGGCACGATAACTCTCGAACGAAAGGAGTTAGCGGATTGAAAATTGCAAGGTGGTTTTGGAGCGTAAATATCTCGGACAAGTTCGTTAATGGGCGAAAACCATCAAGGGGTTTCGGAGTTATGGCCGATTTTAGTAAAAATATTTTTTATGAATATTTCCGAAACCGATCACTCGATCTGTCTGAAATTTAGCACCAAATTTTAGAACCATGACCTTTATACGCATGTGAAGTTTTGTATTGACCAGATTACCGCAAAGTGTCAAAAAAAAAATTGAAAATGTGGTGCAGTTCTCATTCTCATGATTGCTCATTTAATCTTGATAAATAAACTATTATTTGAATTGAATTTCCTTTATGATGCAGTTCTATCATATGAATACATTGATATAATTCCCAACTCTGAGAAACCAATACCAGATATAATTTGTCTGTTTGAACTAGAGCGCCAGAAAGCTCCTGTCCACAGGGCTTGAACCCATTTTTTTTTATTTTGCTTTGGGCAAGAGCAAATCTCACAATGGCAATGTCGCAACGAAAAGATTGAAATGTCACTCTTATGTCAAATGTCACTTAGAATATACTATATTGAGAATTCGAACATTGAAAAGATGTTTGCTGATCCCGCTGATAGCGGGCAATCTAACGTTCGAGCAGGATAACGTCTGTCCGGTCCGCTAGTATATTATATGAATGAAGTTATTGTGTATTGTGACCAGGAATGTATGTCTTCTATAGAAAATAATGAAAACTGACACCTTTGAGTTCAACGTCTCGAATACTCCCCTACGTTGAATGAACAAATGAAATATATTAGTGAGTGGAGGGTTGTTCTCCATAATAGCCACAAAAAATACCTTTCTCATCAATTTATATTAAAATTTCATGAATATTCAAAAAATAATTACATTATCGTTGAATCCAAAAGGAAATACGTCTAACATAACTGGTCTCGTCCAAGATGGGAATACATGAACCTCATTCAACATTAGCGGCATATAAAAATATCGTTAAGCTTCCTTAAAGTGATTTTCGCACAGAAGGACAAAATGAATTGCAGACGCTAACGAACCCTCGTAAAGTATGAGGTCATTTATTTTCGCCTACTGTACCGCACAAATCTCTCTCATTTAATACATTTCAACCCTATTGGTAATGATTTTACGCCATAACTACTCAACCTATCGTCATTATTATTGACACATTAGCTAAAGGAAAATAAAAAAGGATTCAATCAAATATCATGGAAAGCCGAAGGGTGTTAAGAGACTTAAATAAATTTAACAACACCCAAGTCTGACATGGTAAGCCGAATTGGAATGATAATTTTTCTGAGGTAGAAAATCTTGACCATCGACAAAATTGAATTAAACTTTGGGTTGGACGACAGGATTTATTCAAGTTCATTATTGAAATACGGAGGAAGTGCGGAAGAAATTCGAAGTTCCGATTCGAATGGAAAAGACGGAATTTTCGAGGTGTTTGGATTACTTTCACCTAAAAATCAATAATACGGAAGTAGAAAATCTGGACTATCGACGAACTGAATTAAACTTTCGTAAGGAAGGTTTCTTTAGGATCTCTGGAATTTCCGAGGAACGCGAAATAAATGTTATATACTCGTAATATCAATGCGGATCGAAAGAGGGCGAGGACTCAACTCGTAATATTATTTATTCACAACTTTGCTTGTCCCGGGAAAATGGTTAGAAACAATTATAAATGCACTGGCGTCCCAGGCCACACAGGCCTTCCTAGTCGATACATACATACTGATTTCCAACTGTTCGAAATGAAGTATGAAAGAATGTACCTAAACTTTCCAGGAATAAATTCAGGAATACGCACCAGATCCAGATGTTATATTGTATATTGTTGTAGTGGGTAACGAAGCACTGCGACCTTAAGGTTTATTGTGTCCCCACCAGATGTTACCAATAAATTATATCGATCGTTAAACGAACTTCTCATATCTCGCTCTCGAGTCTGCAATTCCGCCAATTGTAATTCAAAACGTAGACGAAATATCTCGGTATTCTCGTAACTCGAGTTGCGTTCATTGAATCATTGAATCCTTTACCCCCGAAGGCGTATAGACCCATTACCCTCTCGTCCTTTAATTCAAAGGCACTAGAGAAATTAGTGGGCATGTACGTGCGCCAAACCTTTCTGAAAGAGAGGCCACTGCACTGCAACCAACATGCGCTTCTCTGGGTATATCGTGTGACTCGGCCTTACACCATCTGGTGTCTAGGATAGAGGAGACGATTGAGCACAAGGAAGTGGGGCTGGAAACCTTCCTCGACGTAGAGGGAGTGTTAAACAACACCACTTATCATGCCATGCTTAAGGTGGCGGAGAAGCATGGAGTAGATGAAACCTTTTGCAGGTGGATCAGCTCCACACTGCATGGTCGACAGGAACAGGCGTCGTTGTGCGGAGGAACCTTAAGAGTTACTGTAACTAGGGGCACAGCACAGGGAGGAGTAATCTCCTCGCTGCTATTGAACCTTGTAGTGGACGTCTT
Organism: Halyzia sedecimguttata; assembly: GCA_937662695.2. NCBI lineage: Eukaryota > Metazoa > Arthropoda > Insecta > Coleoptera > Coccinellidae > Halyzia > Halyzia sedecimguttata. The sequence continues at coordinate 18,020,225 of OW569415.2, forward strand.
GGGGAAACTGAATAGAAGCAAATTCTACACCCAGGGCTTTGCGAATGATATCTGCATATTAATCCGGGGGAAGATTCCAAGGGTAGTCCAGGCTATGAAAGTGGTAAAAAGCTGGGGCGATAGGATCAGCCTCAGTGTTAACCCCTCAAAAACAGTTATTATACCGTTCACTCTCAGAAGGAATTTGGAGAGAACGGTGAACTAATATGGTTCACGGACGGTTCAGTGATGGGCCAACGCTATGGAGCTGGATTGTATGGGGCAGCACCCAATGTGAGCAATTGCGATGTCGCTTGGGCAATGCACCACTATATTCCTGGCGGAAGTGGTCATCGCGAAATGTGTCGTGGAGAATATTCTTATGGGCTATTCCAATAGGAACATACGAATTATCTTGGACAGTCAGGCGAAATGAATCAGAGCAGGGCCATCATACGTTGGATGAAATGTTATCGCCTGGTTAAACCAAACTTTTAAAAGGAGATGGATTGGTCAGCGTCGAATCCACTCAAAAGAGTCAAAACATGCAATTAGTACAGAATTCTCTCATCGTGCGTTTCCAAGCCTATATGGATGCTAATGGTGGTATTTTTGAACATTTGATTTAATTATTCTTGTATTTTTGGCGCGCTGTTCTATGAACAGAGTGCCTATCAATTCGTCCAATTGTCTGTAATTTTCGAATATTCGGCCGAGAATAGTCTTAAACGATTAGTTTCGACTTACTGATCAAGAATCCGAGGTCAGAATTAATTCTGTCCGGCCGGCCGTCCGGCCGTCAGCACGATTAAACTCGAACGCAATTAGTGGGAGAGTTTAGAGTCCAAATGCGCTGGCTAAGTTCGTTAATGGACAAAATCGAGTGGTTTCAGAATTATAGCCATTTGAAATTTTGTTTTCCCAATAATGCGAAAAATACTAATCTGATCGAATCAAAGTTTTAGTTGAATTATACCGACACGAAGATATGAGGACCGTATGGCTGCAAAACAAAAAAAAATGGAAAGAAAATTCTGTATCTCAAAAACTATCCGTCAGATATCATTGAAATTCAAGGAGAGCCTTCAAAACCTTATTATACAGTAAAGTTCTAGATTTGAGCTCGATCGGATCTATATTGGTGAAGATATTGCCGAAATTTCAAAATATTCGAAAGATTGGGGTCAACTGGTCCACTGTTTTTATATTCAACCAAACAAATTCTCAATTGTTTTTGTTGAAAGATTAAAGTAATTATGACGTGTTTTCATAGATCATTATTCTTAGTATTCTGTGATGTCTTCCATATTGGAGTCATGTGTGTGTGGTCTTGACAATCGGATGTGTTTTGATCGCTCTCCGAATTTTCTTCTGTGAAGTCGTTTAAGTTCGATAATAATTTGAAAATTTGGTTCATTTTGTTCCTAGGGAACGCTGCTTCTCAATTGTGCGGTTTCAGCTGTATTTTTGAAATCAAATTACAACTTGATAAGAATACTCAAACGTACATTTTATCGTGCAGAATGCCTACAAATTGTGCTAAATGTGACAATCCGATAAGCCGAAATAAACCTGGTACGAAATGTTACCAGTGCGTATCAGAAGTGCATTACACCTGTGTTGGTTTTTCTTCCGAACTCGTAAAGTTATCGGAAACAGGTGGATTTAAATGGGTATGTACAGCGTGTTCCGAATATCATAAGAAGCCCAACATCGAAAGTAAACTTGATCAAATTATGCTTGATTTAGCAAGGATGAATAAACAGCAAAGTGAATTCATTAACTCTCAGTCAGCTTAAGTCTGTTATGAGCCTTGGGAAGGAAGTTTCTGATCTGAATTCTGAACTTAGTCTTCTGCGAAATGAGAATATGAGCATGAAGAAGGAGCTCAATGATATTCAACAACAATTAAAACAAAGGGATCTTGAGATAGTGGGTGTGCCTGGAGCGAGGAATGAAAATGTTGGTACAATAATCCAGGACATTTCGTCGAAGTTGGGAATTCCTTCCCTGGATATGTGTGTGGAAAACTATTATATAGTCCACTCGTCCTCTAAGGATAAACCTCGTCCCATAATTATCAACTTTAAAACCAAACTCTATCGAGGCGAATTTATGAAAGCATATAAGAGGCATAAGAGTCTAAACACTGCGGACATTGGATTGAAAGGTCCCATTTCAGATATCTATGTCAATGAGTCATCGACAGCCCACAACAGGAAGCTATTCTACGTGGTTAGGCAATTTGCGAAAACGAATGTATTTAAGTTCTGTTCTACTCAGGACTGTAAATTTCTTTTGAGAAAAGATGAGGGATCTAGGATAGTCCATGTGACGTCAGAGAATCAATTGCAGAATTTGTCCAAATAATTCCTTTTAATCTTACAGTAAGCGACACATAGTTCAATGAGTGTTCCCCTTAGCATATATTATCAGAATTGTCGTGGTTTAAGGACGAAAACTGGTGAATTTTATACAGCTTCTTTGAGCACAGATTATGATGTTATCTGCGTTACCGAATTTTGGCTTAAACCACACATAAACAGTTCGGAAGTTATCTCGAATAAATACAACATATTCAGGAGAGATAGACATGATACAAATAACGTCAAAAAGGACGGTGGTGGAATATTGGTGGGTGTATCGGCGAGTGTGAGGGCGGAGATGCTGACTAATTTGAGTGGTGAGTCTGTGATTGAGGATTTGTGGGTGATCACTATGACGGAAAGCGAGAAAAAATTTCTTTACTTCCCGCCAAAAACTTGTTTAGATGATTACTTTCATTTTTTTGAGAGAGTTACTTCACAGTTAGAATCAAACCCTAGTGCTCCATTTGTAATGGTTGGAGATTTTAATCTTCCAGATTTCTCCTGGAATTTCAAGGGTGGAACTGGGTTGGAATGATGTATATAATGCTCTTAAAGATTTCATTTCTTTTAATTGTTTATTTCAATTTAATGGAGTCCCAAATGATAATGGGAGAGTATTGGATTTATGTTTATGTAACCGTGATGGAGTGGAGGTTCGGGGTAGTACGTCACCTTTCGTGGTCGAGGATACTCATCACCCATCTCTGGATATTTATGTTAATATAGCTGTCCTTAAAAATCCTGTCAAAATACGTTCTAAGTTCCAGTTCTTCAACGCTAATTATGAAGAAATTAGAGATGAGTTATCCAAGACTGATTGGGGGGTGCTATTGTCGGCCTCGGATGTGGATGTGCGTGTTGATGCTTTTTATTCTTTTATTGATAAGCTCATTGTCAAGTATGTGCCGAAGAGACCTGATAGAAATGCCAAGTTTCCCTTCTGGTTTTCCAAAGAAACTATTACTACCATTAAGGACAAAGCCAAGTATCACAAGAAATATAAATATTGGTTGAAAACAAAATTATTACTCGGAAACCACTGGGCCGATTATGCCCATTAACGAACTTGTCCGTCGTATTGCGATGCGCCACCCACCCTGAAAATTTCAAGTCGCTAGCTCTTTTCGTTCTCAAATTATCGTGGCAACGGACGGCCGTACGGCCGGACGGCCGGCCGGCCGGACGGACAGAATCAAATTTGACCTCGGATTCTTCATCGGGGAGTCAAACTTGATCGTTTGAGACCAATTCCGTCAAAAAATTCGAAAGTCACAGACATTTGGGCAAAACTAAAATTTAGGAATGCGATCGATTATGAAATTTTCATCAGGCTTAGAAATGAATGTAAATTATTGATCAAAAATGATTATAAATCTCATATTTCTTCAACCGAAAAAAATATCCAAAGTAATCCGAAGGCTTTTTGGACTCATGTGAGTTCTTTAAAAAATAGTAATAAAGTGCCTCCAGTAATGACTTATAATGATTCAACTTTTGATGACGACTTTTCTATAGCTAATGCATTTTCTACCTACTTTGGAAGTGTTTTCGAATCTTCGGAAAAACCTGTACTTTATAAGAAAAAATTTATGAACACTTCAACGATAGCCTTCAACTATATAGATATTGAATCAATCAAAAATAAGATAAATAATTTAGATAAAAACAAGGGGGCAGGACCGGATTTGATACCACCCATCTTCATAAAATCTTGTCGTGAACTGTTGGCAGATCCACTACAGATAATCATCAATCATTCTCTCCACCAAGGTAAATTCCCGAAAAAGTGGAAATTAGCTAAAATTGTCCCAATTTTCAAAAAGGGTAAATAAGCCGAGGTCTGTAATTACAGACCTATCTCTATTCTCAGTCATTTCGGAAAAATATTCGAATCGATCGTAACTGATTTTTTCTTTCAGCAGATCTCTCCTAAGCTATCATATCGGCAGCACGGTTTTTACAGAGGAGGGTCCGTGTTAACTAATTTAGCACCCTACATCGATTATATCACAGAAAACATCGACAAAGGTCATCAAGTGGACTCAGTTTACACAGATATGACTAAAGCATTTGACAGGGTGCACCATTCCACTTTGATGGCTATATTGGATGACTTTGGTGTGGTGGGAACATTGTTGAATTGGATTAAATCCTATCTTTCGGATAGACAGCAGTTTGTTGCTGTGAACGGCATATCGTCTGTGGTTATGCATGTAACATCCGGCGTACCCCAGGGTTCTCACTTTGGTCCTCCCCTGTTTGCAGTGTATATCGATGGCATTGCAGCCTGTTTCCTATATACGCTTTTTGGGCTGTTTGCAGACGATTTGAAATTTTACAAAAGTATTCTGTCCTACCAGGATCTCGTACTCTTTCAGGAGGATATTGATCGATTGGTCGTGTTCTGCGCGGAGAGATATTTCGATTTGAATATAGATAAGTGCTGTCATATAACATTCACGAGGAAGATTGACGTTATCAGATTTCCTCTGTGTGTTGATGGAAAGGTTCTGAACAGAGTGGACCAGGTTAGGGATCTTGGAATAGTCCTCGATTCCAAATTTTCCTTCGATTCACATATAGATAGTACTGTTTCTAGGGCTTTCAGAATGCTTGGTTTTGTATTCCGTGTCACCAAGGATTTCACAAATGCGGCAATTCTCAGGTCTCTTTACTTCTCTCTTGTGAGAAGTCATTTGGAATATGCTACTCTTATTTGGTCACCATTTTATCATAAGTACATTGATAGGATTGAGAGAGTGCAAAAGAAATTCATAAAGACTTTTAATTATAGATTTGATCGCTCTCAGTTGATGTGCAATTATGATGATAGTTTGAGGAAGCACAATATAATGAGTCTACAAAATAGGAGAGTGTTCTTCGATTGTATCGTTTTATTTCGGATTCTGAATAATCATTTTAATTATCCTATGATACATTACCTGACTTTAAATGTTCCACAGTATCCTGATCGTCGGAGGGCACTCTTCTATGTTCCTAAGGCCAGAACGAATGTGCGATATCATTCAGTTTTTCTGAGGGTGATGCGTTTTTGTAATTGGCACTTGAGCAGAATTGATGTGTTTGGTGTGAGGGTACAAGTTTATAAGAGAGCAGTAATGGCATATATACAGAATATGTAATTTAAATTGATACATTTTGGTTCATTTGTTGTAATTTTTTTTCTGGGTGCTTTTGTGTTTGATAGATACTTTATTTTGTTGAGCCACATATACAAATGTATAGTTTAAGATTTAATTTTTGTGAACCTCTGTAATTGGGATTTCCTGTAGAGGTTCCTGTTCATATAAATAAATAAATAAAAAAAATAAATAAAATATTCACATTTCTCTATGTTCCAGTTCATGTCAATGTCTAACAGCACATGACACATGTTGACAGATAAGCTAATTTAATCTGGGAATTTTTGAAATATATTTATATAAAACTTGGATATAGGAATCAGGAACCAACAACAGTTACAAACAAAGATTAGAAAATGGTTATCAATTTCATACTTTGCCGAATTCTGGAAGAAATATGTATTTCTAAGTGTAAATATCTAAAGGAAACTTGAACGATTTGATAAATACGTTTTAAGCAGAATGAGGTTGCTTGTCAGAATTCTATAAATCAATACATTCTTGTCAGCATAATTCTAATTCCTAGTTCATTATGTGATATGAGGATTTTTGTGTGCTTTTCCGTATTATTATTTATATTTCTCAGAGTTTGTGAGAGAAAACCCAAAAAGCAACCATTTAATAATGAGTATACCTCCCAAAGTATCTTTTAATCATAGACCGCAGTCATTCTGTTAACTCAGAGAAGGAAACTTTCAGCTGTGAGATCCTTCTTTTGAACGGAGATATTATAAAATGGAAGTCTGAAGTTAAATATCTAGGAGTAACACTAGTAAACTTCTGTGGAATAAGTGCATGTTGAAATCACTGCTAGTCAAGCAATAAGGCTTTAATGGCGTGCAGAAATCTATCCGGTAAGACTTGGGACTGCAACGTATGGGGCAATAGTCTGGAATACAAAAATCAGTCAGAATAGTAGGGAAACCCTCGAAAAAATACAAAGGCTTGCTATAGGAGGGTGTCCTACCGGTAAGACTTGGGACTGCAACGTATGGGGCAATAGTCTGGAATACAAAAATCAGTCAGAATAGTGGGGAAACCCTCGAAAAAATACAAAGGCTTGCTATGGGAGGGTGTCCACCAGGGACTTGAGAGTATCACAAATCTCACACCCCTTCACCTTATGATCGACCAAATGGCCCATGAAGCCATTCTCAGAATATCTAGGAAAGGAACTGGTATTAAGAGTATTAAACAATTGGTTCAAGCCCTGTGCGCAGGAGCTTTTTGGCGCTCTTGTTCAAACAGACAAATTATATCTCCGAATTATATCAATGAATTCCTATGATAGAACTGCATCATGAAAGAAATTAAGTTTAAAAAAGTGTCGTTCAAAAAAATGCTCAAAAATTATCTTTAAAAATAAAGAGCAATTTACAATGCTTTTTAATGCTTCAAAAATTGTCATTGAATTTATTTCTCAAGATTAAATGAGCAATCTCCAATGATTCAACCTCGTGGAATAGGTTGTTGCTACTTACACTCGGTGCATAGTTTTCACAACTCGAAATATCATCGAAAAGTCTAGAGCAAGGCTGGAGACAATCGTAGCATATTATCCATTAATTCCTGATATCTGAGTAGGTTGTGGATTACGAACAAATTATTTTAATAGTTCAGAATATATTAATAAAATACCATCCTCTTTTCATAATTTAAAATTTAATAGTTCATACCACTAACACATTCTTTTCTGTATTATGAACCTAAACTCAAGAAAACATGATAGATACGCAAATGTAGATCCATATTTCAGTATTTTTTTGATAGCAACATTATGAAAATACTGTATATAGGAACATGTCCCACTACTTAAGGAAGTAAAAGGTAATATTAACCTCAGAGGTCAATGAACAGTAATTTCTTTTGATGATTCCATGATGTTCTTCTTTCCTATTGCCTCCATAATCTACATCAAAACAGTCTTGTATATATTCACAAATTCAAGAATCGAATACTTGCTTTCCAAGAGAAAATATTTTCGAACTACGAATTTACAATCTCTAATAACTAGAAAAGGTGACATTTATGAATAGCGAGCACAGACAGATTCTGTGTCCACATTCTGTGAATACATAGAACTTACGATGTATTATTGATACTTTGAAACATCATATCTCCGAAAGTATTAGCTTGTTATATTTTAAAATGATAAAAATGGATTCTTATGATGAAATTTCATCCTAAAAAATTTGAATTCAAAAGTTGTAATGTAAAAAAAATATATTTTTTTTACGTTACTCCGAAACTATTAGACTGATTATGCCCAATAACGAACTCAACCGAGATATTTATTCCTCAAACCTACTCTGAAAATTTCAACTGTCTAGCTCATTGCGTTCAAGAGTTATCGTGTTAACGGCCGGCCGGACAGAATCGATTTCAACCACGGATTCTTGATCAGTGAATCAAACCAAATCGTTCAAGACCATTTTCAGCCAAAAATTCGAAAATTACAGACATTTGGGCAAATTGATAAGCACTCTGCTCCGAGGAACAATCGCACCAAAAACAGAAAGCCTGGTCCTATCTTACCGTTTTTATTTCATTAGGTAATCTTCCTACTGACGAAATGATCAAGAAAGTAAGCATTGAAAAGAACTTCGCCACGTTCTAGGTAGGAATAAAGACTGAGACAGGGAATCCATCACCCAAGTTCTTAAAAAAAATGCCATTTGATGGCACACAGATGGTTCAAAATCCAATATAGGATCTGGCACTGGAGCATATGGGGTAGGCACCAAACTCTCAGTATCGCAAGGCTTCTAATCGATCGTCTTTCAGGTAGAAATGCTAGCAATCGAAAGAAGCGTGGAAATTAACTAAGAAAAAAATTGGTTCAAGCCCTGTGGACAGGAGCTTTGGCGCTCTTGTTCAAACTTTGACAAATCATATCTCCGCAATTATTGGTCTCTGGGAATGATATGAATGGTTTCTTACGATAGAACTGCATCATGAAAGAAATTCAAACAGGCCGATTCTCCCTAATAACGAACTCATCCGAGATATTCATTCTTCAAATCTACTCTGAAAATTATATTAAAGCAATTAAAACTCAGACAATATTGCAGTTCTGTTTTTACTGGAGATATTCGGAACCCGATTTGATTATGTATCTTACCAAAGAATATATTTCCATCATCATATCATCTACGGGCATTACATTATAACCTTGAAGGTAAGTATAATATCATATCATCCACATAATTCTAAGATAGCTGAGGTTATTTAATTGGTCATTTTGCATTCAATCATAATTTGTTTTCTAGAACAGAAGGTGTATTTTATATCAAGAATAACGAACGAGATAACGAACCAGAAATAGTTTCGACATTGTATCTCTCAATAAGAAAATAAGATGACATGTAAGAACACAGATCATATAATAATTCATTCAGCATTCTGTGAAAACATAGAAGTACGATTCACTATTGAAATTTGGAAAAATCATATCTCCAAAAGTATTAGCTTGTTAGAGTTGAAAATGATGTCAATGGATTTTTATGGTGAAACTGCATCTTGAAAAAAATTGAATTTGAAATTTGTGATGTATTTTTTTTTGTTTTCGTTACTCCGGAACCATAAGGCTGATATCGTCCAATAACGAACTCAACCAAGATATTCATCTCCCAAACCTACTATTTAAATTTCAACTGCCTAGCTCTTTTTGTTTGAGAGTTATTGTAGACACAAAATTATTAAATTTTCAAATTTTTGTTGACACTTTACGGCAACTCGATCACTACAAAACTTCGCATGCGTATAGAGGTCATTATTCTACAGTTTGATGCTGAATTTCACATAGATCCAGTGATCGGTTTCGTAAATATTCATAAAAAATATTTTCACTAAAAACGGACATAACTCCCAAACCGCTTGATCGATTTTACCCGTTAACGAACCCGTCCGAGATATTTATGCTCCAAACCTATCCTGCAAATTTCAATCCTCTAAGTCCTTTCGTTCGAGAGTTATCGTGTTAACAGCCGGACGTACGGCCGGCGGGACAGAATCGATTTCGACGACGGATTCTTGATCAGTGAGTCGAACCAAATCGTTCGTCCATATTCAGCCAAAAATTACAGACATTCGGGCAAATTGATAAGCACTCTGTTCCCAGGAACAAGAGCGCCAAAAAACTATCAGAGGTATGATATAGCAATCCATTCTGACAGTCAAGCTGCTATTAAAGCTCTGAGCACCCATGTTATCCCGTCTAAGCTAATGTGGGAGTTCTGAAGAAAACTTAATGAAGTAGGTAAGAAGTTCTTACCCACTTCATTAAGTTTTCTTCAGAACTCCCACATTAGCTTAGACGGGATAACAGCATGGTCTGGGTTCCTGGTTACTCGGGCATCAAAGGAAATGATGAGGCCAACACATTGGAGTCCATCAGGACTTTTCAACTGGAAAGCAAGCTGTAGATGGTGATGACATTCAAATCTCTGATGGGGAGCACAATAGACCTTGAGGTCATAGTGCAACGTACATATATAGTTTATTCACGCTTTACAAAATTCAAAAAATTCTTGTACGTTATAAGGCTCACATTTTACTATGAATGAATTAATTTCCTATGTAGTAATCAATGCAATGCATTCATTAGGTTCATGCACATACTATACATAGCATCATTCTGTGTCACAATCAACGTCAATATTAACTGTGTCATATAATGCATGTACTCTAATGGGTCCTTATGCTACCACAAACGCAGCACTGTTTGTTTTTGACCCAACAGTTAAATTATTTATTTTAATAGACACCATACGCCACACAGCACTGTTCATTTTCGAATCAATAGTGGATGAATGTATTTCAATGGGACCTTAGGCCACCGCAAACACAGCACCGTTCATTTTCGAACCAACAGTGAATGTTTGTATGTGAGTTGAAACTAATCGTTTGATACTATTCTCGGACAAACAGTGTACCAGTTTTTTTGGACGCTTGTTTCTACTGTCGGTTTCAAATTCTTCGAAATATTATTTTTTGCGCGTATGTTCTGGGGAACATCGCGTTATAGTTTTGCCCAAATGTCCGTAACTTTCGAATTTTTTGACGAAATTGGTCTCAAACGATCAAGTTTGACTCCCCGATGAAGAATCCGAGGTCAAATTTGATTCTGTCCGTCCGGCCCTCCGGCCGGCCGTCCGGCCGTCCGGCCGTCCGTTGCCACGATAATTTGAGAACGAAAAGAGCTAGCGACTTGAAATTTTCAGGGTGGGTGGCGCATCGCAATACGACGGACAAGTTCGTTAATGGGCATAATCGGCCCAGTGGTTTCCGAGTAATAATTTTGTTTTCAACCAATATAAATCCGATCGAATTGAAACTTGGTGAGTAGTTTTAGAACATGAACCTAAGCACGTTTGTGAAATTTTGGGCGAATCGTCTGGCTAGAAAATTTTAAAAAAATTATTAAAAAATATTTTTTTTGTCACGATAACCTGAGAACGGAAAGAGATAGCGGCTTGAAAATTTCAGGTTATGTTGTGCATATGAATGCCACATTTGAGTTTGTTTATGAGCATAATCGACCAAACGGTTTCAGAGTTAAAGCCATCTGAAATTTTCTGAAATTTGGTGGTTTTTTGTTCCTCATTAACTCGAAAAATACTGAACCGATTGAATTCAAACATGGTTATTAGATGAAGAATGCCAACGCGAAAATGTTTGCGAAATTTGGTGAGGATAGCATCTGTAGAAAATTTTTAATAAATCATTGAAAATAAAAAAAAAAAATTCTATATATCAGTAACTATACGTTTGAAATTGCTGAAATTCTGCAAGAGCGTTCCTTACCTAACTCTACTGCCAAGTTTCAAGTTTTAATACGATCGGTTGAATATTGTTGGAGATTCGAGCATTCTTGTGTGGTTCAGTAGATGGGTGACCGTTGCCTCGATAACTTTCGAACCAAAGGAGATAGGGACTTGCAATTTTCAGGGTAGGGTGCGTATCCGAAAGGGAGAGTTGAGTTCGTTTTTGGGCATAATCGGTTTAACGGTTTCCGAGTTATATCCACCTGGAATATTGTTTCCTTGATAACTCAAAAAATAAATATTCGATTGAATTGAAGCTTGGTAACTAGTAGTAGAAAATCAACACAAAGACGTGTTTAAAATTCTGTAAGAACCGTACTCCTAGAAAATTTGAAAAAAATGACGAAAAAAAAAATTTTAAGAACCGCGCCTCCAGAAAATTAAAAAAAAATCACGAAAAAAAAATTGGTTCAAGCACTGATGTGAAGTCAGAAGCTTTTGCGCGTATGTTCTATTGTCCATGCTTCTGTATTGGACACCCTTAATCGAATTTACCATGGTTAATTATGTCGTCCATTCTCCTGTATTGGACACTTAATTCGAATTTACCGTGGTAAATTCGAAGTAAGAGTGTCCAATACAGGAGAATGGACGACATAATTAACCATGGTAAATTCGATTAAGGGTGTCCAATACAGAAGCATGGACAATAGAACATACGCGTAAAAGCTTCTGACTTCACATCAGTGCTTGAACCAATTTTTTTTTACAAGGAGTTAAGCAGCTTTGGGTGAGTTTAGTACCTGGATGGGTGACAGCTCTACCTATAGATTTGGACAGCGTGCCAAAGCTACTGTCCACAGGACTTTCTCACTTTCTGTATTAAGTATTGAAGTTGAAAACTGATGACATGCAGAAACAAAGCCAAAAATCCAAAAAATTTATTTCAAATTCTATATCAAGAACTTCATCTTGTATACGCTCCTTTTAGGCGTCGAGTTTTGAATCCCCTTGTATATACCTTGTATATACTTGAAATTTTGTTTATACTCGAAATATACTCTGGGGTAGGGCTTCCCAAACTTATTTTTACTGGGACTTCCTTGGTACTTTGCCATTTTTGTAGGACGCCCCTTAACTCAGCCCTCAAAAATATTTACCAATTTTAGTACTAGCCTAGTAATAGGTTATCCGTTATCAGCTCACTCGACTCGGTCGCATCGACATGCGACGCCCCTGGGACAATAACGCGACGAACAGTTTGGGAAGCCCTACTCTAGAGGATGCATCCGGTAGTACTGCATTCCGGTAGTATTGAAATCTTAAATGGCAACTATTTTTTATGACAAAGAGCAACGAAGGAAGAAGAGGGAAAGCAGAAATAAGAATATTATCGAAAAAAAAACAAAATTACAGTGAACATACAGGGTTTTCTCAATTTGCCCAAATGTCTGTAATTTTCGAATTTTTGGCTGCAAATGGTCTTAAACGTTTTGTTTCGACCCAAGATCAAGAATCCGTGGTCAAAATCGATTCTTTCCGGCCGTAACCTCGATAACTGTTGAACGGAATTAATGAGAGAGACAGTTGAACTTTTCAGAATCTCAACTCTAACAAACTAATACTTTCGGAGATATGATTTTTCGAAATTTCAATAATTATTCTTAATTCTATGAATTCATAGAATACTCTAATAACAATTTGCTGATGTATATAAATCCAACATGAGGTAAGTCATAGACCTACGTTTTGAATTCAATTAGGATAATTCTTGAGAATTGACGCATAGAGCCAAATTGAAGAAATTTTACAGCACTCGGTGGTCTCAAGTGGTCAGCCATCCAAATACTAACCGCGCCCGACGCTGCTTGGGTTCAGTGTTCGGACGAAATCTAGCATATTCACTGTGTTATGGCCAAGAATGATATTTCTTCCTCTAACTCCGCAACAAACATAATTATTCGAGAATTCAAAAGAATATCCTAATTATTCCCGAAATTAGTATCCCACAATTTAAAATTAATTTCTAGGTTATGCATATGTCATCTAAAGATTATATTATATCTTAAGAGATATGATGATGTGATTTTGACAGTACTGCTAATTTTGTATGAAACGCCGGAAACGGAAATTTTATCTCTCCTAGGGTGAAAATGAAAGTTTTGGCGCTCTTGTTCCTCAGAACAGAGTGCTTATAAATTTGCCCAAATGTCTGTAATTTTCGTATTTTCAGTTGAAAATGGTCTCAAAAGTTTTGGTTCGATTCACTGATCAAGAATCCGTTGTCCAAATCGTTTATGTCCGGCCGTCCGTTAACACGATAACTCTCGAACGGAATGAGCTAGACAGTTGAAATTTTCAGAATAGGTTCGGGAGATAAATATCTCGGTTGAGTTCGTTATTGGGTAAAATCGGCCTGGAGTAACGAAAAAAATTTTTTTTCTTGCATTAGAATTACATTTCGAATTAATTTTTTTTAGGATGTAGTTTTATTATGAGAATCCATTGATATCATTTTCAACTCTTACAAACTAATACTTTCGGAGATACAATTTTTCAAAATTTCAATACTTAATCGTAATTTCATGATTTTTTGAATTCAATTTCTCTTATGATGCAGTTCTATCATAAGAATCCATCTGTATCATTCCCAATTCTGAGAAACAGTGACTTTCGGACATATGATTAGTCAAAGTTTGAACAAGAGTTCCAAAGCTCCACAGAGCTTTCCCACTTTTTAACAGAAGGTAGAACTCATCAAAATAAATCATTTCACCAAAAATCGCATCCATAAAATAATAAAATATGCATGATAGGGCTAGTATCCATCTCCGAAATCGCATGCGATTTTTCGTGTACGTCTCTGTCTCCCCACAAATTCATTGTAAAAGCGCAAGGTAGCATACAAATTAGCAATGCTTGTCTAGCGGAAACGTAACGTTATACGTCCATTTACTTTTTTGTAAAGTATCTAGAGAGATCATGGGAACAGGAACACCTATTCCTGGACGTACAACGTTTGGTTTCTGCACAGATTAGCATTCCTAATTTGTATGCGACCTTGGGATTACGCGATTACAATGGTGTTGAAAGTGTGGGGAGACAGAGTGGTACTCTAAAATACGTGAATCGCATGCGACTTCGGGGGTGGATACCTGTCCTATCATAAATATTTTATATAGGCGATTTTTGGTAAAATACTTTATTTTGATGAGTTCTGCCTTCTGTTAAAAAAAGGACTCACCTTTAAAAACACCCTGCATAACTGAAAAACCATATTTTAAAAATGATGAACTGAAAGGAGAGGAACAAACTTTATGTTAGACATAATTTAGGGCGTGTAATGTGGTTTGCAGAATAAACTAATTTTCAGTTCGATACATATTGATGTAGGCAATAAAATATACTATAATATCGTTATAATCAATGCAGGTTATAGAGCCTGCCAAAGAACTGGTCAAACAAACGTTCCTTAGAGCTTATTTAACTCCTTTCAATGATCAATTTTTGCAGCAGTTAGGTTCTATGTAATTTTTTATATATATTTTGTTTTATTGCGATCCTATGCTATTTCTTTGATGTAACTCAGTAATTCCGCAGGAAAGCTTCGGAAATTGGAGGGTCCTATCTTCCGTTGAACTCACTATTTCGTATTTTTTGACAAATGGGTAGGTGCTATAAATGTACTATAACGTATATACAGGGTGAGTCTTTAGGTTTTTCATTAATTTCAAACATAGATTCCACTCATCAAATGAAACACTTTTTTTCATTTACCATTTTTGCAGTTTCAGCTCAGGTAAAAAGTGAAAAGCCTTTAATGATTTTACATTGTGCTAATCCACCCCTGCACTTTCTGTAACTATTGAACACATAAACACCTACTGGATTCAATATTGTATAATTATCTGAAAGCTTTATCATCTGATGCTCGCAATGCGATTAAATTGTTTCATAAAAATTATTTACTCACTCACGTCTTATGAAAAGGGTTTTAATGATATTTATGTGGTATTTGTGAAGAAATTATTCTCACTTTTCCTGAATATTAAAACAGCAACTTCAACTTGAATATCATTCGATATTGAATGCAATGATATCATAAATTTCCAACCTCATTATAAACAACAACAATAAACTCTATCAGTATGTGACCGAACTTATAGACAGCATAGAGCCTAGACATTTTATATTTGCGGTGTTTCTGGAAGGTACGTTTAATTCACAATTAACCAATTTCAATGTCAAATTTAACAATCCGATTAAAGGAATTCGGCTTTCACAAAGCTTCTGGATGATTTCAAAACCCAAGGTTCCTAGATAAGGAAAATGTTGATCAAAACCCTCCATAACTCAATCAAGGCAAACAATCTGAGAACCTCGCATTTACTCTAGTTCAACCGAGGCAGAGTATAATGTCAAAGTATAATAATATTCTTACTGTGACAGGAAGGCACTTAAATGTAATAATTATTAGGATATTAGGACTAGTGGCCAGCAGATCTACGTAACCATAGATCTACATTGCTACGGTATCTACATTTTTCCAGTAGATCTACATTTTTGTAGTAGATCAATATAATTGGTAGATAAATTGAATCGGTAGACCAATTGAACCGTTAGTTCAACGCCTCCTAACGGGTCCTGTTTTGATTCAAAGACCCATTCACTTAAGAAAGTCCTATCGAAATATGTCGAGTTCCTTTTGACTTCCTATAAACTGAATATGGTGCCAGCTACCGGATCGTATTGTGAACCTGAAGCGGCCCATACACGCTCAATATTATTGTGCAATGTGGGTTGCACGATATATTGACCGTGGCCCCTAGACGGTCAATATTATTTTACAATATGTTGGTTGGTGCAAAAAATGGTATCGTATAGAGGCGATAGTGATGGTTGTGCAATATATTGCGCCACCAATTATATTGCACAAACCAAAATATTGTACCATAATATTGTGCGTGTATAGGCTGCATAAGGCCTTCCGAAACACAATCACGAAGTTTCATCAAAATCGGTATTATTAGGCTAGTTTCACATGCATACGGTTCCATTCGGTTCGGTTCCTTTTCTGTTCCGTTCCGGTCGCTGGCGACAAGTGTGGCAAGGGGGGGGGGGGGGGGCAGCTCCCCTCACCCTTAGCTTTTTGGGAAAGAACAGAAATCGAATTATGTGGAAAAATTGTTGTGTCCAATAATTATACTTATTGAATATCTTTATGTCTAGCCCCCCCCCTAAAAAATTTCATATGGGTGCCCTTGATCAGGTTTGGATTCGATTGTAGGGAATATAGATCAAGCGCGGCGTTCACACAAACGCGGTTTAATTTCGGTTTTAACTTGGTTTTAACCTCTGAGCGAGCAGATATCTTTCGCAAATTGTGTAAATAATAAATATAGAAATATAAACATAAATACATATTTCCGGGATTTGTTGCTATCTCAGCCGTTCGCCGTTTTTAGTGAAAACAATATTTATGAATATTTCCGGAACCGATCAATTGATCTATTTGAAATTCAGCATCAAATTGTAGAATAATGACCATATGCATGCAAAGATTTGTACTGATCTGATTGTCATAAAGTGGCAAAAGAAATTTTCAAAAATTTCAGAACTTTGTTTCCACAATAACTTCCTAACTTACTGATCTGATTGATATGAAACTCAGTAGTTAGATGCAAAAGACCAAAGCAAACTCTTTTGCGTGAGGATCACATGACATGAAAACATTCAAAAAATGATTAATATTTTGCGGGATATTTTGCTTGACTTTCCGAAATAGTAATTTACGTAACAAGTCCGGAAAATAGGGTTTTTTTGGACGAATAGACAAAATTCTAGGACGAGCGTAAGCGAGTCCTAGAAGTCTATGAGTCCAAAAAAACCTTTTTCGGGCGTGTTGCGTACAATATTTTTTCGGCAACCGTGTAGTATAACAAATCAATGAGACGACAAATTTCTTTTTTATATATTTTGATTCTTATTCAAATTAAACAGAACAGAAAATATCACATGTAACTAATTTTATATGAACTGTCAACCGTTTTCTCAGTGCTTTGGTAACTTCATTTATCAAAAATATACCTACCAAGATTTTCATAATGTATTTACAATGACCAAAACGACGTGATTCTTCCGGCCTAGTCCGGGAAGTACGTACTTCCCGGACTAGGCCGGGAAATGCTTCTTTCTCAAAGAAAAAGCGTCCGGGAAGTGGGCACTTCCCGGACGGTTGCCGAAAAAATATTTTTTTAAGTTGATGCCCCTTCCGGGAATTTTTCTTTATGCGCAGGGAAGTGATTTAACTGCTGGAGTTCTCATCAGAGAGGATTGGGGTTTTGGGGTGGAGGATGCTATTCCTCCATAGAATCCTCTGGTGGTCCGCGCATGCGTAGATTCAAGATGCGATATCTCCTGAACCACTAGTGTTGGAGAATCGGAGTTTTTGTAAGGTGTGTGATTTTGAGAGAACTTTCAGCCGCGAATAGATTGCGCATGCGAAGAGGAGAAGTGAGTGTTTTTGGGTTGTATGGGTTATGTTGGGAGTGGTTTAGGACTATCGGTTATGGGTCTGGTGCTGAGCCTATATTGTGAGGTTTTAGAAGAATATTCATGGCAATTCAGCGCTCGGACAAGTCAGTTTGGGGGAAATAGCGTTGTTTGCGAGTTGGAGTGTCCATACCGTGGCCCTGGGGCTAATTTTGAAATTCATGTTACCCCTTTAGGTCATTTTTCGCTATGCGCATGAGCAGACGATAAGTGAATCAACTGCTGGAGTTTTCGTCTGAGAGGTTTGGGGTTTTGAGGTGCCGCATGCTCTTACTTCACAGAATCCCCCTAGGAGTGTCCCCGCATGCGTGGATTGAAGGTGCGATATTTCCTGAATCAATGTTGTTGAAGAATCAGAGTTTTGTTGAGGTGTTTGATTTCGAGAGGACTTTAAGCCACGAGTACATTATAGATGCGCAGAACAGACGGGGCTTTTTCTAGGTTGTATGGCTTATGTTGGGTGCGCTTTAGGTCTAGGGGTCATGGATTTCGTGCTGAGCTGGTATTGTGAAATTTTAAATGAAAATTCAAGGCAATTCTGTGAACGGACAAGTCAGTTTCGAGGAAATAGCGTTTTTTCCGAGTTGAAATGTCGGTACCGTGGGCCTGTGGCCAATTTATAAATAATTTGGAAGATCTATATCAAATTACATTCGGATTTGAAGAATAGGCGAAGAAATTGTGTTCCTTATTCGAAATTCATTCATTCATTCATTCATTCTTTCGGACATTTTTTGCTGCCCGCATGAGCAGACAAGAAGTGCAAGAAGCGAATTTAACTGCTGGAGTTTTCGTATGAGACGATTGGGGTTTCGAGGTGCAGAATGCTATTCCTCCATAGAATACCCTTGGGAGTGTCCGCGCATGTGTGGATTAGAGCCGTGATATCTCCTGTACCAATGGTGTTGAAGAATCAGACTTTTGTGTGTGATTTTGAAAGGACTTTAAGCCACTATTAGATTGCGATGTGCAGAGGAGACGTGGCTCTTTTTGGTTTTGTATGGCTCATGTTGAGAGTGGTTTGCGCCTAGCGGTCATGGATTTGGCGCTGAGCCGTTATTGTGAAGTTTTAAGAGAAATTTCATGGCCATTATGTGCACGGACAAGTCAATTTCGAGAAAATAGCGTTGTTTCCGAGTTTAAATGTCTATATCGTGGCTCTGGGACCAATTTATAAGCAACTATATTTGGAGGATTTATATTAAATAACGTTCGGATTTGGAGAATAGGGAATTGCGTTCCTAATAAGGATATCATAACCGCATTTTTTTTACTTCGATCTACGGTAAAACTAATAGCCAAACTGTATTGATAGCCAGATTTGTTAATGGAACTTAAAAATATATACCTAACAAAGCACTGACGTGAAGTCAGTACTCATTGGCTTGAGTGTTCACGTTGGCTAATTTGAATTTAAAGATGAGTGTTTCAAGCTCGGTGGACATAGCGAACTGGAGATCTACCCAGAGGGTATTAGACACTATTCACTGTCGGATCAAATATTAACAGTGCTGTATCTAAGCTGACATAAGGATATAGTAACAAAGTTGAAAAAGAACACAACTGACTCTCCTTAGTCGTACAAGCTCCTAGGAGCTTCTGATGGATTTCCTCGGAGAAGACTTGGAAGGGTCAGTATAATCATAATAATATTTTTAGCACGCGTGCCAAATGCAGATTGACTGTACAATGAAAGAAAAAGGCTAAGAAAGCATTGATGTGGGGTCAATCTGGTTTGGCGCGCCTGCTATAAACATGATTATGATTATGCTGACCCTCCCAAGTCTTCCACTTGGAGATCCCTCAGAAGCTCCTGGGAGCTTGTGTGACTATGGAGGGTCAGTTGTGTTCTTTGTCAACTTTGTTACTCTATCCTTATGCCAGCTTAGATACAGCCCTGTTCATTTTTGACCCGAAAGTGAATGGTGTCCACTACCCTCTGGGCAGTGCTGGGTCTGTGCTTTTTTATATTTTTTCCAAACTTTTTCACAATTTCTTCTTCCGCGGCCGGTCTCATGTTTTTATTTCTGTACTGTATGCTACTTGAATTCACCATATAAAGTTATGAGATTCAGTGTTGCCTCTTGCCTAAACTTCATGTCTATTCAACATTTTAGACCAAATAATAAAACTCAACTGAGCTCGATG
The DNA here is from genome assembly GCA_937662695.2 of Halyzia sedecimguttata. Taxonomy (NCBI): domain Eukaryota; kingdom Metazoa; phylum Arthropoda; class Insecta; order Coleoptera; family Coccinellidae; genus Halyzia; species Halyzia sedecimguttata. The sequence continues at coordinate 18,040,181 of OW569415.2, forward strand.
AATCACTCTACTCTACTGCAGCAAGTTGTGTTTACATGGGTATAGTGGGAAGCCGAGTCGATTGTTTCGAAGAGGAAGGGACAAACGAGTAGAGTGCGATAGTACTCTACTCTACCAGCAACTAGTCCACTCTACTAGCATCTCGACTCTTCTGATGTTTTTGATGTGTTTCTACGGGTCGAGTTACTCTACTCTACCCACTACTCGCCTCACAACTCTACCCGCGTAAATTAGCTATAAAAGAAGTAACGTCCGACCTCTCGATTCCAAGCCTCGTAATTTCGTCTTCGGATTTAGGTTTTTACGGTGGCGATGTTTTGATTATTTTGCGCCACTCTTAATCGAATATACCATGGTAAATTATATTGTCCATTCCCCTGTATTGGACACTCTTAATTCGAATTTACCATTGTAAATTCGAATTAAGTGTCCAATACAAGAGAATTGACAATAGAACATACGAGCAGAAGCTCCTGACTTCACGTCAGTGCTTGAACCAATTCTTTATTCATAATTTTTTTTGAATTTTCTAGGGGTACGGTTCTCATAAAATTTTGAACACATCTTCATGTCGATATTCTACAACTATATACCAAGCTTCATTTGGATCGAGTAAATATTTTTTGAGATATCGAGGAAATAATATTCCAGCTGGGTATAACTCTGAAACCCTTGGACCGATTATGCCCCTAATCAAACTTAACACTCCCATTCGGATACGCAACATACCCTGAAAATTGCAAGTCCCTATCTGCTTTCATTGGAAAGTTATCGAGGCAACGGTCACCCATCCATCTAATAAAGTCACACAAGGCTGCTCGAATCTCCAACAATATAGATCCTATCGTGTTCAGACTTGGAACTTGGTAGTAGAGTTAGGTTCTAACGGCTCTCTCAAATTTTTAGCGATGTCGGACGAATAATTACTGATGTATAAAATTTTTTCATGAATTTTCAATGTTTTTTTTTAAATTTTCTAGTAAAACGATCCTCGCGAAATTCTGTTAGAATTTTGGCGTTGGCATTATACAACTAATAAGCAGGTTTGAATTCAATCGGTTCTGTATTTTTCGAGTTATTGAGGAACTTACAACCAAATTTCGGATGGTTATAACTCCAAAACCGTTTGGCCGATTATGCATGTCAACAAACTCAAATATTACATTCAGATTCTCAACCTATAACCTGAAAATTTCAAGTCGCTATCTCTTTTCGTTTCCAGGTTATCGTGACATAAAAAATATTTTCAAATAATTTTTTAAAAATGTTCTGGTAATGCCATTGTCACAAAATTCAAAATTGAATTTAAAAGTCGCTATCTCATTCCGTTCTCGTGTTATCTTTGCAATGGACGGCCGGCCAGCCGGACAGAATCGTCCTCGAATTCTTCATCAGGTAGTCGAACTCAATCGTCAATCGTGAGACTATTTTCGGCAAAAAATTCGAAAATTACAGACATTCGAGCAAAACGATAACGCAATCTTCCCCAGAACATACGCGCAAAAATTCCCAAAATTCTCGATTTACTTAGGAAAAATCGGTCGATTTCGGAATTTTTTTAAATATCCAGATTTCTCCAGGAAATCTCGATCGTCTACGATCGGTCCCCCCTTTCCCCGCTACCCCGATATTTCGCCTTACCCCCCCTACCTTTCGATTTCCCAAAAAATTGCTCATCTTCCCCGAGCAAATTTACCCCGGTGGCGGCCATATTACCCAATTTTAATTAGTAAAGTAAATAAATAAATCAATATACAGGGTGTTCCTAAATTGAACGTACAAACGAAAAGGGGAGATTCCTTAAGTGAGTTTAAGAAAAAAAAGTCCCATAAACATGGGGTCGCAAACGTTTCGTTTTCGAGATACAGAGTGTTGAAGTTTGAATTTTTTTCAAGTTTTTTTCTCATAGTATCTACACTTCACAAGATATTCAACTGAAATTTGGCATAGATATTACATTTGAGAGTTCTCACCACGTCACATGGCAATTTCGATAGAAGATCTACAGGGTGATATTTTTTCTGGAACACTGCCACCTGTTCTTCTGCAGAACTTTTTTTTGGTGAGCAACTGTTAATTTGAAAAAATGTAAAAAGAAGCTTTGTTTTTATACTAAACTTTTCGGTCTCTTGTAGTTTTGTCGTATCTACCAACGATTTCGAGAAAAAAAATTTTGAACGATTCTCTCGAAATTCTCGTAACTCTGATAGGAAGGCCAGTTTGTAATCTGTGGTGAATGAATTCAGTGCCAGTTTTGACACATCAAATTATTGAACGTTTGTTTTTTTTTAAAGTGAAGGTGGTTGCATCTGTGGCTATTTATTTTTTTGAATGTAGTTAGACTACTATTTTCATTACGATTTTTATGACTGTCACAACAATATTTGATCAGAAATTAGAACCTCTACACATTTCAATATCAAAACATGCCGAATTTCACGAATTCCGAAATGACTGATATACATTTCATGTATGGTCTTGCAAATGGAAATGCAAGAGAAGATAGGCGTCTTTACATGGAACGCTATCCCAATAGAGTGATACCAAATCATCGAATGTTCTCTGATATTCATAGGCGTCTTTCAGAAGCTGGATCTTTTTCCACGAAAAGAATTAATGCTGGGAGACCAGCAGTGTGAGAACACCACAACTCGAAGAGGCAGTTATGAACGAAATAGAACAACATCCAAGAACCAGTACAAGAAAAATTAGTGTACTTTTGAATGCAAGTCATCAAGTTGTTTGGCGGATCTTGCGGGATTCTCTGCTATATCCTTATCACATTCAGAGGGTGCAAGCTCTTCTGCCTCGAGATTTTCATCCGAGGGTTAGTTTTTGTCAGTGGTACCTCAGTAGACTATTGATGAATCCTTATTTTGATTGCCAAATTCTATTCACTGATGAAGCCTGCTTCTCAAGGACTTCAATTATCAATTTTCATAATGAACACGTATGGGCAGAGGAGAATCCGCATGGATATGTAGAATATGTAGCAATTTTCACTAAATGTGTGGGATGGTAATATTGGTGATGATTTGATTGGCCCTTTCTTCTTGCCAGGTCGACTAACAGGTCAATCATACAGACATTTTTTAGAAAACGATTTGCCTTTGTTATTGGAATGCTACGACGAGAAATGTGGTTCATGCATGACGGTGCTCCTGCTCATTTTTCAGTTTTGGCAGGGGAGTATTTGGACGAAAATCATGAAAACAGGTGGATTGGACGGGGGGGTCATCAGTCATGGCCCGCCAGATCCCCAGACTTAAATAGTTTAGATTTCTTTTTATGGGGCTACCTGAAATCTCTAGTATACTCGACACCCGTGAACACCGTAGAAGAACTGTATAATAGGCGCATTTGATACAGTTAGGAATACTCCGGGAGTGTTTGAAAGAGTTCGATCGTCTATGAGACGAAGAACAGAAGCTTGTATAAGAGTTAGGGGAGGACATTTTCAACATTTGCTGTAGTTCAGTCCTTTGCGGTTACTCAGTTTTCTTGTTATGATTTTTTTTTTAGTTTTACGTTTCTTGTTGTAATACATTTTTTGTGTTGATTATACGTGTTTATCGAATCTTTATGAATCATCGCTACAGATCAGGAAAATTTCCATAAAAACTGACACTGAATTCATTCACCACAGCTTATAGTAGAGTTCACAAGGCATGAAAAGAGCTCTAAAACAGATTTTCGTGGGACCTTCATTGCTAAAATGTATAGACCACTGGGTATCATTCTCCATACCCTTACAATGCAAATTCAACTGGTTGTCAAAAAATCGTCGTGTGCAGGAAGGGGTGGGGGGCATTTTTCCAAAAATTGACAAAATTTTTTTTTCTGTTCATGGTCATCTATATTAGGTGAATATCACTCACACAAATTTCTGTTGAAATATACGATTCAGAAATATTTTTTATTAATTGTCAAAAAAGGCGGATACAATGCTCTTAAATGGAATTCCTTAAGATATAACCGCTTGCCCTGAACACCCATATCAACTATTATGTTCCGCTCGGTTTTACTCGTGATCTGTTAGGATTATCGAAAAAATGCTTTATATGAAAGGTCTCCTCCGAAAACCAACGATTCAGATGATTTTTTCAAAATTGCAATAGCCAGAACAGTTTCCTCACAAAATAAGAAATTGTGTTATTAACTCCCATTAACCGAAACCGAACCTGGAGACGCTAGTAAGGCGCAATTTGTTGCGTTAGTCCATGTTAGTGGCGACCTTATGGATTTGAGCTTTGATCTATGCACATAAGGTTCGTTATATCTATCCGACCAACTTTACAGTACTATTCCTGCGTGTATTCAGAACGCACATTTTGAAGATATTGTTTAAATTCCTTAATTTTTTATATGAAAGAGAATATTTACATATAATTCATAGATAGTTGATTTAATTTTGTTAATTCGTGAATAAATATGCAAATATACGAGTTCAAACTTATATTCATTACTTCATAAATCAATTTTGTGACGTAATATTAACACATTTTTGAAATCATCGCTCATTCAAGATTTCCTGAATCATAGACCAAAAATCTGGAAAAGAATTAAGAAGGTATATTGTTGGTATATCTATGATACTAACGATGGGTTTCACGAAGCTTTGACAGCTCTTAATTGCCGAATTAGTGCGATGCTATGTCGATTTTCAGTTCATTTTTGATACAACCATCGAATTAAATCCACAATTAAGCTAATCGAAGCTTCGTGAGGGTCTAAATATTTCCTACATGTCATGATTCATCTAATTCAACTATCACTATCAGATGAAGAATCATCAAGGGAAGGAAGATTTGAAAAATTTGAAGTACTAGTATTTGCACATGTTTTTTGGGCCATACATTTGCAGGAGCCAATACACGGAATTTGTTTTCTTTTACAGGAACACATTGATCCTGTGCAATCTGAAATGAGAATTTCCATTTCATAAAGAATATTTACGGATCTGATATTCGATATAATATTTACCTTTCCTACAACTGCAGTTGCTAAGGATAGATGTTTCCTTAGGTAGGATTGGCATCGTCGTTAATTTTGGCAAGTTTTCCATTTTCTACATACCACCCACTAAATATTGGATCCGGTAAAGATGGTGATGGTACATTACCATTGATCCGAATATTTGTTTGGTAATGGACTCGAAGGCTGTGTTGTCTCAAACTATCCAATGTTGGAGGTAATTTACTTATGGATCTTGAAGAAGCTATAATATTCCCCTGAGCCTGTTGATACATTTCACATTTTCGTTTGTCGTATACACACAGATTACAAATTCAGCAATATCATTGAATACTTTCAAACATGGCACCGGAAGTACATGAATTCAAAAATAGGAATTTTGTCATTAACTGTTTTATTGAGAATTTTAACCAACTTTCTGTAGATCAGGCGCTAGAGCATATCAACAGAAACTCCAAAGCTGCAGGAGGAATAGTGGGATTAACTAAAAATAGTACTAGAATGGATGAATGGTTCTTGAGTTACAACATTATTGGTTTGAAGTTAGTCACATTTCGCTCATCTTTGCATCTTCATTCGGTCAAAATGTCGAAGAAGGTAAAAAAAAGAATGAAAATTGATGAAGATTCTGTGCAGATACTGCAGAGTGAACTTTCAAGATTTTGAGAATTTGAGAGAAGAAGTATTCAATGATATTGTTGAATTTGTAATCCATCTGTACACGACAAACGAAAATGTGAAATGTATCAACAGGCTCAGGGAATACTATAGCTTCTTCAAGATCCATAAGTAAATTACCTCCAAAATTGGATAGTTTGAGACAACACAGCCTTCGAGTCCATTACCAAACAAAATTTGGATCAATAGTAATGTACCTAGACCATCTTTACCGGATCCTATATTTAGTGGGTGGTATGTAGAAAATGGAAAACTTCTGCCAAAATTAACGACGATGCCAATCCTACCTATGGAAACATCTATCCTTAGCAACTGCAGTTGTAGGAAAGGTAAATATTATATCGAATATCAGTTCCGTAAATATTCTTTATGAAATGGAAATTCTCATTTCAGATGGCACAGGATCAATGTGTTCCTGTAAAAGAAAACAAATTCCGTGTATTGGCTCCTGCAAATGTATGGCCCAAAAAACATGTGCAAATACGAGTAGGTACTTAAAATTTTTCAAATTTTCCTTCCCTTGATGATTCTTCATCTGATAGTCATAGTTGAATTAGATGAATCATGACATGTAAAAAATTTTTAGACCCTAAATATCATAGATACCAACTATATACCTTCTTAATTCTTTTCCAGATTTTTGGTCTAGGATTCAGGAAATCTTGTTACTACTAATGAGAAGGAGCGATGATTTCAAAAATGTGTTAATATTACGTCATAAAATTGATTTATGAAGTAATGAATATAAGTTTGAACTCGCATATTTGCATATTTATTAACGAATTAACAAAATTAAATCTAATATATATGAATTATATGTAACATTCTCATATATAATATATAAAAAATTAGGAATTTAAACAATATCTTCAAAATGTGTGTTCTGAAGGCACGCAGGAAAAGTACTGTAAAGTTGGTCGGATAGATATAACGAACCTTATGTGCATAGATGAAATCTCAAATCCATAAGGTCGCCACTAACATGGACTAACGCTACAAATTGCGCCTTACTAGCGTCTCCAGGTTCGGTTTCTGTTAGTGGAAGTTAATAACACAATTTCTTATTTTGTGAGGAAACTGTTCTGCCTATTGTAATTTTGAAAGAAGCATCTGAATCGTTGGTTTTCGGAGCAGACCTTTCATATAAAGCATTTTTTCGATAATCCTAACAGATCTCGAGTAAAACCGAGTGGAACATAATAGTTAATATGGATGTTCAGGGCAAGTGGTTATATCTTAAGGAATTCCATTTAAGAGCATTGTATCCGACTATTTTGACAATTAATAAAAAATATTTCTGAATCGTATATTTCAATAAAAATTTGTGTGAGTGATAGTCACCTAATATAGATGACCATAAACAGAAAAAAAATTTTTGTCAATTTTTGGAAAAATGCCCCCCACCCCTTCCTGCACACGACGATTTTTTGACGACCAGTTGAATTTGCATTGTAAGGGTATGGAGAATGATACCCAGTGGTCTATACATTTTAGCAATGAAGGTCCCACGGGGTGACACGATAGAGCCCGGTTTGAACTCTACTATTACAAAGTGGCCTTCCCATCATAATTTGGATTTTAACGAGGATTTCGAGAGAATCGTTCAAAATTTTTTTTCTCGAAATCGTTGGTAGATACGACAAAACTACAGGAGACCGAAAAGTTTAGTATAAGAACAAAGCTTCTTTTTACATTTTTTCAAATTAACAGTTGCTCACCAAAAAAAAGTTCTGCAGAAGAACAGGTGGCAGTGTTCCAGAAAAAATATCACCCTGTAGATCTTCTATCGAAATTGCCATGTGACGTGGTGAGAACTCTCAAATGTAATATATATGCCAAATTTCAGTTGAATATCTTGTGAAGTTTAGATACTATGAGAAAAAAACTTGAAAAAAATTCAAACTTCAACACTCTGTATCTCGAAAACGAAACGTTTGCGACCCCATGTTTATGGGATTTTTTTTTCTTAAACTCACTTAAGGAATCTCCCCTTTTCGTTTGTACGTTCAATTTAGGAACACCCTGTATATAAAAATCAATGCCACTTTTCGTTGTAATTTCATAACTCAAGAGCGGGCTCACCTATCCAAACCAAATGTTTAGGCTTTATTCGGACTATTTAGTAAATGGTTTATGTGAAGTTTGCACAAAATCGGTCGAACGGTTCTTCATTTATCAAAGGAAACTGTTTGAAAATGTTACTATACCTAAACGTGATGTTTTTTTTCGGTGGAAATTTCGAAGGGGTTTATCGAGGAAAAATACGGAAGTTTTGTAGAGTTTCGCGTTTCCGGAGCGAAAAGATGAGGGTGTATTTAAAAAAAAATCACGAAATGAACGCCGATTTTGGCAAAAGGAGCAAAATTGTGGAAAGGAATTCGGAGGAACGGTGGCGTTCGGAATAACGGTATTTGCGGGAACGCGAAGACGAGATTCGATCCTCTCTTTCCTTAGCGCGAAAGAACGATAGGAAAATGTGACTTTTCGCGAAAATCGACAAAATTCTGAAGTTTCACGTATTTCTGTGGCAAATTTTAACGCGGCTCCTTCAAGGTCGTCCTTTTCGGTCTGAACGAGCGACGAGAAATGTCAAATCGAATTTGAATTTAGGACGGAATTACTCGAAAACTTGGAATCGTCTAGAAAAAAGTCGAGAAATATGAACGAGTAACCGATTTCGATCGATCGCTTGACAGGATTGACGGTACTCTGAAAATCGAAAGACGGAAATCATCCGTGTACTAAAATTCTTTATTTGGTACATAATCGGAATTGATTCACATAGGCAACGTGGCCGAGTGACTGAGGCGTTGGACTGGGAAATTATAGCTCCCGAGCCTTCCAAGCCTCGCGGGGCGGCGGGATCGAATCTCGGAGCGTCCGAAATAGCTTTCTCTTAATTTTTTTTCATTTTTACCCAATGAAAAACTTAAAGGAGCGTTACTCCAGTAAACTTATCTTGGGATTTGGATCTTTTCGTTAAGTTACGAAATCTATAATGAATATCCGTTCGATCGGACGGATTTTTGCAATAAAATTACTCAAAATATTCAAAGATTAAGCAGAAAATTAACGGTCAAAAATGAGAAATCCTCAGCCGTTTATCATGCTCAAAATGGAACAACAAAAAATATTGTTTATCCAAATGTTTTGGATCAAGCTTTAAAATAGCTAGCAATTAATAAAATATTTTTTTGTTTGAATAAATGAATTTGATGTTCCAATTAATTTTTTTTATTATTTCACTTCATACGTAGCTAAGCACGTACCGGGCCGATAGTTAGGTTATAAATTTTATCACAGATCGTCCGTATGTTTATGTTCATTTATATGAGGGAAATCCCTATAATGATTATGCAGAATCAAGTCGGTAGGAAACAAATATTTTGATCATATGGATAACGGATAATTTAAAAGTTTTATATTCACCTTTGAGATAAATAGGGCAAAATTCATAGATTGATACAGATCATGGTAAGCCTGTTCTTATATTTCCTAAAAGATAACTATGTAGGTACCTTGCAATTCTTATGGTTTGAATATAATGATTACTTATGTAAATGCCTTATATTACGTATGATAAATCGCATGTGTGTATCCTTTTTGGCACGCATGTTCTGGGGAACATCGCGTTATCATTTTGCCTAAATATCTGTAATTTTCGTTTTTTTTGCCGAAAATGGTCTCAACGTTTGGGTTCGACTCGCCGATGAAGAATCTGAGGTCAAATTTGATTCTGTCCAGCCGGCCGTTGTCACGACAACTTGAGAACGGAAAGCGCTAGCTACTTCAATACGACGAAAAAGTTCGTTAATGGGCATAATCGGCCCAATGGTTTCCGAGTAATAATTTTATTTTCAACCAATACAAATCCGATCGAATTGAAACTTGGTGTAGTTGTAGAATACAAACCTGAGTGAAATTGTGGAATTTTGTGAGAATGGTATCACTAAAAAAAAATTATTAAAAAATATTTTTTATACGACAACCTGAGAATGGAAACAGATAGCGACTTGAAATTTGCAGGTTATAGGTTTTGAATTTGAGTGCGATATTCGTGTTTGTTTATGAGCATAATCGGCCAAACGGTTTTGGAGTTATACCAGTTAGTTGTTATTTCCTCAATAACTCGAAAAATACGAAACCGATCCAATTCAAACATTGTTATCAGTTGTAGAATGCCAACGCATCTCTAGAAAATGTTTAAAAAATCATTGAAAAAAATTGTATACATCAGAAACTATTCGTCCGACATTGCTAAAATTTCGTGGGAGCCTTTAGAACCTAACTCTACTAGCAAGTCCCAAGTTTGATGAAGATAGGATCTATATTGTTGGAGATTCGAGCAGCCTGTGTGAGTTCAGTAGCTGGATGGGTGACCGTTGCCTCGATAACTCTCGAACGAAACCTAACCTAACTCTACTACCAAGATCCAAGTTTGAACACTATAGGTTCTATATTGTTGGAGATTCGAGCAGCCTTGTATGAGTTCAGTAGCTGGATGGGTGACCGTTGCCTCGATAACTCTCGAACGAAAGGAGATATGGACTTGCAATATTCAGGGTAGGTTGCGCATCTAAATGCGACAGTTAAGTTCGCTGTAAGCCATAATCGGCCCAAAGGTTTCGGAGTTATACCCATCTGGAATATTATTTACTCGATAACTCAAAAAATATAGACTCGACCGAATTGAAGCTTGCTAACTAGTTGTAAAATATCGACATGAAGACGTGTGTAAAATTTTGTGAGGACCGTTAGAAAATCTTTGAAAAATTACGAACAATTATTATGTATCTCACGATACCTTGAGAACGGAAAAAATAGCGACTTGCAAGTTTGCAGGGTAGATTGGGCATCTGAATGCGACATTCAAATTCATTAATTAGCATAATGGGCATAATGGTTTTGGAGCTAAATCAATCTGATATTTGGTTAGTATTTCTTCAATAACCCAAAAATTACGATGCCGATGAGATTTTAACATGGTAGGTAATTAGTTCTAGAATGCAGACGCAAAAAATTTTACAAAATTTCGTGAAGATTGTATTACGAGAAAATTTTAAAAAAATCATTGAAAAAAAATTTATAATGTAAAATTATTTATGATTCACACTTGTTTATTGAATAAGGTGACTTATACAGACTATACAATATATATCATACTAAATTCTTAACAATTAACGATCTCCATATGAATAGCAATCGATGATCTGAATGTAGAGTTTTTCTGTTCTCCTTATTTCTTCTTCTTCTTCTTACGGCTAATTGAAAACTAGTTACACAATCTTACCCTACATCTTTGTAAAATATTAAAATAAATTATTACCAACGTTTTTGCGCGCGTGTTCCGCAAGGAACAGCGTGCTATCATTTCGTCACAATGTCTGTATTTTTCGAATATTTTTTCGAAAATGGTCTCAAACGATTGGGTTCGACTCCCTGATGAAGAATTCGAGGTCAAATTCAATTATGTCCGTCCGGACCGGCCGGCCGGCCGGTCCGGCCGTTAGCACGATAACTCTCGAACGGAATGACTTAGAGCGTTGAAATTTGCAGGGTAGATTTGTAGCGTAAATATCTCGGACAAGTTCGTTAACGGGCGAAATCCACAGAGCGGTTTCGGAGCTAAGGCCGTTTTTAGTCAAAACGTTTTTTATGAATATTTCCGGAACCTATCGCTCGATCTTGCTGAAATTTGGCATCAAATTGTAGAATCATGACCTTCATATGCCTGCGAAGTTTTGTCTTGATCAGACGGCCCTAAGTTGGCAAAAAAAAATTTCAAAAATTTTGAAATTTTGTTTTCACGATAACTCGAAAAATACTGATCTGATTAAATTGAAACTCAGTAGTTAGATGCAAAAGACCAATGCAAACACTTTTGCAAAATTTCGTGAAGATCACGTGACGTGAAAAAAATCAAAAAATTACTACTATTATGCGGAATACTTTGCTTAAAATGCCGAAACCTATTTTTTTGAGGTTCATGCTGCCCTTTCTGGGCATTTTTCGTTGTGCGCATGCGCAGATGAGAAGTCATTTAACTGCTGTAGTTTTCGTCGGAGAGGATTATAGTTTTGGGGTGGCGGATGCTATTCCTCCATAGAATCCAGATCCCTGATGAGGGTCTGCGCATGCGTAGATTGAAGATGCGATATCTCCCGAACCACTAGTGTTGGAGAATCGAAGTTTTTTGTAAGGTGTGTTATTTTGAGAGGACTTTTAGCCGCGAGTAGATTGCGCATGCGCAGAAAAGAAGTGACTGTTTTTGTGCTGAGTGCTGAGTGCTGAGGTCTGAGTCGATATTGTAAGGTTTTAAAAGAATATTCATAGTATTTAAAGTGTCCGTACCGTGGCCCTGGGGCTAATTTTGAAATTGATGTTAACACTTACAGGCATTTTTCGTTATGCGCATGAGCAGACCTTCAGTGATTCAACTGGTGGTGTTTTCGTCAGAGAGGATTGGGGTTTTGGGGTGGCGGATGCTATTCCTCCATAGAATCCCCTGTTGAGGGTCTGCGCATGCGTGGATTAATGATGTTATATCTCCTGAACCACTAGTGTTGGAGAATCGGAGTTTTTTGTAAGGTGTGTGATTTTGAGAGGACTTATAGCCGCAAAAAGATTGCGCATGCGCAGAAGAGAAGTGACTGTTTTTGGGTTGTATGGGTTATGTTGGGAGTGCTGAGCCGATATTGTGAGGTTTTAAAAGAATATTCACGGCAGTTCAGTGCACGGACAATTCAGTTTGGGGGATGTAGCGTTCTTTCCTAATTGAAGTGTTCGTACTGTGGCCCTGGGGCTAATTTTGAAATCGATGTTACCCCTTACGGGCATTTTTCGTTATGCGCATGAGCAGACCATCAGTGATTTAACTGCTGGTGTTTTCGTCAGAGAGGATTGGGATTTTGGGGTGGCGGATGCTATTCCTCCATAGAATCCACTGGTGAGGGCCTGCGCATGCGTGGATTAAATATGCAATATCTCCTGAACCACTAGTGTTGGAGAATCGGAGTTTTTTGTAAGGTGTGTGATTTTGAGAGGACTTGCAGCCGCAAGTAGATTGCGCATGCGCAGAAGAAAAGTGACTGTTATTGGTGTGTATGGGTTATGTTGGGAGTGCTGAGCCGATATTGTGAGGTTTTGAAAGAATATTAATGGCAATTCAGTGCAAGGACAAGTCAGTTTGGGGAATGTAGCGTTGTTTCCGAGTTGAAGTGTCCGTACTGTGGCCCTGGGGCTAATTTTGAAATTGATGTTAACACTTACAGGCATTTTTCGTTATGCGCATGAGCAGACCATCAGTGATTCAACTGGTGGTGTTTTCGTCAGAGAGGATTGGGGTTTTGGGGTGGCGGATGCTATTCGTCCATAGAATCCCCTTTTGAGGGTCTGCGCATGCGTGGATTAAAGATGTTATATCTCCTGAACCACTAGTGTTGGAGAATCGGAGTTTTTTGTAAGGTGTGTGATTTTGAGAGGACTTTTAGCAGCAAAAAGATTGCGCATGCGCAGAAGAGAAGTGACTGTTTTTGGGTTGTATGGGTTATGTTGGGAGTGCTGAGCCGATATTGTGAGGTTTTAAAAGAATATTCACGGCAGTTCAGTGCACGGACAATTCAGTTTGGGGGATGTAGCGTTCTTTCCTAATTGAAGTGTTCGTACTCTGGCCCTGGGGCTTATTTTGAAATCGATGTTACCCCTTACGGGCATTTTTCGTTATGCGCATGAGCAGACCATCAGTGATTTAACTGCTGGTGTTTTCGTCAGAGAGGATTGGGATTTTGGGGTGGCGGATGCTATTCCTCCATAGAATCCACTGGTGAGGGCCTGCGCATGCGTGGATTAAATATGCAATATCTCCTGAACCACTAGTGTTGGAGAATCGGAGTTTTTTGTAAGGTGTGTGATTTTGGGAGGACTTGCAGCCGCAAGTAGATTGCGCGTGCGCAGAAGAAAAGTGACTTTTATTGGTGTGTATGGGTTATGTTGGGAGTGCTGAGCCGATATTGTGAGGTTTTAAAAGAATATTAATGGCAATTCAGTGCAAGGACAAGTCAGTTTGGGGAATGTAGCGTTGTTTCCGAGTTGAAGTGTCCGTACCGTGGCCCTGGGGCTAATTTCGAAATTGATGTTACCCCTTATGGGCATTTTTTGTTATGGCATGAGCAGACCATCAGTGATTTAACTGCTGGTGCTTTCGTCAGAGAGGATTGGGGTTTTGGGGTGACGGATGCTATTCCTCTATAGAATCCCCTGGTGAGGGTCTGCGCATGCGTGGATTCAAAAAGCGATATCTCTCGAACCACTAGTGTTGGTGAATCGGAGTTTTTTGTGAGGTGTGTGATTTTGGGAGGACTTGCAGCCACGAGTATATTGCGCATTCGCAGACGAGAAGTGAATGGTTTTGGGTTGTTTGGGTTATGTTGGGAGTAATGGGCCGATATTGTGAGGTTTTAAAAGAATATTCATATCAATTCAGTGCACGGACACAAGTCAGTTTGGGGGAAATAGCGTTGTTTGCGAGTTGAAATGTCTTTATGTTAGCCCTGAGGCAAATTTATAAATAACTATATTCGGTAGATCTATATTAAAATACGTTCGGATTTGGAGAAGAGGCAATTGCGTTCCTAACGGAGGTCCCACAACCGCAATTTTTTTCGATCTACGGTAAAGCTAACAGCCAAACTGTATTGATAGCTATATTTGTTAAAGTAACTTGAAAAAAAAAAAGCACTGACGTGAAGTCAGTACTCTTTGGCGCGCGTGTTCACGGTGGCTAATTTGAATTGAATGATGAGTACTTCAAGCTCAGTAGATAGAGCGAGCCGAAGATCTATCCAAAGGATAGTGGACATCATTCACTGTCGGTTCGAAAATGAACAGTGCTGTATCTAAGCTACCATCAGGATAGAGTAACAAAGTTGGAAAAGAACACAACTGACTCTCCTTAGTCGCACAAGCTCCTAGAAGATTTGGGAGGGTCAGTATAATCCTAATCATGTTTATAGAACGCGCGCAAAAGCAGATTGACTTAACAATGAAAGAAAAAGTGTAAAAAGTCAATCTGCTTTGGCGCGCGTGCTATAAACATGATTAGGATTATACTGACCCTCCAAAATCTTCTAGGAGCTTGTGGGACTAAGGAGAGTCAGTTGTGTTCTTTTCCAACTTTGTTACTCTATCCTGATGGTAGCTTAGATACAGCACTGTTAATTTTTGAACCGACAGTGAATGGTGTCCACTATCCTTTGGGTAGATCTTCGGCTCGCTCTATCTACTGAGCTTGAAGTACTCATCATTCAATTCAAATTAGCCACCGTGAACACGCGCGCCAAAGAGTACTGACTTCACGTCAGTGCTTTTTTTTTATAAATGTATTCTCTATTTAAATCGATTAAGTAACGGATATAAACTAAAATCTAATTGTTTATAAGATATAATACCCGTATGCTGTTCTCTATTTATTTCCATAATTTCACAATAATTCAGTTGCGCACCTCTAATCAAATTGTGTAGAATTTTGATGTCCCGGCTGAACTTATGTCCTGCTAATAAATATTTCGAATTAATTTTGTTGTATTGGTACCTATTAGGGTATTCCTTAATTCTTGTTCCAAAATGTCAACCTGTCTTTCTATATAATTGATTAAAACTGCCTCAAATCAAAGGATAAGCAGCGAATAGGTTATCCTTTATATTAATTCATTATTTTTATTGAGTTTTGTCGGGCAATTTTTTTTCTGGAATGAGATATTTACCTGTTGGTTTTGATGAAAACTTTTGATTTGGTGACTGGGTTTGCCAAGATATGTTAAGCAGTTAAATTTTTTATTTTTATCTCCAATTTCTGGAAATACAAAACTAATTGATTTTCAGAATTGTTTATTCTTCTAATTTTTCCTGATTAACTTATTCATTATTACTCATTTTTGTTTGATGATTTTTAATTATTTACCGTAATTTTCTTAAAACATACAATGAAATGCCGGCACTATATGCTCAAATGGGTGACATGAGGATTGATGAGTAATTGTATTCGTATGGGATGGCTTCCTGAATATTGAAAACTCATGCATATTGTTTTTCCGAGTTTTGTTAAATCCAGAAATTAATTGTGTTATAATTTTCCATTTACATTATGAATTTGACATTCGGAACGAATTATTCGTATCAGAAGCAAAAGGATATACACCTGTAAATTCAATTCGGACATCAACATTTTACACAATTTGAATATAGGTGTGCAACTAAATTATTTGGAAATGTGGACATAAATAGAGAAATACATCGGGTAGTACTTCATTTAATGAAAAATCAGATCTCAATTTTTCTCCGTTACTCCGTTAATCTATTTAGAAAACTCGAGTAAAGCACTGAAGTGAAGTCAAGAGGTTTTGCGCGCATGTTCCATGTCTATTCACCGAATTGGGATGCAGACTATGGCATCGGCACGGAGGAAGCCTAAGCAGTCTGTGCGATGCGACCTCAACCAGAGCATATGAAATATGGAAATCAGGATAATGCGGAGGAGTATATTTACATGGGAAAGTTTAACGGGAAATTGGATCAGAATGGGCAGAAAAAAAACATTCTGCGGTAACTGCCGATGCGTCTTCCTGTCAATTGGCTTCTTCAGGACATGGCAACCAATAAACCCGGGAAAAGATGTAAAGAAAACTGAAAACAGGTGACACCACAACAGGAGCGAGCAACTTATTTGTGCTTCCAGATCTAGTATCTCCAATTTGGAATTGCGGAATTATGAGGCATACGATACCTCGAAAAATGAAGAAACTCTCCCATGATATGTTCAGAACAACATCAATATTGAATTCACATATACATAAGTACCAGAAAAATTAGTATGGAATCGAAATAATCAAATACAAAATACTGATGATTTTCTGACAAAATGGCGTGCAAACTATATTAACTAGTTTTAATCTGGAACAATCACGTAAATTAATCTACAAAACTAATTTTTACAACCCAACAACATATTCAAATATCACTCACTGTTAAACTTGACCTTTAGGTATATTCTTACAAATAATCTCACAAAATGTTATGAGATATTCAGAAGACTATTTCTTTGATCTCAACTATTAAGAATGAAGGAATCTTACGAGAAAAGTTAAGAGAAGTATCTCCTTTAACCGCTGAGATTGTAAAGAGAACGAATCCCGGAAACTTAGTACCTCATCGTACCACCGCAGAAAATACTGTTGGCGTACAGAATCGAAACGACAAAATTACTGTACTCACCAAAATAATACTGAAATAATTTCTATAATATATTGAAACATTAACTATGGAATATCAAGAGGAATTCATTATACAAAAGATTTCTAAATCAGATTGAAAATAAATGAACGATTTCAAATCATAGGGTGACCAGTAAATCACATTTAGTTTTCACTGGTTGCGGGGTTTTGTAGAACAAGAGGTATGTTAAACTATGAAGCTAGAGACGAGAGATAAATTCTAGATGTATTCTAACTGTATGATTAAAATAAACCAAGAGGTAATGTAAGAAAGCGTGATGGGATATTATACCGTTACAACATGCGTCATAAACTGGATCCTTTGATTTCTGGTATTTTCTCTGGGTGGCCCTTATTTTAAAAATTTCCATAATCTACAATCCGAATTCCTTCGATTTACCATCTCCTCAAGATGAAAATTCTGTACTTCTGTCTTGTCCAGCCTCTCCTCCATCTCTCGCCTTAAACTAGCGTCGCCACTCTCGTTTCGATAATGTGCCCTACAAATTCTTTGTTATGGCAATCGATAGTGGTTTCCTATCTCTTTTATCAACATGTCGTTTTTCATAGTCTTACTGATCACCGGATTGACGGACGAATTAATTTCTTCTAGAATTTCTCTTGTAAGCTCAATTCAATTCAAAAACGCTAACGGAGGAACCACAATTCTTCATTAGGATATTATTGTTAGGATATTGTTCAGAGTTAATCTGACGTACGTGGTAGGACTGGTAGGTATGTCTATCGGCAATATTTACGCCATAGCATAATTATTTCTTGGATATATGTCAATTAATGACACTATGAAGGATTAGTCCACCAGCTAGTTCATATGTCCTTAATTTAAATTGTGAAGATTTCAAGAGATAATTCGTGGGTTAATTTGCAAGGTCATTATTTTTATCGCAGTTGACTCTCGGACGTATATAACCTAATTAGAGTGATTTCATTTTTTGGAGCAACTTCCGGAATTTAATGTCAGCGTCTGAATTTTCAGCTTCGCCATTCCGGTGAATGTTTGTGAAATTAAATATTCGATGAAGATACTCATATTTTCGGCTGGAAACGAGAGATATACCAGTAATGGGTCATTGCAGCGGCTTCTCTTCATTGTGAAACCGAAAAAGTGTTGCCTCGATTAGTTGTCTCATGCTAAGGGTACCCACATCAGCGGTGATAACAGACATTAGGACGAACATAACAGCTGGAAATCAAGGAGAAAATTACTTACATTATGAATCAGGCAGGAAAATAAGAAGTAAAAATCTGTTGATGTTCTATAAGGTAGGAATATAATGACCGTGAACGCTCTTAAATTTTTCTGTTCGACTTGTTTCATAATCGAGATATTCGTGGTAAATTCATAAATTAACCATGGTAAATTCGATTAAGAGTGTCCAATACAAGAGAATGGACAATAGAACATACGCGCAAAAGCTTCTGACTTCACGTCAGTGCTTGAACCAATTTTTTTTTCGAAAGTTTTTAAAATTTTCTAGGGGTATGGTTCCCACAAAATTTTACACACGTCTTTATGTCGATATTCTACAACTAGTTACCAAGCTCAAATTCGAACATACGCACAAAATGAAACGATAAGAGGAGAAAAACGAACAAGTTAAAAATAATACATAACCTTTCAAAAGTCCCCTTTCACAAGTATACTCCTCTGTAGCCACAGGGATCTCTTGAAGAAGAATCGCCTCCGCGATGTCGGATAACTGTTTTCTCTATTTCAGTATCGTAATGAGTTCATTACAGCACTAAAAACAGTGCTGTAATAAACTCATTCCCGCATTGTTTCTAGTTATATTTTTCGTTTTGTTGTAGTCAGTATACTGACATTCGATCCTATCAAATTTCAACACACGTCAATTGTCAATATAATATAATCTGGATATAGTGAAATAATTGTTGAGAGGAAAAGTTTTATTTCCATTAAAAAAAATGGGTTCAAGCCCTGTGGACAGGAGCTTTCTGGCGCTCTAGTTCAAACAGACAAATTATATCTCCGAAAGTATTGGTTTCTCTGAGTTGGGAATTATATCAATGTATACATATGATAGAGCTGCATCATAAAGGAATTCAATTCAAATAATAGTTTATTTATCAAGATTAAATGAGCAATCATGAGAATGAGAACTGCACCACGGAAGAAATCGAATTAAATCTGGCCAATTTTGCCCAATAACGAACGATATTCATCTCCCTAACCTACTCTGAAAATTTCAACTACCTAGCTCATTCCGTTCGAGAGTTATTGTGGAAAAACTCTTTTTAAATTTTCAAAATTTTTTTTTACCCTTTGCGGTAATCTGGTCAATACAAAACTTCACATGCGTATAAAGGTCATGATTCTACAATTTGATGCTAAATTTCACATAGATCGAACGAACTTGTCCGAGATATTTACGCTCCAAAACCACCTTGCAATTTTCAATCCGCTAACTCCTTTCGTTCGAGAGTTATCGTGCCGGCCGGACAGAATCGATTTCGCACTCGGATTCTTGATCAGTGAGTCGAACCAAATCGTTTGAGACCATTTTCAGCCAAAAATTCCAAACAGACACTTGGGCAAATTGATAAGCACTCTGTTCCGAGGAACTAGAGCGCCAAAAAAACAAGTTTCGTATGACAATTGCCCAAAACAGGTTTAAAGTACCTACAAATAGTAGGTATTCCATAAAACATGTATGAAAGAAAATGAGTAATAATATGAAAGAAGATGAGTCATAAATAAAAAATTACCTTGTAATCGATCAAAAATTTCCTGATCTACGTTCACCAAATTTTCTCCTCTCTCGAACTACAGAATTATGCTTTCAATATTTCGTAATATTTTCAAACATTCTCGGGTGAGGTCCCCGTTGCATCGCTAAAATACGAGTATTTCAACCCCAATATTTTTGAAGTTACAATATTCCTTTCTGTCAAGTTGACATTATGACAATTCATACATAGAATAATTATATCAATGTGTGAAACACGATTTACATTGAAATTTTGAAGAATCATATCTCCGAAAGTATTAGCTTGTTAGAGTTAAAAATGATATGAATGAATTCTTATGATAAAACTTCCTATCAAAAAAAATTTAATTTGGAATTTGTATCGTAAAAAAAAATTTTTTTTTGTTACTCCGAAACCATCTGTCCGATTTTGCCCAATAACGAACTTAGCCGAGATATTTATCCCCCAAACCTACTCTGAAAATTTCAACTCTCTAGCTCATTCCGTTCGAGAGTTATCGTGCCTACGGCCGGCCGCACCGGCCGGACAGAATGAATTTCGACCACGGATTCTTGATCAGTGAGTCGAACCAAATCGTTTAAGACCATTTTCATCGAAATATTCGAAAATTACAGACATTTGGGCAAATTGATAAGCACTCGGTTCCGAGGAACTAGAGCGCCAAAAATAAGGTAATAGAGAGTTCCTTCTTGCTCATTTTGATTCATTCGTGCTATTAGGAAACTGTTTTAAATCTTATCTCCATGCCCTACGTACGCATCAAATTCCGTAATCTGACAACTATCGTAACAGTCACACCAACTACCAAGATACAATACAAAAGTCACTAGGATGTATAATCCGAATTTTTCATTAAATTTCAACAGTATTCTACAGAACTTTCCTGAAATAGAGAAAATATCGTAATATCGTCTAATACTCGTTGCAGAAGGCAATTGCAACACTCATGCAGGAGCCCATTCTGCAACTTGTTTTAAAATATACTATTCCATTTGCGTTAATTTGGAATTGCATCAAATAAAAGCCGCAAGCTTTTGATTCTCAAAAATGAATTGTAAAACTCATAATTTTTTCCCGTTTTCTGTTTTTTCTCATTTCTCCGATGTCTTTTGTCATTCAATTGTTAAGTTCCATTCATTTGTTACATTGGACCAAAATTATAATACTCAAATTATTTCCTTGAGAAATAGACTTTCGGGCAGAATATTACGTTAAGATTTTTCGATGAGTCTAGACCTCATTTCTTTACTTTTGATTTTATAATGATCAGAATGAACATTATCAATATTCGTTAAAATAAACATAAGTCGAATAAAGTTAGGTACAGATTATCTGTTTAAATTCATTTTTGCGCCCATGTCTTGGGGAACAGCGACCTATCATTTTGCCCAAATGTCTGTAATTTCCTAATTTTTTGCTGAAAATGGTCTCAAACGATTAGGTTCGGCTCACTGATGAAGTATTCGAGGTCAAATTTGATTCTGTCCGGCCGGCCGTTGCAACGATAACTCTCGAACGGAAATACATAGAGACTTGAAATTTTCGGGGTAGGTGGCGCGTAGAAATGCGGAGGACAAGTTCGTTAATGGGTATAATCGGCTCAACGGTTTCCGAGTACTAATTTTGTTTAAAAAAAATGCACATATATGATTGAATTGAAGTCGTATCACTGGAAAATTTATAGAGTGTTATAAAAAAATATGATAATTTGAGAATGGGAAAAGATAGAGACTTGCAATTTTCAAGGTAGGTTGCGTAGTGATACACATCTAAAATTTCTTTATTATTTCCTAAGAAACCCAAAATATACTTATCCGATACAATTGAAACTTGGTAATTACTTGTAGAATACCGACGTGCTAATTTCCAAGAAATATCGTATCACTTGAATATCGTTTCACTAGAAAAAAAATTCTTTTTGGCGCTCTAGTTCCTCGGAACTGAGTGCTTATCAATTTGCTCAAATGTCTGTAATTTTCGAATTTTTCGATGAAAATGGTCTTAAACGATTTGGTTCGACTCACTGATCAAGAATCCGTGGTCGAAATTAATTCTGTCCGGCCGTCCGGCCGGCCGTAGGCACGATAACTCTCGAACGGAATGAGCTAGACAGTTGAAATTTTCAGAGAAGTTTGGGAGATAAATATCTCGGCTAAGTTCGTTATTGGGCAAAATCGGACAGATGGTTTCGGAGGAACAAAACAAAAAATTTTTTTTTACAAGGCAAATTCCAAATTAAATTTTTTTCAATAAGCTGTTTTACCATAAGAATCCAATGATATCTTTTTTAACTCTAACAAGCTAATACTTTCGGAGATATGATTTTTCAAAATTTCAATAATAAATCGTATTTCAACGTTGTCACAGAATGATATTATTCTATGTATGAATTGTCATAATGTCAAATGATGTTTCTGAGACATGACATTATCTAATCAATCGAAGAATTGTGAGTGAAGTGAGAAAAATCTCAGTTGTTTGCTCCGAAATTAGGTTTTCTCAGAAAATTCTTACATTTCGGAACGGAACATGAAGTAAGAGATCTGAGAGTAGTGAGACTGATTTTCATCCATAGATATAGATATAACTCTCGAACGGAATGAGGTAGGTAGTTGAAATTTTCAGAGTAGTTTAGGGAGATGAATATCTCGGTTAAGTTCGTTATTGGGTAAAATTGGCAAGATTTAATTTGATTTCTTCCATGGTGCAGTTCTCATTCTCATGATTGCTCATTTAATCTTGATAAATAAACTATTATTTGAATTGAATTTCCTTTATGATGCAGTTCTATCATATGAATACATTAATATAATTCATAACTCTTAGAAACCAATACTTTCGGAGATATAATTTGTCTGTTTGAACTAGAGCGCCAGAAAGCTCCTGTCCACAGGGTTTGTTATATAGTGTGTTCATTATGAAGCTGTTGAATACAAGAAGTTTAGGTAGAATTATATTTAAAGGGATTTTTGGAAGTTCATTTACATTTCATTATGGCTTCTAGGTTGCCCACGAAAATCGCTGTCATTGGAGTATCAATATTATTTCCCATGATAACTCCTTCATCGCTAGTATAAATTTCGTCTTTGAATATAAAATCATTTCAATTCCGACTTCCGACACGTTTCTAACAGTTGGAGTATTTCTGAATTAATCACTATATTCACTTTGTTTTCATCTGATGAATGGGGTGGGATAATAGGAAACAGGTTGACTATATCGAATAATAATAATTTTGCTTTGGTATACGTAGGCAAAGATATTTAGTTCCATCTGCTTTCGTAAACAAACACGGAAGCGAAATTCACTGAAAAAAATTGGTTCAAGCCATGTGGACAGGAGCTTTTTGGCGCTCTATTTCAAACAGACAAATTATATCTCCATGTTTTAATAATTTTCTAGCGATACGATTCCCACAAAATTTCACAAACGTACTTAGGTTTATATTTTACACCTATTCACCAAGTTTCAATTCGATCGGATCTATATTGGTTGTAAACAAAATTATTACTCGGAAACCATTGGGCCGATTATGCCCATTGACGAACTTGTCCGTCGTATTGAGATGCGCCACCTACCCTAAAAATTTCAAGTTGCTAGCTCTTTCCGTTCTGAAGTTATCGTGGCAACGGCCGGACGGCCGGCCGGACAGAATCAAATTTGACCTCGAATTCTTCATTGGGGAGTCGAACCAAATCGTTTGAGGCCATTTTCGTAAAAAAAATTCGAAAGTTACAGACATTTGGGCAAAATGATAACGCGATGTTCCCCAGAACATACGCGCAAAAATGGGTTCAAGCCCTGTGGACAGAAGCTTTCTGGCGCTCTAGTTCAAACAGACATATTATATCTCTGAAGGTATTGGTTTCTCAGAGTTGATAATTATATCAATGTATTCTTATGATAGAACTTCATCATAAAGGAAATTCAATTCAAATAATAGTTTATTTATCAAGATTAAATGAGCAATCTGAGAATGAGAACTGCACCATGGAAGAAACCAAATTAAAATAGCTGAAATGAATTTGACTCTTTCTTATAGAACAGGATGAAATGTACGAGTATGAACACAGATCATATAATAAAGCTTAGATAGAATAATTATAGCATTCTGTGAAAATATAGAAGTTCGATTCATTATTGAAATTTAGAACTTCATCTTAGCAGAAATTGAATTCAAACATCATAGAAGAATTTAAATTGAACAAGAGTGCCAAAAATTATCAATCCAAAACCAATAGACGAATTCTACCCAACAACAAACTCATCCGAGATATTCATTCCTCAATTCTATGATGAACGATAATATATATCTTTCCTCAAATCTACTCCAATACACCAATATTCCAGTTTTGTTTTTAGTGGAGATTCTCGGCATGAAAATATCAACCAACAAAAAGTATGATATTATATTATAATTCTGATTTTTACACGATTGCTGGAATGAATGACAATGATATTAACTTACCATTACCATTCCCATCATCATATGGATTGACCATCGGCATGAAAATATCAACCAACAAAAAGTATGATATTATATTATAATTCTCATATTTATACGATTGCTGGAATGAATGACAATGAGACAACGTCATGTCTCAGGAAAATAAGTTGACATTATAACAATTCATAGAATACCCACAGAATAATTCTATCATTCTGTGACAACGTAGAAATACGATTTACATTGAAATTTTGAAAAATCATATCTCCGAAAGTATTAGTTTGTTAGAGTTAAAAATTATATGAATGGATTTTTATGATAAATCTGCTTATTGAAAGAAATTTAATTTGGAATTTGTTCTGTAAAAAAAAAAATTTTTTTTTGTTACTCCGAAACCATCTTTGCGATTTTGCCCAATAACGAACTCAGCTGAGATATTTATCTCCCAAACCTACTCTCAAAATTTCAACTGTCTAGCTCATTGCGTTCGAGAGTTATCGTGCCTACGGCCGGCCGGTTGGACAGAATGAATTTCAGCCACGGATTCTTGATCAGTGAGTCGAAACAAATCGTTTAAGACCATTTTCATCGAAAAATTCGAAAATTACAGACATTTGGGCAAATTGATAAGCACTCAGTTCCGAGGAACTAGAGCGCCAAAATAAGAGCAATATACAATGCTTCAATGCTTTAATGCTTCAAAAATTGTCATTAAATTCATTTATCAACATTGAATGAGCAATCTGGAATGATTCAACCTCGTGGAATGGGTTGTTGCAACTTACACTCGGTGCATAGTTTTCACAACTCGAAATACCTAAGGAAAGTATCATCGAAATATCTAGAGCAAGGCTGGAGACAATCATAGCAGATTGTCCATTTATTCCTGATATTTGAGTAGGTAGTGGATTACAAACAAATTATTTTAATAGTTCAAAATGTATTAATAAAATACTATCCTCTTTTCATAATTTAAAATTTAATAGTTCATACCACTAACACATTCTTGTCTGTATTATGAACCTTAACTCAAGAAAAAATGTTTGATACACAAATGTAGATCCATATTTCAGTATTATTTTGCTAGCAACATTATGAAAATACTGTATATAGGAACATGTCTCACTACTTAAGGAAGTAAAAGGTAATATTAACCTCAGTGGTCAACGAACAGTAATTTCTTTTGATGATTCCATTATGTTCTTCTTTCCTATTGCCTCCATAAACTACATCAACACAGTATTGTATATATTCACAAATTCAAGAATCGAATAGGTACTTGCTTTCCAAGAGAAAATATTCTCAAATTATAAATTGACAATCTCTAATAGCTAGAAAAGATGACATTTATGAATAGTAAACACAGACAGATTCTGTGTTCACATTCTGTGAATACATAGAACTTACGATGAATTATTGAAACTTTGAAACATCATATCTCCGAAAGTATTAGCTTGTTAGAGTTGAAAATGATATAAATGGATTCTTATGATGAAACTGCATCTTAAAAAATTAGAATTCAAAAGTTCTAATGTAAAAAAAATATTTTTTTTCGTTACTCCGAAATTATTTGACCTATTTTGCCCAATAACGCACGTAACCGAGATATTTATCCCTCAAACCTACTCTGAAAAACTGTCTAGCTCATTCCGTTCTAGAGTTATCGTGTTAACGGCTGGCCGGACAGAATCGATTTCGACCACGGATTCTTGATCAGTGAGTCAAACCAAATCGTTCAAGACCATTTTCAGCCAAAAATTCGAAAATTACAGACATTTTGGCAAATTGATAAGCACTCTGTCCCGAGGATCAAGAGCGTCAAAAAGAAACCGGGAATATAACACCCGTAGTGTGAAATTCTGAAACGTATTTTTGGCGCTCTAGTTCCTCGGAACTGAGTGCGTATCAATCTGCCCAAATGTCTGTAATTTTCGAATTTTTGGCTGAAAATGGTCTAAAACGATTTGGTTCCACTCACTTCTCAAGAATCCGAGGTCGCAATCGATTCTGTCCGGCCGGTCCGGCCGGCCAGCAGGCCGTAGGCACGATAACTCTCGAACGAAAGGAGTTAGAGGATTGAAATTTGCAAGGTGGGTTTGGAGCGTAAATATCTCGGACAAGTTCGTTAATTCGTCAATTTTAGTAAAAATATTTTTTATGAATATTTCCGAAACCAATCACTTGATCTATCTGAAATAAAGCATCAAATTGTAGAATCTTGACCTCTATACGCATGTGAAGTTTTGTATTGACCAGGTTACCGCAAAGTGTCAAAAAAATTTTTTGAAAATTAAAAAAAAAAAAATCTCGAACGGAATGAGCTACGCAGTTGAAATTTTCAAAGTAGGTTAGGGATATGAATATCTCAGTTAAGTTCATTATTGGGCAAAGTAACGTTTCGGAGTAAGGAAAAAAAAATTTTTTTTAATCAACGAATTTCAAATTCCATTTTTATTTAAGATGCAGTTTCACCATAAAAATCCATTGATATCATTTTCAACTCCAACAAGCTGATACTTTTGGAGATATGATTTTTCGAAATTTCAATAATGAATCGTACTTCTATGTTTTCACAGAATTTTATAATTATTCGATCTAAGCTTTATTATATGATCTGTGTTCATACTCGTACATGTCATCCTGTTCTATAAGATAGAGTCAAATTCATTTCAGCTATTTTAATTTGATTGCTTCCATGGTGCAGTTCTCATTCTCAGACTGCTCATTTAATCTTGATAAATAAACTATTATTTGTATTCAATTTCCTTTATGATGCATTTCTATCATAAGAATACATTGATATAATTCCCAACTCTGAGAAATCAATACTTTCGGAGATATAACTTGTCTGTTTGAACTAGATCGCCAGAAAGCTCCTATCCACAGGGCTTGAACCAATTTTTTTCTGACCAAATCTAAAATTCATCAACTACGCAATTTTCAATACAAGTAGAGAAATCGAATCGTTGCATGGGTAAATGATTCAAAT
The DNA here is from genome assembly GCA_937662695.2 of Halyzia sedecimguttata. Taxonomy (NCBI): domain Eukaryota; kingdom Metazoa; phylum Arthropoda; class Insecta; order Coleoptera; family Coccinellidae; genus Halyzia; species Halyzia sedecimguttata. The sequence continues at coordinate 18,067,287 of OW569415.2, forward strand.
ATAACTCCCGTGTATAGACGAAATTGGGAACAAATTGGCCTAGATACAGAATTAATACATACATACAATCGAAAACAAAGCAATGATCGTTCCTTTAAATACCGAGCAGTATATTTTATGAAAGAATGAGTATTTTTCTAGAACGTGAAATCATTGAAATCAAAATGCATCGAGGATAATATTGAAGAGATTAGTATAATTTTCACTATAATTCTAATCTAACAATTGCATAGAAAGGAACGCACCCTCACTCAGCTGACACTCTCCATAGAACAACGTACGGAAAATATGACGGAGAATCTGTGATAGTTTACCAGAACAGGATGCCAAGCAAGCGGGGCACTTGAGAACTGAATCGAATATCAATGTTGTATAAACACTAATGCTTACTGACCAGCAGGTACACCTTAAGGCCCACCAGGTGCTCTTTAGCGTTCTCAATTATTGTAGAAATGTGAATGTACCAGTTGCTTGTTGTATCTTTGTCTGATCACGACGCACACTACTGGGGGTTTTTCTAAGCGTTCTTTTCCCCGAGTTATACAAAATATACGTATCTGAACGCACAACCTTTGTTTGAATCTTTCAACTTCCCGCCCATTTTCCTTGTTTCATTGACCTTGCGTTCCGAAATTGCTGGCATTACTGGCCACAGTAAGTAATTTCGGAACGCTCTTAAGTAAGAGTAAGCAATTCCAGTGAATTTCAGTAATATCCACGATACACTAACAGTTATTGTATCGTGGTAATATCTGACATTTCAATTTACTACTCAGTACTGTTCAGGAATATCGGAACACGGCATGAGTATAACGTGGGATGCCTATACAGCGTAAGTAAGTAGTCCTACCAATTCACTAGACGATGACAATACAGCCAAGGTTAGAAAAATTAGATTTCAGTAGTACAAGTCCCTGTGATACTGAACGGTTATTACAGTAATTTGAAAAGCAGGATACAATATTATTCAATAATAAGGATGTGTAACTAGTTTTGAATAGGTCAAAATGAAGAAGAAAGAACTGAAAAATTCCATGGCCAGGTCACCGATTTTAATGTATTAACACTTGCTTAGTGGGGATTCATGCAGCCCAAATTAACGAGTATCGAGATACAATTAACAATTACAAATAGTGAGTAAAAGTTGAAATTCATATATCTCAATGAGAGTGTTCATGCAGCCAAGTAACAATTATCAATTAACAAATAACAAGTAGGAGTTCGCCAACTTTTAACTTTCTACTTTAATTGAACGAGATTTTGTACTTGTACGCAACTCGTGCGTAGCTGAACGCAGATTAGACAGTCCGATTATGTAAATATAACCTCACTTTTGGAGTTCCAAAATGGTCGTTACGGCGGGATGTCTACTTTCCCCGCGTCCCAGTTTGGAACTCCAAAATTAAGTATAAATTGAAAAATATATAAACAAGAACGACTAAGATTATTAAATGTTATAAGTGTTATTGATGTAATTAGTGAAGAGTTTGGAAAGATTGTCCGGATTCATGGTGATTGTTGGATAGTGAACGTACACGAGGCTGTAATATTCCTGGTGATCGGTTTATCCGAGACTCCCGTTGGCCCCAGGGACACCAGGATATACGACGAAGAAAATTACCGAGATTGGGTACATAGCCTTACTGTGCTGAGCCCATGTTCAAACCTCCCCAAATAGGGGGTTACTATTTTGGGGCTCTGTTTGTCCGAGAATTTACATACATACATATAACTTCACTTTGTAAAATATTTAATTTATTTGGTGTGTATTTATGTGGGTTCCGTGTTATCACATTGGAAAATTGAATTTTAAACACTTGTTTTTAAATATAGGGGGAACAGAGGTTATTTTGAAAAATTAATACCTCGAATCTTTGATTTGGGTTTTTATTTCTTAATTGTTAATTTGACTGCATGCATGCTGCATTTTTGTACTTGGTAATTCATAATTGTTGTTTGGTACTTTTTACTTGATAATTGTTATTTGATGCTGCATGAATCCACACTTAGTCACGCTAGATCGACGAGATCCACATATTGCATTTCCGCTTGTGCTGCGCTACTTTTATGGACTGGTACACTTCTATACACTACCCTACGGAGTGTTCGTTTGATTTTCTTTGGCGTCACCTGTATTTCCGCGGACACCTTATGGCTCTATGAGAGACATAGCGACCAAATTTGTTAGTAGGTATTCCCAATTTGTTATTACCTGTATTTAATCTTAATTTTTTGCGCGTATGTTCTGGGGAACTTCGGGCTATAATTTTGCCCAATAATGTCTGTAATTGTTTCGAATTGTTAGCCGAAAATGGTCTGAAACGTCGACTCCCTGATGAAGGATTCGAGGTCAAATTTAATTCTGTCCGGCTGGCCGTTGCCACGATAACTTGAGAACGGAAACAGATAGCGACTCGAAATTTTCAGCGTATGTGACGCACCCCAATGCGACGGACAAGTTCATTAATGGGTATAATCAGCCCAATGCTTTCAGAGTAATAATTTTGTGTCCAACCAATATAAATCCAATCGAATTGAAACTTGATGAATAGTTGTAGAATGTAAACCTAAGCACGTTTGTGAAATTTTATGAGAAGCGTATCACTAGAAAATTTTAAAACATTATTAAGAAATATTTTTATTTCACGATAATCTGAGAACAGAAAGAGATAGCGACTTTAAATTTTTGGGGTAGGTTGTGCATCTGAATGATACATTTATGTTCATTAATAGGCATAATCGGCTAAAGGAGTTTGAAGTTATACCCATCTGAAATTTGGATTTTATTTCCTCAATATACGAAACCGATTACATTCAAACATGGTTATTAGTTATTAAGTGCTTTTTTCTGGGTTTTCTCTCCGAAAGTTTATTATTTTGTGAATTGCTTCTGCGTAAGGAACACAAGATATTTGTCAGAAGTAATTAATCGCACAATGTTGCCTAACAAACAATAACGAAACAACATCATCGATTCAACAACTAAATTTCGTAACGATTCGAATTCTAAATCAGACTCTTTCGTCAGACACTAATGGAAATCTTCAGAAATATTTTTTGTTGATATAGCTATTCTGAAATTCGAGAATTGTACCTTTGACAGTATTTGAAAATCATAGTAACATAGTTTTACTTAGCATAGAAATTTCCAAGTTCCAACTCCTTTTTCAATAAATTCAGCCAAATATGGTCAATTTCAATTAAGCAGCTTGTAAAATTGCATTCTCTTTTCAACAAAATACAAGTTGACTCCTTAAGTTTCCTTTCAATGCAATCAGATTCTGTCATTTGAATCTTTTGTATTTCTCCAATCCATCATGTGATCTCCTTGGATTGTACATACATGTTCTGCTATTTTTGATTTTTGTATGTCTCTATTTCTCAAGTTGTTCTTAAGTTCCGACTTTCTTACTTCTAGTGGTCTCGATGTTTCTGCTGTATACGATTGACCACGAATACAAGGAATATTATATACACAGTTCTTTATAAACAAATTCCAAATTAAATTTTTTTTAATAAGCAATTTTATCATGAAAATCCATTCATATCATTTTTAACTCTAACAAGCTAATACTTTCGGAGATATGATTTTTCAAAATTTCAATGTAAATCGTATTTCACAGGTTGATATAATTATTCTATGTATATTCTATGTATGAATTGCCATAAAGTCAACTTGACAGAAGGGAATATTGTAACTTCAAGAATATTGGGGTTGAAATACTCATCGTATTTTAGCGATGCAACGGGGATCTCACCCGAAAATGTTTGAAAATATTACGTAAATTTGAAAGCATAATTGGACGGTGTTATGCAACAACCGTTTAAACCACAAACTCTGAGAAATTAATGTTTTTGTTGAAAAACGTTCAATAAGAGATAAAGAACAATACGCAAAAATGATCTAACTGCTAACCCATAGACAAGATTCTTGTCTATGGGTTAGCAGTTAGATCATTTTTGCGTATTGTTCTTTATCTTTTATTGAACGTTTTTCAACAAAAACATTAATTTCTCAGAGTTTGTGGTTTAAACGGTTGTTGCATAACACCGTCCAATTCCAAAGTTCGAGAGAGGAGAAAATTTTGTGAACGTAGATCAGGAAATTTTTGATCGATTACAAGGTAATTTATTATTTTATACATGTTTTATGGAATACCTACTATTTGTAGGTACTTTAAACCTGTTTTGGGCAATTGTCATACGAAACTTGTTTTTTGGCGCTCTAGTTCCTCGGAACAGATTGCTTATCAATTTGCCCAAGTGTCTGTAATTTTGGAATTTTTGGCTGAAAATGGTCTCAAATGATTTGGTTCGACTCACTGATCAAGAATCCGAGTGCGAAATCGATTCTGTCCGGCCGGCCGACCGGCCGTAGGCACGATAACTCTGGAACGAAAGGAGTTAGCGGATTGAAAATTGCGAGGTGGTTTTGGAGCATTAATATCTCGGACAAGTTCGTTAATGGGCGTTAACCATCAAGGGGTTTCGGAGTTATGGACGATTTTAGTAAAAATATTTTTTATGAATATTTCCGAAACCGATCACTCGATCTATCTGAAATTTAGCACCAGACTGTAGGAGACAGTAGAATCATGACCTTTATACGCATGTGAAGTTTTGTATTGACCAGATTACCGCAAAGTGTCAAAAAAAGAAATTTGAAAATGTGGTGCAGTTCTCATTCTCATGATTGCTCATTTAATCTTCATAAATAAACTATTATTTGAATTGAATTTCCTTTTTGATGCAGTTCTATCATATTAATACATTGATATAATTCCCAACTCTGAGAAACCAATACCAGATATAATTTGTCTGTTTGAACTAGAGCGCCAGAAAGCTCCTGTCCACAGGGCTTGAACCCATTTTTTCAGAAAGGCCACGAACATAAGACACACATTCAACAGATTGTGTTGTTCTTCTTGTTAATTATTCTGCTGTATCTGATTGATTGTTATTTTATTAGAAGCTCTTCTATATCTAGCTTCATGGTTGGTGTATCTATGAATTGACATGGATATCCATTATCTTCAAGAAATTTTTTGATGAAATCGATTTCATTATTTCGAATTTCAGGAGTAGTACAAATCAGATTAGCTCTATCGTAAAGTGTTTCAATAACACCTCGTTTCACACTAAGTTGATGGTTCGAAAAGAAATTCAAATATCTAATTGTATGTGTCTGATTTCTAAAGACACTTGTTTCGAAATGGTTTGGATACTTAATTTTTGAAACATCTGGAAAAGAAAGCTGATTATTTTTCTCTATTTCCAAAGTGAATTATATTCTTGGTTCCTTTGAATTTATGATATCGAAAATATTTTGTAACTCGTCTCTACCATGTTGACAATTTACAAATACGAGTATATCGTCAACATATCGTCACCAAGCTTTTGGTTTCAACAAATTTGTATCCACAAATTTTTGTGCAAAATTTTCCATGAATAAATTACTCAAGACACGTGACAAAGGAGAACCCATTGCCATTTCAAAATTTTGTCGATAAAAAACATCTCCTAGTTGGAAATAGGTGGTATTCAAACATACATCCAGCATTTCCATAATATCATTAACATTAAATTTTGAATCTTCAATCGACGAGTCATCATTTTCTAACTTCGTTCTAACTATTTGAAATGACTTCGCAACAGAAACATTGGGGAACAAACTAACAACATCAAAACTTACTAGAATGTCATTTTGGTTCAAATTTGAATTTTCTTATTTTTTCAAGAAAGTGTTAGGTGTTCTTAAAAAACTTTCCTTCTATCCTTTTAATGGATTCAAAAAATGAAGTAAATATTTCGCTAAATTTTGACATGGAGATTAATTGCATCTGACGAATATCTTGAGTTTCTTACGCAGAAGCAAATCACAAAATAATAAATTTTTATTGTATAGATATTTTTCAGAGTTTGGGAGAGAAAACCCAGAAAGAAACCATTTAATAATGAATATACCTCGTACAGTATCCTTTAATTATGGTTATTAGTTGTAGAATGCCAACCCCAAGATTCTTGCGAAATTTCGTGAGGATCGTATCACTATAAATTTTTTTAAAAATCATTGAAAAATATATAAAAAAAAATTCGTCCAACGTTGCTGAAAATTTGCGAGAGCCTTCAGAACCTCACTATACGGAGTTATATATATATACCGAGTTCCAAGTTTGAACACGATCGGATCTATATTGTTGGAGATCCATGCAGCCTTGTGTGAGTTCAGTAGCTGGATGTGTGACCGTTGACTCGATAACTTTCGAACGAAAGGATGAAAGGACTTGCAATTTACATGGTAGGTTGCGCATCAAAATGGGACAGTTAAGTTCATTTTGAGGATAATCAGTCCAACGGTTTCGGAGTTATACCCACCTGGAGTATTATTTCCTCGATAACTCAAAAAATATAGATTCGAACGTATTGAAGCTTGGTAACTTGTTGTAAAATATCGACCTAAATACATGTGTAAATTATTGTGAGAACCGTACCCCTAGTTAATTTAAAGAAAATTACGAAAAACAAAATTGTTTCAAGCAGTGGTGTGAAATCAGGAGCTTTTGCACGTATGCTTTATTGTCATACGCGCAAAAGCTTCTGACTTCACGTCAGTGCTTGAACCATTTTTTTTATTGAATGCATAAAGAAAATCTTCCCTTTATCTCATTTCATCTATTGAAAAAAAAAATTAAGTTCTGGAATTTTCCAAAAATTTGGGTTGTTCCTCATTTCGATCTGTTAAATCCATAGCGACTATAATCATATGACTTTTAGGGCCAGTTTCTCAATTACGAGTTAACACAAGGATGTTATGGGTCCATGGAAAACCACTTACGTAACTCGCAACCTGAGTTAACTCGCAATTGATATATGCTCTTCGATTAAATTCATTAATTCATATTCTGCTCTGGTAGTGACTGTTGGTCTTTCTTTTCGTTAGAATCATATTTGATTCACAACACGATCGGGCATTATAGGTAATACCCTTTTTATATTTAATATCGCGATTGAATTCTCCTAAGTGATCCACAACGATTCTCAGCCTAATGGCAACTCATCTACATTTTCTGGATCGTTGAAATGTTCCCCATGAATATTGGTCAATTATTCAGAGGTTAAGTCTCTGGGTGTATACCTTTGCTGGAAATAATTATGATGGGTTTCGATTTGCGCATGAGGTTATTGAGGATTGCTGCATTGAAGCCGGTCGTTTATGAGGGGTCTGTATAGACATAGAAGTTCTTGAATAACATTTTCTGGTTCAACATAGGTATTATTTTGCAATTGAAGAGATAGATAGTTTTGTCTAAGGTTGCCTAGAAAATTTGGCGAGAATAAATTTGAGTTCGTGTCTCGGAGATGATTCTGAGGAATTGGGATCTTTCAATTCCTCATTATATTTATATGTGATAATCTAGAAGTACGTACAGCCTAAACTATTTCATCAACAATCAAATTTGTAGTAGTTATCGAGGTAGATTGCATCGGGATGGGAGGATTAGTATTGTAAATACATTTCTAGCTATTAAATCTATTCGTTCTTTATGTGTAAGTTTAATTCAAACTTATCCGAATCAATTCTTTAATTTATTCTTATTTCCATGGACCTGACTTATTTAACTCGGATTCAGCAATTCCAACTGATTTACTTTTGGTATCATCTATTGTAGTTGAATGCTTGTGGCTTTTACTTGATGCAAATGCATATTAATTCAATGAAAAATTATGAAGGATTAATTAATATACTAATTCAATTGTCTGTTTTTTTGGCGCGCCGGTTTTTTTCCTGGATACGAGAATGAATGTGTTTCTGAATAATAATCGGATTAATGGGATTATTGGCATATTCTTAGATGAAGATCAAAACAGGTAAGCAACTAACTGCAAGTAATTACACATGACCTGAAAATTATTATTATTATAATAGGAAATTTATGAGAATTGAGAAGAATTGAAATCTGGATAATAATTTTATCAACATCAGATTGAATCAACATTGTGCTTTGGATGCTTTAGAAGCAGTAATGCAAACAAGAAATGCTAATCTCATTGCATTGCCAAAAAAAATATTTTCCTTCTTTCTATAATATGGAGTGGGTGACATTTCTGAAGAATCAAAATTGATTAATAGCTCATATACATTTAGGTGTTGATTACTCTCAACTTTTTGGCCACATGTTCCTTTCAAAATTATGACAGTTCATATTCATGATTCTCGGCATACAACCTGCAGCTAGAGAATTATATACACAATAAATCAATATATTTATCTTACCTATAATACTGCATATTTCGTTTCCATTCTTCATGTCTTAACAATATGTAACGTCCTACTCAAACAAATTGCACATCTTCTTAATATATTCAATTCTACTGTAAGTGTGTATGTCATTGAACTCCTCCTAAACGACGTGACTGATTTTGATGAAATGTATGTATTTATTTATTACTAATATATTATGACATTTTATAGTCGGTATAGCAGTAAGTATTTTAATATCTAATAATATACGAAAATACTCTCGTGATTTTTTAAAAATATTATATATTATTAATTCCGTCCATAACCCTTTTCTGAAAGTTAATATTCCGATAGTATTGGGAAAAAAATGGGTTCAAGCCCTGTGGACAGGAGTTTTCTGGCGCTCTAGTTCAACAGACAAATTATATCTGGATTCTTGATCAGTGAGTCGAACCAAATCGTTTAAGACCATTTTCATCGAAATATTCCAAAATTACAGACATTTGGGCAAATTGATAAGCACTCAGTTCCGAGGAACTAGAGCGCCAAAAATCACTAATTTCGGCTACGGGAATTGATCAATTGGTATTGACCATATTTGGCTGAATTTATTTAAAAAGGAGTTGGAACTTGGAAATTTCTATGCAAAGTAAATCTATGTTACTATGATTTTCAAATACTGTCAATGTGACAATTCTCGAATTTCAGAATAACTATCAACAAAATAATTCTGAAGATTTTCGTTAAGTGTCTGACGAAGGAGTCTGATATAGACTCTGAAACGTTACGATATAGTTGTTTCTTCGTTGATGTTGTTTCGCTGTTGTTTGTTAGGCAGCATTGTTCGATTGATTGCTTCGGACAAATATCTTGTGTTTCTTACGGAGAAACAAATCACAAAATAATGAATTTTTATCAGAGTTTGGGAGCAAAAACCCAGAAAGAAACCTTTTAATAAGATAAATCCCTACCACCAGGCCAGAGAAGCTGTATCTATATATATATATATATATATATATATATATATATATATATATATATAAATTCTTGTGAAAGTTTTCTTGGGTATTGTAGCACGTTGTGTTTGACTAGTAAAAGAATATTTACTTTTTCATTTTATATAATTTCCAACATATGTTTCGGCCTTGTAATTTGTCAAACATTAGTATTAGAATTGTTATATTATACATCCTTGAAAAAGGCCAATCAAGGCCGAAACATATGTTGGAAATTATATAAAATGAAAAAGTAAATATTCTTTTACTAGTCAAACACAACGTGCTACAATACCCAAGAAAACTTTCACAAGAATTTATACAAGAAAGAAGCACAAGAAATCTCAAGATTTAATAATATATATATATATATATATATATATATATATATATATATATATATATATATATATTTTCACTAATATGGATCCGATAGAGTTCAAATCTAGAACTTGTAAAATAAGGTTTTAAGGGCTCTTGAAGGTCAAAATTATCTGTCGGATAGTTTCTGAGATACAGATTTTTTAAAATTTTTTGTTCAATTTTTCATTCATGCGATCTTCATAATTAATAAAAAAAAATACGTAACTCATCGTGTTGGTATTTTCAACTAATTACCGTGCTTTAATACGATCAGATCAGTATTTTTTGAGTCGACAAAACAAAATTTCAGATTGACATAACTCTGAAACCATTTGGTGGATTTTTGCCATTAACGAACTTGCTGGCGCATTTGGACTCCAAACCAACTCTGGGAATATCAATCTCTAAAAAGGCGGGTTTATACAGCAAAAAAGATAAAATAAGAAACAAATTAAAATAAAATAAGAATTAAAGGTTAAAAGGATCGGTTTATACAGATGATCTAAAACAAAATAAGAAATAAGAATGGACCAATCAAATCGGAGCTTTTTGACAATTTTATGCAAGTTCTATCAATTTCACTCTTTGAGCATGCGCATTGTCATTTTCCAAAGAAAATAACATAAAATAAGAAATAAAGATGAGAGTTGGCCAACTTTAATTCTGATTCTTATTTCTTATTTTATCTTATTTCGTGTACAAACGCTCTCATAGAAATGTACATGTTCAACTTTCTTATTTTATTTTAATTTGTTGCTTATTTTATTTTATCTTATTTTATTTGCCGTATAAACCCGCCTTTAATCTTTGCGTTCGACCGTAATCATGCTGAAGGACGGCTGGACGTACAGAATTGATTTTGACCTCGGATTTTTCATCAGCAAGTCGAAACTAATCGTTTGAGACTTTTCTCGACCAGATATTCCAAAAATACAGATAAATGGACAAATTGATATGCTCTCTGTTCGCTTGAACAGCCTGCCAAAAACAAACCCAAAAATAAGCTCAAGCACTGCCGTAAAGTCAGAAGCTTTTGCACGCATCTATTGTCTACTCACCTCTACTGAACACGAATTTAGCATCGATATGTACCGTTTTTTCAGCTTTTATAATATATGAATATGTTTCATACCATTTTAATGACAGACTTCAGTGTCGTCTATGATCGCAGAATTTTTAATTCTATTGGAATTGAAGTACGAAAAAAACTCACGCCTCAAGAAACACCAGGTCAAAATTCCGTGAAAATTGGTGAGTCGGCATTCTATAAGTAATCACAGAGTTTTAATCGGATCAGATTTGTATATTTTGAGTTGTAGAGGAAATAATAACAATATTTCAGATGAGTATAACTCCAAAACAGTTCGGCTAATCATGCTGATTAATTTGCGCATTCGGATGCGCAACCTACCCTGAAAATTGCAAGTCACTATCTCTTTCCGTTCTCAAGGTATCGTCAGATACATAATCGTTTTTAGTAATTTTTTTAAAATTTTTTAGTGGTACGGTCCACACAAAATTTTACAGACGTCTTTATGTCGATATTTTACAACTAGTTAGCAACCTTCAATTCGATCGAGTCTATATTTTTTTGAGTTACGCAGGAAATAATATTCCAGACGGCTATAAGTCCGAACCTTTGGGCCGATCATGCCCAACAACAATCCTTTCGTTTGAAAGTTATCGAGGCATCGATCAGCCATCCAACTACTGAACTCATACAAGGCTGCGATCTCCAACACTACTGGTCCGATCGTGTTGAAACCTGGAACTGAGCCGTAGAGTTAGGTTTTGAAGGCTGTCGCAAAATTTCAGAGATGTAAGACGAATGGTTTCTGATATATAGAATTTTTTTCAATGATTTTTTTTTTATTTTCTAGTGTTGGCATTCTATAACTGATAACCATGTTTGAATTAGATCGGTTTCGTATTCAACGAGTTAAGGCGAAAATTCATGTGGCGATTTTGTCGCCGAAAACCAGCGATTTTGTCGCCCAAATGAGTATACTGTCATTTGGACCGTTTTGGGCGACGTCGTCCGTGTCGCTGGATTAATCCAGCATTCCAACGACAACTGATGACATACCTCTGACAGCAGTGACAGCCGCAAAAATTAAAATTGGTTCAAGCACTGACGTGAAGTAAGGAGCTTTTGCGCTCATATTCTATTGTCCATTCATCTCTATTGGACAAATTCAAATGAAAGTAGATAATATTATCCTATCTAATATGTCTTCGACCAGGAATTACCATTGTTGTGTGCCCAAATGCAATTCATGGGCGAAAAAAATGCCAAAATGTATAGGTTTTATTCTGTACTGGTTTTATTCTGTCCAACTTCCTGTGAAATTTACTAGTATAGATTTGTGTATTCAATTCTTACCTCCGGAAAACCAAATATAAATATAATTATTGAAACTGCGTTAGGAAGATAACTAATAGACCGAAGAGTACCTACTCAACTTGGAACTACATCATCTTCAAACAGAGTACAAGGAGGTACCTCGAAAGAGAACTGAGGAAGGATGTATCGATGACTTGCTGTGTTGAAAAACCTCATTCAGAAGAAGAAATAAGTATCACCCAAGCACCCTTGAGTTAGTTGAACAGCAATAATAATTTTAGTAGTATACTTGGTTGTGTACATTGTTAACAGACCACCTAACACTTGTGCCATTGATATATTCGGGTTATCTACAAAGAGTGATATCTTGAACAGTGACAGTGCTTTGAAAAGTTTCACAGGCATAAACAATTTTGATATTTTCAATTGAATAGAAGAGATGGTCATCAAAACTCTTGGAAACAAAACAAAAAAAAAGCAATTTTATTATACCTCAAACATTACACTTATTGTTAATAATTATTTTCACATAATAAATATGTATCATATCTTGAAAAAATCATTTTAATTATGGATAACTGTTATACCACAGCTTTATCTGGATCAATTAGACACTATATGTATCCTCATAAATGAATTAGAACAGCATGCACCTGAACTTGAATTAAAACATCAGTAATATGTTTACACCTGCTCCATGCTGCGACTTTACAAGAATATACCATACTTTTTTTTTATGTTTACCATTCTCCACATTAATATGGGCCATCAATTTTATGTGATTCTGAATTAAGGGCACTACTTTGTAAATATAAGGAACAAATGTCTATAAAAATGGGACCACAATTTGTTTTGTCATACATGATCTACATTTAGAACCTCTTAGTCTTCTCCTTCTACAAGGATTCTAGAATTAGGAGTTGAAGCTCCTATATGTACTCCAGAAATTGCATCGTCTTGGAAGTTCCCATTTGTTTTTCTTTTGCGATTTAATACATTTATATAATTATTAGAGATAACTGTAGTAATTCCGGAACTCATTTTGTACCTAAATATGTATTTAGTTGTAATATTTAAATTCAATTAGGTTATGTTTCTGTCAGTTCAAAATAATCTGTCGTGGCGATTTTGTCGCTCCATGAAATATAGGGGAAGGGAAATTTCGAGCGACAGTCGCTGGTTTTGAACGAAAAAATCGTCGAAATTTTGGGCGACAAAATCGCTGGTTTTCGGCGACAAAATCGCCACATGAATTTTCGCCTTTATAGAGGAAATAACTATCAAATTCCAGATGGGTATACATGCACAATCTAACCTAAAAATTTCAAGTCGCTACCGCTTTCCGTTCTCAGGTTATTTTTTAATAATTTTTATTAAATTTTCTACATCTACATTCTACATTAACAACTACTCACCAAGTTTAAATTCGATCGGATTCGTATTGGTCGAAAACAAAATTATTACTCGGAAACCATTGGGCCGATTATGCCCATTAACGAAATTGTTCGTCGTATTGGGACGCGCCACCCATCCTGCAAATTTCAAGTCACTGCCTCTTTCCGTTCTCAAGTTATCGTGGCCACGGGCGACCGGACAAAATTTTTCCTCGAATTCTTCATCAGTGTGTCAAACCCAATCGTTTGAGACCATTTTCGGCGAAGAATTCGAAAATTACAGACATTTGGGCAATGTTTCCCAGAACATGCGCGCAAAAATTAGTGAAAAATTTTTATTCAGACCTGAATATTGCGTCACTACCGACTAATTTGTCAACGTGAATTATATAAAAAAGCACCGACGTGAAGTCGGTACTCTTTGGCGGTAATTACGTTTTGGTAGTAAGCTACTTTCTTTTTAAAAAGGATTTCATTTAATATCTACAAAGGATGGAAAATGTGACGGATGATTCGTACATAAACTCGCGAACCCGAATATGTCAAGACTGAGTAGAATAAAGAAAGGGTTCAATTTATGTATGATTGAAATATGCCATTCAGCCGAGTTGCCATAGTGGGAATGTCCCTGTCAGCATAGATTAAAGAGAACTACTATTTAATTTTTGTCAATTTCAGCATTAGGTTGTGTTGGGAACTCCTCTCTCCTCAGAAATCGAAACGATGAAGTCTGAATAGCCTGATGCAGCATCCAAACGTATAGTGTATGCGGTAAATCTTATTAAGATTCAGTTACTAAAGGCATTATTTGGAGGGGAATAGAATTTCCTCCGTTTGACAATAATAGCAAAGGTAATTTAATTCATTGAGATCCATTTTGGTGTACCTATATGGTCGATTTATTGGTTTTTACAAGTGAATTACACATTTTCCATTTCAAGTAAAGAACCTCGGGCGGAACTCGTTATCCTCGGCGGTTAACGGAATGTAAGCTTTTCGAAACCAAATGTTAAAAAAACCGAGGCTGTACCTACTCGTGATCCGCATATATACCCAGCCAATATTGGTCTAGGAAGTTCTTATGCAAGGCTTTGCAAATCGGAGAATCATTGATGGTAAGAGATCATAAGGTTTACTCATAATTAATTTAATTGAATATTAAGCTGCATTTACACTAGCGCAATTTCCTCGTGAAAGCCACTGGCGAAATGGTTTCGCGAGGAAATTGCGACTGGTAATACTGGTATAGACTTGCCTGACCCACAGCCCTCTATAGAGATAGCCTGGAACACAGTTTGACAACGCCGCAATTTATCGTCTTCTTCAATGCGGCAGCACAGGATATCGTATATTTCGAATTTAAAACTCTAGTGAATTCAATGAATAGGTTTTCTTGCTTGGAATCCCTGGATGAATAAACAATATAAGACCCTACTTGGTCAATAAATAGAATAACTAAATTTCATTCTGCACAATATTATTGAGATCAAATTGAAATAGAAACCTAGGTAGTTGTTATTCAATTCATTGTTTAGCAAGCACCACGAGTAGGGTTAACTATTGCCAAAAAAATTATAAACTTGAATACATTTCTCAGAATAAATATATATTCCCAAACATAACAATAATAAGGCTAATAAGGTAGGCTAATGAAAATTGTGATAATTATCTTAAAGTTTGTTATTTTTTGGTTCTTACTATTATTACTAAATAATGAAACATAAAAAAATACTATAATTTTTATTAGGGGAATTTGCGAAAACAGAACAAAGTGAATTTAGAATGATTTACGAATGTAAACCACAACTACAAGTTTCTGTGAATTCTGAATAAAAATTCAATGCTACAAAGAGTAAACCCACATACAATTATTCTTTGATCTGAACTCTGTAAAAATGTTGATAAATCAAATTGATAAATTCTGAATCTGAATTGCCATTAATTATATTTCTATAGCAAGAAAACAGACTAGTTAGTTGAGACCATCTGCTCAGGGTTAGATCGAAAGGAAGAATCCATTTCAAATCACTGCGGGAAATCTGAACATTCTTAATGAATAATTTAAGATGAATAAGTTCTTTACTGATTTCAACCGAAGCATCTACAGATGAAGACTTTTCGAAATTGAATAGATATATAAAAATAAATAGAATCTTTGAGCTTCTTGATCTTCCATCCATATGTATCAATTTTTGTTGAAAAATTATTATTATTATTATACTGATCAAAATCTTTTATAGAATCGGGAGAAATGAAAGTTCTATTTCCCTCATATTTCTAGTCGATCTTGTTGTCTATAGTCTCAACTGAAATGTACTCATCTCCAAGCAGAAATAATTTGGAAATTTCACAATTTATACACTGCAGTTTAATCACAGAACATAAATATCCGACCATATTTATCACTGCATTGCATTAATTCCCATTTCACACCGTTCATTCACAATAGCAAACGTTCAGCCTACGACTCATAGCGGTGTTGCCATTTTATCATGTTCCAGGCTAGTTAGATATAGTGGGCTATGCCTGACCCCTGAGTAATTGTGGGGAGAGGACTTTCGCTGTAAGAGTTTCGCTTGTCGAGTTTCGCATATTGACGTGTACACGTGGTCGCCATAGTTGCCCGAGGAATGAATTAGGGATGGCAATATGAGATCGATTAATAGAAGAATCGATTTTTTGGGCCGAAAAAATCAATCTTTTTAATCGATACATCGTATGGAATCGATCCAGTGAATCGATGTTCCACTCTATAAAATCGAAATTAGATTTTTTGTGTTTGGAATTTGGACACCAGTTGTTTCCCTGATCCAGTTGCTGAAATATTGGCAGAAATAATGTGATTCATAGAACGAGTTTTATTAGTCCTGGACCGCAACCTGATAATCAACATAATTCTTCAATATAGTACGGATGATAATTTACTTTTACTCTGTAAAAACAAAATTTTGCCTTTGAAAATAATAAAGAATCAATTACCATGTTGTTCTCAATGGTTTTCACTAAAGTGGAATTATATTGTAAGGGAAACTAAAAAAAATTGATTTTCGGGATATCGATCCTTTGGACCTCGAATTTTTCGTGTATCGATTCTGCAACAGTCGATTCGAATCGATTTTTTTCCGAAAGAATCGCCATCCCTAGAATGAATCAAGAGCAGTGCTTGCAGCTCAATCAGAACCGAAGTGGCTCGCCCTACTCTGCCAAATTTTCGCTCCGAATTTCACTCTATATTGGGTAGTGCGAATTTCACTCAAGGCGCGATTTGCTCGCGAAACAATTTCGCGAAAGAATTGCGCTAGTATGAACACAGTTTTAGATTGGCATACAAGTATATTTTATCATTATTAAGGATGGAACGATGATATCTCGAGATGTTCTGCAAAATGCGAGCGAATTCGTTCGAATAATTTTCTGTCGTCGTATCATGTGGCACAAGATGTGATAACGCGACTTGAGTTACGAGAGACGAGATACCTCGTCAACGTTATGATATTTCGAATATCGATTATGGGGGCATTATAGATTCGAGGGCGAAACATGAGAGAATCGTTTAACAATCCATAGAATTATGGCAGACATCTTGTGCGCATTGTTGTCATTGTCGAATTTATTCTGGGAATTCAAGGTTCCTCTTTCATACTTTATTTCAAAGAACTCAAAATAAATGTGGTATCGATTCGGCATAATGTTTCAACGGTAAAACACAATTATGTGATAAACAGTGAATACTGAATACTGTTGAAGTGAGCCCAAGCAGACCTATTGGAGATACCTAACGGACCGAGACGTGCACCGAGCGATTAATATTTCGAATGATTATTGAAACCTCCCGAATACATATATATCGATTATTGAAATCATTCGGTTATGCCCAACTCTAGGGCGGTTTACTATGAATTCTTCCTTCAAGGTATCAAATGAGGTCATTAGGGTATCACCTGATGTCAAACAATTGAATTAAATTACAAAACTGTCCATAAATAACTAATATCTGAGTTAGCGATTGATTCGTTGCTATGAATTCGATTTGCATAGATTCAAGCTCGCAAGGAAAAGTTCAGGACGAGCAAGCGACAATTTTTTTATCAAAGAGGATATTTACCCCCGGTTTCTGAAAGGCTGGTCAAAGTGTTGATCAACGTACAGAACTATTAAGTTAACAGTGCTGTCAAATCAGTCCGAGTTTCTGAAACGTTGATCAGTAAATTTAGTAGTCCATAATCAAATTAATTTGACATTCCGTAGCCTTTGTAATCGGCTATGAACATTCTTTACCGCCAAAAAATAGCATTGCTTTAAATTTCATATCGTCTACGTTGTGTTGTGTAACATTTTCTACTTAAAAATGAACTAACGAAAAAAAATCACCGCGGAAACTTCTGCATTTAAATCAAAGGTGACTTCTGAACAATGAATAGTATTTACACAAACAAAGGCGATAATTAAGCTTGCTAACCAAAGTTGCTTATTAAACATTTTGGATATAGAATTGTGTGATTTTATTATGTACTATGTTTAAGTTCTAGGTACGAACATAATATTGATAATAAATGTAGCAATAACAATTATTGAGAATAAATGTACCAAGTGATCATCATCTTATTCTTAATCGCTAGAAATGCTTATACCAAGTCCATCTGTGGCGACCTGTGTATCTACTGCAGAAATTCATATTTTTGTCATTTCAACACTATTTCTAAGGAAATAAAGTATAAATATAACATTTTACGCGCATATTCTTCGGAACAGCGTGCTATCGTTTTCCCAAATTTCTGTCATTTTCGATTTTTCTGCCGAAAATGTTCTAAACGATAAGGTTCAATTCACTGATGAACCGAATGATTGTGTCCAGCCGTCCTTTGCCACGATAACGATAATGACTTTTCGGGGTAGGTGGCGAATCTGAATGCGACGGGTAAGTTCGATGATGGACATCATCGGCTCAACATTTAAGTTAGGCATAATCGGCCAAACGGTGTTGAAGTTATACTCATACTCAGAAAATACGAATCCAATCCAATTTAAACAATTAGTTGTAGAATGCCAACTCACAAATTTTTGTGAAATTTCGTGACGCTAGAAAATTTTAAAGAAATCATTGAAGTAAATTTTGTTTCAGAAACTATGTGTCTGACATCGCTGAAGTTATGCGAGAGCCACCAAAACCTAACTTCACAGCCACGTTCAAAATTTGGAAGGATATAGCGACTTCCAATTTCCAGGGTAGGTTGCGCATCCAACTGGGACTCTTAAGTTCGTTGTTGGGCATAATCGGCATAACAGTTTCGGAGTTATTCCAATCTTAAATTTTGTTATATCATTTGGGTCATCGAAAAATATCAATAGACGACGTTTCTTTGACAGATTCACTGAAATGGATTGAAATCTATGGATTTGAATCGAGAAATCTCATTATTTGCATTAATCGCACAATTTCCAGAATATGTCCTTTTGTTTGCGTTATATAACTTATCTCTGATAACCATAAATTTCAGTAATTTACGGTGGTACAAATCAGTGAAATATTTTGATCACTGAACCAGCGCACCAAAACTCCTGACGTTACGTCAGTACTGTCATATTTTATTTCTTAGCTGTATAATCCAGATATTTAATTATACCTTTCTAGTGAACTATTACCTCAAATACTATCCTAAAAACATTGAAAGGTATGTCTACCATGATCTGTAAAAATTCTCAACTAGTCATGTATAGGTATCTGAAGCCAGGGTTGCGTTCGAATATTAACTACTCCGAGTAGAGTAGAGTTTTCAAAGGCTTGTTTTTTGGCGCTCTAGTTCCTCGGAACTGAGTGCTTATCAATTTGCCCAAATGTCTGTAATTTTCGAATATTTCGATGAAAATGGTCTTAAACGATTTGGTTCGACTCACTGATCAAGAATCCGTGGTCGAAATTCATTCTGTCCGGCCGGCCGGTCCGGCCGGTCCGGCCGGCCGGTCCGGCCGGCCGTAGGCACGAT
The DNA here is from genome assembly GCA_937662695.2 of Halyzia sedecimguttata. Lineage (NCBI taxonomy): Eukaryota > Metazoa > Arthropoda > Insecta > Coleoptera > Coccinellidae > Halyzia > Halyzia sedecimguttata. The sequence goes on from OW569415.2 coordinate 18,086,609, forward strand.
AACTCTCGAACGGAATGAGCTAGAGAGTTGAAATTTTCAGAGTAGGTTTGGGGGATAAATATCTCGGCTAAGTTCGTTATTGGGCAAAATCGGACAGATGGTTTCGGAGTAACAAAAAAAAAAATTTATTTTTTACGAAACAAATTCCAAATTAAATTTTTTTTAATAAAAAGTTTTATCATAAGAATCCACTCATATCATTTTTAACTCTAACAAGCTAATACTTTCGGAGATATGATTTTTCAAAATTTCAAAAAAAATCGTATTTCTATGATTTCACATAGGGCATTTCCAGTCAGCTATTTTTGACAACATCAAAACACGTGCTGAGGGGCAATCATACTTCATTTTCCCTTTGCAAAGTATAGAAAATGCACGTATAAGTTGTGCTGTAAAGGTTTTTATGGGATTTTTGGTGATTATTTCTGGAAGAATGTCTTTTCGTAATATTATGAATCACTCAGCGGTAATGTGAGTGAGCGTTATCTACAAAAACTGGCCGTTATTGATGATATTGACCCGTACGCCATGAAAGTCTGCGATCTCTAAAAAAACGTCTACAAGCCTACAAAGTACACAAATAATGAATCTTGTATTGTGCAGAAGGTTTAGGGCTAAACTGACCAATCTGGTGCTTTTGTTGTTGTGGGAAAGGTAAGATTAATACCACTAGTTCTCAAAATGAAGTGTAACAGAGCATTATTGTTGTATTCCAATACATATTTGCTGTGATTCATTATTAATTTTGTTTTAGGAGAAACATTCCCGGAAACTCCGAGTGAAACCTATGAATTTATGCTAAGTTGTTTTAAAAAACAATGACATCTGTGCCCATTGCGTCTGTATGGCAGGTTCGAGTACGGTATGCAGCCACATAACAGCTATATTGTTCTACAAAGTGTTTCGTCCCGCAGATGTATTGTCCTTTCTATATATAAAATATTGATATGTTGAGAATCAAGGGTATGGATATGAAAAACACTGACACGGACAACAGAATTGACCGATAAAAAATTACACGATATGTAGCAATTATTGCTCGCTTAATGGAGCCATTTGTTCTGCTTGCCATTCTTTAGAATTTACAAAGAAGATGCATTGAAATTTTCCTATAAACAAATACCAGAAGCTTGCGAAGCTATTGCATTTCACGGTGACTAGCTTATATGGTCCAATTATAGACGTGAAAGAATCACCTCTTCAAAATTTAAAGGATCAAATAGAAGAAACATCGATAAGCCTTCATTAACAGTACTAAAATTTAATGAGTCATTTCTATTTATTGGCGCTCTAGTTCCTCGGAACTGAGTGCTTATCAATTTGCCCAAATGTCTGTAATTTTCGAATATTTCGATGAAAATGGTCTTAAACGATTTGGTTCGACTCACTGATCAAGAATCCGTGGTCGAAATTCATTCTGTCCGGCCGGTCCGGCCGGCCGGCCGGCCGGCCGTAGGCACGATAACTCTCGAACGGAATGAGCTAGAGAGTTGAAATTTTCAGAGTAGGTTTGGGGGATGAATATCTCGGCTAAGTTCGTTATTGGGCAAAATCGGACAAATGGTTTCGGAGTAACAAAAAAAAAATTTTTTTTTTACGAAACAAATTCCAAATTAAATTTTTTTTAATAAAAAGTTTTTTCATGAGAATCCAATCATATCATTTTTAACTCTAACAAGCTAATACTTTCGGAGATATGATTTTTCAAAATTTCAATAATAAATCGTATTTCAACGTTGTCACAGAATAATATTATTCTATGTATGAATATGAATTGTCATAATGTCAAATGATGTTCCTGAGACTAATAAATCATAGTATATCTTGTCTATGCTAATCAATCGAAGAATTGTGAGCGAAGTGAGAAAAATCTCAGATATGATTTTTCAAAATTTCAATAATAAATCGTATTTCAACGTTGTCACAGAATGATATTATTCTATGTATGAATATGAATTGTCATAATGTCAAATGATGTTCCATGTTCCTGAGACTAATCAATCGAAGAATTGTGAGCGAAGTGAGTTAAATCTCAGTTGTTTGCTCCGATATTAGTTTTTCTCAGAAAATTCTTACATTTCGGAACTGAACATGAAGTAAGAGATCTGAGAGTAGTGAGACTGCTTTTCATCCATAGACATAGATATAACTCTCGAACGGATAATGAGGTAGGTAGTTGAAATTTTCAGAGTAGTTTAGGGAGATGAATATCTCGGTTAAGTTCGTTATTGGGCAAAATTGGCCAGATTTAATTTGATTTCTTCCATGGTGCTTTTCTCATTCTCATGATTGCTCATTTAATCTTGATAAATAAACTATTATTTGAATTGAATTTCCTTTAGGATGCAGTTCTATTATATGAATACATTGATATAATTCCCAACTCTGAGAAACCAATACTTTCGGAGATATAATTTGTCTGTTTGAACTAGAGCGCCAGAAAGCTCCTGTCCACAGGGCTTGAACCCATTTTTTTTTACTCTGGGGTTGACCACTATTCATGTAATATTTCAATGGTTCCGGTTTTCATTTGGAGTTCGAGTGATAGAAGGTGCCAATTTCGGAATAGTTTGGTATTGAGAAAGAACCTATTATTATTGTTTTCTTCACATATACATATGCAACTCTAATAATAATTATTATATTGTAAGCAGTATTCAAAGTATTAAATAACCTCAACTTTAGTACTCACAGAACATAAAATATACTCTTCATAAAACAGTGCAACAAAGATAAGAGATTTTTCGACCTAGGGTTGCGTTCGAATATTAACTCCGTAGTTATTCGCAAAATTGCGATCGAAAACCGAAAAGTTGTGTATATTTTACTCTATGACTGTCGTTCGAAAACATCCGCGTATTCGACTCCGAGTTCACTCTCGTCGTAATTCAACAAAATTGCTGGGTTTATTTTACTCCACTCAAAATTGACATAACTCATTGGATGGAAAATCTCTCATCTTTGTCCCACTATTTTATGGAGAGTATATTCTTAATGTTCTGTGAGTAATCAAATTCAGGTAATTTGATAGTTTTAATACTGCTCACAATAATATTCATCATTAGAGTTGCATATATGTGAAAAAAACAATAATAATAATACAGGTAGAGAAAGGGGAAGTCTACTCAACTAAAATGTGTGTATTTCATGAAAGAAATTAGGCACAATGCCTTTCGACAAGTAAACTTGAGATCTTCAGGTGTTCACATAAATAGATAAAAATGAAAACAAATACATTAAAAGTGTTCACCACTGAGTTACAAAGTCAACTCTTAAGTTGACTTGACCCCCTTTTCTACCTATAAAATCAGATTTCCACCCAAATGGACTATTTAAAAAAAAAAGAATAATATTAATAATACTAGATTCTTTCTTAATATCAACCTATTCCGATATTGGCACCTTCTATCAGTCCAAATTAAAGCCGGAACCATTCGAATATTACATGAAGAGTAGTCAACTCCAGAGTAAATTCATCAAACCTTCAAAGACTCTACTCTGCACTACCACAGTAGAGTTACGAGAGTTAAATCGGAGTCTAATACTCTGATATTTTCGAACGACAGTCTTAGAGTAAAATATACACAACTTTTTAGTTTTCGAACTCAATTTAGTAATTTTCTACGGAGTTAATATGCGAACGCAACCCAGTATATACGGACACATCCTTGACATTACATATTTGTCAGGTTATGTCTTAATCATGCCCCAAAACTATTTACCGGCAGAAGAATTTAACTGAGCAGGTATAGGGAATAGCTGAGCTTTTCGAACTATTCGTAGAAGTTCCAAAAGATGATAACAAACTTTTCAATCTTGAAGCCTGCAGAATATCCCACGCATATACCCGTGGGTGTCGTGAAATTACCGGGATAGGATCAATTCAAATTACAGATTGCTTAATATTGATGAAACTTCGTTTTAAGTGCCTCGGACATAACACGTGAATTTATACAGTGAGCATGTAAATTGTAAAGGTTGGAAGTTGGAACACACTTATTTTCTTTAAATCCTTTGAATTTTGAGAAAAATTCAAAGTTCGACTCACTGATCAAGAATTCGTGGTCGAAATCGATTAAGTCCGGCCCTCCGGCCGGCCGGACGTTAACACGATAACTCGTGAAAGAATGAGTTAGAGGATTGAAATTTGCAGGGTAGGTTTGGAGTGTAAATATCTTGGACGAGTTCGTTAACGGGCGAAATCTACCAAGCGATTTCGGAGTTATGGCCGTTTTTAGTAAAAATATTTTTATGTATATTTCCGAAACCGATGACTCGATCTATATGAAATTCAGTATCAGATTGTAGAATAATGACCTTTATATGCACACGAAGTTTTGTATTCATGGGGATGCCGTAAAGTGTCAACAAAAAGTTTCAAAAATTTTAAAATTTTGTTTCTACAATAACTCTCGAACAGAATGAGCTAGGCAGCTAGTACGTTTGGTTAAGTTCGTTATTGGGCAAAATCAGCGTGATGGTTTCGGAGTAACGAAAAAAAAATTTTTTTTTACATTGCAAATTTCAAATTAAATTTTTTTCAAGATGCAGTTTCACCATAAAAATCCATTGATATCATTATCAACTCTAACAAGATTACACTTTCGGAGATATGATTTTTCGAAATTTCAATAATGAATCGTACTTCTATGTTTTAACAGAATGCTGTACTTAATTATTCTATCTATGAATTATTATATGATCTGGGTTCTTACATCATCTTATTTTCTTTTGTGGGATAAATGTAATAATTATTTCTGGTTTGTTATTCTTCCTATATGGTTGAATGCAAAATGACCAATGAAATATCCTCAGCTATCGTAGAATTATGAGGATGATATGATATTATACTTTTAAGGTGGTAATATAATGCCCGTGGATAATTCATATGTTGATGGAAATATATTCTTTGGTGAGATACAAATCAAATTGGGTTCAGAATATCTCCAGTAAAAACCAAACTGCAATATTGTCTAAGTTTTAATGGATATAATATCATTTTCAGAGTAGATTTAAGGAATAAATATCTCGGATAAGTTCGTTAGTGGGGAGAATGGGTCTGTTTGAATTTAGTTTCTTTCATGATGCAGTTCTATCGTAAGTATCCATTTATATCATTTCCAGAGACCAATAATTTCGGAGATATGATTTGTCAAAGTTTGAACAAGAGCGCCAAGGCTCCTGTCCACAGGGCTTAAACCAATTTTTCATGAAAATTTTGAAGGGATCAGGTCATCAATGTAGATGTCATGATCTCGTCGATGATTTTTAATAATAATAATAATACTTTATTTCCATATAATGCTTATAAGTACATTGCGGAAAAAGTCATACAAAATCCCATGGAGGGACAAAAAAAAAAAGAAGAAAATTACTGAAAAAATTCAGATAAACTGTAAAAGCATTTACCCATTAGAAAAGATTTCAACCTCTTTTTAAATAAAACTTTATTGTTTGAGTTTTTGATTTCTTCACTCAATTTATTGAATACCTTTATACCCAAGTACATAGGGGAATGCCGTCCTATTCTATATCTGAATGAGGGAGTTATGAGATTATCATGATGACGTGTGAAGTATTGATGATAGTCACTATTTTTGTAGAAGGTACTTTTATAGTCATATACATATGTGGCCAATTCGAAAATAAACATTGATGGTAAAGTGAGTATATTCAGAGATTTAAAGACTGGTCTGCATGACTGTCTCTGTTTTATACCAGCCAAATATCTTATCACCCTCTTCTGATCGATAAATATGCTCTCAGCGCTGGAAGAGGAACCCCAAAATGCCAAACCATACCTCAGCCTAGATGATACCTGCGCATTATATCATAAAATTAACTGATTAGTTAAGATACTTTTTAAATTTCTAAAGAGAAAACATATTGAATTCAACTTCTTACTCAGATTGTCACAATGATACAACCATATGTTATGAGATACCTCTTTTGAAAGATTTTCCAGTTCCCTATTCATTACATTTGGAAATTATTCAGTACGGGAAAAAGGAATTTCAAAATACTTAGTTCTTACCGGTTAGAATTAATTCTGCACATTTGCTTGTGAATAAAAATGGATGTGAAATCTGATTTTGAGTACAGATAGTGGTTTTCTAGATTCATTTCATTTTTTTCATATCTGTATGTTTCCATTGATATTGGTGCGATCATATGAAATGATTTGCAAGCCTATTAATTGTGTATTAATATGCTCGGCTAGTCAATATACAGAACGATTCTTTCGTTCAATGAGCTACGAGAAAATCTGAAATAAGAGTCCGTCGCTGGATATTGAAATTCTTTGATAATAATAATAATAATAATGAAAATATTAATTCCTCGGAATGAAACAAAGGGGAGCGCTGAAGACTGCCAGTTCAAAGATGCCTTAACATCTAGCTACAAGAAGAAGCCCTGAGATATATGGAAATCACAGCTGTCCGGTAGAAACAATGTTTCTGCTACGAACATCTTGGCGGTCCCGATAGTCACCTACTCTTCCGGAGCAGTTAACTGGACAGTGAATGAAAGTCTCGGGCTAGACAGATTCACTCGTAAAGTTATAAAAATGAACCGTAGCCTGCATCCCAACTGCTCCACACATACGAAGAATATATCTTCCACGAACGCAGGGAGGCAGGGTTTTGCAAAGTTTGGAATGCCAACACCATCAACAAACTTTGGAAATGGAATTAGGAACCAAGGAGCTTTCCTGTTTAGAACTGGTCAGAGAGCTTTGGATAAGCTCAGTATAACTGCCCGAGTAACACGATTGGCTGCAAAATGCGCTTGGCGTGGTTGCGGCAGCCAAATATTCAGCAAATTGGTATCTTGCAGCTTCTGTGGCAGCGCTGCCGCAGCGCTGCGGAATAGCTGTGGCAGACAAACAGGAGCACTCATTGAGGTTGCAAAGTGGACTTGCCATCTAGCAATGCTGCATTACTGATAAATAAGCCATTTTTCGCTGCATAGAATGCTTAAAAGAAAAAATAACATACGTGTACAAAGTATAACATTTGTACCTGATTTTCAGTCTCGTTTGCAACTAACCTTTAGACTACCGCAGTTCTACCAACTGAATTCTATCCATAAATAACAATTTTTTTTTAGTTTTGTTTATTTGAACTAATATTCTTGCCAAATTATTAAAATAGCCGATATAAATCAGAACAAATTATGTAACTACCTACCAATTATATTTAAAGGACTGAATTTGTAGTGCAATAGAAATTTTACTGATAGAAATGTATATAAAAATAACATTTATCATATAACCCCCAGCTTTAAAATATGTTAACAAAAATCAGCCAAAATAAGAAAATTTTCCACGTCTATTTTCGAAAAAGAAACTAATGTGACCACAATATATTTTTTGCATTCTACTTCATACTGTGCAGTTGGTCAAAAATTTATATTTAGAAATTCACCCCCTTCTTTTCGTAACTAGATATATCAATTTTGTCTATCATAATTTTTAGCTTATTTCGTTGATGAGTTATCGTGTACAGAAAATTTTGACAGGCAGACGGACAAAATAAAATAGCTCATTTTTGAATTATAACTAAGAATATGCAAGAATTTTAGTCCGTCCACCATTTTGGACGAATTAAGAAAATCTATGACCAAACGACTTTTCGGAAAGTGTAACCCTGGATGAGGTAGATCATGATCAGCTGTTTGCAGGTTTTTGCAAAATATCGCTTTCGCGGTCGCCGTTTCCGAAGGTGGCACCCAGGTGGAATTCACCTTACCAAATATATTTGGTTATAGCTAGTTCGTATATTTTACAAATTTTGTGCTTTCTTTTTACTTTATCTCCCATTCTACTACCTTTCTTGAATTCTTATAATGTGGGTGATAATTCAGTAAAATACAACTGAAATGGAACAGCTGATTGAATTTACCCGCTTTGGCTTAACCCCAGAAAAGGGTCAACAAGAAGGCTTTTCGGAAAGTGTGATCGGGTTAACTCGATCAGTTCGTTCACCAAACAGCGCGTTCCACTCTAATATATGGAATGCGTCCATTGGTGAACGTACTAATGGAGTTAACCCGATCACACATTCCGAAAAGCCTTCAAATGTATAATACTGTTCATTTGACGAAAATCTACGAATTTTCTATGCAGAGTATAATAATAAATAGTAAAATACATAATCTTGGCAACAGCGTATCCAAGACGATGATCCTATGTTTCTTGCAATATGGCCGCAAACTTTGAAATTTTTCATAGCTACTACGTGCAGCTATTTGGCTGCAATTACGTGTTTTACGAATAATTTGCAACATTATAGCTGCCCATACGTGGTTGCAAAATTTCAACACAAAAATCTTGGGCATATTCTGAGGTTATGTATTGCCGGCGTAGGCGGTATAGTGGAATAACATCTCACTTTGGTGCCATAGGTCCTAGCTTCGATTCCCGCGCTGAGGCATGAATGTGGTGAGAACGTTCAAAAAATATACATACAAAAAACCACAATAATCTCAGCACATGACAAGAGCCAAGTACATATAAACAGAAGAAGAAATATGTTTTCTAATGCTGTTGTAGGATCCTCTTCCCCGATTCGTCAAATTCGCTGTAAAACATGAATTCTCCATCAGAGTTTCAGAGATATTCTTCAGCAGAATCATAATTTCTATATACATCGACAATTGTTTCACAATTTTCAACTATTTGATCTTTCTGGGGACTGCCTTTTTGTTCTACAGAAGTGAAAATAATGTCTACATTTTTCAAAACGTTCCTGTGAAAAGATCCACACCGGTAAAAATGTTTAAGTATTTTCAAAGACTCCACCAAATTATTTGAGAATGAAGATAATTTCAACAAAGACATATCTAGTAAATATACCCTCAATTTTATATGGCTAATTATTGATCTCATATTTGGCTGCATATTCTTCGGAAAATCCTTTGGATGTGACAAAAACGCTACAGCTGCAATTGAAGTATATTGTTGGCTGCATAGCTATCATTGCAGAAAGTTGATTGGAATAAATGTCCCAAGTACCCATTTGGCTGCTGCCTGCTGCCATCAATGCAAATATTACTTTCTTGACAATCGCTGAAGGAAAGTGGCTGCAGCTGCAGTTAAGGTATGTTTTTTGGCTACATAGTATTCCTTGCAGAATTTAACTTGAAACAAATCTCTGCAGCAGCCATTTGGCTGCTGCCTTTGCCTAAAATGTAAGAAAAGTAGCCAATATTTGGCTGCAGCAGCCAAATTAGCTTTCTTGTGTTACTTGGATGGCATATCAATCAATCATGAGCTAACAGAAATACCTATCACGCCAATAGGCCTAAGAAGAGTTGGCAGAGAGATAAGACAGACACAACTGAAGACACTACTCGAAGATCATATAAGTAAACACCTGCACTCCATATAGTTCAGGAGTTTGAAAGACCAGGACCTGTCGGAAGAACTCTTTCGCCCTTTTGAGGTCAGCTGGGCTCATGTCGGGAATGGAGGGATTTATTATGGCTTGTCTTGATGGGGTAATAAATACCAGATGGTATAAAAACATCATGAAAGTGGACACCCCAACAACTTGAAGAGCATGTCACAGTCAGCAGGAAACTGTTTTACATATTAGGTCTGCTTACAGAGTATGCAGGATATGCAGGATATGTGGAAATACAATGTGCGGCACTCCGAATTCTCTACTTCCATCTGAGAGAGGTTTATGGTATAGACAACGAGCCAGTGCTATCGTATATGCCTCTGGAGATTGAAGCAGTTGTTGAAAATGAGAGGCTCGCATCTACTGGAACCATGCGATTCCAACAACTTGGCAGACTTCTGCTGGACAAAGAACTGAAGGAATTGTTTGTCGTCGAATTTTCCTCCCCACAGAAAATAATGTGGTAATGAAAGGAGAATAGTAGAGCTAAAAATACAAATATTTAATGGTCGAACTGGGGATTCTGTATCCAAGGCATAAAGTTAGGATGGTCGTACTAATCATAGGATGCCTAGGCGGTATGAAAGCGAACTACGTGACAGAATGCATAAAGCGGTGTTGCTCAGATCACTTCAGGTCCCATCAACTGTGCAGCTCATTTCTTTCATTAAGAGATGCTATAAGGGCAGGACGAAGAACTACTCCAAGGAACGCGCGAGAGGTTTTTTAGTGGGTAACCAATAAACAACTGGAGTCTCACACTCCTGAGAGAAGCGGACCGTCTCAGGGGGCCTATATAAGGTTTTTCCTCTAGAGCGGAAGAAAAAATTATTCCAATGAATTTACATGGATGATAAATAATTAAAAATTTACAGTACATAGAAAAATCGAGTAAACAATAAAGTAACATCTCTCCCCCTTGTGAGATGTCGTAAGATTTTCCTCGACACCCTGAACACTTCACGTAATTTATGGTCGCCCCCATAATATTAAGACATACAGAACAAACAGCTTACCGGGATTCTACCGCCGAGACGAATTCAGTAAGAGTAGTTAGAGCCAATGGCAAGAATCGACCTCAGCTCACGCTTGAACCCCGATTGATGCTACCCGACCAAGTACTCTGGCAGAACATTATAAAGGTGTATACCTGATATTAATGACGATCTGTCATGAAATGTATGTTTCAACCCTCAGAATGGTTACGTGAGTCGGCCTCACGCTTTTTATACTGTGATACCTTGTTTGGTAACCCCGTCTACATAGCGCGAGGCCGCCTCGCGAGGCAATGTTCGAGGGTTTGCCGCGCGTAGTTTATATGCAGATTTACGCCTTTGTAAACGAGGAAGGTTAGATGCCAGCAAAGTGCATGCTCGAGCTCCAGAATTTTCCGTCCTATATTATTATTAATATTATTACCTATTATTTAATCACAATATGAGTTAAGGATATCCTATAAACCCAACAAATAAACATTAATATTATTCACCTGTTGAATAGAGATTTAAAGGAGAACTTGTATACATTTATACGAGGGAAAAAAAAAGTTCAAAACAAATTATAGCCGAGCACTCACACTGATCTTCCATCTGTCAAATCTGTTCTTGAAATTGTTCACTGACACTGCCTCAACAGCATCACTAGGTAAGCGATTGCACTGCTCGAAAACTCTGTTCAAAAGAAAATTCTGGTGCTGTTAGGATTCGAAGTTTACCTTGCGGAGCTTGTAGTTATGACCTCTGAAGTTATTTTGATTTCTTTCGAACATATTACATATACTTTCTCCAAAGTGACGTCGTACACAAAAGTATGTGAAAATCAGATCACCTCTCTCGCGCCTGGTCTCAATAGATGGTAGTTTGAAAATATTGAGCCGATCCTCAGAAGCAGGGCGCCCGCGCCGGCATGGTATCCGAGTATTCCATCTCTGAATAGACTCGAGCAGTTCCACATCGCTTTTTGTAGATGGCCATCAAACAGAACCCACATATTCCAGAATTGGTCTTACATATGTGGTATACAGCATACGAACCGTTGAGATATCACTACCTCCGAATGACTTATTGATGGCGTAAGTTAGGCGTTTGGCCTTGGTGCAAATAGAAGAGACATGGTCAGGGGCTGAAAATCTCATCTTTTTGGCGTGAAGGGAAAAGAAATAGCTGAAAATTCAAGACGAAAAACAGTTTTTTTGTGAATAACTCAGAAAATATCCACTTTAGGGCAAGGGTGTGATGCATACACTCACATTATTTTTTAACGTAGATTCAATATCTGCCATAAAAAAATGGGGTTCTAATTTGAAAAAATTGATTTTTCACGATTTTGTCATCCCTAACTTTGAAAGCGATTTTTTCACCCCCTGTATCATGAATCGCGATTTCGATTTTTAAAGTGGATACACCAATCTTACATCTTGAAAAATCCCAAAAATGAAAATTTTCCATCCAAAAACCTCCAAGTTATTCTTGTTTCAGCGGAGCTCTATTTTCGATTTTTTTTTCGAATTTTCCCGCTCAGAGAGAATTTTCCAACCAAAACTGAAAAATGTTACATCAAAATAACTTGAAATTTTCTAAGGAATCTATTTCTGCAATGAAAAAATGGTGTTCTAATTTGAAAAACGGAAGTTGACGTCATTTCCGGAAAAACCGGAGGTGCCCATGCCTTGAAAATATTTTAGATTTCATCAGCATCGTGAAGTTCTTATAAGTGCTGAATTTCATGAAAATACGTTCAGTAGTTTCCCGTATAAATATGGGTGAGGTTCCTCGTGAAAGACCCTGTATATACAGATAATGCACGTACGTTCATGAGAGATGCCACAATACTCGAAATTGAGTTCTTCGCACAGAGGTTCCAAATATGAGATCCTGGGGCATTTAGTTCCAATTTTTGATTTAAGAAAAACCACACTATCTTTATGGATGTGATTGCTCCTACAGAACTAAGCTGCATGAATGTAACCACTCAAATTAAACATGTCTTTATCGTGCCTTTCAGTGATCCAATGTTCTGTCAAACATATCAAACATATGGTGAAGTTTTACACTGATATTATCCTACTGAGTGCAACATTGCATACATTTCGGTACAGTATTTTCATGAAAATTATGCCGTCAAAAAAATTCACTGCTCGATACCTGTATTAATTTTGCTTTTTCTCGGAATATGTAGGTGCGCAATGAGATTTTATGGCTCCATATTGAAGGTTATTTAGTATAGTTATAACTCCCACATAAGATTTTGTAGTATTCGATATACAGGGTGATATTCTTTTTGATTTCTGAAAATATTGTAAAAATAGATAATCTGTCACTCCAGTTGTATAGCGATCAATTAAGTCTTACATACAAAATTTGATGAATATGTGATAATTGGCTTGGCAAATGAGTTGATTTGAAAATATGACACAATTGTAAATCCCCCTATATAATTCAAACGAATGGTTGAAGACCCCACATATATGGTAGTTTTGGAACCGGTTAAGTATCCTCTATCTCTGTTTGAATTATTTACAGTTCCTCAGGATTCATCCTGTATTTTTGAATACTCGAGTAGAACTCGCATTCTTCTGTCAATATCTCTCTTAAATCGATATTTCCAATCACACCCTTGTTTTTCAAGTAGCCACCCACGTACAATAAGCTCGAAATATTATAATCCATACTTTCGATTAAATTTTTCATTTGTTCAGTTATTAATTAGACGTCAATTTTAATGGATGTGTGATACAACAACTTCAATTAAGAATTGTTACTGGCGTTATCAGAAAATTGTGAGATCAGAGAAGAAATTGATGAATATTGGTGTGAATATATTTCATTCTGAAATATTCTTCTACGGAATTTGCTGAGATATTTGTGGCAGTGAGTTTGTCACTTGCTTAATATCGGCATCTTCATTTCGTTATCAATATTTTGTGCCAGTTGTTCGGCTCTCATGAATATTCTAAAAAAGTCCAATTAATTTTCGACTAGTTAACCTGCAAAAACGCCCTTTTTTGTTGGTTACTGGTTAAGTTGAGTCGATTTATAGACATAATCTTAAAACACCTGAGTGAAGTTAGCATGTAAAGTTGGCCTGCAAAATTTCCGGAAATCGCTGAACTACCATAGGCGTCCGTCAAGAATATAAGTACCGGATTAGGAGATGTTTGATTACTTTTATACCTCACCTTACAGAGATACCTATTTCGAATCATTATTTATTCAGGTTTAACATAGCATAGGTAAAACGAAATTTTCATTAAGGAGGTTCAGATTGTAATGATATATTATAATAACACAATGTCACGTAATAAAACTCTCTGTTTGGGTGAATTTCAACCCTATAGTGGTTTTTTACTCCTATAGGGCTGTTATCGTTATTTGTTCAAAATATAAATAGACAAAAAAATCTGCATTGATAATAGCTTTTGAACGGGTCTAGTATCGTTTTCTTACGTAGGGGATAACAGGGTGAATTTCAACCCTAGAGTGGTTTTTCACTCCTGTAGGGTTGTTATCGAAATTTGTTCGAAATATAAATAGACGGAAAAAATCTGCATTGATAATAGCTTTCGAACAGGCCTAGTGACGTTTTCTTACGAAGGGGATAACAAGGTGAATTTCAACCCTATATGGGTATTCTATTCATATAGGGTTCTTATTGTAATTTGTTCAAAATATAAATAGGCGGAAAAAATCTGCATTGATAGTAGCTTTCGAACGAGCCTAGTGTCGTTTTCTTGCGTAGGTGATAACAGGGCGAATTTCACCCTATAGTGGTTTTTTACTCCTATAGGGTGATTATCATTATTTGTTCAAAATATAAATAGACGGAAAAAATCTGCATTGATAATAATAGCTTTCGAACGAGCCTAGTGTTATTTTGTTACGTAGGGGATAACAGGGTGAATTTCACCCTATAGTGGTATTTTACTCCTACAGGGTCGTTATTTGTTCAAAATATGACTAATCGGAAAAATTCTGCATTGATAATAGCTTTCGATCGAGCCTAGTGTCGTTTTCTTAGGTAGGGGATGACAGGGTGCATTTCACCCTATAGTGGTTTTTTACTCCTATAGGGTTGTTATCGTAATTTGTTCAAAATATAAATAAACGGAAAATATCTGCATTGATCGATAGCTATTATAATAGCTATCGATCAAGCCTAGTGTCGTCTCCTTACGTAGGGGATAACAGGGTGAATTTCAACCCTATAGTGGTTTCTTACTCCTGTAGGGTTGTTATCGTAATTTGTTCAAAATATATTATATGGACGGAAAAAATCTGCATTGATAATAGCTTTCGAACGGGCCTAGTGTCGTTTTCTTACGTAGGGGATAACAGGGTGAATTTCAACCCTATAGTGGTTTTTTACTCCTGTAGGGTTGTTGTCGTAATTTGTTCAAAATATATATATAGACGGAAAAAATCTGCATTGATAATAGCTTTCGAACGGGCCTAGTGTCGTTTTCTTACGTAGGGGATAACAGGGTGAATTTCAACCCTGTATTGGTTTCTTACTCCTGTAGGGTTGTTATCGTAATTTGTTCAAAATATATATATAGACGGAAAAAATCTGCATTGATGATAGCTTTCGAACGGGCCTAGTTTCGTTCTCTTACGTAGGGGATAACAGGGTGAATTTCAACCCTATAGTGGTTTTTTACTCCTATAGGGTTGTTATCGAAATTTGTACAAAATATAAATAGACGGAAAAAATGTGCATTGATAATACCTTTCTAACGGGCCTAGTGTCGTTTTCTTACGTAGGGGATAACAGGGTGAATTTCAACCATATAAGGTTTTTTTACTCTTATAGGGTTGCTATAGTACTTTCAAAATATCAATAGGCGGAAAAAATCTGCACTGATGGTAGCTTTCGAACAAGCATAGTGTAGTTCTCTTACGTCGGCGATAACATGGTGAATTTCACCCTATAGGTGAAAATACCACATAGGGTGAAATTCACCCTGTTATCTCCGACGTAAGAAATCTACACTAGGCTCGTTCGATACCTATAGTCAATGCAAATTTTTTATGCCTATTCATAATTTGAACAAATTACGATAACAACCCCATGGGAGTAAAAAACCGCTATAGGGTGAAAATCACCATGTTATCCTCGACGTAGGAAAACTACACTAGGCTCGTTCGAAATCTATCATCGGTGCAGATTTTACCGCCTATTTATATTTTGAAAAAATTACGATAACAACCCTATAGGAGTAAAAAACCCATATAGGGTTGAAATTCACCCTGTTATCCCCTACGTAAAATAACGACACTAAGCTCGATCGAAAGCTACTGTCAATGCAGATTCTGTCCGCCTTTTTATATTTTGAACAAATTACGATAACAACCCTATGGGAGTAAAAAACCCCTATAGGGTTGAAATTCACCCTGTTATCCCCTACGTGAGAAGACGACACTAGGCCCGTTCGAAAGGTATTATCAATGCAGATTTTTTCTGTCAATTTATATTTTGATCAAATAACGATAACCACCCTATAGGAGTAAAATACCACTATAGGGTGAAATTCACCCTGTTATCCCCTACGTAAGAAAACGACACTAGGGTCGTTCGGAAGCTATTATCAATGCAGATATTTTTCGTCTATTTATATTTTGAACAAATTACGAAAACAACCCTATAGGAGTAAAAAAACCACTATAGGGTGAAATTCACCCTGTTATCCCCTACGTAAGAAAACGACACTAGGCCCGTTCAAAAGCTATTATCAATGCAGGTGTTATTTCCGCCTATTTATATTTCGAACAAATAACGATAACAGCCCTATAGGAATAAAAAACCACTATCGGTTTGAAATTCACCTCGTTATCACCAATTTATAAAAATGACAACAGTACCGTTCGAAAGTTATAGTCAATGAAGATTGACTTCCCAAACACAGAGTTTTATTACGTGACATTGTGTTATCATAATATATCATTGCAATCTGAACCTCCATATTAAAAATTTCGTTATATGCTATGTTAAACATGAATAAATAATGATTCGCAATAGGTATCTCTGTAAGGTGAGGTATAAAAGTAATCAAACATCTCCTAATCCGGTACTCATATTCTTAACGGAGGCCTATGGTAGTTCGGCAATTTCCGGAAATTTTACAGAGCAACTTTACATGTCACTTCACTCAGGTTCTTAAAATAACCAATAAACACCGACACTGATCAACAAGCAAGTAAAACACGTGATGTTGATCTAGTATGTAATCATATTTATATAAAGTTTTCGGAAAATATGTCCAACGCATTTCTGATAAAGCGCGGAAGCAGAATGCACCGGGTAGTCATTGGGGGTGAAAGGTGAAACGGAGAAGCAGCTGTTTCCTGTTTCAGGCTACAAGCTACATTTTGTGAGGGGCGGGGCGCGGGGCATTCCGGCCAAGTTTGGCCGCAGCCGTCTCATGTTACATCTTGAGGCGTATTTTGGCGCTGTAACCACAGGTAACTACAGCTCGTAGTTACATGGTTACTACGTTTTTGCGGAGTTAACCATGTAACTATGACGTATCAATGACGTCAAGCATACCATACCACGTTACCTTCCTCAGGAGCAAGGTTACTCGCGTGGTATGTATATCTATCTCATTTCGAATGAGTGAAATGGAATGAATTTAGGATCATAGAACGTGTTAACGGTTTTCACCGAATTTATCTGAATCTGAATAATTACCTGTTATATCAAAATGTAATGCAATACCGTATACAAAAAACAAATCAGAAACGAGACACGACTGGGACTGGGCACAGGCAGAAGAGACAGTCTCTGGCACAGGGCGGCAAAACAATAAATGAGAGCACATATAACAGAAAACTCTCATAAAGGAGTAGAAGGTCTTCTTCTCCAATTGAAACAGTAGGAAGAAGTCATACTCAAGATATTTTGATATATAACTCACATTTATGATGGACGTAATCTATTAATGAACTCGTCCATTTCAATTCATTGGAAGATTTGTTTTTGTTTTGATTCGATCAGCTGTTTCGTGTCATCAGTAACTATAAGTAACTATGACGTCATAGTTACATGTAACTATGGTAAGCTGTGGTTACAGCGCCAAAATTCGCCTTTGTATTCTTCGAAACAAAGCATGCCACTGGTACGCTTTGACGGTGAATCCTCAAATTCTTAAGGTTTCTGATGATCGACAAGTGATCTAGTGGGATGTCAAACGCCTATCGCCAAATATTTATTGAAAGGGGTCCACGTCAAATACGAATTAATAAATTTCCGGTATCAAAACACAGATATTTCTCAAACTCGTTTTTGGCGCTCTTGTTCCCCGGAACAGATATCAATTATTATCAATTTGCCCCAATGTCTGTAGTTTTAAAATTTTTGGATGAAAATCGTCTTAAGCGATTTGCTTCGACTCACTGCTCAAGAATCCGTGGTCAAAATCGATTCTGTCGATAACTCTAGAACGGAATGAGCTAGACAGCTGAAAATTCCAGAGTAGGTTTGGCAAATAAATATCTCGGTTAAGTTCGTTATTGGTGGTTTCGGAGTAATAAAAAAAAAATTATTTTACATTCTATGAAATTGCTCTGAAATTGCCCTGTCCTGAAGAAGCCAACCAGCAGAAACACGTATCGGCAGGTACCAGCAGAATGTTTTTGGCGCACTTGTTCCTCGGAACAGAGTGCTTATCATTTTGCCCAAATGTCTGTAATGTTCGAATTTTTCGATGAAAAAGGTCTTTAACGATTTGGTTCGACTCACTGATCAAGAATCCATGGTCAAAATTCATTCTGTCCTGCCGGTCCGGTCGGTCGTAGGCACGATAACTCTCGAACGGAATGAACAAGACAGTTGAAATTTTCAGAGTAGGTTTGGGAGATGAATATCTTGGCTGAGTTCGTTATTGGGCAATAACGGACAGATGGTTTTGGAGTAACACCTAACAATTTTTTTTTACATAACAAATTCCAAACTATTTTTTTTTCAATATGCAGTTTTACCATAAGAATCCACTGATATAATTTTCAACTCTAACGAGCTAATACTTTCGGAGATAAGATTTTTCAAAATTTCAATAATAAATCTTAATTTCTATGTTTTCACAGAATGATATAATTATTCTATCTATGAATTGTTATAAGGTGAACTTATTTTGCTGAGACATGACATTGTCTAATTTATTTCAGCAATCGAAGAATTATGAGAATTATAATATGATATCATACTTTTTGTTGGTTGATATTTTCATGCCGATGGTTAATCCATATGATGATGGGAATGGTAATGATAAGTTAATAATATTGAGTTCAGAATATTTCCAGTAAAAACAAAACTGGAATATTGGTTTATTGTAGTATTGGAGTGGATTTGAGGAAAGAATATATATATATATATATATATATTATCGTCCATCGTAGAATTGAGGAATGAATATCGCGGATGAGTTCGTTGTTGGGTAGAATTCGTCTATTGGTTTTGGATTGATAATCTTTGGCACTATTATTGAATTTAAATTCTTCTATGATGTTTGAATTCAATTTCTGCTAAGATGAAGTTCTTTCATAAGAATCCATTGATATAATTCCCAACTCTTACCAATACCTTCGAATATGCTATTTGTCAAAGTTTGAACAAGAGCGCCAAGGCTCCTGTCCACAGGGCTTGAACCCATTTTTTTCTGCTCCTTTCGCGGAATTACCCCTTAAACCTTCTCACCTAAATACACTCCACATTATCCATATTTCAATATTTCATATCCTCGGGTTTAGGTCGCATCGCCCAGCATAAGCATCCTCCGTGCCAATTCCATTGTTTACGTCCGAATTGTAGGTCCTAGAGCTGAAGACGCAATTGGTTTCTCACTCCTGTTGTGGTGTCACCTATTTTCAGTTTTACTTCCACCTTTTCCTTGGTTTCTTGGTTGCCCTATCCTGAAGAGGCAAACTCTCTGCTCATTTCGCGGAAGTACCCGATAAACCTTCTCATTTGAATATACTTCTCCGCATTATCCATATTTGATATCCTCGGGTTGAGGTCGCATCGCACAGGCTGCTTATGCTTCATAGTTTACCTCCAGATTGGAGGTCCTAGAGCTGAAGGCATAATTGGTTGCTCACTCCTGTTGTGGCGTGACCTATTTTCAGTTTTATTTCCATATTTTCCTTGGTTTCTTGGTTGTCCTGTCTTGGCCAGGTACCAGCAGAATGATTTTTCCCTTCTCCTTTCGCGGAATTATCCGTTAAACCTTCTCACTTATTCTATGAAATCATAGATTTACGATTAATTATTGAAATATTGAAAAATCATATCTCCGTAAGTATAAGCTTTTTTGAGTTGAGAATGATATCAATGGATTCTTATGATAAAACTGCGTCTCAAAAATAATTAAATTTGAAATTTGCAATATAAAACAATTATTGTTTTGCTACTCCGAGACCACCAATAAGGAACTTAACCGAGATATTTATCTCCCAAACCTACTGTGAATACTATAACTGCCTAGCTCATTCAAACATCATAAATTAAATTAAATTCAACAAAAGTAAAAAAATTATTAATCCGAAACCACCAGACCGATTCTATCCAATAACGAACTTATCCGAGATATTCATTCCTCCAATCTACTATGAAAATAATTATATTATATCAATTGAAACTTAGCCAATATTCCAGTTTTGTTTTTACTGGAGATATTCTGAACCCAATTTGATTAACTTACCAAAGTATATATTTCCATCATCATATGGATTATTCAAGAGCTATATACGATAGTTGTCTCTTATCTTTAGATGAGTTGACAATGATGACATGAATGTATGAACACAGATCATGAAATTTATAGATACGGACGTAAATTTTTTATTTCCGTTCGAAAGTTATCGTGTTAACAGCCGGACAGAATTGATTTTAATCACGGATGATCAGTAAGTCGAACCAAAGCGTTTGAGACCAGTTTCAGCCAAAAATCGGAAATTACAGAAATTTATTCAAATTGATATGAACTCTGTTCCGAGGAACAAGTGCACCAAAAAATTAATTAGATTGACATATCACCCATTGTTCCTTATTTCTGAAAGGACAGAAAATAAATCAATTATTCCATACTTTTGACGCTCACTGTATAAAATATTATAAAAGTACTGTATTCTATTGTAAGTGTGTATGTCGCCGTGCCAACCGATTTTGATGTAATTCTGTGTGTTTTTAGATGGTTTAGAGTCGCAATGGGATCTAGTAAGAGGCGCCGCAATCTTCTTATTACCCTGTTTATAAAAATATGAAAAAAGGTTAAGACTTATTATATTGAAGTGTAATCAATGTGTGAAACGTTCCCAAATGTGATAAAATATTATCCGCCGTATTCACAAAGCATTCAATCTCCGTTAAGTCCTAACTGAGGTCCTCAGTTAAGGATAAATAAGAATCGCAACCTCAGTTAACGTATGTAACGGTGGTGAAACAGGCCTGTTTCACGTTAATTTTCACGTTAACTGAGGTTGCGATTCTTATTTATCCTTAACTGAGGACCTCAGTTAGGACTTAACGGATATTCCGCCGTATTCACAAAGCATTCAATCTCCGTTAAGTCCTAACTGAGGTCCTCAGTTAAGGATAAATAAGAATCGCAACCTCAGTTAACGTATGTAACGGTGGTGAAACAGGCCTGTTTCACGTTAATTTTCACGTTAACTGAGGTTGCGATTCTTATTTATCCTTAACTGAGGACCTCAGTTAGGACTTAACGGATATTCCGCCGTATTCACAAAGCATTCAATCTCCGTTAAGTCCTAACTGAGGTCCTCAGTTAAGGATAAATAAGAATCGCAACCTCAGTTAACGTATGTAACGGTGCTGAAACAGGCCTGTTTCACGTTAATTTTCACTTAAAATGAGGTTGCGATTCTTATTTATCCTTATCTGAGGACCTCAGTTAGGACTTAACGGAGATTGAATGCTTTGTATGAATACGGCGGTATACATTGTACGATTAGTTAACTGCAGTATTGAAATGAGTATTTCACATAGTTAATTATTAATTATAGAAGTTACTTATATTTATTTGATTTGCAACCACATTATTCAACTCAATCCCAAGCACAAAAAATACAGGCTGCCAAATGAGGCAATATTAAGCACCAAATATGATTCAGATTTTACACTAGATTTGATCAACATAGGATACCAAGAAATCGGAGTCAGTTTTTGGCGCACTGTTCAGGTGAAAAGAGTGCTTATCAATTCGTCCAAATCTCTGTATTTTTTCGAATATTTGGCCGAGCATGGTCTCAAACCATTATTCTCGACTCACTGATGAAGAATCCGAGATCAAAATTTATTTTGTCCGGCCGGTCGTCCGCACGATTACGCTCGAACGCAATGAGTTAGAGAGTTGTCATTTTCAGAGTAGGTTTGGAGTCCAAATGCGCCGGCTACGTTCATTAATGGGAAAAATCCACCGAGTAGTTTCAGATTTATAGCCATCTGAAATTTTGTTTCTCAATAACTCGAAAAATACTAATCCGATCTAATTAAAGCTCAATAGTTAGTTCAAAAATACCGACATGAAGACTTATGCACAATTAAAAAAAATTCTTTAACTCAGAAACTATCCGTCAAATATTCTGCGAGAATCTTCAAAACCTTATTTTATAGTACAGTTCTAGATTTGAACTCGATCGGCTTTATATTGGTGAATATATTGCTAGGGCCTCACATGAGACGAGAGTAGGCGAGAGTATAAAAAATCTCGTCTCGCACTCGCCAATTCTCAAAAAATTGAGTCTCGTTTAAGTCTCGTTCTCGTCTCGTTATCAGTTGTCTCGTCTCGTCTCGCTTAATTCTGAAAAACGAAAATAAATATTATAATATATATCTAAACGAAATGTTATACAATAATGAATAATATTGTAAAGCTATATTTATTACGCTCTTATACAAAAATATTTGTACATGTACAATTGTACATATCATTTTTGGCGCTCTAGTTCCTCGGAACTGAGTGCTTATCAATTTGCCCAAATGTCTGTAATTTTCGAATTTTTCGATGAAAATGGTCTTAAACGATTTTGTTCGACTCACTGATCAAGAATCCGTGGTCGAAATTCATTCTCTCCGGCCGGCCGGCCCTAGGCACGATAACTCTCGAACGGAATGAGCTAGAGAGTTGAAATTTTGAGAGTAGGTTTGGGGGATAAATATCTCGGCTAAGTTCGTTATTGGGCAAAATCGGACAGATGGTTTCGGAGAAATAAAAAATTTTTTTTTACAAAATAAATTCCAAATTAAATTTTTTTTAATAAGCAGTTTTATCATAAGAATCCATTCATATCATTTTTAACTCTAACAAGCTACTACTTTCGGAGATACGATTTTTCAAAATTTCAATAATGAATCGTATTTCAACGTTGTCACAGAATGATATAATTCTATGTATGAATTGTCCTAATTTCAACTTATGTTCCTGTGACATCACATTATCTAATCAATCGAAGAATT
This sequence comes from Halyzia sedecimguttata, assembly GCA_937662695.2. Taxonomy (NCBI): domain Eukaryota; kingdom Metazoa; phylum Arthropoda; class Insecta; order Coleoptera; family Coccinellidae; genus Halyzia; species Halyzia sedecimguttata. The sequence continues at coordinate 18,109,486 of OW569415.2, forward strand.
GTGAGCGAAGTGAGAAAAATCTCAGTTGTTTGCTCCGAAATGAGTTTTTCTCAGAAAAGTCTTACATTTCGGAACGGAACATGAAGTTAGTAAGAGATCTGAGAGTAGTGAGACTGCTTTTCATCCATAGACATAGATATAACTCTCGAACGGAATGAGGTAGGTAGTTGAAATTTTCAGAGTAGATTAGGGAGATGAATATCTCGGTTCAGTTCGTTATTGGGCAAAATTGGCCAGATTTAATTTGATTTCTTCCATGGTGCAGTTCTCATTCTCATGATTGCTCATTTAATCTTTATAAATAAACTATTATTTGAATTGAATTTCCTTTATGATGCGGTTATATCATATGAATCCATTGATATCATTCCCAACTCTGAGAAACCAATACTTTCGGAGATATAATTTGTCTGTTTGAACTAGAGCGCCAGAAAGCTCCTGTCCACAGGTCTTGAACCCATTTTTGGCGCTCTAGTTCCTCGGAACTGAGTGCTTATCAATTTGCCCAAATGTCTGTAATTTTCGAATATTTCGATGAAAATGGTCTTAAACGATTTGGTTCGACTCACTGATCAAGAATTCGTGGTCGAAATTCATTCTGTCCGGCCGGTCCGGCCGGTCCGGCCGGCCGTAGGCACGATAACTCTCGAACGGAATGAGCTAGAGAGTTGAAATTTTCAGAGTAGGTTTGGGGGATAAATATCTCGGCTAAGTTCGTTATTGGGCAAAATCGGACAGATGGTTTCGGAGAAATAAAAAATTTTTTTTTACAAAATAAATTCCAAATTAAATTTTTTTTAATAAGCAGTTTTATCATAAGAATCCATTCATATCATTTTTAACTCTAACAAGCTACTACTTTCGGAGATACGATTTTTCAAAATTTCAATAATGAATCGTATTTCAACGTTGTCACAGAATGATATAATTCTATGTATGAATTGTCCTAATTTCAACTTATGTTCCTGTGACATCACATTATCTAATCAATCGAAGAATTGTGAGCGAAGTGAGAAAAATCTCAGTTGTTTGCTCCGAAATTAGTTTTTCTCAGAAAAGTCTTACATTTCGGAACGGAACATGAAGTTAGTAAGAGATCTGAGAGTAGTGAGACTGCTTTTCATCCATAGACATAGATATAACTCTCGAACGGAATGAGGTAGGTAGTTGAAATTTTCAGAGTAGATTAGGGAGATGAATATCTCGGTTCAGTTCGTTATTGGGCAAAATTGGCCAGATTTAATTTGATTTCTTCCATGGTGCAGTTCTCATTCTCATGATTGCTCATTTAATCTTTATAAATAAACTATTATTTGAATTGAATTTCCTTTATGATGCGGTTATATCATATGAATCCATTGATATCATTCCCAACTCTGAGAAACCAATACTTTCGGAGATATAATTTGTCTGTTTGAACTAGAGCGCCAGAAAGCTCCTGTCCACAGGTCTTGAACCCATTTTTGGCGCTCTAGTTCCTCGGAACTGAGTGCTTATCAATTTGCCCAAATGTCTGTAATTTTCGAATATTTCGATGAAAATGGTCTTAAACGATTTGGTTCGACTCACTGATCAAGAATTCGTGGTCGAAATTCATTCTGTCCGGCCGGTCCGGCCGGTCCGGCCGGTCCGGCCGGCCGTAGGCACGATAACTCTCGAACGGAATGAGCTAGAGAGTTGAAATTTTCAGAGTAGGTTTGGGGGATAAATATCTCGGCTAAGTTCGTTATTGGGCAAAATCGGACAGATGGTTTCGGAGTAACAAAAAAAAAATTTTTTTTTTACGAAACAAATTCCAAATTAAATTTTTTTTAATGAGAGGATTTATCATAAGAATCCATTCATATCATTTTTAACTCTAACAAGCTAATACTTTCGGAGATAAGATTTTTCAAAATTTCAATAATAAATCGTATTTCAACGTTGTCACAGAATGATATTATTCTATGTATGAATATGAATTGTCATAATGTCAAATGATGTTCCTGACAGATTATCTAATCAATCGAAGAATTGTGAGCGAAGTGAGAAAAATCTCAGTTGTTTGCTCCGAAATTAGTTTTTCTCAGAAAATTCTTACATTTCGGAACTGAACATGAAGTAAGAGATCTGAGAGTAGTGAGACTGCTTTTCATCCATAGACATAGATATAACTCTCGAACGGAATGAGGTAGGTAGTTGAAATTTTCAGAGTAGTTTAGGGAGATGAATATCTCGGTTAAGTTCGTTATTGGGCAAAATTGGCCAGATTTAATTTGATTTCTTCCATGGTGCTTTTCTCATTCTCATGATTGCTCATTTAATCTTGATAAATAAACTTTTATTTGAATTGAATTTCCTTTAGGATGCAGTTCTATCATATGAATACATTGATATAATTCCCAACTCTGAGAAACCGATACTTTCGGAGATATAATTTGTCTGTTTGAACTAGAGCGCCAGAAAGCTCCTGTCCACAGGGCTTGAACCCATTTTAATTTTAAACACTGATCATTTCAACTTTTAAATTACTCGATGACCAAAAATTCAAACATAATCACGCTTGCATCACATCATTTTTCAATGATGTACGTGTTTTTGCCATGATCATACCTGCTGTGAAATATAGTCTTTCGACCGGTACGGATGTAGCCATTGATAAATCATCGGCCATCTTGGAAAGTGTAGGAAGAACTTTTTCATCACTCTCCAGCACTGTAAAATATTTTGATTCCTATTTGCTCTTTCTAACAGCAAATATTCTTCAAACTCAGCTTTCCAATATTTCGAAAGTTTTGTTGATGTTTTAAATAGGCTATCAATTGCATTTTTGAATAGAATTGAACAATTTGGTATAGTTTTCAAAGAATACCTTCCCAGTGGGTAGATGATTGAGGGTGTTCTTGTCGTATTCCTCATAACACTTTTCGAAACATTGAATAGCTTCATTTCTTCACCAGTTTTATTATACGTTGTTCCACAGATGTATACAATAATTGTTCACATCTTCACTATAAGGAGCACAAGAGAATAAATTTCTCCAGATGTTCAGATAGAGACGATATTTTCAAAGCTTTGGAATTTAGGGGCAATAAAAGTTGTCCGTTAAGTATTGAATTCATAATGGCATCCGTTTTTATAGTTGTGAATTCTATAACAAATCAATAATCTCATAACAAATTAATAATCTTGTATATTTCTAGAACGATCGATGCATAATATAGACAAAATATATTGGTAATTATAGTGGGAACTCTTTATATTCAATTGTTTTCTGTGGGTGTTGAAAAAAGTCGAGTCGTAAATAAAACTTCATACAAAAAATTTAACGAAACCAAAAACAAGACTCTCGTGTTGCGGTTAATTAATTAATAATCTTGTATATTTCTAGAACGATCGATACATAATATAGACAAAATATATTGGTAATTATAGTGGGAACTCTTTATATTCAATTGTTTTCTGTGGGTGTTGAAAAAAGTCGAGTCGTAAATAAAACTTCATACAAAAAATTTAACGAAACCAAAAACAAGACTCTCGTGTATGCGGTCTCGTTATCGCCTATAATATTTTTGAAAACGTCTCGTCTCGTCTCGCTTTTACGAGACGAGAACGAGACGAGACGAGAAAAATCTCGCTTTCGCGTGAAGCCCTAGATATTGCCGAAATATGGAAATATTCCAACGATTCAGATGTACTGGTCCACTGGTTTTACATTCGACCTACGAAATTCCCAATAGTTTTTGATTCTTGACGTGCCTGGAGAGTACCTTATGAACTAGATCTGCCGAAGTCGAAAGGTCAGTAATAACATTCGTTCAATACCCAGTGAGAATTGGTATATCTTGTCTATGATATCCAACTTATTTTACAGCCAAGTTCTCGATATAGCTTAATCGAATAATATGTAACATGATGATGTTTTTATGAAGTTACCGAATTCACATTAATTATTTAGTGCTTCTGTGGCCCAGTTTTTGTTCCTCATTAACTCGAAAAGTACTAAACCGATTGAATTCAAACATGGTTATTAGTTGTAGAATGCCAACACGGAAATGTTTGCAAAATTTGGTGAGGATAGCATTCGCAGAAAATTTTTAATAAATCATTGAAAATAAAAAAAAAATTCTATATATCAGTAACTAATCGTTAGAAATTGATGAAATTTTGCAAGAGCCTTCATAAACTAACTCTACCGCTAAGTTTCAAGTTTTAATACGATCGGTTTAATATTGTTGGAGATTGGAGCATTCTTATTTACCATGGTAAATTCGAATTAAGAGTGTCCAATACAGGAGAATGGACAACATAATTTACCATGGTAAATTCGATTAAGGGTGTCCAATACAGGAGAATGGACAATAGAACATACGCGCAAAAGCTTCTGACTTCACGTCAGTGCTTGAACCAATTTTTTTTAAGAACTAGGGTGGTGGATTTCCTGTCCCAGTCTTTCTTCCTACCTAGTACGTAGTGAAGTTCTTTTCGATGCTTACTTTCTTAATAATTTCGCCACTAGGAAGGTTGTCTGATGAAATATACATGGTAGGAGAGGACCAGGCTTTCTGGTTTTTAATACTCTCATTACCTGTTCCTTTCCTAGAACTTCTGGGAATGGCTTCATGGGCCATTCTGTATATCACAAGGTGAAGGGGTGTGAGAATTGTGATAATCTCAAGTGCCCTGGTAACACAGGTTCCCATAGCTCGAGTGACATACAGACAGGCAAACCTATGTTATTTTTTCGAGGGTTTTCCTAGTAGTTTTCCTACTACTCTGACTCAATTTTGTATACCAGACTACTGCCCCATACGTAGCAGTACCAAGTCTTACCGGCTAGATTTCTGCATTATTGCCTTTATTGCTTTACTAGCAGTGATGTCAACATGCACTCAATCCACGGAAGATTACTATCTAGTGTTACTCCTAGATATTTAACTTCAGTCTTCCATTCTATAATATCTCCGTTCGACAAGAAGGATCTCACAGCTGGATGTTTCCTACTCCGAGAAAAACGGAATCACTGTGGTCTATCATTAAAGCATACTTTGGGAGGAATACTCATTATTAAATGGTTCCTTTCTGGATTTTCTCCACCAAACTCTGAAAATATCTATAATAATATGAAAAGCTCACAAAACTCATCATATCACATAATGAACTGAGAATCGGAATTATTCTGACAAGAATGTATTTATTTATTTATTTATTATTATTGATAATTATTGATTGCTTTATATAATTCTGACAATAATACTAGCTCAAGTAAGCTCATTCTGACCAAATACCGGCATTTATCAAACCGTTGAAGTTTTGTTTGGATATTTTCACTTTGAAATACATATTTCTTCCAGAATTCGGCAAAATATGTAATTGATAGTCTTTCGTATGGAAACAATTTTTTTCGATATCTAACCATTTTACAATCTCTATTTGTAACTTGCGAAACTGATTCCTGTATCCTATAACCAAGTTTTTTTATATATCTCATCATTTTCAAACTGGTTCGTCTGTCAACCTGCGTCATGTCTAACATTGACATTAACTCGAACATAGAGAGATATGAAAGACATCACAGAATTAGAGCACTAAGAATAATCACATATGCAAACTCATGATTGGTTATATTTTTTCAACAAAAACTGTTGAGAATGTGTTTGGTTGAATGTAAAAACAGTGGACTAGTTCACTCCGATCTTTGGAATATTTTGAAATTTCGGCAAAATCTTCACCAATATAGATCCGATTGAGCTCAAATCTAGAACTTTACTGTACAATGAGGATTTGGAGGCTCTCGTTGAATTTCAACGATATCTGACGCATAGTTTCTGAAATACAGGATTTTTAAATGTATTTTTTTAAAATTTTGCAGCCATGCGATCCTCACAAAATTTTGCATAAGTCTTCGTGTCGGTATTTTTCAATTAAATACCGTGCTTTGATTCGATCAGATAAGTATTTTTTGAGCTATTGAGAAAACAAAATTTCAAATGGCTATAATTATCAAACGACTCAGTGGATTTTGCCCATTATCGAAATTAGCCGCCACATTTGGACTCCAAACGTATCCCGAAAGTTTCAACTCTCTAACTCATTGCGTTCGAGTGTAGTCGTACTAACGGCCGGCCGGACAGAATCAATTCTGTCCTCGGAATCCTGATCAATGAGTCGAAACTTATCGTTTAAGACCATTCTCGGTCAAATATTCGAAAATTACAGACACGGACGAATTGATAGGCACTCTGTTCATAGAACAGTGCACCAAAAATAGAACACATTGAAAAAATGTCACATTCGGATGCGCAACTTACCCTGAAAATTGCAAGTCGCTAATTCTTTATGTTCTCAAGTTATCGTGAGATACAAAATCTTTTCGTAATTTTTTAAAAAAAATTTATATTGCTACAATTCCCACAAAATTTCACACACGTCTTCATATCGATAATCTACAATCACATACCAAGTTCAGTGATTATGCCCAACAACCAACTCTCCCATTCGGATGCGCAACCTACCCAGAAAATTTGAAAATTTCAAGCCTCTATCTCTTTTCGTTCGAGAGTAATCCAGGCAACGGTCACCCATCCAGCTTCTGACCTCACCCAAGGCTGCTCGGATCTCCAACAATATAGATCCGATCGTGTTCAAACTTTCAACTTCGCAGTTAGGTCTTGAAGGTTTCCTCAAAATTTCAGCGATGTCGGATGAATAGTTTCTGATTATTTTCAACAAATCTCAATAATTTTTTAAAATTTTTCTGGTTACACCATCCTCACGAAATTTGGCAAGAATTATTGTGCCGGCATTCTACAACTAATTACCATGCTTGAATTGGGTCGGTCTCGTATTTTACGAGTTTTTAAGGAAATACCAACCAAATTTCAGATGAAGATAACTCCAAAACCGTTTGGCCGATTATGCTTATAAACAAACTCAAATGTCACATTCAGATGCACAACCTAACCTGATAATTTCAATTCGCTATCTCTTACCGTTCTCAGGTTATCGTGACGTGAATAATATTTTTATTAATTTTTTTGAAATTTTGTAACGTTACGATTCTCACAAAATTTGACAATCGTCTTTGTGTCAGTATTCTACAACAAGCTACCAAGTTTTAATCTGAGGGAATCTGTATTTGTTGATGACAAAATTATCATTCGGAAACCGTTCGGCCGATTAGGCCCATTAACAAACTTGTCCGTCGTATTGGGACGCGCCACCTATCCTGAAAATTTCAAGTCGCTATATCTTTCCGTTCTCAAGTTATCGTGTCAACGACCTGCTGGCCTGAAAGAATCGAATTTGATCTCAAACTCTTCATCAAGGTGTCGAGCCAAATCGTTGGAGACCATTTTCGGCAAAAAAAATCTGAAAGTACAGTCATTTGGTCAAAATGATAACGCGATGTTCCCGAGAACATACGCGCAAAAACTTAGTACCGTAGATAACAATTTTTTACACCGGTTGGGGTATTCATTTGAAAGGAATTATGACGTCATAAGTAAAGTGTGTATGCCATAAGGTGGTAAATTAAACACTAAAACGGCCGGATGGCCGGACAGAATCAAATTTGACCTCGAATTCTTCATCAGTGAGTCGAACCAAATCGTTTGAGGACATTTTCCACAAAAAAATCGAAAATTACTGACATTTGGGCAAAATGATAACGCGATGCGCGTAAAAACGTTTGCTGATCCCGCTGATAGCAGGCAATCTAACGTTCGAAAAGCACAACGTCTGCCCGGTATTTATATAAATCTGAAATTTCTTTCAATGATTCAGTACACCGTGATATCCAGGTAACTTTTGCTTCAATGTGATTCATCTTATGGGCGAGCTTTTGTATTTTTGTATCAAAAATACTTGAGAACACAGAACTTATGGATATAAAGTTTTCATTTCGAAATATTCCAAAAGAGCAATTTAAACCTCGGGTGTTTTGTTGTTAGTTCATACCCTCTGACTTTAATTTGGAGTGAATGCTCCACATATTTCTGGTTCAAGGAAGAACCTCCATCTGGGACCTTATTCACTAACCGCAGCGAAGTTGAGTACGGACAATTCGGCTAAAATTCCTTACTTTCCCTGTGCATATTTTCCCTATAGAAATTTCAGAAATCGTATTTAAGTGCAACAGAATTGTATCACTTTCCTATAAGAGAAAATCTTCTGGTCCAAACCAGCAGAATGATTTATTTCGAATTATCAGTACCTACTATAAATAATAATTTGTAAATTCGTTCTGGAAATAGACTACTTCCATTTCACTTATACTATATAAGTATAAAGGGGGTTTGTGATTTTGATGTTCATATTTGAAAGGCTAATAAGTCACACATGGACTAGTTCGAAACTGCCCAGAAAAAATATTTAAGTGCGCTTACCATTGTGGATATCCTAGTTAAAACTAAACAAATATTATTATAAATTCTTTCCACACAATTAAGGAATGCTAAAGGAAGGTATATTGTCGAGTATATTATTTAATTAATTTTAATTTGAATGATGATACTATTACAGATTTCACGAAACTGAGTGATATTTCGATACAACTTATAGTAATAATAATATAGTTTATTCTGAAGTGAACATAGATCTCAATATGCAGTTGACAGATAAGGTATTACCCATTACTTAATCTGAAAAAGCAATCTCCAAGCAATGCAACATAATCCAAACATTGATAATATAATTACAGAAAAATAGCAAACAAAATGCAACAAAATATAGTATTTTTGTTCTCCTCAAAAAAAACCTTTCGGGGCAATTATAAACAGAAAATCAGAATAACAGATCCGTAGGAGTTCGATTTGGTAATTAGAGTAATAATTTTGTTGATAGTGGGAATACCATCATGTAGGAGTCATATGATGGTAATTATGGTTTTGAATGAAATGAATCGCAAATATGGAAGGTTCCATTCATTGTACATTGATTATGGAATTGAAATTTTTTCTTCCTTTTCCAATTAACGAACTCTTATTTGATCCCTGAACACATTATACGAACAATTTTGTGAATTCGAATTAACTTTCACTTATTTCAGATTCGAATCGGTCCAATCATTTCATTGATGGTAGGTAGCTACTTCGACCGCTTGATATTTTCTCCGAACGCTGCAAGAGCGAATATTCTAAAGAACCTTATATTGTAGCTCTGCAGTCTATGGCTATAACTAATAATTACCCAAGAAATCCATGCCGTTTTCCTTCGATACAAATCGCACGTGAATTCTAACAAGTTTCTCCCCTGTAAAAAACAATAGGATGTAAAATAAATCCTTCAAGCATCTGGATAATGACAATTCATTGTCATCTCTAAACTCCCAGTCCGGTCATTGCTGTGGTAATTGTCGATTTGGGAGCATGGAATTTTTGCCCAAATATACGTAGAATTTTCCTCAATGGTAAAGCCATCTGAACTGGTGGATAGTTGCTTTGCAGCATGAAAATTTCACTCCAATTAAAATCCCGATATTTTCGGAAAGAGATACCGAGTCGCGGTCTTCAAGACGTTCTTGACCAACTCTTTGAGAACATGAACAGAGTTCAATCGGTAGATTTCTACTATATTTACACATATACAGGGTGAGCAAAGGAAGTCATGTTTTCTTCACAAATTTGTCAGATTCTCAATTTTTGATCTTGGAAATTTTTCTATGCATCTTTTTGATCTTTGGACTATACCTATCCTAAAAAAAGTAATTTCTCAAAATTTTCTGAAGTTGGCTTTAACGCAAATTATCGAAACCTTAAAATAATATTACATATATCCCACAAAAATTGGTTCAAGCACTGACGTGAAGTCAGGAGCTTTTGCGCGCATGTTCTATTGTCCATTTACCTCTATTGGACACTCTTAATCGAATTTACCATAGATATAGAGCGTTTTTGTCGACTTGGTTGTAGAGTTAGGTTTTGAAGGTTCTCGCAAAATTTCAGCGATGTCGGACGAATACTTTCCGATATATAATTTTTTTTTCAATGATTTCAATGATTTTTAAAAAATTTCTAGTAATTCGATCTTCACGAAATTTTGCAAAAATTTTTGTGTCATTCTAGAACTAAGTACTACGTTTGAATCGAATCGGCGTCGTATTTTTTGAGTTATTGAAGGAATCACAACCAAATTTCAGTTTGATATAACTTCAAAACAGTTTAGCGGATTATGCCTTTTAACGAATTAAAATGCCGCATCATCATGCAAAACCTACCCTAAAAATAGCAAGTCGCTATGTAATTAAACGTACTCTCTACAACTACTCACCAAGTTTCAATTCGATCGGATCTATATTTTTTGAGTTATCGAGTAAACAATATTCCAGATGGGTATAACTCTGAAACCGTTCGGCCGATTATACCCAACAATGAACATAACTGTCCCATTCGGATACGCAACCTACTCTGAAAATTTGGAAACGCTATCTCTTTCTGTTCGAAAGATATCGTGGCAATGGTCACCCATCCAACTACTAAACTAACTCAATGCTGCTCAGATCTCCAACAATATAGATCCGATCGTGTTCAAATTTGGAACTTGTCTATAAAGTTTGGTTTTGAAGTCTTTCGCAAAATTTCAGCGATATCAAACAGATATTCTCGGAAATGTACATTTTTTTCAAGGATTTTATATAATTCTTTTTTAATTTTCTATAATGATGTGAATCTCACGAAATTTCGTGACAATTGCCGCGTCAGTATTATGGCATGATTGAATGGAATTGGATTGATTTAATATTTTTTGAGTTAAGAGGGAAATAAGAACAAAATTTCAGATAGGTATAACTCAAGACCTGTTTGACCGATTATGCCTATTAACAAACTCAAATGTTGCATTCGGATGCTCAGTCACCCTGAAAATCGTAAGTCGTTATCTCCTTTTTTATGAGAGGATTTTGTCTTGATAGATGATAACCCCAGGCCGCACAGAGCTCGCACGGTTATGGACTTTTTGGCGGAAAATAACCTCACATGAATGTATCTGCCATCAAATTCTCCAGACCTAAACATAATTGAGCATGTGTGGTCTCGGCTAAAATGTCTAGTTGGGGCAAGACAAAATACTCCTCCAACAATGGAAGAACTGTGTGGGGCTGTTCAGAGTTGTGTTCGAAAATTAACTCCACGGAGTAGAGTAGAGTTTTTGATGGTTTGACAGATTTACTCTAGAGTTACTCTGACACTGACACTGACAGTGACAGAAGGTGCCAATATCGGAAAATAGGTTATGTTGGTTTAAGAAATATCCTATTATTATTGTTTTCTTCACATATATGTAACTCTAATCATAAATAGATATTGTGAGCAGTATAAAAACTATTAAATTACCTCACAAAACATTCATAAAACAGTTAGACAAAGATACTAGATTTTCCTTCCTATGAGGTATGTCAATTTTGACAGGAGTAAAATGAACTCCGAGTCGAATACTCCGACTTTTCGGACGACTGACACAGAGTAAAATTTACTCAACCTTTCAGTTTTCGAACGCAATGGAGTAAATATTACTCTACAGAGTTAATTTTCGAACGCAACTCAGGAAGTGTATTAATATCCTTGTGGAAAGTATGCCACGAAGATGCAAGGCTGTGCTCGATGTGCGGAGTACGTGGTCCTATTCAAGATACTAACAATATTGTTTTTTAACTGTTGTTGTTTTGTAAAAAGTTTGTTTTTGTCATTGTTATTTAGGTATTTAACTGGTTGTTAATGTTAATCAATAAATTCTTTGATGTTGTTTAAATATTTGATATGGCATATTACCAATTGGAAAACATCTTCACCAATGAAGACGCGTAGATACGCCAATGCTGAAGGAGAAATATAAAAAATTCCAGATGAAAGAGGAAATGCAGTGTTGGTCAGCATCAAAGCATTTTGAAAAATGAGAATTTTTAATCCTGTTAATTGCATAGTATAATTTAGAAATTCGGTTTAAATTACATAATGTCAAAGTAGCAAATTTTTACTGCACGCCACCGGAGGCAATAACGTTCATTGAGTGCTTCAATCTTTTCTCAGAAGCAAGAAATTTCATTTTATGCAACAGAGAAAACATGAGAAAAAATAACCATTCTCAACACTTTCGAAAAATTTGAGAAATAACTTTTTTAGGATAGTCCAAAGATCAGAAAGATAAATATAAAAATTTCCAGGATCAGAAATTGAGAATCTGAGAACCCCAAACTTTGCTAAGAAAACATGACTTCCTTTGCTCACCCTGTATAAGTGTACAATGAAAGAAATAGTTGGTCAAGAACCTCACGGAGACCGCAGCTCGATATCTGTGCCCGTTCCGACAATTACGAGATTTGAATTTGGGTGAAATTTTCCATGTTGCTAAGCAACTGTCGACCAGTTTAGTTCGACTCTCGTTTTGGATGAAATGATTTGTCGATTAAGGTGGCCCTACTAGGCTGTCTAAATACAGGGTATTTATAAATTATTGTAATATCGTAGTTGGTTCCGAAACCCTCTTATTTTGCCGCTTCATACGCATACTGTTCACATTTGAAATTCCAGCCACATAATTCGTAATATACGCATAACCTTACTTTCTCTTTTGTTTACATTGGCAATGATAAATGATGACTTACAAAATGATGGTCGCAGGGAGATTACTTTTCCTTCCATCCCGGTTCGAACCAAAAATTTTTATGTTTGTATAGAAAGTAAAATTTTCAAATGAATGAATTTTTGGATTTAAGTTTTTATTACATGTGATTTTGGGTACCTAGCATAATTGCTGAGCCTAACCCCTTCTCTGGGTTTACAACAGACCTTGTAATGACCAGAGTAGGGTAAGTATGTAGAGAAAGAATGATAAATGATAAATTTTAGTCCGTTTTCTTTCAGAAAATATCAAGCTGATGGAATCTGAAGTGAATTATTCGTTAGTTGGGATTCTATTATCCTAAGTCATTTTCAAGAGATATCATATTAGCTATTGAACATATATGAATAATAAGTGGAAAAGTTTAACGGGTAATTCCGCAAGAGAAGCAGATTAAAAATAATTCTACTGGTACCTGCTGACACGTGTTTCTGCTAGTTGGCTTCTTCAGGACAGGACAACCAAGAAAGATAGAAATAAAAGTGAAAATAGGTGACACCACACCAGGAGCGAGCAACCAATTGTGCCTTCAGCTCTAGGACCTCCATTTCAGAGGTCAACTATGGATATCTTTCAGAGAAGCCAACTAGCAGAAACACGTGTCGGCAGGTACCAGCAGAATTATTTTTAATCTGCTTCTTTTGCGGAATTACCCGTTAAACTTTTCCACTTATTGATATTACTCCGCATGATCCATATTTCTATATATGAATAATTTGTCCCCTTTTGTTAGAATGGAAGCTGAAGGCTTCAAAACTTAACTTTAAATTAACCACACTTTCTGATCTTGTAAGGTGAGAGGCTCATTTGTCGATATTAAATCTCGTGAAGGGTAGAGATGAATTTTAAGCCAGTAGTAGGCGCGTATGTTCTATTGTCCATTCTCCTGTATTGGACACTCTTAATCGAATTTACCGTGGTGAATTCTATTGTCTGTTCTCCTGTTTTGGACACTCTTAATCGAATTTACCATGGTGAATTCGATTAAGAGTGTCCAATACAGGAGAATAGACAATAGAATTCACAATGGTAAATTCGATTAAAAGTGTCCAATACAGGAGAATGGACAATAGAGCATACGCGCAAAAGCTCCTGACTTCACGTCAGTGCTTGAACCAATTTTTTTTTCAAATTTTGTGGAAATACTCAAGGGGAAACCAGAGTGTAAAGATAAATGATTCAGGGACATTTGCGGACTGTGTTCAACTCGTGTTCTCAGTTCTTCAACAACTGAGGAACTCGAGGTTTTCCTGTCGTTTTCCCCTTGTTAACGTTTTCAGTATGCATGAATCTGTTTTTAACACCTCTGATGAGGGCTTTCAGAGAAGATTCTGGAATCTGAATATTAGGATATTTCGCCAGATATTAATTTTTACAGGGCTCTACAGAGTAAATCTATTCACCATTGATTAATGTACCATTGCGGTAAATACGACATCAAAATAATTGTGTTTTGTTCTAAATCACGAGTCATTGCAGATTTAAATAATTTGAAAACTAAATTTTCATGAATTTAAAGAATAATCTTAAGAATTGATGAATAATTCAATATTGGCTGTCAGTTTATAAATTCTATGATATAAACAGAACACAAGAAGTGAGAAATGTATAAGACCCTATACAAAACTTTGTAGAATAAGACCGGCATTATATCTACTGACGCCAATAACGTTCATACCTATTCTAACTATTTCTATTTTGTGGACAATCGGTATCAACCAATCATGTTGAAATATGAAATCATATAATAGCAATAAAATGATTATATAAATTGAATGGATATGTATAAAATCCCTGGCAGGGAATGATTGCGAAATCAACCCAACGAAAATCTGGATTGTTTTCAGAAGGATCGCAGTGGTATCGCGAAATTTCGAGATAAACCAGTGTTAATTGGATAGCATCGAAAAAATAAATAATCCTCAAAATCTAGAGCTGCCGATGCGGAAGCTTTCTGTATGTTTATTTTATTCTGAGCCGTTGACTTTGATCCCGATACGTTTAAAATCGAAGCTTCAATTCTAAAGCCTCCATACAACTTCAACGTGTTTGCTAATTCAATTCGTAATCCGGAATTGGAGTCCTAATTCACACCTTCGATTATCTCGCATTCCAATAAAATGAGTGGAAATTTGTGAATTTAATGGAAAACGCCGATAAATAGGAAATTATAGGAGGATAAATTCAAATATAATTTTCTCTGGACTTATGATTTCAATTCGATAGCGAATGATGTAGTTTATTGAATAATTTTTGCCATATACGAGTGGGCTTTCTGTATGAGAATATAGCTGAAATACGGAATTGCGATAATATCTGCCATCCATTCGATTCGTGGAAATACGATTAATAAGTGGTTGAATATAATTGTAGATATTGACTCCGAAATATTTAATTTCACGTGAATGAAAAAACTAGTTAATTGTACTTTCCACCTATAGTTTTTGTGTAATATATTTCTCCTACAAATATTTTAGGCTGACGCTTGGACATGGTGACAGACATAACCATTTCGTCAGAGGAAGATTAACCCGTAACTGATTTAGTGGGATGTACCAGAACCCAACGCTTTCATTTTCTCGATATTTCAAATAGTTTTCTCCTTCGACCTAGCTATAATGAGAATGTTTAACGTTCACAAAATCATCCATTAATGACCCCTATGAACGTTCAATTTCTATCCCATTATTGCATAATTGTCATGGCAACCTCAGATCGAAGTTATTGACCAGTAATCTGAATATATATTTTTTTTAATCAGAAGGGACATATATATATATATAATCATATATATAAATAAATTTATACAATCAGAAGGGGCATATGGTCCCTAAGTTTGTCACAACATCAATGAAATTCATTTCAAATATTCATTCCAAGGTATTAGTCTAGTCTACAAGTGCTTTTTAGGTCAAAATTTTTGCGTGTTCTCCGAAAATTATGATTAAGATGTCATTCGATTCGGAATAGCATGTACATAGTTTTTGAGCAAATTCTAAGGCCGCTCGCAAAAATTACAATAGTTATAAGCAATTCAGTGAAAAAAAAGAAGGGGCTTGGGTTTTTCGCCAATATCTCGCTGTTTGCAATAATTCAAATTTGAAAAAAGATTCGAGAAGAATTGCAATTGCCTAAAAAAAGTCCCAACTCCTGGAACTAGGACCAATATTTATAATTTTCCGAATTCCCGAAAACGGGTACTCCGGCAGGCCTAAGCCTCGCCCTCTTCGGAACTTCCTTGAATAAATATTATTTAAACTTATCAAATATGAAAATAAAATATTGTAAAAATTCAGGCTCCTGCAGGATAGATCAATAAACAATAATTCTTAGTCCAAAAATGTTTATGTTGATTTTTCAATTAATTATCCATTAGTTAATAAACAATTTTTGTGTTTCTTACGCGGAAGCATATCACAAAATAAATAATTTTTTATTTTATAGATATTTTTCAGAGTTTGGGAGAGAAAACCCAGAAAGAAACCATTCAATAATTTTTTGTAGCACGAACATTAACATTGCAAGTACGCTAATTGTTAAACTATTAGTCTGAAATTGTTTTTCTTTCGTGAGGCTATTTTTCGAAGGTCTTAGAATGGATTTCTATTGGAAAATTTTAAAAATTGTTCACTTTCGTTTTGTTATGAACAATTAAATTAAGTGAAAAATTATAAAGATTCAATTTATAATATTACTATTAATCCGTTTTCTTATGATCAGAAAATACTCAAAAATGATTTTTAATAATAACTATCTCCTATTGTTTAAAAAATTGTTATAAACCAATGCGTTGTTTATGATATAATTTAAAATTATCTTTTGAAACATAATTGAAGCTTTATAATTTTTCACTTAAGTAAATTGTTAATAACAAAACGAAAATTAACAATTTTTCAAATTTTCCAACGGGAATCTATTCCAAGACCTTTGAAAAATAGCTCCACGAAAGGAAGACATTTCAGATTAATAGTTTAACAATTATCGCACTCGCAATTTTAATGTTCATGCTACAAAAAATTTTGAGATAATCATAAAAGGATACTGTGGGAGGTATACCCATTATTAAAAGGTTTTTGCGCGTATGTTCTGGGGAACATCGCGTTATAGTTTTGCCCAAATGTCTGTAACTTTCGAATTTTTTGAAAAAAATGGTCTCAAACGATTAAGTTCGACTCCCCAATGAAGAATTCGAGGTCAAATTTGATTCTGTCCGGCCGGCCGTCCGACAGTCCGGCCGTCCGGCCGTTGCCACGATAACTTGAGAACGAAAAAAGCTAGTGACTTGAAATTTTCAGGGTAGGTGGCGCATCCCAATACGACGAACAAGTTCGTTAATGGGCATAATCGGCCCAGCGGTTTCCGAGGAATAATTTTGTTTTCAACCAATATAAATCCGATCGAATAGAAACTTGGTGGGTAGTTGTAGAATATGAACCTAAGCACGTTCGTGAAATTTTGTGCGAATCGTATGGCTAGAAAATTTTAAAAAAATTATTAAAAAATATTTTTGTTGTCACGATAACTTGAGAACGGAATGAGATAGCGGCTTGAAATTTTCAGGTTAGGATTTGCACCAGAACGCGACATTCCAGTTTGTTTATGAGCATAATCGGCTAAACGGTTTTAGAGTTATAGCCATCTGAAATTTTCTGAAATTTGGTGGTTTTTTGTTCCTCATTAACTCGAAAAATACTGAACCGATTGAATTCAAACATGGTTATTAGTTGTAGAATGCCAACGCGAAAATGTTTGCAAAATTTGGTGAGGATAGCATTTGCAGAAAATTTTTAATAAATCATTGAAAATAAAAAAATAAATTCTATATATCAGTTACTATTCGTTTGAAATTGCTGAAATTTTGCAAGAGCCTTCATAACCTAACTCTACTGCCAACTTTCAAGTTTTAATACGATCGGTTAAATATTGTTGGAGATTCGAGCATTCTTATGTGAGTTCAGTAGATGGGTGACCGTTGCCTCGATAACTTTCGAACGAAAGGAGATAGGGACTTGCAATTTTCAGGGTAGGTTGCGTATCCGAAAGGGAGAGTTGAGTTCGTTTTTGGGCATAATCGGTCTAACGGTTTCCGAGTTATACCCACCTGGAATATGATTTCTTTTCCTTAATAACTCAAAAAATAAATATTCGATCGCATTGGTGCTTGGTAACTAGTAGTAGAAAATCAACATGAAGACGTGTTTAAAATTTTGTAAGAACCATACCCCTAGAAAATTTGAAAAAAATGACGAAAAAAAAAATTTTAAGAACCGTACCCCTAGAAAATTAAAAAAAAAATAATGAAAAAAAAAATTGGTTCAAGCACTGACGTGAAGTCAGAAGCTTTTGCGCGTATGTTCTATTGTCCATTCTCCTGTATTGGACACTCTTAATCGAATTTACCATGGTAAATTATGTTGTCCATTCTCCCGTATTGGACACTTAATTCGAATTTACCATGGTAAATTCGAATTAAGAGTGTCCATTCTCCTGTATTGGACACTCTTAATCGAATTTACCATGGTAAATTCGAATTAAGAGTGTCCAATACAGGAGAATGGACAACATAATTGACCATGGTAAATTCGATTAAGGGTGTCCAATACAGAAGGATGGACAATAGAACATACGCGCAAAAGCTTCTGACTTCACGTCAGTGCTTGAACCAATTTTTTTCTGGGTTGTCTCTCCTAAACTCTGAAAAATGTCTATTAAATAAAAATTAATTATTTTGTGATTTGCTTCTGCGTAAGAAACACAAGATATTTATCAGAAGCAATCAATTGAACAATGTTGCCTAACAAACAACAACGAAACAACATCAACGAAGAAACAACTATATCGTAACGTTTCGGAGTCTATATCAGACTCCTTCGTCAGACGCTTAATGAAAATCTTTGGAATTATTTTGTTGATAGTTATTGTGACAATTCTTGAATTTCACAATAACTACTTACAAAATAATTCTAAAGATCTTCATTAAGCGTCTGACGAAGGAGTCTAATATAGACTCCGAAACGTTACGATATAGTTGTTTCTTCGTTGATGTTGTTTCGCTGTTGTTTGGTAGGCAACATTGTTCAATTGATTGCTTCTGACAAATATCTTGTGTTTCTTACGCAGAAGCAAATCACAAAATAATTAATTTTTATTTTATTATAGGTATTTCTCAGAGATTGGGAGAGAAAACCCAGAAAAAAACCTTTCAATAGTTTTTGAGATATTGGCATTTTCTCGAATGATACCTCAATCATAATTTTCGGAAAATACGCAAAAATTTTGACCTAAAAAGCACTTGTTGACTAGACTTTATGTGTATTTACTCTCCATATAATTACTATATAATTCCACAGAAAAATGAATACTAAATTCAAATCGAGGTACCGTAGTATTCTCAAATTTATATATCTGCTTTCGAGTCAACAATAGGATCTGATTTCTCCAGTTGCTAAAATGACTTGTGAATAATATTTATCATTGACGCCGCCAGATGTGCCAGAAACTGCTAAAACAGCATCTCTGAGATTGCTGCCTGAGAAAAACCGAAATTTGTATGAGAAAACTTACAAGTTTATGGCCAAAATGGTCTATACTGAAAGCAACTTTAAATGTAAAAAAAATTGTTCCAGCCCTGTAGACAGGAGCTTTGGCGCTCCTGTTCAAACTTTGACAAATCATGTCTCCGAAATTATTGGTCTCTAGGAATAATATAAATGGGATTCTTACGATAGAACTGCAACATTAAATTCAAACAGACCAATTCTACCCAATGACGAACTTATCCGAGATATTCATTCCTCAAATCTACTCTGATAATTATATTATATGAATTAAAACTTAGACAATATTGCAGTTTTGTGTTTACTGGAAATATTCCGAACCCAATTTGATTATGTATCTTATCAAAGAATATAATTCCATCATCATATAGATTATCCACGGGCATTATATTATCACCTTAAAAGTATAATATCATCTTCATAATTCTACGATAGCTGAGGTTATTTTATTAGTCATTTTGCATTCAATAATACTTTGTTTTATAGAACAGGAGGTTTATTTTATATGAAGGATAACGAACCAGCAATAAGTTGGACATTTATCTCTCATAGGAAAATAGGATGACATATAAGAACGCAGGTCATATAATAATTCATAGATAGAAAAACTAAGTACAGCATTCTGTGAACACTTAAAAGTACGATTCATTATCGAAATTTCAAAAAATCATAAATCATATCTCTGAAAGTATTGCCTTGTTAGGGTTGAAAATGATATCAGTGGATTTTTATTGTGAAACTGCATCTTGAAAAAATTGAATTTGAAATTTGTAATGTAAAAAAAATTTTTTTTTTCGTTTCTCTGAAACCATTAGTCCGATTTTGCCCAATAACGAACTCAACCAAGATATTCATTTCCTAAACCTACTCTGAAAATTTCAACTGACTAACTCATTCTGTTCGAGAGTTATTGTAGAAACAAAATTTGAAAATAAAAAATTTTTTTTTTGACATTTTACGACAACCCGATCAATACAAAACTTCGCATGCATATAAAAGTCATTATTCTTCAATTTGATGCTAAATTTCATAAAAAATGATTTTACTAAAAATGGCCATAACTTCGAAACCGCTTGGTGTATTTCGCCCGTTAACAAACTCGTCTGAGATATTTACGCTACGCACCTACCCTCCAATCCTCTAACTCCTTCCGTTCGGGAGTTATCGTGTTAACGGAGGGCCGGACGGCCGGACAGAATCGATTTCTACCACGGATTCTTGATTCGTGAGTCGAACCAAATCGTTTAAGACCATTTTCAGCCAAAAATTCGAAAATTACAGACATTTGGGCAAATTGATAAGCACTCTGTTCCAAGGAAGAAGAGCGCCAAAAATATTATTGTTAGGTTTTTGGTTCATTGAATTGTCAACTTTCACTAAACTAATTTATTCACAACAATATTCATCTATACAGGGTGTCCCAAGTTCGAGTGCCTATTAGACGTTTCTGGAGAACGAGACATATTTGAAATCTGAAAATTGGGATTATTGTATTTCTTGAAATTGTCTACAGAGCTAAAATATTTTCGAAGCCCAATCACTTCCGGTTATACAGGGAGTGAAAATGAATTTGATGAAAACATTTTTATTTTCAAGTTTTCATTCCGGGTATGATCAAGTATTCAATGTTGAATATATTTCTGTTAAAATCAATGAATTCATTCGAATAGTTTTCAAAATATCGAAAAAAAAACCATAAAAAAAGTCAAATATGTTTAGTATTATTTTCATTATTCTTGTTTTAAACATCCTGAGCGTGAACCGTTTTTAAAACATCGAAGAAGAAGAATGTGGAAAGGTCATGCATCTTTTGAATTTCAGAAATATCATCACAGGGTGTTTCAAATTATGTGTCGAAAATTGTGATCAAAAATTGGCCATAACTTCTGTTTTTCAAATTAGAACCCTATTTTTGGCGCTCTTGTTCCTCGGAACAGAGTGCTTATCAATTTGCCCAAATGTCTGTAATTTTCGAATATTAGGCTGAAAATTTTATCAAACGATTTGGTTCGACTCACTGATCAAGAATCCGTGGTCGAAATCGATTCTGTCCGGCCGTGCGCCCGGCCGTCCGTCCGTTAACACGATAACTCTCGAACGAAAGTAGTTAGAGGATTGAAATTTGCAAGGTGGGTTTGGATCGTAAATATCTCGGACAAGTTCGTTAATGGGCGAAATCCATAAAGCGGTTTCGGAGTTATGGCCAATTTTAGTAAAAACATTTTTTATGAATATTTCCGAAACCGATCACTCGATCTATATGAAATTTAGCATCAAATTGTAGAATCATGACCTTAGACGCATGTGAAGTTTTGTATTGATCGGCTTACTGTAATGTGTCTAATAAAAATTTTGAAAGTTTTTAAATTTTGTTTCTACAATAACTCTTGAACGGAATGAGCTAGGCAGGTGAAATTTTCAGAGTAGGTTAGGGAGATAAATTTCTCGGTTAAGTTTGCTACCGGGCAAAATAGGCCAGATGGTTTCGGAGTAACGGGAAAATATCTTTTTTAACTTACCAATTTCAAAATATTTTTTTTTAAGATGCAGTTTCACCATAAAAATCCATTGATATCATGTTCAACTTCAACAAGCTAATTCTTTCGGAGATATGATTTTTCGAAATTTCAATAATGAATCGTACTTCTATGTTTTCACAGAATGCTATGATTATTCTATCTATGATTTATTATATAATCTGTGTTCATACTCGTACATGTCATCCTGTCCTATAAGAGAGAGTCAAATTCATTTCAGCTATTTTAATTTGATTTCTTCCATGGTGCAGTTCTCATTCTCAGATTGCTCATTTAATCTTGATAAATAAACTATTATTGGAATTGAATTTCCTTTATGATGCAGTTCTATCATGAGAATGCATTGATATAATTCTCAACTCTGAGAAACCAATACTTTCGGAGATATAATTTGTCTGTTTGAACAAGAGCGCCAGAAAGCTCCAGTCCACAGGGCTTGAACCATTTTTTTTATGATTGCTTTGGATTCTGCGGTGAAAAATAGTTATAGTTTTTTTACTTGATTATGCTCCTAAATTAATTAATTTTTTAGTTTTTTTTTTTAATTTAGGAGCATGATCATGCTAGAACACTATCATTATTTTTCACCGCAGAATCCAACGCAATCATAAAAATTGGTTCAAGCCCTGTGGACAGGAGCTTTCTGGCACTCTAGTTCAAACAGAAAATTTATATCTCCGAAAGTATTAGTTTCTCAGAGTTGACAATTATATCAATGAATTCTTATGATAGAACTGCATCATAAAGGAAATTCAATTCAAATAATAGTTTATTTATCAAGTTTAAATGAGCAATCTGAGAATGAGAACTGCACCATGGAAGAAATCAAATTAAAATACCTGAAATGAATTTGACTCTCTCACTTATAGAACATGTATAGAACAGGATGACATGTACGAGTTTGAACACAGATCATATAACAAATCATAGATAGAATAATTATAAATAATATAATAATAAATAAAATAAATATTCTGTGAAAACATAGAAGTACGATTAAACATTGAATTTTCGAAAAATCATATCTCCGAAAGTATTAGCTTGCTGGAGTTGAAAATGAAATCAATGGATTATTATGGTAAAACTGCATCTCAAAAAAAATTTATTCTGAAATTAGTGAGTTAAAAAAAAATTTTGTTTCGTTACTCCAAAACCATCTGGCCTATTTTGCCTGGTAGCGAACTTAACCGAGATATTTATCTCCCTAACCTACTCTGAAAATTTCAACTGCTGAGCTCATAACGTCCGAGAGTTATTGTAGAAACAAAATTTAAAAATTTTCAAACTTTTTTTTTACACTTTACGGTAACCTGATCAATACAAAACTCCACATGCGTCTAAAGGTCATGAATCTACAATTTGATGCTAAATTTCAGATAGATCGAGTGATCGGTTTCGGAAATATTCATGAAAAATTTTTTTACTAAAATCGGCCATAACTCCGAAACCGCTTGATGGATTTCCCCCTTAACGAACTCGTCCAAGATATTTACGCTCCAACCCTACCCTGCAAATTTCAATCCTCTAACTCCTTTCGTTCAAGAGTTATCGTGTTAACGGACGGGCGGCCGGACATAATCGATTTCGACTACGAATTCTTGATGAATGAGTCGAAACAAATCGTTCGATACCATTTTCAGCCAAAAATTCGAAAATTACAGACATTTGAGCAAATTGATAAGCACTCTGTTCCGAGGAACAAGAGCGCCAAAAATAGGTTTCTAATTTGAAAAACAGAAGTTATGGCCAATTTTTGATCACAATTTTCGACACAAAATTTGAAACACCCTGTGATGATATTTCTAAAATTCGAAAGATACATGACCTTTCCACATTCTTCCTCTTCGATGTTCTGAAAACGGTTTACGTTCAGGATATATAAAACAAGAATAATGAAAATAATACTGACTAAACATATTTGACTTTTTTTCCGGTTTTTTTTTCGATATTTTGAGAACTATTGGAATCAATACAATGGTTTTAACAGAAATGTATTCAACATTGAATACTTGATCATACCAGGAATGCAAAACTTAAAAAAAAATGTTCATCAAATTTATTCTCACTCCCTGTATAACCGGAAGTGATTGGGCTTTGAAAATATCTTAGCTCTGTAGAGAATTTCCAGCAATATCATAATCCCAATTTTCAGATTTCAAATATGTCCAGTTCTCCAGAAACGTCTAAAAGGCACTCGAACTTGGGACACCCTGTATACAGCGATATTTGAACGGTATTTAAACTCTTCACACTATTTATTTCAACGAGATTTATTTCTACTGGCACTGAAATATCGTACGTACGTCGCTGGCTAAACTCGATTCCTCCCCGCTCCTCGACTCAGGCTGTTATATGCGTGGTTGCGACAGTTCCAGAACTTTCAGAGTATTCGCGACCGCTCTCGATACCGCTTGTTCTAGTCTATTAGTTTCCGCAGAGTTCTCGAATAGTCATGGGCGTCTCCAGGCTTGCTCGTCCCAATATTGATATTACATTGTGATGTTCATCAAGCGATAAAAAGTCTAAAAAAACCAAAGTGCTCGAAAAAGAACACATAAAAGATTTTATAGCTAATGCTCCGGATAATACATTCCTGATGACGGACGTAAATATGTGATCTGTAGATCACATTGATTTTTGGAGTTGCGGGTGCAGGAAGGGAAGATGAATTGTAAGGGTTTGCAGAAAAAATTATGTCCAAGATATGAAATTTTTTTGCAGTGAATTAATCGAAAACACATTTAAATAGGATATTTACTGGGGTGGATAAGGATTAATCTTGAATTTAATCAAGAGATATATATAGGCTTAAGACCAGCTCACACTCCACACTAAGCGTTTTTCGTTTATTATACATAGAAACAATAAATAATGTTCAGTAGAGCCAGTAGGAGTTAACACATTTCCTAAATGACCGTCATTCATTGCAAAATTCCATTAAAGGAACCCCATCTCCATACTGGTGATTGTTTTCGACGTTCTTTCTGACAGTGGATCAGATTTATCTTTTATGAAAAATAAAACATTTCTTCAATCCAGAATTATTTCAATCGTAACGAACAAGGTGAACGGAAGAATCTTGTGATCAACTCGTTGATTAATTTTGGGATTAATGATCTCGAACATTAAAAAATATCTATTGTATGGCATTGTCCGTCGCGGTACTTTAATCAATTCGTCTTGAGTGGAAGACTGATGTTTCTGTTCATATATTATTAGTATGTAATAATGTACATATATTAGTTTATTGGTAGTATTTGTTCACTTGGGTTATGCAAAACACCATTTGTGATATTTTTGGCACGCTTGTTCCCCTAAATGCCTATTATTTTGCCCAAATGTCCATAATTTTCGATTTCGCCGGAAATGGTCTTAAACGTTGAGTTTCGAATCATTGATGAAGGATTCGATGTCATACGTAATTATGTTCGCCCGTCTAGCCATATGCACAATAAATCTAACGAAATAAGTTAGAGAATTGAAATTTGAGGATGCCCCTCCGCCGAGTGATTTCGGAGTTATACCCATCTGAAATATTTTTTTACCAATAACTCAAAGACTACTGATCTGATCGAATTCAAAAACGGTAGTTTGTTGAAAAACATCGACACGAAGGCCTATGCTAAATTTCGTTAGCAGCGTATCACTATAAGTAATCCGTAAGATATCGCTGTCATTTTGCAATAGCCTTGAAAACCTCATTTTACATCCAACTACTCAATGTAAATTGTATCAAATCTACAGGCTGTTTGGCAGAACATTGAACATACGAAAATATTGGATATTTCAGAAAGTTTTTTTTTGCTTTCTTCTAGTTTCTCCACTTTATTAACTTTAAAGCATAATATTAACTCCAACTCCAACTCCAACTCCAACTCCAACTCCAACTCCAACTCCAACTCCAACTCCAACTCCAACTCCAACTCCAACTCCAACTCCAACTCCAACTCCAACTCCAACTCCAACTCCAACTCCAACTCCAACTCCAACTCCAACTCCAACTCCAACTCCAACTCCAACTCCAACTCCAACTCCAACTCCAACTCCAACTCCAACTCCAACTCCAACTCCAACTCCAACTCCAACTCCAACTCCAACTCCAACTCCAACTCCAACTCCAACTCCAACTCCAACTCCAACTCCAACTCCAACTCCAACTCCAACTCCAACTCCAACTCCAACTCCAACTCCAACTCCAACTCCAACTCCAAATCCAACTCGGACTTGGAGTTCGAGTTCGAGTTCGAGTTCGAGTTGGAGTTGGAGTTGGATTTGGAGTTGGAGTCCAAGTCCAAGTCCAAGTCCAAGTCCAAGTCCAAGTCCAAGTCCAAGTCCAAGTCCAAGTCCAAGTCCAAGTCCAAGTCCAAGTCCAAGTCCAAGTCCAAGTCCAAGTCCAAGTCCAAGTCCAAGTCCAAGTCCAAGTCCAAGTCCAAGTCCAAGTCCAAGTCCAAGTCCAAGTCCAAGTCCAAGTCCAAGTCCAAGTCCAAGTCCAAGTCCAAGTCCAAGTCCAAGTCCAAGTCCAAGTCCAAGTCCAAGTCCAAGTCCAAGTCCAAGTCCAAGTCCAAGTCCAAGTCCAAGTCCAAGTCCAAGTCCAAGTCCAAGTCCAAGTCCAAGTCCAAGTCCAAGTCCAAGTCCAAGTCCAAGTCCAAGTCCAAGTCCAATTCCAAATCCAACTCCAACTCCAACTCCAACTCCAACTCCAACTCCAACTCCGACGCCAACTCTAACCCCAACGCCAACTACAACGCGAACTCGAACTCTGATTAATTCCTAACATGACTATTAAAAAATAGGAGTTCGTTGAAATTTTAGGGTTGTATGTATTTTGTAATGCCAACTACAATGCCTAGCACGAAAAATTTCGTCCAAAAATAAAAAAAAACAAGTGTGCACAACCCTTATCACTTAGGGGTATGAAAAATAGAAAGTAGCTGATTCTCAGAATTTTATATATAAGATAGCTGACCCGGCAGACTTCGTACTGCCTCCTCAACGTCTACCCAATGCTGACGACAACTCCAACCCCAACACTAACTTCAATGCCAACTCCAACACCAACTCTAACCCCAACTACAACGCCAACTCCAATCCTAACGCCAACCCCAACGCCAACTTCAACGCCAACTCAAACTCCAACTCCATTTCCACCTCCATCTCCATTTCCACCTCCATCTCCATTTCCACCTCCATCTCCACCTCCAACTCCAATCCAACTACAGCTCCAACTACAACGCCAACTCCATAACCAACGCCAACCACAATGCCTACTCCAACTTCAACTTCAACTCCAACTCCAACGCCAACGCCAACTCAAACTCCAACTCCATTTCCACCTCCATCTCCATTTCCACCTCCATCTCCATTTCCACCTCCATCTCCATTTCCACCTCCATCTCCACCTCCAACTCCAATCCAACTACAACTCCAACTGCAACGCCAACTCCATAACCAACGCCAACCACAATGCCTACTCCAACTTCAACTTCAACTCCAACCCCAACGCCAACTCCAACGCCAACTCTTACCCCAACTTCAACGCCAACACCAATCCTAACGCCAACCACAACGCCAACTTCAACGCCAACTGAAATTCCAACTCCACCTCCACCTCCATCTCCACTTCCAACTCCAATCCAACTACAAATCCAACCCCAACGTCAACTTTATTGAATAGCCATAAAGTTCAAATTGACTCTACATTTTAGTTAGAAAACGTTTGAATGGAAAAAAGAAAAGGGCTAACGCACCTAACTGGTACAGCCATTTTCTTCTGTACTCAATTCAAGAACTTACATAATATCAAAAGATCATTTAATTTTACCAACCTTGAAGTATTAAATTTCGCAAACTTTCCATAAAGGTAGAGTTTCGTCGAAAATTTACTTGATTAAATTATGAAATAACTCTTGAAGTTTTGTTTTTATGAAAGCAAATTACATACCAGTAGAAAGGTCACACACTAGGGATATTTTGCTTGTTTTTTAATGCAAGTTGAAGTTAAGATCTAAGTAATTTTTAGATATTTCTGTAAGTTTGAGGACTCATAACTTTCTTTCTAGCTAACATCTGAATAAAGCAATAGTTTTATAAAAACAATAATAAAATAAAAACAACAAAAATTTGCCAACATTAGAAATAAAAAAAAACAAAAATATTGCCTGTTTTCCCCATTTTTGGCGCTCTAGTTCCTCGGAACTGAGTGCTTATCAATTTGCCCAAATGTCTGTAATTTTCGAATATTTCGATGAAAATGGTCTTAAACGATTTGGTTCGACTCACTGATCAAGAATCCGTGGTCGAAATTCATTCTGTCCGGCCGGTCCGGCCGGCCGTCCGGCCGTAGGCACGATAACTCTCGAACGGAATGAGCTAGAGAGTTGAAATTTTCAGAGTAGGTTTGGGGGATAAATATCTCGGCTAAGTTCGTTATTGGGCAAAATCGGACAGATGGTTTCGGAGTAACAAAAAATAACATTTTTTTTTACGAAACAAATTCCAAATTAATTTTTTTTTAATAAGAAGTTTTATCATAAGAATCCATTCATATCATTTTTAACTCTAACAAGCTAATACTTTCGGAGATATGATTCTTCAAAATTTCAATGTAAATCGTATTTCACACATTGATATAATTATTCTATGTATGAATTGTCATAATGTCAACTTGACAGAAGGGAATATTGTAACTTCAAAAATATTGGGGTTGAAATACTCGTATTTTAGGGATGCAACGGGGACCTCACCCGAAAATGTTTGAAAATATTACGTAAATATTGAAAGCATGATTCTGTAGTTCGAGAGAGGAGAAAATTTGGTGAACGTAGATCAGGAAATTTTTGATCGATTACAAGGTATTTTATTTATTACTCATCTTCTTTCATATTATTACTCATCTTCTTTCATACATGTTTTATGGAATACCTACTATTTGTAGGTACTTTAAACCTGTTTTGGGCAATTGTCATACGAAACTTGTTTTTTTGGCGCTCTAGTTCCTCGGAACAGAGTGCTTATCAATTTGCCCAAGTGTCTGTAATTTTGGAATTTTTGGCTGAAAATGGTCTCAAACGATTTGGTTCGACTCACTGATCAAGAATCCGAGTGCGAAATCGATTCTGTCCGGCCGGCCGACCGGCCGTAGGCACGATAACTCTCGAACGAAAGGAGTTAGCGGATTGAAAATTGCAAGGTGGTTTTGGAGCGTAAATATCTCGGACAAGTTCGTACGATCTATCTGAAATTTAGCATCAAATTGTAGAATCATGACCTTTAACGCATGTGAAGTTTTGTATTGACCAGATTACCGCAAAGTGTAAAAAAAAAATTTTGAAAATTTAAAAAAAGTTTTTCCACAATAACTCTCGAACGGAATGAGCTAGGTAGTTGAAATTTTCAGAGTAGGTTAGGGAGATGAATATCTCGGTTAAGTTCGTTATTGGGCAAAATTGGCCAGATTTAATTCGATTTCTTCCATGGTGCAGTTCTCATTCTCATGATTGCTCATTTAATCTTGATAAATAAACTATTATTTGAATTGAATTTCCTTTATGATGCAGCTCTATCATATGTATACATTGATATAATTCCCAACTCAGAGAAACCAATACTTTCGGAGATATAATTTGTCTCTTTGAACTATTTATTAAAAATCACACTTTAAAGTTAAGAAAGTGGTGAAACTAGAAGAAAGAAAAAAAATTTTTTTTAATATCCAGGGGGCCAGGGCCAAATAAATTAGGGCTGAGTAAGTTGCAGATGACCACATCTATCCACCATTTTCGTATGTTCAACGTTCTGCCAAACACCCTGTATATTGTTGGAATTGGGAACATATTTTTTTTCTGAAATTCAAGCAGCTTTGGGCGATTTCAATACCGAGATGAATGGCCGCTCTGATGGCTATTAATTTGAACTAAGACGACAAAACCAATTCCAATTTTATATTATACTCAACGTCATCTCGTTTCGGACTTTGTATGGCGAGTTCTTCACGGAAACCATTACGGGTAAATGATTCACGTTTTGGAATGGTTACTGTAAAGTTTGGACAAACTGGAGAGTTAGTTCAATAAATTGAGAGCGGTGTGGATCTGTATTGCTTCAGCAATCATGACAGAAGCCTTTCCAGAAATGGAAATAAGGGGAGGGCAGGAAGATGAGGACCAAAACAACAATTATAATGATCCAACATAAAACATACAAAATATTGCTGTAAAAATAGATTTAAATGGAGCCTTGAATATGAATATTACCTGGAAGGGCCCTAGGTGCGTTTCACTTGAAATTTTATTCGATTCTCTATTTCAAATTTAAATGTTATTCGATGTAAAAATGCATCATGGATTGTTGCAAATATTACACCATCTGATAAGTTCCACGTCTGACACAAAGAGGGCCCCACAAATACGAATTTATTGTTATCTTTGATCTCTGATTATCTTCAGAAGGTACACGCCGAAATTTTATAATGTTCTGATGTTTGTTCCAGAAGTGATATTGGCGAAAAGCATTTATAGATAAGAATTTCGGGTCTTAATAAAACATTGCGTTTTGATGGTGTAACGAAGTTTTATTTTAAATTAATTTTCGAAGATTATTTTAGTTTTATTCCGTGTGCCGTGAATTTAAATTCCGTGTGAAGTGTTGGTCACTCTGGTGAGTAGAGGGTTGGGTCCGACCAGCCGCCTTAACTTCCCTGTATTTCTGGTCCGACCGTATCTTCAGTTTTAAATAATTGTGAATTTAACCGTACAGTATCCGCTGTGCTTATAACTTGTATTTCTGTTTTCAACCACTACACTAATGGGTCTTATGGTGTTTGAGACAGATTCAATTGTACGTATAGGTGCCCTTCAGCCTCTTAAGTTAAGGTTAGCTTCCAGTTGCCGACTGGGGGTTACGTGACTGAGTAGCTTGGACGCACAGTTAACTGTACCGTATACGATAGGCGTACAACTTGTATTGCTGTTTTCAACCACCACACTAATGGGTCGCTCGTCTTGTGGTGTTTGAGACAGATTCAGGTACACGTCTGAGTGCCCTTCAGCCTATTAAGTTGAGGTGAACTTCCAGTCACCGACTGCGGGTTACTTGACTGAGTTACTGGGACGCACAATCAACCGTACCGTGTCCGACGGGCGTACGACTTTTATTACTGTATTCAACCACTACACTAATGGGTCGCTCGTCTTGTGGCGTTTGAAACAGAATAAGGTGTACGTCTGAGTGCCCTTCGGCCTATCAGTTTAAGGTGAGCTTCCAGTCGTCGACTGGAGGTTACTTGACTCAGGGTCTAGGGGCGTAACGTCTCCGTGATTAACTCGGGAGTCTCTAGGATTTTGGAGTCATCCGGGTGAAAGGACCGAATACAGCTTTTGTCCTTTTGATACCATATTTCTGGCCAAGAGCACAGGTGGGTTCCGCATACACGGCCCCTCCACCAAATTTACTTCATTCTATTGTATCCGCTTGGTATGTTCTCAACCTTTCATTAACTGATATTGGCCTATCATTTATTAACCAATATTTACTCATTTCCACACCTGCTTTAGCGTGCACAT
Source organism: Halyzia sedecimguttata (assembly GCA_937662695.2). NCBI lineage: Eukaryota > Metazoa > Arthropoda > Insecta > Coleoptera > Coccinellidae > Halyzia > Halyzia sedecimguttata. The sequence goes on from OW569415.2 coordinate 18,140,734, forward strand.
TTCACTAATAGCTTTGATTGGCTTATTTAAATTCATGTACATTGCTTGTGAACTGAATTCTTCCTCATACCTACTGCTGCTCTGACACTGTTTACTCTTGATTTTGACTCAGTAACTGTGTAAATATTGTAAATAAAGTTGTATATAGGCAGGGTGAGTTTGCTTGATATACCCCTGCAGTGTCAGAGTCTGTCCTCTGAAAGAGACACATTCCTTTCAATCGCTTACAGCCTAGATTAAACCGAACTCTTCTCCAACTGTATAAAAGTTACCCAGGCATTATTATTATCAGTGATTGAGACCATCTAGGAGTTGCAACCTTGCAAAACCTATTGCAACTGGCGACCGAGCAAGTTGTAAGAAAGCAGGTTATATCCAGCATTCCAGCCCCAGAAAAGGTCGTCACAATGGGAAAAATCTCCATTGAAGCTAAAGCTTGGCTTGATCAGTGATAAATCTAGACTCTGCTCCAGGAACATCGACCATTATTACTAGTTTACGGAATTTAAACGTCGATAAAATCGTTTTGACAGATCGTGAATTGAAGTTGCAGGAGATGGCTGATACATTTTGCATGAACATCAATACTCCACCACACTATCCGATCTAGTTGGGCCGACTGTGGGACCACAGTATAAGAATATACCGGGTGTCGCAATATACATGTCCCAATGAATTATCTCAGCCATTTCAAAAGATAAAAATTGGATAATTTAATGATTTTTAATTCGTTCAAGCAACCTTCAACTGAGAAAAACAAAAATTGAAAGTCACTTCTGGTCTGACCAGAAGTAACTCTGACTCTTTATCTAGAACAGCACCCTGTATATTTTTTCATTTTTTTGATTCCACTCAAAATTACCTTTCCAACGATGTATCACACTTTGTATTTTACATTTGATTTGATAGAGAAAACCACAATTTTATATTTCAAATTGAAAGAATTGCAGTAGGCTACGATATTTTGTTTAATCTTAATTTTGACTTCAATAATCGAGATCAATAAAAAATACCTTCCTCAAAGTGAAATCACCTATGTATTTTACCGAACGTTAAACAAAGACAGAATAGTAAAAGAAACAAAAAATTACAAAAAAGGTGGCAAAAACCTCCTATTCTCTAATCCGGCTTGGAGCCCGGTGTTGAGTCGGGATGCTGTGATGTTGGAAAATGTACAGAGGCAAGCTACTCGATTGCCTTATGGTATTTTCCGCCCAACCTATGACGAGGGGCTCTCGATTATGAACATTAATCGTTCGCGGCCCGTAGAGCTCGCGGTGATATGATATTTACATTTCGTGCACTTCGCGGGATTTTTGGCGTCGATTTGCGAGGTCTGTTCAAGATGAACCGTGACGTTCGTCAGAGACGCCATACCCTTAGAGACTCCGCAGACTGCAAACTTTTTTATCTGCCGATAGTTTGATCGGGTCGAGCTTTAAGCGTTTTGTAATCGGTCTAATGTGCGCACTTTCATACATGTTCATGCTTATCAACAGCCCGATCAAACTATCGGCCGATAAAAAGTTTGCAGTCTGCGGGGGCTCTTAAGCTATAAAAAAAGAAATTTTCAACAGTTACTTGACAGCATTATCTTTCAAAACGCGTGTTTGATTTGTGGAATGGATTGCCTGCAAGTTTTGTGAGTTCGGTTTCTGTGAATGCCTCTATGAACTCAATGATAACTGGCTCCGTAATCACTAATTGTCGACTCTTATTATCTTTCGTTACCACTTGGTTGTTTTCTGTTATTTTCTCCATTTTATTTTAATGTTCTGCTCTTGAAGTATACTTATTTTGTTGAATTTTGTTATTGTGAGTTTATAGGCCAATGCATCAACTCTTTGAATTATTTAATAATAATAATAATAATAAAAAGGGAGAAAGCCCTGTGGAAAGGAGATTCTTGGCGCTCTTGTTCAAACAGACAAATTATATCTCAGAAAGTGTTGGATTCTCAGAGTTGGGATTGTCAATTTATTCCTGATATTTGAGTAGGTAGAGGTGGTGTAATGGTTGCTTTCTGTAGTAGTATTTTCTTGTTTTTAAGGAGAAAACTAACATTTGGGGGGGGGGGGAGGGTTTGAACCCCCGAATGAATAGAGAACACAGACAGATCCCATTCTGTGAAAACAGAAAGAAGTACGATGTACTAATGAAATTTTGAAAAACCATATCTTCGACAGTATTAGTTTGTTAGAGTTGGAAAGACTGCAATCGATTCCTATGATGGAACTGCATCCTAAAAAAAATGAATTTGGAATTTGTAATGTAAAAAATTTTTGAAATTTTGTTTTGCCACTTTACGGTAATTTGATCAATACAAAACTTCGCATGCATATAAAAGTCATGATTCTACAATTTGATGCTGAATTTCAGATAGAGCGAGTGATCGGTTCCGGAAATATCCATAAGAAATGATTTACTAAAAACGGCCATAATTCCGAAATCACTCGATGGATTTCGCCCGTTAACGAACTCGTCTGAGATATTTACGCTCCAAACTTACTCTGCAAATTTCAATCCTCTAACTCATTTCGCTTGAGAGTTATCGTGCCTACGGCCGACCGGACATAATTCATTTCGACTACGGATTCTCGATCTGTGACTCAAACCAATTCGTTCAATACCATTTTCATCCAAAAATTACAGACATATGGGCAAATTGATAAGCACTCTGTTCCGAGGAACAAAAGCGCCAAAAATGCCAGGAAGGGGCAGCATAAACTTCAAATAAAGCTGCATATAAACTACACGCGGCAAAACCTTTCAGCTTGAACATTGGTCGCATTCAGCGGACGAAACTGTTGAGCAACCGTTACCAAAACGTTCGGTGGCACATGCCCTACGAACTCAAGACGTTGTGGAGTGGAGGCTATTTTATGGAGCACATTTGATTTGTGCTAGGTAGCGCTACCGCTGAGTATTGTGTTTAGAAGTTTAAAACGCTACATGCGTTACACTCCGGTTATGCAACTTATAGACATCCGTATCGATGCTTTGAGTATCATGCAGGACCAAAAAATCATATCTCCGAAAGTATTAGCTTGTTAGAGTTGAATATGATATCAATGGATTCTTATGATAAAACTGCAAATTGAGTTCAAAAGTTGTAATGAAAAAAAATTTTTGTTTTTCGTTACTCCGAATTCATACGGCCGATTTTGCCCAATAACGAACCTACTCTGAAAATTTCAACTGCCTAGCTCTATCTGTTCGAGAGTTATTGTAGAAATAAAATTTTTAAATAAAAAAAAAAATTTGACACTTTACGGCAACCTGATCAATACTAGACTTCACAAGCATATGAAGGTCATTATTCTACTATTTATTGCTAAATATCCGATAGATCGAGTGATCGGTTTCGGAAATATTCATAAGAAATTTTTTCACTAAAAACTGCCCTAACTCTGAAACCGCTTGGTGGATTTCGTCAGTTAATGAAATCGTCCGAGCTATTTACGCTCCAAGCCTACCCTGCAAATTTCAATCCTCTAACTCCTTTCGTTCGAGAGTTATCGTGTTAACGGAGGGCCGGCTGGACTGTCCGGACAGAATCGATTTCGTCCACGAATTCTTGATCAGTGAGTCGAACCAAATCGTTCAAGACCATTTTCAGCCAAAAATTCGAAAATTACAGACATTTGGGCAAATTGATAAGCACTCTGTTCCGAGGAACTAGAGCGCCAAAAAATACCTATCCCGAAAGGAAGAAATCTAGAGGTGTTAAATCTGGAGATCTTGCAGGCCATCTCATCAATCCATTTGAAGATAGATGGATACACGGATTATAAGTCAAAATCAAAATTAATTCTTTCAATTTTAAATTTCAATTGACGTTTTCTCCCTCAAATCAAATGTAAAATACAAAGTGTGATACATCGTTGGAAAGGTCATTTTGAGTAGAAATGAAAACTTGCTACAAATACATAGAGTGCTATTTGAGATAAAAAAAAAGTCAGAGTCACTTCCAGTCAAATCGACAGTGACTTTCAATTTTTGTTTTTCTCAGTTGAAGATTCCTTGAACGAATTGAAAATCATAAAATTTTCCAATTTTTTTGTTTCGAAATGGCTGAGATAATCCATTGGAACATGTATACTGGGACACCCGGTATACTTGAATATATACAGTGTATGGATGAAGTGAGGAACAAAACTCATAACTGCGTTATTGAATGTTTTCAAACAAAACGCTCAGGCAGATACATTTTAGTTTTTATTCATCCACCTTATGGCATACAAATTTTACTTATGACGTTACAACTTCGTTTGAAACGAATACACCAACCGGTATAAATAATTGTTATCTACGGTATCAAGCTTTTGCGCGTATGTTCTCGGGAACATCGCGTTGTCATCTTTAGCAATTGACTGTAATTTTCGAATTTTTGCCGAAAATGGTCTCAAACGATTCGGTTCGACTCCGTAATGGAAAATTCGAGATCAAATTTGATTTTTCCAGGCCCTCAGGTCGTTGCCACGATAACTTGAGAACGGAAAGAGATCTAGCGACTTGGAATTTTCAGGTTTCAGCTAAAGAAAACCAACGCGATAATTTTTGCAAAATTTCGTGAGGATCGTGTCACTAGAAAATTTTGAAAAAAATCATTGGAAAAAAATCTATATATCAAAAACTATTCGTCCAACATCGCTGAAATTTTGCGGGAGGCTTCAAAACCTAACTTTACAGTCAAGTACCAAGTTTGAATACGATCTATATTGTTGGAGATCCGAGCAGCGTGGGTGAGTTCAGTAGCTGGATGGGTGACTGTTGCCTCGAGAACTTTCGAACGAAAATAGATAAAGGCTTTCGGAGTCATACCCATCTGGAATATTTCTCCATAACTCAAAAAATACAGACCCGATGAACTGAAGCTTGGTACCTAACTAGTTGTAGAATTTCAACATTAAGACGTGTCTGAAATTTTGTGAGGACCGTACCACTCGAAAATTTTGAAAAAATTACGAAAAACTGTTATGTATCTCACGATAATTTGAGAACTGAAAGAGATAGCGACTTGCAATTTTCAGTATAGGTTGCGCATCCAAATGCCACATATAAGTTCGTAAATTGGCATAATTGGCCAAATTGTTTTGGAGTAATAGTCATCTGAAATTTGTTGTTATATCCTCTATAAAGTAAAATACATATACAAAACTGATTCAATTGAAACTCGGTGATTACTTGTAGAATGCCAACCCACTAATTTTCGTGGAATTTCGTGAATATCGTATGGAGTTACTTGAGGCATAAGTTTTTTTTCGTATTTCAATTAAAATCCAGTACATAGGTCACAGTTAAAAATTCTGTTATCATATACGATTCTTTACTGAATTATGTCATCAAAATGGTATGAAATGTATACATATATTTTATAAAAGCTGACAAAACGGTAAATATCGATGCTAAATTCTTAGTAGAGTGTCCAAAGAGGTGAGCAGACCATAGAACGTGACCGCAAAAACTCCTGACTTCAAGTCAGTGATTGAACATATTTTGACACCATCATTTAGCTATGTTGCACAGTCTAATTAAACAGTAAAAAATTGTCTTTTAAAGAAGATTATGACGTCACTCTGTAAAAATGAATGACGTCAGAAGTGAAATTTTAATACCATAAGGTGATTAATTAAAAACTAAAATTGACCTGTCCGAGCTTTCTGCTTGAAAACATTCAATAGCGCAGCTATGAATTTTGTTCCTTACTTTATCAACACCCTGTATACAGCGTGCCAAAAAGTAACGTAACTCGTCAATAATTCTTGTACGAAGGATCATCAAGGAAAATCCTGGCACCCATCGATTTTTAGCAATTTATCCTGTGATTTTTTTAACTTGATATTTCTCACCCCACCACTTTATTTTTTCAAATGGGAATATATGGATTGTGATACATCAAATGAAAGTTAATTTGATTGCCTATTCGGCAGTGACTAAAAGTAGAATTTGTTTTGCCGTTTTTTTATTAAAAAATGGGTTCAAGTCCTGTAGACAGAGGCTTTCTGGCGCTCTAGTTCAAACAGACAAATTATATCTCCGAAAGTATTGGTTTCTTAGAGGTGAGAATTATATCAATGTATTCTTATGATAGAATTGCATCATAAATGATATTCAATTCAAATAATAGTTTATTTATCAAGATTAAATGAGCAATCTGAGAATGAGAACTGCGCCATGGAAGAAACCAAATTAAAATAGCTGAAATGAATTTGACTCTCTTTTATAGAACAGGATGAAATGTAAGAGTATGAACACAGATCATATAATAAAACTTAGATATAATATTTATAGCATTCTGTGAAAACATAGAAGTTCGATTCATTATTGAAATTTAGAACTTCATCTTAGCAGAAGTTGAATTCAAACATCATAGAAGAATTTAAATTCAACAAGAGTGCCAAAAATTATCAATCCAAAACCAATAGACGAATTCTACCCAACAACGAACTCATCCGAGATATTCATTCCTCAATTCTATGATGTACGATAATATATATCTTTCCTCAAATCTACTCCAATACACCAATATTCCAGTTTTGTTTTTAGTGGAGATATTCTGAACTCAATATTATTAACTTACCATTACCACTCCCATCATCATATGGATTAACCATCGGCATGAAAATATCAACAACAAAAAGTATGATATTATATTATAATTCTCATATTTATACGATTGCTGGAATGAATGACAATGAGACAACGTCATGTCTCAGGAAAATAAGGTGACATTATAACAATTCATAGAATACCCACAGAATAATTCTATCATTCTGTGAAAACGTGGAAATACGATTTACATTGAAAGCCGGGGTCGCGGGTTCGAATCCCGCTCAGGGCATGGATGTGGTGTTGGGTTGTGTGAATGTCCAAAATAAATATGAAAGAGTTTGCGATATAAAGATTATAACTGTGTAGATGGCCTACAGTTGCCTAGCACATAAATAGATAGAAAAAAAAAAATTTACATTGAAATTTTGAAAAATCATATCTCCGAAAGTATTAGCTTGTTAGAGTTAGAAATAATATGAATGGATTCTTATGGTGAAACTGCTCATTGAAAAAAATTTAGTTCGGAATTTTTTTTGTAAAAAAAAATTTTTTTTTTGTTACTCCGAAACCATCTGTCCGATTTTGCCCAATAACGAACTTAGCTGAGATATTTATCCCTCAAACCTACTCTGAAAATTTCAACTGTCTAGCTCATTCCGTTCGAGAGTTATCGTGCCTACGGCCGGCCGGACGGCCGGACCGGCCGGACAGAATGAATTTCGACCAGGGATTCTTGATCAGTGAGTCGAACCAAATCGTTTAAGACCATTTTCATCGAAAAATTTGAAAATTACAGACATTTGGGCAAATTGATAAGCACTCAGTTCCGAGGAACTAGAGCGCCAAAAATTAGGAAATAATTTACAATTTGTGATGGAGAGTACTGCAATCAGACCATTATTCTTTTACTAATTAGTACTAAGGGAAATCCATGAATCCATGGATTTGTAATTTCGAAAGCAGGTACCCTATGCTTTTTGAATTTGAAATATCTCACCCTTTACTCTCCACACCCCTCAACTGTTTTTTTCAAATAGGAGTATAATGGATTGTGATATATCAAATGAAAGGACATTCGATTGTACAGTGAGCGGTGTGACTGAAAAAAGAATTAGAAAAGCTATTTTTTTCTTATTATTAGAAATTAATGAGAGTTTAGGCAGTGAATATAAACTCAAATAAAAATACAATCAATTAGGATGAGTAAGAAAAAAATGGGTTCAAGCCCTGTGGACAGGAGCTTTCTGGCGCTCTAGTTCAAACAGACAAATTATATCTGGTATTGGTTTCTCAGAGTTGGGAATTATATCAATGTATTAATATGATAGAACTGCATCAAAAAGGAAATTCAATTCAAATAATAGTTTATTTATGAAGATTAAATGAGCAATCATGAGAATGAGAACTGCACCACATTTTCAAATTTTTTTTTTGACACTTTGCGGTAATCTGGTCAATACAAAACTTCACATGCGTATAAAGGTCATGATTCTACTGTCTTCTACAGTCTGGTGCTAAATTTCAGATAGATCGAGTGATCGGTTTCGGAAATATTCATAAAAAATATTTTTACTAAAATCGGCCATAACTCCGAAACCCCTTGATGGTTAACGCCCATTAACGAACTTGTCCGAGATATTTACGCTCCAAAACCACCTTGCAATTTTCAATCCGCTAACTCCTTTCGTTCGGAGTTATCGTGCCTACGGCCGGTCGGCCGGCCGGACAGAATCGATTTCGCACTCGGATTCTTGATCAGTGAGTCGAACCAAATCATTTGAATTCCAAAAGTACAGACACTTGGGCAAATTGATAAGCATTCTGTTCCGAGGAACTAGAGCGCCAAAAAAACAAGTTTCGTATGACAATTGCCCAAAACAGGTTTAAAGTACCTACAAATAGTAGGTATTCCATAAAACATGTATAAAATAATAAATTACCTTGTAATCGATCAAAAATTTCCTGATCTACGTTCACAAAATTTTCTCCTCTCTCGAACTTTGGAATTATGCTTTCAAATTTACGTAATATTTTCAAACATTTTCGGGTGAGGTCCCCGTTGCATCGCTAAAATACGAGTATTTCAACCCCAATATTCTTGAAGTTACAATATTCCCTTCTGTCAAGTTGACTTTATGGCAATTCATATACATAGAATATACATAGAATAATTATATCAACCTGTGAAATACGATTTACATTGAAATTTTGAAAAATCATATCTCCGAAAGTATTAGCTTGTTAGAGTTAAAAATGATATTAATGGATTTTTATGATAAAACTGCTTATTAAAAAAAATTTAATTTGGAATTTGTTCTGTAAAAAAAATAATTTTTTTTTATTACTCCGAAACCTTCTGTCCGATTTTACCCAGTAACGAACTTAGCCGAGATATTCATCCCCCAAACCTACTCTGAAATTTCAACTCTCTAGCTCATTCCGTTCGAGAGTTATCGTGCCTACGGCCGGACGGCCGGCCGGCCGGACCGGCCGGACAGAATGAATTTCGACCACGGATTCTTGATCAGTGAGTCGAACCAAATCGTTTAAGACCATTTTCATCGAAATATTCGAAAATTACAGACATTTGGGCAAATTGATAAGCACTCAGTTCCGAGGAACTAGAGCGCCAAAAAAGAAAGAGGTGTTGAAGAGCATAAATGAACTAAAAAATAAATCTTCCCAGCCATCAACCATCATATCCTGTCACCCACGGCGAAGCCAGTGGCCATAGCTATTCTTGAAAGGATTTACCGACACTGAATTCACTACGGCTGAAGGTAAATCGTTCCACGCACCAAACACACGATTCGGCAAAAAGTATTGTCTCTGTACTGTGCTAAAGTTTTCTTTTTTAAGTTTGAAGGAATGGCAAAAGATCTTCCAAATTGATCGTGAACAAATCACGCAAACCAACACCGAAAAAGTCATGTAGTGCTCGTTAGGTAATGATAAGGTCGCCACGATTCCGCAAACTTAGGTAAGTTCATTATTGAGAGTCTCTCATCATAGGAAGGGCGCGAAACACCGTAAGGTAGACGAGCCGCGTGACGCTGTATACCCTTGAGCAGCGACAAATAATGGGCTAGAACCGAGCTCCAAACGGGACCGGCGAATTCAAGGATGGGGCGGACATACATCCGATAGATAGCCGCACACGTTGAAGGGCCACAACCAAATTTCAGATAGGTATAACTCCAAAACCCTTGGGTCGATTATATCTATAAACAAACTCAAATGTCCCTTTCGTCTGCACAAACTACCCTGAAAATTGCAAATCGCCATTTCTTTCTGTTCTCATGTTATCGTGAGATACATAATGTTTTTTCGTATTTTTTTTTAAATTTACTAGTGGTACGCATTGTATTTGGCCATGAACCCTTACAAATGTCAGATTTTAAAACGAAACGGAAATTACCCCAGGTGAGTAGATACTCTCACACTGATTTATCAGTGTGTCCCAAGGATTCTGGGGGGGACACAAATTTGACAAGAATACGCTCGAAGAAACAAACAATCCTCAAGATTGCAACCTTCAACACTAGAACTCTGCTTTGAGACGAAAGTTTCACTGAAATGGAGAGCGAATTGGAAAACATAGGATGGGATATTGTTGGAGTTGGTGAGGTCCGAAGGCGAGGTGAAGGTCTTGAGACCCTAAAATCAGGTCACTTATTTTACCACCATGGAGAACAACATGAGTCAGTGGGAGGTGTTGGATTTTTCATAAACAAGAAACTAGTGCAAAATCTCAGAATGATTCAATCGGTTTCCACAATAGTAGTATATGCCATCCTCAGAATAAACACTAGGTATGATTTAAAAGTCATTCAGATATATGCCCCACCAACGGATCATACAGACGAGGAAGTCGGGGTTTTTTATGATGATCTCGATGCACCTCTCTCAAGTAATCCTACACATTTCACCATTGTATGCGGCGATTTCAATGCCAAAGTAGGAACAAAAATGGATCCATCAGAAACGGCTCTTGGTAATTTTGGAAGTCCAGGGCGAAATGATCGTGGCAGCACCCTTCTGAATTTTATGTTGGAGAAAAACCTATTTTTAATGAACAGCTTCTACTACAAGAAACTCCACCGCAGATGGACCTGGATGAGCCCAGACGGAAGGACAAAGAACGAGATAGACCACTTTTTAAAAGACAAAAGACATATATTTAGGGATGTGACAGTCCTAAATAGATTCGCAAAATCGAGTGACCATCGAATGGTAAGAGCCACTGTTGTACTGAACACCAAATACGAACGACACAGAATGATTAAGAAACATCGAACAAAGACATGGACACGCCCAACAGGTGAGAGGAAATTCGAGGAACACCTCAGCGGAACACTCCAGAATAGACCTTTATCAAATGATATTAATACTTTGAATGATATAATAGTGGAAGCAATAACAGACGCGCAAAAGAAATGCTCCCCTACCAACCCGAAGGAGGAAAAAATCAGCCTGGAAACGCGCCTTAAATTGGAACGGAGAAGAACACTGAAGAGTGACAAAAATGCTAGCCCTGACGAAGTGAATAGAATCAACAGGGAAGTATCAAGGGCGATCAGGAAAGACCTAAGAAAGTACAGAGGTGAGAAAATCGTTGAAACTATCGAGGAGAATAAAAGCATGAAAGTGATGAGACGCCGACTAACAAATGGTGGAAGAGAGATTGTCAAGCTCAAGAACAAAGTCGGTAATGTCACATCGAACAGAGAACATTTGTTAAAGATTGTGGAATCATTTTATAGAAATTTGTACACTAAACATACCGCTCTGGATCCAGAGGAATATTTGCGGAGAGGCGTTCAAAATCAAGGCTCTGAGGATATTCCAGAGATATCTCTGGATGAAATTGATTTTGCTTTAAGAAAAATGAAGAACAACAAAGCTCCAGGGGATGACGGTATCGCCACGGAAGCCATAAAGATGGGAGGACCAGTCTTGATGTCAATGATTCAAAAACTCCTTAATCTATACCTGTGGAGTCAGAATATCCCAGCCAAGTGGAACAATTCAATGACAATACTTTTACACAAAAAGGGGGATATAACGGACCTGGAAACATATACACCAATAAGCCTCCTTAACCATCTTTATAGCTTATAAAGAGAATTGTAACAAATAGACTGGAGGCAAAACTCGACTTCTACCAACCACGAGAGCAAGCTGGTTTTCGCTCGAAGTACGGTACAAACGATCACCTGCAGTGTCTGAAAACCTTAATAGAGAAGACCATTGAATATAATCGTCCCCTAGCCTTGATATTTGTAGACTTTAGAAAGGCTTTTGATACAATAGAACTACCGGCCATCTTGAGAGCATTGCAAGATTGCAGAGTCGACCACTGATACTGCAATATAGTAAAAAATATATATGAAAACGCCACAACAACTGTGAATTTATACTCTACAACCAACAAGATAAGGATAGAAAGGGGAGTAAGGCAGGGCGACACCATTTCGCCAAAGCTGTTTATCGCTGTCCTCGAGTATGCATTTAAGAGGTTGGCGTGGCAACAGAAGGGTGTACTCATCGATAGAGAGAGACTCAATCATCTACGCTTCGCGGATGACGCGGAAAGATCGTTGCTTGGCCTGACCCTTAGAGATCGGGTGAGAAATGAGGAGATACGACGGCGTACTGGAGTGGATGATATTGTGCAGCGGATCACTACACTGAAATGGAGGTGGGCTGGACACATTGTTAGAATGGATGACAAGCGATGGACCAGGAAACTGTTGGAGTGGAGACCAAGAGCTGACAAGCGTAGCCGACGCAGACCTCCCACTCGATGGACGGATGACTTGAAGAGGATAGCAACAAATTGGATTGCAACAGCCAGAGACAGAGAGAACTGGAGACGTTTGGAGGAGGCCTATGTCCAACAATGGACGTGAAGGGGCTGCATGATGATGATGATGATGAGTGATGCACCACACAAAATTCCATATATGTATTCATGTCGATATTTTACAACTAGATACCAAGTTTCAATTCGAGCGGGTCTGTATTATTTGAGTTATCGTGAAAATAATATTCCAGATGGTTATAACTCCAAATCCGTTAAGCCGATTATGCCCAACAACGAACTTCCCATTCGGATGCGCAACCAAGCCTGAAAATTTCAACTCCCTACCTCTTTTCGATCAAAAGTTATCGAGGCAACAGCCACCCATCCAACTGCTGAACATATCCAAGGCTGCTCGGATCTTCGAAAATATACATCCGATTATGTTCAAACTAGGAATTTGGTAGAAGAGTTAGGTTTTGAAAGCTCTCGCAAAATTTCAGCGATGAATAGTTTCTAATATTTTCAACGATTTCCAATGATATTTTTGAAATTCTCTGGTGATACGATCCTAACGAAATTTCGCAAGAATTTTTGCGCTGACATTCTAGAGCTAATTACCATGTTTGAATTGGATTGGATTAGTATTTTTCGAGTTATCGAGGAAATAACAAACAAATTTCAGATGGGTGTCGGGCGAATAGGTTTTGATATATAGAATTTTTTTCAATGATTTTCAATTTTTTTTTTCTGGTGATACGATTCTCGAGAAATTTTGCAACTAGTAACCAAATTTGAATTGGATCCGTTCTGTACTTCTCGAGTTATTGAGGAAATAAAAACCAAATTTCAGATGGGTACTCCAGGAAGATTTAGCCGATTATGCCTATCAATAAGCACAAATGTCGTTTCAGATGCACAACCTACACTAAAAATTGCAAGTCACTATCTATTTCCGTTCTCGGCTTATCATGACGTAAATAATATTTTTTAAAAATTTTTAAAAACTTTTCTAGCAACACCATTCTCACAAAATTTCACAAACGTCTTCGTATTTGTATTCTACAAGTTGCTACCAAGTTTCAATTCGATCTGTCTGTATTGGTTGATGAGAAAATTATTACTCGGAAATCGTTGGGCCGATTATGCCCATTGACGAATTTGTCTATCGTATCTAGATGCGCCACCTACCCTGAAAATTTCAAGTCGCTATATCTTTTCGTTCTCAAGTTATCGTGGCAACGGCCGGCTGGATTTCCGGCCGGATAGAATCAAATTTGACCTCGTATTCTTCATCAGTGAGTTGAACCTAGTCGTTTGAGACCATTCTAGGCAAAAAATTAGAAAATTACAGACATTTGGGCAAAATGATAACGCGATGTTCCCAAGAACGCGCAAAAATGCTCGTGATACTGGAAGTCCAAGATCTGTAAGTACAACATCTTCTCTATCCATTCCATATTCAACGCGTGCAAGCTCTTAATCCTCCTGACATCAAGCCAGAAGGACATTATGTCAATGGGTTTTAACAAAATTGCTGAACATCCGCATTTTAGTTCTAATATCCTTTTCACTGATGAAGCCGGCTTTAACGAAGATGGAATTATTAACATTCATAATAGTCATATTTGGACGAATGAAAATCCACACGTCATTCATGAACTAGGTATCAACAGCGTGCGTTTCAGTATAAATATCTGGCTAGGTATTTTAGGAGATCGCATGTTAGGACCAGCAGTTTTACCACGGAATTTAACAGGAGCCACATACCTTAACTTTCTTCTAAATACCTTGCCCGATTTCCTAGACTTGGTACCTTTAAATCAGTGGATGAATATTTAGATCAAACATTTCCAAGAAGACGGATAGGATGAGGAGGCCCGGTGCCATGGCCTGCTAGATCTCCCGATTTCAATCCTTTGGACTTTTGTATTTGGGGATATTTGAAAAGTTTAGTGCATGTAAATGACATCGAAGAGTTGAAACATCCGGTTGAAACTATCGTGTCAAACGATCCGATCGCAACCAGGTGTTTTCGAAGAATACATAATTAATTCATGCGACGATGTACTTCCTGCATTGAAATGGACAGTAGTCATATGGAACATCTTCTGTAAAACTGTCAAAAATAAATCGAATATCTTCTGCAATTTATCGTATTTGATAGTTAATATTTTGAAAACAGAAAATCGCTGATACCTCTGAAACGGCTTGTTTGCGGACCCATGTTTACATGATACTTTTTACTTATTTTGACGTCTAGGAAGAGTTTGTATATAAATATTCTCGGTGCAGACAGCAGGGCAGGGATTTATGTTAGGCGTGGTTCATACTGACGCGATATCGCTTATAAAATATCCCGTATTAGATATCGCCTGCGCAACAGGCAGAGATAGATACTTGTTTTCTGAAGGGATGCTATAAAAACGGTTCACGATGGCGCGACAATATATCAATGGGATGTTTTGCTTGCGATATATCTTATAAGCGATATCGCGTCAGTACGAACCGTGCCTTTATGGTTGTGGTGCTCCATGGGTGTTAAAGTCTTGATGTTTTTCTTGTCGAAAAAGGACAGGGATGGCGACCAATAGGTATACAATCTCAGTTATCAATTTCGGTTCTCTCGAAGTAGATTTCCAAAGCATATATCAAAGAGAAATAGTATACTATGATCATAAAATTTGGTAGGAATGCTTCAAACCAGTACAAATATTTATATCAACCATTTTCGGTACTGAACCATCTATGCATAGCTAACTTGACTGGCCCCTAATACTTAGTCATTCTAGGTTCCGCTTCGCTCTATGAGCCAAGTTTCATTAAAATTTGAAATACGATGTTATGCTACTTGTGACCACTTCAGATGGCCGATTGCAGAATACGGTAGATTATATAGATTTACCTAAATAATATACGACTACCCTTCTAGGTTTTCTACTTTTTGCCTATTCCTCTGAATGAGAAGTCCACATCAAAAACAACTCCAGCCGAATGTGATTTATCACATTGATGACGATCCTATCATTTTACCTGATTTTGATTTCAACTAGCTCTTCAAGTGCCAAAGAACCTTACTCAACAGTAAATTCCGGAAACAGTAAATTTTGCCGTCTTCGTTGAAATTCCTGTGTTGACGAACAAGTTTTGAGGACGGACCCTGATAAGATCAGTTCAATTTCGTACTATCCATTATCAACTAAGACCACATAAGTACATAAGACATTTGATCGATGTGGTTGGAGGTTGGATAAATTATGATTCCTCGAATATCAATAATTTTGAGTCCTCGGTTTTGTCCCCAATTTCTATTGTAATTAAAAAAAAAACCGAAAACCACAACAATATATTATATTAATATTTTCGATTTATCATTGATCTTTTTCGATGATATAATAATAAATTGTTGGAACTACCAAAATATCTTTGCTTCAGAATAAAAAAAAAAGGAAAATCCCTTCTTCAACAGATACATATTAAAACGAACTATTGATAATTCTTGTATAGTGGGATATAATCACCATATTAAATCAATGAATATTTATGAGTAATTCTGAATATCAAGAGAATGAATATTGCAATTAATGGAAGGAACTCACAAATCCATTTTTTCAATGTTGACTCGATGCGAATTTGAATTCAATATAATTCAGCTAATGATCAATTAGGTACTGAATGTATACGATGAAAAATCCATCGTTATGCATAAATCATGGAGTATTATTTGAAAACCTCACTTTTTGAAAGCTATGCTTCAGCCACTATAATGTGATATATAGAAGGCTGGGTTTAAATTCAACGGTGCATAAATAGGCGAGGTCTCCTAGTTATCGTACTCCTTGTTATCGAACTTTTACGTTTCACGGCCAAAATAGGTATGAACAGCTGAATAAACGAACCAAAGTAGACTAAATCAAAACAGGGTACTGTTGCCGCATGCCGTGGACGCGGAAGAGTAAGAAAAATATACGGAATGGTCGAGTGGACGCCAACTCAGTGATTATCGATCTTCAATATTCGTATATTTTCATGATTTCCACTACTCTGAAAATATATGAATAGATACTTACGAACATTCTACACCGAGTAACACAGTTTATATTTCTATGTCTTCGGTTGTAATACAAAATCCATAACGAATGGACCCAGGAATATAAATGGAAAGTTTAAGGCTTGTTTCACATGCATACGGTTCCATTCGGTTCGGTTCGTTTTCGGTTTCTATTCGGTCGGTGGCGACAAGTGTGGAACGGTGCTCCGGTTTAGATTCTGTACCGAATAGAAACCGTACAGCAATGAATGTACCCTCGACACGAATAGGTTTCATAAGGTTTCAATCAGGTCTGAATTCGCGTGCAGGGAGGACAGATCAACCGAGACGTTCACACAACCACGGTTCAGTTTCGGTTTTAACTATATAACAGATATGTGTTCTGTGTAAGGATTTAGGCAACACAAGATACTAATCTTGTTGCATATTGTAACACCAACTGTATATAGTACGATGATAAGGAAAGACGGGTTAGTCGGGGAACATGTGTTGAACATGTTTTATTTCACTCCATTATTATTCTTAATCGAGTTTACCATGGTAAATTCGATTAAGAGTGTCCAATACAGGAGAATGGACAATAGAACATACGCGCAAAAGCTCTTGACTTCACGTCAGTGCTTGAACCAATTTTTAATTCAAATTGTGAACTCTTCTTTGACTTGGACTGGAGGTCCTTTTGATCGTACATATTTTCAGAGGGCCATTGACATGAATTTAATCGATTTACTTATGAATTAGTTTGTGAATTTTTTCATGTAAGTACATTTCATGTCATTCTACCTTTCCTGTTCGTTTTTGGCGCTCTAGTTCCCCGGAACTGAGTGCTTATCAATTTGCCCAAATGTCTGTAATTTTCCAATTTTTGGCTGAAACGATTTGGTTCGACTCACTGATCAAGAATCCGAGGTAGAAATCGATTCTGTCCTGTCGGTCCGGCCGGCTGGCCGTAGGCACGATAACTCTCGAACTAAAGGAGTTAGAGGATTGAAATTTGCAAGGTGGGTTTGGAGCGTAAATATCTCGGATGAGTTCGTTAATGGGCAAAATCCATCGAGCGGTTTCGGAGTTATGGCCGATTTTAGTAAAAACATTTTTTTATGAATATTTCCGAAACCGACCACTCGATCTATCTGAAATTGAGCATCAAATTGTAGAATCATAACCTTTATACGCATGTGAAGTTTTGTATTGACCAGATTACCGCAAAGTGTAAAAAAAAATTGAAAATAAAAAAAAAATTCTACAATAACTTTCGAACGGAATGAGCTAGGCAGTTGAAATTTTCAGAGTGGGTTAGGGAGATGAATTTCTCGGTAGAGTTCGTTATTGGGCAAAATAGGCCAAATGGTTTCGGAGTAACAAAAGAAAATTTTTTTTTAACTTTCAAATTTCAAATTCAATTTTTATTTAAGATGCAGTTTCGCCATTAAAATCCATTGATATCATTTTCAACTCCAACAAGCTAATACTTTCGGAGATATGATCTTTCTAAATTTCAATAATGAATCGTACTTCTATGTTTTCACAGAATGCTATAATTATTCTATCTAAGCTTTATTATATGATCTGTGTTCATACTCGTACATGTCATCCTGTTCTATAAGAGAGAGTCAAATTCATTTCAGCTATTTTAATTTGATTTCTTCCATGGTGCAGTTCTCATTCTCAGATTGCTCATTTAATCTTGATAAATAAACTATTATTTGAATTGAAGTTCCTTTATGATGCAGTTCTATCATAAGAATACATTGATATAATTCCCAACTCAGAGAAACCAATACTTTCGGAGATATAATTTGTCTGTTTGAACTAGAGCGCCAGAAAGCTCCTGTCCAAAGGGCTTGAACCCATTTTTTATTTTGTAACACTCAATATCGATTTGAATTTGAATTTTCACCACCTTTTTGACATTTCATTTATTTTACTCATTTCAAGTCAGTTTAAATTATGTACATAATTCTATTTTCTTGACATTATCATTTTACGAGTTTCTTCGTTTGTTTTTGGGCGCATGTTCTAGGGGAACATCGTCCTATCATTTCGTCCAAATGTCTGTAATTTTCGAATTTCGAGCTGAAAATTGGCTAATAGACTAATTCGGACTCCCTGATCACGAATCCGGTGTCAGATTTTTGGGTGCCGTCCGGCCGGCCGGCCGGCCGGCCTTCCGGCCGTAGGCACGATAACAGGAGCACCGAAGGTCCTATCGACTTCAAACTTTCAGGGTAGGTTTCTGATCAAAATGCGACGGTTAAGTTCGTTAACGGGCAAAATCGGCCGGACGGTTTAGAAGTTATAGACATTTCAAATTTTGAGGTTATTTCCCTGATATTTCAGGAACTAAAGAAGATGTTGAATCGAAACTTGGTAGTCAGTTCGAGGATATAAACGCGCAACTTTTGGCAAAATTCTGTTATGATCGAAATGTTGGTAACTTTTAAAAAAATATTTCTTTTAATTTTTTCGAAAAAAAAATTTTTTTTCCGTGAACTATTCATCAGATTGCAACAAAAACTTGTACTAACGTCAATTGTAGTATTTTGCAACATTGTGCAAAATTTTGGCTCTATACGATTTCAATTTCTGGAGATATAAGACAAAATGTGTCAAATTTCCTGGGTCTCTCTCAGTATTTTCATCGATTATTCTATGAACTCTTTGAATTCCACCGAAAACAAATTCAAAGACATAAACATAAAGAATCAAGTCATAGTTTAGACGTCGAAAGAAGGACGATGTTGATCGACTTGAAAAGGTACCTATTTCAAGAAATGCAATAATGAAATGCTTAATTTATGGATATAATATTATCTAAGTATTGTTGGGATCGGGCAGTTGGAAAATGAAAAACAATTATTATGATCACATTCTACAGGAATTGATACTAAATAGAAGCTAGATGAAGATTATTGTAATGGAAAATTTGTGTTCCAGAATGAACATGCGCCCGATAGCTCCTGTCCACAGGGCTTGAACCCATTTTTTTCGCTTCTAGCTTCAATTATGTGATTTCGCTCCTGAAAATGAATTGTAACGGCTCGAAACAAGTGGAGTAACAATTATATCACCTAAGAATTCTATCTGGTAATAGTTATTCACCTTCACTAGGGATTGCCCAGATAGCAGAACGTTCAATTCTAATTTATACGCGGCGAGACTGGCTTTTGTTCTCAACTCATATGGGAGATTGTGCAGAAGCTCTTTTCTACTTCGTCTCAGAATTTAGTTCCTTTCTACTTGTATTGGAGAAGATCTTCAATCAAAATTTGTCAAGAATTTTCAGCGACCAACAGTTCTGAAGATTTCCGTTAAGTGTCCGACGAAAGAGGCTGATATAGAAACGCTACGAAATAGTTGTTTCAGCCTTGATGTTATTTCGTTATTGTTTGTTGGGCAACATTGTTCGATAGATTGCTTCTGACAAATAATTTGTATTTTTTACGCAGAAGCAATTCACAAAATAATAATTTTTTTATTTATAGATATTTTTGTTTGGGAGAGAAAACCCAGAAAGAAACCATTTAATAAGGGTCACTTTCTTGTTATTCTGAATCGTTCTGATTATGTCGACAAGGTACTGACTTTTTGCGCGTATGTTCTGGGGAACATCGCGTTATCATTTTGCCCAAATGTCTGTAACTTTCGAATTTTTTGACGAAAATGGTCTCAAACGATTAAGTTCGACTCCCCAATGAAGAATTCGATGTCAAATTTGATTCTGTCCGGCCGTCCGGCCGTCCGGCCGTTGCCATGATAACTTGAGAACGAAAAGAGCTAGCGACTTGAAATTTTCAGGGGGGTGGCGCATCCCAATACGACGGACAGGTTCGTTAATGGGCATAATCGGCCCAGTGGTTTCCGAGTAATAATTTTGTTTTCAACCAATATAAATCCGATCGAATTGAAACTTGGTGAGTAGTTGTAGAATATGAACCTAAGCACGTTTGTGAAATTTTGTGCGAATCGTATGGCTAGAAATTTTCAAAAAAATTATTGAAAAATATTTTTGTTGTCACGATAACTTGAGAACGGAAGAAGATAGCGGCCTCAAGTTTTCCGGTTAGGATGTGCACTAGAAGGCGACATTTCAGTTTGATTATGAGCATAATCGGCCAAACGGTTTTAGAGTTATAGCCATCTGAAATTTTCTGAAATTTGGTGGTTTTTTGTACCTCATTAACTCGAAAAATGCTGAAGCGATTGAATTCAAACATGGTTATTAGTTGTAGAATGCCAACGCAGAAATGTTTGCAAAATTTGGTGAGGATAGCATTCGTAGAAAATTTTTAATAAATCATTGAAAATAAAAAAAAAATTCTATATATCAGTAACTAATAGTTTGAAATTGCTGAAATTTGGCAAGAGCCTTCATAACCTAACTCTACTGCCAAGTTTCAAGTTTTAATACGATCGGTTAAATATTGTTGGAGATTCGAGCATTCTTGTGTGAGTCCAGTAGATGGGTGACCGTTGCGCCTCGATAACTTTCGAACGAAAGGAGATAGGGACTTGCAATTTTCAGGGTAGGTTGCGTATCCGAAAGGGAGTGTTGAGTTCGATTTTGGGCATAATCGGCCTAACGGTTTCCGAGTATTACCCACCTGGGTTATTATTTCTTTGATAACGTATGTTCTATTGTCCATTCTTCTGTATTGGACACCCTTAATCGAATTTACCATGGTAAATTATGTTGTCCATTCTCCTTTATTGGACACTCTTAATTCGAATTTACCATGGTAAATTCGAATTAAGTGTCCAATACAGGAGAATGGACAACATAATTTACCATGGTAAATTCGATTAAGGGTGTCCAATGCAGAAGAATTAACAATAGAACATACGCGCAAAAGCTTCTGACTTCACGTCAGTGCTTGAACCAATTTTTTCATAGAAAATGGTATCGTTGAATTTAATGGCTCAGTTAAACAGTGTTGTAACTCCGGTTATTGAAGAAAACTACAAGAGTTGTAACCTATGGTATATTCATGTTCCACTTTATGGCTTGCCTAAGTTACATAAAACTAATGTTCCAATTAGACCAGCAGTACGTGGTAATAGTATTTCTCGTAAATTAGCAAAGTTCCTCTCAAAGTTTTTAATCACGAACTACTTATCTCCTTACTCGGTCAAAAATAAGATTGAATTGGCTAATGTGATTCGTGTAGTGTCATTTCATCAGAGCTACAGATCGGCCTTTTTCGCATCTTGCTTCAATTACGTGATTTCCTTCCTGAAGATGAGCTGTAACGGCTCGAAACATGTTGAGTGACAATTAAAACACCTTTGAATATAATCTGTTAATAGTTAGTCACATTCACAGTGGGGTTACCATAGTAAAAATATGCACAAAATGATTGATTTTTTGGCGCGCTGTTCAGGTGATCAGAGTGTCGAAAATGATCTTAAACGATGAGTTTCGACTCACCGATGAAAAATCCGAGGTCAAACTTGATAATGTCCGGTGGTCCGGCCATCAGCACGATGCAAGGAGTAAGAGAGTTGAAATTTTCTGAGTAGGTTAGAAATCCAAATGATCCGGCTAAGTTCCTTAATGGGAAAAATCCAGTATTTTCAGAGCTATCTCAAATTTTGTTATCCAAATAATCCGAAAAATACTGATCTGGCCGAATTGAAGCTCGGTAGTTATTTTAAAAATACATGAAGACTTTAAGAAAATTTCGGGAGGATCTTATGACTAGAAAATTTTAAAAAAATTACGAAAAAACAATTGGTTCAAGCACTGACGTGAAGGTAGAGGCTTTTGCGAGTATGTTCTATTGTCTATTCTCCTGTATTGAACACTCTTAATTAAATTTACCATGGTAAATTCGAATTCACCATTCAACAATGTCGGACGAATAGTTACTGATATAGAGATTTTTTTCGATAATTTTCAATGATTTTTTTAAAATTTTCTAGTGATTCGATCCTCACAAAATTCTGCAAGAATTTTTGCGTTGGCATTTTATAAGTAATAACCATGTTGTCCATGTTCGAATTTAATCGCTCTGGTATTTTTCGAATGATTGAGGAAATATCAATCAAATTTCAGATTGGTATAACTCCAAAACCGTTTGGCCAATTATGCCTAGAAAAAAACTCAAATGTCGTATTCAGATGCACAATCTAACCTGAAAATTTCAAATCGCTATCTCTTTCCGTTTTCAGATTATCGTGACATAAAAAATGTTTTAATAATTTTTTTTTAATCTTCTAGAGATACGATTCTCACAAAATTTCACAAACGTGATTAAGTTTATAATCTACAACTATTCACCAATTTGTAATTCGATCGGATTTGTATTGGTTGAAAACAAAATTATTACTCGGAAACCATTGAGACGATAACGCCTATTAACGAACTCAAAGGTCGAATTCGGATGCGCAACCTACCCTAAAAATCACTATCTCTTTCCGTTCTCAAGTTATCATAAGACAACAAAACCTACATACATCTTTGTGACGGTATTCTACAACTACTTACCACGTTTCAATTCGATCAGATCTGTTTTGTTTGAAAACAAAATTGGTACTCGGAAACCGTTAGGCCGATTATGCCCATTAACAGACTTGTCCTTCGAATTTGGATGCGCAACCTTGTAAATTGTACGTCGCTATTTCTTTCCGTTCGAAAGTTATCGTGGCAACGGTCGGTCGGACAGAATAAAATTTGACCTCGAATTCTTCATCAGTGGGACCTGATCATTTTCGGCAAAAAATTCGAAAATTACAAACATTTAGGCCAAATGATGATAGGCTGTTCACCAGAACATGCGCTTAAAAATATATTGATGTTGGAAAGATGCTTCATATTAACACATGCATGGAAATAACTATAAACTACAACCAACCAACGTTAAGTTTATTTGCATGTTATTTATTGTTGCGCTTCAGAGATAAAATCTCCAGAATTATTTCTGTTGATAGCTATTCTATTTTCGAATTTCAGAATAGCTATAAACAAAAAATAATTCATAAGATTTTTGTTTAGTGATTTTGATAGATTTTCGGAGTCTGATAGATTTTCCGAGTCTGATATAGACTCTGAAACGTTACGAAATAGTTGTTTTATCGTTGATGTTGTTAGGTAATTGTTTTTTAGGCAACATTGTTCGATAAATTGCTCCAGACAAATATCTTTTGTTTCTAACGCAGAAGTAATTCACAAAATAATTTTTTTTTTTTATTTTATAGATATTTTTCAGAGTTTGCGAGAGAAACCCCAGAACGGAACCATTTAATAATGAATATATTTAGGATTTTTGTCGAGAAAACACTTTTTTTACTATTTGAAACAGATTTTATTTACAGCGGAAGCAATAGATGGATGAGATGATACAATTACGTTCTTACTGACTCGTACTCAATATTATTCTCCTCGACTAATTGATTAGGAGGCTATTTATAAAAAGGTTTTATTCTGGGTTTTCTCTCCCAAACTCTGAAAAATATCTATAAAATAAAAATGAATTATTTTGTGATTTGCTTCTGCGTAAAAAACACAAGATATAATATCAAAGTTTCATCATATAACATTCCACATATCGATAACCTGTTCATCAGTATTTCTTCGCCCGCCTTTTCCATTCTCATTGGCTGCATTTACAGACCCCATCCATCCCCATCCGATGAGTTGCTTCTGGATCATATTCATTCTGTATCGGAAACTTGCCCTAATATTTTCATTACGGGAGACTTCAACTTTAGGGAAATAATATGGCCAATACGTTCTCCTCCATCTCCGAATACCGTTGCTGGGCGCTTTGTCAGATTACTGGACGAATCTGGCCTCCACCAACTGATTGACAAGCCAACCAGAATTGTGTATGGACAAAACCCATCAACCCTTGACCTTGTGCTGACGAGTGATCCGGATCTGGTTTCTGATGTGGAATACTTGAGTCCCCTCGGTCGATCTGATCATGTGATGATTAAGTCTACACTCCAGTTTACTACGCTTCCCGCACTCGGCACCTCTAAGAAGATGATCTCTATAACTGATTATGATTCCCTTAACTACCATTTTTCTAATACGGACTGGAACAGTCTATTGAGTAACAGGAATTTAAATAGTGCCTGGGAATGTTTTCGTGAGTACCTTGAGGAATCTATGGCTCGTTTTACCAGGAGGAAATTGGTCAGCTCCGTACCATCTAAACCATGGTTGACAGACGAGATTATTACTATGCAGCGTCGAAAAAAGAAGCTATGGCAGCGTTTTCTTCGTGGTGGGTCTGAGCTGGACTACCGTGTTCATCGCAACTGCTCAAATACCCTCAGCTTAAAAATCAAGAACTCAAGAAAGTTGTTTCATGAATCACTTGCTCAACCCAATAACCGAAAAAAATTCTATACATATATTCGAAACACTCTCAGTTCTAAGGTGTCAATTCCTCGTGTCAGAGATGAATCAGGTGATCTGTGTACTGGTGGAACAGATTGCGCTAAAGTTTTCGCTAATGTTTTTTCCAACTCCTTTTCTGCAGAGCCGAGTGGCCCATTGCCCCACATTACTTCTCACCGTGTTGTCAACTCACTCGAATCTATTGATGTCAACGAAGAAGAAATATTGAAACTCTTATCCGAGTTGGATCCATCTTCCTCCCCTGCCTTGGACGGTATCTCTGCTGGAATGCTGAAAAGGTGCTCCACATCTCTCTCGTCGCCGATTACTGACATAATAAGATTGTCTCTCAGCTCTTGTCAATTACCATCTGCTTGGAAAATATCTAGGATTACTCCGGTTTTTTAGAAGGGGGACAAACTATGCCCAAGTAACTACCGTCCCATAAGCCTCCTTCCTATCATTTCCAAGATTGCTGAGAGTTGTGTGTAACAGGTTGCTCCATTTCCAGCGCGAGAACGATCTAATCCCTGAGTGCCAGCACGGTTTCCTACCGGGACGTTCAGTCATCACGTGTCTACTGCAATGCCTTCAGCACTGGACTAAGTCTCTTGACTGTGGGATACCTGTCGATGTCATCTATTTGGACTTTTATCGAGCCTTCGACCGTGTCCCTTTTAATCGTTTGCTCCATAAACTCGAACATTTTGGCATTAGAGGCAGTTTACTGGCTTGGCTTCATTCATTCATCATTGGTAGGCATTTTTCGGTCAGAGTGGGCGATTCTTTTTCAGATTTCAGAGCAGTTGTTAGTGGTGTCCTCCAGGGCTCAGTTTTGGGACCACTTCTTTTCCTGATTCACGTTTCGGATCTCCCAAACTCACTCTCAGCCATTTGTTCACAATATGCCGACGACATTAAATTATTTTACGATGCTCGCTTCCCTGATGTTCTTCGGAGTGACCTGGTGCGGTTGGATCAGTGGTGCCACCAGTGGCTCCTTCCTCTAAATGTGGAAAAATGCAAGGTACTCCATCTTGGCAAACATAATCCGAGGCACCAATATCTTGCCGTAGGCAGTGTTCTGGAGTCATGCACGGAGCATAATGACCTTGGCGTCATCATTACAGAGGATCTTTCCTGGTCTGCTCATATGGGTAATTTAGCCTCTAGAGCTAGTAAGATCCTGTACTTGATACGGAGAGCCTTCCCTGGATGTTCGGTTGTTACTTGCAGGCAGCTATATATATCTTACATCCGTCCAATTCTCGAATACGCTGGGCCCGCGTGGTTTCCTATCCTGCTCTGCGATCAACAGCGTTTGGAGCGAATACAGCGCTCTGCAACCAGGATTCCTTTTGGGCGAGTTCGTCCATCGTACGAGGAGAGACTCCAAGTGTTCCGGTTGAGCAGTTTTCATGATCGTCGTGTGTGCGGAGACCTAATTGTGACATATCGTATCTTGAACCATTTTATTGGTGGTAATCTCGTGGAAATTTTCACGATAAACAACAGTCATCTTCGTGGCCACCGATATAAGTTGTACCATGAGATGTATCGAACCCGTGCAAGAGAGTTTTTCCTCCCGAACAGTATTTGGCAGGTGGAACTCGTTACTGGAGAGTGTCGTGGGTACCGGGAGTGTGAATACTTTTAAAAATAGACTAGACTCCATATTTCCTTAAAAAGCTTTTTTTTTCATTTTTTTTCTTTTGTCTTCTGAAGTGTCCTTTTTATTTTTCCTGTATGAGATTCATAGGCCATTTGGCCTCATCTCAATATCTGTACATAATAATAATAATAATAATTTATCAGAAGCAATCAATTGAACAATGTTGCCTAACAAACAACAACGAACAACATCAACGAAGAAACAACTATGTCGAAACGTTTCGGAGTCTATATCAGACTCCTTCGTCAGACGCTTAATGAAAATCTTTAGATTTATTTTGTTGATACCCAGTTATTGTGACAATTCTTGAATTTCACAATTTGCAGGGTGGGTTTGCGCTGGGTTGAGTTCGTTAATGAGGAAAATCCACTGAGTGGTTTCGGAATTAGAGCCATCTGGAATGATATTTTCGTAATAACTCAAAAAATGCTGATTTGATCAGATTGAAATTCATCAATTATGTAGTTTGGAAAATGCCGACATGATGGTTTATGCATAATTTTGTGAGGATCGTACGACTCGAAATTAAATAAAAAATCATCAATAATAATTCCGTATCTCAACAACTATACGTCAGATATGGCCGAAATTTTGGAAAAAAAAATTCCTGGAAGCCAAGCCACCTTGGACGAGTTCAGTACCTCAATGGGTGACCGCTATGGCTGTGAATACGAACAAGTTCACCGAGGAAGACTGACCTCACGTCAGAGTTTCATTTTTTTTTATTACATCCTATAAAGGGGCCCCAAAAATATTCCGTCTCCGCGCTCATATTTTGTGTTTGAGGATAATAGTCCTTGAATGAACCTCAGTTGATTTTGACTGAATTTTTACCTGGCGAAGTCTATTTGGAATTCTTAAGAAACATGCTACCAGTTTTAATATTTAACGAAAATGTGATTATGGCTGGTATGTATTACCAGGGATTCAATAAGAAGGGAAGAGTTGATTGCTGTGTTAAAGTGGAAGTTATTAAAAACACAATGACTGGCATGTCAGGTTGGGATCTTGATGTTCAGTTAATTGTGCAGGGGTCAAGGGTCTTTCAGAGACAATTCGATGAGTTTAAAAATGAAATTCGTGCTGAGCACTTGGAGATTATTGGCAATCTATCAAACAAGGTGAACAGCCTACAGGTTCAGTGTGACAATCAGTCTGTAATTATTGGAAAACTTCAGTCGGAAATAACAGAAACGAATTCAAGATTGGGTGAGGGTATTAATGTTGAACGGGGATCGGTTTATGTGGTTGTTGAGGTCAAATTGGCTGAAAGCAATGAAAGGATGATAAGATCTAAAAACTTGATGCTTTTTAACTTGAAAGAATCCAACTCAACGGTGCTGTCAGAGCGTATTAATATTTTGATAAAAATAAAGTTGTGGAAGTATTCCACAATTAAATTGTGGAAGAAAAAGTTGATGGTATTATGAAAGTTGTTCGTGTTGGCACTAAGAGAGCTATTTTCTGACCAATAAAGATATTAAGTTATAGCACTGATATTGTACGGGATGTATTGAAGAATAAAAAATTGGGTCGAGCCCCGTGGACAGGAGCTTTGGCGCTCTTGTTCAAACTTTGAATGTATTCTTATGATAGAACTGCATCATGAAGAAACTTCAATTAAAATAATAGTTTATTTATCAATATTAAATGAGCAAACTGAAAATGAGAACTGCACCATGGAAGAAATCAAATTAAAATAGGTGAAATGAATTTGACTCTCTCTCATAGAAATAGAACAGGATTAGTACGATTCATTATTGAAATTTCGAAAAATCATATCTCCGAAAGTATTAGCTTATTAGAGTTGAAATTGATATCAATGCATTTTTATGATGAAACTGCATCTTAAAAAAAGTTGCATTTGAAATTTGTAAGTTGAAAAATTTTTTTTTCGTTGCTCCGAATTCATCTGACCTATTTTGCCCAACGAACTTAATCGAGATATTTATTTCCCAAACCTACTCTGAAAATTTCAACTGCCTAGCTTATTCTTTTCGAGAGTTATTGTAGAAACAAAATTTAAAAATTAAGAAAAATTTGTTTCGACACTTTACGGCAACCCGATCAATACAAAACGCATGCGTATAAAGGTCATTATTCTACAATTTGACGCTAAATTTCAGATAGATCGAGTGATCGATTTCGGAAATATTCATAAAAAATGTTATTACTAAAAACGGCCATAACTCCGAAACCGCTTGCTGGATTTCGCCCGTTAACGAACTCGTACGAGATATTTAGGCTCCAAACCTACCCTGCAAATTTCTCTACCTCCTTTCATTCGAGAGTTATCGTGTTAACGGATGGACGGCCGGACAGAATCGTTTTCGACCACGAATTCTCTGTTCTTCTTCTCGACTAACGGAGGCTTTATTCGCTTACCAACAACCATGCACCTTGTTGACAGATCTAGATTTGAATTGGATGCAACTGTTGATATGTTTGCGGGTTTTTCTTGATAAAGTTTATGTTACTAGATCGGGCCCCCTGATTACAAAATTACTGAGTGCCTGAATGTAAACAATCTTCAATTCACCTCTGCTGAGGTATTTCAGTCCATTCAAAACATAATGTCTGTATTTTGTGTGGGTACTGATGGCATTCCTTCATTGCTTTTGAAAAAGTGCATTTTTTTGCTTACTGAGCCTCTGACGTATTTGTTCAATACCTCACTTAAGGTAGGAGTGTTTCCATCTTATTGGAAAACAAGTTTCGTTGTGCCTATCATCAAATCGGGAGATAAGGCAGATGTAGAGAATTATAGAGGTATATGCGCGCAGTCGGCTATCCCTAAATTATTTTAGTTTAGTTTAGTATGCAACTTTATGTCATGGAATTGTATGTCTTTTATACAGGGTGTCCCACTACCGTGAAAAAGTAGAATATCTACTTACTGACCATTGTTACGCCGAATTTGTTGGAAAGAGTTGTTACTCTTGCACTGGTGCATCGGCATAAAAAAGTTTCAATTATACAGGGTGTCTCTGTGAAGCGGTATGACAACCAAGTCGGTTTTTTCTTATGGAATCGTATGAATATTATACAGTAATTGGGAACAAATCAAGAATCTGTATTTAACAAAACAAAAATTTTTTCAAAATTATGCAGCGTTGCCGCGTTATTACGAAAAATGTTAAATTTCACGAAAAATTTTGACTTCATTCTCGAAGTGTTTTTAACTTAAATATTCCCATCTTCTCAGAATTTTCTCAACAGATGAGATGACAAAGGATGTTTCCACACTGATTGGACCACAAGATTAATACTTTTTGAGTAGAATTCGAATATACAACATGAATTTTCCAATCCAAGAAATGACTGATATGGTTTTCATTCTGGGCGCTTGTGAAAGAAATTGTTTACTTGCAAAAAGAGTTTATCAGCAAACGTATCCGGAGAGAAGACAACCTAGCAAAGTTGCTTTAGAAAAATTATTGAATCGATTCACAAGAACTGGAAATGTTGCATATGAGAAATGTTCAAAGACAAAAACAGCACTTTCTGAAGAAAATGAAATGACGGTATTGTTTTAGGTTGTCCACTTACTTAAATTTCGAGACAACTCGATTTGAGCAAGCCTTCTGTTAACAAGATAATCAGGAAGAATAAATATCATCCTTATCACATGCGGAAAATGCACCAATTATTAGACCAAAACTTCGAATCCAGAATAAAGTTCTGTGAACGGGCGCAACAGAAAATTAAATACAATAGGGAACTTTTTAATTTTGTATTGTTCGCTGACGATGCTACATTTCATAAAAATGGATCTTCGAATAAACGTAACTCACATTTTACTGCACTGATAGACCTGATTATTTTCAAACTGTGACCCAAGATAAGCTCTCACTGAATGTATGGGGTGCAATTATTCGAAATCATGTGATCGAGCCTCATTTTTTCGAAGGTACCTTAACCGGAGAAGGTTACTTGAATTTTTCGATCAACGCCCTACCAATATTGCTTCATCATGTTCCGGATAACAACAAAGAACAAATATGATATCTACATGATGATGCACCAGTTCACCACACAGCTAGGGTTAATGCATATCTAGAGGTAAGTAGTAAGAGGAGGTCCGTTTAGATGGCCACCAAAATCTCCAGATCTCACGAAAATGGTGGGGTTATATAAAAGACAAAGTTTAAGTGATTTCAGTAACAACTAAAGAAAATTAAAAATTTCGAATAAGGGAAGCTTTCCGAAGTATTCCCATTGATGTATTGCAGAACGTTAACAGAGCTTTCGGAGATCGCATACATTTCTGTATGGAAGTGAATGGAGCCCAATTTGAACATTTACTCAAGTGATGCAAAATTCTGCTCTCGTTTAAATTTGTATGTTCATTACCTCCAACAATTCCATCATTTAATTCCCTTCAGAAAGTGCTGTTTTTATCTTCGCCCATTTCTCATATGCAATATTTCGAGTTCTTTCGAATTGATGCAATAAATTTTCTGAAGTATTAGAAGCACGGCCACCTAGTGAATAGGCTTGAAATGCTTTGGAAATTCCTTGTAACAATAAAAATGAGATAACTCAAAAAGTATGAATCTTAGAGTGTAGGTGTGGAAACACTTTGTTGGAAACTTTGAAAATGAAGTCAAAATTTTTCGCGAAATTTTACATTTTTCGTAATATCTTGGCAACACTGCATTGTTTTGAAAAAATTCCACCTTCTTTGAATAGAGAATCTCAATTTGTTCCTCAGTACTGCATAATATGTATACGTTTCTATAAGAAAAACCCGACTTGGTTGTCGTACTGCTCCACAGAGACACCTTATATAACTGAAACTATTTTAGACTGTTTCACCAGTGGAAGAGTAACAACACTTGCTAACAATACTTTGTCTTAACTATCATCAGTAAGGAGATATTGTACCTTTCCTCGGCAGTGGGACACCCTATATGTAATGAATATCATGGATTTACAAAGAAAAAGTTGTGAGTTACTAATTTGCTTCTTTATGTGAGTGATATAACCACAGATTAACAGATGCGCCACTCCCAGTATTTATGAATGAACTCAGCTGACGCGTAATTTTGACCATGGAATTCCTAGCTAGGAACTATTTGGGGGTGCCAATAAAATCGCAGATATAGAGGATCACGTGACCTCTCGGCCAATCGCAACTATGGTAGAGGCAGAACGACGTTCATTCATAAATTTATAATGATTTAACAATTGGAAAGGTTAGCTAATATTATATTCTAAAACAAGTTGCAGAATGGGCTCCTATTAAAACACGAATGAGAAATTCGAAAACGAGCGACGAAGGAGCGAGTTTTCGAACGCATGAGTGTTGGAATTGCCTTCTGCAACGAGTATTAGACGATATTTTCTCTATTTCAGACAAGTTTTGTAAAATGCTGTTGAAATTTAATGAAAAATTAGGATTATACATCCTAGTGACTTTTGTATTGTATCTTGGTAGTTGGTGTGACTGTTACGAAAGTTGACAGATTACGGACTTTGAATTTGAAACGTACGTAGGGCATAGATATCAGATTTAAAATAGTTTCCTAATAGCATGAATGTACAAAATTAGCAAGAAGGAAATCTTTAGTACCATATACTTCAATGAAAATAAAGCTTTTCCTCAACAATTATTTCACTATATCCAGATTATATTGTATTGTCAATTGACGTTTGTTAAAATTTGATAGGATCAAATGTCAGTGCTGACTACCACAAAACGAAAAATATAACTAAAAACAATGCGGTAATGAGTACATTTCAGCACTGTTTTTAGTGCTGGAATGAACTCATTACGATACTGAAATAGAGAGAATATATTTACGCTGCTTATGTTCGAAAATTTGTAACTCAAGTAGGATTAATTTAATCAATTTTATAAAGTGCAATGACTAGTGTGTCAACGGAATTTCTTCCTGCACTACTGATACTTGCGATCCTAAAAGTATGATATATTTGTCATAATTAATGAAATCGTCCTATTCAAGGGATGTAGAGTGGTAGCAACAAACTATTTATGATCTTTCAGTATATATTCCTAATGCTATTTGTTTTGTTTCACTTGTGTGCTTTTAGTCGTTCAAGTTGAGTCAGATAAGTGAATAATTATCTGGAAGTGTGGTTCTTTAATTGATATTATGCTGTAAGGAAATCATCTATTGAAAACAAATCTATCTAACGTGCGTTCAAAAAATTCGTGGTCAAGTAGGCTATGGAATTTTAAAACTTGCAATGTCTGAACTACGTTCAGACGCAGAATATTGACGTTCAAAATTCCATAGCCTACTTGCCCACGAATTTTTTTGAACGCACGTTATAACAGTCAAATGAAACCTGTTTTGAAAAGTGCTTTCTTCGCAAAAAGTCAGGTATTCACACCTCCTTTAGTAGAATATTAAACTAAAACAGACTACATAGTCTGTTTTAGTTTAATATTCTACTAAAGGAAGGTTTTGTTTAATTTGCAAATGTACAGGGTGATGCACTTATCTTGGCCACCCCAATTTTCTCCGGAACGGCCGAATATATTTTAATTCTGTAAACGCCGTTTTGTACAACTCAATGTTGACTTGGCTGGTGTCGCGACGCCGTTAATATTTTTTCCCAAGGACATACCTTTTTTATTATGTCATTCGAAAGATGATTTAATTCTGAATTTTATATCCCAAAACCATTTTTTCCCATTTTAAACCGTTACCGATCTACAGGGCGTTTTATGTTAATTCTATTCCATTTTTGCGCGATGTTCTGAGGAACGTCGCGTTATCATTTTGCCCAAATGTCTGTGATTTTCGATTTGTTTGCAGAAAATGGCAAATTTCACAAACATCCTTAGGTTTGTATTCTACAACTAATCACCAAGTATCAATTCGATCGGATTTGTATTGGTAGAAAACAAAATTATTACTCGGAAACTATTGGGCCGATTATGCCCATTAATGAAATTGTCGTTTTGGGATGTGCCACCTACCCTGAAAATTTTAACTAGCTCTTTCCGTTCTCAAGTTTTTGTGGCAATGGCCGGCCGGCCGGACAGAATCAAATTTGACCTCGAATTCTTCTTCGAGGAGTCAAACCCAATCGTTTGAGACTATTTACGGAAAAAAATTCCAAAATTACAGATATTTGGGCAAAATGATAACGCGATGTTCCCCAGAACATACGCGCAAAAATGGAATAGAATTAACATAAAACACCCTGTAGATCACTAACGGTTTGAAATGGGAAAACACGGTATTTGGAAATAAAATTTAGAATCGAATCGTCTTTCCAATGGCATAATAAAAAGGGTATGTTCCTGGGAAGAAAAAATTTACGGTGCCGCGACGCCAGCCATCTTTATTTTTTTCGCCGACTTCTACACGCATCTCAAGTTAACGATGACTTGCACAAAACGGCGTTTACAGAATTAAAAGATATTTGGCCGTTTCTGAGAGAATTGGGGTGACCAAGATAAGTGAATCACCCTGTATATCATGTTATGCATTCTAAATTAAAATGTCCTTTACATAATAATAAATGATATATCATTTACAGCCGGTTTCATAACCAATTTTAAAGTCTCTTTAATTTTAAAGCTTCCTTTAGTTGGACATTTTGGTTTCATAATAGATTTCAGCTTCCTAAAGTTGCTTTAAATTTAAAGATACAATTTCTTGACTTTAGCTGTTTTAAAGTATACATTAGCAATGACATTTTCGTTTCGTTGAGGTATTGACATTTGTCAATAAATATAATAATTATCCGATCCGGCGAATATTGTATTGAATTTTATCCAACAAACTTGGAAAAAATATAATGGAAAATTTTGACAACAACTTCTGCAAATTCTCCGATTTTATGCAACTGGTAATATGCTGATTACTGTGGCAGATTTCATTGGAGTTTCTAAAGCATCTGCGAGTCCTATAATTAAAAGAGTTTCCACGGCCATAGCTTCGCGAAGTGGAACATACAGGGTGAGTCTTTGACCACTTCATTAATTTCAACCAAAGATTTCTTTCATCAAATGAAACTCCCTTTTCATTTAACATTTTTCCAAATTCAGCTCAGGTAAAAAGATACAGGCTGTTGAAATTTTGAAAAAAAATCAGTTTTTATTTTGTAGCTTTGACATCCTTTTTCCGAATGAAATTAATGTTGGCGTAAAGATTCCTATAACTGTGATACATATTTTCCAAATATTAGTTATTTTCTACTTCTACTGGTTTTCTAGTTATGGACTCGTGGATTCATAAAACTTAACGAAATTAGCATAAAGAAAGCATATACAGTTTTTCTTGAGTCATTTCAAGAGTATTCCATCGTTTTAGAACATTATATTATCCTTCATCATTTCTCCTTAAACACACCGTTTTCGAGATATTCTTCATTGAATGTTTTAAAATGGAAAACTCCAGAAATTTCACTACTTTTATGGATCCGTCCCTGAGCGTTGGAATCCCGAATCAAGCTGTAAACCACGTTACCATGCCTTATTCTCATCCGCCAACAATGTCATAGATAATTTATATGCGGGAATGTATTAGCACATTGTGAAATCTCTAAACGCTTGTAACTTTTTACCTGAGCCTAATCTGGAAAAATGGTAAATGAAAAAAGTGTTTCATTTGATGAGAGGAATCTTTGGTTAAAATTAATGCAGTGGTCAAAGACTCACCCTGTATATAAAGATGACAGAAAGCAGTGCAGAAATGGAGGAATTAGCTAAAAGCTTTTATAGTTCAATGTTCACTATATCACACATATTAACCAAAACTCAACTAAATATCCAAACGAAAAAAAACTATCAAACGTATTACGAATGAGTTGACGTTAAATAGGTACAAAGATAGGTAGGTATCAATGTATCATAGAATCATATAAATATTGTAATTGCTGTCAATTTTGGTTCATATAAATCAGTATCAGTCATGCCAATTTCAAATACTTCGCTAAAAGGATACTTTATGTAAAGTCCCCTTGAAGTTACATTATGAAATTAATATTCTTTTAAGGTAGGCTTTAGCTTGAAGAGCCCTTTATCTAAAGTCTACTTTAGAGGTTTATTATGAAACTGGCTGTTAGTTGTAAACTGATAACATTTATCTGTGACCAAAATATGAAATTTCCTCTGAATCCATAATTATACGGTTAACGTTTCTTTCTTCAATAGATAAATTCTATCCTTGAAATATTCTACTTCTTTCTTTTATGGATAAGAATCCATATATCAGATACCAGGGCTCTTACATTGAGTCCTAACTCCTCTATTTTGCCGATATAATCAAAAATAATTTCCTCAGATTTGTCGCACTACAGACTGTAGTAGAAATTATCCAAGTAGCTGCTTCCAGTTATCATGTATTTATCTATCCATTAGCACTAATGCATTTTTTGCTGGAACGGTTTTTTTCCTTAGTCTGAAATAAAAATACTCGAACAAAATCCTGTGCAATAATAAATAACGGTTTCAGATACTGGCCAATAACATGTAATACTACTGTTTTATCATTTTCAGATCATAGTACAAATTAGCTTTAAACAATACTTCATCCATTGAAAGAACACACATCCTATCTACTTTGGTTTTCCCTTGCAATCTCCATTTAAGACTCCAGAAAACAAAATCATGTAATCCAGTCTTTCTTTAAATGTTTTCCGTAATTTCTTCTTAGAGTTGTCACTGAAGGGAAATTATAAGGTATAATCATGTTTCTATTGGCTTTTGGTCCAGAATAATTTAATGAAAGGGCATGTTGCATGAATTCATTTGTTAATCTCCTTCCTGTAACTTTTTGGCGCTCTAGTTCCTCGGAACTGAGTGCTTATCAATTTGCCCAATAGTCTGTAATTTTCGAATTTTTGGCTGAAAATGGTCTCAAACGATTTGGTTCGACTCACTGATCAAGAATCCGAGGTCGAAATCGATTCTGTCCGGCCGGCCCGGCAGGCCGGCCAGCCGTAGGCACGATTACTCTTGAACGAAAGGAGCTAGAGGATTTAAATTTGCAAGGTGTGTTTGGAGCGTAAATATCTCGGTAGCGTTCGTTTATGGGCAGAATCCATCGAGCGGTTTCGGAGTTTTGGCCAATTTTAGTAAAAATATTTTTTATGAATATTTCCGAAACCGATCACTCGATCTATTTGAAATTTAGCATCAAATTGTAGAATAATGACTTTCTTACGTACGTGAAGTTTTGTATTGACCACGCTACCGCAAAGTATCAAAAAAAAATTTTGAAAATTAAAATTTTTTTTTTTACAATAACTCTCGAACGGAATGAGCTAGGCAAATGAAATTGTGAGAGTCGGTTAGGGAGATGAATATCTCGGTTAAGTTCGTTATTGGGCAAAATAGGCCAGATGGTTTCGGAGTAACGAAAGAAAAATTTTTTTTTTAAGGAACAAATTTCAAATTCAATTTTTATTAGAGATGCAGTTTCACCATAAAAATCCATTGATATCATTTTCAACTCCAACAAGCTAATACTTTCGGAGATATGATTTTTCGAAATTTCAAGAACGAATCGTACTTCTATGTTTTCACAGAATGCTATAATTATTCTATCTAAGCTTTATTATATGCTCTGTGTTCATACTCGTAAATGTCATCCTGTTCTATAAGAGAGAGTCAAATTCATTTCAGCTATTTTAATTTGATTTCTTCCATGGTGCAGTTCTCATTCTCAGATTGCTCATTTAATCTTGATAAATAAACTATTATTTGAATTGAATTTCCTTTATGATGCAGTTCTATCATAAGAATACATTGATATAATTCTCAACTCTGAGAAACCAATACTTTCGTAGATATAATTTGTCTGTTTGAACTAGAGCGCCAGAAAGCTCCTGTCCACAGGGCTTGTTTATTGAGATCCATGATTATCTTGAGTATATTTCCAAAATTGTTTGGTAGATAGACATCTCATCCATACTGCATGTGCGCAATTCTTCGAAAGAGTATTCCAGCTTTAATTTTGCAAGATTTAATTCTTCATTCACAGGGCTGAAAATTAAAAATCTAGGAGATACTGTTTACAAAATTTCATTCACCAAGATACCCAACTAAATCTTTCTTGGTGTTCGTTGGGACAGATCCTTAGCAGTTTGTGTTTCTACACAAAATGGATACTGCAAATTCTGTCATTTAAATACAACAGCATCGAATCTTTCCTCATTATTGCTTCATCACTGTAGCTAATTTGTACTGGAGTATTCGTTCAAAATTATCTGGTTTGGAAACCTGAAAAATCTAATACTCTTGGAAGAGCTCCCAAGATAACCACGACTAACACAATTTTTAACGGAGGACTTGGTGCAAAGTTGTCGTTCTCCCTTATTTGTACAATAGTTCATGCAACAATTAAAGTACTAAAATAAACTTTCGCCAACAATATCTGTGTTTGTAGCGTATGTGCTAGAAATAAATTAAATTTGATTATTTGACAGTTGGTGTAGTTGAGGTTAAAGTTTGTTTTGAATTTGAAAGAGCGAGAATGCACTTCATTTCTCTCTGTCATTTTACTACGTCTTCATAGGTAGTAGATCTGAAGGTCAAACCTTCGTGCTTCCCGCCAAATGTCGATTGCACTATCTGGTAATCTGTGATATAACATTGAATATTCATAAAAGATGTCAGATAGTTTCTGTTTATACTTTTCCAAAGCGTTCGACAGGGTTATCCACATGATACTCCTTGACAAACTGAATAGGCTTGGCATAAATGGTGCATTGTATGAATGGTTTAACTCATTGCAGATAACTCGTAACAGATTGCAAGCGGTGAGGTACAATAATGTTTCCTCCTATTATATTCCCGTCCACTCAGGTGTTCCGCAAGGATCCCATTTTGGTCACTTACCTTTTGTTTTATTTATAAACTATATTAATTCGGTTTTTAAGGACAGTAAGTTATTTTTATTCGCTGATGATATAAAAATTTATACAAACATAAATAACTTGGATGATTAATTCAGGATGATCCCGACAGGTTGTCAACGTGGTGTGCGGTTAACTGAATATCTATGAACTATTCCAAGTGCAATGTTATTAGTTTTTATAGGAATAGAAAGCACGTACTGTCATGGTTTTCTGTGTATAACCTTTTGACAGTTCAAAATTAATAGTTGCCATGTTGATAGTATTATTTGAAATTACGCAGTAGTTCATGGATAAAGAAACCGGGGAAACGGGAAAATAATTGAATAATGAGTTGGAAATTATTTTGTTCAGGGGAAGTCATATTTTGGGAAGCAGAAGTTATAATTTTCATAAAAAGAAATAGAAAAAAAAATAAAGAGTGGAATGAACAGAAGAAAATTTGAATATAGAAAACAAGAATTGAAGAGAGTTGGTCATTGGTTGTTAGGAGGAAGAGAACGATTGGAAAAGGAAGTAGAAACAAATAGAATATATATTAATAGTTACTGAGAGATAGAACCTTTCCTGAAAACTTGATTATATTAAAAAATATATTTAATAAAGTTATTGAATTCATATCAATGGTATTTGTCATGGTTTTCTGTTTATAACCTTTTGACAGTTCAAAATTAATATCTAGTTGTCATGTTGATAATATTATTTGAAATTATGTAGTAGTTCATGGATAAAGAAACCGGTGGAAACGGGGAAATAATTGAATAAGGAGTTGGAAATTATTTTGGCGCCCAACGTGGAGCTAATGTCTTTAGCTGGTAAAGAAGTGGATAATGAAACCCAAGTTGAAGTTATGGAGATTACAAATGAAGATATCAGTACAAATAACTGAATAATACATTCGATGAAGAAAATTGATAAGATTGGAGATAAGATAGATGAACAAAGAAAAGAATTTTAAAGATTGGAGGAGAAATTGGAAAGAAAGGTACAAGAACAGAGTAGAAGAATTGATGATGCTGAAATGAATATACAACCGATACAGGGAAAATGTCGAATGATTATTAGTAAGGCAGTTGATTAATTTGAAAAATTAAAAACAAAATAAAGAATCTAATGAACACAGGAAAATTTGAATATAGAAAACAGGAAATAAGAAGGAATTGAAGAGAGTTGGTCATTGGCTGGAAGGAGGAAGAAAATGATTGGGAAAGGGAG
Organism: Halyzia sedecimguttata; assembly: GCA_937662695.2. Classification (NCBI taxonomy): domain Eukaryota; kingdom Metazoa; phylum Arthropoda; class Insecta; order Coleoptera; family Coccinellidae; genus Halyzia; species Halyzia sedecimguttata. The sequence goes on from OW569415.2 coordinate 18,180,218, forward strand.
TAGAAACAAATAGCATATATATTAATTGTTACTGAGAGATAGAATCTACCCTGAAAAGTTGATAATATTAAAAAATATTTTTAATAAAGTTATAGAATTAATTTCAGTACATTTTGATTATGATATAAATTATGAGAAGCTTGAGAGAGTCGAGGAAGTTAAGGATCTTGGAATCACGTTGGATTCGGAGCTGAAGTTTAACTCACACTTGAATAATATAAGAGTGAGTGATTTTAGGGTTCTTGGTTTCATCTAGCGTAATTGCAGTGATTTTTTCGTTCAGACATTCAGAACGTTTAATTTTCATTAGTTAGAGGTATGGTTCGATAATTTGGTCTCCAATGACTTTATCTGGTTTATATTTGTTGGAGTGGATTCATTCGGATAGTTACTTTCAAGCAGGGTATTCGTATGACACAGATTGATTATGCAGGAATGAGATTATCTCTAAATTTGGAGTCACTCAAGAGAAGGAGATTGGTTGCTGATGTTATTTTTTTGTATAAATTGATTAATAGATCAGTTTATTCTCCTCCATTATTGGAAAGACTATACTTTCAGTCAGGAGAACAAGAAATACTCATTTCTTTGTTTCAGAAATACCGAGAACTTGCAGTTTTAAATAATAATTCTTCTGTTGCCCTGGGCTGTCTTGGAGTAGATTTAAGAATAATCTATTTGATTTGTTAGGGAGTGAATTATCAGGCTCGATTATCTAGCTAGAGGCTGAATGTAATGTTGACACCATTTTCTCTCATCTTTGTTTCGTTGACCCCGTTTAATTTATTCATATCATGAGTGTAAACAAATAAATACTTCATTCACCAAGGTGGGGAGCCTAATATAGACTCATCGCTAGAGACGTTTTAAATGGGAATTTTGGAACTGACCGGATCGGCCATGGCGGGCCTTAAGCCTTAATAACAGGCCTTCAAGATAATATGGTTTGAATCATTAAGATTATTAATATCTGGGATGATCTAAAATTCCGAGTGCATTTTTCTGTAATAAAAACTCGAGGTTAGCTTCTTAGAAGAATACAAGAATTAAGCATGGAAATGATGAACAATCCCGATGTAGTTCGAAAAACACGGTTCTAAATATTTCAAAACAAGCAACTAAATGTATATAGGTACACCAAAATTGAGAAGATATTGATAGTCAACTATCGGTGAGTCTTTAATTTCTTAGAAACCTCATTTTGACTTCGAAATTGAAGTAGTCAATTCGTCATCGCAATGACTGGTAGTGATATTTTCGAATATGATAACGGATTTTGGGAATTTCGATATCCAAGGTGTGGCGCCGAGGTTAGAATTACTCCATAATTTTTTGTCAATCTATTTCTTCATCATTGAGAAAAAACCAGTTTTCACCCAGAACTGGGTAAATTTGAAAACCATGCTGTATACATGAGAATGTTTTGAATACATTCCAGATTATACGTTGAAAATAATAAAGCTCAATTTAAGTGAGCCTTACATGCCCATTTATGCTCATGCATGCATTTGAATAAGAATACGAGTATAATATAGAAATATATTATGTAGAGGTAATACAGAAAATTCTGTACTATTTAATATATATTATATATCAATATACAGGGTGAGTCTTTGACCACTGCATTAATTTTAACCAAAGATTCCTCTCATCAAATGAAACACTTTTTTCATTTATCATTTTTCCAGATTCGGCTCAGGTAAAAAGTTACAACCGCTTAAAGATTTCACAATGTGCTTATACACTCCCGCATATAAATTATCTATGACATTGTTGGCGGACGAGAATAAGGAATGGTAACGTGGTTTACAGCTTGATTCGAAATTCCAACGCTCAGGGACGGATCCATAAAAGTAGTGAAATTTCTGGAGTTTTCCATTAAAAAACATTCAATGAAGAATATCTCGAAAACGGTGCGTTTAAGGAGAAATGATGAAGAATAATATATTGTTCTAAAACGATGGAATATTCTTGAAATGACTCAAAAAAAACTTTATATGCTTTCTTTATGCTAATTTCGTTTAGTTTTATGAATCCACGAGTCCATAACTAGAAAACCAGTAGAAGTAGAAAATAACTAATGTTTGGAAAATACGTTTCATAGTTATAGGAAACTTTACGCCAACATTCATTTCATTCGAAAAAAGGATGTCAAAGCTACAAAATAAAAACTGATTTTTTTCCAAAATTTCAACAACCTGTATCTTTTTACCTGAGCTGAATTTGGAAAAATGTTAAATGAAAAAAGTGTTTCATTTGATGAGAGGAATCTTTGGTTAAAATTAATGCAGTGGTCAAAGACTCACCCTGTATATAAAAATTGGTTCAAGCCCTGTGTACAGGAGCTTTCTGGCGCTCTTGTACAAACAGACATATCTCTGAAAGTATTGATTTCTCAGAGTTGAGAATTATATCAATGTATTCTTATGATAGAATTGCATCATAAATGAAAAATTCAAATTCAAATAAAAATTTTATTTATCAAGATTAAATGAGCAATCTGAGAATGAAAACTGCACCATGGAAGAAATCAAATTGAAAAAGCTAAAATAAATTTGAGTCTCTCTTATAGGACGGGATGACATATACGAGTATGAACACAGATCATATAATAAATCATAGATAGAATAATTATATCATTCTGTGAAAACATAGAAGTACGATTCATTATTGAAATTTCGAACAATCATATCTCCGAAAGTATTAGCTTGTTGGAGTTGAAAATGATATCGATGGATTTTTATCGTGAAACTGCATCTTAAAAAAAATTATTTTGAAATTTTTAATTTAAAAAAAAATTGTTTTCGTTACTCCGAAACTATCTGGTCTATTTTGCCCGATAGCGAACTTAACCGAGATATTTATCTCTCTAACCTACTCTGAAAATTTCAACTGCGTAGCTCATTCCGTTCCTGAATTATTGTAGAAACAAAATTTAAAAATTTTCAATTTTTTTTTTGAAACTTTACGGTAACCCGATCAATACAAAACTTTGTATGCGTCTAAAGGTTATGGTTCTACAATTTGATGCTAAATTTCAGATAGATCGAGGGATCGGTTTCGGAAATATTCATAAAAAATGTTTTTACTAAAAACGGCCATAACCCCGAAACCGCTTGATGGATTTTGCTGGTTAACGAAATCGCCCGAGATATTTACGCTCCAAACCTACCCTGCAAATTTCAATCCTCTAACTATTTTCGTTCGAGAGTTATCGTGTTAACGGACGGATGGCCGGACAGCTAGCCGGACAGAATCGATTTCAACCACGGATTCTTGATCAGTGAGTCAAACCAAATCGTTTGATACCATTTTCAGCCAAAAATTCGAAAATTACAGACATCTGGGCAAATTGATAAGCACTCTGTTCCCAGGAACAAGATCGCCAAAAATTAATCCCTATATTCCTTGGTCGTGAACGGCTGGACCGATTTCAATATTTTTTTTGTTGTGTTTGTTATTGTCAGGAGAAGGTTCATATGACAGAAAAAAAAATTGCGCTGAAAATTATAAAATTTAAGAATCTTTATTTAAGAAAACTTAACAATCATATAATATTATTTCTTGTCTAACCTTAGCGCTTTGGACCACAAACAAAGCATTAACTAAATAGGTACCTTGAATGGATTCTCATAATGTATTTGTCCGAAATTTTCATACATGGTGTTTTTTTTTAACGTCAATTGTAACTTGCTGTTTTTCACGCCAATCGTACAATTTCATTCAATTGTGTTGAAAATTATACTTTCGAGGCATACATCATTGAAAATAAACCATTACTATACAGGTTGTTCTTTATAGCAGGGCACAATTGTACGCGATTGAATTGATTTGTGTCACAAACAAAGCATTAACTAAATAGGTACTTTGGATGGATTCTCATAATGTAACAATTTTGTTTTTCCTTTGATGTATGGACATGGCGCATGGACAATAATATGTCGCGTGTTCGCGCGTCGGAAAACCGTCATCTTTGTTTATATACGCACCACAAGTCAAAACAAAAAATATAGTTTATCAGAAAGCTTTAAATTGATTAAGATACTGTATCATAACTGTGTGTGTCTGTCAAAAACAAATTGAAACCTTATAAATAGCCAGTATTTCAGGAAAACTATGTTTTGTAAGTAAGCAACATAATGTGCAATTAATCGAAATAATAATAAAAGTTCATTCATACCGAGCATTTTTTTTATTTACTTAGGCGTTGCGAAGTTCGCCGGGCCAGCTAGTGTATTCATAAATAAATAAATCAAATCCTACCATTCTTCTGACATTGAATGCGATCTTTTGTAATATATACAAATAATTAATATAATTTAATTTACACTTCCTCTCACATTGATATCTCCTCCTGTTTCAATGAATTTCCTTATTTGGCCTCATTATGTCTGAGCGAGATAAAATTGTTGTTCCTAACATATAGGGGTTTACATTTATAACTGACTAAACAAATTCGGTTGATGCAGGAAATCTCATTATAGAACGCTTTGTAGTTATAAATGCTCACTTTATTGGAGCAAAGATGAAAAATAAATCATTTAAGCTGGAGAATATAGACACTCTGATGGTTGATTTACAAACAGTAAGTAACTACTCTATAATATTTCATCATGATTATATTATTCTTTTAATTTAGTAACAGTGAAATGACACTAAACTTTGTCGCTTGCCAGATTCAGCCAAATCGACTCTAGCGCCTTCATGTAGAACAAGATTTGGCAATTCTAGTTCCGTTTTTCGGACGAAAATATTGAAGGGTATTAGTAGGGAGTGTTGACAACTCTTTGCGTCTTGGGACAAACCATGATCCTGCATCCATACAATACTGATTTCGCATCAAAACCCACGTCCGTATACGGACGAAGACTATGTAGAAAATTCGGGTAGCAATACACAAATTCACAGAAATATTCAAATTGGTCGAAATCATGGTAATTCACGAATATCAAAGTGCGAATTATTACCGAGTTCTCGCACTGTTCAGCCATTTCGTAAATTGAGATGTAGTATTCCTATACACTTATTTCTGCGTCCACGACATTGCTTTGGTCTAGAAAGGCTTGTTTTTTCTGTTTTTATCCATTTGCAGAGAAATATAAGAGCTCGATATCCAAGAATACAAAGGAGGCCATGTTAGGTGCCTATTAATGCACCGTTGATTTTAAACAGTGCTTTTCATAGCTCATAATTCAGATGTAGAAGTGTACATTTGAGGGAATAACTTCTGGAACTGGGTATTTGAAACCATATTCCTGATTGAAGTAGAATTACTTTGTAATTGAACTGAATCAAATGCAAATGACTAGTACTATTATTCTAGATTAATTGCTTAACCATTTCATATTCAGAAGTTTTGGATATGACATAAGAATATTCAGTAAGGCTTGTTTCACATGCATACGGTTCCATTCGGTTATGTTCGTTTTCAGTTTCCATTCGTTCGCTGGCGTCAAGTGTGAAACGGTGGTTCGGTTCAGATTCGGTACCGAATAGAAACCGTACAGCACCGAATACTCCCTCGACACGAATAGGTTTCAATCAGGTTTGGATTCGTGTGTAGGGAATAAAGATCAACCGGGGCGTTCACACAAACACGGTTTAGTTTCGGTTTTAACAATAAATTAATAAATATTTACATTTGTTTTCTGCCTCGTTCTGTGGTTTTACCCTCAAATCGAGAAGATATCTTTCAATATTTCCCAAATTGTTGAAATATAGATACATTAACATAAATACATATTTTCGGGGTGTTGCTTTCTCAGTATTCATGAGAAAATGATAGTTTACCAAATGTGGATCGACTAATTTCTGCTGTAAATCTAAACCAGTACTGTGGGACAAAATTTCCGAAAAATATAAAGATACATTAAAGACGTGGGAAGCATGTAAAGATGTTTGTGTTCAAATTTTGAATAACTTGGATCAATCTAACGTCGCAAAAAAAAAAGGAATTGTTATTGAGCCTGTATTTCGGAAGACATAACATAAAACCTAATATGAACCGTATTATGTGTGAAAGGGCTTCATTCGTTTACGGTTAAAACTGAAAAAGAACCGAACCGAACGGTGAAAGTAATATCCCAAGAACAATGATAATTATTATACAAAATGTTATAACAGATTAGTTAGACTAACTGGTTACTTGGAAACAGAGCGACGCCACAGGAGGAAGTCTGTTTTCTCAAAGCAAGACGCTTGAGAAAGTTGTTATAAAATTTTTGATAATTTATCAATGTTCGAGGGTTATTCGATAAGAAAATTTTACATAATTGTAAGAAAACAACAAATTAAGAAGTTTTATTTTGCTGTGGACGATATTATACTCAAAATTCAACGTCAAATTCGAATATGCAAAAATATACATAACATCATACGAGAAAATCTAAAGTAACGTCTATTTCCGGTTAAACCGGAAGTCATAGACCCACCTTGCTAATCTCAGTCGATGGCAAACAACCGGTTGTAGCAATGTACAAAATTTCAATCCGATATCTTGAAAAATTAAGATTTTTTGGGTGTTTCATTCTGCCTCCAAATGCTGCCGTTCTCCGTACTACTTCAAACGTTGACTACAGTTAAGTGGTCTGCCATCAAAAGAAGCACTAATCGTGGACGATATGTCCGAAGGTTCGAATGCAACGATATAGTGTAAAATTATAAACAGGTCTACCTTACTCTCCAGTCTATTGGTCAGCGATTTGCCGCGTAGTAGCAAAACACTCGTGTAGGGCTAGTTGTCTGAAGCGCTTATCTGGATGCTCAGTTCTCCTTCTTCTTAGAGTGCCACTTCATCTCTCAAGATCGGCGATCATCATGGCACTTTGAATTTTGTTGACGACAGCATGGAACAGTCCTCTGGTGCTCCTTCCAAACCATCCTCGCAGGTTAGCCAGCCAGGACGTTCTTCTCCTGCCAGGACCTCGTCTACCCTCGATGCGGCCCTGAATGATGAGTTGCAGTAGGTGGTATTTCTCGTTTCGCATCACGTGACCAAAGTATAAAAGTTTCTTTTCTTGACGGAATACATAAGAGTTCTTTCTGTGTTCATTCCCGTGAGGACTTCTGCATTTGTGACGTGGTCCCTCCAGGATATTTTTAGAATTCGGTGGTAGATCCATATTTCGAAAGCGGTGATTTTCTCCTCAAGTCTATGGGTAAGAGTCCATCCTTCCCTTCCGTATAGTATGATAGGGAAAACATAACACTTCACCATCCTCAGTCGCAACTCCAGGGAGAGAGTTCTGCTGATAAACATTTTTTTCATCTTTGTGAAGACACCTCGGGCTTGTTCAATGCGGCTGCGTATCTCTTGTTCCATGGCCCATTGTTCGTTCGTTAGACATCCCAAGTATTTGAAGTGTTCAAGTTGCTCTACATCTTCTCCATTAAGGCTGAGGCTTACTGGCAAACGGTCCCTCTTGGAGATCACCATGAACTTGGTCTTCTTTTCATTGGTCCTTATATCAGAATTTTCGCTGGCCTAGTTGACCCTGTCCAATAGCACTTGAAGTTCGTCTGCAGTAGTGGTAGTAAGGACTGTGTCATCTGCGTATCTATTATTATTTATTAACCGTCTATTAATGGATATGTCTTCAGCAACATCATTTAGCACCTCAGCCATTATTTTCTCAGTATAGAGATTGAAGAGGGTTGTAGAAAGTACACACCCTTGACATTGATGCTACCTGTTGCCAGTATAAGCTCGCTATCGCTCGAACGTTGCTGCCATCTACTCCAGTGCTAATTAAAGTTTCTAGCATCTTAGTAAGCTGCACTTTATCAAAGGCTTTTTCAAAATGAATTAAGCATGCGTAAACATCTCTATTGATGTCGAGACATCTCTGAACAAGCACTAGCAGTCCAAATAAGGCACCCCGTGTACCAAAGCCGCTCCGAAATCCAAGTTGCTCGGCTGATATGTTAGGCTGCTCGCATACCAGGACTACGAGACCGCAACGTGACCGCGACTTCCTGTCGCTTAGATGTCGCGACACGAGGTAAGTCATAAAAGTGCCCACAGCAAAGATACGGCGATGCGACGCAAATTCCTCGTTGAAATGTATCGTTGTGACCTCGTGGTGTTGGTATACGAGTGGCCTTAGTGTTGCACTGCATATAAATCCACATCAGAATAATCTTCAGGTAAGCCTTTAGGACATGACTCATCAGGCTTATTTTACAGAAATCGGCGCATGTTTTGGCATTCTTTTTCTTTGGCAACGCTATGAAAAATAACTTCAACCAATCTGCAGGTAATTATCCCCTTGCGTAGACCATGTCATAAAACTTCGTGAGCAACATGATCCCATCCTCTTCCAGCAGCTTGAGCCCCTCTGCATACAAGTTGTCCGGACCAGCCGCCTTTCCGTGTTATTCAGTTGCTTAATTGCGTAACGCTCCTCGTCTGGGAAAAATTCCGGACCTGGCTCAGCATTCTCGAACCCATGAGTATCACATCGGACGTCATCGAAAAGCTTCTCTATGTAGTTTTCTCAGAGTCTCTTTCTTTCTTCAAATTCCATCACGGGAGTACTGTCTCTATCACACAATGTTGAGACTTGTTTCCCTTTAATAGTCGAGCTCATCTCCCTTATTTTCTTCTGTAAATTGAAAGTATCATGACGACTGTCCAGCATCTCAATTTCTCGACACAGCTCCTCTTCCCTTTTTCTTTTTGCCCGTTTTGCCATTTGTTGGTGTAGTGCTCGATATCTGATATGATCTATACTTTTCCATCTTCCTCTCTCATGCATTAATTCTATGATTTCTTCCGTTATCCAAACTTTGTGCTGATTTCTTTCTACCGACGCTCAGTACGCCTCGGTATTGTACTCCTAGTACAAATAACATGCAGCCAATTTCGGGATAGGGCAATCCAATACCTCGATAAGCAACAATTCTAGCCTTTTCAAATTCGCTAACTTGGCGATAATTTAGAAGTCGAGGAGTTTTGTAGACCTGATTTTAAATACTAATAAAATGGAGTTGGCACTCCCCGTTAAAGAAAGATTAGCAAACCCCAAACGCCGGTGACGGAGTAAATGTTTCAATTACGTCTTTTAAAGTGTACACAAGTCAGGTTCTGTTATACGCAAAGTTTTATTACATAAAGCACGTTAAATCACATGGAAAATGTTGTAGAACACTCTGTTATTTAACTTTCTTCTTTAATTTTCTCTAACAATTTATAATACTTAGTTATTTACCACGTTTTGTTAGATAGTGTGGACCCGGCTTTAGAGTTTGAAAACATGAATCTCGAGTTCGGTATTTTGGAGATCTAGATATGATTTTAAGTGTTTCGAAGATATTCGATAGCCGAAATAGAAATATTAACTTCCTGAATGGCCATGATTGGCTCAAATTAAGAAATAAGACTACTTTCAAATCTGAATCTCTCAAAAAATTGAAGGTGCACCTTACACGGTCAATATTATTGAAGCTATATTATTGACTGAAAATTTGACGAAATGCGGTATCTCTCACACGGGTCAATAATATTGCTTCAATATTATTCAGGAAATAGCTTCGAGTGGAGAAGCATCTACCGGAGTACTTTCTCCGTGATTGCGAGTGACATGGTAATGAGAGTAGCATTGATCATTAGGTGTTTGTTGATCCACAACGAATGTCATTGCATCGAAATAGTATAAATTGGATTCATACACATCATCCCTTCCTGATAGAGATTTATTTTTTAATCTTCCTGAAGTTCATCTGCAGAGAATTGAACTTGTTTTTCACTTCGTCCACCGTGGGACCGTAGGGATATTTCTCCTTATTAACCTCCAGTAATTGTTCCATTGATTGTGTTTCTTGTCCCTATACATGCATTCCACCGACTTGAATTTCCACAGAACTAGCAGGTATTCGTACAACTGAACCGATACAAAAATAAATTATGAGATAATATTTGAAGAGGTACTTTTTAAAATCGTTCATTCCATTGTCTTAAGGATTTCATCGTATTGAGAATGACAATGGTCTATCCGTTTATACGTTCCCAAAAGTAGATTCATGACAGCTGACTATGCCTTCCAAAGAATAGTAAACTGATCTCATCAAAACACGACTATTCCGGTAATATAAATAGAGCATCAAAATATGTGTAAACCTGATATTATAGTAAATACTTCATATTTGGCGCTTTTATTCCTCGGAACAGAGTGCTTATCAATTTGCCCAAATGTCTGTAATTTTCTAATTTTTGGCTGAAAATGGTATCAAACGATCTGGTTCGACTCACTGATCAAGAATCCGTGGTCGAAATCGATTCTGTCCGGCCGTCCGTTAACACGATAACTCTCGAACGAAAGGAGTTTGAGGATTGAAAATTGCATGGTGGGTTTGGACTGTAAATATTTCGGACGAGTTCGTTAACGGACAATCGGTTTCGGAGTTATGACCTTTTTCAGTAAAAAAAATTTAGCATCAAATTGTAGAATCATGACCTTTAGACGCATGTGAAATTTTGTATTGATCGGGTTACCGTAAAGTGTCAAAAAAAAATTGAAAATTTTTTAATTTTGTTTCTACAATAACTCTCGAACGGAATGAGCTAGGTAGTTGCAATTTTCTGAGTAGGTTAGGGAAATAAATATCTCAGTTGAGTTCGCTATTGGGCAATATAGGCCAGATGGTTTCGGAGTAACGAAAAAAAATATTTTTTTTTACCTACAAATTCTAAAAAATTTTTTTTTAAGATGCATTTTCACCATAAAAATCCATTGATATCATTTTGAACTCCAACAAGCTAATACTTTCGGAGATATGATTTTTCGAAATTTCAATAATGCATCGTACATCTATGTTTTCACAGAATGCTATAATTATTCTATCTATGATGTATTAAATGATCTGTGTTCATACTTGTACATGTCACCCTGTTCTACAGTATGGTGCAATTAAAAGGAATAAATTCGTTATTTCGTAAACCGGCGACTTTAAGGAAAAATCCCGAAACCCGTCGATTTTTATTCTTAAACAGGCTATTCGTTAGGAAACCATTTTATTTTTGACGTCATTTTATTTTTGACGTCATATTAAATGGACGGTGTTATGCAACAACCGTTTAAACCACAAACTCTGAGAAATTAATGTTTTTGTTGAAAAACGTTCAATAAGAGATAAAGAACAATACGCAAAAATGATCTAACTGCTAACCCATAGACAAGATTCTTGTCTATGGGTTAGCAGTTAGATCATTTTTGCGTATTGTTTTTCAACAAAAACATTAATTTCTCAGAGTTTGTGGTTTAAACGGTTGTTGCATAACACCGTCCAAATAATAATAATAAAATTTTATTAATTTTTCAAACAAATACAAAAATCAATTTTTGTACATTATTGATATGGCTGAATAGGTATTTAAAAGACCTTTCAAATAATGTATTACAACACCCACCTTTCCATCTGAAAATTTTAGCGATGACTTCATCACGCTCACATAGATGTCGTCAAAAATAAAAAGGTATCCTTACGAATAGCCCGTTTAAAAATAAAAATCGACGGGTTTCAGGATTTTTCCTTGAAGTCGCCGGTTTACGAAATAACGAATTCATTCCTTTCATTTGCACCATACTGTATAAGAGAGAGTCCAATTCATTTCAGCTATTTTAATTTGATTTCTTCCATGGTGCAGTTCTCATTCTCAGATTGCTCATTTAATCTTGATAAATAAACTATTATTTGAATGGAATTTCCTTTATGATGCAGTTCTATCATAAGAATACATTGATATAATTCTCAACTCTGAGAAACCAATACTTTCGGAGATATAATTTGTCTGTTTGAACAAGAGTGTCAGAAAGCTCCTGTCCACAGGGCTTGAACCAATTTTTTTCTTCTTTCGTATGAAAATAAAATAATATGATATTTTACGCCACCAGCTTGTTTACATCTGTGTCTAATAACAAAGACACATACCAAAAATTATAGTATTCATCGAAGCATAATTATTTCACTATTGCCGCATCAAAACAAGTATATACCTCCACTATTAAATGTATATAAAACAATGTATCTTAGTTAATTTCTGGAAAAATAGCATTCATGGAATGATCGTGTTCCGAGCAGTAGGTACCTTCTTATTTAAAATGGTTTAATTTAATTTTGGATCATGAAATTAAAAAGGGGTACAACATATAACTCTATAGGTATATTTTAAAATTAAGCCAAATTCGTTTCCTCGAATTCATATTTGTCTCCATCTTGAAACAAATGTAAATTTCGATGTGTGCGGTTTCGAGTCTGGCGATGCACTGATAGAAATATTGAAGCCCCCACACAACAATATTCATATTGAAGCCGCGTCAATATTATTGACAGTATAATAGTCCCCACAAGTCCAGTATATTGTTGAATCTCGATATGGCGCCAATATTATTGGCCGTGTAAGGTGCCCTTAGGAGAACTATAGAGGAATATATTGTGTCAATAATATTGGGCGACAGAATATTGAGGGCGATCCAGATACAGTTGATTTTTATTAAAATGTGTGGCAGCAATATGAATATTGTTGTGTGAGGGATTACTTCAATACATAAGTGCACCTTACACGGTCAAAATTATTGACTCAATATTTGCGAAAAGTGGCAGCCCTCACACGGGTCAATAATATTGCTTCAATATAGCCACCATTCACTGTTGGGTCAAAAATTAATAGTGCTGTGCCAAAGAGGGTAGGGGCACAGTAACAAAGCCTACACAGAACACGAGTGAGTCCCCTTACTCGCTCAATATCTTCCAGAGCTAATGAAAGATCTTCTTTGGGAAGCCCTAGGAGGATTAGTGTAATAAAATAAATAAATATTTTTCAGTTAGCAACAAGCTTCGGGCGACGATGCATCTACCGGAGTAATTTATCCGTGATTGCGAGTGACATCGTAATAGCATTGATCTTCAATGGTATTAATTGAATCATTAGGTTTTTGTTGATTCACAAGGAATGTCATTGCATCAACATACTATAAGTTGGATTCATACACATCATCCGTTCGTGCTAGAGATCTTTAACTTTTTTTTAAATTACTTCCTGAAGTTCATTTGCAGAGAATTGAACTTGTTTTTCACTTCGTCCATCGTGGAAGCCTGGAGTTGTTCCTCTTCATTAACCTCCAGTAATTGTTCTATTTCTTGTGCATTTTGTCCCTATCCTTGCATTCCACCGACTTGACATTTCACAGAACTAGCAGGTACTCGCAAAGCTGAACCGATACAATAATAAAATATGAGGTAATATTTGAGGCTAGTTCAGCGGAAAGTCAAGTCGGTGGAATGCATGGATAGGGACAAAAAGTACAAGCAATGAAACAATCACTGGAGGAGGTTCATAAAGAGAAACATCCCTTCGGTCCCACGGTGGACTAAGTGAAAAACTAGTTGAATTCTCTGCAAATGAACTTGATTGTTGAGGTACACTCATTGAAACAAATGACCTTTCATCCAGCCCTACTACCGACAAAGACAGTCGATTCAGCAGAATTCACGTTCGACGAATCAGGAGTAAGTGGGCGTGAACCTTCGGTGCAGTGAACTTTCAATGCAATGATTCCTCGATGGATTGAGTCCTACTCGGAGAAATTACTTCGGTAGATGCATCTCCACTGGAAGCTACCAGGGCTTACCGCTTTTCGCCAAATATTAAGTTAACAATATTGCTTCAATAATATCAACTGTATAAGGTGCACTTCAGTCGCCATATGATACGATTTCAATATTTGTGCAGCATTTAAAATTTCCGAAACATAACTACGTATACGTAGTTATGTTTCGGTGGACTATAGCCCACCATTCAAATCGGATTATTTAAATAGCTCGTTTGGTCGGTGAAATTATTAAGTTACGATGAAAAAGATTCGTGTATTTATAATACTAAATCTGGGCGAATTTTTGCGCATCTATTCCGAGAAACCTCATTTGAATTGACGTGACTGCGATCGTATAGTAAAGATAGAAATAAAATGTCTATGATTATGACACTTTGATATGTCAAGAAATTGTATCGCGAATCTATAAAAGTCAAAAAATATATCTTTTAAAAATTTTTGCAGATTTTCACAATTACGGAACCAAACATGATGATGTTTTATGTATTCCGTGTCATAACATCACTTAGTATGCTCAATCACTGGCATACATTAGAAACAAAATTTATGATAATCTATCTATAAAAATGAGTGAAAAGAAGACTCAAAATCGAAATAAAGACCCTATTAATGCTATTTTAGTGCCGAAGAGTTCTTAACTGACCTACCATTTCTATTTTGCCGGCTCTGTAACTTTAGAATTTCCAGCCGAAAATGATTTCAGGGTTTGTTTCGATTAGGTTTGGAGTCCAAATGCGCCGACTAAGTTCGTTTGGACAAAATCCACCGAGTGGTTTCTGAGTTATAGCCATCTAAAATATTGTTTTTCCAATTATACACATTACAAATTTTCTTTTTATTTCCTCAATAAATAACTCAAAAGATACAGATCCTATGAAAGTGAAACTTGGTAATTAGTTGTAGAACACCAACCCACACATTTTTACAATTTCATGGGGATCGTATAACTACAAATGAAAATAAAAAAATTTCTTCAAAATTTTTATCTTTCAGAAACTATGTGTCAAATTACGTTGAACTTCCGCACAAACCTTCAACCGGCATTTAATTCCCCAATATATCCAAAACTACAGAAGCGATCGAATTGAAATCTAGTACCTGGTTGAAAAAAGACGGCTTGAAGCTTCATGCAGTATTTTGTGAGAGTGTGTGAGGCGTGAATAGACAAAAGAACATGCTCGCAAAGGCTCCCGAGTACACGTCAGTGCTTTTTGAGAATTTATTATATGCCGATTTAAAATTTTGATTTCTTCATATGACAGATCTAGGATATCCTTCAAGTAATGTACGGTGGTATACTACATTCACTTTTATGAAGTCTCCCGGTTGACCATGATTTAGGTCTATCACGTTTTTGTAACTAAAGCAGAGGCAGGTTGGCACTGCTGAAATATCGTCAAGGTCAAAACAATTCGCCGAGGCGTTGCCAATATCTACTCTCAAAAGTCTCAAACTTAACATAATCATAACATTAAAATCTGCAACAGGAAAACTTCATTCTGAACGTGATGAACTTTCGAATGAAATTACTTAGTTACCTATCATTATATTATATATATAGGTATAAGAATGACTCGGGTATCGTAGTACTACTACATTTTGAAACTGGTGTATTTCAAGTTGTGCAACAAGGTATTTAAATTTCTTCTTGAGAAAAGTGGGGAATTCCATAGGTACGTCTGTTCGTGTAGAAGTTTTCCTGCCGAGTTATTCAGATACTTTTATTCTTTTTTCAAATGAACTATCACAAAGTAACGGACTACTCTATCCATTATTTTTCAATAAAATTTCAACACTTGATTATTGATTTCCATAGAAGAAAATAGCATAATTGAATCTTCCAACCAGTTTATATACGTGAAATATTTTCAGTAACAACAGAGCAAAAATTTTATTCTATAGTTGCCAGGACTGTGGAATTATTGAATTCACATAAAATCTTCTCAAATTCATTATTTTTCCGATGTAAATTCACATTGTGAAAATACGTAATTACTACCACTTCTATGCGGTGCGCCTTACTACAAGGAAGACTCATTGCACAGACACTCTACTGCATCGAACTTTACTGCATCGACGAAGCAATCCATCGAACAACCGCCCACTAGCTAGTTAGTGTTCTGTGCTTTATCCTGATTGGCCGAACGTGAAAACCCCTTTATGGATCGTCTTCGTCGGTAGTTTCGCTGGATGAGAGGTAATTTGTTTCAAAGAGTGTACGTCAACAGACCGTAATCGGTCTAACCTAAAATTTGAAAGGTGCAGAAATTTGTCAAGAAGAAAACATCCTTTTGTGATATTGCTAATGAAAATATCACGATCTATTTATTGGAAGTATTATAAAAGATACCATGGTAGGTAAAACTTTCGCACATGGCCAGTGAACCTATTTTGATGTTGTGTGCTGCCTAACACACAGTAAGGGGCTAATGAAAACTGAAGGTTGGAGTCCGGTATTCATGCAAACATACCTAAGGTATGATTATATATATCATATGAATATCCAGATTGAATTCAACGCTCAAAGATTTTGATTTATTTGAAATTATGAAATTTGAAATTGAGTTCATTTGAAGCTTCAATTTCTACGTAATTTCAGTTCTAGAAATATGAATTATTAAATGCATATATATATATATATATATATATATATATATTATTGAATATTGAATATAAATTGAAAATTTCACTTATTGCGTCGAAAATGTAGTATCTGGCCAGTGACCGATTTTCTTCATACTTGTTTCTGAGATGCATTTTGGCATAACAAATCGATCCCTGTTTGTTTTCATTTCAGGAACCTCCGCGAGTTCGATGCAGTAGAGCGTCTATGCATTAGGTTTTCGATGTGGTGCACCCTACTTCTTCTATGTAGAGCGGACAACGTTGCGTAGTTATCTGACAGGAAAATGACTATAACCTAACATTTTCAAAGTATATATGGTGAAATGTGTCAAATTTTCATGGCCAACCGCGAGACTTTATAAAAGTGAATGGAGTATACAAGTGGATTATATTGATCATATTATATATTATAGTAAACGAGCGCGCTAAAGCTTCTTTTTCAGCTACTGCCATGCTCTCGGCTTGGTTTTTTCAATATCCGTGACTCCACAAATCGAATTTGTTACCTAAGCAGCTGTACCAAATTCTTAGGAGTGCATCGTGCAAATCAAAGTAGGTATACTCTGTGGAAATAAACAAATTTTCTGAAAAAATATATTGTTCTTATTTTTTCACACTTACGTTATGCAGGGTGTTCCTGAATTTGAGATACAAACGGAGAGGTGTGATTACTTGGATGATATCAAGAATAAAAATTTCATAAATATGGGCCGGCAAATGCGTCGAGGAATGGGTGTTGAAGTTTAAAATTTTCAACGATTTTTCCTCATAGTATCTGTACTTCTCAACATATTCAGCTGAAATCTGGCGAAATAATTTAAAGTTAGGGTTAACATCATCTGGCATGTCAACTGCTCGTGAAAATCTACAGGATAATTTTTGGCGCTCTTGTTCCTCGGAACAGAGTGCTTATCAATTTGCCCAAATGTCTGTAATATTCGAATTTTTTGATGAAAATGGTATTGAACGATTTGGTTCAAATTGATTCTGTCCGGCCGGCCCTCCGTTAACACGATTACTCTCGAACAAAATGAGCTAGACAGTTGAAATTTTCAGAGTAGGTTTGAGGGATAAATATCTCGGTTAAGTTCGTTATTGGGCTAAAGCGGCTTAATAGTTTCGGAGTAACAAAAACAATTTTTTTCTTTTACATTACAACTTTTTAATTCATCATAAGAATCCATTGTTTTCATTTTCAACTCTAACAAGCTAATACTTTCGGAGATATGATCTATCCAAATTTCAATAATACATCGTAGTTCTATGTATTCACAGAATGTGATCACAGAATCTGTCTGTGTTCACTATTCATCAATTTCATGAATTTAGGTTCTCTCATGATGCAGTTCAATTTATAAGAATCCATTGATATAATTCCCAACTCTGAGAAACCAATACTTGCGGAGATATAATTTGTCTGTTTGAACAAGAGCGCCAAAAAGCTCCTGTCCACAGAGCTTGAACCAATTTTTTTCTGAAGCACTGTTCCATTTTTCCTTCCAAAACCTTGTTATGGTGAGCCACTGTTTTAATAATATATAAAATAATATTTGTCATGGTGCGATTACCTAATATTGAGCACATATGAATTAACGAAATAAGTTATCCCCTTTCAGCGCTCTTGTTCCTCGGAACAGAGTGCTTATGAATTTGCCCAAATGTCTATAATTTTGGAATCTTTGGCTGAAAATGGTTTTAAACGATTTGGTTCGACTCACTGATCAAGAATCCATTGTCAAAATTGATTCTGTCCTGCCAGTCGTCCGTCCGGCCGTTAAAACGATAACTCGAATGCGAACAATAACAGAATGAGCTAGATAGTTGAAATTTCAGTTTAAGTGTAGGAGATAATGATCTCGGTTAAGTTCGTTACTGGGCAAATTCGGCCAGGTGTTTTCGGAGTAACAAAAAAATATTTTTTTTTACATTACAAATTTTAAATTCAATTTTTTTTAAGATGCAGTTTCATCATAAGAATCCATTGATATCATTCTCAACTCTAAGAAACTAATACTTTCGGGAATATGATTTTACAAAATGTCGATAATTATTCTCAATTCAATATGATTTCATAGAATACTCTAATTATAATTTCCTGATACTGTACCTATATAAATCCAACATGAGATGAGTCATAGACCTACGTTTTTAATTTAATAACAAAAATTCTTGAGAATTGACGCCCAGAAGCCAAATTGAAGAAGTGGGAAAGCCCTGTGGACAGGAGCTTTGGCGCTCTTGTTGAAACTTTGACAAATCATAACTCCGAAAGTATTGGTTTCTCCGAGTTGGGAATGATATCAATGGATTCTTATTCAATTTATTTTATTTTATGAGCAGTTCTATCATAAGATTCCATTGATATCATTCCCAACTTCGAGAAACCAATACTTTCGGAGATTCAATTTGTCAAAGTTTGAACAATAGCGCCAAAGCTCCTGTCCACAGGGCTTGAACCAATTTCAGGAACTGGAAAAGTGTAAATTAGAGGGAAGATCTGGAGAGCACAATGAAATTTATCACTAACATTAGCAAAAACAGCAAAAAAGATGAATTTTGTGCATTGCTTATTTCTTCTGGTTTACGTTTAAAAAATATTATACTAGAGAAAATATATTTGAATTAAGGATTTGTCATAGAATTGTTACTCCAATTTTAAAATATAGATCATTTATGGGAGATTACATTATTAATTATTGTATTCAACCATCTTTATTTATTTATTTATTCAAATTAACGTGTCACGGCAACTATGTCAGTGACACAGGATACAATGTTCAATTCTTCTATGAAACCTTCCTCAATTTTGCAATAAAGTAACAATTTATGTTTGTATTCATTTTTGAATCGATGTTCAGAATCAAATGTATCGATTTAATTTTACCATTCAACGTAATGAGCTTTGAATGGGAAAATTGAAATGGATACGTTTCATTCAAATTCATAATGAAAAATGTGGTAATATTGAAGAGTAATTCAAATCAAGCGCCATTTTCACCAGCATCAAATTTTGCGCCAAACAAATAATTCAGCTTCCCGAAACCAGAGTGCGCTATTAAAGCTGGTCCGCAATTTGTTTGAAATTTTCAATCTTTTGTGAGTACAGCCATGACCAGATGGTCATGGACATATCATCATCAAGTAGGGTTTTTGGAATATCCCTTCAGAAACATGAAATCTTTTGATGAAAATAACCATAACAAAATAAAATATCTCTCTGTGAAAATATTTTGAGCAAATACACAAAAAACTTTTTTTTATTTGATTGAATACATAACATTCCATATATTATGTTAGGTTACGGAAAAAGAACAAGCTGAATTTGCAGAACTATTCCTCGGAAATTATCCTGGCTTACCTCCTATATCAGAAAGTGTGACTCGAAGTGGGATATATAAAATCGAAAAGCAATTTCGAGAAAATGGCTATATGTTGTAGCAGAAAACTCCCCAACAATTTCCTAAATGATTATACCAAATTGGATATAATGCTTACGTTCTAGAACATCCACATGCCTACTTCAATTCGCCCAGCAGCTATAGGATTAAATATTGACTATTTGTCGGCCCTTCTCGTATGAAGAAAGAAATAAAATAAAATGCATTCTCATGAAATGATATCAGGAACTTTTTGGCGCGCTGTTCACCTGAACATAGTGCCTATTAATATTAAGCACCAAATATGATTCAGACATGACACTAGATTTGATCATCATAGGATACCAAGGAATCGGAGTAAGTTTTTGGCGCGCTTTCCAGGTGAGCAGAGTGCCTATCAATTCGTCCAAATGTCTGTATTTTTCGAATATATGGCCGAGAATGGTCTCGAACGATTATAGCTTCGACTCACTGATGAAGATTCTGGGGTCAAAATTGATTCTGCCATCAGCACGACTATGCTCGAACGCAATGAGTTAGACAGTTGACATTTTCAGGGTAGGTTTGGAGTACAAATGCGCCGTCAAAGTTCGTTAATGGGTAAAATCCACCGAGTGGTTTCAGAATAATAGCCATTTGAAATTTTGTTTTCCCAATGACTCGAAAAATACTAATCTGATCGAATCAAAGCAATCTAATTAGTTGAAAAACTAGACTACTCAATGTAAGGATCGCATGACTGGAAAATTCGAAAAAAAATCATATCTCCGAAAGTATTGGTTTCTTGGAGTTGGGAATGATATAAATGGATTCTTATGATAGAATTGCATCATGAAAGAAATTAAATTCAAACAAGACCGCAAAAAACCAGAAACTTAGCCGAGATATTCATTCCTCAAATACACCCTGAAAATTATGTTATACCAATTGAAACTTAGCCAATATTTTAGTTTTGTTTTTACTGGAGCTTTTCTGAACCCATTCTAATAAACTTACCAAAGTATATATTTCCATCATCATATTGATTAACCACGGACATTAAACTATCACCAAACGTAGTAGGTATCATATTATAATCCTCATAATTCTACGATAGCTGAAATGAATTTGACTCTCTGTTATAGGAATACAAGATGACATGTACGAGTATGAACACAGATCATATAATAATTCATAGATACAATAATTATAGCATTCTGTGGAAACATAGAAGTACGATTTATTATTGAAATTTTGAAAAATCAGAAAGTATTAGCTTGTTAGAGATGGAAATTATATCAATGGATTTTTATGGTGAAAATGCATCTTAAGAAAAATGAATTTAAAATTTGTAGTTTAAAAAAAATTATTTTATTTCGTTCCTACTCCGAAACCGTCAGGCCCATTTTGTTCAATAACGAACTTAACCGAGATATTTATCTCCCAAACCTACCCTGAAAATTTCAACTGCCTAGCTCGTTATGTTCGAGAGTTATTGTGGAAAAAAATTTAAAAATATTTTTAACTTTTTTTGAACCCTTTACGGCAATCCGTTCGATACAAAATTCCGCAAATATATGAAGGTCATGATTCTACAATTTTATGCAAAATTTCAGTTAGATCGAGTGATCGGTTCCGGAAATATTCATAAAAACTGTTTTGACTGAAAACGGTCATAACTCCGAAACCGCTTGGTGGATTTCACCTGTTAACGAACTCATCGGAGACATTTACGTTCTAAACCTACCATGAAAATTTCAATCCTCTAACTCTTTTCGTTCGAGAGTTATTGTCACTACAGCCGGCCGAACAGAATTGATTTCGACCACGGATTCTTGATTGGAACAAAAATCATAATATGTGCAAAAATTGTTTCATCAAATAATTATACTTATTGAATATCTTTATGTCTAGCCCCCCCCCCCCTAAAAATTTTCATATGGGCGCCCTTGGCTATGGGGTAGCATTAGAGGGTCAGACTTCCTGTTGTTAAACTGTCCTCCGGGTCTTCTGATGGAAGTTATGAATGGTTTAGGCCAGGGGTGAGTATACTTATTTTGCAAATATTTTAGAAACCAGTTAATATAGGGCAGTGAAATTTGACGGTATGAGTAAGCAGCTCTAGTACTTCGATACCGTGGTGAAATAAGGTTTGTAGCCCCCACTAAAATAAATGGTAGGGGGTGGGGGTACTTTTTGAAATGAATAATTTTTTTTTCTCGGTAACGTAGTAATAATTAATTAGATTCCAAAACTGCGATCTTTTACCTTTCATTTGGTGTATCGTTGACAATTGGAGCCCTAGCGGTTACGAAGAAGGTATCAAAAGAATGTCACGAGCACACAACATTTTCGATAACCGGGTAAAGCACTACATACAGATCGGCGTTTTCCAGCTTCCCATTACCATATAGAATTTTTTTCTATTGCTAGTGTGGTTAGGGATCATAGACTCCATATTTTCACGATATTAAGAAGTATACAAGGTGTTCCAAAAAATGCCAGTCATCTCACAACTCTTCAATGTGATACTCTGTCATTTTTGAATTTTTTTCTAATATTTAATTTAATGATGGAATTGTTAGCATAAAACGTATGCATTCCGGCAATAAAAAATATTCTGTGTCTATGATATTTTGTTATTTTAACAAGCCTTCAAAATACGTCTATTTACTTAAAACTTAAATCCAAAAGAGCTGCTTAAATAAAAAAAAGTTCTCCTCACAAACTTGCGTTAAAATTTGTCGTAGAATTCAAAAATGACAAAGTAACGAGTGTTTTTTTAACAACTTTCTTTTTACAAACACTGTTTTTTAAGCTGCTACAGGTTTCGTGCCTTGTGTGACTGCCAACCATGTTCAGTTTGGTCTATAATTTAACCATGAATCGACTTACAAACAGGGCACTCTTTTGTCCTGAGGCCAAAAAAGGACCTCAAAGGCGGAAGAACTATGTGAATAGTCAACGGCATAAGGATGCATAAGGCAATGGGGAACCACTGCATTAAGGACTCGTTGAGTACCCCTAGTAGAAGTCATCATGGTGAACATAAAGACTCAAAATTTTACTGATCACGGGGATCAGATATCGAGATCCGGCAGGGGAAGGCAGACACAAGATTGCAAGGCTTCCTCGGTCGTCATCCAGCGAAATCCTTGCAACGGAAATCAACAGAAATCAGCGCTAAGGACAACAAGGAATAGTTATAAGATTGCGACGTGGAATGTTACAACATTGTATGAACCTGGAAAACTGAGAAACCTACTTTTAGAGATGGAACGACTCGATATTTCCATCATGGGAGTCAGTGAAACCAGATGGCCAAACAGCGGTAGCTACATATCCAACGGATATACTGTGTACCACTCCGGAAATCAAGATCCAATGCACCGCAATGGAGTGGCAGTAGTAATGAAGGAATCAATCAGTAAGTACGTTGCGGGGTTCGTGCCTGTCTCGGATAGAGTTATGGTGATTCAATTAAATGCGAGTCCTGTAAATATCAATATCGTCCAGGTCTATGCGCCTACAGCAGATAAAGATGATAGTCAGATAGAAGAATTTTACCAACAAATTCATGACATTCTCAAAATAACAAAAAAACAGGAAATTACACTTTTTATGGGAGATTTAAACGCCAAAGTAGGGAATATACTCACAGAGGGTGTTACTGGTGGACATGGACTTGGTGAGAGAAATGAAAGAGGAGATCGTCTTGTGGAATTTTGCCAGGAAATGAAGTTTGTCATTGCAAATACCTTCTTTCAGCTGCCAAAACGAAGGTTATACACATGGAGGTCACCACAAGATGGGCAACAAGACAGAATAGTACGTAACCAGATAGATTTTATTATGATAAATCACCGGTTTCGAAACAATATTAAAGGCGTAAAAACATACCCTGGTGCTGACATCAACTCTAATCCTAATCTCTTATCGTCCACAGTACATGTTAAACTGAAAAGATTGTCTAGATCACAGAGACCGATGAGAATACCGCTGGAACCTTTGAAACATCCTGAAGTACGAGATGAGCTGTCAGGAACAATCAACAGTGAACTACACCGTATTTCAGTTGGGAATGATATAAATGAAACCTGGCACGATATTCGAACATCAATATTGGACGGAACACAAGGGCTCTTGAAAGATCGCAGAATGAACTTCAAAAATGAGTGGATGACACATGATATTCTTGGTTAGATGGCTAGATCAAAAATGCCGGGAAATAGAAGATCTTCAGAGAAAACATGATTACTTCAACCTTCATAAAAAACTCAAGCAGACTGTAGGAATCCGAAGATTAGATCATGTATGCCAGCTCAAGAACACCAAAGGAAACGTTATAATCGATGAAGAACAAAAATGCACGGAATGGGAAAAATATGTTGCTTCGTTGTTCGCTGATAATAATCGAAAAGATCCAGAATGTATACCAGACAAAAGTGGGAATGATAGCGGACCTGTCATACACAAATCTGAAGTAGTCAAAGCAATACACCAAGCAAAAAATATCAATTATTCAACGGTTTTTTTTTCTGGGTTTTCTCTCCCAAACTCTGAAAAATATCTATAAAATAAAAATTAATTATTTTGTGATTTGCTTCTGCGTAAGAAACACAGGATATTTGTCAGAAGCAATCAATTGAACAATGTTGCCTAACAAACAACAACGAAACAACATCAACGAAGAAACAACTATATCGTAACGTTTCGGAGTCTATATCAGACTCCTTCTTCAGACGCTCAATGAAAATCGAGAGAATTATTTTGTTGATAGTTATTTGGTGAAATTCAAGAATTGTCACATTGACAGTATTTAAAAATCATAGCTAACATAGTTTTACTTCGCATAGAAATTTCCAAGTTCCAACTCCTTTTTTAATAAATTTAGCCATATTATTATTATTATTGACCATATTTGGCTAAATTTATTAAAAAAGGAGTTGGAACTTGGAAATTTCTATGCGAAGTAAAACTATGTTAGCTATGATTTTTAAATACTGTCAATGTGACAATTCTTGAATTTCACCAAATAACTATCAACAAAATAATTCTCTCGATTTTCATTGAGCGTCTGAAGAAGGAGTCTGATATAGACTCCGAAACGTTACGATATAGTTGTTTCTTCGTTGATGTTGTTTCGTTGTTGTTTGTTAGGCAACATTGTTCAATTGATTGCTTCTGACAAATATCCTGTGTTTCTTACGCAGAAGCAAATCACAAAATAATTAATTTTTATTTTATAGATATTTTTCAGAGTTTGGGAGAGAAAACCCAGAAAAAAACCGTTGAATAATGAGTATACCTACCACAGTATCCTTTAATGATTACTTAAAAAATATCAAGACACCAGGTCCAGACCAAATCCCTACAGAACTATTAAAGATCTTAGATGACGAGAGCATCTCCCTAATAACCAATTTCTTCAATAATATCTATAATACAGGCAAAATACCTGATGAATGGCTTGAGTCACTGTTCATTACTATACCTAAGAAACGAAGAGCCTATAAATGCAGCGACTTTAGACTCATTAGTTTAATGTGCCACACGTTGAAAATTCTTCTACGAATACTTCAAAATCGAATGTATTCTCAATGCGAAAGCAGATTGGGCGAATAACAGTTTGGATTCAGGAGTGGTTTAGGAACGAGAGAGGCTCTGTTCTGCATGCGCGTCCTGCTTCAGAAGAGCTGTGAGTTTAGAAAAAATGAGAAGGCTTTCGATCGAGTCCAACACGACCTTCTCTTCGAATGTTTGGAATCGGCGGGACTGAATAGTTGTGATCTCCGACTGCTAAAATACCTATATTAGCACCAAGTAGCGTCCGTACAAGTAGGAAAAAACCGCACACGTAAATTGCAGATCATGCGAGGGGTACGACAAGGATGCGTTTTGTCACCGACGCTATTCAAGTTGTACTCGGAGGAGATTTTCAAGGAGGCTCTGAATGGAAGACATGAAGGTGTAAAAATCGGCGGAGAAATTATCAATAACATAAGATACGCGGATGACACGGCTATAATGGCGGAGAGTCTCGAAGATCTTCAAACGCTGGTCATCGTTGTGAGCGAGGCATGTCAGCGGAGAGGACTTCTGATCAACATTTCCAAAACTAAGTGGATGTCAGTGGGAAGAATCAATGTCGAACCTTTCCAACTCAACATCAATGAAAAGATCATAGATCGTGTGACAAACTTCAGATATCTTGGTAGCTGGCTTAACGGCGAGACAAACTCTGACCAAGAGATCATAGCACGTATTGAGATATCCCGCAGAGCATTCATGTCATGGAAACCGGTTCTCTGTAACAGAACCTTGTCCATGCATCTGCGTAAGAGAATATTGGGGTGTTATATATGGTCTGTACTCCTCTATGGCTGTGAAACTTGGACCCTGAAGATCAGAACGCTCAGAAAACTAGAGGCCTTCGAAATATGGTGCTACTGACGGATGCTTAAAATATCGTGGTCTTCGCATACTTCTAATGACGACGTGCTGAGGATGATGGACCCGGAGAGACAATTGGTCGACATAGTAAAAATAAGAAAAACCGAATATTTTGGACATATAATCAGAGGACCAAAATATTGTTTACTTCGTCTCATAATCCAGGGAAAAGTAGAGGGAAGGAGATGGATAGGACGGAAAAAAATGTCATGGCTTCGTAACATAAGGCAGTGGACCGGCCTGGGCGTGGAAGATCTATTCCGAGCGGCCGCGGATCGTGATGGATTCCATGAGTTAACCAACATGATGATAGCCAACGTCTGAAATCAGGCACGGCACTAAAAGAAGAAGACTTACAAACGAACAACGCTTGCAAATTATTGCCATAATACCATATTTGATTCTCTCCGACCAACGAATAGTTTTAAATATCGATATGAATCCATCTAAATAACTGTTTTAATACCTCTTCTAAAACTGACATTTGAATATTTTCAAAATGTTTTTTTCGTATTGAATGCGTAAAAAAAATTTGATAATGTGGAAAATTATTACGCATTTTCAGTGTTTGTTGTTTTATATTATATAGAATATTTCCGTTTTCGGCAAATCCTCTAAACTTGGGTACCATTTATACTGGATGAAAATATCGTTTAACATTCAATCAAACCTAAATAGGAGTATATGGCTCCCAATTTTATAAAATAAGTCCTTAGGTGACATTATGTTCCTCGTCTCGGCCCAAAGTAGGTATTTAATATCGATTTAAAATATCATTCATGCGAGTTGCTCTTGCGTTATAAAAATGGCTTGACCAACTACCGAACCTGTATTCGATCAGGTCAGTATTAATGAGTTATTTGGAAAACATAATTTCAGATTGCTATAGCTCCGATAACACTCGGCGGCTTTTGCCCATTAACGATCTCAACTGGCGCGTTTGGACTCAAATCCTATCTTGCAAATTTAAACTGTCTAAGTCATGGTGTTCGAGAGTTGTCGTGCTGACGGACGGTCAGAATTAAGTTTCACCTCGAATTTCTCATAAATGAGTCCAAACTAATCGTATGTGACCATTTTCGGCTAAAAATTCGAATATTACATACATTTGGGCAAATTGATAGGCACTCTGCTCAGGGAATAAGCGCGCCAAAACTGTGGAAAGAATTTTTTTATTATGACTTGCCAGACACCCCCAGTGCAACCACACCTAGCGCCTGTTGAAATTATGTTTCCCTAATTGGAGTATCATATAAAATCTTATTCTAGAGATTCTTCTCTGGAATTGAAAACGTAAATTAATATAAGTACCATTCTTAGACGATACCCTTTTATTGAACAAAGTTGCGTTAATTTATGTACAATGTGAAAGGGGGAGGAATGCTTCGAAGGCTGTTATTTCGCATTTTCAACATCTTTTTTCATGACTGACGAACTACTGATCATGAAACACATCGGTAGAAAAATTCAGACTGAATATAATACATATTATACAGGGTGTTTTAAAATTAGATACTGATCAGGTTTGAATCCTTAGGTTATTTTAAGAAGAAAACTTCCAATAAACCTATTTCAAACTTCTTGAGTTCTACAGTTCTACAGGGCGTTAAGTTTGCAAGAAAAGAAGTGTATTCTGATCATAACTTCAATAACTGCAAAGAAATTCTTATGACCATCGGCAATTGCTCTATATGCATCCATCGCCATTGTTTGATGTGAAAGATTTCTTAATTTTTCATCCTGTAATATCCGTACAGGATGTGGACTAAATATGTTTGAAAAGAAATTATGCACCCCACTGCTTTTTCTTAAAATGAAATTATTTATAAAATCCTGATTCATTTAAGGGTAATTTGTATGTTTTTGTTTTCGTCCGACGAACGGTTTCTGATAAAAAAAATTGGTTTGAGCCCTGTGGACAGGAGCTTTGGCGCTCTTGTTCAAACTTTGACAAATCATATCTCCGAAATTATTGGTCTCTGGGAATGATATAAATGTATTCATACTATAGAACTGCATCATGAAAGGAATTAAATTCAAACAGACCGATTCTCCCAATAACGAACTTATCCGGGATATTCATTCCTCAAATCTACTCTGAAAATTATATAATATCAATTAAAACTTAGACAATATTGCAGTTTTGTTTTTACCCAGCATTCTGTGAAAACATAGTACGATTCGTTATTGAAATTTTGAAAAACCATATATCCCAAAGTATTAGCTTGTTAGAGTTGGTCTATCAATTGATTTTTATGGTGAAACTGCATCTTAAGAAAAATTGAATTCGAAAGTTGTAATGTAAAAAGAAAAATTTTTCTCGTTACTCCGAAACCTTCAGCTTTTGCCCAATAACGAACTTAACCAAGATATTTATCTCCCAAACCTACTTTAAAATTACAACTGCCTAGCTCATTCTGTTCGAGAGTTATTGTAGAAACAAAATTTAAAAATTTTTAAATTTTGTTCTACACTTTCCGGCAACTTGATGATACAAAACTTCGCATGCATATAAAGGTCATTATTCTACAATTTGATGCTACATTTCAGGTAGATCGAGTGATCGGTTTCGGAAATATTCCTAAAGCGGCCATAACTCCGAAACCACTTGGTGGTTTTCGCCCGTTGACGAACTCGTCCGAGATATTTACGCTCCAAACCTTCCTTGCATATTTCAATCCAGTAACTCCTTTCGTTCGAGTGTTATCCTGTTAACGGCCGGCTGGTCGGACGTACGGCCGGACAGAATCGATTTCGACCACGGATTCTTGATCAGTGAGTCGAACCAAATCGTTTAAGACCATTTTCTGACAAAAATTCTAAAATTACAGACATTTGGGCAAATTGATAAGCATTGGCGTAACAGTGGCTTGGATAATATAAGGTTTGTTCCTACAACGGCCGAAACCGTACAGTGTACGGTCCACGGACTGCGCGGTGGTGTAAAAGGAAGGCTTTTACACCACCGCGCAGTCCGTGGACCGTACACTGTGCGGTTTTGGCCGCTGTAGGAACAAAGCTATTAATCCACTTCAGTGGACATCTTGTACAGATGTCAATAGATGAAAAATTTCAAAATATTTTGGATCAAAAATGGCCTCTGATGCTTTTAGGAAGTGTGCCATGAAGTTATTTTTTTCGTGAAACACCCTGTATCCCAAAAGATAGAAGGTTTAGGACATAGGTTTATGAGAACGTTTCTTCTTAATTTCACTTAAGAATTAACACCCTTCCGGATTAGCATCTCATTCTGAAACACCCTGTATATAGGATATTTCCGAATTGAAGCAAAAGATTTTAGGAGGTGCTACTTTGGTATAAATTAAGGGGTTCTTTTTCACAATTTTTCTCCTAAGATCCTTACCATCCAAGTTGCTGCCCTTTGAAATTGGTATAACAATTGTCTCTATGCTTCTATAATATGGAACAATTTTGAACAGTGAAATTCGCCTAACGCTAATTAAAAGTACCTCGTTTAATTATCGATACATTTTCAGTTCCGAAATTTCATCTTGAAGAGGTAGCAAAATCAACACCTACTATATTTTGCATCAGTACTTTTTGATGCTTCAAGATATTTCAATTCAATAATTGGTTCATGCACTGACGTGAAGTCAGGAGCTTTTGCGCGCATTTCTATTGTCTACCCACCTCTATTGGACACTCTTCTACGAATTTATTGTCGATATACACCGTTTTCTCAGCTTTTATAATATATTAATACATTTTAATGACAGACTTCAGTAGTGAATCGTCTGTGATCACAGAATATTTTATTCTGACATATGTATTATATTGTTCAATTATGAAACTTACGCCAAAAGTAACTCCAGGATACGATATTCACGAAATTACGCGAAAATTAGTGGGTCGGCCTTCTACAAGCAATCACCGAGTTTTAATTGGATGAGATTTGTATATTTTGACTTATAGAGGAAATAACAACAACCTTCCAGATGAGTGTAACTCCGAAACAATTAGGCTGATTATGCCAATTGCCAAACTCAAAAGTCAGGTGAATGTTAAATGTTCGGATGAGCAACTTGCCCTGAAAATTGCAAGTCTCTATATCTTTCCGTTCTCAAGTTATCGTGAGATACATAATAATTTTTCGCAATATTTTAAAAATTTTCTAGGGGTATATAGTTCTCACAAAATTTTTCACACGTCTTTCTATCGATATTCTACAACTAGTTACCAAGCTTCAATTCGATCGAGTCTATATTTTTTGAGTTATCGACGAAATAATAGTCCAAGTGGGTATAAAGCTGGCCGTCCACTAGGTCGGAAACGCGGCGCGGCGCGGCGCGGGGCGGAAATGTGTGCTAGAACTTTGAACCAAAATACACTAAGCTCCGTCCACTAGGTCGGTAGCGCGGCGCGGCGCGGAGAAGTCGAAAAATCTCCGCGCTCGGGATCTATCCAAACTTCTTGAGCGCGGCGCGGTTTCATGAATTCCGCGTCACCGACTCAATGGACGGAGGGCGGAGCGGAAATATTCCGACCTCGGCATGACTCGGTCACTTTCGTTTCGATTTCTGTGAGTCCGTCGTTACAAATGTTGTATTTTTGGCGCTCTAGTTCCTCGGAACTGAGTGCTAATCAATTTGCCCAAATGTCTGTAATTTTTATAGATTATATGATTTAATTTTTACACTTTTTTTTTTCATAATATTTCAACTATGTATTATATTGTCAGAATCTGTGGATACATACATTATAATGAAATGCACCCACTCAACGTACCTTGAATTTTAGCGAATTGAGAAAACCAAATATTAAAAAAAAAGCACTGATGTGAAGTCAGGAGCTTTTACACGCATGTTCTATAGGACGTTTATTGTACAGTCTTAATTTTCAAATTAGCGTAACTCCAAAACCGTTTGTCTGATTATGCCTATAACTCAAATGTCACATTCGGATGCGAAACCTTCCCTAAAAATTTCAATTCCCTATCTCTTTCTATTCTCAAGTTATTATGATATAGATAATAATTTTGCATATAATGTTCATCATATACTGAAAATTTCAAGCCGCTATCTTTTTCTGTTCTCAAGTTAACGTGAGATGAATAATGAATTTTCTAATGATACGAACCTTACAAAATTGCACATTAGTGTCCATGTTTACGTTCTACAACCACTCACCAAGTTTCAATTCGATCCGATTGGTAACGGTTGACAAAAAATTTGTACTCGGAAACCATTAGGCCGATTATGCCCATTAATTAACTTTTCCGTCGCATTGGGACGCGCCAGCTACCCAAAATATTTCAATTCGATATTTCGTTCCGTTCTCAAGTTATCGTGGCAGCGGTGGCCGGCCAGCGGACATAATCAAATTTGACCCCAGATTCTTCATCAGGGAGGCGAACCTAATCGTTTGAGTCCATTTTTGGCAAAAAATTCTAAAGTTACAGACATTTGGGCAAAATGATAACGCGACGTTCCCCAGAACATACGCGTAAAAACAATATTTTAGTGAAATATGATATCTACGGTACCTGGCACGTCGCCAGTCTTTCTTCAGGAGAAATGGCTTCCCGAAATTGAGTATTTTGCCTTTCAATCTCTGGCCTCAAAAGTTGCAGCAATTTGAAGAACATTACTGGCGTATCTTGAAGTACCTGAAGTATTTATTTTCGTCCCTCAGGAGATCATCAAATAGATTATGAAATTCTCCAAGCTCCTTTCTTTTTGTATTAATTTCATGAACCCATATCCTTTTCCTCTTTCTCCTCACTGCTTCCTCTTCTTCAGCTTCCAATGCAGCAGCAAACACGAACAAGTCCTCGTCGTCAGAAGACATACCTCATGTGATACGCATATATCGACTGCCAAGCGAGAACTGTCCTGAAAATTTTTCCGACCTGACCGACCGCCCCACAGTGGACGGAGATCTACATTTCCGCCCCGCGCCGCGCCGCGCCGCGTTTCCGACCTAGTGGACGGCCAGCTTAACTCCGAAACCGTTGGTCCACTTATGCCCAACAACCAACATAACTCTCCCATTCGGATGCACCATCTACCCAGCTACTGAACTCACACAAGGCTGATCGGAACTCCAACAATATAGATCCGATCGTGTTCAAACTCAATTCAACTCAACTTGGTAGAAGAGTTAGGTATTGAAGGCCCTCGCAAAATTTCAACAATGTCAAATCAATATTTTTGGCGCTCTAGATCCTCGGAACCGAGTGCTTATCAATTTGCCCAAATGTCTGTAATTTTCGAATTTTTCGATGAAAATGGTCTTAAACGATTTGGTTCGACTCACTGATCAAGAATCCGTGGTCGAAATTCATTCTGTCCGGCCGGTTCGGCCGGCCGGCCGTAGGCACGATAACTCTCGAACGGAATGAGCTAGAGAGTTGAAATTTTCAGAGTAGGTTTGGCAGATAAATATCTCGGCTGAGTTCGTTATTGGGCGAAATCGGACTGATGGTTTCAAAGTAACAAAAAATTTTTTTTTACATAACAAATTCCAAATTAAATTTTTTTCAATATGCAGTTTTACCATAAAAATCCAATGATATCATTTTTAACTCTAAGAAGCTAATATTTTCGGAGATATGATTTTTCAAAATTTCAATAATAAATCGTATTTCAACGTTTTCACAGAATTATATAATTATTCTATGTATGAATTGTCATAATGTCAACTCATTTTCCTGAGACATGACATTGTCTAATTCCTTGCTAATAGTTGGATCGAGAAACGTCAAAATCGACTTAGAGAGACAAGGGTAAAAAACCGTCAAATAAACCCCCATGTGGCGATTTTATGTCGAAAAGTGAAAATTAAGAATATATATCCCAGGTAAGTACCGACGTTTTATTCTAATAACGGAGATCGACAAGATCGTACGAGGAGCCCGGTAGCCGGTTCGTCTAGTCAGTCGGGTTTTTGGTTTCGGAACGAGAGAAGGCGGGCTCAAATCCCGGAAAGGGAATTACACTTTTTGGAGCTCTAGTTCCTCGGAACTGAGTTCTTATCAATTTGCACAAATGTCTGTAATTTTTATTTAAGATGCAGTTTCGCCATTAAAATCCATCGATATCATTTTCAACTCCAACAAGCTAATACTTTCGGAGATATGATTTTTCTAAATTTCAATAATGAATCGTACGTACTTCTATGTTTTCAAAGAATGCTATAATTATTCTATCTAAGCTTTATTATATGATCTGTGTTCATACTCGTACATTTCATCCTGTTTTATAAGAAAGAGTCAAATTCATTTCAGCTATTTTAATTTGATTTCTTCCATGGTGCAGTTCTCATTCTCAGATTGCTCATTTGATCTTGATAAATAAACTATTATTTGAATTCAATTTCCTTTATGATGCAGTTCTTTCATAAGAATACATTGATTTAATTCCCAACTCTGAGAAACCATTACTTTCGGAGATATAATTTGTCTGTTTGAACTAGAGCGCCAGAAAGCTCCTGTCCACAGGGCTTGAACCCATTTTGGATATATAGATTTTTTTCAATGTTTCAATTTTTTTAAATTTTTCAAGTGATACGATCCTTACGAAATTTCGCAAGAATTTTCGCGTTGGCCTTCTACAACTAATAACCATGTTTGAATTGGATCGGTTATTTTTTATTTTTCGAGTTATTGAGGAAATAACAACCACAATTCAGATGAGTATAACTCCAAAACCGTTTGAGCGATTAAGCCTAACAAACTCAAATGTCGTATTCAGATGCACAACCTTACCTGAAAATGTTCGTACTCAGGTTATCGTGACATAAATAATATTTTTTAATAATTTTTTTTTTATTTTCTGGTGATACGATTCTCACAAAATTCATTTTGAGTGCATTTGAGCAACATTTTATCTGAGGTGAATCTACAAAAATGGTAAATGAATGAAGTGTTTTATATGATGAAAGGAATCTATGGTTAAAATTAATGTATAACTTAAAGACTCTCCCTGTATATTTAAAATATATTGATTTTCAAAAATCTAATGCATCTAATCTATTGTAACATTCGGGAAAGACAGCTCCGCTTTATGCAGTCTCGAATGGAAAAGTTTGCGATTAAATACTTCTAAAGCTTCATAAATCAAAAAAATGAAACTGTAAATAACTCATGGATCGAAATGTTTCCGGACTAAGTGAGTAAACACAATATTTTCGCAAAAATCGTTTTTATTCTTTGACATAATTTCCATCTATGGCGATACAATCGGTCCAACGCTTCTCTAACTTTTCGATACCATGTTTATACAAAGCTTGATCTTTGCTAGCAAAATGGGCCTCATCTTGGCCTATGATATCGTAGCCATTTGACATATGGTGCATCGCCTTGCTGAAACAGTGGTTTTTTTTTATACCATGTGGATTTCGGAACATTTTCCTTTATTTATGCGCTCAATCTGTTCAATATTGTATTATTCATAATTAATCCGTATTCCTTTCTCATGATATAGTCTAGTCAACAAGTGCTTTTTAGGTCAAAATTTTTGTGTATTCTCCGAAAATTTTGATTGAGGTTTCATTCGATTCGGAATGGCATGTAGATAGTTTTTGAGAAAATGCTAAGGCCAGTCGCAAAAATTGCAATGGTTATAAACAGTTAAGTGAAAAATAACGAACTTAACCGAGATATTCATCTCCCTAAACTACTCTGAAAATTTCAACTACCTACCTCATTCCGTTCGAGAGTTATATCTATGTCTATGGATGAAAAGCAGTCTCACTACTCTCAGATCTCTTACTTCATGTTCAGTTCCGAAATGTAAGAATTTTCTGAGAAAAACTAATATCGGAGCAAACAACTGAGATTTAACTCACTTCGCTCACAATTCTTCGATTGATTAGTCTCAGGAACATCATTTGACATTATGACAATTCATATTCATACATAGAATAATATCATTCTGTGACAACGTTGAAATACGATTTATTATTGAAATTTTGAAAAATCATATCTGAGATTTTTCTCACTTCGCTCACAATTCTTCGATTGATTAGTCTCAGGAACATCATTTGACATTATGACAATTCATATTCATACATAGAATAATATTATTCTGTGACAACGTTGAAATACGATTTATTATTCAAATTTTGAAAAATCATATCTCCGAAAATATTAGCTTGTTAGAGTTAAAAATGATATGATTGGATTCTCATGATAAAACTTTTTATTAAAAAAAATTTAATTTGGAATTTGTTTCGTAAAAAAAAAATTTTTTTTTTGTTACTCCGAAACCATTTGTCCGATTTTGCCCAATAACGAACTTAGCCGAGATATTTATCCCCCAAACCTACTCTGAAAATTTCAACTCTCTAGCTCATTCCGTTCGAGAGTTATCGTGCCTACGGCCGGCCGGACCGGCCGGACAGAATGAATTTCGACCACGGATTCTTGATCAGTGAGTCGAACCAAATCGTTTAAGACCATTTTCATCGAAATATTCGAAAATTACAGACATTTGGGCAAATTGATAAGCACTCAGTTCCGAGGAACTAGAGCGCCAAAAAGAAGGAGGTTTAGGTTTTCGCCAATATCCCAAAAACTATTTTAGATAATTCAAATTTGAAAAAAATTCCAATAGGAGAGGCTTACGCAAGTCGGAGTACCCGTTATCGGCAGTATTTTCAACCGTCTGGAAATTTATAATTATTGGTCTTAGTTCCGGGAGTTGGGACTTTTTTTAAGAAATTTCCTCCTCTTCTTGAATCTTTTTTCAAATTTGAATTATCTCACACAATTTTTGACATATTGGCAAAAACCAAACCCCCTTCCTTTCTTTCACTTAATTGTTTATAACTATTGCAATTTTTGCGAGCGGCCTTAGCATTTTCTCAAAAACTATCTACATGCCATTCCGAATCGATTGATACCTCGATCATAATTTCCGGAGAATACACAAAAATTTACCTAAAAAGCACTTGTTGACTAGACTAATATAGTCAATAAAGAACACACGCGTATTCCAGAACGTATAAAGGTAGACGCTCACCTAGGCGAAGCGTCGCGAACGGAAGCGCGGTGAGGAAAGCGCATTGGGACGAAGCGTCAGGTCGCGAATCGGAAGGAATTTAGAGTCCCTTGAATCTTTTCAGTATCATTTGAATATTTCATATCGTGCGGTCCAGATGAGCAGCTCTTCCTCTGAAGACGATCTATTTGTTTTGGGTTTAGTTGCCAGTATGAAAGGAGAAGAAGATGCCAATGAAAAATGCGGGTCAGAAACATAAATCAAAGGAGGGAAACGTACGGTGAATTTCACTTGTTTTCCGACTTCAGACAAATGAAAAAGAATCACTTTAACTACTACAGCAAGCATTTCCTACGGAATACTACCACTGACTGACTATAGAACACGGATCAAGGATGCAATTTTGACTCTTCTCTTCGCCTGAGACCGCGCACTAGGGCTTCACACGAGACGAGAGTAGGCGAGAGTCTCGCCAATTCCCAAAAAATTAAGACTCGTTTAAGTCTCGTTCTCGTCTCGTTATCAGTTGTCTCGTCTCGTCTCGCTTAATTCTGAATAACAATAATAAATATTATAATATATAAACGAAATGGCATACAATAATGAATAATTTTGTAAAGCTATATTATTACGCTCTTATACAAAAATATTTGTACATGTACATTATTCTTAATTTCAAACACTGTTAATTTCAACTCTTAAATTACTCGATGACCAAGAATTCAAACATAATCACGTTTGCATCAAATCATTTTTCAATGATGTACGTGTTTTTGCCATGATCATACCTACTGTGGAAAATAATCTTTCAACAGGTACTGATGTAGCCATTAATAAATCATTGGCCATCTTGGAAAGTGTAGGAAGAACTTATTCATCACTCTTCACCACTGTAAAATATTTTGATTCCTATTTGCTCTTTCTAATAGCAAATATTCTTCAAACTCAGCTTTCCAATATTCCGAAAGTTTTGTTGATGTTTTAAATAGGCTATAGATGTCGATACATTTTTTAATAGAATCGAACAATTTGGTATAGTTTTCAAACAATACCTTCTCAGTGGGTAGATCATTGAGGTTGATCTTGGCGTATTCCTCATAACACTTTTCGAAACATTGAATAGCTTCATTTCTTCACCAGTTTCATTATACGTAGTTCCACAGATGTATACAATAATTATTCACATCTGCACTACAAGAAGCACAAAAGAATAAATTTCTCCAGATTTTCAGATAGAGACGAAATATTCAAAGCATTGGGATTTAGGGGCATTACAAGTCCGTTAAATATTGAATTCATAATGGCATTTTTTTATGGCTGTGAGTTCTATTTTTTCTTGAAAAATAATTACAATTATCGCAAGGTCAAAACGAATTAATAATCTTCTAAAAAATCGTGTATTTCTAGAACGCTCGATGCATAATATAGGCAAAATATATTGGTAATTATAGTGGAAACTCTTCATATTCAATTATTTTCTGTGGGTGTTGAAAAAAGTCGAGTCGTATATAAAACTTCATACAAAAAATTTAACGAGACCAAAAACGAGACTCTCGTGTTGCGCTGTATGTTGTCTCGGTATCGCCTATAATATTTTTGAAAACGTCTCGAGTCGTCTAGCTTTTACGAGACGAGAACGAGACGAGACGAGAAAAATCTCGCTCTCGCGTGAAGCCCTACCACGCACTCACCGACAGGAGAAACGACTCCTAGTGGCCTCGAAAATCATTCGCGCCTCTTCTCTTCGCTTCGCCCAAGTGAGCGGGTCTCCATTGAATTCAATGTAAACTTCTTGGGCGAAAAATGACGCGCCTCTTCCGTTCACGACGCTTCGCCTAGGTGAGCGTCTACTTTTATGGGATGCCGGCCTTGCCAGCCGACTGTTGTATCTTTGGCCACCTTGGAATGCGTCTATCCGCCTCAACCCACTCAGCTGACGATCGCTTTAACTCTGAAGTGCAACGGTGTATCAAGGTTTCATCCATGGTCACATACCGACACAAAAATTCGTTTTCTTATGGTTAAAAAGTAGCAGACATGCGAATCATTGATTCGTTGTTATTTTTGATCGGGTGTTAACAAATACGGCACCCACTTAGCGTTGAGCTTTTCCATACACTCAAATTGTAGTGTAAAATAGTAAGCACACTACGCTATGATAACTTTGAAATCTCAGCTATCTCACTCAATTTCATTTTGCGGTCGGTAAAAAAACTTTTCCGGATTTTTTTTACACTTCCTTCGTTAACAGCCCTAATTGGGCGACCACTGCGTTGCTCGTTGAAATCTCAGCTATCTCACTCAATTTCATTCTGCGGTCGGTAAAAACAATTTTCCTGATTTTTTTCTACTTCCTTCGTTAACAGCCATAATTTGGCGACCACTGTTTTGCTCATCGATGACGTTGCTAGGACCATGTTTAAATTGATTATACCATTCGCACATGGTTGATTTGCCTGGAGCAGAGTTCCAAATGCTTATTAAGCTACTCTTTCGCCTCCCAGATACTGTAGTTCATCAGACCCCTAGAACTGGAAGGCGAGCTGTAGATTGTGATGACATCGACAGCACTGACGGGGGGCCACAATAGACCTCAAGGGGTTAGGTGTAGTCAGAGACATGAAAAACTGACAATTTTAAATATTTTTTTTTGCCAGTAAATTATATTATTTCATAAAAGTAAAAATATAGCATCATTAAATAAGGTTTCGACTTGATTTGACAGAGATCTCAGAAAAAAATCAATAATTTTAAAAGTAATGGCTGTTTGTGCTGATCCAGTTCCAACCGAATCTCCTTGCGATGATCATCATCAAAAATCAATCGGACAAAACAAATTAGTTTTATTAGTTAATAATCTAGAGCCTGATCGAAGCTTTTTTGCCCGTATGTTCTAGGGAACATCGCGTTACATTTTGCTGAAATGTCTGTAACTTTCGAATTTTTTGACGAAAATGGTCTCAAACGATTTAGTTCGACTCACCAATGAAGAATTCGAGGGCAAATTTGATTCTGTCCGGCCGTTGCCACGATAACATGAGATCGAAAAGAGCTAGCGACTTTAAATTTCCAGGGTAGGTGGCGCATTCCAATACGACGGAAAAGTTCGTTAATGGGCATTATCAGCCCAATGGTTTCCGAGTAATAATTTTGTTTTCAACCAATATAAATCCGATCGAATTGAAACTTGGTGAGTAGTTGTAGAATATGAACCTAAGCACGTTTCTGAAATTTTGTGCTAATCGTATGGCTAGAAAATTATTAAAAAATATTTTTTTTGTCACGATAACTTGAGAATGGAAAGAGATAGCGGCTTGAAGTTTTCAGGTTAGGATGTGCTATAGTCATCTGAAATGTGGTTGTTTTTTGTTCCTCATTACCTCGAAAAATACTCAACCGATTGAATTCAAACATGGTTATTAGTTGTAGAATGCCAACGCGAAAATTCTTGCAAAATTTTGTGAGGGTAGTATTTGTAGAAAATTTTTAAAAAATCATTGAAAATTGAAAAAAAAATCTATATATCAGTACCTATTCGTTTGAAATTGCTGAAATTTTGCAAGAGCCTTTAGAACCTAACTTTACTGCCAAGTTTCAACTTTTAACACGATCGGTTAAATATTGTTGGAGATTCGAGCAGCCTTGTGTGAGTTCAGTAGATGGGTGACCGTTGCCTCGATAACTTTCGGACGAAAGGAGATAGGGACTTTCAATTTTCAGGGTAGGTTGCATATCTGTATTGGAGAGTTGAGTTTGTTTTTGGGCATAATCGGTTTAGCGGTTTCTGAGTTATACCCACCTGGAATATTATATCCTTGATAACTCAAAAAATAAATATTCGATCGAATTGAAGCTTGGTAACTAGTAGTAGAAAATCAACATAAAGACGTGTTTAAATTTTTTTAAGAACCGTACCCCTAGAAAATTTGAAAAAAATGTCGAAAAAAAAAATTTTAAGAACCGTACCCCTAGAAAATTTGAAAAAATCACAAAAAAAAATTGGTTCAAGCACTGACGTGAAGTCAGAAGCTTTTGCGCGTATGTTCTATTGTCCATTCTTCTGTATTGTACACCCTTAATCGAATTTACCATGGTAAATTATGTTGTCCATTCTCCTGTATTGGACACTTAATTCGAATTTACCATGGTAAATTCGAATTAAGAGTGCCCAATACAGGAGAATGGACAACATAATTTACCATGGTAAATTCGATTAAGGGTGTCTAATACAGAAGAATGGACAATAGAACATAAGCGCAAAAGCTTCTGACTTCATGTTAGTGCTTGAAACAATTTTTTGTCTTTTGAATTAACAAAATGGCAGCCTCAGGAAATTTTTTCCATATTTTCGGGAAAAAACCAACAGTTAATTGTTTATAAAAAATCGAAATTAAAACGAAAAAGAGAATCCTTCGATCAGGCACTAGTTTTTTATGTTTTCGAAAAGCTGTATAAATTTCATCAAAATCTACATAGCGATTTTTGAGCTACAGTGGTCACCAGTTCAAAGAACATAGTTTTGAGAAAAACGCATTTGAAGTTTTACACTCAATTTACTTTTCATTTAATTACATACAGAGTCATCTATTCCTGGGCCATATGAAAGTATTTATCGGATTTACTACCAATTTTCAGAGAATATTTCTGAGATATTGCTTTAAGAAAATGCAAAATAACAAAAAAAGATTTCTTGAAATAGCTGATTAAACCTAACCCCTCAAGGTCGCAGTGCAACGTTACCTCCTGCAACAATATAAAATATATGTATACTCTTTCGCTTCATTCGCATTTTTTTCGATCAATGCTTCAGCAACGCACGAAATTCTTTATTATCCATCTTTTAACAGAACCACCTAAGTTGCTTCGCAGCTATATAACTTGAGAACGCGTGGTCCGATTGTCATGAAATTTTTACACAACCATCTAAAGGATGGTGCTACCGAATGTAGTAATTGATTTTGCATTTATTGCTCCATGTATGTGCTAGTCCGGAAAGTTTTTTGATCAATGTAGTAATTTCTTTCATTGCTCTAAATATAACGAATACCAACATAAAAATATCATACACAGAAGAATAGAATATAATATTAACGTTGTCGAAAATCTGACTGGTGACGCATCCCATACGGAAAATGAGGTCAGATCCTCAAGGAATAAGTTTGACAAAATTTATCTCAAATGCAATACTTCGTCGGATTTCAATAATTACAACTATTATACAACTACATATTGAAAGATAGTAATGCTTGTTATTTGAAGATTAATTAATTTAATTCCACTGGTAACATGTATTATTATTGAATGCTATTTCAATAATACTGATAGATCAAAATACGAATAGAAAATCTTGTTGAATACATGCAGTATATCGCTCAATCTATTGGATGCATCTAACTTTTGGACGAAATGAGAATTTTTGAATTAATATTATATTCAGTTTTGGCACGAAGACAATACTACTCGCCATCAGTAGTATTATTCATATCATATCATACATTATACAGGCTGGTCCACGGTCGATGGTACCCTGGACTTTTACGGATAATGGTACGTAAGATTTCATTGAAAAATTGGTTCCTTGGCTAGGGACCACTGCTCCATTGATCTAGAATATTTTCAGCGCTGCGGTGTTGCCACCTGTATCAAAAAGTACTAACACCCTATATAATATTGCATTTTTTCAACCACAGCAGCATTCTGATTAATTCAGTATCGACTTCATTATCCATATATCCCGTGGATTTCGAGTAATTCATTGTTTTACTTCCTTTTTGTGCAAAACATAACTTCAATTCAACTTTCATTACTTTATCACTTGGAATCATGTATCATGTATCATTTACGTTTAATGACATACGTCACTAATCATACAGGGTTGTTCAGAATCGAAGGATTTTCCGATACTTACTTAACCGATAAAAAGTGCGTTTTTTCGAATAATGACATATATTCAAATGGAATGACGTATATCATATAACATGTTCTGTATCTAAATTGTTAGGTTTTCATGCCAATGGAAATTAATATTATATTGAGCTACATTTTGTATTAGTTTTCCATGAAATATCATAGAAGATGTGAATTATGATAATTTAACAATTGGCATCGATTGTAAAGCATTGTTGAAAAGTCATTCAAATGAAGGCAATAATTATACGAAGTTTTGATGAAATTGTTTATTATTCACGGTCAATGCCATCAAACTGTAGCAAGATCAAGCAGAATGTTCAAGTTAGGCTTTAAAATTAGTTAATCCATTTAAAATGTTATCTTCGCTTCGGAATTGTTCGTTCTAGTATTTATCGGAAAAGCCTGGGATTTTCAACAACCCTGTATAATTAGAGACCTACTTCATGAAACATGAATGATACACCGGGATATTGGTAATCCATGCCCGAAATTTCAACTCTCTAGGGTTTCAATTTCCGAAACGATGAAGGTTTAATTGAAACCATATTTGCACAAAAAGGAAGTAAATCAATCAATTCCTCGAAAACTCCTAGAGATAGGGATGAAGAAGTTGATACAGAAATAATCAGGAGGCTACGGTGAATAAAAAAAAAGCAATAATATACGGGGTGTTCCATTCGGAATATCATAATTGTTAGTACTTTTTTATGTAAGCGGCAACACCGCAGTGCTAAAAATATTTTGGATCGATGGAGCAGTGGTTCCTAGCCAAGGAACCAAATTTTCAATAAAATCGTAAGTCCCGTTCTCTAGCATGTGGTTTATCTTCCGTTTATCTTTCCAATGCAATTGTAGAATTCGGTAGATAAACTGAAGATAAACTCCATTCGAATGCGTCAGAAACCGGCCGGTATTTCATTTAAGTCCAGAAAGTAAGCCTTTTCCGTATGCGCTCGATGATTTCCCCTGTGAGGCGAAGCCGAAGACGGGTACTCGTGCAAGCACGGAAAAAGCCTTTCAGGGCCGGTTTCTCAATTGCGAGTTAACCCGAGGTTGCGGGTAACCCGAGTGTTACGCATTCATGAATATCGCTAAATACATGCGTCAACTCGCAACCTCGAGTTAACTCGCAATTGAGAAACCGGCCCTTAGGGGATCTTTTCTCGACCATTCGCAATTTTCACGATCGGTCGCATATGCCGTGTTTGCCAGTGGCGTAACGTACACCCCCCGACCCCCCGTTGGAGGGGGGCCCGTGGGGTCTGGGGGCCCGGGAGTTGAACCTCTTATTTAATTTTTACTTTATCTTGTTGAGAACCAATTGATAGTAAAAACTAATTTTCTGCTAATGTAATATATGTATTTCCTGGTTAAAATGGTTAGTATAGGCGAGGTAAAATACTCTGGATCGTAATATATCGAAATAAGTAGTATCGATACTTGAATCGTATCGCTTCGAAAGTATCGATACATGAAATATCGAGTATTCACGTATTAGTGTACAGTCGGAAAATAAATCATTTGGATTTGTGAATAAGATGTCTAAAAACTTTTACAACAAGTACATGTACATCTTACCTGTAAAGATCATATAATTTTCAATTAATTCATTGAAATATTTATTATGATAAAACACAATATGCTCATGGTACCTAATTAATTCTCTGATTTACTTTCTTTCATTCATTTCTGACAATTTTAAGTATCTATCTAAACTATTCCCGGATGCGTTAAATATACCGGGTGGCCCACCACAGACGCGGATCCCGTTTTGTGGGAGTAAATGAAGATATTTTGAGAATATTTTTTTGTGATGTATGTAGGGTATTCTGAAGCACAATTTAAAATTATTTTCATATATACAGGGTGTTCGAAAACAAGGATATGGACCAAAGTAAATTTTTTTCAATAGTAACACCCTGTATTTGGCCTAAAAAATAGAATGGCAAGCTCAAATTATGATGAGTTTCTTCAGATCAGTTTATACCTTAGAAGTACCATTTACGAGAAAATGGCGAAAAATTGAAAATATGGAGTTTTTTTAAAGTGCAATTAATGAAGAAACCAGTTACGCCCGCGATACGGACAGTATTTTCTTTGAATGGACATATTAGCATTATGTTAAAAATGGCCGACTCGTGCGGTAGCTGTGCAAACTCGTGCAAAAATTCCTATGCTATCAATTGCATAAAATGCCAGAAATGGTATCATACAAAATGTGAAAAATTGTCAATCGCAACATTCAACCACTTTGCAAGTGAATTGAAAAATCCGAAGGGCGAAAGATACTACTGCGAATCATGCAAAAAGAGTGAGGTTACGGCGCCGACACAAAACATAAACAAAATTTATTCCAAACCATCTAAAACAAACTCAGATAGTAATTCCAAGCAGGAATATACACTGAATGACATAAGGAAAAAACTAATGGAAATGGACAACAAATATACTGATCTACTCAATAAATATGATGAACAGGTTAAGGTCAACGAAGTTCTGAAATCAGAAATCCTGATGATCA
This sequence comes from Halyzia sedecimguttata, assembly GCA_937662695.2. NCBI lineage: Eukaryota > Metazoa > Arthropoda > Insecta > Coleoptera > Coccinellidae > Halyzia > Halyzia sedecimguttata. Next base: position 18,224,655 of record OW569415.2, read on the forward strand.
AGCCGCAACTAGGAAAGGAACAAAACAGGAATGAGCAAAACGAGCTGAGAAACAACATCATTATCAACGGGGTACCGTATGATAATCAAGAAAAGATTGAAGATATTATCGGAAAAGTGGGGGAGGCACTAGAAGTTCAATTGTGAAAAAAACCAAAATGCTTCAGAATTGGAAAAGGGCGAAACCACAATGGACAACTGCCTATAAAAGTATGTTTTTCCAGTGAAAGAGAGAAAGAGGGATTCTTGGTGGCTAGGAATTCAGCCTTTCCCCACCAGTGAAAATTTGAAGCGTGAAATCATATGCCACCACATTCGCTCGATTTTAATCGAGAAACGAGTCCCGCAGAGCTCAGACATTATCTTCCTATGGCCATGTGAAATATGTATAGATATGCATAAGTATATTATTTATTATACGAAGCCATTATGAAGACCCTATGTGCAGGAACGCTCAGGAGTTGTTGATTTATTAACAACGGTATCGCCATTTTTCATTATTAAATTATGATGTTCTGAAAAATCTGCAGATTCTTCAGAATGGCATGAATAGTTGTAATTGAATTTCGCGTGAACGGAAAGCCTCAAATCTTAATGTTTATTCAGTGTTTTATGAAGATGATTCCTGTGCTACGGCATTTTTGTCGAAATTTTTATGAGGGTAAGAAAATTATATGTATTTCCCCTAAGAATTTGATTTTCTCACAACCGAAGTTTGCTTTGGAAAGACTTGACATGAGTGAATAGCTTATAAGCAAATTGTCTTTGTTTCTGCATGTTCAAAATCCATTCGTTCAAGTAGCTGGTAACATCAACCAAAAACACCAAACAAAATAACCATGTCTCATCCAAGGCATCCACGGCTGGACCGTATCTAGTTTTCCTTTCATTTCTATGAAAGTTTTCACTTCCTCTCTCAGTTCAAAGAGTCTGTTCAACATTTTTCCCTTACTGGGCCAGTGAACTTCACAATGGAAAATAATGTCTCCATATTCTTATTCCAAATCCTGAAGAAATTGCTGGAACTGGCGGTGATTCCAACCTCTCGATTTAATGAAATTTACGCACGAAACAACTGTCTCCATTAAGTGGTTAAATTTCAACGATTTTGCACAAAGATTTTATTGATGCAGCAACGAAATTGCTTGAAAATTATTTGATGTGGTAACTTTATGAAGCAAATCTGCGGGTGCATCGTTTGTGAAAAAATTCATGGGCGGGCCAAGAAAATTCTATTCGCGGGCCGCATGAGGCCCGCGGTCCGTAGGTTGCCCATGCCTGCTTTAAATCTATATGTTATGATACTGTTTTCAGAGAGGTGTAATGAAATAGTATATTGCATTACCAGTCCAGAAAGTAAGCTTTTTCCGTACGAGCGCGATGAGTTGCCGTGTTCGGCTTCGCCTCACACTGGAACTCGTGCAAGCACGAAAATAGTTTTTTATGTATCAAGGACGAAAAACTGCCCATTATAGTCGAGTCTTCTATCCGAGCCGGAAGTAGGCGAGAGGATAGACGGTTTTTCACCGAGGTGCATATCAAAGGTTTTCGACGACCTCCACATATAAATGAATTTCTGACGTCTTAAATAATTTCACAATAGCAAATGACACATACACTTATTTTTGTATTGAACCGTATCCATAGTGACCACAGCACTGACAGTTATTCTAATAGACACTTAGGCGGAGATTACACGGTCAGTCAGGTATCATTCTCGCATCAATCTAACATCAGTATTACCATCCATTCGGATCATCAGTCGATCAATCTACGCATATAGAACCAAGTTCCCGTCAATCTGACATCAATCCATGATTGATATGATGCGAGACTGATACCAGATTGACCATGGAGGTAGAAGGAAGTGGAGGGGGCATAAAGATCGAAACTTGTCACGTACTCCGCCATATTGGTGTGTCCCAATTTTCTATAGGAATCCGGAATTCTAACCATAGAAAACTCACAATTTCATGTTTATAACAAAGGATTTGCACATACCAATATGGCCGATTTTATGTGACACTTTCGTTACAAGGGAAACATAGCACATGCTCCCTCCACTTCCTCCTACCTCCATGAGATTGACCGTGTAACCTCCGTCTTATGTTTAAAATGAACCGTAGCATGCCGTAATCTTAGTGACCACAGCGGACGAGAAAGTACTTTCTCGTCAACAAAGTACCTGCCTTCAATAATGGTCGATTTTACGGCCGCAAATTAGTACGTAAAATATCACTTTTCATAGAGGTCTATGAAAATGGACGTGTAATGAACAATATTTTTCGTTATACCATTATTTGTTCTTCAGGAGAAAGCATTTCGTTATTGTAGAACAATAATTATTCAAAACACAGACATCTACTGTCATAATGCAATCGTTGCTCTGTGTTTCTAAAGGAAATAAAAAATAATTCATCTCAGCCATAGACGAGATATCTAACCGGACCGTAAAACTTTTTACGGTGCGGTCAGACAGATAAAGGTTCAATTTCGATACTCTAAATCGACATGTTATGATATGGTTTTCAGAGAGGTGTAATGAAAAGTACTTCAGCGTTGAATTGATACTTTTTCAAATTTCTAAGGGTGCGTAAAATCAGTACTTTACATACGGTTGCAGAAAAAATATTTAATTTGAAGGGGGCAACAATACGTTAAAGGGGGCAACAATACGTAGACTCTGATTTCCAGTATGTCTATAATAAACCACATGAATCGAGTCGAGGAAATCAATTCCTTATAAATGTATCACTAAATTGATATGCCTGAAATTTCACTGAATAGGGTATTCATTTCGTCTTTCTTGACACGTGTTCAGAATTCAGTTGGAATACATTTTCGAATACCAGTAAACGAGGTGATATTCCCCATATCGACATTATACTTTTTAACTTAGGGTTAATCATCGATCACTGGAGGATATCTTATAGTATACGAGAGGTCTGGAATAATTTAATTATTGGAAGTAAAAGAATTGTTGGTTCGTTCAATTACATCTTTGTTGAACGAATTACGATGTAGTATTATTGCACTATTCCCCTCAAAAATTTCAACCAATCATATTAACGCAAATGATACAAATCTCTTAGCAACGAACCAATATTTTTGAATATCAATACAGCGTGAAAATATCAGAGTATTTGCACGTGTGCTTTAGGTGACTATTTTTGTGACGTTTTAAACCATCGAAAACATTCGGGATGATTGTCAAGAAGATTTAATTTATTTAAATTACAGTTAGTAATATTTCTGCCCCACAATTAAAATTGAGTGAATTTTTTTTCGGGAAATAGTCCTTCATACACCCATCGTACTTGCCAAATTATCGAATATTTTTCCTTCTGCACCTCGTGCAGTCCGGAAAATATTCGAGTATTTGACAAGCACTCAGGATATAACTACTGAGTATTGTTTGATGTTCGAAATCACTTAAGGTAACAACTGATAATTAGCTCATCGAATTTTGAACCACAATCTTCTACAGTAAGTAGTTCTCAAGTTATAATAAGAATTCAAAGATGAAGAATTAATCCGCGAAAGTAACAAAAAAAGCAAGCTTGAATAACATGATTTTTTCCTCGTATGCGGAATTTACTTATAAATCCTTTATCATTGCATTTAGGTACATTCTCCGCATTCTCCAGTTTATATACAGTGCGCATCAAAAGAATGGAATATTTGATCTCCCCTTTCAGGAATAGCGAAAAATAGTTTGATAGGTCAAATTAATTTATTTGTTAAGGAGCATTTTCCAGTAATTGTTATTGATCTACCGTTATTTTCTGTTACCAAGCTGTTACATCAATGATATTCATTTTAAATTGCAAGCCCCTATTTTTTTCTTGCTATGAGTAAATCATAAAATTCTGATTTCAATAATGCCCAGGTAACACCAATAACGCCATTTAGGTCGATAATTCTCGAGAAATAACTTTTTTTATTTGACAAACATGCGAAAATTTTGTATTCGAGTCTTCACCAAATAAACACATTTTTATTATTACTAAAACGATACTTGAAGGTGTCATAACTTACAAAAATTATCACAGTACCTAAGTGTTCGAGGTGATGACCATTCACTTGACAGTACGTCAATCGACCTTGAAACTCGGAATAAATATTTTTGCGAATCTGGAGATCTGGAATCTGGAGACCGAGCACGCCATTCAATAAAACCACGCAGACCAATCCATCTATTCGGGAACACTTCATTCAGATAATCAGATCTAAATCGGCATCGTTCGGAAAACGGAGGAATCAGATCATCACGTAATAACTCCAATTATTTGGAACCTGTTAACGGTCTTTCGAGAAACTCAGGCTCTATAACACCATTCCTAATAGTAATAAGAATAATAATAAGCCCCTCAGGGGCTCTGGGATGTGTCTCAGAGAACGGGCCTAGCAAACCCGAGGTACTAGCTAAACATGGCAGTAGGTATAACATTCAAAACCGCACGGGGGCACTACGCATACGAGTGTAACAAACCCGCGGACCCCGGTCACTCTCAACCGATGATGAATTACAATCTACGTAGCCTCGGAAAACAGCTGCTGCCTGGGAATCTCCAGGGCACGTCTGGGGTTGGTGCTAGACGTGAAAGCATGCAGACCGCCAACGGCAGAATGCTGAGGTGTCGGGCGCCTGTCATACAGAAGATATTCCAGCTTCCGACGAGGACAACGAGGAGGAGAGAGAAAAAGTTGTCGGTCACGTAGGGAATCAGCGCTCGTAAGAGCAACCCGTAGTCGGACCCAGCAACCAGAACAAGGCTGCACAAAGGGGGCGTCACAAGTGGACAACCGAGTAACAAGAACAACTGTCTGTGTTATACCGAAGATCGAGATCAGAAAGTTGGGGATATATGGGTAAACTGCATGGTATGTGGCGTGAGAATCTGCCAGATCTAAACTTCATGAAGCAGCAAAACCTACGAGTCCAAGTAAGCCATCTCAAGAAGAGGGTAATCTTGTAGCAGCATCAAGAGTCAGAAGTGATAGAAGAATACGCTGAAGAGCAGGTGAGAGATGATCCAAACCAACAGCAACACGAATCTAAGGAGGGAAGAACAGGATGAGAGACAAGTGAGTGATGCTGCAAACATCCCACCGCTTAGGCCTGGATTGCGATCAGGAAGAAGCTGATCAATAGGCAAAAGTGAATAGAAGATAACAACACCTTCACCACAGAACCTTCAAAGTTATTTCGACCCAAACAAGTAAAGGCAAAAGACCCACCATCACCGAATGAAGTCAAACACTTCTGGAAAAATGTGTACGAGCTACCAGCGGAAACCAGGGATACTCCAGCACCTCACAGGTTCCAGATATTATGTGATCAAAATCTGCAACAGACCGAAGAGCTGACTGACATAACAACCGAATAGATTAGAAATGCCTCGAAGAATAGGCAGGATTTCAAGGCACTTGGTATGGATGGCGTTCAGAACTACTGGTGGAAGAACTTTCCAGCTACCCACCATTACCTAGCTAGATTATTCAGTGAGATAGTAATACACTGTGAGCCAATTCCTTCATGGTTGGTAGAGGGCAGAACTGTGTTGATACCGAAATCAGGTGATCTAGAACAACCAAACAACTACCTCCCAATCACGTGTCTCAACACGCTATATAAAATTCTCATAAGTGTTCTTTAACATCAGTTTCTGGAGTCAATTGGACAGTGTGGTATCAAATCCAGGAACAAAGAGGAGCGAGGAAAGGAGTGCAAGAGTGCAAGGACAACCTCCTTATAGACAAGAGCATTTTTCAAGATGCGAGACTCTACAAGCGCGACCTACATACATCATGGCTGGATTACGCGAAAGCATTTGACACATCGGCATACAGCTTGATAATACGAATGCTGGAGATGCTCAAAGTCCACCCTAACATCGTACATGCGAAGGAAAACATCATGGTCGTACTAATCATAGGATGCCTAGGCGGAATGAGAGCGAACTACGTGACCGAATTGAAGATCATTCCGGCCTGCAAATCTCTGTCCGAGAATTTAGCACACAGAATGTAAAAGGCGGTGTTGGTCAGATCACTTCGAGTCATCAGGTCTCATTAACTGGGAAAGCCGCTTGCAGCTTATCTCTTTTGTTAAGGGACGCTGTAAGGGCAGAACTGCTTCAATTTAAGGAACGTGTGAAAGGTTTTGTACTGAGTAACCAATCAACAACTGGAGTCTTACACTGTGAGAGTAGCGGACCCTCTTAGGGCGGGCCAATAAAAGGTGTTTCCCTCTCGAGCGGGAAAAGAAATAATAATAATATTAATCTTTCTTGATCTCTTAAGACAACTAAGTATGAGAAAAGGCGAATAAACAGACATACAGGATAATAATGCAATCTCAGGTGATGAATCCAACATGGTATCATTAATGAATTCTGTAATAGAATAATAACATCTATAGAACAATTAGTTCTTAATTGTTTTTTTGAATTGAAAAACATTCAACATTTTCAATTTTGTTGGGAGGTGATTGAATACACATATACTCTGATACAAAGGAGACCGCTCGTATTTAGATGTTTTATGAGCTGGAACTTCCAAAACATTATAATTACTTGTAGAATAATGGTGACGACTAGACAATTTGTTTACAGAACTTTCATTGAACTTTACATAAAGAACACTCTTAAATATAAAATTGATTCAAGCCCTGTGGACAGGAGCTTTCTGGCGCTCTAGTTCAAACAGACAAATTATTATCTCCGAAAGTATTGGTTTCTCAGAGTTGAGAATTATATCAATGTATTCTTATGATAGAACTGCATCATAAAGGAAATTCAATTCAAATAATAGTTTATTTATCAAGATTAAATGAGCAATCTGAGAATGAGAACTGCACCAGGGAAGAAATCAAATTAAAATAGCTGAAATGAATTTGACTCTCTCTTATAGAACAGGATGACATGTACGAGTATGAACACAGATCATATAATAAAGCTTAGATAGAATAATTATAACATTCTGTGAAAACATATAGAAGTACGATTCATTATTGAAATTTCGAAAAATCATATCTCCGAAAGTATTAGCTTGTTGGAGTTGAAAATGATATCGATGAATTTTTATGATGAAACTGCATCTTGAATAAAAATTGAATTTGAAATTTGTTACTTAAAAAAAAAATTTTTTTGTTTCGTTATGCAGAAACCATCTGGCCTATTTTGCCCAATAACGAACTCAACCGAGATATTCATCTCCCTAACCTACTCTGAAAATTTCAACTGTCTAGCTCATTCCGTTCGAGAGTTATTGTAGAAAAAATTTTTTAAAATTTCAAATTCAAAGATCGAGTGATCGGTTTCGGAAATATTCATAAGAAATATTTTTACTAAAACCGGCCATAACTCCGAAACCGCTTTATGGTTTTCGCCCATTTACGAACTTTTCCCAGATATTTACGCTCCAAACCCACCTTGCACATTTCAATCCTCTAACTCCTTTCGTTCGAGAGTTATCGTGCCTACGGCTGGCCGACCTCGGATTCTTGATCAGTGAGTCGAACCAAATCGTTTGAGACCATTTTCAGCCAAAAATTCGAAAATTACAGAATTTGGGCAAATTGATAAGCACTCAGTTCCGAGGAACTAGAGCGCCAAAAAATACGGTCGGCAGGAAGACATAGATGATAAATAGAAATAACTCTGAGAAGCCTTTTTTGACAAATCAAAACCCTTTCTAGCTCAGTAGAAGTAGGGTAAGCTATACAATAATACACAGCTTGCAGTGAAGGACGTGAAAAAAAAATTTTGTTCTTGATAAATGGCAATATACGATCTGTCCAGTTTTTTACAATAGTTGTTAAAATAGTTGTAGCCCATACATTAACTTTTTCAGGAAATTGTGTATGTACCTCTATCATCCAGTTTGGATTGTGATCTGACCAATAGCGACAGTTTCGTCTGTTGGCAGTTCCATTCAAATAAAATGTTGCTTTGCCACTAAACAAAATTGGAGCTAGAAAAACCAAATCGGTATTGCAGAACTGAGTTCTGCGGTCGAAATCTCCATTCAGTCCGTGCACTAAATTGATTTTGATTGAGTGCCATTTAAGGCATGTTCAATTCTACCTATGAAATTGCTGGTCGAATACTTCTTCGATGATGCTTCACGTATCCGAACTCCTTATACATCCTGACTATTTACTAACAGCCGCCGGTGTTACAGATTTAGCACTAGGATATTTTTCATTGAAGTAATCAAAAACTTCTTGATGGGTACGTGTTCTATCTACACAATCCCTAATAATGAGAATATTCATTTCGTCTGATGTCGATAAACGCTGAACTATTTTAGTTTTGGTGTTGACAGTAGGTGAATAGTTGACAGTAGGTGAATAAAAATTAGCAAACTTATTCGAATTAATTTCCAACGATTTGCAATATTCACTGTATATGCAAGTAGATACAAGGGGGGCACACAAGTCATCTTTAATAATTTTTGTGACTTGTGAGTTTCATTATCAATACTACTATCGTTTTTGTAATAAAAAAGTGTTTATTTGATAGTTTTTTCAAATTTAAAAAAATAATATCTCGAGAATTATTAATCCAATGATCTATCCTACGTCAAGGAAAAAACTAGAGGCTTGTAATTCAATAAAAAAATATCGATGAATTCACTGCTTGGTAACGGAAATGGTAGAGAAATAAGAATTATGAGAAAAAAAATATTACTTTGACCTATAATATAATTTTTCGATTTTCATGAATAGGGAGAAAATGAATCCATTATTCCGAGGTCGCCACGCCGATACGGGCAAAGAGGTGATAGAGTACCATTAGGGTTTCAAACTTCCTGTTATTAAACTATCCTCCGGGTCTTCTGATGGAAGTTATGGATGGTTTAAACCAGGGTTAGTTTCCTTATTTTGCAAATATTTTAGAGACCAGTTGAGATTGAGCAATGGAATTTTACGATTATAATAAGCAGCTCGAGGACTTTGATACCCTAGTGAAATAAGTTTTGGTAACCCCACTAAAACAAATGGTAGGGGGTGGGAGTGCTTTTTAAAATGAATAATTTTTTTCCACGGTAATGTACAAATAATAGAGATTCCAAAAATTCGATCATTTCCCTATCATTTGGTGTGTCGTTGACACTTGGGGCTCAAGCGGTTACAAAGTGTAACACCCTAATGGTAGCCTATCACCTCCTTGCCCGTGTCGGTGTGGCAGCCTCGGACACTGTATAGTTTACATAAAATCTTCATTTCCGTTCCCTAATTTTTCTACTACTCAACCATAATTCTTCTAAAAATAAATCCATTATTTTCCTATATAAGAAGACTGTTGGTTTGAGAAGTAGAAAAATTAGAGAAATTTAATGAAGAATGGAGGGCAATTAAAACATTTCTATTAGAAAATAACAAATCCTCTTGAAATTTGCAGTCTTTTCCTTGTTAATTACTAATTATATTTCAACGATGGCGATAGAGAATTATATGGACCATCAATATTACCCAGAAAATCAAATGAATACTCTCACTCCTGTTTGGTGAATGTTGGAAAATCAAACAGTTCCCCATACTAATAAACAATATTCATTTACTACAATTCAGATGTTCTGATAGTCGTTATGTATATTTGGTGAATGTCCAAATTTAATGGAACTGTTTCCTCAAGTGAGGAAAAAGTTTCCTACTTTTTTTGGAGAAAATTTTTCAACTTCGCAAGCGCTTCCTAGTTATGGCTCCTGATGGCATAAGTGCCAGGAAGTATAGATTTTCAATTATTTTTCCTCAACAGATGAACGTACTTAAATGATGTTCGTCAAATAGTGACTCCTGTTAAAGTGGATGGTTCCAGATTACTTTCTGCAACCCGCCTATGTTCATTAAAAATGGTTTCACTTAACAACTCCTTTCACTATTATTATCGATTATTTTGGCTATGTTAAGTTGAATAATTGAATTCTAAACAAACACTTATTATTGATTTTCTTTCTATCGATGGCTCTCGAGTCCATGACAGATATATCTGTCGCTATGTTATCCGAAGTTTTCGATGAGGTGGGGATGCAACACAGTAACAAAGCCTACACAGAACACAACTGATTCTCTTAACTTGCACAAACTCTTAAGAGCTTATGAGGGTCTTCTTGGAAGACCTAAGAGTTTCAGTATAATCATAATAATCAATCATAACACAGTGTTAGACATATGTACCTTCATTTCATACGCAACTTCGACATCTAGTTTGTTTGATTATGTTTTGGATAGAAATATAATATGAAAATGATAATGACGCGCTACTTCAAAGACTGTAACCGGAAAGGGGTAGCGGGATTGAAAATTATTATTATTACAAATTATTTCCACTTGATCTTAACAGTTTCCTACGCAAGAAGCACCACGCATATTGTTTCTCTTATTGTGTTCCTGATATTCATTTGAAATAGGTTCGAGGGAAATACACGATTTCTGACAAAAGTTACTTTTTCGAATCATCTGAATATTATCACTAAATGATTCCTTTCCAGGTTTTCACTCCCAAGCTCCAAAAATATCTATGAAATAAGAAAATTTCATTATTTGCAAATTGCTTTTGCGTTAGAAATACTAGATATTTGTCTGAAGCAATATATAGAACAAATTTGCCTAATTAACAGTGACGAAACAACGTCAACGATAAAACAACAGTTCTGTTACGTTTCGGAGACTATATTAGCCTCCTTCATCAGAAACCAAGCGAAAACCTTCAGAATTATTTTTTGTTGACAATTATTCTGAAATTGATCTCACTGGCAGTCTTTCAAAAAACATAGTAACACAGTTTCACTCTACATAGAAATTTCCAAGTTCCATCTCTTTCTTCAACAAATTATTCCATATGGCATAATTATTCCAATTGAGAAAATTACAAAATTATTTTCTCTGTTCGACAAAATACATGTGGATTTCTTAAGTTTCCTTTTTATGTCATCAGAATCTGTCATCACGGCCTTTAAGAAAAAATCAAGAGAATCGGTTTTAAGTTCAATATAAGAACCATAATCGAGACTCAAAATGATATTAGGTCTTTATTAACTAAGATAAAACCGATTAATGAAAAACAAAAATATATGTATATACTATTCCTTGTATTTGTGGAAAATCGTACACAGGAGAAACATCGAAACTACTAGAGTTAAGAAAGACAGAACATAGGAGTTCACATGATAAATTGAAGTGAAACAACAATTCTGATGACAATGCCTGATGACATAAAAATAAAACTCAAGGAGTCGACTTGTATGTGGTTGAATTTCGAACTTGGAAATTTCTATCTTGAGTGAAATTGTGTTACTATGTTTTTTCAAAGACCATCATTGTGTTAAATTTCAGTAAAAGTGGCAACAAAGAATAATTCTGAAGATTTTCGCTTGGTTTCTGATGAAGGAATCTGATTTAGTCTCCGAGACGTTACAGCATAGTTGTTTTATCGTTGATGTTGTTTCGTTACTGTTAATTAGGCGATATTGTTCTGTCCTGCTTCTGACAAACATCTATACCTTTTCAAGTTCAATTGCGGAAAAATTAAAAGCAATTTCGGAAATAGTAAACCCAATTTCGGAAAAAGTAAATTCAATTACGGAAAAAGTAAATTCAATTACGGAAAAAGTAAATTCAATTACGGAAAAAGTAAATTCAATTTCGGAAAAAGTAAAATCAATTTCGGAAGAAGAAAATCCATTTTGGACAAAATATTCATAAATACTTAGCACAATGTTGTAATTATCGTAATGAATATCTTCTTTCAATCTGTGGAAAAATATTCATCGATTAGGTAATTGCAACGTACCTTCTCAGTGGGGTTTGGGGATTTGGGTCGGGTGGTTCGGTTTACACTTTTGAGTTTGTGTTTCGAAACTTTCGGTATATTTTTCACCGAAATTACCTGTTAATTATTAAGAATTGATGCAGATGCATTTTTTATTGTATTGTATATTGTTGTATTGTATATTATTATACTGATCCCCCTATTGGAGTCAATATTTCAATAAACAGGGATTTAATGAAAGGTTGCTGCCTTGACTACTGAGCTTGATTTTTAAAATTACTTAATTTATTTCTAAGACTGAAGGTAAGATGGCACTCCCAAAATTTCAGTATTATCAGATAATATGATTATGATTATTCTCGCATTTCTAGATCTTCTGAGGGGATACCTGGTGAGCTCTTAAAAGCATGTGTAAGTGAAGAGAATCAGTTGTATTCTGTATGGGATTTGTAATTATGTCCTTACACCTTCTTAGGCAAAGCACTGTTTTCCTCCAACAGTGAATGGTGGCCACTACAGTATGACAGGAATATTTCTATTCATTATTGAACTTGGGACTTCCGGCTCCTAGTACAACACATACCGGCTGTTAGTCACATTCAAATGCTGGAAAGAATGATATTTCTGAACGTGCCTAGTGTAAGAAATTCGGTGAATATTCTTCAACAAATTTGAATAGCCAGGTCGAAAATATATAGGCAAAATCCGCATGCGTGTTTTTTTTCGAAAACATTATTCAAAAAGGTGTTCATAAAGTAGGTACCTATCATTGCATAACACATAGCTCTCAGTGAGAATAAAAACAAACCATTATTTGAACAATGAAGAAACATAACACTGCAAGCGGGGTTTCTAAGCTCTTGGGAAAATCTGGTTTAAATCCACCAATATACGTGGTGTTTTTTACATTTTATATCCCTTTGATATGCTAATTTGGAATCTTTGAATTCCAAAGGAATACATGATTTCGTTACATACGAATTTTTTCATTGGTATGATTTTTATAACTGTTTCAAATGTTTTTGCTACATATACAATGTGTTCCCGCAACGGTATATTTCACAAATGCATCAAGTTAGGCCTTAACGATTCCTGTTACGAGTGAAAATATATATGGGTTTCAGATGCCTTCAGGGACACTCTTCTTAGAATTTAATTGAAATCTAACCCTATACAGGCTGCCCATAGAATTATATGTGGGTGAAAACATCTTTTTTGAACAATATTTTTGGAAAGAACACGCCTATTGATTCGACCTGGCTAGTAATATTTGACGATGAATATTGAACGACTTCCTGACAATCGACACGTTCTTTCTTTCCAGCATTTACATGTGATTACCAGTCTGTATATGTTGGACTAGGAACTGGAGATCCTGAAGTTGGTACAGAAATTTCCAACTCCAACAGTAGCGACCACCATTTACTGTTGTTTACTGATCAAAAATGATCAGTGCTGTGCATAAAGTGTCCTTTAGTTGAATGGATATAATGGGTTTGTGGCTTGAGGACTAGGCAAATCAAACGAATCCCTTATGAATTTTCGCCGTTTCGATCCAGGTTCGGATCTTTTTCAAGACTAAAACATTTAATTGTGTATAAATATCGAATTTGACATGAACAGTATTAGGAATACATTGATGCAAAAAAGTATCTTTCAATAATATAAAATATACAGCATAAAACACATTCAATTGACATTAAGAACAAACATTGAAATATTCAACACAGAAGCAGCCAGATTCGTCAAAACGGAAAACAATAAAAAAGTAAAAAAAGTAAAAAAATTTTTTTTTTGATGACTTCACAATTCTCACATTAATTTTGCCTTTTCAAATGGAAATCTGAGGCAGAATACTGTATATAGGAAATCCATCGGTCATTCTATATAAAATCAATTGTTATTCTCACATGAAACGGAAAAACAGTCATAACTCTTAAAAACCGAAATTCAAACTATGAGATCGAATGAATGAAACATATTGCGTGGCCTACTGCTACCATGATATCAACTTCTTATTGGTTTCAATGAATGCGGAACTATGGGTGGAATGTACGAATCGGGCGGACTATTTATTTCGGATTTTTGTCAATAGATTGCTATAAACAACACTTAGAGATTCTACGTCAGTTCTCAAATTTATTGTATCATTTATTGAAATATGAATCATCTCACTTCCTTCTTTCTTTCTGGTGAATTAATTTTGTGTTTATAGACTGCCGATACTCTATTGATTAGACTTGCGGGATAGTTGTTGTTCCTTAATAAATGTCTAATTTTGTTTCCATTTTGCGCGTGGTAAACTGGGTCACTCAACTTATAATTTCTGAATAGAAGATTCTTTACCGTAGCTATTTTTTGAGATGTCGGGTGCATGGAATAATAGTTTAATAGTCTACCAGATGATGTATCCTTCATATGCCAAGTCGTCGAGATGGTGCCATTGTTTGTTCTCATGAGGGTAACGTCCAAAAAAGAAATTGCGTTGTCAATTTCATGTTCGACAGTGAACTGAACTCTTTCATGAACACTGTTGAATGCTTCCAATACTTCATTTGTTTTTCCTTTTGGTATCATCGACATATAATTTTAGGAAAGGAATGGTAAAAGTTAACTTAACAATAAAGTGTAAGGAATGTAGTTGTTTATATGTCGGCATGACGAAACAATATTTGAAAAAAAGGATATATCAACACCCTTACGATTGCAGAGAAATCAATAAAGATAAAAATGAAAAAACAGCCCTAGCCGCCCACCACTTTGAAAATAATCACGACTTTGATTTTGAAAACGTGGTAATATTAGACAGAGAAAACAACTATTTCATGCGGTGTATAAGTGAAATGATTCCTATTGCAATAAATGATACAATAAATTTGAGAACTGACGTAGAATCTCAAATTGTTGTTTATAGCAATCTATTGACAAAAATCCGAAATAAATAGTCCGCTCGATTCGTACATTCCACCCATAGTTCCGCATTCATTGAAACCAATAAGAAGTTGATATCTTGGTAGCAGTAGGCCACGCAATATATTCCATTCATTCGATCTCATTGTTTGAATTTCGGTTTTTAAGACTGTTTTTCCATTTCATGTAAGAATAACAATTGATTTTATACAGAATGACCGATGGATTTCCTATACATAGTGTTCTGCCTCAGATATTCATTTGAAAAGGTAAAATTAATGTGAGAATTGTGAAGTCTTCAAACAAAAAATTTTTTTACTTTTTTATTGTTTTCCGTTTTGACGGATCTGGCTGCTTCTGTGTTGAATATTTCAATGTTTGTTTTTAATGTCAATTGAATGTGTTTTTATGCTGTATATTTTATATTATTGAAAGATATTTTTTTGCATCAATGTATTCCTAATAATGTTTATGTCAAATTCGATATTTATACACAATTCAATGTTTTAGTCTTGAGAAAGATCCGAACCTGGATCGAAACGTCGACAATTCATAAGTGATTCGTTTAATTTGCCCAGTCCTCAAGCCACAAACCCATTATTTCCAGTATACTTAATCACAATCATTCAATTTTTCCATCGCCTTATCTACAGCCTGAGAAATTAATTCAAATTATTTTGAAAATCAAGTTCAACATTCAAGGTAGCAACTTTTCATTAACGATTTGTATTTTTCAATTTGACAATATTGACGAAATAAGAATTCCGTTTTTTACATAGAAATTTCCAAAACACTCACTCAATAATGGAAACCGAACTACAAGGCCTAAATACTCAAACCCCATCGAGTAGGCAGGTTGCGATTAGTCGATTAATAATTTTTCTGGAGTTTAGTCATTCTTAAGTTGCTCATCGTACGAGTTAAAATCATAAGAAAAAAGATATTCGTTACGAACATAAGAAAATTGGTCCTAGGGGCACAAAATTCTATAAAAACTGTTGTAATTGTAAGGAAAAGTAATTCTCAATATTTTGTCCGAAATAGAATTTGCTATTTCTTAGATTAGTTTTATTTTTTCCAAATTTGAATTTACTTATTCCGAAATTGGTTTCAATTTCTCCGAAATTGGTGTTACTATTTCCGTAATTGGTTTTACATCTTCCGAAGTTGAAGTTGAAAAGGTATAGTGTATCTAACGCAGAAGCAATTTCAAAATAATATTTTTTTTTTATTTCATAGATATTGAGTTATGGAGTGAAAACCCAGAATGCAACCATTTCCTAATGAATTCATAAAGTATCCTTTAACAATTACTTTTCATAATATCAGTGGGAAAATTACGCCTCATGTAATTATTTTTAAAGAAATTATTATTAAGTACTCACCGTTTCGAAAATCAGCGTTTTCCTAACTTGAAGTTGACAACTTGTCGGTCGGACGAGGTAACGTGTTAGGGTTGAAGAACAGCGCTCCACGCGACTCGCGGAAGGGGCGATCAGATTTAAACGGCACGCTGCTGGCGAATATAGCGACGCAGAACATATCCGTCTCCGGTTTTATAGCAGCAACCCCGCCAGAGAGTTCTTGAGAGGGCGGAAGGCTCAGAACACAGCTTATGGATATGCTCATGATGGCCCACGCACTGGTTGTTGCCCAAAACGGCTCCTCCCCTAATACCACGCTTCTTCAGTTTTTGACCAAATTTTCCGCGTCCGGATTTGTGCTCTGATGGTAACTCCGGTAAGTAGTTGTGGGTGACGTCCAAAATCTACACACAGGCGTTAAACCCGAGGAGGAATTCGCGGCAACAAGTGGATTACTCTGAGTGTTACATCAAGATAACCATAGAATTACTTGCAGATATATAGAGCAGGAAGGGAAATTTATGGAGCGGCAACCCCTTAAGAAAAAACTAAAATGACGGACGTGGAGTTGGAGGCTTTAGCTTGCTCGTACGTGTTATCTAAATATTCACTGATTTTTGCGTGTATGTTCTAGGGAACATCGCGTTACCATTTTGCCCAAAAGTCTGTAATTTTAGAATTTTTTGCCAAAAATGGTGTCGAACGATTGTGTTCGACTCCCTGATCAAGATTTCGAGGTCAAATTTGATTCTGTCCGTCCGGCCGTTGCCACGATAACTCGAGAACGGAAACAGATAGCGATTTGAAATTTTCAGGGTAGGTGGCGATTCCCAATACGACGGACAAGTTCGTTAATGGGCATAATCGGCCCAACGGTTTCCGAGTAATTTTGTTTTAAACAAATACAAATCCGATCGGATTGAAACTTGGTGAGTAGTTGTAGAATACAAACCTAACGTCCGCAAAATTTTGTGCGAATCATATTACTAGAAAATTTTGAAAAAACTATTAAGAAATATTATTTATGTCACGATAACCTGAAAGCAGAAAGAGATAGCGGCTTGAAATTTTCAGGTTAGGATGTGCATCTGAATGCGACATTTGAATTTGTCTATAGGTATAATCGGCCAAACGGTTTTGGAGTTGTACCCATCTGAAATTGGGTTGTTATTTCCTCAATAACTCGAAAGATACAAAACCGATATAATTCAATCATGGCTATTAGTTGTAGAATGCCAACACAAAAATTGTTGCGAAATTTCGCGAGGATCACATCAATAGAAAATGTTTAAAAAGTCACTGAAAATAATGGAATGCTATATATCAGAAACTATTCGTCCGACATCGCTGAAATTTTGCAAGAGCATTCAGAAACTAACTCTACTGCCAAGTTCGAAGTTTGAACACGATCGGATCCATATTGTTGGAGATCCGATCAGCCTTGTGTGAGTTCAGTAGTTGAATGGGAATCGCAGAAATTTTGTGAGAACCTTAGAACCATGAATGTCATGCTGACATATTGAATTATAACTCGTGCCGATTTTTTCATCACAAATCTATGGGAGATGATAGCCCTACATTAGGGTCCTGTAGCGGTCTTCGAACATCTGAAGTTCTGAATAATCATAGCATGGATTGGTCAGACCTGGTTTTGAAAAAGATCCTCCTTGGGAGCTACAACATTTTCCTTTTTGAAATCAAATATGGAAGTGATTTCTATGAACAAGAGTGAAAATCTTTGAAAACTAGCAGAGGGGATTCTTCTTCAAGAGATCCATGCGGCTACAGAGGATTATATTTGTGAGAGGGGATTTTTGAAAGCTATGTATTATTTTAAATTTGTTCGTTTTCCTCCTACGGTCTTTTCATTTTTGCGAGTCCTGGGGAACATTGCGTTTTCATTTTGCCCAAAGGTCTGTAATTTTCGAATTTTTCGCTGAAAATGGTCTCTAACGATTGGGTTCGACCCCCTGATGAAGAACTCGAGGTCAAATTTGATTCTGTCAGGCCGGCCGGCGGACCGTTCCCACGATAACTTGAGAACGGAAAGAGATAGCGACTTGAGTTTCTCAGGGTAGGTGGCGCATCCCAATATGACGGACAAGTCCGATTATGCCCATTAAGGGCATAATCGGCCTAATGGTTTCCTAGTAATAATTTTGCTTTCTACCAATTCAAATCGGATCCAATTGAAACATGGTGATTACTTGTAGAATACAAACCTAAGGACATTTGTGAAATTTTGTAAGAATCGTATCACTAGAAAATTTAAAAAATTGGTTCAATCACTGACGTGAAGTCAGGAACTTTTGCGCGTATGTTCTATTGTCTATTCTCCTGTATTGGAAACTCTTAATCGAATTCACCTTGGTAAATTCGATTGAGATACAGGAGAATGGACAATAGAACATACGCGCAAAAGCTTCTGACTTCACGTCAGTGCTTGAACCAATTTTTTTGACATCGGACATTTGACATTTGGAATTTATGGTTTCTAGAAACACGTTATATCAATACTAAATGGTTCCTTTCTAGGTTTTCTCTCCCGAACTCTGAAAAACATCAATAAAATGAAAGAATTATTATTTTTTAAATTGCTTCTGCGTTAGAAACACGAGATATTTGCCAAAAGCAACATATAGAACATTGTTACTAATAAATAGTAACGAGGCAATATCAACGATAAAACAACCATTTTGTAACATTTCGGAGACTAGATTTGTCAGTCACGAACACAGAGAAAATCTTTTTGGCCGCGTGTTTCGCAAGAAACAGTGTGCTATCATTTTGCCACAATGTCTGTATTTTTCGAATTTTTTTGTGAAAATGGTCGCAAACGATTGAGTTTGACTCACTCATGAATATTCCGAGGGCAAATTCAATTCTGTCTGTCTGGTCCGGCCAGCCGTTAGCACGATAACTCTCGAACGGAAGGAGTTAGAGGATTGGGTAGGTTTGGAGCGTGAATATCTCGGACAAGTTCATTAATGGGCAAAATCCACCCAGCCGTTTCGAATTATGGCCATTTTCAGTTAAAACTTTTGTCAAGAATATTTCCGAAATCGATCGCTCGATCTATCTAAAATTTAGCATTTACTGATTCATCGGATGGCTATAAACTAAAAAAAAATCAAATATTTGAAATTGAAATATTGTTTCCACCATAACTCATAAAATACAGATCCGATTGAATTGAAGCTACTGCAAAGTACCGACGAAAGCAGTTTTGCGAAAAAAAATGTTTAACTATTATCGGAATATTAAGCTTGTAATTCCAAAACCAAATATCGGATTGAGTTCACTAGGAGCCTAAAAAAAAATTATTAATTTTGAACTTCCAAACTGGATTCGGACTGAAGTCCGAATTCCTACATGGAATATCTAACATCTGGTGAACATATTTATACGTGTTTTTTGCGCGTTTATCTGAATCGATGCGATATGTACGAGGACAACTGATTAAAATATGGACGAGTAACTACTGTAGCAATTGAAGTAATGCGTGAACTGTATGTGGAATTTTAGAATGGTTTTCAAAATTTGTCTTAAAGGTGAATGACTGGGGGTGTAACTGGTGGGCCATATTAACAGCTCATATCAATTCTGTGAGCTTGCGAGCAAGTCTCGAGGAGACAGCGCAGTGTCCGAGGTGTAGCGTTAATAACATAATCCTTGGGGCCAATATTGAAATACGGGCATTTTTCGTTATTCGCATGAGCAGACGAGAAATGATTTAACTGCTGGAGTTTTCGTGTGAGAGGATTGGGTTTTTGGCGTGGAGGATACTATTCCCCGCAAGTATCCCCTGGTGAGGGTCTGCGCATGCGTGGATTCAAGATGCGATACCTCCTGAACCACTAGTCTTTGAGCATCGGAGTTTTTTGTGAGGTGGATGATTTTGAGAGGAATTTCAGCCATGAGTGGATTGCGCATGCGCAGAGGAGAAGTGACTGTTTTTGGGTTGTATGAGTTATTTTAGGTGTGGTTTAGGACTATCGGTCATGGGTCTGGTGCTTAGCCGATATTGTGAGGTTTTAAAATAATATTCATGGCAATATTGTGCACGGACGAGTCAGTTTGGAGGAAATATCGTTGTTTGTGTTGGAGTTGGAGTGTCCGTACCGTGGCTCTGGGGCTAATTTTGAAATTTATGTTACCCGTTACGGGCATCAACTTCATGTGCATGAGCAAACGAGAAGTGGTTTCACTGCTGGAGCTTTCGTCTGAGTGGATTGGGGATTGGAGGTGCAGGATGCTATTCCTTCATAGAACCCCCTTGGGAGTGTCCGCGCATGTGCGGATTGAAGCTGCGATATCTCCTGTACCAATGGTGTTGAAGAATCAAAGTTTTGTGTGAGGTGTGATTTGCAGTGTTGCCAATCTGTTACAATTGTAACAGATCTGTTACTATCGGAAGTAATCTGTTACCCTGTTACTCTGAGCAGAAATCTGTTACCATTTCAAGCAAATCGGATTTTCCTTCAGACGAAATGTAATTTGTAAGTGTTTATTTTTGAATGTTCAGAATTATTTCCACGGGACACTAATCAACGCTATTATAATATATTATTTCAAATTTCAATAAATGAAGTTTCAATAGCACAAGTCAAATTCAATAATTTTTAGGTTAATGATAATTCTGTTACGTTTTTCTTGGATCTGTTACTATTTTCGATGATCATCTGTTACTCTAGTTTGAAATACTCTGGCAGCACTGGTGATTTGGAGAATACTTTCAGCCACGAGTAGATTGCGCAGAGCAGAAGTGGCTTGTTTTTGGTTGTATGGCTTATGTTAGCAGTGATTTGCGTCTAGCGGTCGGTGGTACTGAGCTGACATTGTGCGGTTGCAGGAGAAATTTTATGGCAATTATGTGCAACCACAAGTCAGTTTCGGGGAAATGGAGTTATTTCCGAGTTGAATTGTCGGTATCCTAGCCCTGAGGCCAATTTATAAATAACAATATTTGGAAGATTTGTAACGTTCGTTTTGGCCTGGGACGGGGTTTATTTACATTTTGCGTGCGATAAGGTTGTCGTTCGTGTTGACATCAAATTTGAGGTTGGGTCTCAGTGGTACCAATCGACGCTAAAGAATTATTGTATTCGAAGAGCCGAATGAGTTGGCAATAATGTTGCATTGTGACAGTCTGAAAGTTTGTGAGAGTCTGCGCCGGTCAGATGAGTTCGTCCATTTTGTGAAGATTCGACGAAGGAAGCATAGGTTAAGCGCATTTTCGGAACTCTGGTAGAATTATGTAAATCTTCTTAATTGGATATAGTTTCGAAAATCGAATTAAGAGTGAGGGTTATATTGGTTTGATTTCGAAGGATAACAGGTAACCTTCACTTGTCTCGAAAGAGGATTTAAAACCGTTTCCAAGTTGAACACGTGAACGATCTGGGCGACTTTGACAGGTATGTGTTAAATGTTCTTTTCTCGTCATTTCTAGTGGAAACAATTCAGGTTGTAATTATCTTTCTATATCCAGAACATCGCTGTGTGCTTGAACGATTATTTGGTCGAGGCACGGCCAGATTTAGTTTTGAGGCAAACTTATACAGGACAACCCCGAATATCAGGGTATGTAAGAATTTTATAAATATTACATAACAACGAATAACTGGTCTGGTTGATATTCGGTTATCAGAATATCAACCAGACCAGTTATTCGTTGTTATGTCCACGACATTATGTCAGTTAGCCCCACGACTGGCAACATCCGGTCCCAAGGGCCTAACCCTTGTGGAGGGACTCGCCGGCCCTGAGCCACACCACAGCCAGAAGCTGCCCAGACAAGGCAAGATACGAAGAGGTCACCACAGACGAGCAGGAACCCCCCACACTAGCGGCAAGGTTAGCCGGTCACCGTCCCAGGCCTGGCAAGTGGTTCCCCCAAAGAACGAGTGCCGTACCGTCGCATCCCTGTCATCGAAGACAGCCAAGTCAGACCCCCCTAGCTCCCGGTATAGTCCAGGACGCCTGTGCTAACCCAGATGTGCATCAGGTCTATAGGTCGTGAGTTCAGCCTCCATCAACCATAGCCTATAGCCTTCATTCGCCCACACGCAAGCAACCCGGTACCACCCCAAAACCTATCCAGGGATGACTGCCAGCAATGATCCGCGAATGTAGAAATCAGTATGGGACCGGCCACACAAAAATAAATTAATTTAAGGCCAGAAAATGGTAATGGTAATGGTAATGGAAATTATTATGTCTTGGGGAAATTCATTTGTTTCTTATCCGAGAGAAGTCACTGATGGTTTCTTTTCTGTCATCAGGGTTTTTATGTCAGGAAGAGAAGGATTTTTATGTCAGGAAGAATAGAACTGAGGCATTCGAGTATATACAAGGTGGTCCATAAGTAACGCTGTGAGACAGCCAACGCAGGGTTGCAGATCCCGAGTATATACAAGGTGGTCAGTAAGCAACGCTGTGGGACATTCAATCGAGGGTTGCAGACTACGAGCACAGAAAGAAAGAGGACAGTATTGCGAGACCATCGGCGGAATACTACGTTCAGGAATAGGAATAGCACGCAAGTTATTGGAAACATATCTCGATATATATATTATACCTGCTATAGGCGACTTGGACATATATTATCATCAATTATATAAATTATTATTATTGTGAAGCGGAAATTGGGGACAGATTTGTGGTAATCATATACGATCATAGATAATAAACGTGGATACGCCTGAGCTCAAGCGACGCGTATTTTAATCAAAGAGAAATATCTAGGTAGAATTTCCGCCACCCTCATCCAGGGTTTCACAGTAGTTTTATTTTGTTGAATCTAAAGACCTGGGTTGTATGCTACTGGAATAAATTGTTTGTTTTTAGCGTGAATATTCTTTTGGTGAATTTAGGAATTATTGCATTACGCTGGGGTATCTGGGAGACTTAAATTTACCTGGCGCCCATTTACCAGGTTCCCTTTTTAGAAACCCACTCCTATCTCCACTGGAGCTAGACCGCGGATCCCCGAGTTCTAGTAGCTCCGAAGTTAACCACTGCGACTTGGGAACAGTCGTTTGTCGTTATAGATCTATATTAAATCACGTTCGGCTTTTGAGTTTAGGCGCAAGCTATTGCGTTCCCAACGGGGGCCCCATAACCGTATTTTTTTTATTTCGATCTACGGTAAATCTAATAGCCAGACTGTATTGATAGCCAGATTTGTTAAAGGGAGTCGAATTAATATGAGTAAGCACTGATGTGAGGTCAGTACTATTTGGCACGCGTGTTCACGTTGGCTAATTTGAATTGAATTATGAGTGTTTCAAGCTCAGTGGATTGAACGAGATCTACCCAGAGGGTAGTGGGCACCATTCACTGTCCGGTCATAAATTAAGGGTGCTTCTTCTGAGCTGGCATGAGGATAGAGTAACAAAGTTGACAAAGAACACAACTGACTTTCCTTAGTCGCACCAGCTCCTAGGAGCTTCTGAGGTATCTCCTTGGGGAAGACTTGGGAGGGTCAGTATAATCATAATCATGTTTATAGCACGCGAGCCAATTTCAGATTGACTGCATAATGAAATTAAAAGGCTAAAAGAGCATTGACGTGGGGTCAATCCACTTTGGCGCGCGTGCTAAAAACATGATTATGATTATACTGACCTTCCAAATTCTTCCCCAAGTAGATACCTCAGAAGCTCCTAGGAGCTTGTGCGACTAAGGAAAGTCAGTTGTGTTCTTTGTCGACTATGTTACTCTATCTTTATGCCAGCTTAGACAAAGCACTCTTAATTTATTACCCGACAGTGAATGGTGTCCACTACCCTCTGGGTAGATGTCCGGCTCGTTCCATCCACTGAGCTTGAAACACTCATTATTCAATTCAAATTAGCCAACGTGAACACGCGCGCCAAAGAGTACTGACCTCACGTCAGTGCTTCTTTATATTTTTTTATTTTTTGCTTACAGTTATTCTGAAATTCGAAATTTATCACATTGACAGTCTTTGAAAAACAAATAAGCAACATATTTTCACACTTCACATAGAAGTTTCTAAGTTCCAACTCCTTCTTCAACAAATTCAACCAAATATTAGGTTAATTCCAACTGAGCAATTTGCAAATTTGCATTCTCTGTTCAATAAAATACGACTCCCTAAGTTTCCTTTTTATTTCATTAGAGTCTGTCATCAGAATCTTTGTTTTACTCCAATCCATCACGTGATCTCCATGGATTGTTCATACATGTTCTACTATTTGTGTATGTCTCTATTTCTTAAGTTGTTCTTATGTTCCAACTTCCTTACTTCTAATGGTCTCTATGTTCGTAAATGATTTACCACAAATACAAGGAATATACTCAGTTTTTAGATTTTTCATTTTCATTAATACGTTTTTTCTTAGTTAATAAAGACATAAGACCATTTTGTTTCTTGAAAACGGTTCTTAATTTTCATTCTCCTGATTCAGTCCATGAATATAAGGGATCACATTCAATAGATTGGGTTGTTGTTCTTGTTGGTTATTCTGTCGTACTTGATTGATTGTTATTTGATTAGAATCTCTTCTATCTAAATTCATGATAGATACATTTATGAATTGCTTCAGAAATCATTCACCTTCAAGAAATGTTTTAATGAAATCAATTTCATCATTTCGAATTTCAAGAGAAGACGGTTTTAAACCCTTGGGTGCGCACCTAGGTTATAGGTGGTTCTGTCACTAACTCATGCGAGGACGTCGGGAGACTAGCTGAAGACTTAGTCTTCACTATTAACGCGTATGAAGAAAACTGTCCACTGAGGAGGAAACTTGGAACAGGAAAACCACTAGGTGAAACCGCTTGGGTGAAACCACTCTCGAAAAACGAAGGAAAGAAGTTCACAGACTATTCAACCGAGCTAAGGTATCCGACAACTGGGATAACTATAGAAACACTCTATCAAACTACAACAAGGAAATAAGAAGGACAAAGAGAGATTCCTTGAGGAGGTTCTGCCTCAAGTCTACCCCGGAGAGTGCCAGACTCCACATAATCCCCTCCAGAGAACCGTCTTATGGACTCTGGAAAAGAGACGTTAGAGATTTTTGCGAGGATACACTTCCCAGATTGTCGCCTACTCGATGAGTCTGATAGCGGTTTGGCCCATGTTTCCCAGGAGCGGAGTTGTATGCCCCATCGGGAAGACTGGAGAACTGCTAAACTGATCATCAACCCTGGGATCTTGAGATGGGCGATTCGTTCGCAAAGACTTTTCAAGGCTCCAGCGAGGATGACATCTTTTCTGCTCTGCTTCAGTACGGGGAAGATGACATCCTCCCTTACCTGATTAGGCTTTTTACAGACAATATTGCCTGGAACTTTGTCCTGACAAGCTGGCGTAAGAGGTTAGGGTTGTGTTCATCCCTAAAGTGGACCTAACTCATACAGACCGATGAGTCTCCCGCCTTTCGTTCTGAAAACCCTCGAGACGATATACTGGACCGCTACGTCAGGGGCAGTTTCCTATCACTGAATCCTCCGAGTGTGCACCTGTACGCCTTCCAGAGTGGTAAATCAACTGACCTGGCCCTGATTATCCTGGTGGAAAGGCTAAAACTATTCTCTGGACCACAAGAAGGCTGCTCTAGGGGCCTTCCTGGACATTGAGGGCTCTTTCAATGCTCACGAACTCGCTCTGTGGAGCGGCTTGGGATAGGGGAGTACCAGATCTCATTGTGGAATAGATAAGATCCATGTTGAATAACAGACTCATCTCCACGTCCCTGTGTGGGGACGTAGTGAGATTCGTGGCCAGGAGGGGCTGTCTACAGGGAGGAGTGTCCTCCTCTCTGCTGTGGTCTCTTCTGGTGGACGATCTACTGACCATAGTAATCTTTATTCATGCTTTACAATTAGATATACATTGTTTGCACTCGTCGATATAATAGAGAGAGAAGAAAAATATCACAGTATATAGTCACATACACAAATATATATATATACATTTATACGTGTATACATAGTATACACATATGACAATTTTGAAAAGAATATAATAATAAATATAACATAATAATAAATTAATCACAACACAAATAAAAGCCCTCAGAGGTATTGTATAGTATCACAGTTTAATATCACAGTTTAAAAACTCATCTATGTCGTAAAATGCACCCCTAATTAAAAAATTTCTTACCGCTTTTTTGAAACTATCAAAAGACATGTTCTTGTATTGTCCTGGAACTTTGTTATATAGTTTTATCGACATATAAGATGAGCATGTCTGAGATAATAAAGGTACGCTGGATATGCAGGGTGATTCATTGGTAAATGGGCGGAAGCTAAGGGTAGATACAGGACACTGAGGTGAGTCAGAATAACCTTTATTTTAAGGGCATATCTCTCTTTTATTTTCAAGATACAGAGTGTTATATTGATTCCGTCAATATAGTTTGACATTTAATTTATATAACTTAAAATCATATTATTTGGTACGTTTATTCTCTCCAACAATTACTTCATACAAACATAGCAATTGAATATTTTTTTCAGGTCCAGCCTAAGAAAAATTGATAAATAAGATTCAACTAAAAAAAACACACTGTATATCAACATTCCTTGAATTTGATGGGATATTCGAAAAAAGGAGAAAAAACTGACGGGAGCCAGGTATTTCTCGTTCTTGCGCATATGATTTTAATACTCTAGATCTATCTATAGTCGAATCTCAGACAACACAGTAACCAAAATTTCAAAGTAAGGTATTTCTCGAACTTAATACTCAATAAATCTAGTCAAATCTCAGACAACAAAGTATGCAAAAAAAATTGGTTCAAGCACTGACGTGAAGTCAGAAGCTCTTAATTCTTAATTCGAATTTACCAATGTAAATTCAAATTAAGTGTCCAATACAGGAGAATGGACAACACAATTTACCATGGTAAATTCGATTAAGGGTGTCCAATTCAGAAGGATGGACAATAGAACATACGCGCAAAAGCTTCTGACTTCACGTCAGTGCTTGAACCAATTTTTTTTTCGTGATTTTTTTGAAATTTTCTAGGGGGGTGCGGTTTTTAAAATTTTTTTTTTCGTATTTTTTTCCAAATTTTCTAGGGGTACGGTTCTCACAAAATTTTAAACACGTCTTTATGATGATTTTCTACTACTAGTAACCAAGCTTCAATTCGATCGAATATTTATTTTGAGTTATCAAGGAAATAATATTCCAGTTGGGTATAACTCGGAAACCGTTTGACCGATTATGCCCAAGAACGAACTTAACTCTTCCTTTCGGATACGCAACCTACCCTGGAAATTGCAAGTCCTTATCTCCTTTCGTTCGAAAGTTATCGAGGTAACGGTCACCCATCTACTGAACTCACACAAGAATGCTCGAATCTCCAACAATATTCAACCGATCGTGTTAAAACTTGTAACTTGGCAGTAGAGTTAGATTATGAAGGCTCTTGCAAAATTTCAGCAATTTCAAACGAATAGTTACTGATATATAGAATTTTTTTTTTCAATTTTCAATGATTTTTTTAAAATTTTTCACAAATACTATCCTCACGAAATTTTGCAAGAATTTTCGCGTTGGCATTCTACAACTAATTACCATGTTTTAATTGAATCGGTTTAGTATTTTTCGAGTTAATGAGGAACAAAAAACAACCAAATTTCAGATGGCTATAACTCTAAAACCGTTTGGCCGACTATGCTCATAAACAAACTGAAATGTCACGTTCTGATGCACATCCTAACCTGAAAATTTCAAGCCGCTCTATCTCTTTCCGTTCTCAAGTTATCTTGACAAAATTTTTTTTTTTTTTTAATAATTTTTTTAAAATTTTCTAGCCATACGATTCGCACAAAATTTCACGAACGTGCTTATGTTCATATTCTACAACTACTCACCAAGTTTCAATTCGATCGGATTCATATTGGTTGAAAACAAAATTATTACTCGGAAACCACTGGGCCGATTATGCCCCTTAACGAACTTGTCCGTCGTATTGGGATGCGCCACCCACCCTGAAAATTTCAAGTCGCTAGCTCTTTTCGTTCTCAAGTTATCGTGGCAACGGCCGGCTGGACGGCCGGACGGACAGAATCAAATTTGACCTCGAATTCTTCATTGGGGAGTCGAACTAAATCGTTTGATCGAACTAAATCGTTTGAGACCATTTTCGTCAAAAAATTCGAGAGTTACAGACATTTGGGCGAAACTATAACGCGATGTTCCCCAGAACATACGCGCAAAAAGGTGGGAATGCCCTGTGGAGAGGAGCTTTGGCGCTCTAGTTCAAACTTTGACAAATCATATCTCCAAAAGTGGTTTCTCAGAGTTGGGAATTATATCAATGGATTATTATAATAGAACTGCATCATAAAATGAAATAAATTAAATAGTCAGTTTTCAAGAATTTTCGTAATTAAATTCAAAACGTAGGTCTATGAATCATCTCATATTGATTTACATACATCAGCAAATTATAATTAGAGTGTTCTATGAAATCATCTAGAATTATTAAGAATGATTATTGAAATTTTGAAAAATCAAATCTCCGTAAGTATTAGTTTGTTAGAGTTGAGAATGAAATCAATAGATTCTTATGATAAAACTCCATAAAAAAAATTGAATTTAAAATTTGTGATGTAAAAAAAAACTTTTTTTGTTACTGCGAAACCACCTGGCTGATTTGGCCTAATAACGAACTCAACCGAGATATTTATCTCCCAAACCAACTCTGAAAATTTCAACTGTCTAGCTCATTAGGTTCGAGAGTTATCGTGTTAACGGCCGGACGGACGGGCATAATCGGTTTTGACCATGGATTATTGATCAGTGAGTCGAACCAAATCGTTTAAGAATATTTTCAGCCAAAAATTCGAAAATTACAGACATTTGGGAAAATTGATAAGCACTTTGTTTCGAGGAAGAAGAACGCCAAAAATAAGTGTCATTCGGTAATTATTGATTTTTCCGATTTAATTGAATCTTCTGCCTCTTAATCAGGCCCTTATTTTTTGGGTCACAAACTTGAAATACAACGACGAACAGAATTGTATTCGGATAAATATGTGATAATTTGAAGTAATTTAACCACTGATAACGGTAACATTAATTTATTAGATATCTAAATTTGGGATGAACAATAAAATTAGCATATTCACGTCTTCAAAAACAAACATCATTTCAAAAATCTAAATGCATGTAGTTATACAGGGTGGGCAAAATTCGTTGTCTACTGAGGGGATCTCGAGAACTAGAGCAGCTAGAAGAAAATGTAGAACACATTCTCGAGCTCTTTTTCCTGAATAATCCAAATCTGAAAACAGATCCGACCTATCATATTCATAGATTTTGAGTTATGAGCGAAAAATCAGAAATTGTCATTTTCAATAATGCTGAATATCTCGCTCGTTTGAACTCCTATTGGAAATCTGTTGTTACATTCTACAGGCACATTTTTAAGAGTAATTCAAATATAATATAATTGATTTTTTTTATCCAGCTGTTTTCGAGAAATGAGACGGATTTTTGATTTCTCAAATGTAAACTATTGTCGAAAGTTATTTTATCTTGCTGCGAATTTTTTGCTGATTTCGAAAATGTATCATATGTCACAATTCACATCAATATCACCTGAGAAAAAAATTATAATACTTTTCCTGCTTTTCGATTCACTGTTGAATTATAAGCAGGCTGGCGTTGCCATGGAGACCGTTGAATATGCATTCTCTTTCGTGAACTCTATGATTCGATGATTGAAATCAACGATTGCTGAAATCATATTTTCACAAAATTAAGATGATGAAAAGTTATAATTATCAACGGTAGTGTTCGAATTGTAAACCATTGTTGGATAAGCACGCCATACATCTCGATCTAACACTACGTATGGCGTTGCCGATATGAATTCTGGTGACTTCCCTCAATGCGTTTTCCGTTCTTCTTCTTAACTGTTCATGGTTAGTTATCCTTGTTTCATAAATTTTATTTTTCAAATATCCCCATAGAAAAAAATCAAGTGGCGTAAGATCTGGAGAACGCGCGGGACATCTCACAGGGCCATTGGTACCTATCCAATTTTCTTGGACGGGGTTTTTTGAAGCTTCCATAATTTTTCAGATTGTGAACTAAACGCTGGCAATATTTTTCACTGGGTTGCTGCCGTTCAGGATATTTTTCGAAATAGACTTCCCTTGCGACTCGGCTATTTTCATACGATTGAATATAGCACACCAACATTTTTTCATGATTTGGAATATTTCTAGCCATTTTTGATAATGAATTTAATAGATGAACTATTTCTAATCTTAAGAATAATCACTGACACATTAACTATTGAAATATTATTTCAGCAATCGATGATTTCAATCTTCGAAGCATAGAGTTCACGAAAGAGAATGCATATTCAACGGTCTCCATGGCAACGCCAGCCTGCTTATAATTCAACAGTGAATCGAAAAGCAGGAAAAGGTGATATTAATGTGAATTGTGACATATGATACATTTTCGAAATCAGCAAAAAATTCGCAGCAAGATAAAATAACTTTCGACAATAGTTTACATTTGAGAAATCAAAAATCCGTCTCATTTCTCGAAAACAGCTGGATAA
This sequence comes from Halyzia sedecimguttata, assembly GCA_937662695.2. Lineage (NCBI taxonomy): Eukaryota > Metazoa > Arthropoda > Insecta > Coleoptera > Coccinellidae > Halyzia > Halyzia sedecimguttata. Next base: position 18,255,281 of record OW569415.2, read on the forward strand.
AAAAGATCAATTATATTATATTTGAATTACTCTTAAAAAACTGCCTGTAGAATGTAACAACAGATTTCCAATAGGAGTTCAAACGAGCGAGTTATTCAGCATTATTGAAAATAACAATTTCTGAATTTTCGCTCATAACTTAAAATCTATGAATGATAGGTCGGATCTGTTTTCAGACTTGGATTATTCAGGAAAAAAGAGCTCGAGAATGTGTTCTCCATTTTCTTCTAGCTGCTCTAGTTCTCGAGATCCCCTCAGTAGACAAGGAATTTTGCCCACCCTGTATAACTACTTCTGGAAGCCTTCAAAATATGGGAAAAAACAGTTTTACAAAAATTAGCTTGATTGGTTTGGATTTAGCTCAATGCATTCCTCTGTAAGTTTGGGAATTCAGAAAGAGAAGAATAAGTCATATCACTAATATTTCTCAATCAACTGTATAGCGAAGATTAAAAAAAAATGTGGAAAAGCCATGTGGATATGAGCTTTGGCGCTCTTGTTCAAACTTTCACAAATCATATCTCCAAATGTGGTCTCTCAGAGTGGGGAAATATTCCAAATAAAATAAATTAAATAGGAATCCATTGATATCATTCCCAACTCTGAAACGCCAATACTTTCGGAGTTATGATTTGTCAAAGTTTGAATAAGAGCGGCAAAGCTCCTGTCCACAGGGCTTTCCCACTTTTTCAATTTGACTTCTGTGCTTCAGTTTTCAAGAATTTTCTTAATTAAATTCAAAACGTAGGTCTATGAATCATCTCATTTTGATTCACATATATCAGCAAATTATAATTGGAGTGTTCTATGAAATCGTATAGAATTATTGAGAATAATTATTGAAATTTTGAAAAATCATATCTACGAAAGTATTAGTTTAGAGATTAGTTATTAGATTTGAGAATGATATCAATGGATTCTTATGGTTAAAATGTATTTAAAAAAATGGATTTAAAAATTGTTATGTAAAAAATATTTTTTTTTTACTGCGAAACCAATAACGCACTTAAATGAGATATTTATCTCCCAAACCTACTCTGAAAATTTCAAATATCTAGCTCATTGCGTGAGCCGGACAGAATCGATTTTGACTATGGATTCTTGATGAGTGAGTCGAACCAAATCGTTTAAGACCATTTTAAGCCAAAAATTCAGAAATAACAGACATTGTAATGTATTGTATTTATTAATGTTTTCGATTTAATTGAATCTTCTGGCTCTTATCAGGTCCTTATTTTTTGGGTCACAAACGATACAACGAACGAATTGTATTCGGATAAATCTGTGATAATTTCAAGTAATTTAACCACTGATAACGACAAAATTTATTCATTAGATCTCTAAATTTGGGATGAACAATGAAATGAGCACATCCACGTCTTGAAAAACAAACATTATTTCAAAAATCTTAATGCTATAAAACTACTTTTGAAAGCCTTCAAAATATGGGAAAAAACAGTTTTACAAAAATTAGCCAGATTGGATTGGATTAAGCTCAATGCATTTTTGTAGAAGTTTGTAAAATCAGAACGAGAAGAATAAGTCATGTCACTAATATTTCCCAATTAACTGTATGTCGAAGATTAAAAAAAAATCTTCATCTATATCACGAACGAGAAGTTCAGAAGTTAGAGTTAGGCGACGAAATCGAAATAGAAGAATATTATATAGATGTTTATTTAGCGATGAAGTACAATTCACAGGGATGGTATCAATAAGTAATCATTTAAGGATACTGTGGAGGTATACTCATTAAAAAGGTTTTTTTTCTGGGTTTTCTCTCCCAAACTCTGAAAAATATCTATAAAATAAAAATTAATTATTTTGTGATTTGCTTCTCCGTAAGAAACACAAGATATTTGTCAGAAGCAATCAATTGAACAATGTTGCCTAACAAACAACAACTAAACAACATCAACGAAGAAACAACTATATTTTCAGTAAGCGTCTGACGAAGGAGTCTGATATAGACTCCGAAACGTTACGATATAGTTGTTTCTTCGTTGATGTTGTTTCATTGTTGTTTGTTAGGCAACATTGTTCAATTGATTGCTTCTGACAAATATCTTGTGTTTCTTACGCTGAAGCAAATCACAAAATAATTCATTTATATTTTATAGATATTTTTCATCTTTAACTGATGAAGTCCTTTTTGATTTCCTTAAAAATATTTTACCTGTTTTGTTTGACGATGCAGCTGTTTATGTTGGAGGCATTTATTTTCAACATGATGGGGCAGCACCACATTTCAGGACCAGGACCAAAAAATTTCTTCAACGGAAGTTTTCCGAATCGTTGGAATGCTAGGACTGGATCGCATAACTGGCCTTCAAGGAGTCCTGACTTCAATCCTATCGATTATTTTGTTTGTATAGAATGCCTTCTTCAGAGAATCGAAGAAGCTTGCAACAAATTATGAAATAATCAAGAAATGATAAGAAAAAAAAATTTGTTTTATTAGTGAATAGAATTTGCAACCCTCGCGGAAATATTCACATTGAACAACTATAATACTTAATTTTTTTTTATGAAGTTTGTTGCATAGCTGAAAAGTTACTCACATTTTATTATTCATGCTATCAAATTAACATTAGTTTCCCACAAAAATGATCTAAAATCATTTGTGTGAGGGAATAAGCATAAAGTAAACAAATAAACTGACAAATAAGTCTATACCCGTTTCCCCTTCACAATGCAACACCTCCTAAAAGTAAGGGCACGCAACTCTCCATAACTTTTTACAATATGGCGGCGAAGGTGGATGAAAGTTCAACTGACAGCTGTGTTTGCCAAAAGTAAATGCTTAAATCACCGTTGAAAATTTGATTTCAATTGGAGATTCGTACTATTTTTATGTCCAAATTACCGAGGACTCAGTGTAAACAACTCATTGTCCAGTATATATGGTAGAATAATAAAAGATAGAACAGAAGATGAAACACATGTCAAAAAAGAGCAGAAAGTGTTCAAGGCAGGAAGATTATGTGTTGACGACATGTTTTGCCTGAAGCAGCTTGTGGAAAAAAGAACAAAGAGAAACCTGATTTTTGTAGACTTGCAGAAGGCTTATGATAGTGTACCACTCGCTGTATTGTGGAAGATCTTGAAAGAAAATGACGTAAGGCAGATAAATATTAGGGCAGTGGAGGGGCTCTACAAGGATATTTCAGCAAGGGTAAAGGTGGGAACCAAAATGTCTAAGCAGTTACGTATCTAAAAAGGTCTCCGAAAAGGCTGTCCGGAAGCACCTTTCTACCTTGCCTCGACTCTGAAATATCGGAGAAGAAAATTTCGAAATATAGGTACTCCAAGAGGAAAATAATATATACTCTTTACTCTACACTTTGCTGACGACCTGGTCATCATAGCCAAAGATGAGGAAGATATTCATTATATTTTGAGAAAATTAGATGAGGCATATATAGAGTATGGCATGACCATAAACTCCTAAAAACAAAATATATTGTTGTGAATAATGGCAGGAGTGATCTTATCCTGCGAGATGAAATAATAAATATGCCTTTCTCGGAGTGACCCTCATAGCAAGTTGATCCAGTGGAAAGGGAAATAAAGAAATGGATCGCCCAAGGAAGATCAATTACGAAACAACGGAATGGCTTACTTTGGAGTTCACAAATAAGAAATGATATTAAAAGAAAAATCAAGAATATAGAGAATTTGGAGTACCTATTATGGAGCCGAGGTATGGGAAATGACATCGCAACTTAAAATAAAATGAAATCGATGGAGATGGGAATTCGAAGGCGCTGCTATAGACTAACGCTACAGGATCGAGTCAGGAATGAGTAGATAAGAGCTAGAGTGGGTGTTGATGCAGATATTAGAGACACAATTGAAGCAAAATAGCTACAATAGTTTGGGCTCGTGTCAAGAATAAGTGACGAGAGATGGCTATTTAAAGTCCTCAATTGAGTTCCTCCGCAAAGAAGAAGAGGAAGACCCAGAAGAACGTCGAGGGAAGGAGTTCAGGAAGCGATGGATAGGGGCAGTTTGCAAGACCGAGACTGGCAGAATAGGAGTCTATGGCGACGGACATGTAAGAAATGATATTATTTCATATAAACATCCTTATTATTTTATATAAACATCCTTCTGATAATGAAAGACCCTTTTTTGCGCGAATGTTCTGGGGAACATCGCGTTATCATTTTGCCCAAACATCTGTAATTTTCGAATTTTTCGCCAAAAATGGTCTCAAACGATTGAATTCGACTCCATGGTCAAGAATTCAAGGTCAAATTTGATTCTGTCCCTCCTGCCGGCCGTCCGGCTGGCCGTGGCCACGATAACTTGAGAACGGAAAGAGATAGCGACTTGAAATTTTCAGGGTAGGTGGCGCATCCCAATAGAACGGACAAGTTCGATAATGGGCATAATCGGCTTAACGGTTTCCGAGTAATAATTTTGTCTACAACCAATACTGATCCGATCGAATTGAAACTTGGTGTGTAGTTGTAGAATGTAAATCTAAGGACGTTTGTGAAATTTTGTGAACATCGTATTGCTATAAAATTTTAAAAAAATCATTAAAAAATATTATTTACGTCACGATAACCTGGGAACGGAGATAGATAGCGACTTGAAATTTTCAGGTAAGGTTGAGAATCTTAATGCGCCATTTTAGTTCGTTTATAGGCATAATCGGCAAAACGGTTTTGGAGTTATACCCATCTGAAATTTGGTTGTTATTTCCTCAATAACTCGAATAATACAAACCGATCCAATTCAAACATGGTTATTAGTTGTAGAATGGCAACGCAAAAATTCTTGAAAAATTTTGTGAGGATCGTATAACTAGAAAATTTTGAAAAATCATAGAAGATTATTGAAAAAAATTCTATACATCAGAAACTATTCGTCCGATATCGCTGAAATTTTGCGAAAGCCTTCAGAACCTAACTCTACTACCAAGTTCCAAGTTTTAACGTGACCGGATCTATATTGTTGGAGATCCGAGCAGCCTTGTGTGAGTTCAGCAGCTGGATGGGTGAGCGTTGCCTCGACAACTATCGAACAAAAAGAGATAGGGACCTGCAATTTTCCGGATAGATTGCACATCTGAATGGAAGAGTTAAGTTCGCTGTTGGCTATAATGGGCCCAACGATTTCGGAGTTATACCCATCTGGAATATTATTTCCTCGATAACTCAAAAAATATAGACTCGATCGAATTGAAGCTTGGCAACTGATTGTAGAATACAACACTAACACATTCTTTTCTGTATTATGAACCTTAACTCAAGAAAACATGTTTGGTACACAAATGTAGATCTATATTTCAGTGCAACATTATGAAAATACTGTATAGAGGAACATTTTTCACTACTCAAGGAAGTTAAAGGTAATATTAACCTCAGTGGTAAACGAACAGTAATTTCTTTTGATGATTCTATTATGTTCTTCTTTCCTATTGCCTCCATAAACTACATCGAAACATTATTGAAAGGTTTTTTGCTGGGTTTTCTCTCCCAAACTCTGAAAAATATCTATAAAATAAAAATCAATTATTTTGTGACTTTTGCACTTGCTTTTGGGTCCAGAAACGATAAGCATATTGTCAGGAATAATCTAAAACTTTCTGTTTCTGGTAGTGTTATTAATTTTGTGGAAAGTGCGCGGGATTTGGGCTTAGTCCTTGACGATTCACTGAGATTCCGGGAACATATCCAGGGATTGATTTGTGGTGCTTATGGGGCTCGTAGAATGATGTTCCCTCATAGATCCTACTTGCCAGTCGAAACGAAGAGACTGCTTTGCGAGTCTTTGGTCCTATCAAAATTTAATTACTACTCTACTGTCTATGCTTTTTGCTTGGATCTGAAATCGCTCAGCAGAATTCAACGTGTACAGAGTTGCGTTCGAAAATTAACTCCGTAGAGTAATATTTACTCCATTGCGTTCGAAAACTGAAAGGTTGAGTAAATTTTACTCTGTGACAGTCGTCCGAAAAGTCGGAGTATTCGACTCGGAGTTCATTTTACTCCTGTCAAAATTGACATAACTCATGGGAAGGAAAATCTAGTATCTTTGTCTAACTGGTTTATGAATGTTTTGTGAGGTAATTTAATAGTTTTAATACTGCTCACAATATATATTTATGATTAGAGTTACATATATGTGAAGAAAACAATAATAATAGGATCTTTCTTAAACCAACATAACCTATTTTCCGATATTGGCACCTTCTGTCACTGTCAGTGTAAGTGTCAGAGTAACTCTAGAGTAAATCTGTCAAACCTTCAAAAACTCTACTCTACTCCGTGGAGTTAATTTTCGAACACAACTCTGAACAGTTGCGTGAGGTTTATCTTTGGGATCCGAAAGTTTGATCATGTGTCTCACAGACTGAGTGAGTTGGGTTGGCTTCCAATGAAGTTTCGTTTTGAATATTATGCTATCTGTTCCTATCATAAAATAATAGTCGAGAGATGTCCAACTTATCTTTTTGGAAAGTTAAGGTATAGAGCTGATGTTCATAGTGTCAACATAAGACATAGGAATTTGCTGTCGTGTCCTCATCACAGAACATCTACTTTCCAGAGAAGTTTCAGATACAATATTTATAGACTCTACAACAATACACCTGAACACCTGAAACAGCTCACACAAAATCGTTTCAGGACGGAAATAAAAAATGGGTTCAAGCCCTGTGGACAGGAGCTTTCTGGCGCTCTAGTTCAAACAGACAAATTATATCTCCGAAAGTATTGGTTTCTCAGAGTTGGGAATTATATCAATGTATTCATATGATAGAACTGCATCCTAAAGGAAATTCAATTCAAATAATAGTTTATTTATCAAGATTAAATGAGCAATCATGAGAATGAGAAAAGCACCATGGAAGAAATCAAACTAAATCTGGCCAATTTTGCCCAATAACGAACTTAACCGAGATATTCATCTCCCTAAACTACTCTGAAAATTTCAACTACCTACCTCATTCCGTTCGAGAGTTATATCTATGTCTATGAATGAAAAGCAGTCTCACTACTCTCAGATCTCTTACTTCATGTTCAGTTCCGAAATGTAAGAATTTTCTGAGAAAAACTAATTTCGGAGCAAACAACTGAGATTATTCTCACTTCGCTCACAATTCTTCGATTGATTAGAGATAATGTCTCAGGAACATCATTTGACATTATGACAATTCATATTCATACATAGAATGATATCATTCTGTGACAACGTTGAAATACGATTTATTATTGAAATTTTGAAAAATCATATCTCCGAAAGTATTAGCTTGTTAGAGTTAAAAATGATATTAATGGATTCTTATGATAAAACTTCTTATTAAAAAAAATTTAATTTGGAATTTGTTTCGTAAAAAAAAATTTTTTTTTTGTTACTCCGAAACCATCTGTCCGATTTTGCCCAATAACGAACTTAGCCGAGATATTTATCCCCCAAACTTACTCTGAAAATTTCAACTCTCTAGCTCATTCCGTTCGAGAGTTATCGTGCCTACGGCCGGCCGGACCGGCCGGACAGAATGAATTTCGACCACGGATTCTTGATCAGTGAGTCGAACCAAATCGTTTAAGACCATTTTCATCGAAATATTCGAAAATTACAGACATTTGGGCAAATTGATAAGCACTCAGTTCCGAGGAACTAGAGCGCCAAAAACATCTTCTTAGCTGCCTCTAATTGTTTTGGACTGTTTCTGTTTTTTTTTTTCTCTCAAAAATCAGTCTCCGATGATATAATGTATATGTGTTTTATTTAGTATGCTCACCAATGTTCTATTATTTTTGTTTATTTTTTTTACGGCTCATGCCCAATTTATAATTTGTAACAAGGGATAAGTGGTAGAACACCTCTGGGTGAACTTCCCCTTGCGATTTCTATGGAAATAAAGACCTTTATTATTATTATTATTATTATTATTATTATTTTGCCCAATAACTAACTTAGCCGAGATATTTATCCCTCAAACCTGTGTGATGTGTGATGTGAAACATATGATGTGAGACGTCTTTCTCATCGTCCTTTAGTTTTCGAAGTTTTCTAACTGATTTTTTTCGATATTTATTGCGAAAGTTGTATCATTGTGTAACTGATCTTGTGCGCTTTCTGACACTATAAGTTTTAACCCAGTTGAGCTTGAGGTTTTGAAACAATTAAGTTTTCGTTTATTTGTATACCGTTTTTCTGCACAATATGCCGGTCAATTGTTTATCGTGTGACACACCTGGGAGCAGGCATAAACCCGCTGTGCCATGTTTCTCGTGTGTTGGTGAGATACATCTCGCTTGCCTGGGGGTTTCGTCCGATGTGCTGAGGTCGTTCGGGGATGCTGGAGGAATAAAATGGGTTTGTAGGGAGTGCTCGTCGAATAAGACTAATTCTGCCAATGTTAATATAACTAAGAGGCTCGACAAAATTGTATCAGATTTGGCTACTATCACGAGTCAACAGGCTGAATTCATGAAATCACTCAATTTTTATGGCAGTAAAATAGATGACTTTGAGTCCAAATTGGTTGCATTGGAAAATATGAACATCAAAGTAAGTAAATTTGAGAACCGTGTGCTGGTCTTGGAAGGTGAAAATACTGAGATTAAGCAGGAGATCAATAAAATTCAACAGCAGTTGAAGTCAGGAAACTTGGACATAATAGGAGTTCCTGAGAGAGTGAATGAGAATGTGTTGAGCATTGTAGAGAAAATTGCGCAGAAGCTCGGTGTTCCTGATTTGAAGGAATTTATTCAGGGGTGCCACAGAATTCATTTTATGCCAAGGAAGGATGATAAAAGCAGGCCTATAGTTGTCGATTTCAAGACCAAGTATTATCGTGATAGATTTTTGCGAGCATACAAGGATAATAAGGGTAAAATTTTGGCGAGCGACATTGGTTTTGGAGGAGTCGAAAGTACTATTTACGTCAATGAAAGTCTTTCTCTGAATAACCGAAAGCTATTGAATGCAGCAAAGCAATTCTGCAAGGATAATAACTTCAAATACTGTTGGGTTCAGGAAGGAAGGGTGCTGGTAAGGATGAGCGAGGCTTCCAAGATCTTTCGCATCTCTGCCGAGGGAGATTTAAACAGACTGCTTGGTCAATAATTGGTATTGCCTATTCTTTAATTTTTTTTTGTGAATTGGTTTTTTTTATGGTGTTTTCTCTTGGCTTGTATTACCAAAATTGTCGAGGTTTACGAACCAAGACGACTGACTTTTTGACAGCCTCATTGAACAGTAATGCGGATTTGATATGTGTGACGGAGTCGTGGCTTAAATCAACGGTAGCAACTTCAGAATTTATGTGTGAAAGATACTGTGTGTTTCGTAAGGACCGTTCCAATGATGAAGGATGCAAGAAGGTGGCGTTTTTGTTGGCGTTTCAATGCATCTGGATTGTGCCCTGGTTACCGATTGTCGTCACTCCACCCGAGTTGAAGACATATGGATCAAGATCCCGGTATATCCCACCCGGTATATCTTCGAGCGACTATGCAAGTTATTTCGATGCGGTAACGGCTCTGATTGACAGTCATAGTGGTGGAGACTTCATTTTGGTTGGAGATTTCAACCTTCCGGGTTTTTCTTGGTCTGCGATCGCTAGTGGAGAAGTGGTTTGCGATATGATACAAGGCGACTCATACACTGCATTCAGGGATTTCTTATCCTACACCGCTCTGAAGCAATTCAACTCCAACCCTAATGCTAATGGTAAGGTTTTGGATCTAATTTTGGCATCTGGTATTGATGTTGTCTCTACGCGAGCAGACTTTCCTTTTGTTGGCGAGGATAGTCATCATCCCGCCTTGGATATTCTGATACGGGTTTCAGGGGAAAGGAACAAATCTAAAAAATCCAGATCAGTGTACAAGTTTTTTAATGCGGATTATTGTGCCATAAGTGATGAACTTTTACGCATTAATTGGGAGTTGCGTTTGGGGGATGATGATGTGAATGTTAACGTGGATACTTTTTATAATATAGTCAATTGTATAATTGAAAGGAATGTACCAACTAGAGCTATTGAGGGTGCTAGATTTCCATCATGGTTTTCTCGCGGGACGAAATCACTTGTAGATCTAAAGGCCAAGATTCATAACAGATTCAAAAGGTTCCGGAGGGTTGACGATTATAACCAATTTTCATTTTTACGTAAGCGTTGTAAAGAGTTAATTCGCAAAGACCACGCGGATTATATTGCACGCGTCGAAAATAATATTGTGAGGAATCCCCGGAATTTCTGGTCATATGTTTCGGAGAATCGAAGTGGCGATTATCTACCTAAATCGATGACTCATGATGGCATCGAGTATGGTGAGGCTCAGGATGTTGCGAATGCATTCGGTGAGTTTTTCGCAGGTGTTTTTGAAGACTCATTTAAGCCTGTTATCGACAAATCTAATGCGAGTGATATCTCAACACATGTTTGTATAGATTATATTAGTTCGGAGGAAATTCTCGAAAAGGTCAATAACCTGAAAGTAAGTAAGGGTCCGGGTCCGGATTTGATACCACCGGTATTCATTAAGTCATCGTCTGCTGGCCTCGTTTTACCTCTTCATATAATTTTCAATCAATCCTTGCGTTATGGTGCCTTCCCTGACCGCTGGAAGCTCGCGAAGATTACCCCGATTCACAAAGGTGGAAGAAACAACGACGTATCAAATTACCGACCAGTTTCTATTCTGAGCCATTTCGGAAAATTGTTTGAGTCAATTATAACCGACTTTATATTTAGGTCGTTGAAATCCACGATATGTGTTAGACAGCATGGTTTCTTCAAGGGTAGATCTGTCCTAACGAATTTGTCACCCTACATAAATTTCGTATCTCAACATCTAGATGAAAGTACTCAGGTGGATGCCGTTTACACGGATTTTTCGAAGGCTTTCGACAAGGTTTATCACGCGACTCTTCTGAAGGTACTGTCCGAGTACGGTGTGGGGGGTAATCTGTTGGCGTGGATTGGGTCTTATTTATCTGATCGGCGTCAGTATGTGATTGTGGGCGATGCCCGTTCTCCTCTTCATGTCATTACGTCTGGGGTACCTCAGGGTTCACACTTGGGTCCGATCCTCTTCTTGTTGTACATAAACGATATCTTTAAGTGTTTTAAGCATGTATTTTTCGAACTTTATGCGGACGACCTTAAGGTGTACCTGGCGGTGAAGAGTGTGGAGGACGCGCGGAGGAGTTTCAGGATGATCTTGATAGACTTTCTAATTTTTGTGAAAACCGGTACCTATCTCTGAATGTCAGCAAGTGTAAACATATTATATTTACCAAGAATTTCAATATTCTGAGGAATCCACACTCGCTGAACGGTTTTATTATCGAGGAAGAAAGTACCATTAAGGACCTCGGAATTTTACTCGATTCGAAGCTATCATTTCAATATCACATAGATGATGTTGTTTCCAGAGGCTTTAAAATGCTCGGATTTATTTTGAGAATTTCACGGCCGTTCAGCAACTCTGAGACCTTGAAGACTCTGTTTTTTTCGTTGGTGCGCAGTACTCTGGAGTACGCCACACCGATTTGGACTCCTTTTTATCATAAATATATTGATCGGATAGAGAGAGTGCAAAGAAAGTTCACCAAGACCTTGTATTATAGATTTGGTGGTCGACAAATTGAGTGCCCTTACGGCGCTAGACTCAGATTGTATAAAATGATCAGCTTAGAGAATAGGAGGATAATTTTTGATCAAACTCTGTTATACCGAATTGTAAATGGCCACTTCGATTTTCCACTGATCAGTGAGATTTTATTTAATGTCTGCGTTTTTTCTGGTCGTCGTATAAATCTGTTTTTTCTGCCTAGATCCCGTACATCTTTGTTTTACCAATCGGTTTTTTTGAGGTTGATGCGATTTTATAACTGGCACCTTCAAAACATTCGAAACATTGATATATTCAGTTCATCATTGTCCGTTTTTAGGAGGAAATTGTATGAATATTTATGTAGGAATTATTGAATGTAACTCTGATTTTTTCGTTCTTGTCGAGATTTTGTAAACATGTAATTGCTAGGATTAAGTTCACATGGGTTTGTTAGGATTAATTTCACATCATTTTTTTTAATGTACGTATTATTTAGTGAATCCCTGTAATTGGGTTCTCCTGTTGGGATTCCTGTTTGATAAAATAAAATAAAAAATAAAAAATAAAAAAAAAAACCTACTCTGAAAATTTCAACTGTCTTGCTCATTCCGTCCGGGAGTTATCGTGTTAGCGGCCGGCCGGACAGAATCGATTTCGACCACGGATTCTTGATCAGTGAGTCAAACCAAATCGTTCAAGACCATTTTCATCCAGAAATTCGAAAATTACAGACATTTGGGCAAATTGATAAGCACTCTGTTCCGAGGAACAAGAGCGCCAAAAATTTTAAAAGCACTGACGTTTGGGTCAGTCTTGTTCAAATTAGACTTCAATCAATGGCAATTATAAATTCAATAGAAATGCGCGATTCAAGTCGGTATACACCTTCACTTCACTATAAAAGGCTTTATACTGATTACTTCTCGTTCAAAAGTGTGTAAAAATGTATTTCTGTGGATACAATATATGGACATTATCTATAAGACACATGGTTATTGATGAATAGTAATACAGAGTATTCATTAGTATAGGATTAGAGTCGGCACTACGGAATAAATAACGCAAAAATCATAATTCAAATCATTTATTATTTTAACGAAATTATTATTTCTACATTTAGAATAGTATATTCTAAAACAAGTTGCAGAATGGGCTCCTATTAAAACACGAATGCGAAATTCGAAACCGAGCGACGAAGCAACGAGTGTTGGAATTGCCTTCTGCAACGAGTATTAGACGATATTTTCTCTATTTCAGGCAAGTTTTGTAAAATACTGTTGAAATTTAATGAAAAATTCGGATTTTACATTCTAGTGACTTTTGCATTGTATCTTGGTAGTTGGTGTGACTGTTCGAAAGTTGACAGATTACGGAATTTGAATTTGAAACGTACGTAGGGCATGGAGATCAGATTTAAAACAGTTTCCTAATAGCATGAATGATTCAAAATTATCAAGAAGGAAATCTCTTTTACCATATTTTTTAATGATAACTTTTCCTCAACAATTATTTCACTATATCCGGATTATATTGTATTGTCAGTTGACGTGTGTTGAAATTTGATAGGATCGAATGTCAGTGCTGACTACCACAAAACGAAAAATATACCTAACTAGAAACAATTAGGGAATGAGTTCATTCCAGCACTGTTTTTAGTGCTGGAATGGACTCATTACGATACTGAAATAGAGAAAAATATTTTTAGTGTACAAGATGATAATTCTCAACAAATTTCAAAGTTAAACGTTTAATTGATATCCAAAATGTCTTGTAAGGGAATTAATTGAGTATATTAATTGTCTCGTTATTATAGCATCCTCAACCGACATGTTGTAGAGATGCGCGATACCTTCATAGTTTCGTTTTATATTTATTGTGAATCAAATGAGTGGGAAAGTTTACTGTAACGGTGTAGAACCTGTCACTCTTTCAAACATTACCTTTTTAGTTTATTTCAATCCTACAGATAGAATATATTAGGCATCAAGGGCGTAGCCAGGAATTAATTTCGGGGGGAGGTTTTGAAATAGGAATTAATTTCGGGGGGGGGGGGATTTGGGGTTGTAAGGGTCACTTTCTGCAGCAAAAAATTTTTTTTAAGAGAAAAATAACATTTTCCCCTGGCTACGCCCTTGTTAGGCATTCATTAATTATTTTTAGCTTCATGGTTCATCATTAACTCCACTGGATAATGTCCTTCCTCAGTGACTGGTTCGCATTAACGGTCAATTGTCTACTGCAAAATCTATCCTCATTAGCGTCCCGCAAGGTTCCGTCCTGGGCCTGCTTTTATTTCTTCTCTGTGTTTCCGATCTTCCATTTCTGCTGAAATCCAATTGCGCACAATACGCTGATAACCTAAAACTGTATGTCAACCCAATTCTTCAACACAATACCCTGCAGGAAGATCTTATAACGATATGGAAATGGTGTTCTGAGTGGCTGCTTCCTCTGAATGTTGCAAAGTGTGTTGTTCTGCATATCGGTAAAGGTAATCCTAGACTCAATTACGAAATTGAGGATATAGTTCTAACTACGAAGGAATATCACAACGACTTGGGAGTGATCATCTCGGGGGATCTTTCTTGGTCGAAGCACGTGGAGCACATTGTTTCTAAAGCAAGGAGGACCACCTACTTTGTGAGCAAAGCATTTCACAGATGTCACCTGGAAGTGTGTGCTAAAATCTCCTCCTACGTTCGCCCTATACTGGGGTTTTCCGGCCCTGTTTGGACTCCCTATTTGGTTCGAGATGCTGAAGCTCTTGAAAGGGTTCAGAGGTGGGTTACGCGCATACCATATGGCCAGTCCAGGCCAACTTACCCTGACCGTATCAAGCTGCTCAGACTCCAGTCCTTTGCCGAGCGACGCTTGAGGGATGATCTCATTATCACTTATAGAGCCACACACCAAATGCTCTATGGTTTGAATACCCTGAACACATTCTTTCTGAACCCGAACCACCTACGAGGGCACCAATACAAGCTGCGCAAGCAGCTTTTCAGAACGACAATTAGACATAAATTTCTCCCCAATCGTGTGTTTGACGTGTGGAATGATCTGCCAGATAGTGTTGTCGGTGCCCCATCAGTAAACGCATTCAAATCAAGATATGACTCCTGGTGTAATCAGCGGTGACTTCGTTATTCTTATTCCAATTAGTTTTTTTTTTGTTTTTTTTTGAGAAATTTGGCTCTGTTTGCAATTATTCACTTTAATGTATTTATTTCTAGAAGTTCAAGATTACAGTTTATGCGAGTATCAATTTTAATTTTTAAATTTTTCACTTTATGCGATGTAATTGTTCATTAAATTTACTTTCTGTTCTTCTGAGCTTTTGCAGGTTATTACCTCAGATATTACTATTTCTGTAATAATAATAATAATAATCATACCCCTTGTTATTAGTTAGCAACCCATCAAACACGGATATGCTTTATGTGTTACCTGATGGTTTGTTCGTTTAAATAATATTAGTTTGTTTTCGAGTCTATATTGAAATAGTTGCATATTATGGATTCATATTTGTGAAAAATGAATATATATTAATTATTCATATACGATTTATTCATAGATAATGAAGATCATCACTGCATCAAAAGGGTTTATTTTCATTCCATAACGAATTATTTATAATAAATAAATGTTATTTATGAGAAAAAAATATTTCTTTTCAATGAATATGAATATTCTCATAATAAACAAAGATATATTTATATGTATATAGATTTATTTCAGAAATTATTATTTACTATGAATAAAGAAAAAATCACTATAAAAAAATTGAATATTTTTATTAAATAATTAGTTATGTACAGTATATGAATGTTTTTTTCGAGAAGGAAATTAATTTTTCAAATAAATATGATTAGTTGAATGTAAACTGAAGTATAAATATATTGCAAAAAAGAATTACTTCCTAAAATTTATATAATAACAATTCCCATATGATATTTTATGGTAGTTTTCTATGTTGTCTTCTTTCTTGATCTCTATGGGTGCAGAATTCAGCCAAAATCTCGATGGTATGTAACTGCAGGAGCCAGTTCGAAGAATTGTGAAGAGAGTTTCTAGGGTGCCTCAAGTTGTCACTATCACTATAGGGATGGTGCATTTACTGGAAAATAATATGAAAAAAAAACCAAAAATGTTCAAGTTTCAATATGAATAAATAATAACGAAACTGTTTTTCTGATTCATATCATATTCATATTCCTATTCAGGTTTTTTGAAATTTCAATATGACAAAATAATAGCATTGAAATAAATAACTGATTTTCTGGAAATTATAAGTATTCAAAAATAAATTTCACCACATTTTCGAGAATGATATCAAATGGAATTCTATTTTTTCTAATAAACATATATTAACAACTTTGATTAATCGTAAAGAAAACAAATGTAAATTTACAAAAGTAAATTTACATTCACAAGTGGATTCGACCGAAAACTCCAGCAAATACAAATCCATTATCAAGAATTCCTTATTATCCATAACCTGAATTTGTTGCAGCAGGTGTTTCATTTTCTTATATTTGGAGTTTTCTTAAGAACAACTTCATATTTTTTAAGAAAATATAATTACGTAGTATTTATATCATGCAGTATCATTGAGCAAAATATTTTGAGAATCAGTGTTAGTGATTGAGCTAATCTAAATTAAAAATTTTATATGAAAACTAAGCCTTACCTTCGAAAGTACTTTTTGAATGGCGCAAACCATTTTGTAATGTCTGGAATTCAACCATTCTGTCCTCTCACCTATACAGGGTCTTTCACGAGGAATCTCACCCATACTTATACGGGAAACTACTGAACGTATTTTCATGAAATTCAGCACTTATATGTACTTCACGATGCTGATGAAATCTAAAATATTTTCAAGGCATGAGCACCTCCGGTTTTTCCGGAAATGACGTCAACTTCCGTTTTTCAAATTAGAACACCATTTTTTCATTGCAGAAATAGATTCCTTAGAAAATTTCAAGTTATTTTGATGTAACATTTTTCAGTTTTGGTTGGAAAATTCTCTCTGAGCGGGAAAATTCGAAAAAAAAATCGAAAATAGAGCTCCGCTGAAACAAGAATAACTTCGAGGTTTTTAAATGGAAAATTTTCATTTTTGGGATTTTTCAAGATGTAAGATTGATGTATCCACTTTAAAAATCGAAATCGCGATTCATGATACAGGGGGTGAAAAAATCGCTTTCAAAGTTAGGGTTGACAAAATCGTGAAAAATCAATTTTTTCAAATTAGAACCCCATTTTTTTATGGCAGATATTGAATCTACGTTAAAAAATTATGTGAGTATATGCATCACACCCTTGTCCTAAAATGGATATTTTCTGAGTTATTCACAAAAAACTGTTTTTCGTCTTGAATTTTCAGCTATTTCTTTTCCCTTCACGCCAAAAAGATGAAATTTTCAGGAACTGTTACTTAAACCATGTTTTAGATTTGACTACCCTAATATGCAAGAGAAAAAAGTTACAGGTTGTTCCTAAATAGATGGCGAATTTTGATTCGAATTTGTATCGGAAACCTCTTTATTTCAACTAATCGGCCATCGGTTTTCTCTCCAGTGATAAATAAATAATTCCTTATGAACCATATGCAAAAACTTACCATGTTTTACATTCTTTTTTTTTAATGATAGATATCATTAATTACATCTGCCAAATTCCTCTTTATTCAGTAGCATTTTGTGTTTACTATTAATTTGGTGATAATTCGTATTAAGTTATAAAATCGATCACTATGCCTAATTTTACCAATGAAGATTATTTAAATCTCATTCTACTTCATGGAGAATGTAATAAAGTTGTAGATAGAACGATTCGACTGTTCATTGAGAGGTTTCCTGACCGACCCAGACCAACGAGAGATACCATTAACAGAACCATGACAAACTTGAGAAATGTCGGATCTTTCGTTAAGAAAACTATACACAGAGAAAAAAGTGTAGTAGAAGATGAGAACAACGAAATTACAGTTCTTGCATATTTTCGTGTGAATCCTCAAAATTCTCTCAAAGATGCCGAGATTGATCTGGGATTATCTCAATCGAGTGTTTGGAGAATATTAAAAAAACATAAAATGCACCCATATAAATTCAATAGGGTACAGCATTTGAAGGAAACTGATTTCGTCAGGAGAACAGAGTTTTGCGAAGCTATGATGATTCGATTTCAAGAGAATGAAAACTTTTTGGACTGTATAATTTGGACAGATGAATCTAAATTCACAAAGAATGGTTCTTTCAATAGGCATAACAGTCATTATTGGGATGAAAAGAACAACCACCACTTTAGACAATGGAACTTTCAAGAGACCTGGAGTTTCAATGTTTTTTGCGCCATCAAAAATAATGCAATTCTCGATGTTCACATTTATTATGGGACTTTAACTGGTAAGATAGAACACTACACATGTTTGCATTATTTAAAGAATGTTCTCCCTTAGGAGATAGATATTCTGACATATTGACTCAAATAATTGAGCCGCTAGTACAGAACCATAATGACTTATGGTATCAACAAGATGGCGCGCCTCCACACAATTCACTCAATGTGTCAAATATCCTCTACAGGCTATTTGAAGATCGATGGTTGGCGAACAATGGTCCACATCTTTGGCCACCACGTTCTCCCGAATTAACTCCTTTAGACTATTATGTTTGGGGTAGGATAAAAAATATTGTCTACTCAACTCCCCTGACTGATAAAGAGGACTGCATAGAACGAGTCAGAAATGCGTTCAGGTTTGTTTAGATTTTTAGATTCATAGTTTTGAAACTCAATTTGGTTTTTAAACACTTTTGCAGATCTCTTCCTCCCGATGAAATAAGAAGAGCAACGCACGAAGCATTCCTGAGACGTATAAATAAATGTCTAGAAATTAACGGTCAAAACTTTGAGCATCTTCTCTAGTTATAACTGCGAGAGTGAAAAATCTACAGCATGGTTCAAATAACAGTTCCTGAAAATTTCATCTTTTTGGCGTGAAGGGAAAAGAAATAGCTGAAAATTCATGACGAAAAACAGTTTTTTGTGAATAACTCTGAAAATATCCATTTTAGGGCAAGGGTGTGATGCATACACTCACATTATTTTTTAACGTAGATTCAATATCTGCCATAAAAAAAATGGGGTTCTAATTTGAAGAAATTGATTTTTCTCGATTTTGTCATCCCTAACTTTGAAAGCGATTTTTTCACCCCCTGTATCATGAATCGCGATTTCGATTTTTAAAGTGGATACATCAATCTTACATCTTGAAAAATCCCAAAAATGAAAATTTTCCATCCAAAAACCTCGGAGTTAATCTTGTTTCAGCGGAGCTCTATTTTCGATTTTTTTTTTCGAATTTTCCCGCTCAGAGAGAATTTTCCAACCAAAACGGAAAAATGTTACATCAAAATAACTTGAAATTTTCTAAGGAATCTATTTCTGCAATAAAAAAATGGTGTTCTAATTTGATAAACGGAAGTTGACGTCATTTCCGGAAAAACCGGAGGTGCTCATGCCTTGAAAATATTTTAGATTTCATCAGCATCGTGAAATACTTATAAGTGCTGAATTTCATGAAAATACGTTCAGTAGTTTCCCGTATAAATATGGGTGAGGTTCCTCGTGAAAGATCCTGTACATCACGCACTATTCTGACAACCAACAGACTAATTGAAGATTACTAAATGTGACTGATCGCTGTATTACAAAGTTTTCAGATTCGCATTTCGGTATAATGGCCAATGGGGTGGGGTACGTCGAACTTCACGGTCAGGATGCGAGCTATAATAAACACTTATTCAAGTATAATCAAGATTTATAATAAATAATAAATCTTGCTTCAATATAATTATTCAATAAATGTTTGTTTGACAGAAATAAGGACAGTTTTTACTTCAAATAAGATTTGTTTGGTGGAAATGAATTATTTGTTTATAGTTAATAATATTGTTGAACATGAAATTTCTGGATTTCATTTATTTACTGTTAATAAACCAGTTTGATTATTAATAAATCTTGCCCAAATAAATGGAATATTTCTGAGAAATACGGTTTTTATCAAGTTGTTCTAACTATTAATAATATTTATTAATAATTAATAAAATTTATTTATGACAAATAAAACTGTCCCAAATATAGATTTATTAATTATTAGCCCTACCATTTCTCTCAGTGTGTGGTGAAGAACCTCGTTTCTACTTTTTTGTACGTCTGCATGCCTAACACTAGTTAATTGAAGCTATTATTTGATTGAGATCCCCCTACATCGTGAATTCCAGTTTGAAGGACCTACACTCATCACCTGGAAGGATCCTGGAAAAATACATTAAAAATTCTTTGGAAGAACTAAGCTAAGTGATTTATTGTAATCAAAGGAATTTCTTTAAAAAAACAGTTTTATCATTATTTACCTTATAGCACAGGAAGCATAATTGTATCATGGACCTCCCAGCTAGTCGGGCAGACATCTTAAAGGGGGTCAGCGTTAGACTACGTTTTTATGCGCATGTTCGGGGAAATAGCGTGCTATCATTTTACCCAAATGTGTGTAATTATCAAATTTTTTGCCGAAAATGGTCTCAAACGATTAGATTCGACTCACTGACGAAGAATTCGAGGTTAAATTTGATTCTGTTGCCTTGATAATTTTCGAACGGAAAGAGATAGCGACTTATAATTTTCAGGGTAGGTGGCACTTCCGAATGCGACGGACAAGTTTGTTAATGTGCATAATCAGCCGAACGGTTTTCGAGTACTAATTTTGTTTTCAACCGATAGAGATCCGATCTAATTGAAACATGGTAACTAGTTGTAGAATACCGACACAAAAGCGTACCGACACAAAAACAAAAAAAATGGGTTCAAGCCCTGTGGACAGGAGCTTTCTGGCGCTCTAGTTCAAACAGACAAATTATATCTGGTATTGGTTTCTCAGAGTTGGGAATTATATCAATGTATTCATATGATAGAACTGCATCATAAAGGAAATTCAATTCAAATAATAGTTTATTTATCAAGATTAAATGAGCAATCATGAGAATGAGAACTGCACCACATTTTCAATTTTTTTTTTGACCCTTTGCGGTAATCTGGTCAATACAAAACTTCACATGCGTATTAAGGTCATGATTCTACAATTTGATGCTAAATTTCAGATAGATCGAGTGATCGGTTTCGGAAATATTCATAAAAAATATGTTTACTAAAATCGGCCATAACTCCGAAACCCCTTGATGGATTTCGCCCATTAACGAACTTGTTCGAGATATTTACGCTCCAAAACCACCTTGCAATTTTCAATCCACTAACTCCTTTCGTTCGAGAGTTATCATGCCTACGGCCGGTCGTCCGGCCGGACAGAATCGATTTCACACTCGGATTCTTGATCAGTGAGTCGAACCAAATCGTTTTGACCATTTTCAGCCAAAAATTCCAAAATTACAGACACTTGGGCAAATTGATAAGCACTCTGTTCCGAGCGCCAAAAAAACAAGTTTCGTATAACAATTGCCCAAAACAGGTTTAAAGTACCTACAAATAGTAGGTATTCCATAAAACATGTATGAAAGAAGATAAGTAATAATAAAAAATTACCTTGTAATCGATCAAAAATTTCCTGATCTACGTTCACCAAATTTTCTCCTCTCTCGAACTACAGAATTATGCTTTCAATATTTACGTAATATTTTCAAACATTTTCGGGTTAGGTCCCCGTTGCATCGCTAAAATACGAGTATTTCAACCCCAATATTTTTGAAGTTACAATATTCCCTTCTGTCAGTCCCGTCATAAATTGAGAGAACTGAGCATTCGTCTATGGATGAAAAGCAATCTCACTACTCTCAGATCTCTTACTTCATGTTCCGTTCCGAAATGTAAGACTTTTCTGAGAAAAACTAATTTCGGAGCAAACAACTGAGATTTTTCTCACTTCACTCACATTTCGGAATACACTTTATTCTCATAATTCTTCGATTGATTAGATAATGTCATGTCATGTCATAAGTTGACATTATGACAATTCATACATAGAATAATTATATCAATCTGTGAAATACGAATTACATTGAAATTTTGAAAAATCATATCTCCGAAAGTATTAGCTTGTTAGAGTTAAAAATGATATGAATGGATTCTTATGATAAAACTGCTTAATAAAAAAAATTTATTTGGAATTTGTTATGTAAAAAAAAATTTGTTTTGCTACTCCGAAACCATCTGTCCGATTTTGCCCAATAACGAACTTAGCCGAGATATTTATCCCCCAAACCTACTCTGAAATTTTCAACTCTCTAGCTCATTCCGTTCGAGAGTTATCGTGCCTACGGCCGGCCGGCCGGCCGGACAGAATTAATTTCGACCACGGATTCTTGATCAGTGAGTCGAACCAAATCGTTTAAGACCATTTTCATCGAAAAACTCGAAAATTACAGACATTTGGGCAAATTGATAAGCACTCAGTTCCGAGGAACTAGAGCGCCAAAAATTAAGAGCAAAGTCATACCTTTCAAAGTGCCATATTATATGAGCAACAAAAATTGAAGTTACTGGTTTCTTAAAATGCATTGATCACTCTAAATCAAATTTTTGATCTTGGCTTTGAAAGATGACACAGACAGATTCTGTGAACTATCTGTTGTAAAATTTATAGATGGAAAAACTAACGGATCTCTCAAATAGTGACAATCTATTAGGAGTAGGGGATGTAAGATTAATGACATCCGAGCTGAATGGTATCTTTCCATACAGACACCGTTGAATTTTCTTCTTGCGCGCATGCTCTAGGGTTCGTGCTATCATTTTGTCCAAAGGTCTTTGCCACGATAACTTTTGAACGGCAAGAGATAGTGAATAGTGGTTGCGCATCCGATTGCGACAGTAAAGTTTGTTAAAGTGAATAATCGACCAAATGGTTTTGTACTTACGCCCATCTGAAATACGGTTTCCTCAATAACTCAAAAAAAAATTAATTCAATTGAATTGAAAGTAATATCCATCCGAGGTTCTAGATTTGAATATGATCGGATCTATATTGTTTGAGCAGCCTTGGGTGAGTTAAGTATAGCCTTGGCGAATTTTA
Organism: Halyzia sedecimguttata; assembly: GCA_937662695.2. NCBI lineage: Eukaryota > Metazoa > Arthropoda > Insecta > Coleoptera > Coccinellidae > Halyzia > Halyzia sedecimguttata. The sequence goes on from OW569415.2 coordinate 18,277,958, forward strand.
TTGCTGGATGGGTGACAGCTGACACACTAATGGCGATTTCCATTGACGCGCTCGGATCACTCGGAGCTGTCACACTGACATATTTGACAGATATTTTCGGTTCAATTGGACAGATGCATGACAGATGAGATCGATTTCGAGTGCTCCGAGCGTGTCAATGGAAATCGCCATAAATTTCGAAAGGAAAGAGATAGCGAAAGAGTAGGTTGCGCATCCGAATGGAACAGTTAACTTCTATAATGGTCATAATCGGCCAAATGGTTCCGGAGTTATACACATCTTAAATTGTGTTACACTAATTTATTTAATATTGTGACGCGTTTCGTCGACACAGCGACTTCATCAGACTACTTAAATTTTGTTGTTAATTCCTCAGTAACTCTAACTATACAAATCCGATTCAACTTAAATAACGTAATTACTTGCAGAATACCGATGCACTAATTTTTGCGAAATTTTTCCACACCCTCACGAAATATTGCTTGTAGTTGGGTATAAATAATGGGAGCGTTAACAGGTGAAAGAATACTATGTGCATAAACAGAATTCAAATTTCAACACACAAAATACTTCCAATAAAACACGGCTGTGGAACTGAAATCCAGTGAACGATCAAGGAATGGTAGCTTGAAGGTTTGTGCGGAATTCAGGGGAATCTGACGAATGAATTCGGAAATATAAAATTTTTGAAGAAAAATTTTTATTTTTTCTTATAGTGATACTTTTTTCATGAAATTTCGCTGAAATTTGAGGGTTGGCATTCTACTACTAATTACCAAATTTCAATTTGATCGGATCTGCTTTTTTTGAGGCAATGATAAAATAACAACAAAATTTCGGATGGGTTATAACACCGAAACCGTTTGGCCGAGTATACCCATTAACGAACTAAGCCTCATTTGGATGGGCAACCTACCCTGAATATTTCAAATCGCTATCCCTTTCTGTTCGAAAGTTAACGTGGCAACGGCCGGTCCGACAGAATTTAATTTGACCCCGATTTTTCATCAGTTAGTCGAGCCTAATCGTCAGAGACTATTTTCCGCAAAAAATTCGAAAATTACATTTGGTAAAATAATAGCACACTGTTACCTAGAACATGCACGCCAAAAACGTTAAATGGTAGTAACTCAAGAAAGTGGGAATATTAGCTTTCCCATGGTCACTGGGATAAATATGTCCCACCTGGGCAGTTTTACCGCCACCTCTCAAGTGGTAATTGAATTGTTGAGACAGAAATAGAAGGGATCGGCAGTATCCGATAGTACAAGTGGGACACAAATCTCCCAATGATCTTTTGTCGAGGAAGGGGTGGAACAATAGTATCCCAATACAGGGTTTATATCTGGAGTAAGTCAATCTTTGGAAGAATTATAAATTAATAATTCGTGACTGATAAAAAGCAATCATTGGGATACTGTGGGAGGTATACTCATTATTAAAAGATTTTTTTTGGGGTTTTCTCTACCAAACTCTGAAAAATATCTATAAAATAAAAATTAATTATTTTGTGATTTGCTTCTGCGTAAGAAACACAAGATATTGGTCAGAAGCAATCAATTGAACAATGTTGCCTAACAAACAACAACGAAACAACATCAACGAAGAAACAACTATATCGTAACGTTTCGGAGTCTATATGAGACTCGATTCTTGAATTTTACAACAACTATCAACAAAATAATTCTAAAGATTTTCACTAAGCGTCTGACGAAGGAGTCTGATATAGACTCCGAAACGCTACGATATAGTTGAATCAACACAAATGTTAACTAATCAGACATCAATCTCTTGTTGACCATCATTTGAGTTGCGCAAAGCGCAGAACTCGAACTGATTTGACATTAACAGTTCTGTTAGTAGATCAACACTTTGACCAGCCTTTCAGAAGCCGGGTGTCAATCTGTTATTTATGGAACAAATTCATAAATTAAATATCTATATCAAAATCCAGGATTGTATTTAAATCGAGAAAAAATCGAGTTTGATATTCAATTTTGGCAGCATTTCCATTACCATTGCAATAACCACACACAAAAATCATATCTGCTTACTCCTCATGCTAAATAACGTAAATATTTGGGGCATTTTGTAACAAATTTTCTCTTTCACAAACTTTTCTCTCGCTATATAATGTTGGCATTTGGATATTCATTTCCTGAATGAATTTCTTCTGCCTCTATGGTTTCAATATTTTATATTGAAAGACTTTCTGATTATGATATTGCATTTAAGTTGAAGGCATCTGAATGACATCTATATCAGGTTGATTTTGAAACAGGGTACTTTTTCCTCCAGTACAATTACCTATTTTGAGAATATTTCAAATACAGGCCTGGATTTTGATATGGATATTCAACTTATGAATTTGTTCCATAAATAACAGATTAAATCAGATCTTCTATACTTTACCCATTTTAGTTCAACTTTTTTGGAAAATTTTAACTGATTTGTAGTAGGTAAAACTAGAATATCACCCTATTTTCCAATTTAAATTTTTTTCTGAAAAATCCGAAAGTGTGCCAAAATATTTTAATGCACTAAATCAACGCCTCGTTAAAGTATATTTTGAGACAGATGTCAAAGTATTTAAAATTCAATGTACAGGATGTTATTTCAACCATTGCACATAATTTGAGATTTTCCAAAAACGACCCAGGATTTTGAAACGACTTTTTTTAAAATTACGAATCCTCTTATGGATCTTTTGCAGCGTATGAAGTTTCATTAAAATAGCATCATTCGTTCCAAAATTATACCTGAAAACATAATTGACCATTTCACGAAAATCAGCCTGTATAGCCCCAATAGAGGCTCGCAGCCATAAATCAAATATAGATTTGAAAGTGTCAGACTAAGTACTACCTTCCCTTCACCTAAAATCTGACGGGTTCATCCAGACTCACCCTGTATAGGAACGTGAAAGGTTTATTGACTCGATAAAATAACTAAAAGTATAAATGTAGAAGAATATCTAATTCTCCGTTGAGATCATTCTCATCTTATCATACGGTTATCTTTATTGCACAAATGTTATGCAGACGTGTTATCATTTTTCATGTCTGTATGGTCTCGCACGATTGGGTTCGACTAGCTGATGAAAAAATCAAGGTCAAATTTGATTCTGTATGGCCGGCCGTCTGGCTGGCAGTTGCCACGATAACTTTCGAATGGAAAGAGATAGCGACTTGAAATTTTCAGGGCAGGCAGCGCGTCCGAATGCGACGGAGAAGTTCGTTAATGGGCAAAATCAGCCAAACGGTTTCCGAGTACAAATTTTGTTATCAACCAATACAGATCCGATCAAATTGAAACTTGGTATCTAGTAATGGAATACCGACACGTACCTATGTGATACTCATGAGGATCGTATTACTAAAAAATTTTAAAAAAGGGAAAGCCCTGTGGACAGGAGCTTTGGCGCGCTGTCTAAATATATAGGTAGAGCTGGCACCCATCCAGGTACTGAACTCACCCTAAGCTACTTAGCTCCAGGAAAAAATTATATTTCCAAGAATTTAAATCCGACAGTAATTATAGTCCAAAAAAAACTGGTACACTTTTTGGCCGAGAATAGTATCAATCGATTAGTTTCAACTCACACACATACATACATCCATTATTGGTTCGTAACTGAACAGTGCTGTGTTCGTGGTGGCTTATGGTCTCTATTGAAATGAATAAATTAACTGTTGGGTCGAAAAAAAACAGTGCTTTGTAGCTTTGTTTGTGGTGGCGTAAGGACATAAATCAGTTCAATAGTGCCATGAGATAAACAATAGAGCATTCCGAGAGTACTTTCTATGAAACCAATCAGCTCAATCGTAAGGTTATGCCATGATTCACTATGAGTTGATAATTCACAAAAAATACTCTGTATAGCAGTAATTTTCACATCTAGTATACGAAAATACTCACGTTTCACGTAATTTTATGAAAATAAATAACCTCTACCAGAAGTGGTACTCTCTTATCGGCTTTGACACAGTCAACATTGACGTTGACATAAAGACCGAAATATTACTATATAGGAGAATTAATCTTTCATAGTAAAATGAAAGCCTTATATTAATAATAATAATAATACATTTATTCTCAACATCAGGTCTACACCCAATTATAGAGAAAAATTAACTAGTGAAAAAAACTCAAAATAATCATATGCACAATAGACTCTTATACTAAGCATTGAAGGAAACCACAAATAGTAAATCGAAATAACAAATGAAATAATAATGCAATTTAGATAAAATCAATAAATCAAAAAAAACTAAAAACAGCACAACAGCCTCTACCAAATCCCAAGGATGCAACAGAAACGACAAAAACAAAAAAAAATTGGTTCAAGCACTGACGTGAAGTCAGAAGCTTTTGCGCGTATGTTCTATTGTCCATTCTTCTGTATTGGACATTTACCATGGTATATTCGAATTAAGGGTGTCCAATACAGAAGAATGGACAATAGAACATACATGAATTCACGTCAGTGCTTGAACGAATTTTTTTTTTCGTGATTTTTTTAAATTTTCGCGTTGGCATTCTACAACTAATAACCATGTTTGAATTCAATCGGTTTAGTATTTTTCGAGTTAATAAGGAACAAAAAGCAACCAAATTTCAGAAAATTTCAGATGGCTATAACTCCAAAACCGTTTGGCCTATTATGCTCATAAACAAACTCAAATGGCGCATTCAGATGCACAACCTAACCTGAATTTTTCAAGCCGCTATCCCTTTCCGTTCTCAGTTTATAGTGACAACAAAAATATTTTTTAATAATGATCCCCCCCCAATGTTGAACGGAGTTGGCAAATTTTCAACACAGTTGGAAAAAATTTAGAAGCAGTTGGAAACATTTCGAAGGAGTTGGACAAAATTTCGAAGGAGTTGGAAAAAATTTCGAAGCAGGTGGAAAAATTTCGATGGAGTTGGAAAAAAATTTCGAAGCAGTTGGAAAAATTTCGAAGGAGTTGGACAAAATTTCGAAGGAGTTGGAAACATTTCGAAGCAGTTGGAAAAATTTCGATGGAGTTGAAAAAAAAATCATGTTTTATAATGCGCGCCAAATGCATATTGACTTTACAATGAAATAAGAACGCTAAAAAAACATTGACATGGGGTCAATCTACATTGGCGCGCGTGATATAAACATGATTATGGTTATACTGATCCTGCTAACTCATCCCCAAGGAGATGCCTCAGAAGCTCATAGGAACTTGTGTGACTAAGGAGTCAGTTTTTTGTTACTTTGTTACTCTTTCCTTATGCCATCTTAGACACATCACCGTTAATTTTTGACCCGACAGTAAATGGTGTCCACTACCCTCCGGCTCACTCTATCCACTGAGCTTGAAACACTAATCATTCAATTCAAATTAGCCAACGTCCAACGTGAACACGCGCGCCAAAGAGTACTGACTTCACGTCAGGGCTTTTTTATATTTTTTCATGTTCCTTTACCAAATCTGGCTATCAATAGAGTCTGGCTATTAGTGTTACCGTAGATCGAAATAAAAAATGCGGTTATGCGACTCTCGTTAGGAACGCAATGGCTTACGCCTATTCTCCAAGTCTGCACGTAATTCAATAGAGATCTTTCAAATATATTTATTTATAAATTGATCCAGGACCACGATACAGACATTTCAACTCGGAAACAACGTTATTTCCTCGGAATTAACTTGTCCGTACACAGAATTGCCTTAAAACCTAACAATATCAGCCCAGTACCAAATCTATGACTGCTGGACACAAACCACACCTAACATAAGCCATACAACCCAAAAAGAGCCACGTATCCTCTGCGCATGCGCAATCTACTCGTGACTTAAAGTCTTCTCACAATCAAACACCTGATACAAAACTCTGATTCTTCCACACCAGTGGTTCAGGGGATATTGCAGCTCCAATACACGCAGGCGCAGACTATTCCAAGGGGATTCTATGAAGGCATAGCAACCTGCACCTTAAAACCCCAATCCTCTCAGACGAAAACTCCAGCAGTTAAATCTCATGAATTTCGAATTAGGAGCGCAATTTCTTCGCCTATTCTTCAAATCCGAATGTTATTTGATATAGTTCTTCCAAATATAGTTATTTATAAATTAGACCCGGGGCTCCAGTACATACATTTCAACTAGGCAAAAATGCTATTTCCTCTAAACTAACTTGTCCGTGCACATAATTGCCTTGAATGTTGTTTAAAAAACTCACAATATCGGCTCAGCACCAAACCCATGAGTGCTAGACGTAAACCGCACCCAACATAAGACAAACAACCCAAAAGGAGTCACTTCTCCCCTGCACATGCGCAATCTACTCGTGGCTGAAAGTTCTCTCAAAATCACGCACTTCACCCAAAACTCAACACCATTGGTTCAGGAGATATCGAAGCTTTAATCCACTCATGGGCGGACACTACCAAAGGGATTCTACGGAGGAATAGCATCCTGCACATCAAAACCCCAATACTCTCAGACGAAAACTCCAGAAGTTAAATCACTTCTCGTCTGCCAATGCGTTAACGAAAAATGTCCGAAAGGGGTATCATGAATTTCAAAATTAGCCCCAGGGCCACGGTACGGATACTCCAACTCGACAACAACGCTATTTCCCCCAAACTGACTTGTCAATGCACATAATCGCCATGAATTTTCTTTTAAAACCTCACAATATCAGCTCAGCACCAGACCAGTGACAAACAGTCCTAAACCCCTCCCAACAACCCAAAGCAGTCACTTCTCCTCGGAGCATTCGCAATCCACTCCTGGTCGAAAGTCCTCTCAAAATCACACATCTCTCACTAAAGTCCGATTCTCCAACACTAGTGGTTCAGGAGATATAGCATCTTGAATCCACGCATGCGCGGACTCTCACCAGAAGATTATATGGAAGAATAGCATCTTCCACCCCAAAACCCAAATACTCTGAGACTCCAGCAGTTCTCATCTGCGCATGCGCATAACAATAAATTTAGTTCAAGCACTGACGTGAAGTCAGGAGCTTTTGCGCGTATGTTCTATTGTCCATTCTCCTGTATTGGACACTCTTAATCGAATTTACCATGGTGAATTCTATTGTCCATTATCCTGTATTGGACACTCTCTTAATCGAATTTACCATGGTAAATTCGATTAAGAGTGTCCAATACAGGAGAACGGATAAATTCGATTAAGAGTGTCCAATCTCTTAATCGAATTTACCATGGTAAATTCGATTAAGAGTGTCCAATACAGGAGAATGGACAATGGAACATACGCGCAAAAGCTCCTGACTTCACGTCAGTGCTTGAACCAATTTAACATATTAAAAATTCTCTAGGGGAACAGTTCTCACGAAATTCTACTCGCCTTTATGTCGATATTCTACAACTAGTTACCAAGCTTCAATTCAAACGAGTCTACATTTTTTGAGTTATCAAGGAAATAATATTCCTGGTGGGTATAACTCAGAAACCGATGGACCGATTATGTCCAAAAACGGACTTAATTCTCCAATTGGGCTGTGAAACCTACCCTGAAAATCGATGACCACCAGGTTCATTAGCAATTTAATCTCCAATTCCCATAAACAAGCAACGAGCTTCTACCAGGTGATTATTCAGAACTTCAGATGTTCGAAGACCGCTACAGGACCCTTATTTGTGTAGGGCTATCATCTCCCATAGATACATGCTTCACTATCTATTATGAATTGACCTGAAAATCTAAATTATATTTTGATATTTGTCATCATGACATTCATGATTTTGAAGGTTCTCGCAATTTGTCAGCGATGCGATGTCGGACTACTGCTATTACTATTATAAATTTCTGTTCAATGATTTTTTTAATTTTCTAGTAGTACGATCTTCACGAAATTTTGTAAACATTTTTGCGTCGGCATTCAAGAACTAATCACCATGTTTGAATTGAATCGGCATCGTATTTTCTGGGTTATTGAAGAAATAATAACCAATTTCAGATTGATATAACTGCAAAACTGTTTGGAAAATTATAATAATTTATGAACTAAAATGTCGCATTCAGATGCGCAATCTACCCTTGAAACTTGCAAGTCGGTATTTCTTTGCCTTCTCAAGGTATCGTGAGATACTTAATATTTTTTCGGAATTTATTTTTAGGTAATTTTGCAGTTTACCGCCCCCTCGTAAATTTCGACTTTTTCGAAGAAAATATGCATTGTACAGTGATTTTTGATCATTTTCAATAGTGGCAAATCAGTTATTTTGGAGCAATCTAACGGTATGGGGAGTGATGGGGTACTGGGTGGGGTAATAAATTCAATAGGATAGCTTAGAATTTTCAAATTTTTTGGCTAATAAAATGAGAAAAATGGTAAAATTTATTACGTAAATTGAAATTTGGAGTAAATTTTTGAAATAAAAAATTCATCGTATTGAATATATTACCCCTCCCAGCACTCTCGTTCACTTCCCCTCCCGTTTAGATTCCAGCAAATGGACTATTTTGCCACTATTTAAAATCATCAAAATTCACTTCACGATACAATTTTTTTTCGAAATAATGAAAATCGAAATGCGTCTCTAAAGCCGGGCCTGAAAACAGTTAAAACTAACATGGCTGCCAGTTTGGGCTTACGTTTAGATAGATTTAGCATGCATATATATATTGAACCTAATATGATTCTAGTATCTTTAACTAACCTAATATTTTCCTTGAATCCACCTTCAATTTCTTTCTTGCGTTTTCTCTCTCATTATCTCCCTTTAATCCAATGAAATCCTTGTATCCTCCTTCGATTTCTGTCTTAAAATCTTCTCCCTTTCAAAAAACTGAGATATCTCTATATACCTTGTTTCTTCTTGTATTGTTTTGTCTGGAATAATATCCTCTTTAACTTGATACCAATTTCAACTCTATATTTCTTTAGGAGCCTTTAATATTCTTCTCTTGGGCACTTTGACTTCTTTCAAACTGGATAATTTCATTTATTTTTCCGTTACCTCGGTTTCTCTCCCATAAACTACTTCATAATTTTATATTTTCAATAAATCTATCAACATGACAATTATAATTTTGATATTTCTAAGCTGTTCCTAGATATTTTACAATTCTAATTTTCAATTTTCATTTTGAATTTTCTCGAAAAATACTCATTTGCCAGTGCTAAAAATCGGTGAGGGGGCGTTAAACTGCAAATTAACCTATTTGGTAATTTGCTAGTGGTAAAGTCCTCACAAAATTTCATACAAATCTTCATGTCGATATTCTACAAGTAGTTAGCAAGATTCAATTTGATCGAGTCTATATTTTTTGAGTTATCGAGGAAATAATATTCTAGACTCCGAAATCGTTGGGCCCATTATGGCCAACAGCGAACTTAACTCTCCCATTCAGACGGGCAACTTACCCTGAAAATTGCAAGTCCCTATCTCCTTCCGTTAAAGAGTTATCGAGGTAACGGTTACCCATCCAGCTACTGAATTCACACAAGGCTGCTCGGATCTCCAACAATATAGATCCGATCGTGTTCAAACTTGGAACTTAGTAGTGGAGTTTTGAAGACTCTCGCAAAATTTCAGCCATGTCGGATGATAAGTTTCTGATATATAGATTTTTTTTCAATGATTTTTTAAAAAATTTCTAGTAATACGATCTTGACGAAATTTCGCGAAAATGTTTGCGCTGGCATTTTACAACTAATATCCACATTTGAATTGGAACAATTTTGTATTCTCCGAGTTATTGAGGAAATAACAACAAAGTTTCAGATGGATGTAACTCCAAAACCGTTTGGCCGATTATACTCATAAATAAGCTCAAATGTCACATTCAGATTGTCAACCTAACCTGAAAATTTCAAGTCACTATCTGTTTCCATTCTCAGGTTATCGTGACATAAAAAATATTTTTTAATAATTTTTTTAAAATCTTCTATTGATACGATGCTCAAAATACCATAAACTTGCTCAGGTTTGTATTCTACAACTACTCACCAAGTTTCAATTCGATCGGATTAATATTGGTTGAAAACAAAATTATTACTCGGAAACTCGGAAGTGAAACATGTTACCATATATACAGTATTTTCTTAATGCTGCTAGCAAAAAAATGCTAAAATATTGATCTACATGTGTATCAAATATTTTTTCTTGAGGTGAGGTTCATAATACAGAAGGAATGTGTTAGTGGTATGAACTAATAACTTATGAAAGTACAGAAAAAAGAGAATATAATATACCTACATATTTAATCTCAAAGGAAATGAAATATCAAAATAGTTTTTTCGTCAGCCTTTACTTTTTCAAATATCAGGAAGAAATGGGCAATCTGCTATTTCTATGATACTGTCGTATTTAGGTATTTCGAGTTGTGAAATCTATGCACCGAGTGTAAGTTGCAACAACACATTCCACGAGGTTAAATCATTGCAGATTGCTCATTTAATCTTGATAAATAAACTATTATAACAATTTAATTTCATTTATGATGCAGTTCTATCATAAGAATCCATTGATATAATTTCCAACTCTGAGAAACCGATACTTTCGGAGATATCATTTGTCAAAGTTTGAGCAAGAGCGCCAAAGCTTCTGTCCACAGAGCTTTCCTTTTTTTTGTGCGCGTGTTCCGCAAGGAACAGCGAGGTTATGGCCATTTTAGTAGTAGTTTTGTATTGATCGGATGGCTAAAAACTAAAAAAAAAATTTTTTTATTTGAAAATTTTGTTTTCTGAATAACTCGAAAAATACTAATCCGATTATATTGACACTCGGTAGTTAAATGCAAAGTACCGACGCAAACACTTGTGCAGAATTTCGTGGGGATAGCATGAGTAGAAAATAACCAAAAAATATTTAACTATTAGCGGAATATTTTGCTTGAAATTGCTTGAAACCAAATATCGGATTGAGTTAAATTTTGGCAGTTCGCTGACCAATGAACTTTCAATCTGAATAATTTATTTCAGTTGTTTTCCTACGTGGCAAATAACATCTGCTCGAACATCTGGTAAACATTCGACGCGTTTTATCGAATGTCGCGATATGTACGAGGGAAACTGTTAAAATGTTGACAAGTAACTACTGTGGCAATAGAATTAGTGGGTGAACGATGTGTGGAATTTTAAATTGGTTTTTAACATTTGTCTGAACGTTGAGGGAATGGGGTGTAACTGGAAGGCCATATTAACAACTCATGTCAATTCTGGTAGTTTGCAAGCCAGTTTCGAGGAGACAGCGTAACGCCCGAGGTGTATTGTTCATAACAATAATCCTTGGGGCCTATATTGAAATTCATGCTGCCTCTTTCGGGCATTTTTCGTTATTCGCATGAGCAGATGAGAAATGATTTAACTGCTGAAGTTTCAGTCTGGGAGGATTGGGATTTTGAGGTGCAGGATGCTATTCCTCCATAAAATCTTCTTGTGTGTTCTTTGTCGACTTTGTTACTCTATCCTTACGCCAGCCTTGATACAGCACTGTTAATTTTTGACCCAATAGTGAATGATGTCCACTACCCTCTGAGTAGACCTCCGGCTCGCTCTATCCGCTGAGGTTGAAACACTCATCATTCAATTCAAATCAGCCAATGTGAACACGTAAGCCGAAGAGTACTGATTTTCGAACGTTTTCAACGCGTGTTTTTACTAAAGGAAAATTCAAAATTTTAAAAAACTTTTGCATTCGGGGAAGTAACTCATTAACACCCTTTATACTGAAATATTGACTCAAATACATTAAGGAATACATCCGCACCATTTCTTTGTTTTTAACCAGTCATTTCGCTGAAGAATACACCAAAATTTCCAAAACACAAACTCAAAAATGTAACCCTAACCAGCACACCCAAATGCCCAAACTCCAACGAGAAAGTAGGTTGCAATGAGTCGATAAATATTTTTCCTACGTTTTAGCCATTCTTACATCACTTAATGTACGGGATAAATTCGGGAGATAGAAGATATTCATTACGATAACGACAAAATTGTACTAAGTAGGTAATTCTGAATATTGTAAATTGGATTTACTTTTTCCGGAATTGGTTTTACTTTTTCCGAAATTATATTTACCTTTTCCGAAATTGATTTTACTATTTCCGAAATTGCTTTTACTTCTTCCGAAATTTAACTTGAAAAGGTAAAGTGAGAACTTTGTTCACCAGAGAAATGTTAAACATTCTTAAAAAGCACCGACATGTCCGGAGCTCTTGTTCCCATATTCCATTGTCTATTCTCGCCTCATAAATTGATGGCTCGAAGGTATGTGCGGAATTTCAGCGGATTCTGACGAATAGATTCTGAATTATAAGATTGTTGAAATAAATTTTCATCATCATATGATCGAATTTACCATGGTAAATTGGATTAATAGTGTCCAATACAGGAGAACAGACAATAGAATTCACCATGGTAAATTCGCGCAAAAGCTCCTGACTTCACGTCAGTGCTTGAACCAATTTTTTTTTTCTTAATTTTTTTAAAATTTTCTAGGGGCACGGTTCTTACGAAGTTTTACTTTTTCTCTTTAAGTCGATATTCTACAACTAGTTACCAAGCTTCAATTCAATCGTGCCTATATTTTTTGAGTTATCAAGGTTATCAAGGCGGGTACAACTCCGAACCCGATAGACCGATTATGCCCAAAATCGAACTCGACCCTACCCTGAAAATTGTGAGTCCCTATCTCCTTCCCTTCGAAAGTTATCGAGACAACGGTCACCCATCAAACTACTGAACTGCTCGGATCTTCGAAAATATACATCCGATCATGTTCAAACTTAGAATTTGGCAGTAGAGTTAGGTTTTGAAGGCTCTCGCAAAATTTCAGTGGTGTCGGGCTAATAGTTTCTGATATATAGATTTTTTTTCAATAATTTCCAATTATTTTTCTTTAATTTTCTAGTGACTCGATTCTCGCGACATTTTGCAAGAATTTTTGAGCCTACATTTTACAACTAGTAACCAAGTTTGAATTGGATCAGTTTTGTATTTTTCGAGTTATTGAGGAAATAAAAACCAAATTTCAGATGGGTATAACGCCAAAACAGTTTAGTCGATTATGCCTATTAATAAATACAAATGTCGCATTCAGATTTACAACCTACCCTAAGGCCACGTCCGGACAGGCAGGTGGCTTGCTTAGCGCCTAGAGCCTAGAGGCTTGCATTCTGGTTACTTGCTGGGATACACGGTGGCCGCACTGAAGGTCGTTTGTGTGGTGGGTCGCTAGGTGGCTTGGTGATTTGCTTGTCGGTACGTTGACGAGATGTCACAAAAATTGGTCTAAAATTGTTAATTACTGAAAATTCATCTTTAAAATATACCATTTCAAGGCCTAATCCATCATGTTGGGTTCATGACATAAATAAGTCACGCTCAAATCATGGGCAATTTAATGTTCTGTATCAGCAATTACTTAATTTTGTCGAGACATTTCAAGAATATTTGCGTATGACCAGAGAAACATTTGATCTAATCCTCACTACAGCTCATTACGAACTAGAGACATTTTGTTGAATTATTTCAACGGAATTGGATCGATTACCTGGCAGATTAACACATTGTCTGAAAACATAATCCTACGCCATAATATACATTAACAGCATTAACGTATCATTATAAAAAATTTAATCACTTTTTAGTAGATAAAATCTGTTTCTACTTCGACTGCAACCTCTTCCCGTAGTTTCGTTAATGCCACTGCATTTTTATGGACTACGTTCGCTGGATTCCTCAGAGGTTCTCTCTTGAAAACTGATGCAATTAATATGTCATCCATTTTTGACATCTAAAATGCCTCGCGCCTAGTGTCAAAACACCAACACGTTTGTTTACATCGATACACGCTAAGTGAATAGCTATGCGCTAAGCGTGCAGTGCGGCCGGTCGCGAAATTTCTAGTTCGTTCGTTTTTGTAAGTTACTCGCTAGGTGACTCGCTAGGCTCTAGGCGCTAAGCAAGACGCTTGTCTGTTCAGACGTGACCAAAGAATTGCAAGTCGCTATCTCTTTCCTTTCTCGGGTTATCGAGACGTAAATAATATATTTTAATAATTTTTTTAATATTTTCTATTGACACGATTCTCACAAAATTTCATAAACGTCTTCGTATTTGTATTCTACAACTTGCTACCAAGTTTCAATTCGATCGGATTTGTATTTTTTGATGTCAAAATCATCACTCGGAGACTGTTACGCCACCCATCCTGAAAATGTCAAGTCGCTATCTTTTTTCGTTCTCAAGTTATCGTGGCAACGGCCGACCGGAATTTGACCTCAAATTCTTCATCAGTGAGTGAACCTAGTCGTTTGAGACCATTCTCGTCAAAAAATTCGAATATTACAGACATTTGGGCAAAACGATAACGCGTTGTTCCCCAGAACATACGCGCAAAAACAGATTAATGGGAGTATCATTTTGGAGCACTTATTATATTCGCAGGGGGCTGTCGTAGGAAATAAAATTAAAGCATTCCTACTCGTCTTTATATAGTTTATTTACACCTGAGAAAGTGTCACGTAGTGCCGGGGTACCCTATATAATGTTGTAGGAATCATTGATGTAGGTGCTGCTCCGCTTCAGCTTTTTATCACCAATTATACAGCTTCCGAAGTAAATAAATGAAGAATTTCATCATAGAGTCAAAAACTTTCATGCAAGTACTTTACTTCCTCGCAAAAGCGAGCTATCCCAGTTCCGCCGAGCAAATATTGCGCACCTACATCTGGAATTAAGCTCATAAAAAGCTACTTCAGACTACTTCTGACTACTTTCAGTCCTGAGTAAAATGAGTGCACATTCGAAGACAACCGGTATTTATCATCTTCATTGGTTTGATGGCGACCAATTAGCCAGATTTGTGAGTTAGTCCAGGAGGAATCGGCGCATAAGTACCGAAAACTATTCCACCTCAATTTTTTTATGCGATTCTCTTCAAATTACCCTACTAATGATATAAATGCATGTTGCCATGGGGCAACCCTGTGCCATATTGTTTAAACCGAAATTGTTTAAACAATTACGAGGAATTGTTATTTTTCAACTGGAGAAATTTTGTTAGTATTCTTTGTTGAAATACAATTAAAAAAACTCTTTTGGCTTATTAAGATAAAGTAATTATTTTTCGAGATACGAATTTTAGAAGGTTGAAGAAATCTTAAATTTGGAAACTTTTGACCCATGAAAAAAATAAGGTGGGTGGACCATGGAAGGCCATGCTCCTTTGAAGGCCAACTATAAAAAAGTCATATTTATAGTCAGGTGATGACAAATTCTTTCCGCTCACAATAAGCTCCAACAAACTCAAGGATACAGACGCGGCAGTGAGTCGCTCGCGTTGCTATTTTGTCCGTGTAGTAGTCTCTCGCTTCGTAGACTTCGTTCGGCGACGTTCAAATTGTAATTCACGCGCTCACCTAAAGGTATGTTTTTATGTGAATAACCTATTATTATTGTATTCTTTTTACTGTAATTTGTTATGTAAGGATTTTTTGTGGTAGTAAAGAAAAAATATAATTATTTTGCTTCGATTGTAGTTGAAATATTGGCAGTGTTCCTATGAAAGCCGGTGGTTCTTTATAAGGCCAATATGACGGTTGGCCTTGCTAGGGTACATCGGCCTTGCTAGGAACATTTACTAATGAAAATGTGAACTTAGTTTTTACTTTGACGAGCCATTTGGTTCTTAATGCAATGTTCAATGATTATAATATTATTATTCATAAGGATTATTCAACTCTTTAACGTAGACTTTTTAGGAACATTTTGGCCTTACAAAGAATGGACCGGTAAGAAGGCCATTATAGGTAAAAAAAACTATTTATAATTACATTGTAAAACGCATTTAAAACTTATTTGTTATCGATGTAATTACTCGTTACTATAATTTTTATATAATTTTCATTAATATATCCTTAGTTATGAGATGGTGAGAAATGTTCGTTGAGTTTTTTAAAGAAGATTATAATGTGTTAGGCATTTAATTTTACATTCAAATGAAAGAGCTTTTTCTGTAGTTTAAGTACAAGCGGATATTTTGATTATTACAATTCTAGTTGTAAATTGAACGACTGATTTATAATATTGGCCTTGTTTGGAGCCTTGTTCCTTACAAGGCCGTTTAGAAGAGCTTTATAAAAGTTTAGTTCCAGAAATAGTGATTACATCTAGAATAAAGAAAAGTAATTTATATGATACACAATAAAACAAAGTGTTTATAAATGAGTCGTTTCTTTTATTTATCTAGTAAATGAACAAATAAAAACTGTTTATTCGTTAGAGTCCACCCACCTTATTAAAAAAAAAAAATATGAATTATATTTTTCTTTATTCTTTATACAATAGTAAACAATATCCTTAATTACGATTTGAAGAAATTTAATTTTTTATAACTGTTTTTCAACCCTCAACTGGCGTGACCAGAAATTTTAACGCTCCGTGCGTGGCGGAGTCTTTGGGACTCGGGAGTTTTTGAAAGAATTTTTTCTGTTCTAAATGGCGAATTGGTTCCTGTTTCGTTGAAAGAATATTTGAATACATACAATGGATATGATTTAATACATAGATGAACAAACCATCTTATAAACAAGTCAGTAAATATGATGAAAAAAAACTCAAAAAGAACTCTAAGGAAATTAACATTAGGATTTTTCTCTTGATTCATTGGACAAGAGTGAAATGGAAGTTCTTCTTCATGTAGAATATGTTACGTAGATACTGCAGTATATAAAAACCGAGAATTTGAGGTCCTATTCATCCCTGGTAACACAGGGAACTCCCAGAGATGTCTTGGCGAGCTCTTGCCGGGATATTGTGACGCCTATTGCGATATCGCTGGGAGGTCGCCAAGAGCTCCCTATCACCTCCAAATGTCCGCCACGGAGGATGAGCCCAGTAACATCTCTGAGATATCACATGGGGTATTTCTCAAACTGCTCACCCTGGGGAATATTTTGAGAGGTTTATTGTGATATCGCAAGGAGGTCCCCCAGACCTCCCTATCACGTCCAAATATCCGCCACAGGGGATGAGCCGAGTATCATCTCAGAGATATCGCATAGGGAAGTTCTCAATCTGCTCACCCTGGGGAATATCTTGAGAGGTTTACTGTGATATCGCAGGGAGGTCGCCCAGACCTCCCTATCATCTCCAAATGTCCGCCACATGGGATGAGCCCAGTAACATCTCAGAGATATCGCATGGGGAAGTTTTCAAACTGCTCACGCTTGGGAATATTTTGAGAGGTCTATTGTGATATCGTGGGGAGGTCACCCAGACCTCCCTATCACCTCCAAATGTCCGCCACAGGGGAAGAACCCAGTAACATCTCAGAGATATCACATGCGAAAGTTCTCTAACTGCTCACCCTGGGGAATATTTCGAGAGGATATTGCGATATCGCAGGGAGGTCGCCCAGACCTCCCTATCACCTCCAAATGTCTGCCACAGGGGATGAGCCCAGCAACATCTCAGAGATATCGCATGGGGAAGTTCTCAAACTGCTCACCCTGGGGAATATTTTGAGAGGTTTATTACGATATCGCAGGGAGCTCGCCCAGACCTCCCTATCACCTCCAAATGTCCGCCACAGGGGATGAGCCCAGTAACATCTCAGAGATATCGCATGGGGAAGTTATCAAGCTGCTCAACCGGAGCAGTACTGAGAGAAGATGGCTGCGATACGGATCTATAATCTATATATCCTCTAAATGTGCAGTACATGTGTGGCGCCGAATACATCACTTCGATGCGTAGATCAATATTCCACTCGGGTTATTAGCGATGGGGTTGTTCTTCTGGGTACAGAGTAGACGATTGCGCCAGTGGAAACGGGAAGTGCAGAATAGTGATGGAGTAGATCCCTGCATCCACGCCACCTGATTTCCTATTCTTGTTAAATTTGCGATTATTTGAGAACCTCGCAATGGTATTCGTTATTCTCGTTACACTTGTGGTATCTTGAGGAGCTCGCAATAGGAATGTCTTTTTCTAGATATCTGCGTTATATCTTTAGGTGCTTGCAAATGCAAAACTGCACGAGGGCACTACTTAGTAGCATACGGGTGTGACACCGCGGACCCCGGTCACTCTCAACCGATGATGAATTACAATCTACGGAGCCTTGGAGAACAGCTGCTGCCTGGGGATCACCAGGGCACGTCTGGGGTTGGTGCTGGACGTGACAGCATGCGAACCACCAACGGCAGGATGCTGAGAAGGCGGGCGCCTGTCATAAAAGAAATTACAGCTTCTGACGAGGACATCGAGGAAGAGAGAGAACAAGTTGTCGGTCACATAAGGAATCATCGCTCGCAAGAGCAACCCGTAGACGGACCCGGCAACAGTAACAAGGCCACACAAAGGGGACGCCAACACGAACAACTGTCTGTGTTATACCGAAGATCGAGAATAGAAAGAAGGGGACATATGGGTAGACTGCATGGTCTGTGGTGTGAGAATCTCCCAGATCTCAACTTCATGACGCAGCAGAACCTACGAGACCAGGTGAGCCATCTCAAGAAGAGGGGAATCTTGCAGCAGCATCAAGAGTCAGAGGGTGTAGAAGAACAAGCTGAAGAGCAGGTGAGAGATGCTCCAAACCAACAGCCATATTGGACGAATCAAAGGAGAGAATAACGGGATGAGACGCTAGTGAGAGACGCCACAAACATCCAATCTCTTATGCCTGGAAAGCGACGTGAAGAAGTCGCAGCACCGGACATGGAGCAGGTGAGAGATGTTCCAGAGCTATTCGCCAATAGAAGAGAAGCATTTGAGGCTGCAGGAGGGAATCCTAACTCAAGGACCACAAGGGTGAAATCGAGACTCCCGGCTGAAGATCTAGCTGCGATGAATATTATAATCGATGATCACCTAAAGGAGGACTGTTCGCTAGGAGATGTCATGGCTGCAGTGAGAGCAGCTGCTTCACTTCTGTGCCCACTAGGAAGAACAACAACAAAGGAGGACAAACAAGTCAGTCAAGATTGATTAAGCTAGACCAGAAGATAAGAACCGTTAGGCAGCAAGCATCTTGGTATCAATGTATCATAGATGTTATGAAAGGACAACTGAAGCCAAGCAAGAATATAGAGGACATGATGGATGAGCTGCGTGCGTTGCATCGTACGATGAGCCGCCCACCATAAATCTATTGAAGCAGAAAGCTGTCGATAAAATAAGATCACTTGCGGCGGCAAGGAAGAAGCTGATCAAGAGTTAAAAGTGGATAGAAGACAACAACACCTTCAGCACCGAACCTTCAAAGTTATTTTGACCCAAACAAGTAGAGGCAAAAACCCACCACCACCGAATGAAGTCGAAGATTTCTGGAAAAATTTGTACGAGCGACCAGGGATACTCCAGCACTTCACAGATTCCAGATATTATGTGATGAAAGTCTGCATCAACCCGAAGAACTGACTGAAGTAACAACCGAAGAGATTAGACATGCCTTAAAAAACAAGCATGATTTCATGGCAGCTGGACTGGATGGTGTTCAGAACTACTGGTGGAAGAACTTTCCAGCCACCCACCAACACCTAGCTAGATTATTTAGTGAGATAGTAATTCACCGTGAGCCAATTACCTCATGGTTTGTTGAGGGCAGAACTGTACTGATACCGAAATCAGGTGATCTAGGACAGCCAAAGAACTACCGCCCAATCACGTGTCTGAATACGTTGTATAAAATTCTCACAAGTCTTCTTCAATATCGGATTCTGGAGTCTATTGGACCAGTGTGGAATCAAACCCACGAACAAAGAGGAGCGAGGAAAGTAGTACAGGGGCGCAAGGACAACCTCCTTGTAGACAAAAGCATTTGTCAAGATTCGAAACACTACAAGCGCGACCTACATACATTATGGTTAGATTACGCGAAAGCATTTGACACATCGGCGCACAGTTTAATAATACGGCTGCTAGAGATGCTCAAAGTCCACCCTAACATCGTCCATGCGATGGGAAACATCATGGCGTCATGGAAAACTAAGTTCGCCGTCCGATCCGAAGGTCGGACTGCTTATACTGGATGGGTGAGATACAGGCGAGGCGTATTTCAAGGAGACTCACTAAGCCCGTGTTTGTTCTGCATAAAACTTCTACCATCAACAACTGAGTTGAGGGCAAGCATAATAGGGTACAAGGCTGGACCACCAGGCAGAAGAGAACATCTGATATCACATCTACACTACATGGACGACTTAAAACTGTACGCTTCTTCCAAGGCAGCACTACAACAACTACTGAATATCGTTGCCGAATACACCTCAGCAATAGAAATATCATTCGGTTTGGACAAATGTGTTGTTTTTCATCTAAGCAGAGGAAGAACTGAAGAAACAGGAGAAGACATCGACTTAGAAGGGGGAATAAGAATTCGACACCTAGAAGAGGAAGAAACATACAAATTCCTTGGGATGAAACAACGAGGTGCACTGGAGACAAAACAAATCTAGGATGCCTTAACAGCTAGCTACAAAAAGAAGATCCGAGATATATGAAAATCAAAGCTATCAGGGAAAAATAAAGTATCTGCTACGAACAGCTTGGCAGTACCGATAATCACCTACTCATTCGGGATAGTTAACTGGACAATGAATGAAATTCTCGAGCTAGACAGAACCACTCGTAAAGTGATGAACATGAATCGTAGCCTGCATCCCAACTGCTCGATTCAAAGGATATACCTTCCACGAACGCAGAGAGGCAGAGGTTTGCAAAGTTTGGAATACCAACACCATCAACAAACGTTGGAAATGGCAATAAGGATATTGAGAAGCGAAGACCCGCTTCTGAAATGGTGGCTCAGCATGAAATCAGGAACCAAGGAGCTTTCCTATTGAGGGCTGGTCAGAAGCTTTGGAGAAGCTCTGTATAACTGGCATATCAATCGATCATGAGCTAGTAGGAACACCTATCTCGCCAACAGATCAAAGAAGAGTTGGCAGAGAGATAAGGCAGGCACAACTGAAGAAACAACTCGAAGATCACATGAGTAAACACCTGCACTCCATATTCTTCAGGAGTTCGTAAGATCAGGGCTTGTCAGAAGAATTATCCTTCGCCTTTTTGAAGTCCGCTGGACTCAAGTCGGAAACGGAGGGATTTGTAGTAGCTTGTCAAGATGGGGTTATAAATACCAGAAGGTATAAGAAGAACATCATGAAATTGGACACCCCCACAACGTGCAGAGCATGCCACAGCCAGCAAGAAACTATTAACTCAATGAAAAATTATATACGATTTACACTTATTTATTCAATATTGTGACGCGTTTCGTCGACACAGTGACTTCATCAGACTACATCATACTAAATTCTTAACAAGTTATTATCTCCCTATACCTAGATGACATGGACACAGAATCATTTAAAACTAATTACAGGAGAAACTTATTTAAAACAAATTACATAATAGACTTATTTAAAACTAATTACATGAGATTTCACTGCTGGTTTCTTTGTACGCATTAACAATAATTCATTCCTAATGCTTTTATTTATAAATTGATTCTCTATTTGAATAGATTGAGTAACGGTGAAAAATTTAGATCTAATTGTTCATTAACTAAATTACCCGCATGTTTTTCCCTATTTATTTCGACCATTTCCCAGTAATTAAGTTGCGCACCTTTTTTCAAATTGTGTAGAATTTTGAAATCCGGGTTAAACTTATGTCCTTCTGCTAATAAATGATTCGAATAATTTGAATTAATTTTGTTGTTTTTGAAGCTGTGATGATGTTCCTTTATTCTTATGCCAAAATTTCTACCAGTTTTTCCTATATATGATTTGTCACAACTCCCGCAATTTAATTGATAAACACCGGATTTATCTTCTTTATTCCTTTTCGATTTATTGTTTTTTATGAATTTGGCAAGGTTATTATTTGTCCGGAATGAGATATTCACCTGTTGGTTTTGAAGAAACCTTTTAAGTTGTTGACTCGTTGTACCAAAATATGTTAAGCTATTGAATATTTTATTTTTATCCTTAATTTCTGGAAATACTAAACTAATTGTTTTTCTAAATTGTTTTTTCGTCAACATTTTTCTGATTAACTCTGTGTTATATCCGTTGTTCACCGCTATTTGTTCGATAATTTCTAATTCTGTACCATAATTTTCTTCGGATAAAGGTATATTAATTAGCCGGTGTAACATACTATGAAATGCCGCGACTTTATGTTCGAATGGATGACACGAGGATCGATGAATGATTGTATCCGTATGGGATGGTTTCCTAAATATTGAAAAATCATGTTGATTGTTTTTCCGCGTTATTGTTAAATCAATTTTTTTTTTTGGATTTAACAATAACGCGGAAAAACAATCAACATGATTTTTCAATATTTAGGAAACCATCCCATACGGATACAATCATTCATCGATCCTCGTGTCATCCATTCGAACATAAAGTCGCGGCATTTCATAGTATGTTACACCGGCTAATTAATATTACTTAATTACTGGGAAATGGTCGAAATAAATAGGGAAAAACATACGGGTAATTTAGTTAATGAACAATTAGATCTAAATTTTTCACCGTTACTCAATCTATTCAAATAGAGAATCAATTTATAAATAAAAGCATTCTTCTTCTTCTTCTACCGCGGTGCCGTCTCAGGCTGAACTGAGGCCTTCTGGCCCATTGTTCTCCCGCTTGACAAACTCGTGAGACTCATTCCAAAAAACACGCTGACAGGAATGCCGCGAGTTTAAAAGGAGAAGTCCCTCTCACCATAGGAATCGTAGGTGTTGGGTTGCCTAGGTGTATGACCCTCAATTCTTTAAGGTTGTTACAGTCGAACAGAATATGTTCAGCTGTTTCTTCCATGCTCTTGCACCAGCGACACAGAGCGCTATCGGCCAATCCCATCCTATTCAGATGTTTGTTGAACTGGTGACCAGTTAGTAATCCAGTCACCAGGCTCAGTTCTCTTCTTTCGAGTGAAAGAAGTTTCTTTACTTCAGACTTTGACGATGGTTTCTTAATGAGAAGCCTTGACTGCCTGAGTCCTACTCCCATGTTCCATACACTGGAGAAATTCTTGTCCAAACGATTCTTGAAGAATTAATAAAAGCATTAGGAATGAATTATTGTTAATGCGTACAAAGAAACCAGCAGTGAAATCTCATGTAATTAGTTTTAAATAAGTCTATTATGTAATTTGTTTTAAATAAGTTTCTCTTGTAATTAGTTTTAAATGATTCTGTGTCCATGTCATCTAGGTATAGGGAGATAATAACTTTAAAGAATTTAGTATGATGTAGTCTGATGAAGTCGCTGTGTCGACGAAACGCGTCACAATATTGAATAAATAAGTGTAAATCGTGTATAATTTTTCATTGAGTTAATACGGATTTGCATCAAGTAAAAGCCACAAGCATTAAAAAAAAAAGAAACTATTATGCACATTCTGTCTGCTTGCAGAGTCCATGCTCCATTAGGATATGTGGAAAGACACAATGCGGTACTCCGAATTCTTTACTTCCATCCGAGAGAGGTTTATGATATAGACAAGGAACCAGTGCTACCATATGTGCCTCTGGAGATTGAAGCAGTTGTTGAAAATAGCAGGGCTCGCATCTACTGGAACTATGCGATTCCAACAACTCGGAATATCCACGCCATAAAGCCAAATATACTTCTGCTGGACAAGGAAGTCAAGGAATTGTTTGTCATCGAATTTTACTCCACCGCAGAAAATAATGTGGTGATGAAAGAAGAACGGAGAGGGAGAAATACAAGGATTGAATGTTTTAACTTGGGATTCTGTAGCCAAGGCATAAGGTTAGGATGGTCATACTAATCATAGGATGCCTAGGCGGACTGAGAGCGAACTACGTGACCGAATTGACGACTATTCCGGCCTGCAAATCTCTGGCCGAGGATTTAGCTCACAGACTGCAGAAAGCGGTGTTGCCCGGATCACTTCGGGTCATCAGGTCCCATCAACTATGAAGGCCACTTGCAGCTCATCTCTTGTGTTAAGAGACGCTGTAAGGGCAGGACGAAGAACTACTCCAAGGGACGTGCGAGAGGTTTTTTAGTGAGTAACCATCAACATCTGGAGTCTCACACTCCTGAGAGAAGCGGACCCTCTCAGGGCGGGCCTATAAAAGGTTTTTCCTCTCAAGCGGACGGAAAAAAAATGAGATAGCGGAGGTTTTTAGTGTAGGAGTAAACTGTGCGAATAAAATCAAAAATAAAAAACGGAAGTTTCATATTCCAGAGTGTATTAATTGACTTAAATTGATTCTGGAACCTTGTAGTGACCATGAGATATTGAAAGTGCAGAAATCACTGAAATCTGATAAAGCCCCAGTTATTGACGGCATTTGTGCTCTCTTCTCAAAAACGTTGCTTCAAACATAGCTACCCCTGTTGCATTTTTGATCAATTTCTCCCTGAGAACAGGTTATTTTCCTAGTCCTAGGGGAAAACATATATTAGCAACTATCGTCTTATTTCACTGGCTTCGAATATCTCGAAAATTTTCGAGAAAGTTGTTCATAGTAGAACAGCACAACTCCTCGGAAACTTTAAAATCTTAAATGATAGACAGTATGGGTTTAGAATGGGAAGGTCGACTCAGGATGCAATAGCGGCTTTAACGTGCGAAATTTATAAGTGCTTGGGCAAATCGAAGCCTTGTTTGAGTATTTTCGTGGACTTGGCGAAGGCCTCCGACACTGTGAGCCATGAGAGATTGCTTGCGACTCTTGAGGATGTTGGTGTTGAGGGTCTTTCCCTGAGCTGGTTCAGGAGCTATCTGACGGAAAGAAAGCAGCACGTTCGAGTTGGAGTGTCGGTGAGTTCTTTATCCCAACTTAATTATGGGGTGCGACTAGGTAATCATTAAAGGATACTGTGGGAGGTATACTCATTATTGAAAGGTTTTTTTCTGGGTTTTCTCTCCCAAACTCTGAAAAATATCTATGAAATAAAAATTAATTATTTTGTGATTTGCTTCTGCGTAAGAAACATAGGATATTTGTCAGAAGAAATCAATTGAACAATGTTGCCTAACAAACAACAACGAAACAACATCAACGAAGAAACAACTATATCGTAACGTTTCGGAGTCTATATCAGACTCCTCATCTTGTTAAGAGACGCTGTAAGGGCAGGACGAAGAACTACTCCAAGGAACGTGGGAGAGGTTTTTTAGTGAGTAACCAATAACATCTGGAGTCTCACACTCCTGAGAGAAGCGGACCCTCTCAGGGCGGGCCTATAAAAGGTTTTTCCTCTCGAGCGGTTTAAAAAAAAATGGGTTCAAGCCCTGTGGACAGGAGCTTTCTGACGCTCTAGTTCAAACAGACAAATTATATCTGGTATTGGTTTCTCAGAGTTGGGAATTATATCAATGTATTCTTATGATAGAACTGCATCCTAAAGGAAATTCAATTCAAATAATAGTTTATTTATCAAGATTAAATGAGCAATCATGAGAATGAGAAAAGCACCATGGAAGAAATCAAATTAAATCTGGCCAATTTTGCCCAATAACGAACTTAACCGAGATATTCATCTCCCTAAACTACTCTAAAAATTTCAACTACCTACCTCATTCCGTTCGAGAGTTATATCTATGTCTATGGATGAAAAGCAGTCTCACTACTCTCAGATCTCTTACTTCATGTTCAGTTCCGAAATGTAAGAATTTTCTGAGAATAGTTTATTTATCAAGATTAAATGAGCAATCATGAGAATGAGAAAAGCACCATGGAAGAAATCAAATTAAATCTGGCCAATTTTGCCCAATAACGAACTTAACCGAGATATTCATCTCCCTAAACTACTCTGAAAATTTCAACTACCTACCTCATTCCGTTCGAGAGTTATATCTATGTCTATGGATGAAAAGCAGTCTCACTACTCTCAGATCTCTTACTTCATGTTCAGTTCCGAAATGTCAGAATTTTCTGAGAAAAACTAATTTGGGAGCAAACAACTGAGATTTTTCTCACTTCGCTCACAATTCTTCGACTGATTAGATAATGTCTCAGGAACATCATTTGACATTATGACAATTCATATTCATACATAGAATAATATCATTCTGTGACAACGTTGAAATACGATTTATTATTGAAATTTTGAAAAATCATATCTCCGAAAGTATTAGCTTGTTAGAGTTGAAAATGATATGAATGGATTCTTATGATAAAACTGCTTATTAAAAAAAATTTGATTTGGAATTTGTTTCGTAAAAAAAATTTTTTTTTTTTGTTACTCCGAAACCATCTGTCCGATTTTGCCCAATAACGAACTTAGCCGAGATATTCATCCCCCAAACCTACTCTGAAAATTTCAACTCTCTAGCTCATTCCGTTCGAGAGTTATCGTGCTTACGGCCGGCCGGACCGGCCGGACAGAATGAATTCCGACCACGGATTCTTGATCAGTGAGTCGAACCAAATCGTTTAAGACTATTTTCATCGAAATATTCCAAAATTACAGACATTTGGGCAAATTGATAAGCACTCAGTTCCGAGGAACTAGAGCGCCAAAAATAATAATAAATATTATTTATTTCAAAATAGGTTACATTCCTAACAAGTGTCAAACCGTATAAGAAATGCAGCTAAAAGAAATAGTGTCAAAACAGATTGAATTAATGTATGTTTAGGAATTCCTTCAAACTATAAGGTTCCAAACCAATTAAATATTTTTGCGCGCGTGTTCCGCAAGGAACAGCGTGCTATCATTTCGTCACAATGTCTGTATTTTTCGAATCTTTTTTCGAAAATGGTCTCAAACGATTAGGTTCGACTTCTTGATGAAGAATTCGAGGTCAAATTCAATTCTGTCCGTCCGGTCCGGCCGGCCGGCCGGCCGGCCGTTAGCACGATAACTCTCGAACGGAACGACTTAGAGCGTTGAAATTTGCAGGGTAGTTTTGTAGCGTAAATATCTCGGACAAGTTCGTTAACGGGCGAAATCCACCGAGCGGTTTCGGAGTTAAGGCCGTTTTTAGTCAAAACGTTTTTAATGAATATTTCCGGAACCAATCACTCGATCTTTCTGAAATTTGGCAGCAAATTGTAGAATCATGACCTTTATGTGCCTGCGAAGTATTGTTTTGATCGGACGGCCCTAAAGTAGCAAAAAAAAATTTCAAAAATTTTAAAATTTTGTTTTCAGGATAACTCGAAAAATACTGATCTGATTAAATTGAAACTCAGTAATTAGATGCAAAAGACCAATGCAAACACTTTTGCAAAATTTCGTGAAGATCACGTGACATGAAAAAAATAAAAAAATTACTATTATTTTGCGAAATACTTTGCTTAAAATGCCGAAACCTATTTTTTTGAGGTTCATGCTGCCCTTTCCGGACATTAATCGTTGTGCGCATGCGCAGATGAGGAGTCATTTAACTGCTGTAGTTTTCGTCAGAGAGGATTGGGGTTTTGGGGTGGCGGATGCTATTCCTCCATAGAATCCAGATCCCTGATGAGGGTCTGCGCATGCGTAGATTAAAGATGCGATATCTTCCGAACCACTAGTGTTGGAGAATCGGAGTTTTTTGTAAGGTGTGTTATTTTGAAAGGACTTTTAGCCGCGAGTAGATTGCGCATGCGCAGAAGAGAAGTGACTGTTTTTGGGTTGGATGGGTTATGTTGGGAGTGCTGAGTCGATATTGTGAGGTTTTAAAAGAATATTCATAGCAATTCAGTGCTCGGACACTAGTCAGTTTGGGGGAAATACCGTTGTTTCCGAGTTGAAGTGTGCATACCGTGGCCCTGGGGCCAATTTTGAAATTGATGTAACCCCTTACGGGCATTTTTCGTTTTGCGCATGAGCAGACCATCAGTGATTTAACTGCTGAAGTTTTCGTCAGAGAGGATTGGGGTTTTGGGGTGGCGGATGCTATTCCTCTACAGAATCCCCTGGTGAGGGTCTGCGCATGCGTGGATTCAAGAGGCGATATCTCCTGAACCACTAGTGTTGGAGAATCGGAGTTTTCTGTATGGTGTGTGATTTTGGGAGGACTTTCAGCCGCAAGTAGATTGCGCATGCGCAGAAGAGAAGTGACTGTTTTTGGGTTGTATGGGTTATGTTGGGAGTGCTGACCCGATATTGTGAGGTTTTAAAAGAATATTCATGGCAATTCAGTGCAAGGACAAGTCAGATTGGGGGATGTAGCGTTGTTTCCGAGTTAAAGTGTCCGTATCGTGGCCCTGGGGCTAATTTCGAAATTGATGTTACCCCTTACGGGCATTTTTCGTTATGCGCATGAGCAGACCATCAGTGATTTAACTGCTGGTGCTTTCGTCAGAGAGGATTGGGATTTTGGGGTGGCGGATGCTATTCCTCTATAGAATCCCCTGGTGAGGGTCTGCGCATGCGTGGATTCAAGAAGCGATATCTCCTGAACCACTAGTGTTGGAGAATCGGAGTTTTTTGTGAGGTGTGTAATTTTGGGAGGACTTGCAGGCACTAGTATATTGCGCTTGAGCAGATGAGAAGTGAATGGTTTTGGGTTGTTTGGGTTATGTTGGAAGCAATGAGCCGATATTGTGAGGTTTTAAAAGAATATTCATGTCAATTCAGTGCACGGACACAAGTCAGTTTGGGGGAAATAGCGTTGTTTCCGAGTTGAAATGTCTGTATGGTGGCCCTGAGGCTAATTTATAAATAACTATATTCGGTAGATCTATATTAAAATACGTTCGGATTTGGAGAAGAGGCAATTGCGTTCCAAACGGAGGTCCCACAACCGCATTTTTTTTCGATCTACGGTAAAGCTAACAGCCAAACTGTATTGATAGCTATATTTGTTAAAGGAACTTGAAAAAAAAAAAAAAGCACTGACGTGTAGTCAGTACTCTTTGGCGCGCGTGTTCACGGTGGCTAATTTGAATTGAATGATGAGTACTTCAAGCTCAGTAGATAGAGCGAGCCGAAGATCTACCCAAAGGATAGTGGACACCATTCACTGTCGGTTCAAAAATTAACAGTGCTGTATCTAAGCTGCCATCAGGATAGATTAACAAAGTTGGAAAAGAACACAAGTGACTCTCCTTAGGGCCGGTTTCTCAATTGCGAGTCAACTCGAGGTTGCGAGTTGACGCATGTATTTAGCGATATTCATGAATGCGCAACACTCGGGTTACCCGCAACATCGGGTTAACTCGCTATTGAGAAACCGGCCCTTAGTCGCACAAGCTCCTAGAAGATTTGGGAGGGTCAGTATAATCCTAATCATGTTAATCGCACGCGCGCAAAAGCAGATTGACTTAACAATGAAAGAAAAAGTGTAAAAAGTCAATCTGCTTTGGCGCGCGTGCGATTAACATGATTAGGATTATACTGACCCTCCCAAATCTTCTAGGAGCTTGTGCGACTAAGGAGAGTCACTTGTGTTCTTTTCCAACTTTGTTAATCTATCCTGATGGCAGCTTAGATACAGCACTGTTAATTTTTGAACCGACAGTGAATGGTGTCCACTATCCTTTGGGTAGATCTTCGGCTCGCTCTATCTACTGAGCTTGAAGTACTCATCATTCAATTCAAATTAGCCACCGTGAACACGCGCGCCAAAGAGTACTGACTACACGTCAGTGCTTTTTTTTTTAACTTCCTTCTTAAAGCAATTCTGTGTTTTAAGATGTTGTAGCCGACTTGGTATCCTGTTAAAGAATTTGATACAGCTGTAATATGTTCCCTTTTCAGTAAGTGACAGTCTATGAGTCGGATGTATAATGTCATTAGACCTTGTTGGATAACTGTGATGTCTTTCTGCTTGGAAGTAGTCAATGTCCGAAATAAGAACATCAAGCAAGTAGATGTAAAGAGCATATATTGTAAGGAGACCATGCCTTCTGAAAACTCTGAAATTTATCATGGTGAATTCTATTGTCTGTATTGTCCTGTATTGGACACTCCGAATTTACCATGGTAAATTCGATTAAGAGTGTCCAATACTGGAGAACAGACAATAGAATTCACCATGGTAAATTCGATTAAGAGTGTTCGATACAGGAAAATGGACAATACACCATACGCGCAAAAGCTCCTGACTTCACGTCAGTGCTTGAACCAATTTTTTTTTCTTGAAGTCAGGAGCTTTTGAGCGTATTTTCTATTGTCCATTCTCCTGTATTGGACACTCTTAATCGAATTTACCATGGTGAATTCTGTTGTCTGTTCTCCTGTATTGGGTACTCTTAATCTAAATCGAATATCCTAATTAAAATAATAACCATATATCTAGTTATACGATCCTCACAAAATTCTGGAAGAATTTTTGCGTTACCATTCTACAACTAATGAGCATGTTTGAATTGGTTCGGTATTGTATTTTTCGAGTTATTGAGGAAATAACAACCAAATTTCAGATGGGTATAACTCCAAAACCGTTTCGCCGATTATGCCTATAAACGAACTCAAATGGCGCATTAAGATTCTAAACCTTACCTCAAAATTTCAAGTCGCTATCTCTTAATTCGAATTTACCATACAGAATGGACAACATAATTTACCATAGTAAATTCGATTAAGGGTGTCCAATACAGAAGAATGGACAATAGAACATACGCTCAAAAGCTTCTGACTTCACGTCAGTACTTGAACCAATTTTTTTTTTCGTGACTTTTTTGAAATATTCTAGGAGTACGGTTCTTACAATTTTTTTTTTCAAATTTTCTAGGGGTACGATTCTAACAAAATTTAAAACACGCCTTTATGTTGATTTTCTACTACTAGTTAGCAAGCTTCAATTCGATCGAAAATTTATTTTTTGAGTTATCAAGGAAATAATATTCCAGGTGGGTATAACTCGGAAACCGTTTGACCGACTATGCCCAAAAACGAACACTACTCTCCCATTCGGATGCGCAACCTACCCTGAAAATTGCACGTCCCTATCTCCTTTCGTTCGAAAGTTATCGAGGCAACGGTCACCCATCTACTGAACTCACAGAAGGCTGCTCGAATCTCCAACAATATTTAACCGATCGTGTTAAAACTTGAAACTTGGCAGTAGAGTTAGGTTATAAAGGCTCTTGCAACATTTCAGCAATTTCAAACGAATAGTTACTGATATATAGAATTTTTTTTTTCAATTTTCAATGATTCTTTAAAAATTTTCTACAAATACTATCCTCACGAAATTTTGCAAGAATTTTTGCGTTTGCATTCTACAACTAATAACCATGTTTGAATTCAATCGCTTTAGTATTTTTGGAGTTAATGAGGAACAAAAAACAACCAAATTTCAGATGGCTATAACTCTTGAACTGTTTGGAAGATTATGCTCATAAACAAACTGAATTGTCTCGTTCTGATGCACATCCTAATCTGAAAACTTCAAGCCTCTATCTATTTCCGTTCTCAAGTTATCGTGACAACAAAATATTTTTTAATAATTTTTTAATAATTTTCTAGCTATACGATTCGCACAAAATTTCCCAAACGTGCTTAGATTCATATTCTACAACTACTCACCAAGTTTCAATTCGATCGGATTTATATTGGTTGAAAATAAAATTATTACTCGGAAACCACTAGGCCGATTATGCCCATTAAGGAACTTGTCCGTCGTATTGGGATGCGCCACCTACCCTGAAAATTTCAAGTCGCTAGCTCTTTTCGTTCTCAAGATATCGTGGCAACGGCCGGACGGCTGGCCGGACAGAATCAAATTAGACCTCGAATTCTTCATTGGGGAGTCGAACTAAATCGTTTGAGACCATTTTTGTCAAAAAATTCGAAAGTTACAAACATTTGGGCAAAATGATAACGCGATGTTCCCCAGAACATACGCGCAAAAAGAAATAACGAATTCAACCGAGATATTTATCTCCCAAACCTACTCTGAAAATTTCAACTGCCCAGCTCGTTCTGTTCGAGAGTTAATGTATAAAAAAATCGAGATAGATCGAGTGATCATGTTCCGGAAATATTCATAAAAAATGTTTTTACTAAAAATGGTCATAACTCCGAAACCGGTTCGTGGATTTCGCCCGTTAACAAACTCGATATTTACGCTCCAAACCTAGCCTGCAAATTTCATTCCTCCAACTCCTTTCGTTCGAGAGTTATCGTGCCTACGGCCGGCCGGACTGGTCGGACAGAATTGATTTCGACCACGGATTCTTGATCAGTGAGTCAAACCAAATCGTTTAAGACCATTTTCATCCAAATATTCGAAAATTACAAACATTTGGGCGAATTGATAAGCACTTTTGTTTCGAGGAGCAAGAGCGCCAAGCCCAGTGGCGTAACGTACACCCCCCCAGACCCCCCATTGGGGGGGGGCCCGCGGGGTCTGGGGGCCCGGGAGTCGAAACTTTTATTTAATTTTTACTTTATCTTGTTGAGAACCAATTGATAGTAAAAACTAGTTTTCTGCTAATGTAATATATGTATTTCCTGGTTATAATGTTTAGTATAGGCGAGTGAAAATACTCTGAATCAATACAGGGTGTCCTAAGTTCGAGTGCCTATTAGACGTTTCTGGAGAACTGTAGGTACATATTTGAAATCTGAAAATTGGTATTATGATATTGCTTGAAATTCTCTACAGAGCTAAAATATTTTCGAAGCCCAAGCACTTCCAGTTATACAGGTAGTGAAAAAAAATTTGATGAAAATTTTTTTTTCAGGTTTTGCATTCCTGGTATGATCATATAATCAATGTTGAATACATTTCTGTTAAAACCATTGTATTAATTCGAATAGTTTTCAAAATATCCAAAAAAAAACCGGAAAAAAGTCAAATACGTTTAGTCAGTATTATGTTCATTACTCTTATTTTAAACATCCTGAGCGTGAACTGTTTTTACAACATCGAAAAGGAAGAATGTGGAAGGATCATGCATCTTTTGAATTTCAGAAATATCATCACAGGGTGTTTCAACTTTTGTGTCGAATATTATGATCAAAATTGGTTCAAGCACTGACGTGAAGTCAGGAGCTTTTGCGCGTATGTTCTATTGTCCATACTCCTGTAATGAACACTCTTCTTAATCGAATTTACCATGATGAATTCTATTGTCTATTCTCCTGTATTGGACACTCTTCTCAATCGAATTCACCATGATGAATTCTATTGTCCATTCTCCTGTATTGGAGACTCTTCTTAATCGAATTTACCAAGATGAAATCTATTGTCCATTCTGGACAATAGAATTCATCTTGGTAAATTCGATTAAGAAGAGTCTCCAATACAGGAGAATGGACAATAGAATTCATCATGGTGAATTCGATTGAGAAGAGTGTCCAATACAGGAGAATAGACAATAGAATTCATCATGGTAAATTCGATTAAGAAGAGTGTTCATTACAGGAGTATGGACAATAGAACATACGCGCAAAAGCTCCTGACTTCACGTCAGTGCTTGAACCAATTTTTTTTTTCGATTAAAAGGGTCCAATCAGGAGAACGGACAATAGAATTCATCATGGTAAATTCGATTAAGAAGAGCAAAAGCTCCTGATTCACGTCAGTGCTTGAACCAATGTTCTATTGTCCATTCTTCTGTATTGGACACCCTACCATGGTAAACTCGATTAAGGGTGTCCAATACAGAAGAATGGACAATAGAACATACGCGCAAAAGCTCCTGACTTCACGTCAGTGCTTGAACAAATTTTTATATTAGCCATCAAACCTTTTTAATTCTTCATAATCATTACAAGAATGTCTGTCGATATGGAATATGGTAATAATTTGACATTTGAACACATCGTTTAATGCATAATCAATTTCAATAATTTTGTCACTCGTTGATGAGATGAGATATCTGAAATTATAGATAAACTCTAAATATTCCATTCAATATTGAAATATTAAAATTAAATTTCCACTTATTCATTTGTATTTCAAGATAATGAACGTTTGAAGCTAATGATTCATGTAAATTGTCTGTGAAAATTTGTTTTCATGGGTTAGGGGAAAAGAGTTATTGTGAAAATAAGATTCATTTATTTAGATACCAATCTATAAATTGTTTTATACTATCTACTAAGGGCCGATTTATTCAACCTCTCCGTAAAGTATTCGTCAACTATGTGCTCGTTGAATTTACTGATCCCCTTTAAAGTGAACATTTACAGATTACTTTCCTTTCGGTAAGGCTACTTGACAGTTTACAGGTCGTAAAATATATCAGCCCTCAGTGAACAAAAAATTTGTATACCTCACTGAAGCCGTAATACAAACAAAGGAAATAATTTCGAATAAAACTCTATTAACATATTCGATTATTTACTTCAAGAGAGATCAAGAATAACATTCATTTTGAAAATTCAATACTACATCAAGCAGCATGCAATACATTTTTTCGAGTTTGGACCACTGCTGCCCACATAATCATGGAGGATTCGTGAAACACTGCAGGGAGGATAAATACTTGTATATAGATTATTATTAAAATATGATAACTGACTTTCTCCGTTTCCTTATATACTACTTCTCGTTGTAAAATATACTTGGATTTTCCTCCGCAACACTAGGATACATCATTTTCAAAGTTATCAAGCCATTCTATTATAATATTAGTAAAATCTGTTCTTCAGAGGTATTCATTGTTAAGCATGCTAAGCAACAAGCATTTAAGAAACATATACCTGAAGTTCCACGGGAAAACAATATACATAATATATACCTACACACATGTTATATTGCATCGCCTTCTACTCCTATTTTTTAAAATATTCTGCAATTAGAAAAATTAAAATGTTTCGTTAAAAATGCCTATTATATAGGTACACGCTGGCATCCAAACACCCTGATGATGGATCGTAAGAGACCCATGATATCAGGAAAACAGATTTGTTTGAATAGAAACACTAGATTTTCTTCTTGGCTATTCCACTTTTGAACTTTAAAAATTTTAGTGTTCATGTCATCTTGGTTGCCTCTTATCAATATTAAATTTTCTCATGAGATATACTTAAGCTTCACAAATATTCAATCGACTAAGTTCCATATACCTTGTTTTTAAGAATTCTATCTGCAGTAACTCCAAGAGTAACTCATGCATTCTATTTGTCGAAAAGCATTACTTTTTTGCTCTGCGTCAACTGGACCTTAATTCATTCCAACCTGAAAGGAAATATTAAGACTTGGATTTCTCTGAGTAAAGTAATTCATTCAATTCACTTCTATTACTTACTGCTGATTTTTAGCCAGAAATCCTGAAGGACATATACCAGATATCTTCTTTCTGAACAACTTTTCCACAGTTCTCCATAATTTGGAATTTCTTTCACATACGTAAACAATATTTCTAGATTCCTCCAATCTTCAAATACAAGGTAATCTCGATTATTTTCAACGGAAGGAATACTCGTTAGTACTTCGTGGATTGAGAATATTTTGTTTACGTTTCAGATTTCAGATTCGATGTTGAGCAAAGATTATTCTCTTTAATCTTTGATGTTGAGGTTAAAACGGGGCGCATGCGTAGATCAGAATGTAGTTTGTAGTATATCCATTAATCATGAATCATTCTCAAAAATACCACACAAGCAATTTACCGATCACTGCTAATATTTATTATTTACCAGAAATTCATCACAAATCGAAACTATTTAAATTAGAAATGTCAATTTTTACATGACTAACCCGGACTTAGCCATTTAACCCTGCTATTTTGCCGGGTTAAATTTTTATAGTTTTAACCCAGGGTTAGGCTCTAACTCTTGAAGGTGCAAGACCTATTATCAATTTAACCCTAGGTTTAGAGTTAATCCGGATTTAATTAGATAACCCGCATTCGTGCAAGTGGGCCTTAGTGGCCTACATGGCCTAAAATTCCTCTCTACCCATCACAGGATTTAATATCCACAAATGAGCCTCTCACCTTACAAGATCAGAAGCCTTCAGCAAAATTTCAGCGATATCATATTAAAAATAATACATAACCTTTCAAAAGTCCCCTCTCGCAAATATACTCCTCTGAAGGCACATGGATCTCTTGAAGAAGAATCGCCTTCTCTATTTCTCAAAGATATTCACTCTTGTTCATAGAAATCCCTTCAATATTTAGTTGCCTCCTCCTAAGGAGGATCTCTTTCAAAACCAGGTCTGACCACTAATGTAGGGCTATCATCTCCCATAGATTTGTGATGAAATAAGACGAGTTTCCCATAATATACGAGCGGAAATATGTCATCATGACATTCATATATTTATTTTTGAAGCTTCTCGCAAAAATACGACCATAGACTACATATTATCATACGACGATTCCCATCCGCTACACGCTACACTTGGCTACCACTACGCTACCGAACTCACAAAAGGCTGCCCGGTTCTCCAACAATATAGATCCGATCATGTTCAAACTTGGAATTCTGCAGTAGAGTTAGGTTCTGAAGGCTGTTCCAAAATTTCAGCCATGCCGGACGAATAGTTTATGATATATAGATTTGTTTTCAATAATTTTCAACTATTTTTTTTTAAATTTTCTAGTTATACCATCCTCACGAAATTCTGCGAGAATTTTCGCGTTGGCATTCTTCAACTAATAGCAATGTTTGAATTCAATCGGTTTTGTATTCTTCGAGTTAATGAGGATCAAAAAACTACCAAATTTCAGAAAATTTTAGATGGCTATAACTCTAAAACCGTGTGGACGATTATGCTCATAAACAAACTCAAATGTCGCATTCAGATGCACAACCTAACCTGAAATTTTCAAGCCGCTATCTCCTTCCGTTCTCAGGTTATCGTGACAACAAACATATTTTTTAATAATTTTTTAATAATTTTCTAGCAATACGATTCTCACAAAATTTCACGAACGTGCTTAGGTCTATATTCTACAACTATTCACCAAGTTTAAATTCGATCGGATTTATTTTGGTTGAAAACAAAATTATTACTCGGAAACCATTGGGCCGATTATACCCATTAACGAACTTGTCCGTCGTATTGGGATGCGCAACCCACCCTGAAAATTTCAAGTCGCTGGCTCTTTTCGTTCTCAAGTTATCGTGGCAACGGCCGGACGGCCGGACGGCCGGACGGCACCACAGAATTAAATTTCACATTTGGGCAAAACTATAACGCGTATGTTCCCCAGAACATACGCGCAAAAATTGGCCATAACTTCTGTTTTTCAAATTAGAACCTTATTTTTTTGGCGCTCTAGTTCCTCGGAACTGAGTGCTTATCAATTTGCCCAAATGTCTGTAATTTTGGAATATTTCGATGAAAATGGTCTTAAACGATTTGGTTCGACTCACTGATCAAGAATCCGTGGTCGGAATTCATTCTGTCCGGCCGGCCGGTCCGGCCGGCCGGCCGTAAGCACGATAACTCTCGAACGGAATGAGCTAGAGAGTTGAAATTTTCAGAGTAGCTTTGGGGGATGAATATCTCGGCTAAGTTCGTTATTGGGCAAAATCGGACAGATGGTTTCGGAGTAACAAAAAAAAAATTTTTTTTTACGAAACAAATTCCAAATCAAATTTTTTTTAATAAGCTTTTTTATCATAAGAATCCATTCATATCATTTTCATTTCTAACAAGCTAATACTTTCGGAGATATGATTTTTTTAAATTTCAATGTAAATCGTATTTCACAGATTGATATAATTATTATTCTATGTATGAATTCTCATAATGTCAACTAAATCGATACAAGTTCTCGAAGTTCCGACCTCGGGAATTTTCCTTGCTAAAAGTCTGTCTGAGAAACGTCAAAATGAATCCGTTAGACGGGGTGCGGGAAATTTTTCGCAACGAAATGGCCGTTCTAGGCAGTTTTCGGGACTGAACGTTGACGAAAAGCGAAGATAAGGGTAAAAAACCGTCAAATAAACCTCCATGTGGCGATTTTATGTCGAAAAGTGAAAATTAAGAATATCTTTCCGCGGTTAGTACCGACGTTTTATTCTAATACCGGAGATCG
This sequence comes from Halyzia sedecimguttata, assembly GCA_937662695.2. Classification (NCBI taxonomy): domain Eukaryota; kingdom Metazoa; phylum Arthropoda; class Insecta; order Coleoptera; family Coccinellidae; genus Halyzia; species Halyzia sedecimguttata. The sequence goes on from OW569415.2 coordinate 18,315,801, forward strand.
AGAGGATTCTTCGAGGAGTCCGATAGTGCCGATGTCTAGATAGTCGATATCTCGGTTTCGGACGAGGGAAGGCGGGTTCGAATCCCATCAAGGGAATTATACTTTTTCGTGTTTTTTTTTCAATTTCTATCGCAATATTAACTTCGAATAACGGTATATCTGCCGACTTTAAGTAAGGGTGTTTTTCTTTTTTTTTCTGAGCATATATCGCTGAAAATAAATCATTACTATACGGGGTGTTCTTTTTTTCACGGCACAATTTGACACGATTGAATTGATTCGTACCACAAACAAACCGTTATCTAAATAGGAACCTTGGATGGATTCTTATAATGTATTTTTCGGAAATCTCTATACAGGGTGTTTTTCTTTTAATGTCAATTGCAGATTGCTGTTTTTAACGCTATGAACATACCATTTCATTCATTCGTGTTGGAAAATATACTTTCGAGGCATACATCGTTGGAAATAAACCATTACTATACAGGGTGTTCAATTCCTCGCGGCATCGATTATTTTCAAATGCAAGCGTTTTAAGTAAAATGTCACCTCGAGATTTCTATCGCGAGGAGAATTCTCAACTTTGTAAAACCGTTGCGAAATGATAACCGCTGCTATACAGGGTGTCTTAAGAAATATGTCAACTCCGAAACTTTGCGTGTATGTATTTCAGTGGAACCCAAGGCGGCTCAGATTCACAATTGGACCCTGTAGGGGGCGCTAAAATCGATGTATAGGAACTCGGAAACAGGCGGACCGATTGTGATGAAACTCTGTGATTTTCTTTCGGCGTATCTCTGATTCACAATAGCATCCTGTAGGGGCGCCCCGATCGATCTATAGGAAACGGCTCGAACGATTTCGATTAAACTTTGTGTGCGTATTTGAATGGGTCTCAGAGTCACAATAGGAACTCGGTAGATAGCACTGTGTTCGGTTTATAGACACTCGAGAACGACCGGACCGATTTCGTTGAAACTTTCTGTGTGTGTGTGTCTGAGGAAATCTCGGAAAAATGTAGATCTACCGGAAAAATGTAGATCTACCGGAAAAATGTAGATCTATCGGAAAAATGTAAATCTACCGGAAAAATGTAGATCTGCCGGAAAAATGTAGATCTACCGGAAAAATGTAGATCTACTGGCTAGGTAGATCTGCGGGCCCACTAGTTATTATTCTATGTATGAATTCTCATAATGTCAACTTGACAGAAGGGAATATTGTAACTTCAAAAATATTGGGGTTGAAATACTCGTATTTTAGCGATGCAACGGGGACCTCACCCGAAAATGTTTGAAAATATTACGTAAATATTGAAAGCATAATTCTGTAGTTTGGTGAAGGTAGATCAGGAAATTTTTGATCGATTACAAGGTAATTTATTATTACTTATCTAATAAACTATTATTTGAATTGAATTTCCTTTATGATGCAGTGATATCATATGAATACATTGATATAATTCCCAACTCTGAGAAACCAATACCAGATATAATTTGTCTGTTTGAACTAGAGCGCCAGAAAGCTCCTGTCCACAGGGCTTGAACCCATTTTTTATGATTGCGATGGATTCTGCGCTGAAAAATAATGATAGTTTCCTAACATCATTATGCTCCCAAATTAAGAAAAATATATATCAGAAATTATTGAATTTAGGAGCATAATCATGTTAGAAAACTATAATTATTTTTCAGCCAGAATTCAACGCAACCATAAAATAAAACTAAACAAGCCCTGTGGACAGGAGCTTTCTGGCGCTCTTGTTCAAACAGACTAATTATATCTCCGAAAGTATTGGTATCTCAGAGTTGAGAATTGTATCAATGGATTCTTATGAAAGAACTTCATCTTAGCAGAAATTGAATTCAAACATCATAAAAGAATTTAAATTCAACAAGAGTGCCAAAAATTATCAATCCAAAACCTATAGATGAATTCTACCCAACAACGAACTCATCCGAGATATTAATTCCTCAATTCTATGATGAACGATAATATACATAATATATTCTTTCCTCAACTCCACTCCAATACTCCAATACACCAATATTCCAGTTTTGTTTTTACTGGAGATATTCAGAACACAATATTATTAACTTACCATTACCATTCCCATCATCATATGGATTGACAATCGGCATGAAAATATCAACCAATAAAAAGTATGATATCATATTATAATTCTAATAATTCTACGATTGTTGAAATTAATTAGACCTTGTCATGTCTCAGGAAAATAAGTTGACATTATAAAAATTTATACATAGCATAATTATATAATTCTGTGGAAACGTAGAAATACGATTTATTATTGAAATTTTGAAAAATCATATCTCCGAAAGTATTAGCTTGTTAGAGTTAAAAATGATATCAATGGATTCTTATGGTAAAACTGCATATTGAAAAAAATTAATTTGCAATTTGTTATGTAAAAAAAAAATCGTGTTAACGGACGGCCAGGCAGAATCGATTTTGTGCACGGATTCTTGATCAGTGAGTCGGACCAAATGGTATAAGACCATTTTCATCGAAAAATTCGAGAATTACAGACATTTGGGCAAATTGATAAGCACTCTGTTCCGAGGAACAAGAGCGCCAAAAATAGTGTTCTAGTTGGAAAAACAGAAGTTATGGCCAATTTTTGATCACAATTTTCGGCACAAAATTTAAAACACCCTGTGATGATATTTCTGAAATTCAAAAGATGCATGACCTTTCCACTCTCTTTTTCTTCGATGTTGTAAAAACGGTTCACGCTCAGGATGTTTAAAATAAGAGTAATGAACATAATACTGATTATACGTATTTGACTTTTTTTCCGGTTCTTTTTGGATATTTTGAAAACTATTCGAATGAATACAATGGTTTTAACAGAAGTGTATTCAGCATTGAAGACTTGATCATACTAGGAATGCAAAACATGAAAAAAAAAATTTTTCATCAAATTTATTTTCACTCCCTGTATAACCGGAAGTGCTTGGGATTCGAAAATATTTTAGCTCTGTAGAGAATTTCAAGCAATATCATAATCCCAATTTTCAGATTTCAAATATGTATAGTTCTCCAGAAACGTCTAATAGGCACTCGAACTTGGGACACCCTGTATATCGAAATAAGTAGTACCGATACTTGAATCATATCGCTTCGAAAGTATCGATACATGAAATATCGAGTATTCACCTATTAGTGTACAGTCGGAAAATAAATCATTTCGATTTGTGAATAAGATGTCTAAAAACTTTTACAGCAAGTACATGTACATCTTACATGTAAAGATCATATAATTTTCAATTAATTCATTGAAATATTTATTATAATAAAACACAAAATGCTCATAGTACCTAATTAATTCTCTGATTTACTTTCTTTCATTAATTTCTGACAATTTTAAGTAGGTACCTATCTAAACTATTCCCGGATGCGTTAAATATATAAGATTTATAAACGAAATCCCAGTATCTGTTAGGTGTATTGTGATAGGAGCTGAAGTAGTAGTGGGGCCCGGGGACAATCATTGGGGGGGGGCCGGCTGAGGAACGTTACGCCACTGGCCAAGCCAAAAAAGGATCAAACTGCGTACTCACATGTTAAAGTTGCTAAATTCAAAAGAAATAAAAGCTATTTAAAATGCCGCTCATCGTCAGTGACAAATAGCTCAAATTGGTACCAGATGCAATACCGTCTTTACCATAAGGGCACACGGGGCCTGTGCCCAGGGCCCCAATCCTTAGGGGGGCCCCGAACGACAGAAAATTTCTTTCACATTTATTCTAAGATTACGATTTAAGACAAAAAAGTCAAATAAGACTAAACTTGTATTTGGCTCAATATAAGAAAAAAAATTGGTTCAAACACTGACGTGAAGTCAGAAGCTTTTGCGCGTATGTTCTATTGTTCATTCTTCTGTATTGGACACCCTTAATCGAATTTACCATGGTAAATTATATTGTCCATTCTCCTGTATTGGACACTTAATTCGAATTTACCGTGGTAAATTCGAAGTAAGAGTGTCCAATACAGGAGAATGGACAACATAATTTACCATGGTAAATTCGATTAAGGGTGTCCAATACAGAAGAATGGACAATAGAACATACGCGCAAAAGCTTCTGACTTCACGTCAGTGCTTGAACCAATTTTTTTTTGAGTTATCAAGGAAATAATATTCCAGGTGGGTATAACTCGGAAACCGTTAGGCCGATTATGCCCAAAATCGAACTCAACTCTCCCTTTCGGATACGCAACCTACCCTGAAAATTGCAAGTCCCTATCTCCTTTCGTTCGAAAGTTATCGAGGCAACGGTCACCCATCTACTGAACTCACACAAGAATGCTCGAATCTCCAACAATATTTAACCGATCGTATTAAAACTTGAAACTTGGCAGTAGAGTTAGGTTATGAAGGCTCTTGGAAAATTTCAGCAATTTCAAACGATTAGTTACTGATATATAGAATTTTTTTTTTTTTTTCAATGATTTATTAAAAATTTTCTACAAATGCTATCCTCACCAAATTTTGCAAACATTTCCGCGTTGGCATTCTACAAGTAATAACCATGTTTGAATTCAATCGGTTCAGTATTTTTTGAGTTAATGAGGTACAAAAAACCACCAAATATCAGAAAATTTCAGATGCCTATAACTCTAGAACCGTTTGGCCGATTATGCTCATAATCAGACTGAAATGTCGCGTTCTGGTGCACATTCTAACCTGAAAACTTGAAGCCGATATCTCTTTCCGTTCTCAAGTTATCGTGACAACAAAAATATTTTTTAATAATTTTTTAATAATTTTCTAGCCATACGATTCGCACCAAATTTCACAAACGTGCTTAGGTTCATATTCTACAACTACTCACCAAGTTTCAATTCGATCGGATTTATATTGGTTGAAAACAAAATTATTACTCGGAAACCGCTGGGCCGATTATGCACATTAACGAACTTGTCCGTCGTATTGGGATGCGCCACCTACCCTGAAAATTTCAAGTTGCTAGCTCTTTTCGTTCTCAAGTTATCGTGGCAACGGCCGGACGGCCGGCCGGACAGAATCAAATTTGACCTAGAATTCCTCATTGGGGAGTCGAACTTAATCGTTTGAGACCATTTTTTTCAAAAAATTCGAAAGTTACAGACATTTGGGCAAAACTATAACGGGATGTTCCCCAGAACATACGCGCAAAAATTGGTTCAAACACTGACAAGTAAGGAACCAATATTTTTTTTCGTAATTTTTTTGAAATTTTCTAGGAGTACGGTCTTTACACACGTCTTTATGTCGATATATATATAACTAGTTACCAAGCTTCAATTCGATCGAGTCCATATTTTTTGAGTTATGCGGAGGAAATAATATTCCAGGTGGGTATAATTAACTTCGAAACCTTTAGACCTATTATGCTCAAAAACGATATTAACCCTCCCATTCGGATGCGTAACCTACGCTGAAAATTGCAAGTCCCTATATCCTTTCGTTCGAAAGTTATCGAGGCAACGGTCACCCATCCTGCTACTGAACTCACACAAGGCTGCTCGGATCTCCAATGATTTTTTAAAAATTTTCTAGTGATACGATCCACACGAAATTTCACATGAATTTTTGAGTTGGAATTCTACAACTAATAACCATGTTTGAATAGGATAAGTTTTGCATTTTTTGAGTTATTTAGGAAAAATTTCCGATGGGTCTGACTCCAAAACTATTTGGTCGAGTATGCCTATAAACAAACTCAAATGTTGCATTCAGATGCACAACCTAACCTGAACATTTCAAGTCGCTACCTTTTTCCGTTCTCAGGTTATCGAGACGTAAATAATATTTTTTAATGATTTTTTTATTTTCTAGTGATACGATTCTCACAAAATTTCACAAACGTCCTTAGGTTTGTATTCGAAAACCACTCACCAAGTTTCAATTCGATCGGATTTGTATTGAAAACTTAATTATTAGTCGGAAACCATTGGGCCGATTATGCCCATTAACAAACTTGTCCGTCGTATTAGGATGCGCCACCTACCCTGAAAATTTCAAGTCGCTAGCTCTTTCCGTTCTCAAGTTATCGTGGCAATGACTGGATGGCCGGACGGCCGGCCGGACAAAATCAAATTTGGCCTCGAATTTTTCATCGGGGAGTCGAACCCAATTGTTCGAGACCATTTTCGGCAGAAAAGTTAGAAAATTACAGACATTTTGGGCAAAATGAAATGCGATGTTCCCCAGAACATACGCGCAAAAAGTAGAAAAGCTCGAGAGGAGATTTGGATAGGAGCTTTGGCGCTCTTGTCAAAGTACTAAAGTTCAAACTTTGACTGCATCATAAATATTGAAAAATCGTATCTCCGAAAGTATTAGTTTGTTAGAGTTGAGAATGATATCAGTGGATTCTTATGATGAATCTGCATCTTGAAAAAAAATTGAATTTGAAATTTTTAATGTAAGAAATTTTTTTATTCTTTACTCCAAAACCACCATTTTGCCCAATAACAAACTCAACTGAAATATTTATATCCCAAAACTACTCTGAAAATTGTCTAGCTCATTCCGTTCAAGAGTTATTATGGTAGAAAAATGTATTATTCGCTTTCTTTACTTTCCAAAAGGGCCCCAAATTATTGTGTGCCCAAGGGCCCCAGCATAGTTTAAGACGGCCCTGACCAGATGGTTTGTTTTATGACTTCTCGGCGAAACTGAAACATCTAGGGCTGGTTTATGGAGGACAATTGAATGTATTTTTTCTTCAGTTTATCTTCTGAATTCTATTGAATTGGACAGATTAGCTGAAGATAAACCACATGTGATATTCCTCAGAAACCGGCCCCGAGAGAGCTACCCGCTTCGGGATAACGCAATATTATATAAATATTATGTTTTGCCAGCTACACACATTGTGCCGAAAATTATTGAATATTGAATTTACCGCAATAGGAATGTGTACAAGGGCACACGGTGTTATTCCATGTTATCCCGTCCCTCTTATCTGCCTGCAATGCATTTATCCGGTTAGGCGATCAAATTCCTTCACATTTTATAACAATTCCATTGAACTATTTCCAACTGCTTCGAAATGTTTTCCAACTCCTTCGAAAATTTTCCAACTGTGTTGAAAATTTGCAAACTCCTTTCATGGTTGGGGGGGGGGGATCTTCATACGCAGTTTCTTACGAGAAATTCAGCGGGACTAGTCTGGACTCCAGCAAATTCCTAGTTCTGGAGATATGAATTTCTTAAATTTGCAATTTTTCTATACTAATTTGACATTTATGTATAGATATAGATTTATCTCTATGAAGCATTTAAGTCTGTACTAGTTGATTATGTCATAAAAACAATATAATTTAATTATTATAAACACAGATGAATAGAAGAACTCAATATAATTCGTAAAGATTTATATTATTCCCTGTGAAAATTCAGATTGGAAGTACTTTTCAATACAAAATAACCCATCTTATGTTATTCGATTCTAAGTTCTAATGAATAATAAGAAATCATAGCCTTCCCGCAACATTCCAGCTGAAGGTTGTGTGTTGCCGGATAACCATATGGAAGGGGCTATTGCACAGCGATGGGAAAGAACGTTGTTGTCCGGATTTCGTGCAAACATGCATACGGTATAATTTCATATTAATTATTATTATTATATATTATTATACTGATCCTCCTAGGTCTTCCCCAAGGAGACCCCTCATAAGCTCTCGAAGAGCTTGAGCGAGTAAGGAGAATCAGTTGTGTTCTGTGTAGGCTGTGTTACTGTATCCTTATGCCACCTTAGGCACAGCACTGTCGAAAATCGAAAACGATTAGGTTCAGCTCACTGATGAGGAACACGACATCGAATTTTTTTCTGTCCGATCGGCCGCTTGTCCGTGGCCACGATAACATTAGAACGGAAAGAGATAGCAACTTGAAATGATATTTTCAGTGTTGGTTGAGCATCCGAATGCGATGGTTATGTTCGTTAATGGGCATAATCGGCCAAACGATTTCGCAGTTGAAAATTTGTTTTCAGTCAATACAGATACGATCGAACTGATACTTGGTAACTTGTTGTAGATTGCCGACACAAAGAATTATGCAAAATGCCATGTGGATGGAATCACTAAAAAAAATTTAAAGCATGATTATAAATATCTCAGAAACTATCGGTCCGATATCCATAAAATTTCGCGACGGCCTTCAAAACCAAATTCTAAAGCCATGTTCATGTTTGTACATGATCGGATCTATATTCTTGGAGCTATTGGAGAAATATACATCGCACGTGTATTTCAAAAGTGACACAAGTCAAAAAATGAGATTTCTGAGATTTTTGCTGTATTCCGTTTTGTGATCATCTCAGTAAGTGAGAATTTGTGCTCTCAGTTCACCGCTCACTTATAAAATGGAACACTTTGCTGAAAGTGTTCCTTTTTAAAAGTGAGCGGTGAACTGAGAACACAAATTCTCACTTACTGAGATGATCACAAAACGGAATACAGCAAAAATCTCAGAAATCTCATTTTTTGACTTGTGTCACTTTTGAAATACACGTGCGACATGTTGGTGAAACAAATCGATCAATGTCTATTTTATTTCCAAAAACCTCCGCATCAGAGGCGTAGCCAGGAATTAATTTCGGGGGGGTTTTGAAATTTTGGCAATTGACTTTATGACGGCATGGGATGTAAGGGTGACTTTCTGTAGCAAGTATTTTTTGTTTTTAAGAAAAAATAACATTTCGGGGGGGGGGTGAACTCCCAAAAGCCCCTCCCCTAGCTACGCCCTTGCTACGCATTCAGGTGATATACATTTTTGAAAATTTTACTTATTCCGTCGATAATTTATAGTATCTGGCCAGTGACCGATTTTCATTTTACTTGTTTCTGAGATGCATTTCGGTAAAACAAATTATCGATCCCTCTCTATTTTAATTCTAGGAACCGCCGCGTTCCGGAGATATTAATTAAGGAAAACTGAGAATTTTCCTTAATCCTTCAATACATTAGTATCTTGCCAGATTTCTTTCGTTACCTCCGGAACGCGGTAGCTCCTAGATTTCAAATAGAAAGAGATCGATTTGTTATACCGAAAATGCATCTCTGAAACAATTTCGAAGAAAATCGGTCACTGGCCAGAGATACTGAGGTATCGACGCAATAAGTAAAATTTTCAAAAATTTATATCTCCGGATCGATTTATTATACTGAAATGCATCTGACAAACAATTACGAAGAAAATCGGTCACTGAAATGTATCTCAGAAACAATTAAGAAGAAAATCGGTCACTGGCCAGATAAGAAAGTATCGACGGAATAAGTCAAATTTTCAATTTGGGAAAATGTATATCACCGGAATGCGGAGGTTCCTGGAATTGAAACAGATCGCTGATTTGTTATACCAAAATGTATGGGTGCGTTTTTATTTGAATCGAAATATCTAATCGATTAATCGTAAATGAATCGGTGTGTTTTTATTATCAAGTATTCATTTACTTTACGAAAATAAAAACACCGATTATTTTACGATTAATCGATTAGATATTTGGATTAAAATAAAAACGCACCCTATATTTCTTCAATAGCTCCAACCATATATACGTATTAGATACGTCTATTAGGTATAAGGCTCCAACAATATAAATCCAATCATATTCAAATTCGGAACATGGCTTTAGACTTTGGATGTGAAGGCTCTCACGAAATTTTATTGATATCGAACCGATAGTTTCTTAGATATTTATAATGATTGTTTATTGATTCCATCCACACGTCCTTTAGCATAATTCATTGTGTTGGCAATATAGAACTAGTTACCAAGTTTCAGTTCGATTGGATCTGCATTGTCTGAAAACAAATTTTCAACTCCGATACCGTTTGGCCGATTATGCCCATTTACGAACATAACCTTCGCATTTGGATGCTCAACCAACATCGAAAATTTCATAATGCTATATTTTTCCGTTCGAACGTTATCGTGGCAACGGACGGCCGGCCGACCGGACAGAATCAAATTTGATGTCGAATTCTTCATCGGTGAGTCAAACCTAATCGTTTGAGACTATTTTCGGCAAAAAATCCTAAAATTACATACATTTGGGCAGAAATATTGCAAGCAGTTCTCTAGTTAGAACATGAACATAAAACGATCGATTTGTTACGCTAAAAGGCATCCTTGAAAATGTTACGTAGAAATTGAAATATCGAATGAACCAGGCTAATTTTCAATTTTCATAAATTCAATATAACAAAACCACCCCTTCTATTGAGCGTTGAAATTAATCCAGATATTAATATGAAAATATACCCTACGCATGTTTGCACGAAGGCCGGACTACAACGTTCTTTGCTATCAGTGTGCATTAGCTATTAGCTCCTTCCAGCTCCTTCCAGCCGGTTGTCAGGTAACACACAACATTCAGCTGATGCGTTGCGGGAAGGCTACGATTTCTTATTCATCAGAAATAAGAATCGAATAACTTCAGATGGGTTATTTTGTATTGAAAGGTAATTCCAATCTGTATTTTCAATGAAAATTATATAATTATATACGAGTTATATTGGGTTTGGGTACCTCTGTTCATCTGTGTTTATGATAATTAAATTCTATGGCCTTTATGACTTAACCTCCTAAACGTACAGAATAAATGTCAAATTAGTATAGAAAAATTGAAAATATTAAAAATTCATATCTCCAGATCTAGAAACTTCCTGGACTCGAGACTAATACCGATGAATTTCTCGTAAACTGTGTATTGAAAAAAATCGGTCACTGGCCATGTGCAAAAGTGCAGTCATATTCTGTTGTGTTGTTTGAAGTAAGCTCTATATTCTAGTTCTTCAAGCATTTTTTTTTAAATCGGTATACTTTTTAACTTTTATTTTATTCTATTATTTTTTAGGAGTTACATTCTCATAAAGATGTTGCAGTACCCGCCCCTACGTTCTCAGAAAAGTTTAACTAGATGCTATCTCAGATTCTCAAATTTAACTGAGAGAAGTGTAAACATTGTATGGGTTAACTTCAGTGGACAATATGTTTCTTACAGAATTTTACAACGAGGACAATTTGTTGATGTTAACACATTCAAAACCCATCCATGGATTGCATTTGACAGTAACACCAAAGATAGGATGCATTTAAACAAGAAGGATGTATATGAGCCACAAACATTTGGAGAATATTTTGCCGATAGTTTTCCACAGTATAGACTTCCACATGGTGTTGAAAATAGAATAATAGTAGGAATAACACTTCCAGTGCATACTTTGAAGTATACAGTTTTATTATATCTCAAAAATTATGTGAATGATCCGCATAATGTTGATCAGTTAGACTTACCTCAATTATTATCAGATGCTCTAAAAGTCCTCATTCGGGAAAAGAATAATTTGAATACATTACCCCTATTCAGTGTGCCCCCTACTTCAACGCTTTCCACAAGTCCAAGGAATGATAATCAATAATCAAAGGGCATTAGAATGATGAATGGAGAAAATAAATGGTGAATCTTTGAAATCATCAGTTTTGAAAGTGAACATGAGTCCATTATTATTATGCGTCTGTTTGAAACCAAATACAAGGTTTATCTGTCGAACGACAGCTAACACTAACAACCCGTTAGTTGAACGAAAGTAAGGCTATTGTTTTACTGCACCAACCAACAGCTAAATCGAACAACCAGTTAGTTGAATGATAGTAAGGCTCCTGATTGAGTACATAGAAATTTATTCTGCATGTGAGAAAACCAATATAAATGGCTACAACATTAGTTGCCTATGAAATAAAAATCCACTACAAATGACCTGACTGATCAATAATTCGAGATGATGGGAATAGTAAAACATCAAATATAATAATGGGAAAAATTATTAATTTGAACTTCAGTAATTTGTTCTCCTTCGTTTTTTTATGTATTAATATATTGTTTAATGTCAATATGATGAAATATGAAATGACATACTTAATGATATAAAGTAAAAATTATAACATTCCAAAATATTTAATTGATTTCTATACTTAAAGGTGTTTAAATAAGTTATTATTTGATAGAAACATTTTTTTTATGTATAAATGTTCAGTCCAATTAAAATTACTCTACTAGCTGATTTTTGCAAACGTTTTTGGCGCTCTAGTTCCTCGGAACTGAGTGCTTATCAATTTGCCCAAATGTCTGTAATTTTCGAATTTTTCGATGAAAATGGTCTTAAACGATTTGGTTCGACTCACTGATCAAGAATCCGTGGTCGAAATTCATTCTGCACAGATTACAGAAACAACAAACTTGTTTCTGTAATCTGTGTTCATTCTGTCCGGCCGGCCGTAGGCTCGATAACTCTCGAACGGAATGAGCTAGACAGTTGAAATTTTCAGTGTAGGTTTGGGAGATAAATATCTCGGCTAAGTTCCTTATTGGGCAAAATCGGACAGATGGTTTCGGAGTTACAAAAAATAAATTTTTTTTACAGAACAAATTCGAAATTAAATTTTTTGCAATAAGCAGTTTTACCATAAGAATCCAATGATATTATTTTTAACTCTAACAAGCTATTACTTTCGGAGATATGATTTTTCAAAATTTCAATAATAAATCGTATTTATACTTTTCCACAGAATTATATAATTATTCTATGTATCAATTGTCATAATGTCAACTTATTTTCCTGAGACATGACATTGTCTTATTCCTTGCTAATAGTTGGTTCGAGAAACGTCAAAATCGAGTTAGAGACACAAGGGTAAAAAACCGTCAAACAAACCCCCATGTGGGATTTTATGTCGAAAAGTGAAAATTAAGAATATATATCCCAGGTAAGTACCGACGTTTTATTCTAATACCGGATATCGACAAGATCGTACGAGGAGCCCGTTGGTCTAGTCCGTCGGGTTTTCGGTTTCGGAACGAGAGAAGGCAGGCCCAAATCCCGGAAAGGGAATTACACTTTTTGGCGCTCTAGTTCCTCGGAACTGAGTGCTTATCAATTTGCCCAAATGTCTGTAATTTTGATTTAAGATGCAGTTTCACCATTAAAATCCATCGATATCATTTTCAACTCCAACGAGCTAATACTGTTGAGGGAAAATCTCAACACCAAGGTTATATTGATTTAATGAAGCTCGAAGGACCAGTACAGTTAATTATTTATTTGCAATAATAATAATCTCTGTAATATAATGACATGAACTCTGAGGACTATGCGTAAACTGCACGGTTATTCACAATAGGTACACTCAGAATTGAAATAACGTAATAATATACGACAACTGCAGTGGTTGATCGTACTTGTTCTATGACTGAGTAGAAAGTCTCTGTGAACTGAAATGCAACTTAAAACTACCTACATCTAAAAATAGACAAAACACATGGTTCAAAGCTTGATCTGGTACCTAGAGATTCTGGGACCCGGGTTATCTGGGTTTTCTCAAGCCGACTTATATATACGTCGGACCGTCGGCATTTGCTAGAATTAGGGAAAAACCCAGGTACAGAGAATGGTTACTTACAAACTAAGCTATCTATATACAATTAACTTAAATCCCTAATATATTGGTATGCTATACAATGAATAAATGAAATATCAAATCATAATACATAATGTATACAAATTAATCATGACACATATTATACAGGGTGTTTCCTAAACATGCGGCAAAAATTCAGGGGGTTGTTCCTTGGACTATTCTAAGAATATTTTGTCCTTTGATGATTTTTGAAAAACCTATTTGTTTCGAAGATATAGGGGAAACAAAATTTTGGATAATAACATTTTATTATGAAAAATTACATGAAAATTCAACTCAACCTACAAAAACTGTTGAAAATGACCACCTCTACCCAGCATACAAGCATCCAATCTTCTCCTCATTGACTGCCGAACCCTTTCAAAAACACCAGGATCATTTCTTATTAAGTTACACCCAGCAATGATCCGATTTCGCAAGTCTTCCACATTTTCTACTGGAGTGGTAAACTGGCCGTTTTTAGTAATTGGAATGTTGTTAAACAAATTTAAAAATAAATTGTACCTACTTAGTAAACACAGTGCGGTACGCATTTTTATTTAAACTATTATTAATTTTAAAAATATGAAAAATGTTGTTCGCCCTGTATCTTCGAAACAAAGAGGTTTTTCAAAAATCATCCAAGGACAAAACATGCTTAAAATAGTCCAAGGAACAACCCCCTGAATTTTTGCCGCATGTTTAGGAAACACCCTGTATACAAATTAATTATAATATGTTGGGTTTATTTCCCAACATTCTCCCGCCTTTGAAGTTAAGCTTCATTTTTGGGGGATTCAAACGGAAGCATACATAATTTTGTTATTGATCTGACGAAATATCCTTCTTTAGTTTTTAGTTTGACCACTCGTACTTTGTTGTCTTTACTTGGCATTATTTCAACAACTCTGCCTAATGCCCAATCAAGGGGTGGAATATTATTTTCTTTTATCAAAACTAATTGATCAAGTTGAATGTTTGAATGAACTTTCCACCATTTAGGTTTATTTTGAAGCCGGTTCATATACTCTAACGACCATCGTTTCCAAAAATCTTGCTTTACCTTAACAATCAGTTGATAATAGGACAACCTTGCGTCCGGTAGTTCTAACATAGACCGTTCTGGAATTGACATGATAGATTCTCCAAGTAGAAAATGTGATGGGGTTAGTCACTGGAGGTCGTTGGGATCAACACTTAGAGGACAGAGTGGCCGCGAATTTAAAATTGCCTCGATTTCACATAATATAGTCGTTATGCATTCAAATGAATAAACTGACTTGCCTATTACTCTGTTAAAATGATATTTCATGGATTTTACTCCACTTTCCCATAACCCCCCCAATGGGGGCTTCTTGGTGGAATAAATTTCCACTGAACTTCTGAGTGAGCTAGCGACGTTACTATAGAATTCACATTATCGCTTTTTTGAAAAAAATCATAAATATCACGGAGATAATTATTGGCACCTTTGAAATTGGACCCATTGTCGCTATATATAATTTGTGGATTACCACGTCTTGAAGTAAATCGTTTGAGACTCATGAGGAATGCTTCCGTAGTAAGATTAGATACAAGTTCAATGTGTATGGATTTTGTACTCATACAAACGAAAATTGCAACGTAAGCCTTTGAAATGAGCTTTTCTTAATCTCGACTCTTTCACGGATATTAGACCAGCAAAATCCACTCCAACATTGAAAAACGGACGTTTAAGTGTAACTCGTTCTGGGGGCCGACAGCCCATTAACTGTTTTGAAGCAACTGCTTTAAATCTATAACAAGTAACACATTTCTTAATATTACGTTTTACCTCGCTCAAACCGTTTATTGGCCAATACTTATTTCTCAGGTTGCATAAAACAGTGTGTGGAGGGGCATGTCCTAATCGCTTGTGTTCATGAACAATTAGAATATCTACAACATGACATTTTTTAGGTAATAGCATGGGATGTTTCTTGTCGAATGATAAATCATTCGCAGCATTAAACCTACCACCCACTCTAAGAATCCCATGATTGTCGATAAATGGCGTTAGTGAAGCTATGCTTGACCATTCAATTGATTTATTATTTTTTAAACAAGTTATCTCAGCGCTGAAGTATTTCGATTGAATTAATTTGATAATTTTTATGACTGCAGTATTAGGCTTGTTTCACATGCATACGGTTCCATTCGGTTCGGTTCGTTTTCGGTTTCAACCGAAAACGAATGAAGGCCTTTCACACATATACGGTTCATATTAGGTTTTATGTTATCTTCCGACACGGGCTCACAATTCCAATTTTTCCGCTACGTCAGATTCATCAAAGCCATTCAAAATTGAACACATACATCTTTGAATGCATCCTACGTCTTTAATTGATCTTTATATTATTCGGAAGGGTTACCAGATGAAAAAATCAAAAGTCCGGAGAAAAGGCCTGATTTCCATGGAAAAGTCCTGAGATTTTCTACAGATGAGAATTTTCTCTCAAAAACGTATTATTATCGTTGTATACACTGCGGATCTTGCGCACGCGTTTTACGCGACGCGTTACAAGCTTGTATGTACATCGCACTCAAAACAGCGGGGCGGAGGGAGGAGGGATGCGCCCGTCGCCCCGCAGCGCGGTTGCCGCTCGCTCGCTCACTCAGTCAGTTCAGTGTTGCCAACTGTGACGATTTTTCGTCAAAGTGACGATTTTTCATGAGTAAAAATTGCCATTGACGAATTGACGAAGAATTTACCCTTGTGACGATTTTTCCTCGAAGTGCTGGAAGCGGATTTTCATTAAAAAATTCCTGTTCTACTTCCCAGTATTGTTTTCCATCATATGAGGAAATAATCAGTATAGATTCAGAAACTAATTCGCAATAACTGTTAAAATTGTACAGAAGTTAAGAAATCTGACCCCAACCAAAATAATGAGATGAAAAAGTGCGAAGGTACGTGCCGCCCAAAGAAATCGTAGAATAGTTTACAAACATTTTTAAGCCGCTGATAAAAATCATGATTTATTGTCCTGCGGACGCCGCTCTTTCAAACATTGGCCATACGATTCGATTAAGGCGGGTTTATACAGCAGATGAAACAAATTAAAATAAAATAAGAATGAGCCCTTCGATTCGAAGATTGATACCAGATGGTCATAAAAGCTACGCTGGATTGGTTCATTCTTATTTCTTATTTTATTTTAATGCGTTTACTCCCTGTATAAACCCGCTTTAAATATGAATAGTTATTAGTTCGTTTGAAGTAGTTCATTCATTAACTACACATCTCTATTCACGAATAAAATATCGAAATTACGAGTACGACCACCATTGTGCACCTGTCCTGCGCAACCCAGCCGCGAAAGTACCAATTCGAATTTAGCAAGGGAGATTTTTGGAGAATAGACTGGATAGAGTTATACTAGAAAGCAAAATGTAAGTTAAATTTTAAATCAATTAATAGTACAGAATATACAAGTTTCTAATTGTAGGGGAGAGCCGATTCCAATTTCAAATACAGATAGTTATGATTCCGAGAGCGACGCATCCACCGAGACTGCAGGTCCATCGAAACGAAGGAAGACAAGATTATATGGTCCAAGAACATTTAGAAGTGAATGGCTAAATGATCCAAAATACTCACATTGGCTAAGTATACACAAAGATAATTCAAATAAATTTTCATGCAAAGCGTGCGGACAGGACTTAAATTTGACTGGAGGTAAAAGTTGTTTAGATAGGCATATGGCCACAGAAAAACACATAAAAAACGCGAGTGCTAAAAAAAATACGATGACAGTTTTAGATTTATTCAAAAAGAACTCTGAAACAAAGCAAAGTCTGCAAAGTCAACAAAAAGTGGCAGAAGCAGAAATAAAATTATCGTTGTTTTTTGCATCACGTAATATTGCGATTAACATTGTGGATGATTTGGTTGATCTCCTAAAAGACATTGGGAAGGATCCGAAAGTTATCGAGGATATGAAATTGGGGAGAACGAAATGTACGAACATTATTGAAAATGTGTTATGTGCCAAGGAAACTAAGGATCTTGTGGAGGTTTTAAAAAATAACTACTTCAGTATTCTTGTGGATGAGAGTACAGACATATCACTGCAAAAATTTTTATGTGTTTTAGTAAGATTTCTATGCCCGGATACAAAAAATGTAAAAACTGAACTTTTGGAAATGGTCAAATTGGATGCAAAGCTGCTGACAAGTGAAAAATTATATGAACATTTCACTAAAGCACTTACTGATAAAGGTATTCCATTAAGTAATATTATCGGATTAGCCAGCGATGGGGCAAATATTATGTTGGGGGATCATAATTCATTCAAAACGAGATTATCATCCGACTGTACAGTACTTGTAGTGCTCAAATGCATTTGTCACAGTGCTGCACTCGTTGCTGGTAAAGCATGCAAACAATTACCACGAACACCAGAAGATTTAATTCGTTCTGTAGCAACCTATATTAGTGGAAGTGCAAAGAGATGTGCGGAGTTACTTGAATTCCAGGAGTATTTTGAAACTGAAAAATTGAAAGTTTTACACTTATCAGGTACCCGTTGGTTATCGATGCATCAATGTGTTGAACGGTTTTTAAAAGTTTGGGACATTTTAAAGTCATATTTTCAGGTTGCACTTGTTGAGGACAGGTTAAAACAGCCAGAATTTATAGTTCAATCTTTCAATGATGAAATTAAATCTTATTTTTACTTTTTGAATTATGTGCTAAATTATATGAATGAGTTCAACGCTCTCTTTCAGGGTAGGAATATATTAGTTGGTGATTTGGCAAAAGAAAGTAGAAGGCTTTTCAAGAAAATTGGTCAGAATTTTCTGAATAGCTTAGACTTTGATGTAAATGTCCTTCATCCTCACAGTCTATTACCATTGCAAAAAGTTTACTTGGGCCCAGACTGTGAAAATCACTTGAAGAAAATAACACTTGATACTGGGGTTGAAGACAATATCAGAAAAAATTGCTTGAAATTTTATCAAGTATCAGTTACTGAGATTCAGAGACGGTTACCGTTGACCAACAAATTTTTTGAGGAATTACATTTCATTAATGTCAGAGAAGCATTAAGTGAAAACAGAACAACTTCATCAATTGGGGCTGTATCCGACACATTTAATCCTTTGCTAGTATTGAAAAACATCACACCTTCTGATATAGAAAGTGAATGGAGAAATTTACCATTCCATTTTGATGAGGCTGAAAAAAACAAAATGATTGAAATGCCAGTTGCTGAATTTTGGGAATATGTATTTAATATTACCAATTTTAATGGTGATTTTTTATTCAGAAATGTAGCCCACTTGGCTAAATTAGTTATAACTCTGCCTCATTCCAACGCGGAGGCTGAACGCATATTTTCGATTATGAATGATATCAAATCAAAAAAAAGGAATAGAATGGGAGAAGATCTTTTGAATTCTATTTGTGTAGTTAGATCAAAGCTTCAATCAAACAATATAAATCACACCAGTGAATACAAAGTCACTCAGCAACATATTGATTTAATGAAAACTAACATGTTGTATAAACATAAAAAGTAAGCACTCTTACTAATTTGTTTTCAGCGTGAATATATTTTTTCTCTTTTTGTATTTCAAATTTATTTACCCCTTTTTTTATGTGCAATTTTTTACCAAATGAATATGCCATAAGTTTAAAGCTCAAATATTGTTATTTTGTTTATTTAAAAAAATGTGGTTTTATTCTATGTTCTATATAATATTTATGTTATTGTTCATAATTGAAATAAAGGTTCTTGTTATTCACTACATGTTTTAAAATTCCTTTATTTATGCAGCAAATTTCAAATTTGCCGCCAGTGACGAATTGTGACGAATTTTAAAGATCGTCGTGACGAATTGTGACGAATTTTAAAGATCGTCGTGACGAAATTTTCGTTTCAGTGGTTGGCAACACTGAGTCAGTTCGTCTTGCGCCATTGCGAGGGTTGGACTACGCTCCATCTGTTGGATTTATCTGTTGATACGAGTTTAAAATGTCTTCAAGTACCAAACGACCACGATACGTGTGTACATTCACAGATACTTTAAAACAAAAATTTCCGATTATGAAAGATGGAAGAGAACCTACCGTTTTTTATTAAAAATCCTGAGCTTTGCTAAATCCGGCCGGAATCCTGAGAAGAGTCGAATAATCCTGAAATCTCAGGACAAATCCTGAGATATGGTAACCGGGGCGTTCACACGAATACGGTTTAGTTTCGGTTTTAACCATAAAGTAATAAATATTTACATATGTTTTCTGTCTCGCGTTGCGTGGTTTTAACCTCAAATCGAGCAGATATCTTTCAATTTTTCACGAATTGTTCAAATATAGTAATATAAACATACATATTTTCGGGATATTGTTGCTATCTCAGTATTTATGAGAAAATGATGGTTTACCAAATGTGGATCGACTGATTTCTGCAGTAAATCTAAACCAGTGGTGCGGGACCCACTGGTTTAGATTTACTGCAGAAATCAGTCGATCCACATTTGGTAAACCATCATTTTCTCATAAATACTGAGATAGCAACAATATCCCGAAAATATGTATGTTTATATTACTATATTTGAACAATTCGTGAAAAATTGAAAGATATCTGCTCGATTTGAGGTTAAAACCACGCAACGAGACAGAAAACATATGTAAATATTTATTACTTTATGGTTAAAACCGAAACTAAACCGTATTCGTGTGAACGCCCCGGTTGATCTGTATTCCCTACACACGAATCCAAACCTGATAGAAACCTATTCGTGTCGAGGGAGTATTCGGTGCTGTACTATCGAAAATAATCTGTTACCCTGTTACTCTGAGCAGAAATCTGTTACCATTTGAAGCAAATCGGATTTTCCTTCAGACGAAATGTAATTTGTAAGTGTATATTTTTGAATGTTCAGAATTATTTCCACAGAACACTAATAATATATTATTTCAATTTTCAATAAATGAAGTTTCAATAGCACAGAGTCAAATTCATTAATTTTTAGGTTAATAATAATAATAATAAATTCTGTTACGTTTTTCTTGGATCTGTTTCTATTTTCGATGATCATCTGTTACTCTAGTTTGAAATACTCTGGCAGCACTGGTTTCTATTCGGTACCGAATCTAAACCGGAGCACCGTTTCACACTTGTCGCCAGCGACCGAATTGAAACCGAAAACGAAACGAACCGAATGGAACCGTATGCATGTGAAACAAGCCTAATACTGCAGTCATAAAAATTATCAAATTAATTCAATCGAAATACTTCAGCGCTGAGATAACTTGTTTAAAAAATAATAAATCAATTGAATGGTCAAGCATAGCTTCACTAACGCCATTTATCGACAATCATGGGATTCTTAGAGTGGGTGGTAGGTTTAATGCTGCGAATGATTTATCATTCGACAAGAAACATCTCATGCTATTACCTAAAAAATGTCATGTTGTAGATATTCTAATTGTTCATGAACACAAGCGATTAGGACATGCCCCTCCACACACTGTTTTATGCAACCTGAGAAATAAGTATTGGCCAATAAACGGTTTGAGCGAGGTAAAACGTAATATTAAGAAATGTGTTACTTGTTATAGATGCGTTTCACTTTATTTGAGCAATTATTTGAAAATCGCAGCATATACGCTATCACACGATATAATTTACTAAAGTTAGAATATTTGAGAAATATATCATGAATATGTTGGTTTTCTATAGTATTCTGTATAGCAGTTAGACTTATCGTTTCAGGTACTGAAATTAGAGTGGACGTATATTTTGGTATAGTTAACTCACAATTCATGAGAAATGAGGGGCCTGAGCTCCATAATGCATTATTGACTATTTCATCAGCGTGCATTCCCCGTGACATAAAATCTGCGGTATTTTGACTAGATGAAATATGGCACCAGTGACAATTAATAGTTAGTTCCTGAATTTCGGAAACACGGTTGGCTACAAATGTAGTCCAGTTTGATGGTGATTTCTGCAGCCAACTAAGGACAATTTGCGAGTCTGTCCATAAAATCGATTTATCGATTTTAAAACGAAATAAATCTTTAATTTTATGATACAATCGAGCTAGTAACACTGCACCACATAATTCCAACCTGGGTAAACTTACGGTTTTGAGTGGAGCAACCTTTGATTTTGATGTTATTAATGTACTAGATATTTCACCACTATTATATACATTACTTTAAGATAGACTACCGCACCATAACCTTTCATATACTACGTTTACATGCACCTTCTCGATCCGTTTTGAACCAATGCGCATGTTTTGATGCGAATTAGATGAAATATGGTTTGAGAGTTTACATGCCTTATCTGAAACTAGTTTTCTGTAATTCGGCTTTATTCTAAGCTCGCGTAGCCAACATGGGAAGATTGAAAAAAAATAAAAATGGAAATTAAGAAAAGAAAATCATTCTAAATATCTTAAAAAATGATGAAGAACACCATAATTTCGCAAGGAATTAACCTTTTCTGGGTGGTTACAAGTGATTGAAAGAGCAAATCGTGAAAATGAATCCAGAAAATTGGCAGAAAATGATTAAAGATAATAGAAAAAGTTACCTCGAACAATATATTATATCATTTTTATCTCAAGAGATTTATTTCGATCTTCCAGCTTAGGAATTACGATTAACGTAACCCCAAAGCAGGTTCGTTAGATTATCAGATTTGTCAAACTAATAAATTTGGTGTTGGTAATTCTGAAATTTGTTTCTCTTAAAACTACTCTCAATGCGTATTTGGTGTATACATGCACATTAAATCGGTTTGGGAAAACTCAATCCACCTTTTCAAATCGCATTTACTAATTCGCATTTGAGAAGTCAATTCGAATTGAAAAAACGTTTACGGGTCAGAATCAGAGAGGTGAGCATTTTATGTTTCCAAATATCTGAGAAATTAAGTTTTCTTTTGAAGAAAACTAACAAGTGTAGTCCGTTGTGTCATTAGTCATGAACCTTTCCTGTGAAGAGGCACGCACAAAAATATATATTTTAGAAATTATACCTGTCAAGAAGCATTATACCAAGGCCAAAAGTCATTTCGGGAACACTTTTAAATATTTTTTTTAATAATAATACAACCAATGCATTTAAGAATCACCTTCAAGAAATTGTAATTTACCAGATCCTAACTCGGAAAATGTTATTATTATGTATATTTTTATAATAAAAACACTTATTTTGCAAATTATTCTCCATAAATTTTCCATTGGTGTAAATTTCGCTCCAAAAATTTCAATTTATTGTATTCATTTTTGTACTTCGTTATATATTAATAATATAAATACAAAAGTTCAAAGATCATTTCATGTTGTATATATAAGATTTAACTATAGCTTTACTTATTAGTAATTTATTTGCTGTTTTTGTGATGTTCCCGAAAATGATGGGGTGTTCCCTAAATGACGTTGACGTTCCCTGAATGAAGGCAACGCCTGGTTTTGGCCTATTTTATGCATGAAAATATTATACATTTACAGAGTATTATACCTTTATTTGTACTTAAGGAATGAGGAACATGAATATAAAAATTTTAACTACAAATCGGTGTTTTTTCATATGGTTGCCACTAACGCATTTTTGAAAAGCCTTCCACTGTTTAAAAGTTTTCAGTAATTCATCAACGGTGTCTTTTAGTTGTGTTTTGCCAAAACCTCGCCAAACAATAGTCATTTACGAACTTCCGGAGTAACAGAACATCCTCTTATTATTTCATCAACTTTACGAGTAGGCGTATCAGCACTCTTTTGGGATGCTCTTTCTTCGCGTCTTCTGCTTCTCTGAACTTCTTTTCGCAACTGATCTATAATTCCTTGCATTTTATGTTTCTGTTTTTTAATAGTTTGGTAAGCCTGTACTTTTTATTTTTAAACCTGTTTTCATGCTAATTTCTTCCTCTATAGGCGATTATAGTTTTCTATCTCATATTCAGAATCTGGGAGGCTGTTAGCTAAAATATTTGCCATCGTCTATTTTTTTTTGTATATACTTTTGGCAATTTATTCGCCATAACTTTCTCTGTTTCCTCTTCTGTCTTTCAGTCATATAACTTACAGTCTTAACTTTATTTTCAGCTTTCTTCCTTTGGTAATATTCCCTATCTTTCATACTCTTCATCTCTTTTTTTTCAGGTGTTATTTTATTTAAAAACGTGCGCTTCCTTGCATTAGCCTTTTCACGATATTTTTCATAAGCTATACTGTCTTGTTTTATAATTTCCCCTAATACTCATACTAAATGGATACCTATAAAACCAAAATTTTGCATGATTATGCTTTTGAAAGCATTAGAGTATCATGTTGCCTATAAAACATGTCATTTCAGAAACACCGGGTCATTTAGGGAACGCCCGTCATACGAGAACGTTCCCGAAATGACCGTTCCCGAAATGACTATTCGATAAATATTTTCATGTCACGCTTGACGCCGCCATGTTAGATATTAGTTTTTGAGATTATGAACAAGTGACCTGTAATATTTATAAGAATTTCACAAAAAGTATGCAAATTTTCGAAAACCAAATCACCAAACAGCGTTCCCGTAATGACAGGGAATTGAAGTACGCTTCACACATATCAAATTAAAAGGTACTTTTCAACAAAATTAATTATTTTTTTTCCGTAAACAAGACACACGCCTTTTAATTTGACTAGTGAAGTTCACACTGAAGCTCACTAACGTCACATAACGTGTATTGTTTTAATTACATCGACCGATATCTACCACGTTCACGGAATGATTTGTTAAACGTCAGACAGCATTTGAATAGCCAAAATATGAAGAAATCAAACTGGTATTCATTCAATTTATACGTATATTCTTAATCAGATGATTTTCAACGCTTATATTAAAATATGACATTTATAAGTCGTAATTGTACATATTTTTGACTGGTCTGATCTATGAAACATGGTATAAGGACGCATTCCCGGAATGACTATTTAGACCCTTTTTTCTTTAAAATAAATTAAAATATTATTATTGAAAAATAAAAATGCTAACTGCCTCGTAATTAAGCACAGAACCTTTATTTTAAAATGAATATTTCAGTAATATCATGTTATTTTATCAAGAAAACCTTTGTCAGAAGCGTAATGCTCACCTCTCTGATTTTGACCCTTACATGCGTTTTCAATGCGCATTACGGAATACGCATTGGCTTAAAACGGTTCGAGAGGATGCATGTAAACGTAGTAATAGACGCATCTGAGAATCCATGTAATTCACAACGACTATAGATGGTTGAGTTAATGATCTTCCTGGGGATTTTATAGGACTCTAAATGAATTAAACTTTCCGAAAAGTTTAACCACTGCTGTCGCAAATCACCGGGAATTTCTTCGTCCCAATCAATTTTTTCGGTCCAAATTTATTGCATTATGATCTTAGCTGACATAATAACTGGACCAATAAATCCTAATGGATCAAATAATTGTGCAATTTGGGATAAGACGCTACGTTTTGAGAATGTTATCTGATAGATATCTGTAGTAGGCCTACAAATCCTGAACATATCTTGCTCTGAATGCCAGCTAATTCCTAATACCTTGGAAATTTCTGGAATCAGAATTTCTGATGGCTGCGTTAAGTTGCCTGATATAGTTTGAATGACATTGACATCATTTGAGCACCACTTGTGTAACTGGAATTGCGCCGAACTCATCAGTTCAACTAGCTCTAAATGTAGTTTTGGTAATTCGCTTTGTGAATTCGTGCCTGCCAGTAAATCATCAACGTAGCATTGGTTTTTTAACATGTATGAGGCTTCAGGAAATCTCAGTTCGTTGGTCTCAGCTTACTCATTTAAGCATCTAGTTGCAAGAAATGGGGCCGATTTAGTACCGTATGTTAATGTTTGCAATTCAATACATCTTAGAGTTTGCTGAGGAGAATCTCTCCACAAAATATTCTGAAATTTTTTATGTTGTGGCAAATTATGTCAAATAAGTCAGGTTGAACAGTATAACCCTTTAATAGTATGTAATTTAGAGAGACACCATTTGAACTTTTCATGGAACCGTCGAATAGTATACGTAACTTTCGTTGATATTTTATCTTCTCTAATAACGCAGTGGTGTGGAAGGAAATATTTATTTTGTTGAGCGAATTCATTTGAGGTGATATATTTTCCGTGACCTAAAGCTATATACTCGTCTATGAAAGCCTTATAATCAGAAAATAATTGCTTATTTTTGATGAATCTTTTTTCTAGTGATAAAAACCTTTTATGTGCTAAATGAAATTAATTTCCTAATAGCTCATCCGACTGTTTCGACACAAATGGCAAATCTACCTTAAAGCGTCCCGATTCTAAACGTTTTGTAGTGCCCTGAAAGCCCTGAAAGATTGATTCACAAACTTTATCTTCTATGGACAATACACGATTTTTTGAAATTTCCTCCAGTTGCCAAAATTTAGGGATTAAATTTTCTATGTTGGCATTGGAGACAAACAGTGAAACAGGATCCGAATTTGATTGTTGGTGCACGAAGTTTTTTCAGTACTTCATATGTGAGAAATGAACTCTTAGAAGCTGTATCCAACAGAGCACGAACCGTAAGTTCATTTCCATTTTTTGCTTGGATTCTTACTAAGCAAGTAGCCAAAACTATATGTGATTTTTCCTGTTTAGCGATCATACACGTTAAATTTGCAGTGCTAGGTGGTTCGCGATTTTCAGTTGGTGAATAGGATGCCCGAGGAACATATCTTAGCTCTTCCGGTATTGAATTAACTCTAGAATGAGATCCTACCCCGGTGTTTTCAAGCAGTAATGTGTTGTGTCGATTAGAGCATATTTTGCAAACATGAACAGATTTACATGAACTCTCGGAGTGATTTGGTCCAAGACAGTTGGAACACATTTTATTTTTCTCAATGAATTGTTTTCTATTATGAGCGGGCAAATTGATGAAACTTGTACATTTAAAAATTTTATGATTTTGCTTTTTACAAAAGATACACTGGATTGTTGTGGATCCTTTAGTCGATGTAATAGTAACCTTATTATTATTTGGCATTGTCTGATGTTTCTTAAAATGGTCATTATTTAATCTGTCGAATACCGTACACCTATTGTCAAGGAAACCAAGAAATTCTGCAAACGATGGCATATTGTTTGAACCCATTTCAATTTCAAAACCTCTATGCGTGTTATAATCAAGTTTGGTTGACAAAATGAAAATAAGAATTATGTCCCAATGCTCGACAGGAACGTCTAAGCTTTCAAGAGCATTATAATGCTTTTAGATTGTAGTTACAAACTCGCGCAGTGAAAATGCGTTAGTTTTAACAAATTTTGGCAATTCTAAAAGAGATCTCACATGTGAATTTATGATTAAAATTTTGTTGTCGTACCTGTCTTTCAAAATCTTCAGAGCAATATTGTAATTTTCATTGGTTGACTTTAAAGTTTCTCCGCCGTATTCACAAAGCATTGTTAAGTGTTTGAGTCTCCGTTAAGTCCTAACTGTGGTCCTCAGTTAAGGATAAATAAGAATCGCAACCTCAGTTAACGTATGTAACGGTGGTGGAACAGGCCTGTTTCACGTTAATTTTCACTTAAACTGAGGTTGCGATTCTTATTTATCCTTAACTGAGGACCTCAGTTAGGACTTAACGGAGATTCAAACACTTAACAATGCTTTGTGAATACGGCGGTCTATCAATGTAAGTGGCTCTATACTTAAACATGTTTTCAAATAAAGAAATTTTTGTGCATCTGATATGTTTACGTTTGAATCAATTAATGCTTCGAAAATATCATAAAAAGCTTTCCTGCAATCTTCATACCTTATTCCACTGAAGGTGGGAACATTCAAACTTGGAAGCTTTACTGTTGTGTTGCTTGGCACAGATGTTTGGTCTGATGAAGACAATGAAGATATATTCTGTGTAGGTTTCGATACAATGTCCTTACATTTACTAACTAACTTAAAATACCTGTTTTCAATATCCTCGCGATCACTTCCTGTGTCTTCCTCACTGATAATTTCTATTTCGTTTTGAATTTCTGAATATGTTTCAAATGCTTTATTTAATGTCACTTTTCTCTCACTAATTTCACTAACACTTATTTTCTTGTTGTCATCTTCAAGTTTCTGCATGAAGCTTTCCGCCCTTGTAATAGCAGCCTTTGCTTGTCTGAGTTTTTTCTTGAGGCTTGAGGACTTCTAATGTTTCGGTCATGTTGCCTTTAGATGATGCCCAAGTAGCACAATGTTATAAGCGAGCTGTAACAACTCCTAACGTAGTCGTATAGACGATGTAAATCAGTTACTTTTCACATAAATACTCAGTATCTGCTATACAACTTTGATGCGTTGATAATAACACCATTATTTTATAACGATATACAACTTATACTTAAATGTTGTGATGTGGTTGTAGAATACTACAATCTATATATGCCAAAATATTAACATCATTACGACGTTTATACAACTTATTATTATATTACATCAAATATTGTGCAGATTATATATCCTGTTGTTTTATATATATCATGTTATTTTATCTTGCTTTGATTTTCAACGAAATATAATTAAAATTAGATTTTAATAAAATGAATAGAAGTTGCAGGAAACAATACAAGCATTCAACTGCTTTTTATAACCGTATTGAGTACAAGAAATGCAATAATTAAGGGATAAGTGGTTGAGACGGAAGCAAGTTATGTTGATAATCGGTGAAACCCGTCTAGTTCAGGAAATTTTCATAAGACTCCTTCCTCACTTCACATGTGGAATTTTAATCCAATCCAATCTCTCTTCATGGGTGCACGATGCTTCTTTCTGAACTTCTTACAATCTCCCGATGGAAAATATAAATACATCCCCTTTATCCAGGAAGTTGGAACTGACGTAAAAAATATCTCATGGTCTTCGATCGTTTTTACAATTCTGAACATTCTTCAGAACACTGTACAGTGTTTTGAAGAAGTTAGTATTAGTAATAATATTAATTATCTAGTGCGGTGATCGTAGCTTGGCTTGATTAACAGCATAAGTACATAATATCACATGCATATCCTAACTCTGTTTTCTATATTTCTATCGCACCTAAGATAATAGAGTTCTCTTTCGCACCTGAGATAATAGAGCTCTTTTTATATACGATATATTGATGAATTTGTGAATATAATAGAATCAAGCGCGCCAAGAAGGATGTTCTCATGATAATAACTGGAGAAATTTCATCTGTACATATATCTTATTCAATAGCGACGACGGAAAAGCGACAGGTTTCTTAGTAGACCATCCATGGAGGCAGAGGTTCGAGTCCCATCATGAAATTATTTCAGAAAATAAGTTGGAACTAATTATTAGGTAAGTACAAAATTGAAATTTCTAAGTGTAATAGCTCATGCAAAGAAGTTATCATCCTTCCATGGATTTAAAAAGACACGAAACGTTCAAATGAGGTATTTCTATTTATCAATATCATTTTCGAAGTTGTATAAACGTTATTATCTATGTTGATCAACACATAGTGTGGATTCATACAGCCTAAATTAACGAGTATCGAGTAACAATTAACAATTACAAATAGTGAGTAAAAGTTGAACTTCATATATCTCAATGAGAGTGTTCATGCAGCCAAGTAACAATTATCAATTAACAAATAACAAGTAGGAGTTCGCCAACTTTTAACTTTCTACTTTAATTGAACGAGATGTTGTACTTGTACGCAATTCGTGCGCAGCTGAACGCAGATTAGACAGTCCGATAACATAAATAACCTCACTTCGTGAAATATTTGTGTTATTTCTAGTGTCCGACCGAAACTGGTTTTTCAGCCGAAACCGAAACCGAAACCGAACTTTCGGCCAGGGTCTCAGTTTCGGCCGAAACCGAAACCGAAACCGAAACTTTTTATTTCATACTGAACTCTACTGTATTTTTTACAATTTTATTTGCATATACATAAAAACAGTTAAGCAGTGTTAAATAAAATAAAAAGCCAACTTTTTTGATATCCTTATTCATTATTTTGGTATTACCAAGTTATAAAAATAATTAGTCAAAGTATACAGGGTAATTCCAAATCAGACACGTCAACCTTGGAGGAGGTGTTAGTATGGATAATTTGCTGTGGTTTGAGCCATTTTTATTGATGAGCAAAAATCAACAATTTCCGAGATATTTGAGTTCTGGTTCTGGTGAAAAAGAATTAGTATGATTAGAAAATGTATTCATAAATTATGTTCCACCATTCCATATAGGCAAGCACAATATTGAAAGGTTTTTTTCTGGGTTTTCTCTCCCAAATATCTATAAAATAAAAATTAATTATTTTGAGATTTGCTTCTGCGTAAGAAAGACAATATATTTTTCAGAAGCAATCAATTGAACAATGTTGCCTAACAAACAACAACGAAACAACATCAACGAAGAAACAACTATATCGTAACGTTTCGGAGTCTATATCAGACTCCTTCGTCAGAGTCTTAATGAAAATCTTTAGAATTTTCTTGTTGATAGTTATTGTGAAATTCTTGAATTATTGTGACAATTCTTGAATTTCACAATAACTATCAACAAAATAATTCTAAAGATTTTCATTAAGCGTCTGACGAAGGAGTCTGATATAGACTCCGAAACAACTATTTCTTCGTTGATGTTGTTTCGTTGTTGTTTCTTAGGCAACATTGTTCAATTGATTGCTTCTGACAAATATATTGTCTTTCTTACGCAGAAGCAAATCACAACAAATTAATTTTTATTTTATAGATATTTTTCAGAGTTTGGGAGAAAAAACCCAGAAAAAAACCTTTCAACAATGAGTATACCTCCCACAGTATCCTTTAATGATTACTTAAGGCAAGCACATGCCGTCTTTCTGATATCTTCAGTTGTTATTTTCCACCTGAAATTTACTCACGCTGTCTTTTGATACACATTCCCTATTTTATATGCCGGACATTCAAAAGGTTGGTTATAAAAAATCTGCTGAAACGAAACTAGTTATGCAATCTAACGAAATCTTTTATAGAATGAAGAAGGAATTTGGCAAGTTTTTAAAATAATTTTGGCATACAAAATTGTGAAATTCGAAAGTTGCAGACAAATTGATATTAGAAATTGATTTTTCATTTATTCATATACCACATTTCAAATCATACAAATTCTTTTTCAACCTCTTATACAGCATAGTTTGGTTTTTTTCGTACATATCATATCCTTTTCTGATGAAAATAAACCAAAATTATCATCAAATTTGGTCAACGTAGAAAAAATTGACGAAATATGAACTAAGTTCAGAAATCTTTTAAAAATCACCCGAACTCCAAAAACTGTTGATTTTCGGTTATTAATAAATATGGATTAAACAATAGCTAATGAGACATACTCGCTTCTTCCCAAGTTTCACGTCTTAATTGGAATCACCCTATGTAATCTATATAATAATCAATAAAGTGAATTCTCATGAATTATCAGTCTTAACAAAGATAGATTATAATAACTTGTACGACAATTATGTATACCTACTTTTAACTCCTGGCCAAAGGACCAGGATAATTCACGAACAGTCAAGTTTCGGCCCGGCCGAAAGTTTCGGCCATTTTTGGCCGAAACCGAAACTAAGGCCGAAACTAGATTTCTTGGCCGAAACTGGCCGAAACCGAAACCGAAACCGAACTTTCGGTCGGTCACTAGTTATTTCTTGTGTTGTTGTCTTTTGGTACCTCAATATCGCATTTGAAAATGGAATTTCAAACACTTCTTTTCGATTATCAAGGGAAAATAGGTTATTTTGGAAAATTAATGCCTTGAATATCGGACTTGTGCGCAGCCTTACTTTTTACTTCTTAATTGTTAAATTGAGTGCATGAATGGTACATTTTTATACTTGTTAATTCATAATTGTTATTTGATACTTGTTACTTGATAATTGTTAAATGAAGCTGCATGAATCCACACATAATATCGGTTTTACATAAACCATTACAACCTAATACACAACTTATATCGTATATCAGTTGCTTAAGAGGTTGTAATTACAACTTTACAACAGTCGTATATGTAGTGAAATCATTCCCACTTTTGTCGTAGTAACCGTGCTACTGACGTTATAATGTACTGATTTGATACTGATTTACGTAGGCTATCGGTTTTTTGGATTGTTATATAGACGTCCATACGACCGATATCCATAACACTTTTGCTAGTTGGGTGTGAATGATGTCGCACTAGTTGAGCGATTGAAAATCCGGCTCGAAGGACCAAAATGTTGAGGGAAAATCTCAACACCAAGGTTATATTGATTTAATGAAGCTCGAAGGACCAGTACAGTTAATTATTTATTTGCAATAATAATAATCTCTGTACAATAATGACATGAACTCTGAGGACTATGCGTAAACTGCACGGTTATTCACAATAGGTACACTCAGAATTGAAATAACGTAATAATATACGACAACTGCAGTGGTTGATCGTACTTGTTCTATGACTGAGTAGAAAGTCTCTTACTGTGTGAACTGAAATGCAACTTAAAACTACCTACATCTAAAAATAGACAAAACACATGGTTCAAAGCTTGATCTGGTACCTATAGATTCTGGGACCCGGGTTATCTGGGTTTTCTCAACTCAAGCCGACTGATAAACGTCGGAACGTCGGCATTTGCTAGAATTAGGGAAAAACCCAGGTACATAGAATGGTTACTTACAAACTAAGCTATCTATATACAATTAACTTAAATCCCCAATGTATTGGTATGCTATACAATGAATAAATGAAATATCAAATCATAATACATAATGTATACATATTAATCATAACACATATTATATACAAATTAATTATAATATGTTTGGTTTATTTCCCAACAAATACTATCGGAGATATGATTTTTCTAAATTTCAATAATGAATCGTACGTACTTCTATGTTTTCACAGAATGCTATAATTATTCTATCTAAGCTTTATTATATGATCTGTGTTCACACCCGTACATTTCATCCTGTTCTATAAGAAAGAGTCAAATTCATTAAATCTATTTTAACTTGATTTCTTCCATGGTGCAGTTCTCATTCTCAGATTGCTCATTCAATCTTGATAAATAAACTATTATTTGAATTTAATTTCCTTTATGATGCAGTTCTTTCATAAGAATACACTGATTTAATTCCCAACTCTGAGAAACCAATACTTTCGGAGATATAATTTGTCTGTTTGAACTAGAGCGCCAGAAAGCTCCTGTCCACAGGACTTGTTTTTTACCTGATTGTCTAATTATTTTTTTGGTCTATACCTGTAGTTTTGAAATATGCTGTAATTTATTTATTGATCAGTTGAGGCTACAAATCATGATGATGAGTACGTTACCGTAAAATATAATATAATTGCAGATGAATTTGTGCAGTGATATACATACAATATGTTTTGTTGGATAACATATACTGCTACAATACCTAAATTATCTACGTTTTTGGCGCTCTAGTTCCTCGGAACTGAGTGCTTATCAATTTGCCCAAATGTCTGTAATTTTCGAATATTTCGATGAAAATGGTCGTAAACGATTTGGTTCGACTCACTGATCAAGAATCCGTGGTCCAAATTCATTCTGTCCGGCCGGCCGGCCGGCCGTAGGCACGATAACTCTCGAACGGAATGGGCTAGAGAGTTGAAATTTTCAGAGTAGGTTTGGGGGATGAATATCTCGGCTAAGTTCGTTACTGGGTAAAATCGGACAGAAGAGGTTTCGGAGTAATAAAAAAAAAATTTTTTTTTTACAAAACAAATTCAAAATTAATTTTTTTTTAATAAGCAGTTTTATCATAAGAATCCATTCATATCATTTTTAACTCTAACAAGCTAATACTTTCGGAGATATGATTTTTCAAAATTTCAATGTAAATCGTATTTCACAGGTTGATATAATTATTCTATGTATATTCTATGTATGAATTGCCATAAAGTCAACTTGACAGAAGGGAATATTGTAACTTCAAGAATATTGGGGTTGAAATACTCGTATTTTAGCGATGCAACGGGGACCTCACCCGAAAATATTACGTAAATTGAAAGAATAATTCCAAAGTTCGAGAGAGGAGAAAATTTTGTGAACGTAGATCAGGAAATTTTTGATCGATTACAAGGTAATTTATTATTTTATACGTGTTTTATGGAATACCTACTATTTGTAGGTACTTTAAACCTGTTTTGGGCAATTGTCATACGAAACTTGTTTTTTTGGCGCTCTAGTTCCTCGGAACAGATTGCTTATCAATTTGCCCAAGTGTCTGTAATTTTGGAATTTTTGGCTGAAAATGGTCTCAAATGATTTGGTTTGACTCACTGATCAAGAATCCGAGTGCGAAATCGATTCTGTGGTTTTGGAGCGTAAATATCTCGGACAAGTTCGTTAATGGGCGTTAACCATCAAGGGGTTTCGGAGTTATGGCCGATTTTAGAAAAAATATTTTTTATGAATATTTCCTAAACCGATCACTCGATCTATCTGAAATTTAGCACCAGACTGTAGAAGACAGTAGAATCATGACCTTTATACGCATGTGCAGTTTTGTATTGACCAGATTACCGCAAAGTGTAAAAAAAAAAATTTGAAAATGTGGTGCAGTTCTCATTCTCATGATTGCTCATTTAATCTTCATAAATAAACTATTATTTGAATTGAATTTCCTTTTTGATGCAGTTCTATCATATTAATACATTGATATAATTCCCAACTCTGAGAAACCAATACCAGATATAATTTGTCTGTTTGAACTAGAGCGCCAGAAAGCTCCTGTCCACAGGGCTTGAACCCATTTTTGCGCGTATGTTCTGGGGAACATCGCGTTATAGTTTTGCCCAAATGTCTGTAACTTTCGAATTTTTTGACGAAAATGGTCTCAAACGATTAAGTTCGACTCCCCAATGAAGAATTCGAGGTCAAATTTGATTCTGTCCGTCCGGCCGTCCGGCCGTCCGGCCGTCCGGCCGTCCGGCCGTTGCCACGATAACTTGAGAACGAGAAGAGCTAGCAACTTGAAATTTTCAGGGTGGGTGGCGCATCTCAATACGACGGACAAGTTCGTTAATGGGCATAATCGGCCCAGTGGTTTCCGAGTAATAATTTTGTTTTCAACCAATATAAATCCGATCGAATTGAAACTTGGTGGGTAGTTGTAGAATATGATCTTAAGCACGTTTGTGGAATTTTGTGCGAATCGTATGGCTAGAAAATTTTTAAAAAATTATTAAAAAATATTTTTTTTGTCACGATAACTTGAGAACGGAATGAGATAGCGGCTTGAAATTTTCAGGTTAGGATGAACACCAGAACGTGACATTTCAGTTTGTTTATGAGCATAATCGGCCAAACGGTTTCAGAGTTATAGCCATCTGAAATTTTCTGAAATTTCGTGGTTTTTGTTCCTCATTAACTCAAAAAGTACTGAACCGATTGAATTCAAACATGGTTATTAGTTGTAGAATGCCAACGCGGAAATGTTTGCAAAATTTGGTGAGGATAGCATTTGTAGAAAATTTTTAATAAAACATTGAAAATAAAAAAAAAAAATTCTATATATCAGTAACTATTCGTTTGAAATTGCTGAAATTTTGCAAGAGCCTTCATAACCTAACTCTACTGCCAAGTTTCAAGTTTTAATACGATCGGTTAAATATTGTTGGAGATTCGAGCATTCTTGTGCGAGTTCAGTAGATGGGTGACCGTTGCCTCGATAACTTTCGAACGAAAGGAGATAGGGACTTGCAATTTTCAGGGTAGGTTGCGTATCCGAAAGAGAGTGTTGAGTTCGTTTTTGGGCATAATCGGTCTAACGGCTTCCGAGTTATACCCACCTGGAATATTATTTCCTTGATAACTCAAAAAATAAATATTCGATCGAATTGGTGCTTGGTAACTAGTAGTAGAAAATCAACATAAAGACGTGTTTAAAATTTTGTAAGAATCGTATCCCTAGAAAATTTGAAAAAAATGACGAAAAAAAAAATTTCAAGAACCGTACCCCTAGAAAATTTTTAAAAAGTCACGAAAAAAAAATTGGTTCAAGCACTGACGTGAAGTCAGAAGCTTTTGCGCGTATGTTCTATTGTCCATACTTCTGTATTGGACACCCTTAATCGAATTTACCATGGTAAATTATGTTGTCCATTCTCCTGTATTGGACACTTAATTCGAATTTACCATGGTAAATTCGAATTGAGAGTGTCCAATACAGGAGAATGGACAACATAATTTACCATGGTAAATTCGATTAAGGGTGTCCAATACAGAAGTATGGACAATAGAACATACGCGCAAAAGCTTCTGACTTCACGTCAGTGCTTGAACCAATTTTTTCTTTCAGTAAT
Organism: Halyzia sedecimguttata; assembly: GCA_937662695.2. NCBI lineage: Eukaryota > Metazoa > Arthropoda > Insecta > Coleoptera > Coccinellidae > Halyzia > Halyzia sedecimguttata. The sequence continues at coordinate 18,351,619 of OW569415.2, forward strand.
TATCATGTCACGTAAATGAAATTTTCAATTCTAATGTGTCATAATACACATCAATCATAATACTGCTTCAATATTCGACTTATTCTTGTAATAACAAGAACCATTCTATCCACCATAGAACTTGATGGAGAGAGAACACAAATTATTGATTTCTTCATAGATAGAATACCTTTGAAATTTACGACAATACTGCAGTACATATGTGTATAGAATATTGAATATACTTATCCTCGTTATCTAATTTTCTAAATTTCATATCTTCGGGTTGAGGACGGATCGCGCAGGCTGCTTATGCTTCCGCTTTGCCAATGCCATATTTTTACTCCAAGGTCCTACAGCTGAATGCACAAATTGGTTGCTCGCTCCTGTTGTGGTGTTACCTATTTTTATTTCCATCTTTTTCTTGGTTGCCCTTTCCTGAAGAAGCCAACTAGCAGAAACATGTGTCGGCAGGTACCAGAGCAGAATGATTATTATCTATACGTAAATATTGTAGAAGAAAAATCTTTACTAGCTCCAGATGGTTCATTTAGCCCGATAAGGATAAAAGATCCAATGATAATGCATTCCCTTCAATTTTTTCAAATTAGCCGAATTGTATATTATGTCTTCTGAAATTGCTCTCAAAAGAACTTTTCCAAAGCATCAATGACAATATTTATAGTGACTGGGACACACAAGATCAGATTTTTACATTTTCTTACTTCTGTCCCAATTTCCAACTTTTCTTTCAACGTTAAATAAAATGATTTTATTCAAAAGGATAAATTTCGAGAGTAACATTCCGAATTCCGAAAATAACATAGGATTTAAGATTTCCACTGAATTGAGAATTGAAATAGGTACTCAAAGATGAAATTAATATACCTGTTTCAAAAATTCAAGTGGTTATCAGACATAATGATAAATGTTTGACGCTGCAGAAATCATCATCTAAGACATACGGAAATCTGACGAGGAACACTGGTTTCAATTTAAGGTCAATCAATTTGGAAACAAGCGAGATAAAATTGAATTTCTATAAGTGTCAACTTTGAAATGAATACTCAGTATATGCCTTCATTCGAGCAGAACATCTGTGACTGTTTTCCAGGTTCGGATCGATAAAAGCAGGTACATTTCTGTAATTTTTTTCATATCTTATGACATTCAACGAAGAATATCTCGAAAACGGTACGTTTTATGAGAAATGGTGAAGAATAATTTAATTTCCTAAAAAGACAGAGTATTTCAAAAATGACCCAAGATACCTAACCATCATCTGCTTTTATTATGCTATTTTCTCATAGTTTTATGAATTCGCGAGTCAATAACGAAGAAACCAGTAAAAGTAGGGAAAAACTGTTAATTGGAGATTATGTGCCATAGTTATAGAAAACTTCATACCAACATTCATTCAATTCTGAATAAACATGTCAAAGTTACAAAAGAAAAACTGATTTTTTTTTCAAATTTCAACAGCCTATATCTTTTTTCTTGTGCTGAATCTGGAAAAATGGTAAATGAAAAAAGTGTTTTATTTGATGAGAGGAATCTATGGTAAAATTTAATGTACAACTTAAAAACTCACCCTGTATATATGTATTTCGGGGGTCCACCGAAACCAGTAGCTTTGAAAGGGGTCCACGTGAAAACAAAGTTTGGGAACCACTGGTCTAGAGCAAGGGTTTTCAACCTTTTGGTTTTAACCTTTGAATAAGGTTCTTTATTCAAAGGTTTTAACGGCACACTTTTCGTTCATCAAAATTTCACGGCACACCAGCTAAAAATAGCCAAGTGCGAGTCGGACTGGCGCGTTAAAGGTTCCGTACAGTACACTCCAGGTACACTCATAATATGTATAACATAACGGAGCAAAGTTTTTTTTCTTAGGTGAATGGTCGACAAACACACTCGAAGCTCTTCTTCGACAGATAGAAGACGTTCGCGTTTCTTAGTTTTCATATTCGTCAACGCTGAAAATCCTTGTTCGCAGAGGTATGAAGTGGATATAAGGGTCACTTTCTGCAGCAAAAAAATTTTTTTTTAAGAGAAAAATAACATTTCGGGGGGGGGGGTTTGAACCCCCAAAACCCCCCCCCCTGACTACGCCCTTGCTTCAAACTTCCAACGTACTGCAGCACTGTAGGATAGTCATTACATCCTCAACCATACCTTTTCTAAACTTTCGCTCCTGGTCAGTGGCCGATTTTGATGGTAACTTTTTCAACACGCAGTTTCTTTCAAGAAATTCATTGTTACTATAGTCTCGACTCCAGGAAAATCTTAGTTCTGTAGATATGAATTTTTAAAATTTGACATTTAAGCTGGAAGTTAAGTACGTTATAAAAACCATATAATTTAGTTATTGTAAACACATGAATTGAAGAACTATATAATTCGTATTTATTTATATTGGTTTCATTGAAAATTCAAATTGTAACTACATTTCAATATAAAATATCCCATCTGATGTTATTCATTTCTTATTTCTGTTGAATAAAGAATCGTAGCCTTTCCGCATCACACCAGCTGAATGTTGTGTTGCCTGACAACCAGCTGTAGGTGCAAACACGCATAAAGGCTGGTTTATGCTGGCTGGTAACTTTAACTTAAACCCTTAACTTAAAAATTGAAACATAGATTTCTAGGAACATTGTTTATACTGAGACTAAAGAATCCGTTTACTTATTAATAATGAAAATAATTAATAAGTTAACGGATTCTTTAGTCTGATTATAAGCCATAACACTAAAAATCTATGTCAATATAATATTATATATATATATATATATATATATATATATATATATATATACAGTGAAACCTCTATAGACGGACACTCCTCAAGAACGGACACTCCCCTCAAACGGACAATTTCCCTGGAACCAAGAAATTCGAGACAATTTTCCTGTTAAACGAATTCCCAGGAGCGGACACCTCTATCGAACGGACACGGACACTACAATATCCATAGCGAGGCCTAAAAACCTCCCAGCAGCGGACACGGAATTCTGAGGACCGGCCAAAAATCAATATGTTCATAGAAGATCTCGTGATATTATTTCTCGCGGAACCGCTCAAAAATGAATTCCGGGGAATCCCCTTCATTTCGTCTTTAATCGTGACAATACGTTCCTAGTTTTCAGTACACAGTGGCCGCTAGTAGTGAATCGTTAAGGGTATCATGGCGCCTAGAAAAAGATTTCTGACAATAAAGGAGAAGATGGAGCTAATAAATATGGCAGAAAAAGATAATTTATCGGTGCGTAAGTTAGCAGAAAGGTAAGTCATATTTTCTGAGTTATAACATATTCAATCGTTCAATCCGGAAAGTTATATGTTGATTAGTTGAGTAAGTTTATTTTTAATCGTTTCAGATTCGACATAGGAAAAACTCAGGCGGCAGCAATACTGAATCAGAAAGGGGCAATTCGTAATATGTGGCATTCTGGTGATAGTCTGCAGCAGAAACTGTGCAGATTGAAAAACATCCCTGAAAAAATTGACAGGGAATGTCTAGATTGGTTTGCGCGAGTGAGAAATCAGAACATCCCCGTATCAGGACCATTGATTAAAGCCAAAGCAAAAGAAATTGCCAGTAGGCTAAGTTATGAACAATTTAGTGCTTCCAATGGTTGGCTTCAAAAATGGAGGACAAGACATAACATATGTTTCAAAGCTATATCAGGCGAGTCTGCAGATGTTGATGTTAAAAGTGTTGATGAATTTTTACAAAAGTTGCCATCTCTTCTTCTGGGATACAGACCAGATGATATTTTCAACGCAGATGAGAGTGGTTTATACTTTCGAGCACTACCAAATAAAACAATGGCACTCAAAAAAGAGAAATGCATTGGCGGGAAAATGTCGAAAGAGCGGCTCACTATTCTATTCTGTGCTAGCATGACTGGAGAAAAAGAAAAATTATTAGTAATCGGAAAAGCCGCCTGTCCACGCGCACTCAAAAATGTTTCACTACAAGATCTGCCAGCTACTTGGAAATCAAATTCCAAAGCATGGATGACTGGTGACATAATGAAGGAATGGCTGATAGATATGGATAGAAGAATGAGGTTTCAGAAGAGAAAAATACTGTTGTTTCTGGATAACGCTGGTTCACATCCCAAGTACTTGAATCTAACAAATATAAAGCTATGTTTCTTACCACCAAACTGTACTTCAGTGTGCCAACCTTTAGATCAAGGCATAATCAAAAATGTTAAATTTTTGTATCGAAACTTGATTCTGAAACATGTTTTATCAAAAATGGATAGTGCTTCATCTGCTTCAGAATTATCGAAATCGATACATGTTCTGGAAGCACTGTACTTCGTTAAAACAGCTTGGGACGAAGTTTCCAAGACAACTATCCAAAACTGCTTCACTAAAGCAGGATTTAATAAAAATAAGCCCTCTTCAAATATCTCTGAGGAAGCATATGACGAAGAGGACTACATTCCCTTGTCAGAATTAGCCACTTTTTTAAAAAACTGTAACGCAGTGAGCCACACAATAAATGATACCGAATTCATTAATTTGGACGTGGGAGTAACTACAGAAGAACATTCTGATTTTGGACATGAAGATGAAGAAGAACAGGAGAGTGACGTAGAAGATAACATTATTTCCCAAAGCACCAAAATCAATTCAAATAGTGAAGTGCTGAAAATTATTGGTGAATTGAAAACATTTGTCTACGATGATTTTGTGGCTTTTCGACACGTGAAAAATCTGGAGTCTCACTTTCAAATGCGACTATTAAAAGACAGAGAGAAAAATATGATCCAATCCAAAATAAGTGATTTTTTCTAAGCATTTTGTTTATTATTAGCGGTTGTAATCTTCATATTATACAATTTATTTTTCTTTAATAAGTTTATTCATAATATATTTTTTTTTCATTTCTGCTTGTATTTATTTTGAACCTCCCCAAAAGCGGACACCCCCCACGAGCGGACAAAAATGCTGGAACCAACGGTGTCCGCTCTTGGGAGGTTTCACTGTATATATATATATAGGATTAAGTTAAAGTTACCAGCCAGCATAAACCAACGGCTAGCCGCATATTGAGGGCAGCCCAGCATAGCCTAGCCTAGTAGAAGGCCAGACAGAGTATTCTTTTACAACGTTGCGTAGGCCTCTGCTCGGCTACGTCCAATATGCGGCGTACCCAAAATTTGTTGAAAATTTCAATGTATGGATTCATTAATAAACTCAAAATTGAATATACGAAATATTTTTCTATACCCAATTCGCTGCTGGTAACCTGGATGGGTGAACTCATGCAAATTAATTAATTTAACATGTATAGGCGGATGAACAATCGTGCAAGAGTTTCTTGCTTTTCTCGAAATGTTTGTGTATATTCTCCCGTGTGGAATGCAAAACATCTATTTGTCTGCAATATAGCAAAAATCTGTGGGAAAGCTCTGTGGACAGGAGCTTTGGCGCTCTTGTTCAAACTTTGACATATCATATTTCCGAAAGTAGTTGGGAATGAGATCAATGGATTCTTGTGATAGAAGTAAATCATAAAAGAAATTAAATTCAAACATCATAAAAGAATTTAAATTCAACAAGAGTGCCAAAAATCATTAATCCAAAACCAACAGAACAATTCTTCCCAATAGCGAACTTATCGTAGATATTCATTCCTCAAATCTACTATGAAAATTATATTATATCAATTGAAATTCAGCAAATATTCCAGTTTTGTTTTTACTGTAGATTCTGAACCCAATTGGATCAACTTGCCAAATTATATATTTTCATCATCATCATCATATGGATAATCCAAGAGCTATCTATGATAGGTTATTCCATTGGTCATTTTGCGTTCAATCGTAGTTTCACGTCAAAAAAGAAATGAAAAATTTCTTACTCCCTTAAATGAACGAGCGCGCTAAAGCTCCTTTTTTTAAAATTGTTTATACAAAACAACACTCTCTCTCTCTCTCTTTCTATTCCCCCTCCCCAGGAGCGTTGAACGTTTAACAGTGTTTTCATAGCCCCTCCATGGTAGCGTTAAACGTTTAAAGCAACCTTGTTGGAAGTCGCATTAGAAGTTTCACTTCAAACATTTTTTTTTCGTTACTCCGAAACAATACGGATGACTTTGCCCAATAACGAACTTAACCGAGTTATATATCTCCCAAACCTACTCTGAAATTTTCAACTTTCTAGCTCATTAAACGTTCGAGAATTATCGGACAGAGTCGATTTTGACCATGGATTCTTGATCAGTGAGTCGAACCAAATCGTTTAAGACCATATATTAATCCAAAAATTCGAAAATTACAGACATTTATAGGCAAATTGATACGGACTTGGAGCTAGTCCAAGGAACAAGAGCGCCAAAAATTTGCAGTCAGTGTACTAAAAAGCTTAGTCAGAATTCCCGATTTCTTTTCAATGAGATTTGGAACATCGTCAGTATTTAGAATTATAAATAAGAGTTCAAATTCTCAATTTTTCTATACTACAGAATCTACGTAACATAACGAAGAAAAACTTCTATTTCACTCTTGTCCAATGAACCAAGAGAAAAATCCTGATGTTAATTAATTTCCCCAGAGTTTTTTTTATCATATTTATTGAGTTGTTTAGAAGATGATATGTTCATTTATGTATTACATCATATTCCATTATATGTCTGTTATAATTTTTTCAGCGAAACAGGAACCAATTCGTCATTTAGAACAGAAAAAATATTTCAAAAGCCCCGCGAGTGTCACGGACTTCGCGCCACGTTCGGAGTTTTAAAATTTCTGGCCGCGCCAGTTGTGAGTTGTGTTAGTATCGGCTCATACGCTACTCCCTGGTTTCATTTCGAATACCGAAGTCGAATTTAAGCGAGTAACCGGAGCAGAGCGGTTAATATCGAAATTCCTTGCAGCCACATGTGGTTAATTCCAATTGAGCAATTTGCAAAATTGTTTTCTCTTTTTAACAAAATACAAGTTGACTCCTTAGTCGAATTTAAGCGAGTAGCCGGAGCAGAGCGGTTAAGACCAGTCTCTTGCTAAACATAATCGATCGGTTATGTTTAGCAAGAGCAAGAGTCTTAACCGCTATGCTCCGGTTACTCGCTTAAATTCGACTCTACACGGAAAGAAATCTATTATCAAACCAAGAATCAAGATATTCTTGGAATATTCGAGTTGTTTCGAGTATATATTGGATTGGAACAAGTATAAAGGGAAAATTTGTATACTTGGAATGAATTTATTTTACTTCAAAAACTTATACTTTATTGAAGAATGAACTTCTCTATCCGAGTAAATGATCAATTCATTTCAAACCATTCAGTTCAATCAATTCGAGAGTTCTTCTATATTTCAGGTAACTATATGATATCTTAAATTCGAAAATATAATACTCTTAGTTCGAGAATTGCAGCATCCTTATTCCATATTATATATCCAAGGAGTTGGTTTTCTTGAAATAATAACTTCTACTAAAACATAACATGAAGTTATGAATTGAATTTTGGAATTATCACTTTTATGTATGAGGTATTTTTTAATTCATTATTTTATTTATCCAGCATATTCAGCCAAAACAGATTAAATCGACCATGAAATATTGCCAGCAAAACGTTCTGAATGAATACGATAAGTTATTAGTTAATTATATAGCCGATTTAATTCGAATTCCAATCTGAAACAAAAGTTAAAATAGACTTTCTTCTCAGATTTCAATACGAAAATTATCGGCAAATGTTCAATGTCGGTCAAAGTACATACATTGTATGGATTTCAATATAAAGTTAGAACTCAAGAGCTAATTATAAAAATGTAATTAAAACAAATATTTGATTTCTAATGTCAAAATTTTTTCGTGATAACTTTCCTTTTACGTTTTGTAGAGATATTATCTTTAAAAATAAGTCTATGAGAAATCTCTTAATTTTCCATAAAATGAGTGCAAGAGTCTTAGTGAAATACATATACAGGGCATCCCAAGTTCGAGTGTTTATTAGACGTTTCTGGAGAACTGGACCTATTTGAAATCTGAAAAGTGGGACTATGATATTGTACGACATGCCCTACCGACCTAAAATATTATTAAAGCCTGAACACTTCCCGTTATACAGGGTATGAAAATAAATTTCTCGAAAACTTTTTTTTTCTGATTTTTTCGGTTCTGATATGACCGATTGTTCAATTCTGAATATCTTTCTATTCGAATTGTTTCTAAAATATCGAAAAAAAACTGAAAATTAATGTACATATGCATTGTTACTATATTATGTTCCTTATTCCTCTGCTCAATATCTTACGTTTTAGAAGAAGAAGAATGTGGATATATTATGCATCATATGAAATTCAAAAAACTCGTCACAGGGTGTTTCACATATTGTGGCAGAAATGGTGATGAGAATTTGCCATAACTTTTGGATTCAACAATGAAGAATACCGATAGTTCCATGAAGAGATAATGCCTTCAAAATCATTATTTTGAAAGTTATTCGAGATTTTGTACTTCACGTTATGCGTAGAGTCAATTTCATTCAATGCACATTGATTCCTATGAATGCATCGCTCTAACAATAATCTGTGACCATAGAAAAACTAATATTCTAGTAATTTATGATTGACAGGTGTATCTAATCTTATAATTTGAAACTTTTGCAGGATGTAGTTTAATGTTAATTAATTTTTGACACAGTATTTGGAACACCCTGTGACGAGTTTTTCAAAATTCACTATTCACACATTTTTCTACTTCGAAGACGTGAAAACGTTTTATGCTCAAGATATTGAGTGTAGGAATAACGAAGATAATACCGACAACGCAGTTCCAAATTTTTTTTTCAATTTTATTTCGATATTTCAAAAACTAATTCGACGAATGCAATGATTCGAATGGAAAGATATTCTAAAATGAATATCATATCAGAGAAGACTCGAACTGGGTCCCCAGTTCGTATATATATCTTTTTCCAAATCGATTTATAATACAATATTATGCCCCAGTGAAGTAAAACTATTAGAGAGAAAAAATCATCACACGAAGTGACTCAACAAAGATCATCAAATCTGTTACATTCTGGAAAATATTCCTGTTATTTAGGAATTCCGTAATATTGAAAGAGAGAGGAAAGTTGTTGAACAATTCGTTGATTATCAAAATTTGAGTGAAACCATTAGTTATCTTAATGAAATTTTCATTCACTTGATTCAAGTGTAATATTTAGCAATATACTAACTCGCCAATTCTTCTTCCAGTAGTTAGCCAATGAAAACTCCCTAATCCACCTGCAATCATTTTTATCGTATTCCAAGTATATGAATTTCTGCATCCACTAGATTCAAGTAAATTATTCAGCAATATACTGAAAAGCGCCCTCTACGAGATCTATGCGGTTCGCGAAAGGGCATATCACTCTTGACTTGATTCGAGTTGTTCGTAACCCGTCTTTTAAGGAGTTAATTTGCTTAGTGTTTCAGAAAAGGTTTTAATATTGTTTGGTTAAATATGTAAAACTTAATGAGAGAATGGGGATGCTCGGACAGTGTTATAAGGATATTTCAAGGTAAGTCCAGTATTTATTAAAATTTATATTGTGATTCAGAAGAAAAAGGTGAATTCTGGTATAATCTTATATGTTTCAAACCACAAATCTATTTTCTCTTGAGTCTTCAAATAATACTCTTAGTAGTCTTGGTGCTCATCTTTTAAATTTCCGACATGATTCGTTACCAAAAATACTTATCCTGTTTCATTGAGAATACCACTTTTTCAGAACACGATTTTTGGCGCTCTTGTTCCTCGGAACAGAGTGCTTATCAATTTGCCCAAATGTCTGTAATTTTCGAAGTTTTGGCTGAAAATAGTTTTAAACGATTTGGTTCGTCTCACTGATCAATAATCCGTGGTCGAAATCGATTCTGTCCGGCCGGCTGGCCATTAACACGATAACTCTTGAACGAAAGGAGCAAGAGGATTGAAATTTGCAGGGTAGGTTTGGATCATAAATATCTCTGACCACTTCGTCATAGGGTAAAATCCACCGAGCGATTTCGGAGTTATAGCCGTTTTTAGTGAAAAGATTTTTTATGAATATTTCCGAAACTGATATGTCGATCTGTCTGAAATTTAACATCGAACTGTAGAATAATAACGGTTATATGCATGCGAAGTTTTGTATCGATCAGGTTGCCGTAAAGTGTAAAAAAAAAATTTTTAAGTTTCAAAATTTTGTTTCTACAATAACTCTCAAAACAGAATGAGCTAGGCAGTTGAAATTTTCAGAGTAGGTTTAGGAGATAAATATATCGGTTGAGCTCGTTTTTAGGCAAAACTGGCCCGATGGTTTTGGAGTAACGAAAAAAATTTTTTTTTTTACATTACAAATTTCAAATTCGTTTTTTTTTTAAGATGCAATTTCACCATGAAAATTCATTGATCTTATTTTCAACTCTAATAAGCTAATACTTTCGGAGATATGATTTTTCGAAATTTCAATAATGAATTGTACTTCTATGTTTTTCACAGAATGCTGTACTTAATTATTCTATCTATGAATTATTATATGATCTGTGTTCTTACATGTCATCATATTTTCCTAAGAGAAGGTCTGTTTGATTTTAATTCCTCTCATGATGCAGTTCTATCGAAAAAATCCATTTATGTATATCATTCCCAGAGACCAATAATTTCGGAGATATGAATTGTCAAAGTTTTAACAAGAGCGCCAACGCTCCTGTCTACAGGGGTTTCCCACATTTGTTTTAACCTTCATCAATTTTCTTCGATGCTTTTGAGATATACAGGGTACGGCTTTCAACTTGAGACTGTAAATTATCTCAGAAACTTTGTACTTTAACTAAAATGTTTCAAGTGAAAGTTGTTAGGTATAAAGGAAAAAAAATTGAAATTTTTTTTAAACTTGACTGCAAGGTTATTTCAAGATCAACTTGATTTTTTTAAATAGAAAGGCATATTCTTAAGAGCAGATTCTCATTATTCATATAGAAGGAGTAACTTTTGTTTGAAACTAATTTCATCGGATTTCAAATTCACATGAGAAATGCCTGCAGGGATATAGATGCGATGTAATGAGTCATTTATTAAAAATGTGGGAAACCCCTGTGGACAGCAGCTTTGGCGCTCTTATTCAAACTTTGACAAATTATATCTCCGAAAGTAATGATATCAATGGAATCTTATGATACAGCTGTATCATAAAATAAAATAAATGAAATAAGAATCCATTGATATCATTCCCAAAGCTCCTGTTCAAAGGGCTTTCCCACTTTTTCAATTTGGCTTCTGTGTGTCAATTCTCAAGAATTTTCGTAATTGAATTCAAAACATAGGTCTATGACTCATCTCATGTTTGATTTATATACATCAGGAAATTATAATTAAGGTATTCTGTGAAATCATATAGAATTGAGAATAATTATTGAAATTTTGAAAAAACATATTTCCGAAAGTATTAGTTTGTTAAAGTTTGGAATGACATCACTGGATTTTTATCAATAACGAACTTAACCCAGATGTGTATCTCCTAAACCTACTCTGAAAATTTCAACTGTCTGGCTCATTCCGTTCGAGAGTTATCGTGTTAACGGACGGCTTGCCGGACAGAATCGATCTTGTTACCATGGATTCTTGATCAGTGAGTCCAACCAAATCGTTTAAGACCATTTTCAGCCAAAAATTCGAAAATTACAGACATTTGGGCAAATTGATAAGCACTCTGTTCTGAGGAACAAGAGCGCCAAAAATTGATAAATGTATCGAAGTCCATCCATCATTTTGAAAATTTACTGATATGATATGAAATTATTAAAAACATAATTATTATCAAAATTATTTTAAATTTTTTCCAACTGTTTAAATAAAATTTAGTTCAATATTTTGAAATCCGATGAAAAAAGGTTGACCAGATCCACAACCTCAAGAGGAAACAAGGAGAAATTCGGCCCACCATGGAAGAATCACAACCAAAAAGTCATTTCATGGAGAACTTATTGGAATTTTGTAAATATTGTTTTTTTCATCATTAATATTTTATGCAGGACCGGAACCGGAAGCGGCCGTCCAACAAACCAGCAAAACCTTCTTCACCCCGTGACGCAACTTCTGGGAAGGGAGGAGTTATACGTTCAGATCCAGGAGTTCCCAACACAACCAAATGCTAACAGAACAGGGACATTCCCACTCTGGCCACTCTGCTGAATGGCATATTTCCATCATACATACAGTATGGTGCAATTGAAAGGAATAAATTCGTTATTTCGTAAACCGGCGACTTTAAGGAAAAATCCCGAAACCCGTCGATTTTTATTCTTAAACAGACTATTCGTAAGGAAACCATTTTATTTTTGACGTCATATTAAATAATAATAATAAAATTTTATTAATTTTTTAAACAAATACAAAAATCAATTTTTGTACATTATTGATATGGCTGAATAGGTATTTAAAAGACCTTTCAAATAATGTATTACAACACCCACCTTTCCATCTGAAAATTTTAGCGATGACGTCATCACGCTCACATAGATGACGTCAAAAATAAAAAGGTATCCTTACGGATAGCCCGCTTAAAAATAAAAATCGACGGGTTTCAGGATTTTTCCTTAAAGTCGTCGGTTTACGAAATAACGAATTTATTCCTTTCATTTGCACCATACTGTATATTGAACCCTTTCTTCGTTCTAGTTACTCTAGTTAGTCTTGACATATTCGGGATCGCGAATTCATATACGAATCGTCCGTCACATTTTCCATCCTTTGTAGATAGTAAATAAATGTCAGTAGCTCACTACTAAAACATAATTCGCCTGACTCATTCTTTGGTCGTATTAGAAAAATTTGTTATTTGTGGCTCTTCTGATGTTACTTTTTATGTTGATAGTTCAGAATATTAACGAATCTTTATGTGATCAAATATGTGATAATATACCTATTCTTTTATAGGATTATGATTTTTGTGCATGGAATGGAATGTTAATTTTCTTTACTTTTTTTCCCAGCTCAATTATAATAATTGTATTATTATTATTATTAATTATTGATTAATATTATTGTGATTCTTTGTACCTAGTCAGGTTGTTTTATTTATTGAATAACTCAGTAGCATTTTTTTTATATTTGTTCTCATTGATTTGTCTTTTTTATATTTTTGTTTTGTTCATTTTTCTTTTAGAAGTATAATAAATGTGTTTTCGAATAATGTAAACCTCGTTTCATAAATATAATCCTTATTCTAAAATCATAGCAATGGGCAGTCTTCAAATAATTCAAAAGATTGAACTGACTCTCATAGTAAAACCTCAAACTTAATTCTAACGAATATCTCTATGTCCTCAGAACAAGCATAAAATAGATTTTCAATTGATACTATAAATTACTTATTTCAACATACATTCATTCTTCGGTAAGAGAATAATTAGTCTTCGAATTAAGTATAAGATTGATTTTTACAGAGTAGAGTAAAAACTAATATGAAGAAATCCAATTTTTCCTCTTGAGAACATACTAAATTCAAACTGAATATTCAGAATTCTCATTGGTTCAGAGTGAGAATATAAATGGATTGAATGAAACTGGTATTTATTTCTAGCAAGTGGACCGAAAACTAAATCTGAACTTATAATTTACTTCACAAAAATTGTTTTCTAAAGACGAGTATTAAATAAGATTCGATTTGAAAATATGATATGCTCATTTCAACATTTTCGTAATGTTGGATTAAGTAAATTTATTACGTTCATTCAAGTTTTTGGTATCTTTCCTTCAAACGAAGAATCCACTGATATTAAGATGTAAAATAATTCATTTTGAAACAATGTTTCACTTGTACGAAATATTCTAAATACTCATTTCAACAATTTTACTATATTTTCACGGAATATTTAAATATTCTTGAATCAATAAAACGTAATTTATTAAATTCAAGTATATGATCTACTCAGACGAAACAATTAGTTTATTTGAATTCTGAGAATAAAGTATATTTGAATCAACTACATCATATTCTTGCTCATATATGACTCTATCGTTTACTTCAATCGAATATTATTCACTTAGTTCGAGAATAGATTTCTTTCCGTGTAGTTACGTCTCGCACATTTTAGAATGTGTTTAAATTATTATTTCCAAAGATTCAGTTAGCGCACCTTTGAAATGGAATGTTTTTATTTTTATATATACTAGTACAACCGTAGACTGAACAGGACATCTCCATTGTTAGATATACCGCCGTATTCATGAAGCATTCAATCACCGTTAAGCCGGAACTGAGGTCCTCAGTAAAGGATAAATTTGAATCGCAACCACAGTTAAGTGAAAATTAAAGTGAAAGAGGCCTGTTTCACCACCGTTAAATACGTTAACTGAGTTCGCGATTCAAATTTATCCTTAACTGAGGACCTCAGTTAGGACTTAACGGAGATTGAATGCTTTATGAATACGGCGGATTATCTATTTATCTGTACAAAAGTTTGAATAAGACAAAAACAATTCAATTAAAATGGAAAAAACGAATAAAAGATCAAAATTTGTTAAGGCTTTAAAATTCAATGTTTTGCCCTATATCAGCTGATTTCGATCATTGCATCTCACTCATGTGTTCGAGGCAATACCTCTCCCTCTAGGCTTAATATCATTAGTAGTGTTCACAGACTACATATATATGTAGTCTATGGTAGTGTTCTTTCTTGGTAGTGCCATAGATGCATAGAATACATGATAAATGTTATTCTATGCATCTTGGTAGTTCTGTGCACAGAACACTAATATATAAGAAGTGAAAGCTTAGTACTAATCCGAGGCAACAAAGATGGCGTCAAAGCCGCCATCATTTTGGGTTGCGGGATAATTCAAACGGCGGGAATTTTGAATATATGCATGTCCTTAAGATACCTTATACCATACAATTGCATTTTCTGGGGCATTGTATTTATTCACCTTCAATGTAAATTCAGACCTCTGTTTCATAAAATCTGATCAACTCAGTATATCCATGAATAATTGTAAGAAAATTACATTGATGATACATAAACTGAATAGTTGAATTAGATGTGAAAAAAGAAAAGCACTGACGTGAAGTCAGTACTCTTTGGGGCGCGTGTTCACGGTAGATAATTTGAATTGAATGATGAATACTTCAAGCTCAGTGGATAGAGCGAGCCGAAGATCTACCCAAAGGATAGTGGACACCATTCACTGTCGGTTCAAAAATTAACAGTGCTGTATCTAAGCTGCCATCAGGACAGAGTAACAAAGTTGGAAAAGAACACAACTGCCTCTCCATAGTCGCACAAGCTCCTAGAAGATTTGGGAGGGTCAGTATAATCCTAATCATGTTTAGCGCACCAAAGCAGATTTACTTTTTACACTTTTTCTTTCATTGTTAAGTCAATCTGCTTTTGCGCGCGTGCTATAAACATGATTAGGATTGCCATGAATATTCTTTTAAAACCTCACAATATCGGCTCAGCACTCCCAACATGACCCATACAACCCAAAAACAGCCTCTTTTCGTCTGCGCATGTGCAATCTACTTGCGGCTGCAAGTCCTCCCAAAATCACACACCTTACAAAAAACTCGAATTCTCCAATAACATTAGTGGTTCGGGAGATATTGCATCTTGAATCCACGCATGCGCAGACCCTCACCAGTGGATTCTATGGAGGAATAGCATCCGCCACCCCAAAACCCCAATCCTCTCTGACGAAAACTTCAGCAGTTAAATCACTGATGGTCTGCTCATGCGCATAATGAAAAATGCCTGTAAGGGGTAACATCAATTTCAAAATTAGCCCCAGGGCCACGGTATGGACACTTTAACTCGGAAACAACGCTACATCCCCTAAACTGACTTGTCCTTGCACTGAATTGCTATGAATATTCTTTTAATACCTCACAATATCGACTCAGCGCTCCCAACATAACCCATCCAACCCAAAAACAGTCACTTCTCTTCTGCGCATGAGCAATCTACTCGCGGCTAAAACTCCTCTCAAAATGACACACCTTACAAAAAACTCCGATTCTCCAACACTAGTGGTTCGGGAGATATCGCATCTTTAATCCACGCATGCGCAGACTCTCATCAGGGATCTGGATTCTATGGAGGAATAGCATCCGCCACCCCAAAACCTCAATCCTCTCTGACGAAAACTACAGCAGTTAAATCACTTCTCATCTGCGCATGCGCACAACGAAAATGCCCGGAAAGGGCAGCATGAACCTCAAAAAAATAGGTTTCGGCATTTTAAGCAAAGTATTCCGCAAAATAGTAGTAATTTTTTGATTTTTTTCATGTCACGTGATCTTCACGAAATTTTGTAAAAGTGTTTGCATTGGTCTTTTGCATCTAACTACTGAGTTTCAATTTAATCAGATCAGTATTTTTCGAGTTATCTTGAAAACAAAATTTTAAAATTTTTGAAATTTTTTTTTGCCACTTTAGGGCCGTCCGATCAAAACAAAACTTCGCAGGCATATAAAGGTCATGATTCTACAATTTGATGCCAAATTTCAGAAAGATCGAGTGATTGGTTCCGGAAATATTCATTAAAATCTTTTTGACTAAAAACGGCCTTAACTCCGAAACCGCTCGGTGGATTTCGCCCGTTAACGAACTTGTCCGAGATATTTACGCTACAAAACTACCCTGCAAATTTCAACGCTCTAAGTCGTTCCGTTCGAGAGTTATCGTGCTAACGGCCGGCCGGACCGGACGGACAGAATTGAATTTGACCTCGAATTCTTCATCAGGAAGTCGAACCTAATCGTTTGAGACCATTTTCGAAAAAAAAATTCGAAAAATACAGACATTGTGATGAAATGATAGCACGCTGTTCCTTGCAGAACACGCGCGCAAAAAGCAGTATCAGAATTCATAAAAAGCAAAACATTAGAATATATGTGTTAACAATTCTATATTAGGAATGGTATAATCCATCTCGGTCATATCATCTCCATCATCAATGATATCAGGGAAACAAGTGAAATCTTCAGCTAAGATGTTGTCATTAGTTATTGCAAATTTTTGAATAAAATACTCAAAATTACCTATATCTTGATAGAAATGGTTTGCACATTATTATTTTAAAATAGTTATTTAAAACAATAACTTTTAGAGCTGTATGTTGAACTGATAGAGCAATTGCTCTATTTTAAACTCGCTTACAAGCAGCTGAACGGGAAGTATCCACTGGAAATCGAAAATATTTCTTCTGAAACCTATAGAAACATCGGAATGATTATGCATTCTCTCATAGGGAAGACCTGCCAGAATAGGCGACAATCCTAGAGCATGGAGATACAACTGTATGTTTTGACATTTTATATGTAAAATAGAAGGAATAGGAAAAAACAATGAGCAATATTGGTTGTACTGTACTCACCCAATTACACGGAACAACAGAAATATGATAGCTTCTCCTTATCTAGTGGATTCTCATGGCACCTGAAAATCATTTTTCTAATTGAAAATAAATTTATCACTAATTAAAAAGAACTATTTAAAAAAAAAGCACTGACGTGAAGTCAGTACTCTTTGGCGCGCGTGTTCACGGTGGCTAATTTGAATTGAATGATGAGTACTTCAAGCTCAGTGGATAGAGCAAGCCGAAGATCTACCCAAAGGATAGTGGACACCATTCACTGTCAGTTCAAAAATTAACAGTGCTGTATCTAAGCTACCATCAGGATAGAGTTACAAAGTTGGAAAAGAACACAACTGACTCTCCTTAGTCGCATAAGCTCCTAGAAGATTTGGGAGGGTCAGTATAATCCTAATCATGTTTATAGCACGCGCGCCAAAGCAGATTGACTTTTTACACTTTTTCTTTCATTGTCAAGTCACTCTGCTTTTGCGCGCTTGCTATAAACATGATTAGGAGTATACTGACCCTCCCAAATCTAGGAGTTTGTGCGACTAAGGAGAGTCGGTTGTGTTCTTTTCCAACTTTGTAACTCTATCCTGATGGTAGCTTAGATACAGCACTGTTAATTTTTGAACTGACAGTGAAAACGGTTTTCGACATATTTGAGTACTAGTTCTGTTGAAAAAGAATTAGTATGATTTGAAAGGGGATATAAGAAGCAATTAGAGGAAAATAACGAATTCAATATTTTTTTGTTGCAACTAAGCTCGAAATTACATTAGAAAATGTATTCATAAATTATGTTGCACCATTCCATAGGCTAGCACGTGCCGTCTTTCTGATGTTTTCAGTTGTTATTTTCCGCCTGAAATTTACTCACGCTGTCTTTTGATACACATCCACTATTTTAAATGCGGACATTCAAAAGGTTGCTTGTTAAAAATCTGCTGAAACGAAACTAGTTAAGCAATCTAACGAAATCTTTTAGAGAATGAAGAAGGAATTTGGCAAGTTTTTGAAATAATTTTGGCATACAAAATTGTGATATTCGGTAATTGCAGACAAATTGATATTAGAAATTGATTTTTATTTATTCATATATCACACTTCAAATCATACTAATTCTCTTTCAACCTCTTATACAGCATAGTTTTGCTTTTTTCGTACATATCATAATCTTTTCTGATGAAAATAAACCAAAATTATCACCAAATTTGGTCAACGTAGAAAAAATTGACGAAATATGTACTATAAGTTCAGAAATCTTTTAAAAATCACCCGAACTCCAAAAACCGTTGATTTTCAGTTATTAATAAATATGGATTAAACAACAGCTAATGAGTCATACTCCAAGTTTCACGTCTTATTTGGAATCAACCTATGTAATCTAATTAATAATCATTGAATTGAATTCTCATGATTTCTCAGTCATAACAAAGATAGATCACAAAAACTCGTACGACAATTATGTATACCTACTTATAACTCCTGGCCAAACGACCAGGATAATTCACGAACATTCAAGTTTCGGCCCGGCTGAAAGTTTCGGCCATTTTGGGCCGAAACCGAAACTAAGGCCGAAACTAGATTTCTTGGCCGAAACTGGCCGAAACCGAAACCGAAACCGAACTTTCGGTCGGTCACTAATTTTAATATAGATCTACCGAATATAGTTATTAATAAATTCGCCTCAGGGCTACCATACAGACATTTCAACTCGGAAACAAAGCTATTTCCGTGCAATGAATTGACATGAATATTCTTTTAAAACCTCACAATATCGGCTCATTACTCCCAACATAACCCAAACAACCCAAAACCATTCACTTCTCGTCTGCGCATGCGCAATATACTCGTGGCTGCAAGTCCTCCCAAAATTACACACCTCACAAAAAACTCCAATTCTCCAACACTAGTGGTTCAGGAGATATCGCTTCTTGAATCCACGCATGCGCAGACCCTCACCAGGGGATTCTAAAGAGGAATAGCATCCGCCACCCCAAAATCCCAATCCTCTCTGACGAAAGCACCAGCAGTTAAATCACTGATGGTCTGCTCATGCGCATAACGAAAAATGCCCGTAAGGGGTAACATCAATTTCGAAATTAGCCCCAGGGCCACGGTACGGACACTTTAACTCGGAAACAACGCTACATCCCCCAAACTGACTTGTCCTTGCACTGAATTGCCATGAATATTCTTTTGAAACCTCACAATATCGGCTCAGCACTCCCAACATAACCCATACAACCCAAAAACAGTCACTTCTCTTCTGCTCATGCGCAATCTACTTGCGGCTAAAAGTCCTCTCGAAATCACACACCTTACAAAAAACTCCGATTCTCCAACACTAGTGGTTCAGGAGATATCACATCTTTAATCCACGCATGTGCAGACCCTCAACAGGGGATTTTATGGAGGAATAGCATCCGCCACCCCAAAACCCCAATCCTCTCTGACGAAAACACCACCAGTTAAATCCCTGATGGTCTGCTCATGCGCATAACGAAAAATGCCTGTATGGGGTAAAATCAATTTCAAAATTAGCCCCAGGGCCACGGTACGAACACTTTAACTCGGAAACAACGCTACATCCCCCAAACTGACTTGTCCTTGAACTGAATTGCTATGAATATTCTTTTAAAACCTCACAATATCGACTCAGCACTCCCAACATAACCCTACCAATTAAAAAACAGTCACTTCTCTTCTGCGCATGCGCAATCTACTCGCGGCTAAAAGTCCTCTCAAAATAACACACCTTACAAAAAACTCCGATTCTCCAACACTAGTGGTTCGGGAGATATCGCATCTTTAATCTACGCATGCGCAGACCCTCATCAGGGATCTGGATTCTATGGAGGAATAGCATCCGCCACCCCGAAACCCCAATCCTCTCTGACGAAAATTACAGCAGTTAAATGACTTCTCATCTGCGCATGCGCACAACGAAAAATGCCCGGAAAAGGCAGCATGAACCTCAAAAAATAGGTTTCGGCATTTTAAGCAAAGAATTCCGCAAAATAGTAGTAATTTTTTGATTTTTTCATGTCACGTGATCTTCACGAAATTTTGCAAAAGTGTTTGCATTGGTCTTTTGCATCTAACTACTGAGTTTCACTTTCATCAGACCAGTATTTTTCGAGTTATCGTGTAAACAAAGTTTTAAAATTTTTGAAATTTTTTTTTTGCCACTTTAGGGCCGTCCGGTCATAACAAAACTTCGCAGGCATATAAAGGTCATGATTCTTCAATTTGATGCCAAATTTCAGAAAGATCGAGTCATCGGTTCCGGAAATATTCATAAAAAAGTTTTGACTAAAAATGGCCTTAACTCCGAAACCGCTCGGTGGATTTCGCCCGTTGACGAAGTTGTCCGAGATATTTACGCTACAAAACTATCCTGCAAATTTCAACGCTCTAAGTCGTTCCGTTCGAGAGTTATCGTGCTAACGGCCGGCCGGACCGGACGGACAGAATTGAATTTGACCTCGAATTCTTCATCAGGGAGTCGAACCCAATCGTTTGAGACCATTTTCGAAAAAAAATTCGAAAAATACAGACATTAATGTCTGTATGCGTGCTATCATTTCGTCACAATTGTGACGAAATGATAGCACGCTGTTCCTTGCGGAACACGCGCGCAAAAAATGGCAGCGCATAACAGAAGAATTAAATGAATAGAATATGCAACTTATATCAACAAACCCACCTTTAGATTTTCAATAATTCCAGATATCTTCCTCGAAATCTCTCAAAAATATTCTATTTACAAAATGGCTGAACCGGGTATCTTCGGTTTATGCCGAAGCCGCCATCTTAGGTTGCGAAGGACCACAGAAGGCGAAGTTACACCCTCTGGTTCTGTGGTGCCAGTGCCCAGTGCTCTATTGGTTATGTTTACCAAAAATGCCGGTAAATGTAAAATATAATGATAAAATGATAAATGTCTGTGCTGGGAATCAGTCTCTATACTTAGATTACTTAGTTATCTGTGGAATCAGTGAAGAAGTGCTGTATCGTAAAAAAATCATGAATATGGAATAGAAGTAATTTTCAACAAAGAAAGCATTGAAAATGAAGTTTTGTTGTAGATTCAGGCTGTTCAAGGTTCAAGACACATCTTTAGTTCAAGCTCTTTAAGCCACATGTTCTTATAACAAACACTGATTTGGATCAAACAAATCAAGACCTAAACCCTAAGATATCTGCCTCTTAAAAGTTGAAAGTATGAAATGCCTTGGAATCCGCTCCCTGCAAGGCAATTAATGTGTTTTGATTTACCTTCTCTACATTCCAGTACTGATTAAATATGTTATTGCAGTCAATGCAATGCAATAACTGAAAAGGAAGGAAATGTAATATTCGAAAAGGAACAAGTATCCATAATAGAACAAAGAACATTCTAATTCTTGAAGGACAAATATAGAAAATGAGTTTCACATTGTGAAATTGGAAACCAATTCATATTTTTTTTGTTGAGAAAGAAGAAAATGCTAATCTTTGGCACAGAAAATTGGGCTACCTGAGTATCAATAATATTAGAAGATCGTGCTTCATATAATAGAGATGAATATTAGTGAATCAGACTGGTCATGTACATAAATCGAACATGTCAAGTAAAGAACAGAAAAACAAATATGTATAGAAAATACATTTCACATTGTGAACATGGACACCAATTCAGAATTATTTTTGCTGAGAAAGAAGATAATGCTGAGAATTGGGTTACCTGAGTATCAATAATATTAGAAGCTGGTGCATTATAAAATAGCGATGAGTATTAGTGAAGCAGAACGATCAAGTAAATAAGTTGAGCACGTCTGTAAACCAAACAAACATGATTTGCGTTCGACAAAATCGGATCCATAGTAATGGGGCCACTTGAAATGATTTATAAGGATTTGTGTGGTCCAATGGATTCATTTACTTGGGACAATAAAAGGTACTAACATATATTATTTGAATTTCAGATAATAATTTCCAAAATGACATGATTACAAATTAAATAATTTTTCATCCGATTAACAGCAAATATTAATTTTGCAGATACATATCAATCAGCAAACTATTACTTTTCCTGCTTTGACAGCAAAGTAAGGACTTTCCTGTCTAGGTAGCAAAATGATTATTCTCAATGGGTATAAAATATTGCGATTTCTCAAACGATTGAGTTCGACTCCCTGATGAGGAATTCGAGGTCAAATTCGATTTGGTCCGGCCGTTGCCACGATAACGATGAGATTTTCCGGGTCTGAATACGACGGGAAGTTCGTTACTGGTCATAATCGGCCCATCAGTTTCCGACTAATAATTTTGTTTTCAATCAATACAGCTCCCACGATAACTTGGAAAGAGATAGCGACTTACAATTTTCAGGGTAGGTTGAGCATCCGAATGCAACATTTAAGTTTGTTATAGGACATCATCAGCCAAACAGTTCTGGAGTTATACCTATCTGAAATTTTGTTTTTGTTTCCTCCTTAACTAAAAAATATAAAACCGACTCAATTCAAAAATAGTAAATCGGTGTAAAATGCTGACGCGCAAATTTTCACGAAATGTTGTGAGGATCGTATTACTAGAAATTTTGAAAAAATCATTGAAAATCTCTGAAAATAATTATATATCTCAGAAAGTATTCGTCTGTTATCGCGTAAATTTTGCTTCAAAACTTCGAAATTTGATCACGATCGGATACACAGAGTGTCCCAATAGTGCCGCAGCGGGCGATATAAGCGTAACGGTAAAAGTTTGGCAAAATTTTTTGATGCAAACTTGAATTACTCCAAGAATAGCCCAACCTAAAAATATTTTCGAATATATCGGGTGTCCCACAAAAGAGGAATAGAGGGTGACTTTGATTTTTCAAATTGGACACACTATATTAAGTAGTGTATTTCAATTCTCTGGAACTTCCTGCATACTCTTGTATACTTTTCACATATTTTTGATCAACAGATTTCGAAATATCTGTCATTTTGAGAAGAAAATGATACTTGTAGAGGCTATGTTTTCTAATTATATTTCACGAACCCTTGCACGTACCAATTACAGCGTTATATGGATTGAAAGACAAGACTTCAAAGTATCATAGCCAGCTATAATAAAAGCATCTCCAGCAAATGAACTGTCCACGACAGGACTATCAAATGACGAATTTCAAATCGATTTATCTTAATTTTTTCAAATGCAATGCATATATTTTTTTTGCGCGTATGTCCTGGGGAACATCGCGTTATCATTTTGCCCAAATGTCTGTAACTTTCGAATTTTTTTACGAAAATGGTCTCAAACGATTCGTTTCGACTCCCCAATGAAGAATTCGAGGTAAAATTTGATTCTGTCCGGCCGTCCGTCCGGCCGTTGCCACGATAACTTGAGAACGGAAAGAGCTAGCGACTTGAAATTTTCAGGGTAGGTGGCGCATCTCAATACGACGGACAAGTTCGTTAATGGGCATAATCGGCCCAATGGTTTCCGAGTAATAATTTTGTTTTCAACCAATATAGATCCGATCGAATTGAAACTTGGTGAATAGTTGTAGAATATAAACCTAAGCACGTGTGAAATTTTGTGAGAATCGTATCGCTAGAAAATTATTAAAAAATTATTATAAAATATTTTTGTGTTCACAATAACCTGAGATAGCGGCTTGAAGATTTCAGGTTAGGTTGTGCATCTGAATGCGACATTTGAGTTTGTTTATAAGCATAATTGGCCAAACGGTTTTAGAGTTATAGCGATCTGAACTTTGGTTGTTTTTTGTTCCTCCTCGAAAAATACAAAACCGATTGAATTCAAACATGGTTATTAGTTGAAGAATGCCAACGCGAAAATTCTCGCAAAATTTCGTGAGGATAGTATTTGTAGAAAATTTTTAAAAAATCATTGAAAATTGAAAAAAAAATTCTATATATCAGTAACTATTCGTCTGAAATTGCTGAAGTTTTGCAAGAGCCTTTAGAACCCAACTATGCTGCCAAGTTTCAAGTTTTAACACGATCGGTTGAATATTCTTGAAGATTCGAGCAGCCTTGTGTGAGTTCAGTAGATGGGTGACAGTTGCCTCGATAAATTTCGAACGAAAGGAGATAGGGAGTTGCAATTTTCAGGGAAGGTCCGGTACCCGAATGGAAGAGTTAAGTTCGTTTTTGGGCGTAATCGGTCTAACGGTTTCCGAGTAATAACCACCTGGAATATTATTTCCTTGATAACTCAAAAAATAAAGATTCGATCGAATTGAAGCATGGTAACTAGTAAGTAGTAGAAAGTCAACATAAAGACGTGTTTAAAATTTTGTAAGAACCGTAACCCTAGAAAATTTGAAAAAAATGACGAAAAAAAAATTTTTAAGAACCGTAACCTTAGAAAATTTCAAAAAAATCACGAAAGAAAAAATTGGTTCAAGCACTGACGTGAAGTCAGAAGCTTTTGCGCGTATGCTCTATTGTCCATTCTTCTGTATTGGACACCCTTAATCGAATTTACCATGGTTAATTATGTTGTCCATTCTCCTGTATTGGACACTTAATTCGAATTTACCATGGTAAATTCGAATTAAGAGTGTCCAAAACAGCAGAACGGAATATAGAATTCACCATGGTAAATTCGATTAAGAGTGTCCAATACAGGAGAATGGACAACAGAACATACGCGTAAAAGCTCCTGACTTCACGTCAGTGCTTGTTTCATTTTCATTCGATTGTTTTCGTCTTATTTAAAGTTTTATACAAATTAATATATTATCCGCCGTATTCAAAAAATTACGAAAAATTATTATGTATCTCACGATAACTTGAGAACAGAAAGAGATAGCGATTTTTGCGCGCGTGTTCCGCAAGGAACAGCGTGCTATCATTTCGTCACAATGTCTGTATTTTTCGAATTTTTTTTTCGAAAATGGTCTCAAACGATTGGGTTCGACTCCCTGATGAAGAATTCGAGGTCAAATTCAATTCTGTCCGTCCGGTCCGGCCGGCCGTTAGCACGATAACTCTCGAACGGAACGACTTAGAGCGTTGAAATTTGCAGGGTAGTTTTGTAGCGTAAATATCTCGGACAAGTTCGTTAACGGACGAAATCCACCGAGCGGTTTCGGAGTTAAGGCCGTTTTTAGTCAAAACGTTTTTTATGAATATTTCCGGAACCGATCACTCGATCTTTCTGAAATTTGGCGGCATCAAATTGTAGAATCATGACCTTTATATGCCCGCGAAGTTTTGTTATGACCGGACGGCCCTAGAGTGGCAAAAAAAAATTTCAAAAATTTTAAAATTTTGTTTTCATGATAACTCGAAAAATACTGATCTGATTAAATTGAAACTCAGTAGTTAGATGCAAAAGACCAATGCAAACACTTTTGCAAAATTTCGTGAAGATGACGTGACATGAAAAAAATCAAAAAATTACTACTATTTTGCGGAATACTTTGCTTAAAATGCCGAAACCTTTTTTTTGAGGTTCATGCTTCCTTTTCCGGGCATTTTTCGTTGTGCGCATGCGCAGATGAGAAGTCATTTAACTGCTGTAGTTTTCGTCAGAGAGGATTGGGGTTTTGGGGTGGCGGATGCTATTCCTCCATAGAATCCAGATCCCTGATGAGGGTCTGCGCATGCGTAGATTAAAGATGCGATATCTCCCGAACCACTAGTGTTGGAGAATCGGAGTTTTTTGTAAGGTGTGTCATTTTGAGAGGACTTTTAGCCGCGAGTAGATTGCGCATGCGCAGAAGAGAAGTGACTGTTTTTTAATTGGATGGGTTATGTTGGGAGTGCTGAGTCGATATTGTGAGGTTTTAAAAGAATATTCATAGCAATTCAGTTCAAGGACAAGTCAGTTTGGGGGATGTAGCGCTGTTTCCGAGTTAAAGTGTTCGTACCGTGGCCCTGGGGCTAATTTTGAAATTGATGTTACCCCTTACAGGCATTTTTCGTTATGCGCATGAGCAGACCATCAGTGATTTAACTGGTGGTGTTTTCGTCAGATAGGATTGGGGTTTTGGGTTGGCGGATGCTATTCCTCCATAGAATCCCCTATTGAGGGTCTGCGCATGCGTGGATTAAAGATGTGCTATCTCCTGAACCACTAGTGTTGGAGAATCGGAGTTTTTTGTAAGGTGTGTGATTTTGAGAGGATTTTTAGCCGCAAGTAGATTGCGCATGCGCAGAAGAGAAGTGACTGTTTTCGGGTTGTATGGGTTATGTTGGGAGTGCTGAGCTGATATTGTGAGGTTTCAAAAGAATATTCATGGTAATTCAGTGCAAGGACAAGTCAGTTTGGGGGATGTAGCGTTGTTTCCGAGTTAACGTGTCCGTACCGTGGCCCTGGGGCTAACTTCGAAATTGATGTACCCCTTACGGGCATTTTTCGTTATGCGCATGAGCAGACCATCATTGATTTAACTGCTGGTGCTTTCGTCAGAGAGGATTGGGATTTTGGGGTGGCGGATGCTATTCCTCTATAGAATCCCCTGGTGAGGGTCTGCGCATGCGTGGATTCAAGAAGCGATATCTCCTGAACCACTAGTGTTGGAGAATTGGAGTTTTTTGTGAGGTGTGTAATTTTGGGAGGACTTGCAGCCACGAGTATATTGCACATGCGCAGACGAGAAGTGAATGGTTTTGGGTTGTTTGGGTTATGTTGGGAGTAATGAGCCGATATTGTGAGGTTTTAAAAGAATATTCATGTCAATTCAGTGCACGGACAGAAGTCAGTTTGGGGAAATAGCGTTGTTTCCGAGTTGAAATGTCTGTATAGTAGCCCTGAGGCAAATTTATAAATAACTATATTCGGTAGATCTATATTAAAATACGTTCGGATTTGGAGAAGAGGCAATTGCTTTCCTAACGGAGGTCCCGCAACCGCAATTTTTTTTGATCTACAGTAAAGCTAACAGCCAAACTGTATTGATAGCTATATTTGTTAAAGGAACTTGAAAAAAAAAGCACTGACGTGAAGTCAGTACTCTTTGGCGCGCGTGTTCACGGTGGCTAATTTGAATTGAATGATGAGTACTTCAAGCTCAGTGGATACAGCGAGCCGAAGATCTACCCAAAGGATAGTGGACACCATTCACTGTCGGTTCAAAAATTAACAGGGCTGTATCTAAGCTGCCATCAGGATAGAGTAACAAAGTTGGAAAAGAACACAACTGACTCTCCTTAGTCGCACAAGCTCCTAGAAGATTTGGGAGGGTCAGTATAATCCTAATCATGTTTATAGCACGCGCGCAAAAGCAGAGTGACTTAACAATGAAAGAAAAAGTGTAAAAAGTCAATCTGCTTTGGCGCGCGAGCTATAAACATGATTAGGATTATACTGACCCTCCCAAATCTTCTAGGAGCTTGTGCGACTAAGGAGAGTCAGTTGTGTTCTTTTCCAACTTTGTTACTCTATCCTGATGGCAGCTTAGATACAGCACTGTTAATTTTTGAACCGACAGTGAATGGTGTCCACTATCCTTTGGGTAGATCTTCGGCTCGCTGTATCCACTGAGCTTGAATTACTCATCATTCAATTCAAATTAGCCACCGTGAACACGCGCGCCAAAGAGTACTGACTTCACGGCAGTGCTTTTTCTTTAATTTTCAGGGTTTGTTGCGGAGCCGAATGCGACATTCGAGTTTGTTCATAGACATAATCGACCCAACGGTTTTGGAGTTATACAAATCTGAAATTTGGTTGTTACTTCCTCAATAACTCTAAAAATACTTGAAGTAACGTCAGTGCTTGAACCATTTTTTGGTACTCTAGTTCCTCGGAACTGAGTGCTTATCTATTTGCCCAAATGTCTGTAATTTTCGAATTTTTATATGAAAATGGTCTTAAACGATTTGGTTCGACTCACTGATCAAGAATCCGTGGTCGAAATTCATTCTGTCCGGCCGGTCCGGCCGGCCGTAGGCACGATAACTCTCGAACGGAATGAGCTAGACAGTTGAAATTTTCAGAGTAGGTTTGGGAGATAAATATCTCGGCTAAGTTCGTTATTGGGCAAAATCGGACAGATGGTTTCGGAGTAAAAAAAAAAATTTTTTTTTTACAAAACAAATTCCAAATTGATTTTTTTTCAATAAGCAGTTTTACCATAAGAATCCAATGATATCATTTTTAACTCTAACAAGCTAATGCTTTTGGAGATATGATTTTTCAAAATTTCAATAATAAATCGTATTTCACAGAATGATGTAATTATTCTATGTATGAATTGTCATAATGTCAACTTATTTTCCTGAGACATTACATTATCTAATCAATCGAAGAATTAGGAGAATAAAGTGTATTCCGAAATGTGAGCGAAGTGAGAAAAATCTCAGTTGTTTGCTCCGAAATTAGTTTTTCTCAGAAAAGTCTTACATTTCGGAACGGAACATGAAGTAAGAGAATGCTCAGTTCTCTCCATTTATGACGGGACTGACTGAAGGGAATATTATAACTTCAAAAATATTGGGGTTGAAATACTCGTATTTTTGCGATGCAACGGGGACCTCACCCAAAAATGTTTGAAGATATTACGTAAATATTGAAAGCATAATTCTGTAGTTCGAGAGAGAGAAAATTTGGTGAACGTAGATCAGGAAATTTTTGATCGATTACGAGGTAATTTTTCATTATTACTTTTCTTTCATACATGTTTTATGGAATATCTACTATTTGTAGGTACTTCAAACCAGTTTTGGGCAATTGTCATACGAAACTTGTTGGCGCTCTAGTTCCTCGGAACTGAGTGCTTATCAATTTACCCAAATGTCTGTAATATTCGGATTTTTGGATGAAAATGGTCTTAAATGATTTGGTTCGACTCACTGATCAAGAATCCGAGGTCGAAATCAATTCTGTCCGGCCGGCCAGCAGGCCGTAGGCACGATAACTCTCGAACGTAAAGAGTTAGAGGATTGAAATTTGCAAGGTGGGTTTGGAGCGTAAATATCTCGGACGAGCTCGTTAATGGACGAAATCCATCGAGCGGGTTCGGCGTTACGATCACTCGATCTATCTGAAATTTAGCATCAAATTGTAGAATCATGACCTTTAGCGCATGTGAAGTTTTGTATTGACCAGATTACCGCAAAGTGTAAAAAAAAAATTTCGAAAATTTAAAAAAAGTTTTTCCACAATAACTCTCGAACGGAATGAGCTAGGTAGTTGAAATTTTCAGAGTAGTTTAGGGAGATGAATATCTCGGTTAAGTTCGTTATTGGGCAAAATTGGCCAGATTTAATTTGATTTCTTCCATGGTGCAGTTCTCATTCTCATGATTGCTCATTTAATCTTGATAAATAAACTATTATTTGAATTGAATTTCCTTGAGGATGCAGTTGTATCATATGAATACATTGATATAATTCCCAACTCTGAGAAACCAATAATTTCGGAGATATAATTTGTCTGTTTGAACTAGAGCGCCAGAAACCTCCTGTCCACAGGGCTTGAACCCATTTTTTTAATGTGTAATCGTGAAATACAGGAAATATTCCTTTGGGAGTTCTGTATTTCCGCAGGATGATAACCACGAATTTCCTGAAAAATTGGTTCAAGCCCTGTGGACAGGAGCTTTGGTGCTCTAGTTCAAATTTTGACAAATCATATCTTCGAAAGTATTGGCAAGAGTTGGGAATTATATCAATGGATTCTTATGATAAAACTTCATCATAGCAGAATGTAAATTCAAACATCATAAAAGAATTCAAATTCAACAAGAGTGCCAAAAATGATTAATCCAAAACCAATAGACCAATTCTACCCAACAACGAACTCATCCGAGATATTCGATCACAATTCTATGATGAACGATATATTTTTTCCTCAAATCCACTCTGAAAATTATATTGTATCAATTGAAACTTTAGCCAATATTTCAGTTTTGTTTTTACTGGAGATATTCTGAACTCAATTTTATTAACTTACCATTACCATTACCATCATTAACCATCATCATTCCCATGGATTAACCATGGGCATTCAATATCAAAACTTGACATATTATGTCTCAGGAAAATAAGTCGACATGTATCAACACAGATTATATTATAATAATTCATTCATAATTATCGCATTCTGTGAAAACACAGAAGTACGATTTATTATTGAAATTTTGAAAAATCATATCTCCGAAAGTATTAGCTTGTTAGAGTTAAAAATGACATCAATGGAATCATATGCTGAAACTGCATCTTGAGAAAAACTTATTTTTAAATTTGTAATGTAAAAAAAATGTTTCTGTTACTCCGAAACCATCTGACCGATTTTGCCCAATAATGAACTTAGCCGAGATATTTATGTCCCAAACCTGTTCTGAAAATTTCAACTGTCTAGCTCATTCTGTTCGAGAGTTATCGTGTCAACGGCCGGCCGGACAGAATCGATTTCGACCACGTATTCTTGATCAGTGAGTTGAACCAAATCGTTTAAGACCATTTTCAGCCAAAAATTCGAAAACAGACATTTGGGCAAATGGATAAGCAATCTGTTCCGAGGAACAAGAGCGCCAAAAATTGATCAATTTCATACTCATTCAAGTTATAGATGAAATAATCTACACATAATTAACCAGTTCTCTGATCTCATCTCATGTCGACATGTCTCGCCGTCTTCTAAAGTCTAGATCTTCAGCATGTTGCCATGTATATTGTTTTTGCGCGTATGTTCTGGGGAACATACGCGTTATAGTTTTGCCCAAATGTGAAATTTAATTCTGTGGTGCCGTCCGGCCGTCCGGCCGTCCGGCCGTTGCCACGATAACTTGAGAACGAAAAGAGCCAGCGACTTGAAATTTTCAGGGTGGGTTGCGCATCCCAATACGACGGACAAGTTCGTTAATGGGTATAATCGGCCCAATGGTTTCCGAGTAATAATTTTGATTTCAACCAAAATAAATCCGATCGAATTTAAACTTGGTGAATAGTTGTAGAATATAGACCTAAGCACGTTCGTGAAATTTTGTGAGAATCGTATTGCTAGAAAATTATTAAAAAATTATTAAAAAATATTTTTGTTGTCACGATAACCTGAGAACGGAAGGAGATAGCGGCTTGAAAATTTCAGGTTAGGTTGTGCATCTGAATGCGACATTTGAGTTTGTTTATGAGCATAATCGTCCACACGGTTTTAGAGTTATAGCCATCTAAAATTTTCTGAAATTTGGTAGTTTTTTGTTCCTCATTAACTCGAAGAATACAAAACCGATTGAATTCAAACATTGCTATTAGTTGAAGAATGCCAACGCGAAAATTCTCGCAGAATTTCGTGAGGATGGTATAACTAGAAAATTTAAAAAAAAATAGTTGAAAATTATTGAAAACAAATCTATATATCATAAACTATTCGTCCGGCATGGCTGAAATTTTGGAACAGCCTTCAGAACCTAACTCTACTGCAGAATTCCAAGTTTGAACATGATCGGATCTATATTGTTGGAGAACCGGGCAGCCTTTTGTGAGTTTGGTTGCGTAGTGGTAGCCAAGTGTAGCGTGTAGCGGATGGGAATCGTCGTATGATAATATGTAGTCTATGGTCGTATTTTTGCGAGAAGCTTCAAAAATAAATATATGAATGTCATGATGACATATTTTCGCTCGTATATTATGGGATAATCGTCTTATTTCATCACAAATCTATGGGAGATGATAGCCCTACATTAGTGGTCAGACCTGGTTTTGAAAGAGATCCTCCTTAGGAGGAGGCAACTAAATATTGAAGGGATTTCTATGAACAAGAGTGAATATCTTTGAGAAATAGAGAAGGCGATTCTTCTTCAAGAGATCCATGTGCCTTCAGAGGAGTATATTTGCGAGAGGGGACTTTTGAAAGGTTATGTATTATTTTTAATATGATATCGCTGAAATTTTGCTGAAGGCTTCTGATCTTGTAAGGTGAGAGGCTCATTTGTGGATATTAAATCCTGTGATGGGTAGAGAGGAATTTTAGGCCATGTAGGCCACTAAGGCCCACTTGCACGAATGCGGGTTATCTAATTAAATCCGGATTAACGCTAAACCTAGGGTTAAATTGATAATAGGTCTTGCACCTTCAAGAGTTAGAGCCTAACCCTGGGTTAAAACTATAAAAATTTAACCCGGCAAAATAGCAGGGTTAAATGGCTAAGTCCGGGTTAGTCATGTAAAAATTGACATTTCTAATTTAAATAGTTTCGATTTGTGATGAATTTCTGGTAAATAATAAATATTAGCAGTGATCGGTAAATTGCTTGTGTGGTATTTTTGAGAATGATTCATGATTAATGGATATACTACAAACTACATTCTGATCTACGCATGCGCCCCGTTTTAACCTCAACATCAAAGATTAAAGAGAATAATCTTTGCTCAACATCGAATCTGAAATCTGAAACGTAAACAAAATATTCTCAATCCACGAAGTACTAACGAGTATTCCTTCCGTTGAAAATAATCGAGATTACCTTGTATTTGAAGATTGGAGGAATCTAGAAATATTGTTTACGTATGTGAAAGAAATTCCAAATTATGGAGAACTGTGGAAAAGTTGTTCAGAAAGAAGATATCTGGTATATGTCCTTCAGGATTTCTGGCTAAAAATCAGCAGTAAGTAATAGAAGTGAATTGAATGAATTACTTTACTCAGAGAAATCCAAGTCTTAATATTTCCTTTCAGGTTGGAATGAATTAAGGTCCAGTTGACGCAGAGCAAAAAAGTAATGCTTTTCGACAAATAGAATGCATGAGTTACTCTTGGAGTTACTGCAGATAGAATTCTTAAAAACAAGGTATATGGAACTTAGTCGATTGAATATTTGTGAAGCTTAAGTATATCTCATGAGAAAATTTAATATTGATAAGAGGCAACCAAGATGACATGAACACTAAAATTTTTAAAGTTCAAAAGTGGAATAGCCAAGAAGAAAATCTAGTGTTTCTATTCAAACAAATCTGTTTTCCTGATATCATGGGTCTCTTACGATCCATCATCAGGGTGTTTGGATGCCAGCGTGTACCTATATAATAGGCATTTTTAACGAAACATTTTAATTTTTCTAATTGCAGAATATTTTAAAAAATAGGAGTAGAAGGCGATGCAATATAACATGTGTGTAGGTATATATTATGTATATTGTTTTCCCGTGGAACTTCAGGTATATGTTTCTTAAATGCTTGTTGCTTAGCATGCTTAACAATGAATACCTCTGAAGAACAGATTTTACTAATATTATAATAGAATGGCTTGATAACTTTGAAAATGATGTATCCTAGTGTTGCGGAGGAAAATCCAAGTATATTTTACAACGAGAAGTAGTATATAAGGAAACGGAGAAAGTCAGTTATCATATTTTAATAATAATCTATATACAAGTATTTATCCTCCCTGCAGTGTTTCACGAATCCTCCATGATTATGTGGGCAGCAGTGGTCCAAACTCGAAAAAATGTATTGCATGCTGCTTGATGTAGTATTGAATTTTCAAAATGAATGTTATTCTTGATCTCTCTTGAAGTAAATAATCGAATATGTTAATAGAGTTTTATTCGAAATTATTTCCTTTGTTTGTATTACGGCTTCAGTGAGGTATACAAATTTTTTGTTCACTGAGGGCTGATATATTTTACGACCTGTAAACTGTCAAGTAGCCTTACCGAAAGGAAAGTAATCTGTAAATG
This sequence comes from Halyzia sedecimguttata, assembly GCA_937662695.2. Taxonomy (NCBI): domain Eukaryota; kingdom Metazoa; phylum Arthropoda; class Insecta; order Coleoptera; family Coccinellidae; genus Halyzia; species Halyzia sedecimguttata. Next base: position 18,385,592 of record OW569415.2, read on the forward strand.
TTCACTTTAAAGGGGATCAGTAAATTCAACGAGCACATAGTTGACGAATACTTTACGGAGAGGTTGAATAAATCGGCCCTTAGTAGATAGTATAAAACAATTTATAGATTGGTATCTAAATAAATGAATCTTATTTTCACAATAACTCTTTTCCCCTAACCCATGAAAACAAATTTTCACAGACAATTTACATGAATCATTAGCTTCAAACGTTCATTATCTTGAAATACAAATGAATAAGTGGAAATTTAATTTTAATATTTCAATATTGAATGGAATATTTAGAGTTTATCTATAATTTCAGATATCTCATCTCATCAACGAGTGACAAAAGTATTGAAATTGATTATGCATTAAACGATGTGTTCAAATGTCAAATTATTACCATATTCCATATCGACAGACATTCTTGTAATGATTATGAAGAATTAAAAAGGTTTGATGGCTAATATAAAAATTTGTTCAAGCACTGACGTGAAGTCAGGAGCTTTTGCGCGTATGTTCTATTGTCCATTCTTCTGTATTGGACACCCTTAATCGAGTTTACCATGGTAGGGTGTCCAATACAGAAGAATGGACAATAGAACATTGGTTCAAGCACTGACGTGAATCAGGAGCTTTTGCTCTTCTTAATCGAATTTACCATGATGAATTCTATTGTCCGTTCTCCTGATTGGACCCTTTTAATCGAAAAAAAAAATTGGTTCAAGCACTGACGTGAAGTCAGGAGCTTTTGCGCGTATGTTCTATTGTCCATACTCCTGTAATGAACACTCTTCTTAATCGAATTTACCATGATGAATTCTATTGTCTATTCTCCTGTATTGGACACTCTTCTCAATCGAATTCACCATGATGAATTCTATTGTCCATTCTCCTGTATTGGAGACTCTTCTTAATCGAATTTACCAAGATGAATTCTATTGTCCAGAATGGACAATAGATTTCATCTTGGTAAATTCGATTAAGAAGAGTCTCCAATACAGGAGAATAGACAATAAAAATCATCATGGTGAATTCGATTGAGAAGAGTGTCCAATACAGGAGAATAGACAATAGAATTCATCATGGTAAATTCGATTAAGAAGAGTGTTCATTACAGGAGTATGGACAATAGAACATACGCGCAAAAGCTCCTGACTTCACGTCAGTGCTTGAACCAATTTTTCAAATAAACTTCTGATTTCATTTGATTTCATCTGATTACCATTTGAAGTTGAAATTTTTTTCTGAAAATTTGAACGGCACAAGTCTCAGCACAAATGTAGCACAACTATACATATAAAAGAATTTTTTAAGAGGAAAAACAAAATTGCTATTCTTTTCCAAAATCTTCAATGGCACAAGTAGCACAATTTTGTGAATATGTTTTCATAAAGAAAAAGTGGGAAAGCCCTGTGGACAGGAGCTTTGGCGCTCCTGTTCAAACTTTGACAAATCATACCTCCGAAAGTATTGGTTTCCCAGAGTTGAGAATTATATCAATGGATTCTAATGATAGAGCTGCATCATGAAATAAATTAAATTAAAATATTGGTTCAAGCACTGTGGACAGGAGCTTTCTGGCGCTCTTCTTCAAACAGACAAATTATATCTCCGAAAGTATTGGTTTCTCACAGTTGGGAATTATATCAATGTATTCTTATGATTGAACTGCATCATAAAAGAAATTCAATTCAAATAATAGTTTATTTATCAAGATTAAATGAGCAATCTCAGAATGAGAACTGCACCATGGAAGAAATCAAATGAAAATAGCTGAAATGAATTTGACTCTCTCTTATAGAACAGGATGACATGTACGAGTATGAACACAGATCATATAATAAATCACAGATAGAATAATTATAGCATTCTGTGAAAACATAGAAGTACGATTCATTATAGAAATTTAGAAAAATTATATCTCCGAAAGTATTAATTTGTTGGAGTTGAAAATGATATCAATGGATTTTTATGGTGAAACTGCATCTGAAAAATAAATTGAATTTGAAATTTGTAAGTTAAAAAATTGATTCAAGCCCTGTGGACAGGAGCTTTCTGGCGCTCTTGTTCAAACAGACAAATTATATCTCCGAAAGTATTGATTTCTTAGAGTTGAGAATTATATCAATGTACTCTTATGGTAGAACTGCATCATAAAGAAAATTCAATTCAAATAATAGTTTATTTATCAAGATTAAATGAGCAATCTGAGAATGAGAACTGCACCATGGAAGAAATCAAATTGAAATACCTGGAATGAAATTGACTCTCTCTTATAGAAAGGATGACATAAACGAGTATGAACACAGATCATATAATAAATCATATATAGAATAATTATAGCATTCTGTGACAACATAGTAGTGCGGTTGGCTCAGTGGTAGAGTAATTGACTTGGGAGCGGAAGCCCCAAGTTCAATTCCGAGGCTAGGAAAGAAATTTTCTAGTCACGGTAATCGCCACCATTCGCTGTTGGGTCAAAAATTAACAGTGCTGTGCCTAAGGTGGCGTAAGGACACAGTAACAAAGCCTACACAGAACACAACTGGTTCTCCTAACTCAGGTCAAGCTCTTAGAGCTTATGGGGGGTCTCCTTGTGGAAGACCCAGGAGGATCAGTATAATAATAATAATAATAATAATAATAGATGAACGATTCATTATTGAAATTACGAAAAATCATATCTCCGAAAGTATTAGCTTGTTGGGGTTGAAAAATATATCAATGGATTTTTAGGGTGAAACTGCATTATAAAAAAAAAATTATTTTGAAATTTCCAGGTTAAAAAAAAAAATTTTTTTCATTACTCCGAAACCATCTCGCCTATTTTGGCCAATAGCCAACTTAACCGAAATATTTATCCCCCTAATTTCAACTGCCTAACTCATTCCGTTCGAGAGTTATTGTAGAAACAAAATTTAAAAATTTTCAAAAATTTTTTTTGTCACTTTACGGTAACCCGATCAATACAAAACTTCACATGCCTCTAAAGGTCATGATTCTACAATTTGATGCTAAATTTCAGATAGATCGAGTGATCGGTTTCGGAAATATTCATAAAAAACGGCCATAACTCCGAAACCGCTTGGTGGATTTCGCCCGTTAAGGAACTCGTCCGAGATATTTACGCTCCAAACCTACCCTGTGAATTTCAATACTCTAACTCCTTTCGTTCGAGAGTTATCGTGTTAACGGACGGCCGGCCGGCCGGACAGATCGATTTCGACCACGGATTCTTGATCAGTGAGTCGAACCAAATCGTTTGATACCATTTTCAGCCAAAAATTCGAAAATTACAGACATTTGGGCAAATTGATAAGCACTCTGTTCCGAGGAAATAGAGCGCCAAAAAAATATTTTTTTTGTTACTCTGAAATCATCTGGCCTATTTTGCCCAATAACGAATCTAACCGAGATATTTATCTCCCTAACCTACTCTGGAAATTTCAATTGCCTAACTCATTCCGTTCGAGAGTTATTGTAGAAACAAAATTCAAAAATTAAAAAAAAAAAATTTTGACACTTTACGGTAACCCGATCAATACAAAATTTCACATGCGTATAAAGGTCATGATTTTACAATTCGATGCTAAATTTCAGATAGACCGAGTGATCGGTTTCGGAAATATTAATAAAAAATGTTTTCACTAAAAACGGCCATAACTCCGAAACCGCTTGATGGATTTCGCTCGTTAACGAACTCGTCCGACATAGTTACGCTCCAAACCTACCCTGAAATTTCAATCCTCTACTCCTTTCGTTCGAGAGTTATCGTGTTAACGGACGGACGGACGGCCAGCCGGACAGAATCGATTTCGACCACGGATTCTTGATCAGTGGGTCGAACCAAATCGTTTGAGACCATTTTTAGCCAAAAATTCGAAAATTACAGATATTTGGGCTCTGTTCCGAGGAACAAGAGCGCCAAAAAACGAAATTTCCGTGCTAACTGTTTTTTCAATATGACGATTTCTGGGAAAATGTGAAGGATTTTCGTGAAAATATCAACGCCACAAGTTAGCACAAATGTAGCACAATTTTTGTCACTCATCTTTGAGAAGAAGAAACGGAAAAATTCGAACGGCAAACTCAATACAAATGTAGTACAATCTATTTAAGCCGTACAGTGGGGTCCCGCGATGGCCTTCTAGCACGTAAATTTGCAGTCGTCTTCAAACTGTAGGTGTAGATATAACACGGCGAAACTTACCCCGAAAGTGGCTCTTGAGAGCTGTAGCTGAAGCGGTGGGGTGTCTACGGACATATTGCACCAAATAACTATCCTCCCTTTAGCTAGACACTCGAGGGCGTCCACTACGTGGTACGTTTTCTACTGTATCAAATTCTTGATTCCATATTATACTATTTGAACTTATGTCATGGCAACCGATTACTTAGGGAAAGAGGTGTAAGAACCGGCGGTATCTGAAGGGCATAACCGCTATATTACGACGGGAGGGGAAAGATTTCTACAGAATTAACGCTATCGAGAAAATTTTTCGGAGGGGTCCTTATGCGTTGAAAACAATCGAGAAATCGACGAAATTTTTGCGATTTTTTCCTGAGTCAATCGGAAATTTTGGGAATTCTTTTAAAAATCTAGAGGACGGGTCGGGGTTCGAAGGGGGTGGATATCGAATCTTTGGAGGGAGAGAGGGTAAATCCGAAGACCCTAAGTCGATATCTATCGCAGTTTTCCCGTAACGAACGAAAACGTTTTTTTTATCATTCGCCCGGCGAAAAAGCGAGACCGACTTTACTTCGCGTAAGGCTTCGAAAATACGACCGTTCGGGCTCCGAATTCTTCGTCGAGACGGAGAAGAAGTATCGGTTCGACGAATACCAGCTCAACTTTTACCTACGATAAGTTTAAATATACTAAATCGATACAAGTTCTGGAGGTCTCGACACCGGGAATTTTCCTTGGTAGAAGTCATTCCGAGAAACGTGAAAATTGACATGAGAAATTTTTCGGACCGAAACGGCCGTTCTAGGCCGTTTTCGGACCTGAAAGTTGACGAAAAGCGAAGATATGGGTGAAAAACCGTCCAATCAACCGCCATGTGGCGATTTTATTTCGAAAAGTGCCGACTAATTATTTGAATACCGGAGATCGGTCAAAATCTACGTTGAAGTCGTTGAAGTGGTGCATACGTCAGACCGAGAGAAGGCGGGGCGAATCCCGGAAAGGATTTAGACCCTGTAGGTGGCGCTACAATCGATGTATAGGAACTCGAAAACGCCCGGACCGATTTTGATGAAACTTCGTGATTTTGTTTCGGTGTGTCTCTGATTCACATTAGCATCCTGTAGGGGGCGCCTCGATCGATCTATAGAAGCTGGAAAACGGCTCGACCGATTTCGATGAAACTTTGTGTGCGTACTTGAGTGGTTCTCAGAGTCACAATAGGAACCCGGTAGATGGCGCTGTGTTCAGCTTTTAGAAACTCAAGAACGACCGGATCGATTTCGATGAAACTTTCTGTGTGTCTGAGGAGGTCTCGGATCCACGATATACCCTCCGTAGGTGGCGTTACGATCCGTTCACAGGAACTCGAAAATGGCTATACCGATTTTCATGAAACTTTGTGATCTTGTTTCGGAAGACCTTAGGTTCACGATACGATCCGGTAGGTGGCGCTACATTCGGTTTCTTGGAACTCAAAAACGTCTCGACATATTTCGATAGGACTTTCGACAGGACACGTTAGATGGCGTTGAACTACGGGTTCGATTGATCTACCGATAATATTGATCTACCTTAAGAATGCAGATCCACCGGAAAAATGTAGATCTAGCAGAAAAATGAAGATCTACTGAAAAATGTAGATCTACCGGAAAAATGTAGATCTACTGGAGAAATGTAGATCTACCGGAAAATGTAGATCTACCGGAAAAATGTAGATCTACCAGAAAAATGAAGATCTAATGGAAAAATGTAGATCTACCGGAAAACTGTAGATCTACCGGAAAAATGTAGATCTACTGGAAAAATGTAGATCTACCGGAAAATGTAGATCTACCGGAAAAATGTAGATCTACCGGAAAAATGTGGATCTACCGGAAAAATGTAGATCTACTGGCTAGGTAGATCTGCGGGCCAACTAGTATCTGTATACTATTCGCATAACAGATGATCCAGGAATGCCCAAGATTTCCGATATCTGATGATTAGAGCGCCCAGCATTGTGTAAAGCAGTGATTCTTGCTCGATTATACGCAGGAATTCCAAGACCTGGCATTATTATCCACAATGAAGTCAGAAACTTTAGCGCGTATGTTATATTGTCCAGAGGAGAACAGACAATATAATTCACCATGGTAAATTCGATTAAGAGTGTCCAATACAGGAGAATGGACTATAGAACATACGCGCAAAAGTTTCTGACTTCACGTCAGTGCTTGAACCAAATTTTTTTTTAATAATTTTTTCAAAATTTTCTAGTGATACGATTCTCACAAAATTTCACAAACGTCCTCAGGTTTGTATTCTACAACTCATCAGCATGTTTCAATTCGCTCGGATTTGTATTGGTAGAAAACAAAATTATTACTCGGAAACCATTGTGCCGATTATGCCGATTAATGAACTTGTCCGTTGTATTGGGATGTGCCACCTACCCTGAAAATTTCAAGTCCCTATCCCTTTTCGTTCTCAAAATATCGTGGCAACGGTCGGCCGGCCGGCCTGACAGAATCAATTTTGACCTCGAATGCTTCATCAGGGAGTCGAACCCAATCATTAGAGACCATTTTCGTCGAAAAACTCTAAAATAACTGACATTTGATGAAAATGATAACGCGATGTTCCCCAGGACATACATACGCGCAAAAATGAAAATACAAGAGGAAGAAAACGAACAAATTGAAAATAATACATAACCTCTCAAAAGTTCCCTCTTACAAATATACTCCTCTGTAGCCGCATAGATCTCTTGAAGAAGAATCACCTCCGCTAGTTTTCAAAGATATTCACTCTTGTTCATAGAAATCCCTTCAATATTTGATTTCTAAAAGGAAAATGTTGTAGTTCCTAAGCCGGATCTCTTTCAAAACCAGGTCTGGCTAATCCAAACGATGATTATTCAGAAATTCAGATGTTCGAAGACTGCTACAGGACCCTAATGTAGAGCTATCATCTCCCTTAGATTTGTGATGAAAAAATTGGCCCGAAAATTGATGTTATAATTCAACATGTCATCATTACATTCATGGTTTTGAAGGTTCTCGCAAAATTTCAGCTATTTATTCATTTATTTTTTTATTTATTTATTTATTATAAATACATCCAACAGGCCAAATAAAGCCCAATTACAGGTGTATACAAAAAAGACTATAATAACCAATTACAAATCGCCGATGAGCGGCGGACCAAAGAGAACAGAGAAAAAAAAAAAAAAAAACTAAAAAACTAAAAAAAAAATCACAACAAGAGGCTGCAAAGTACCCAGCACTCAGTTCTGTAGTGCACGACTAACCGATGTTCGAAACCGAGACCTCGGTAGAAAAAATATGTCTGCATTTGCAATATTATTATAACTTCGGCACATTGTTGTCAGCGGGCAGAAGAAGTGATGACAGGAGTTGGGCACATCGATGTGAAACGTTCTGTGCTCTCTTGATGTGATGCGAGGAACATTAAACTGCAGCGATGAAAGCAAGGTCATCGAGTCAACATGATTGTGTATAATCTTATATAGAAACATCAGGTCATTGATTTCTCTAATCTTCCTGAGTGAGGTAAACTTAAACTCACCGAGAAGGGACCCATAACTATAACCCCTGACTGGATAGTAGCCATGTTTCCTAAAGAACATGAATCTGAGGAACTTTTTCTGTACTCTTTCAATTTAATCAACATATTTTTTGTGGCTGGGATTCCATATCACGCTACAGTATGCGAGTTAACTTCTTACGAGAGCCTGATAGATAGACGAAATGGCATCTAAAGAACAAAATTCCTTGCAGTTGCGCACAACAAAGCCGAGGCACCTCATGGCACCAGAGGTTATATGATCCACATGAGCAGAAAACGTAAGCTTCCGATCGAAAACGATCCCCAAATCTCTTGTCTCGGCCACTCTCTCCACACCAGCATCATCCAGCTGATAATCAAAAACAATTGGTGTCAGCTTCCTCGTATATGTCATCGTCTTACATTTCTTCAAATTTAAAAACAGGCCGTTTTCAGTACACCATCTAGATATTCTGTTTAGATCTTCTTGCAAAAGGAAGCAGTCAACTGAACTCTTTATTACTCTGAATATCTTTAGGTCATCAGCATAAAGCAATTTTTGGGAAGAAATGACACCCAAAATGTCATCGATGAACAAGACGAACAGGAGTGGTCCCAAATTCGACCCCTGTGGAACGCCCGAGGAGGCAGCGAACGGAAACGACCTCAGTCCCTCATATTCAACGTAGTGCCCCCTGTCGGAAAGGAATGATTCCAGGAGAGCCACAAGAGGCGCAGACAATCCATACCCCGACAACTTCCTAAGCAAATGTCCATAAGGAGCGCGATCAAAAGCCTTGCTGAAATCTGTATATATCACATCGACTTGATTTCTGGTGTCCAGGGATGTTGAGACATATTGTGTGAATACAGTGAGATTTGATGCTGTACCACGAGACCGCACGAAGCCATGTTGGTATTCGGATATTGTCGCCCTAAAATGGTTGAATATTATGTCCGACAATACTATCTCTATCAGCTTGGAAAATACAGATATTATAGCAATAGGCCTGTAATTAATAATTTCGGAACTCTTGCCGGACTTGAGGATGGGACATATTCGTGAAACTTTCCAGATGTTCGGGAAAGTTCCGGACGTTATCATGAGGTTATACAGTATTCCCAACGGCTGAAGAAATAGACCTATATGGGATTTCACAAGATTGACCGGAATACCATCTGGACCAACCGTAGACGCATTCTTCAGCCTTCCAGAAGCCGATATGATCATATCCTCAGAAATTTCATCAATCCTCAAAAACAATCCTGACCTGGAACACCCCGTATTCGAAGTGTTAACATTCAGCTGAATACCATCGACAAAAACACTCCTGAAATGCATCGCGAACGCATCCACTATATCTTTAGGTTCAGTCAAAGACTTTCCCTCAAAGTGCATACGTCCAGGTATTCTCGATTTATTCTTCTTGGAATTAATGTACTTCCAGAAACTACGGGGATCGTGCAACAAGTTATCTTGGGATTTCTTGACGAATTCCCTATATGAGATGTCAATACCAGATTTGACAGATTTTCTGAAAAATCTGAATCGCTCGCGATAAAACAATAACCCGTGTTTCCTATACATTTTCAGATAGTGCTCCTTCAGCCTGATATTGTGAATCAATTCCTTTGAGAACCATACAGGGTATTTACGTTGGTGATATCTTTTTAAAGGAACACATTTTTTAATCACCTCCCAAACGGCTCCGTTAAACGCGTTAGCAGCATCATTTATATCGTCGATGTCTCCCAGAAGCTGAAACCAGTCCACATCAGCCACAAGCTGACAAAATTTATCGACATCTAAATTCTTAAAATCATACCTTCTCGCTTTTGAAACAAAATTCTTTGAAATGACCGGGCAGCAAGATACACGCACAATAAGTCCAGGATGATGCGGATCAATCGGCATCAATGTATCGTCGCCACGAAAAACTTTACACTCGGCATCCTCATGACAAATTACCAAGTCCAGAAGTCTATCGTTGTGATTTTGCACTCTGTTACATTGTCTCATGTTACTAAAATTCAAAAAATCTTCAAGATGAATAGTACAATTAGAATGAACAGCGCCGTCATAAACACTCTGGAGTTCGGGTAAATTAAAGTCGCCAACAAGAATCACATTTTCAAAGTCATTTATCTCCTCATGAAACTCAAAAAATTCATCATACCGATCCGCGGTGAGTCCAGGGGGAATATAAACCACTGCGACAAGTGCCGGAACCTGATTCGAACCAATAAGTTTCACGCCCAACAGATCAATTTTATCCGAAATATAGTTCAACTCACAAAACTCCGAATTGTATTTACAATCGTCAACTGCCAGCAAAACACCGCCTCCACGAATACCCGTACTGCGATCCTTCCGATAGACCGAATAATTTTCTGGAAAAAGTTCTCTGTCCGATACGCTATCATTCAACCAGGTCTCCCATACCCATACAGCTACTGAACTCACACAAGGCTGCTCGGATCTCCAACAATATGGATCCGATCGTGTTAAAACTTGGAACTTGGCAGTAGAGTTAGGTTCTGACGGCTCGCAAAATATCAACGATGTCGAGCGAATAGTTTCTGATATATATAATTTTTTTCAATTATATTCAATGATTGTTTTGAAATTTTCTAGTGATACGATCTTCACGAAATATCGCGTTTAGCATTCAACTAATAACCATGTTTGAATTAAATCGGTTTTGTATTTTTCGAGGTATTGAGGAAATAACAAGCAAATTTCAAAAACGGCTGCTTTACCGTTTTACCCCTAACGAAGACCCTGTTTATCGCAGAACATGTTGATGAAATGAATGAAAGAATTTGGAGTAATCTACAGGGTTGATTGAAAAAGTGGATGAACGGTGTGTGATTTTAAATTTTGTTTCAAAATATGTCTTGAAAGTTGAGCGACTGGGGAAGGGGGAAGGTATGGGCGACACAGCCAGTAGATACTGCAATGCCATATTATCACATCATGGCAATTCTTTGTGTGCAGCTGTCTCTTGGGGTATTATTTGTTCTGGACACGAGCAGACGGAAATTATTATAACTATTGGAGTTTAGGTCTGGGGTGTCTGGGAGGGTTTTGTGTGTAGGGATGGTTTCCTGCTACATCAGGGGGGTCCGCGTATCTGCGGATGAAAGGCTTCATATCTCCTGAACCAGTGATGTTACAAGATCGTAGTTTTGAGAGGCAAGCAAATTATAGAGAGCACTTTTGGCCATGAGTGGACTACGCATGCGCAGAATTAAGGTGGCTGTTTTTTGTGTTGTATGGGTTAGGATGCAAATGAATTCCGTTTTGCTCTAAAGTCCGTATTTTTGGAATTTTTGGCCGAAAATTATTGGTTTCGACTGATTCATGAATAATCCGGGGTCCAATCCAATTATGTACATCCGACATTTTCTAGTCATTTCATTACCTGAGGTGGCGTAAGGACACAGCTACGAATACTACACATAACACAACTTATTTTCCTAACTCGAACAAGAAACTCCTGAGGGGTCTCCTTGGAAAAGACCCAGAAGGGTCAGTATAATCATAATCATGTTATTAACAAGCGCGGCGAAGCAGATTGACCCCACGAAAAATTAACAAAATTGACAAAAAACTGACTTGATGTCAGTCTGCCTTGGCGCGCTCGCTAACGACATGATTTAGATTATATAACTAAACTGACCGTCCTAGATCTTGTTCAAGGAGACCCCACTGAAGCTCCTAGGAACACGGCCGTATTTACAAGTAGGCTGAAACCTAGAGCGGCAAATTTTCAGTGGCGGAATTTTCAGGAGCAACAAATATGAACCATGAAGGGGCGGGCGGCAAATGAACTTTAGCCTATAGGCGGCATAACCTTAAATCCGGTCCTGCCTAGGAGCTTCTGAGGAGAATTAGTTGGGTTCTGTGTAGGCTTTTTTACTGTGTACCTTAGGTACAGCACTGTCAATATTTTATCCAACAGTGAATGGTAGCCACTACCGATTGAACTCGGGACCTCAAGTTCCGAGTCAAACGCTCTATCCACTTAGATGAAAGCACCGTCGTTCAATTCAAATTGGTCAACGTGAACAAGCGCGCCAAAGTGTACTGACTCTAAGTAGGTGTGTTGTTATATTTCCAGTTTTCAAATGTGCAGAGAGAACTAGAAGTCGATCGCTGTCCTGTGCACCTGTTGTTTGTTGAATAGGTATTCTTCTTTTCAATTCTCATTATCATGAATGCCAATATATTATATCAATCTAATCATATGATATTCAGTACCGGCTGGATAACCGAGTTGATTGCGTCTCTGATTTGTTTATTTACATTTATGTCTGTGTCTGTGTTGATTTTGAGGGTTTAGCGAGACATCGTGTCCTTCTAGGTAAAGTTTTCTTCATATTTTACTTCTTGCAATCTCACTGATATCTGTGTTTTTTATAGCTTGAAAAGGCAACAATAAAGTTGCGAACCGTCTTTTGTTCAAGAACTGGATATTCTATTCCCACAAATCCAATCGGAAGTTAATTCTATTCTGCCGTTAATCAGGTCTAGTAGTTTTGAGCCTGATGAACTGTTGGTGAATATTGACCAGTTGCGGCTCTTGAATATTTATCGTGAATTGGCAGATATACAGGGTGTTTCTGAATAAGTGCGACAAACTTTAAGGGGTGATTCTGCATGACAAAATAATGACAGTTTGCTTATAACTTTTGTCCTCAAATGTTTAGTTTTCCGAGATACGGGGTGTTAAAGTTATTCTTAAAAACTGATTACTTATTTATTGCTCTAACCGGTTGACATATGCAAATGTAATTTGATGCAATTCGTTAAAATATTCGTATTTAACAGGAAGTTGACAGTTGCCTACTAGCTACTGGATGATTTTTTAAAGAAATGAAAAATACGATTTAAGATGATATTTTTTTGCATAAAAACGGCGCCCTATACAAAAAAAGGCATGACGTGTCTTTGGTCACAAATCGAACAAGGAATTCAAAAATGATTTTCAGTTTGAAATATCTCAGAGGCATACCCTTTTTTTCCTTTAAGAAATTGAGATCATTACCAGTATGCACGCCAATGCTGAACATAACATTCTCAATTGCATTTAAAAAAATGCGTTATAACAACCTCTTAGAACCACTTAAATTTCATTTATCTTATCTTATCTAACAAAAGGACAAAAGTTATATAGCGGCCCGGTACGTGCTTCGCTACGTATAAAGTGAAATAATAAAAAAAATTTATTGAAAATTTTTTTATTAATTGCTAGCTATTTTAACTTAATCCAAAATATTTGGATAAACAATATTTTTTGTTTTTCCATTTTGAGCATGAATAAACAAACGGCTGGGGGTTTTTCATTTTCGACCGTTAATTTTCGGCTTAATGTTTGAATATTTTGAGTAATTTTAATGCAAAAATCCGTCCGATTGAACGGATATTCATTATCCAAAAATTATCACGTTTATAGTAACAATTTCAAAAAGTTTCTTTTGATAAATGAAGAACCGCTCGACCAATTTTGTGCAAACTTCACATAAACCATCTACTAAATAGTCCGAACAAAGCCTAAACATTTGGTTTGGATACAGGGATAGTTTCTGAGATACATAATTTTTTTAAAATTTCCAGTCACGAAATTTGTCTGTGAGTCGGTATTTTTCAACTAACTACCGCGCTTTAATTCGATCAGATCAGTGTTTTTCGAGTTATTGGGAAATGAAAATTTCAGATGGCGATAACTCTTAACGAATTTAGCCGGCGCATTTGGTCCAAACCTACTCTGAAAATTCAAATCACTAACTCATTGAGTTCGAGCATAATCGTGCCGACACGATCAATTTTGAACTCGGATTCTTCATCAGTGATCCCGAACAACAAATTATTATACGAAATAAACTAAGAAGAAACAATTGGTCGATTGAAACAAACATAAATAAAAACGAGAATCCTCAATATACCACTCACCAAAAAATTTAAATTGATAACTTGTCATACCAAAACGGATACTGAAATAATGTCTAAAATATTATTATAATTTCCAGATCTTTTTCAACACTGCATGGGACTCCAAACACAGTTGGGACACTGACGGAACTATCATCAAGGCTCATATAGGAAGAAGCTAAAAGTTCAAATAATGTTGTGTGGTCACTTGTCAGTTGCGTTCAAAACCTATGTACAAAGGATAGGAGAACACCAAACAGTTCCTGAACAAGAAGGACAACAGAAATAGTGTAATAATTTTAGACACTATCCGAAATCCAATACTATATCTAAATTACTGTTAATCAAGCTGCATTTTTGATAGAAGGCGAAATGAACACAAAGAAAGCATTTAACATTTTTGTTCAATGTTCACATTTATAAAGAATATCGGTACTGATTATTTAAATTTACGGAAGAAACAAGACCTAAGATATTAGTTGCTGAAACAGGTGAAAATATGGGAAGCCTTGTTATCTAGGAGGACAAAAAAGAAAATGGATTTCACATTGTAAATAATATGGACAACAATGTTTTGCTGAGAAAGAAGACTTTGCTGAACTTTGGCATATTATATTGGGTCACCTGAGTAACCTTAGAAGACTGTCGGATTTTATGAAATAGGGATGGATATTAGTGAAGCAGACTGCGATCAACTTCAAATCCAGAGCAGTGTGACCACTTGAAATAATCTACAAGGATTTGTGTGGTACAATGGATTCATTTACTTGGAGCAGTAAAAGGTACTGGATAAATATTTTTTCAATTTTAAATAATAATGTCCATTATGACAGAAATAAATAGTGAGTTCAATATTTTTAGGAATATACAGGGTGGGTCTTTCAGTTGTTCATTCATTTTAACCATATACATATTCCTCTGATCTAATAAAATACTTTTTCATTTACCATTCGTCACATTCGGCTCAGGTAAAAAGATACAGACTGTTGAAATTGCAGAAAAAAATCAGTTTTGTAGTTTTGACATGGATATTCAGAATGGAATGAATTTTGGTGAGAAGATTTCTATAACTGTAACACATATTCTGCTTTTAACAGTTTTTCCCTACTTCCACTGGTTTCCTTGTTATATACTCGTGGATTCATGAAGGTAAATTATAGCAAAAGGAAAGCTGATATTTTAGGAAATTTCATTATTCCTCATCATTTCTCCTAAAACGCATCGTTTTTGAGATATTCAACGTTAAATGCTAAAAAATCTGATAAAAATTTGAGAATTTTCCTTATTTTGGTTGATCCGCTCCTCACCTAGGGTGACCTTGAATCGTTGTATATATGCGTTGCTGCCCTTGCTTTTCTTTCACAAGATATATATAATTCATGCTCCTCGATTGAATAATATACCAAAGTCTAGTACACAGTTTGGAAATGCCGCACGGAAACATAGACATAAACTCTATGATCCCTGAATCCATAGAGTTGTTACCTACTAATTATTATGATTATTCTGTCAGTTGGAATCACGTCTCAACTATTCGATTTGAAATTTCCTCGGAGATTAATGGATTAATAGATTGATGAAAATTTTCAATTATAATAATAATATTCCAAGAATGGGCGATGATCGAATTTTATATAATCTTATAGGGGAAACAATTGATTGATATTGAATGAAAATTAAGTAAAGTCCAGTGATCTAATAATACTTTGCAAGCATCACTTGATTAAGTTTTTTTGTTGTTCTACAATATATTTCAGTAATAGTTTTCTATGTTGATCGGGCAAACAAAGTGCAAGAGTGTGTTACCACATTGTGGAATCTTTGAAATCATGTAACTTTTAACCTGAGCCGAATCTGGAAAATTTGTGAATGAAAAATTGCGGTGAAAGGGATCTATGGTTGAATTTAATGTACAACTTGACTCGCCCTGCATATTAGGGCTAGAAGATTAATCAATTAATTCATTTGACACAACAATATTTAATCTAGATTTCTAGATCATGTAATTCATTATAATTTTGATACGCAGTCGTTTGGAACAGTCCAATACATGTATATCGAGTACGTTCCACTAGACACACACAAGGCTCACGGTCAAATTTGCGGCGATTGCGCTATCGTTCGACTAGCTCCTGAGCATTTTGGATATCCTACCAACTGGAATGATTTAAATTTGATCCAACAATTCCTTCAATTCACCTCAATAGATGGGTGACTGTGAGCTCGCCGTGATCGAGAACAATCACGTTATTGATGAAGTTTTCTGCACGCTCACAACCACTGTGATGGTTATAAGGAACGACTCGACGAGAGTTTCAAGCGTTGTGTGTGCCAAGTGGAACATACTCATTGTGGCTGTTCTTGTATGTCATCTATGAGAAGCATTACAAGATAAGATAAGAGGTATTGTGGAACCTAAAATGGAAAGTTTGAGATATTTGGATTCATTTCTATAAAATTCTAATTTAATTCGAATTAAAAAAATTTTAATTCAATATTTGAAGATATTTTAAGCTACGATAACATTAAAAACAGTTCAAAGTGAATGCGAGGTTGAAAATTAAGGAAAAATTCAGAATTTTTTTGGAAATGGATTGAAACACATTGATGTAAAATTTTGATAGAACATTGTCAACAAGGATTTATGAAATGAAAATGGAATACATAAACAATGTTCGGTCAAAAAAATTTCGAAGAGAAATATTTTGTATGTTCAATTTAAAAGAAAGAATCCATTTTTGAAAATCCAAGAGTATTCGGAAGAAATAATTCAAAATCAGTGAATATTAGGTAAATTCCAATCAATAATACTAGAGTATTGTATATAACACCTGAACCGTAATGGAATGCATATCAAAATGTAGAGAAAAATGCAGCCGCATTTCCTCGAATAGTTTCAAATATGGAAAATGTATGAAAGAAGAGAAATGGGAGAAAACCAGAAAGCATCATTTTTTAAACATGCAATGCTAAATGGATTTTCAATGATACAAATATATTATGTGTGTGCGCTATCATGCATGGGAACTAAATTGAAGGTACGTCTCACTCGCACAATATGACAACACTTTAGTAAATGTAATCCTTTACTTCAACAATTCCTATTAAAACCATTTATTACTAGATAGATAAAGAACGGATTATCTTTGATAATCAATCAGTTTACATAGATTATGAAGATCTGAAGATAGTTTAGTGAAATCCTATTCCCGACAACTGATATTATGGGTAACTTGTCACCCATAATATACTGATATTATGGGTAACTTCTTACCCATAATATCAGTTGTCGAAAATGGGATTTCAATAAACTATCTTCGGATCTTCGTAATCTATGTAAACTTATGGATTATCAAAGATACCCCAAGCGGGGTGACTTGATACCCATAATATAATTTGTTGTGAATTGGATCTCAATAAACTATCTTCGCATCTTAGTACGTGAAAATGAAACTTCAGTTGATATCAACATTAAAATATATTTCCTATGGAAATAACGAATCTCGAATTTGGTACTTCCTTTGGTGGAAATGAAGTCTTTAAACTCAACTCGAATCCACTCACCTAAAAAACTTAACTAAACAAAATTTAATGTTCAAAACCATCAACCGGTTTCGAAAATACATATCTTGTTCCGCGCCCTCCAGAAGGTGCTGGAGGTTCTATAATGGCTATGATTTCCTCCAAGCTTACCGTAAACGAGTCGTGCGGAATCATTTTGAACGTTATTTTTGTGGAGTTTAATGATTTTAACCTCAACACATTCTCGTCTATTAGCCCTTGAACCTTGGCGACACGTATCTTTCGGATTCCAGACAATACTTTTACTAGAACGGATGTACCAGGTACAAGATTCTATGGGTCAGTGATCAAATAA
Source organism: Halyzia sedecimguttata (assembly GCA_937662695.2). NCBI lineage: Eukaryota > Metazoa > Arthropoda > Insecta > Coleoptera > Coccinellidae > Halyzia > Halyzia sedecimguttata. Next base: position 18,403,124 of record OW569415.2, read on the forward strand.
TCTAGTTCATCAACAACGTCGGAGTTTGCGTCTTCATGCTCATCGGACTGTTCTCTCTCATCTGATTTATTTGTTAGGCAAGCAACACTTTTACCAGCTTCCACAGTCAACCGCCTCTTTTTCCTTGAGGAATTTCGAACAAGAATGTTGAACATGAACATGATGTAACGTTCTTCTTTCAAATAGGACATTATATTATCACCAAAATCTGCCCCAAGTTCGGAATTTTATTTAACATTTTAATTGGGTTCAGTGGGTGAATTCCAGTTCACCCAGTTCAAGTCCAGACCTTAAATCGTGGTTACTTGCTTGGGGTGCGTGAGGTTCCGAGGAATTAATTTTATCAAGTAAGCTTGCACAATGTGTGGAAATTCTTCTTTCTTAAAAGAAGGTTGTTTTGGATTTCGCATTTTCCACTCCAATAATACTGACCTCCATGCATTCTTCAAGGGTCTGAAGAAGCTTACTTCAAGTGGTTGCGTCAGTTGAGTTGAATTTGGAGGCAGGGCCGGCGCTGATGGTGAAACAGTGAGGCAACTGTTTCAGGCGTCAACTTTCTGGGGGCGGCATTTTGACCCAGTTCGCCGGCCGACTCTTCATATTTCGTAGGTAAGGGCACCTGAAGATTCCTTTCCTCAAACGCCAAATTTATTAGCGCCGGCTCTGTTTGTAGGAAAGCGCAAAAGTGCGATGTTATTACACAAATCTAACACTTCATCAGTTAAGTGTGACGATAAATTGTCGCCAATTAGAACCTTTCTCCCTGGGAAATTATTAGCGTATGATGAATACCTGCTACTAAACCAATCAGTAAAGCAGCTAGCGTCAATCCAACCATTTTTCGTCCTGTTGTCTCTTGAACCAAAACCGCAACAACGGCCCTCATAACAAGGATGGTTGGATTTGTAAACTGCACCTTTATTCATTAAATTCTTGATTGCACATCGATCTACGGAAAATGGTATCCCTAGGATTTGAGATGCACAGACATTCCCGCTTTAGGAGGTAGAAGCTGATCCATAAAACATGATGGAATTGTCTGATTTAGAATGGTTAGAATATTTTCAGTGTTTTGTTTACATCTACGATATAGACGCTTCTTTTTCCCAGAATCGTCAGCCAGATTTGTTTTATCGTAATTGAGCCAATTTTACGGAGGCGCATGGACAATACCAATTTGCAAATGTTTAAAATATGGCCGAATTACTTCCGGAGAAACGTTAGCACGCGTACGTTTTATATTAGCTGCTCGGCGCTGTTTCAGACTAGCCTGATGTCTTTTATTTTCTCGACCAGGGATATTATTTTTTAAACGGATAACCTGTCGTCTTTGTAGATCTTCTATACACAGTGTAAAATCCCAGTCACTGCACACCGAATTTTTTGCATCTTTCTTTTCTGTGATAAATCAGTTTATGAATTAGTGTTCCGTAAGGAATCTTGAATTCCTTGGATGCTTTGTTAATGGACCAGTTCATATCAATCTAATTTCTAGTGCTTTATTTACATCCTTAACGCTGTAGATTTTATAACTTTTACTCCCAACTTCGCTTCTATAGATAGGGCCCATTCTATGTTTTTATCTACACTACTACTATTACTACTACTTTCACTTTGTGAATGGAGCTGACTTAAAATTAAAAATTGGTTCAAGCACTGACGTGAAGTCAGAAGCTTTTGCGCGTATGTTCCATTGTCCATTCTTCTGTCCAATACAGGATAACCGTACCTACCTCTAGAAAATTTTAAAATATTACAAAAAAAAAAATTGGTGCAAGCACTGACGTGGAGTCAGGAGCTTTTGCGCGTATGTTCTATTGTCCATTCTCCTGCATTGGACACCCTTTATCGAATTTACCATGGTAAATTATATTGTCCATTCTCCTAACAACAACATTCCAGATGACTATAACTCCGCAACGTTTGGCCGATTATGCCCAATTGCGTTTCTAACCATTGCAATTGGATGCTCAACCAACCCTGAAAATTGGAAGTCGCTATCGAGGCAACGGATGGCTGGAAGGCGTTTGGGTGAAATTATAGCACGCTGGTTCCTAGAACAAAAAAAAAAAAATTCCAAAAGGCTTACTACACATTATAATGAGATGATGACGTTTTTCTTGTCGTTGAAGATGGCGACGACGGAAATGATAAATGACCATAGCACGTGAAAGAAATATTGCGACTGACTCGGCGGCTCCTGCATAGGAGCCCATGTGACAGAATCTGTGTAGGAGCCGAAAAAGCTCCCGCTCGGGAGCGAGAGCCGCGCGGCTCTCCGTGTGAAAGGAGCATAAGACAACTATCTCTTGCTTTTCTTCCCGATTCAGCAATTCGTTTTTCTTTTTGTTAACGGGTGTTCTTCTTTTCCGCATATATCTGTAATCCCCTGTAAGAGTTGGTATCTTTCGGAATTTATTTATTCCATTCCAGATCTAGAACAATTAGGGGTTAAATTACAAATTGTGGGCTTTGTTTTTCTGAGGCGAAAAAACAAACTTTTAGTTTAACTTCTATCAATACTTGAACTCTTCTTTCGAAAACAGTGACATCTATTATTCCAATAACACTCACTTGATTCGACTACCGATTCGAGTTTTTTTGTCGCTAAATGGCCAACAAGGCTAGCTAGAGTAAATGAATGTTATGTGAACTAAACTACTGGACTCTACTGGTGAATACGGGGTGAAAGCGGAGGTAAGGAAATGGAGAGGGTATTATCGAATTATTATTATTATTATTATTATTATTATTATTATTATTATGAGGGCATACACGGTGACTATCAGTGAATGGAAATAAGACTGAGAGTGTTGGCACGTGTATACGTATCCACACTGTAATTCTGATCAGAACTAAGGACACCAATATTGCTACACTGGAATAAGGGTCCGTTAATCGGGGTGTCTCAGCAACAAAATTAGGTAGCATCCAATCGGTATCCGAAGGGCGCTCTCCCTGACTCGATCCACTGGAAGACACACGGACTCACACTCTATTCCGTTTCAAACACTCACAAAACGAGGCCGCCCATCGATGCGAGTAGTTGATGACGGGAATACGAGCGACGAATCCGACGGAGACGGTATACCACACCGCACGCCACTGCACACTACTTCAGCTCCAAGTCAGGTGATGTCCGAGAACACTAGCCCGACTCAGCTCGCTGAAGGGTACTCGGGCCTGCAACCAACTATGTCTCGAACGTTCACAAAGCGAGGCTGCCAATCGATGTGAACAGTCAAGAACTGAAATATCATTGCAACCTCGACGGATGCTATGCGGTGTATGTTTTAAGGCGATTCAAAATTACTGGTGAATAATTACGGGGTCTGATCAGAATATACGTAATATGTGGTACCGGTCGGTTGGACACGGCCAACTTACTTACTTGGAATTGCACCACTTCACTGATTCTACTTTCGGAGTCTTTTCTCATGAACAAAACTTAAACTCAAGGAAAACTTCTTTAAAAAAAATAAAATTAAAGTCAAAATTCGGAAAAACTAAACGCACTACAAGAATAATCGGAGAAAATAAAATTAAGCTAAACTATTCGGTGAATATCGAAAGAATTAAACTAGAATTCAATTACAACTATTCGGAGAATAACGGAGAATTATACAAGAATACTCGGTGAATATCGGATATAATTGGGTGAAGGAGGGCCAGCGAGACCACCCATTGGTCGATCATCGACTTCCGGTCATCTAGAATCTTCCAGAACATTCGAGATCAAATAAGGTTGAAAATCGAGCTGCCGTTTTTTTATGTTGTTCAAACGACTGAAAACTACAACAACATGTGGAAAAAACTCGCGGAGATATATATAATTATGTTTCCCGACTCTCTAAGTCTGTTTTTAAAAAAGAACTTTATTCTTATTCGAACTATTACTCGCAACACGGATGATAAAGGAATAACCATTCTACAGGTCGAGAGTAGGTATTGAGAGATGAACTGATGTTAAGAGATCTAATTCATAACTGTCCTTGTTACATTCTAAAACGTATGAAGTAAACTATAATGTCTATTCGGCGTTATCCATTTCTAAGAACACTATGCGGTCGCTCGGCTTGTCTCCGCATGGTCAGCAAAGTTGGTTAGTCGGAATTCCATGACTCGTCCCCTCTGAGATGGCAACGTCCTCGTTGTCAGCAGCTTCTCTTGTTGGGTTGTTCCCGGAATCGATGTGGATAATTCTTCTTGGTTTGAACAAAAGGTCACGTATTCTTGTTCTGTTCATCATGACTATAGAAATTGCAATGATAATGCAACAGAACAAAATTCCACTTATGGTGTAGTGTGTAAGCAGAGTTATTGGTTGCAGATACAGGGGTCTGTTCTGAAGTTTCTCGGCTTCTTGCAAGATTGAGTCGGGTTCTTTGAGATGTTTCAACTCAAGTGAAACTTTTATTTTGATTTTAGAGAGATTTTCGAAATGTTCTGGATTTCTATATCAAAAATTGGAAAAGTGTTATCGAATATTGAATTCTCAATAATAATTTTGCATTGAGAATCTAGTATATTTGTTTCTTGGATTGGTTTCTTCGTTATTATGCCGTGGCAGTCTTCTAATACCATCTGAGTTTTCTTGAACAGAGTCAGTAGCTGTTTATTCTTTAATATGTGGATGATTTTAAAATCGTTCTCAACCAGGGTTGTTTGGCAGCTCTCTGGAGTTGACAGGGTGCAAACTTCCTTTGAGGGTAACTGGAGGCACAGTACAATGGAACTATCTAGGATACGGCAGGTTTCATTCGTCCAATATTCCTGGTTCTGAATGGTGATCCGGTACTTCCTTGGTGGGATGATAGCAATGTCTTGATGGTTGGGTGGGTATACTCGGGAATAGTTTGCAATGAATTCTTTGAGTATGGGAATTTTAAGGAGGATACTGAGAATCTGATCAGCCCCTATGACAGACATTTTTGAAAATTCTAACATTTTGTAAGGACGAACATGACTAATTGGAGATAGTTTCTGTGGTTTATAAATTTTGTGAATATATTTTTCTATAGAATGAAGTTCATTAACTTAAATAAGTTCTAAATTAGGTATTTCTTTGATTGCGAAACTAATTGTTCTTTCTATCATAAGTATCTGATTGAGTAGGATTTCTGATTTGAATATTTCATTTTGAACAATGATTATGAATGTTTCTTTTGATTTAATTTCTTGAAAAAGTGATTTTGTTTTTTGAATGTTTTCATTTAATAAAGCTATATCTTCTGAGTATCTTTTAGTCAAATGGTTAGCAAAGGATGTTAATTTATCTATTCTTTCTATTTCGTTGCTTCTGATTTGATGTAATGCTTCAAGATTATCATTTATCGTTTTTAAATCATCATCATCTAAATTTCCTGTTACGAATTTAATGCTTTTTCCGATGAAGTTACGTCCAATAAATAGGCTTTACTGATGAACATTTTCATTGAGTAATTGAATGAGTCTTTACAGAATCGAATAAATGGTAGTCGTAATTTATTGTCTCTTGAGAAAATTCCATAGGATTCATTTGGTCTAAATACTTCTTTGAATAAAATTGATAAATCTGTTTCTATGCGTTTTTGTCTGATTGTTACATGATAGGTATTTTTTCCAAAAGGTTTCGTATATCTCAAGGCATATTGCTCTCCTATATTTAAAATAATTCTATTGGGGTAGGTGTTTACGGAGGATTCAGTTATTGGTATGACTTTTCCGTTATCTTCCTGTGTGGAATGAGTTGTAGCATCAGAGTTATTATCTTGATTTTTATTTTCGGTTTGATTTATAAGGTTCTGATTATTTTCAGAATTAAAAATGTTTTCTACTTCTTCATCTTCTAAAAGAGGTATTTCATTCACATTTGGCGTAATTGAGGATACATCGATATCAAGATCGTCGTCTGATAATAATGAATTGTTGTCCGTTTCTCGGTTGTTAATTTCAATTCGAGAAAGTGCGTCGGCAACTTTAATTTTTTTGCCTTTAGTATAAACGATATTGAAATCAAATTCATCTAATTTTAATTTCCATCGAATTAGTCGAGAATTTGGTTCCTTGATTTTATACAGCCAAACTAAAGGGTTATGATCTGTTTCCACAGTCAAATTTTGTCCAAAAAGGTATGGTCTGAAATGTTTGGTTGAATCTAAAATTGCAAGTAGCTTTTTTTCAATAGTTGAATAGTTTCTTTCGGCAGAATTTAGAGTTCTCGAATAGTACGCTATGGCACGATTAGATTGTGAAAGTACACTTCCAATAGCAACATTCGAAGCATCGGTAGTTAATTTAAAAGTTTTTTCAAAATCTGGATATGCTAATATAGGGGCATTCATTAGTAGTTCCTTGCATAAATGAAATGCAGAAATATATTCTGGATCATCAATTTTAATCTTGGCTCATTTTTTGAGGCATTTCGTAAATGGTGATACAATATGGGCGAAATTTTGTATGAATCGTCGGTAGTAACCGGTTAAACCTAAAAATGATTTAATTTCTTTGACCGTTCGTGGTATCGGGTAATTTTCAATTGCTTTCAATTTTGAAGGATTTGGAGATATCCCGTCTGGGGTTATTAAGTGAAACTAAAAATTCAACTTTTTTGCTTAAAAAGTCGCATTTGTCAAGTTCAATTTTGAGATTTACTTCTTGTAGTTCTCTAAAAATTAATTTCAAATGGCAAATATGTTCTTGTAGTGATTTAGAAAATACAACAATATCGTCCATGAACACAAAACAGAATTAATGCAAGTACTTTTTCAATATATTATCCATTGTTCGTTGAAATGTGCTAGGACCATTTTTTAATCCGTATGGCATTCGAAGATATTCATAATGACCGTTGTTAACTGTGAATGCTGTTTTTTCAATGGACTCTGGATCCATTTCTATTTGATGGAATGCTTTTGCCATATCCAAAGTCTTAAAATAGCAACTTTTTCCTAAATTGTCCAAAATTTCTTCTATGCTAGGTAAGGGGTATATATCTTCGACAGTTTTGTCATTGAGTCGTCGGAAGTCAATGACCATTCGATATTTTTCCTTCTGGATGCATCTTTTTATCTACTATCCATACTGGAGCACTGTATGGTGAAATCGATGGACGTATAATTTTATCTTCAAGTAATTTTTGGATTTGTTCTTGAATTATGTTTTTCATTGAATGAGGGTGTCTGAAAGATTTTACATAAACTGGTTCATCGTCTTTCGTTCTGATTTTATGTTTTACAGTATTAGTGAAAGAAAGATCGGAATTTTCATCATAATAGTAATTTACGTAACAAGTCCGGAAAATAGGGTTTTTTTGGACGAATAGACAAAATTCTAGGACGAGCGTAAGCGAGTCCTAGAAGTCTATGAGTCCAAAAAAACCTTTTTCGGGCGTGTTGCGTACTATATTTTTTCGGCAACCATGTAGAATAACAAATCAATGAGGCGACACATTTCTTTTTGCGCGTATGTTCTGGGGAACATCGCGTTATAGTTTTGCCCAAATGTCTGTAACTTTCGAATTTTTTGACGAAATTGGTCTCAAACGATCAAGTTTGACTCCCCGATGAAGAATCCGAGGTCAAATTTGATTCTGTCCGTCCGGCCGTCCGGCCGTCCGTTGCCACGATAATTTGAGAACGAAAAGAGCTAGCGACTTGAAATTTTCAGGGTGGGTGGCGCATCGCAATACGACGGACAAGTTCGTTAATGGGCATAATCGGCCCAGTGGTTTCCGAGTAATAATTTTGTTTTCAACCAATATAAATCCGATCGAATTGAAACTTGGTGAGTAGTTGTAGAATATGAACCTAAGCACGTTTGTGAAATTTTGGGCGAATCGTATGGCTAGAAAATTTTAAAAAAATTATTAAAAAATATTTTTTTCGTCACGATAACCTGAGAACGGAAAGAGATAGCGGCTTGAAAATTTCAGGTTATGTTGTGCATATGAATGCCAAATTTGAGTTTGTTTATGAGCATAATCGACCAAACGGTTTCAGAGTTATAGCCATCTGAAATTTTCTGAAATTTGGTGGTTTTTTGTTCCTCATTTACTCGAAAAATACTGAACCGATTGAATTCAAACATGGTTATTAGATGTAGAATGCCAACGCGAAAATGTTTGCGAAATTTGGTGAGGATAGCATCTGTAGAAAATTTTTAATAAATCTTTGAAAATAAAAAAAAAAAATTCTATATATCAGTAACTATACGTTTGAAATTGCTGAAATTTTGCAAGAGCGTTCATTACCTAACTCTACTGCCAAGTTTCAAGTTTTAATACGATCGGTTGAATATTGCTGGAGATTCGAGCATTCTTGTGTGAGTTCAGTAGATGGGTGACCGTTGCCTCGATAACTTTCGAACCAAAGGAGATAGGGACTTGCAATTTTCAGGGTAGGTTGCGTATCCGAAAGGGAGAGTTGAGTTCGTTTTTGGGCATAATCGGTTTAACGGTTTCCGAGTTATATTCACCTGGAATATTGTTTCCTTGATAACTCAAAAAATAAATATTCGATTGAATTGAAGCTTGGTAACTAGTAGTAGAAAATCAACACAAAGACGTGTTTAAAATTCTGTAAGAACCGTACTCCTAGAAAATTTGAAGAAAATGACGAAAAAAAAAATTTTAGGAACCGTGCCTCCAGAAAATTAAAAAAAAATCACGAAAAAAAAAATTGGTTCAAGCATTGACGTGAAGTCAGAAGCTTTTGCGCGTATGTTCTATTGTCCATTCTTCTGTATTGGACACCCTTAATCGAATTTACCATGGTTAATTATGTCGTCCATTCTCCTGTATTGGACACTCTTACTTCGAATTTACCACGGTAAATTCGAATTAAGTGTCCAATACAGGAGAATGGACGACATAATTAACCATGGTAAATTCGATTAAGGGTGTCCAATACAGAAGAATGGACAATAGAACATACGCGCAAAAGCTTCTGACTTCACGTCAATGCTTGAACCAATTTTATTAATTTGGATTATCATTTTGAGATTTTTGTCACATACTCATTAAGATATGTCGATGTAGACAAACGCAGAAATAACCGAAAGCACTTTGTTTTCGGTATGGTGGTAATTCTCTTAAAGCATCCAAAAGATATGCAGAAATGTTCTCTAAACGTGTGGCTTCACATCACACTCTATTTACACGACATAACCAACGACTACGAGAAATTGGTACATTTAAAATAAATAAAAATGATTGTGGTCGCCAGAAAAAATTAATATTATTTATCGAAGGTAATTAACAAATTTGTGGATTACAATCGATGAATATTTCTTTCTTGCTATTTGTGACGTATTGCATTTGGCCTTTCGGCGTGTACCTTCTACCTATTTATTATGATATTTAATTTGTGAAAAATTTAAAATTGTTTGTTTTGTTGTATTTATTTAATATTTGTACAAGTTCTCAATAAAAATGACAACTTGACATCCGCTTAATGGATAAATTTAAGAGTTAAGGTCGAAAATAATTCCAGCCTCTACGACTCAGGCGTATTATCTGTTGATAAATTATTTGTTTTCTCAAAAACCGTGAACTTTTGCAAGATATCACAAGAGACCTTATTTGTTAAGCATAGATCAAGCTATCCGAAAGTAATTTTTTTATTGTAAAATATGAATATCAAAAAAGTTTCTTTCGGAACAAGGATTAGTGTTGGCTTTTTCTACCCCTTGAAATCATAGAGCCCCAAAGATTTTTTTGAGTGCCTTCTCCCTCGCATAATATGTTTGCTTAATTTTATTCTTGTCAGTTTTTTTACTTTAAGAAGCAAATCAAAAACTACTTTTCGGGCGCCATCTTTATGGGACTTAAGCCAATCAGGGGGGCTCAAAAAAGAAAAATGTATATGAAAGACCCACCCTATTTTTGCGCGTATGTTCTGGGGAACATCGCGTTATCATTTTGCCCAAATGCTTTCGAATTTTTTTACGAAATTGGTCTTAAACGATTTGGTTCGACTCCCCAATGAAGAATTCAAGGTCAAATTTGATTCTGTCCGGCCGGCCGTTGTCACGATAACTTGAGAACGGAAAGAGCTAGCGACTTGAAATTTTCAGGGTAGGTGGCGCATCTCAATACGACGGACAAGTTCGTTAATGGGCATAATATGCCCAATGGTTTCCGAGCAATGATTCTGTTTTCAACCAATATAGATCCCATCGAATTGAAACTTGGTGAATAGTTGTAGAATATGAACCTAAGCACGTTTGTGAAATTTTGTGAGAATCGTATCGCTAGAAAATTATTAAAAAATATTTTTGTTGTCACGATAACCTGAGAACGGAAAGAGATAGCGGCTTGAAGATTTCAGGTTAGGTTGTGCATCTGAATGCGACATTCGAGTTTGTTTATAAGCATAATCGGCCAAACGGTTTTAGAGTTATAGCCATCTTAAATTTGGTTGTTTTTTGTTCCTCATTAACTCGAAAAATACTAAACCGATTGAATTCAAACATGGTTATTAGTTGTAGAAGGCCAACGCGAAAATTCTCGCAAAATTTCGTGAGGATAGTATTTGTAGAAAATTTTTAAAAAATCATTGAAAATTGAAAAAAAAATTCTATATATCAGTAACTATTCGTCTGAAATTGCTGAAATTTGCAAGAGCCTTTAGAACCTAACTCTACTGCCAAGTTTCAAGTTTTAACACGATCGGTTAAATATTGTTGGAGATTCGAGCAGCCTTGTGTGAGTTCAGTAGATGGGTGACCGTTGCCTATATAACTTTCGAACGAAAGGAGATAGGGACTTGGGCATAATCGGTTTAGCGGTTCCCGAGTTATACCACGACCTGGAATATTATTTCCTTGATAACTCAAAAAATAAATATTCGATCGAATTGAAGCTTGCATGGTAGCTAGTAGAAGAAAATCAACATGAAGACGTGTTTAAAATTTTGTGAGAACCGTACCCCTAAAAAATTTCAAAAAAGAATTTACCATGGTAAATTCGAATTAAGAGTGTCCAATACAGGAGAATGGACAACATAATTTACCATGGTAAATTCGATTAAGGGTGTCCAATACAGAAGAATGGACAATAGAACATACGCGCAAAAGCTTCTGACTTCACGTCAGTGCTTGAACCAATTTTTTATATATTTTAATTCTTATACAAATTAAACATAACAGAAAATATCACATGTTAACAGAAACATTCCAATTCTTATTTATATTAATATTTATATTAAAATTCGAGCAATTACTAATATTGAAGGGATTCAATTTGTTTGATTTTCATATTTACAATGACCAAAAAGACGTGATCATTCCGGCCTAGTCCGGGAAGTACATACTTCCCGGACTAGGCCGGGAAATGCTTCTTTCTCAAAGAAAAAGCGTCCGGGAAGTGGGCACTTTCCGGACGGTTGCCGAAAATAGTAATTTACGTAACAAGTCCGGAAAATAGGGTTTTTTTGGACGAATAGACAAAATTCTAGGACGAGCGTAAGCGAGTCCTGGAAGTCTATGAGTCCAAAAAAGCTTTTTCGGGCGTGTTGCGTACAATATTTTTTCGGCAACCGTGTTTTTCTAGACTATTCGAAGGTTTTCGACCGATTCGGTTCGAAATTCAAATTCGATTTGACATTTCTAATCGCTCGTTCTGACCGAAAACGTCGACCGTGAAGGAGCCGCGTTAAAATTCGCCACAGAAATACGTGAAACGTCAGAAGTTCGTCGATTTTCGCCGAAAAGTCACATTTTCCTATCGTTCTTCCGGGAAAACGAAAGAGTGAATCGAAAAAAGGGCTCAGCTACGGACTAATTTCATATCTCGTCTTCGCGTTCCCGCAAATACCGTCGTTCCGAACGAGGTTTTCATAATGTATTTACAATGACCAAAACGACGTGATTCTTCCCGGCCTAGTCCGGGAAGTACGTACTTCCCGGACTAGGCCGGGAAATGCTTCTTTCTCAAAGAAAAAGCGTCCGGGAAGTGGGCACTTCCCGGACGGTTGCCGAAAAAAAATATTTTTGAATTGGGTACAAAGTTTCAAAATTTCTCTTTTCTCTTCTGAGTTCATGTGAGATGTTCTTATGAAATTTTTGATTTTTAATTTATAATTTTCCAGCGGGGGTTTTGATATTTCACTTGCATGTAAGGTTTTCACGGGTATTCTCTCAGAAAAGTTTATTTCAACATCATTTTCTATTGGTTCAGCAATTGGTATAGTACAAAATCCATTATTTGCTTGTGCTATGCATGCAGGGGTTGAAATTTTTTTGAAATTAATTTCTGGTAAGATAGTATCGCCGTTTTCAATAGTTAAAGGTATGGTTACAAACTGTTTTGCGATAACCTTTCTCGGTTTTAATTTTGAAGAATACTCAAGGTTGAAAGGGATTTTTAAATCATTGATTTCCAGTGTGTGTGTGTTTGGTAATCAATTTTTGCTCCTAATTTTTGTAAATCTGAAGTTCCTATTAGTGCGTCAAATTTCGGATGCCAATCAATAACATGCAAATAAAGGTTTTCATTAATTCCTAGTTCGTATAAAATTGGGATTTTTAAATTATTGTCTGATTCTAAAGTGTTTCCTAGTCCAGAAACTGTAAAAGGTTTCTTGTACAAGAAATTGAAAAATTTTTCGAAAGCTGGTTTTGTATTTATTACAGAATTTGTAGCGCCTGAATCAATGAGAATTCTTGGATCTATTTCTGGTAGATAGATATAAGGTAATTTTGATTGAATTTTCACGCAATTTAAGTCTATGTGACTCCGAATTTCTGGGCCTCTGTCTGAAAATTTTCATCTTCGTCGTTGTAATTTTCCCATTCATCTTGGGGATCGATGGTGTCATTATAATTTTGAACTTCAGGTTCTAAATCTTGCAAATTTTCCCTTTCCGCTTGAACATTAAATAATTCCTCAGATATGAAATTTGGTTTCGGTCGATTTTGTGGAAATTGTCTTGTAGAGGCAGACATTGGTGTTACTGGTTGTCGAAATGTATTCCGTGTCGAAATAGACATAGGTGTAGGTTTTGGCTGGATTCGATTTATACTGGAACCAGGATTTGTTCCGAAAACTTGTTTAGTCGTTGGAAAATATTGGTTATTCGAAATGGGTTTATTGATGCATTTAGGAAAACTTTGGGTTGAATTTGTTAATTGAGGTTGATACTGATAATTGATTGGTTTACGGAATTCATAATTATTTCTTTGATAATTATTAAGTGGTGGGTGAGAAATCGATTTTTTATTTGGTTCCTGAGATTTCCTAAGAAATTCGCAGTATTCCCACTCTTGTTTTCTATTCATATTGGCATTTGTTAATGCATTGTTCTAAGGAAATTATTTCGAAATTACTAATGTAGGATCTATACGGTTCTAAAAGTCCTATTTGAAATGTTTTCAAAGCTAATTTGTCTAAGTCAATTTTTTTGTACTGAAGATAATTTTGATCTTTGATTGTCAAAGTTAGGTGTTGTAAAATGTCGTTTAGGCTTTTCGATACTCTATTATAGAAGTCAAGATAATTTTCGTTCTTTTTCTGAACGCATTGAGTAAGTGATGAAACCAATAAGTCTTCATTTCTTTGGTCTCCGTATCTCTGTAAGAGGGCTCGCCTAATTGAGTTCCAATCGAGAGCACTTTGGAATGAAATGGAATCTCTAGCTTCACCTTTAATTTTTGAACGTATTGAAAAATTCAGAGCATAAATTAGATCGGGTGTTAATCTTCCTTGAAGATGTGCAATCAAATGATCTATTTCGTTGATGAAAATTGAAAGATTATCACCAGGCGAATACTCTGGCACTGTTATTGGGTTCGAATAAGTTTGGCTATTCATTTCTGATGTCAAATTTCTTCTCGGGTAAGGTCGGAATCGACTGTTTCTAGTAGATTGGTTATTTAAAAAATTTACTCCTATTTCTAAGGATTCTTGATCCTCAGCAATTATCTCCAATTCGTTTTGGAAATTATTGATATCTGTCATTGAAACTTAAGGATACAAGGTAAAAAGGATTGGTTTGATGGACTTACAGCACCAAGATTTTCATCCTAAAGTGTGCAGGTCTTCCTTCTGGATCGAAGTGGGTGGTGTTGAGTGGTTTTCGTGATATTGCACAAAGACTTGAAAATCACTATATGTATATATATAGTGACTTTAGGATAAGGGTATGTGGCGAGGGCAATTTTCTACAACCTTGCTAGCAAAAACCTATATTTCGATTCTTATTTGGAATCATCCTCAGGGTCTGTAAAAGAACATTGTCAGACATATCAGTAATAAAACAACAAATACGAAAATAAGGACTCACAGCTAATGGTCATACGGTAAGTAAATCTATCATTACAAAGTTAATCATTCAATTATTTTTCCAACAATACGATGTTATTAGATGTAGCCAGAAAACTCTGCCGGTGTCCAGGTACGACAATTTTAGGTTAGATGTCAACCATATGTTTGGTTTTGACATCAGTTTCCGCCACTCACAATGGCCTCACCACTCTTCATCATATCCAGACACAAGGTAAGTACTTTTTTATTTGACATACATGGTGCGTTCCAAAGTAAACAGGACTTTTTGAATCTAGCGCCCCCTTGTGGCGTCATCTATATGTGGACTGGTGCGTTAGTATCTGCTATCCTTTATCAACTTTCAGTGAAAATTTCATGACAGTTCAGCTATTGAAAGTGAAGTTATTGCGTTGTAAGTGTCAGTATATTTTTGTCATCGGTGCAAAAATGAGCTTCGAACAAAGAGCCAACATTAAATTTTGTTTTAAAATTGGTAAAACTTTTACTGAAACGTTTCAATTGATGAAACAAGTTTATGGCGATGATTGCCTATCCCGTAGCAGAGTGCACGAGTGGTTTCAACGTTTTCAAAGTGGTCGTGAGGATCTGAATGACGATCAACATGTTGGCCAACCAAAATCCGTGATCACCGAAAATTCCATTGAAACTGTGCGTGAATTCATCAAAAAACAGCCGAAATCATCATTGAAATTCATGGAAATGGAATGTAACATCTCCAGAACATCGATTCATCGCATTTTGACCGAAAATTTGGGCTTAAAAAAAGTGTGTGCACGATTTGTTCCGCACAAATTGACTGACGACCAAAAACGGCTCAGAATTCAACATTCGAAAGACATCATTAAAGAGGCGAAAAAATATCCGAACTTCCTGTACGAGATTGTGACTGGTGACGAAACGTGGTGTTTTCAATATGATCCCGAAACGAAACGCCAGAGTGCTGAATGGAAGGCGCCGGACGAGCCGAAACCCAAAAAATCGCGCATGGAGAAGTCAAAAGTGAAGACAATGCTAATTTTTTTTTATGATTCCAAGGGTATTGTCCACAAAGAATTTGTTCCACCCGGCCAAAACGTTAGTGCGGTATTCTACCTTGGAGTTTTGAAGCGTTTGGTGCGCCGTATTCGACGTGTTAGGCCCGAATATCGCAATGTTGGAAGTTGGCGTTTGTTGCACGATAATGCGCCGTCTCATCGATCGACGCTTGTGACCGATTATTTGACCAAAAATCACATATTAACCATCAACCACTCCCCGTATTCACCTGATATGGCACCGTGCGACTTCTACCTTTTCGGAAAAATGCATTTGCCGATGAAAGGAAAGCGTTATGCAGACGTAGAGGCCATTCAAAAGGCTTGCACCGGCATACTGGCAGCCATACCAGCCAACAAGCTAAAACACTCGTTCGACATGCTTTTGGACCGTGCAAAACGCTGTATTGAAGCTGAAGGAGACTATTTTGAATAAAATAAATTGATTTTGCCGAAAAAACCATTTGTTCTGTTTTTTTTTACAAGTCCTGTTTACTTTGGAACGCACCTAGTAGATCTAAAATTCTAACCAACCTTTTAAAATCTAACCAAAACTATACTTTGCAATTCAAAACTTGACTCTAATTTAACTACAATTTTCTTCAAAACTTCCTTAACATTGGCGTTCACAATTCTTCTCCTCTATAGACAAAACACTAAATTATGAATACATTAATTTTCCCTTCCTTAGCTGAACTCAATTTCAATTAATAATACATAATCATACAAATAATCATACAGCAATAAAACACAGTATGATGCAGTTCGGGTCAATCTGGTGGAGGCGCTCCACGTCTCCCACGGTCTATTTCAAGGATGTTACAATATATGCTACTCAAGTTCTTGATATCGTTTTGCTCGTTTATAGAATTGTCAGCTTTTCCAACAATATAGCACATTTCCAAGAATTTTCTGATTTTGCTTATCGTGCCTGTCCAAAATCTCAACGTTCTCAAATTCCATATTATGTCCGGTGTCACGTACATGCCTAGCCAAAGCGCACTTCTCAGGATGCAGTCTTGCATCACTCTTGCGTTGGGTGATTCTTTTCGAAAGATGTTGCTCTGTCTGTCCAATGTAAACCTTACAACAGTTATTGCACTTAATCTGATAGACAACATTAAATGCGCTCTTAATTGGAATCTCGTATCTAGGTGTTCTGAACAAGGATTTGTTAGTCTTCGCATTAGAAAAAGCAACTTTCACACATACATCCTCAATCTAAGAGAAAACACTGGATATCTTATTCGACAACCCTTCAATATATGGTAAGGTGACATACATTCGTCTATTCTGTTGGTCATCCTATTGTTCTAGATTACCCTGATCTACCGGGATCTGACCAATGGAATCGTCCACAACAGACACATTACTGAAGACACTATTGACCAGGCTTCAAGGATACCCATTGTCATAAAGAATCCTTCTTGGTCTAGTCAGGGATTCATCTCTATAATATTCATGGGCAATTGCATGTACTCTATTTCTCATTCCCAGAATGAAGTTGACTTCAATTTTAAAGGAATTATAAGAATGGAAATTAATACATCTACCAGAACGGAACGGTTTTGTATACCAGTTTGTTATGACTTTGTTATTGTTGGTTCTCACAACAAGTGTATCCAAGAATGGAACCGCACCATCCTTCTCCACCTCGACAGTAAAGGCAATTACATCCTCAAAAACCATATTGAACCTTCCCAGGACCCCATCAACCTGTATCTCCGGGACGGCCATAATCAGATCATCAACGTACTGACAAATGAAGGGAAATTCAAAATCCAAACTTCCACTCACTCTTGTGATAATTTCCGTCATAACTATGTTTGCTAAAATAAGGCTCAAATTACTGCCCATTGGACTATAAAATTGTCCATTATACACAAAGTAATTGGAGCTGAAAAGAAATGTGATGACAGCAAGAAATTCATCCCTGGGAATCTCACAATTAGGTCCTATCCTATGCCAATTGTCACATAATAGTTGCTTTATCACTTGAAGAGTGATATTCGTAAACAGTGATACTGAATCCAGAGAAATGAACACAAAACCTGCTAGCAGCTGTAAGTCTTTAACTTTCTGAACAAACGTGTGATAATCTTTAATGGAAAACACAAAACTATCACTGAAGGAGATCTTAAGTATCTGAGCTATAAAAACACTGAGCTCAGTTGTTGGTGAGTTAATGGTTGACACTATAGGTCTACCTGGAAACCCTTCTTTATTGACCTTAACCAGAATATAAAAGTTTGGTGGCACAGACGTGAAGGTATTGATGTTTTTTGATTCGCTTGAGCTGATGTATCCCAAAGTTTTCAGTCGTTTTGAAATATTATTGTTCTCTCTCATAATATTACTAGTGGGGTCACGAGGCATTCTCTCATACACATCATTATCGTTTAATAGCTCCATAACCTTATCATTATACTGAACTTTAGTGAGAAAGACAGTGACGTTGCCCTTATCGGACGTACCCACCAAAATCTCCGGATGATCTTTCAGAAATCCTTTTGCTTCAAAATACAGCTTGTTGTAGAAGGATGAACTGCCCTCATTTTTGTGGAAAAATTAGTAATGTTTGTTATTTTAGCTCTAATAAGATTTTGTTGGTGTAACGGGGCACTCAACCACTGCAAGAAGTTATTTAATTGAAGTTTCATTATTATTCGGTTTAATGGCGAATTTCGGACCCAAAGACATAATAGATAGTACATTCTCAGGGATAGCCACATCAGTTATATTCTTATACCAAGTGTCCTTAACCTTCAAAAGGTGGAGAAGGATGGTGCGGTTCCATTCTTGGATTCACTTGTTGTGAGAACCAACAATAACAAAGTCATAACAAACTGGTATACAAAACCGTCCAGTTCTGGTAGATGTATTAATTTCCATTCTTATAATTCCTTTAAAATTAAAGTCAACTTCATTCTGGAAATGAGAAATAGAGTACATGCAATTGCCCATGAATGTTATAGAGATGAATCCCTGACTAGACTAAGAAGGATTCTTTATGACAATGGGTATCCTAGAAGCCTGGTCAATAGTGTCTTCAGTAATGTGTCTGTTGTGGACGATTCCATTGGACAGATCCCGGTAGATCAGGGTAATCTAGAAAAACAGGATGACCAACAGAATAGATGAATGTATGTCACCTTACCATATATTGAAGGGTTGTCGAATAAGATATCCAGTATTTTCTCTCCGATTGAGGATGTATGTGTGAAAGTTACTTTTTTAATGCGAAGACTAACAGATCCTTGTTCAGAACACCTAGATACGAGATTCCAATTAAGAGCGCATTTAATGTTGTCTATCAGATTAAGTGCAATAACTGTTGTAAGGTTTACATTGGACAGGCAGAGCAACATCTTTCGAAAAGAATCACCCAACACAAGAGTGATGCAAGACTGCATCCTGAGAAGTGCGCTTTGGCTAGGCATGTACGTGACACCGGACATAATATGGAATTTGAGAACGTTGAGATTTTGGACAGGCACGATAAGAGCAAAATCAGAAAATTCTTGGAAATGTGCTATATTGTTGGAAAAGCTGACAATTCTATAAACGAGCAATACGATATCAAGAACTTGAGTAGCATATATTGTAACATCCTTGAAATAGACCGTGGGAGACGTGGAGCGCCTCCACCAGATTGACCCGAACTGCATCATACTGTGTTTTATTGCTGTATGATTATTTGTATGATTATGTATTATTAATTGAAATTGAGTTCAGCTAAGGAAGGGAAAATAAATGTATTCATAATTTAGTGTTTTGTCTATAGAGGAAAAGAATTGTGCACGCCAATGTTAAGGAAGTTCTAAAGAAAATTGTAGTTAAATTAGAGTCAAGTTTTGAACTGCAAGGTATAGTTTTGTTGATTGTTAGATTTTAAAAGGTTGGCTAGAATTTTAGATCTAAGTCAAATAAAAAAGTACTTACCTTGTGTCTGGATATGATGAAGAGTGGTGAGGCCATTGTGAGTGGCGGAAACTGATGTCAAAACCAAACATATGGTTGACATCTAACCTAAAGCCGATTCCCCTCTTCTACAGCTGTAAAAGAGGATTAGACCAACAAACAATCTAACCTAAAGTTGTCGTACCTGGACACCGGCAGAGTTTTCTGGCTACATCTAATAACATCGTATTATTAGTTATACCATGATCCGATTGCTTAACAAATCCTCACAAGCATTATTCCAAAAATGCTTTTTTTTTTCGTGGTATGATGCATATCATCATATCTGGACTCCACACTGCTGATCAACATCATGGTTTCATGAAATTTTGTCAGTTTCATAATTCTAAATAGCAGAATTTATTTTTATTCAGAGTAAAAAGCCGGATGAAAAGAACAAAATGTTTATTACGAAAAGTGAAAATAATACATTCGCCAACATTTACTTGTTGCGTACATGAATCTCGATCTCGACTTGTCAACTGACTTAAGAGTTAAAACTACGACGACGCCAACTGCGCATAGCTGGTGCCATCCAGTGAACAAGAACAGAACTAACAGAATTGTACATTTAATACCCTCCCTCAATTCTGCAAAACAACCAAATATGACTTAAGAAATTTCAACAACATTTAAACATTTCCTAAAATATTCAAATTTGTCAACTGACAAAGCCTTAGTCATCATATCAGCTACCTGTTGATTTGTCGGTATATACTTAATTATAAATTTTCCAGAATTTACATGATCTTTAACAAAATGGTGCTTAACATCTACATGTTTAGTTCTCTTTGTTTCATATGTGTTTGCCATTTTTATACAACCTTGATTGTCTTCATAAATAACAATTTGAAATACAGGCATTAAAATTTCTTCCAATAATTTACTTAAGAACAAACATTGAGACATGCACGTTGAGAGTGCTAAAAATTCTGCTTCACTACTTGACAAAGCAACTACTGATTGTTTCTTAGAGCACCAACCGACAATACAATCATTAATCAAAATTGTGAAACCACTAATGCTCTTCCTATCATTAATATCGCTTGCAAAATCAGAATCTACATATGATACAATTCTATTTTTGAAATTGGACCTTTAACATTATAGCATAAACCATAATTTTCAGTATGTTTCAGATATCGAATAACATTTTTCAAATATCTCCAATGAATCTCTGAAAAGCAGCTCTGGAATCTACCAAAATAAGAAACTACAAAACATAAGTCCGGCCTAGTTCCTAACATAATGTACATGAGACTTCCCTACAATTCTCTATATTGGAGCTCTAAATTACTAGTTTCAGAACATTTCTCCAACTTCAACTTGGGCTGCATTGGAATTTTAGAAATTTTACAATCATTCATTCCAAAATGTGTGATTACTTTCTTTATAAGTTTCTTCTGTCTAATAAAATTTGATTTTTCTGTTTAACAATTTCAAGTCCCAAAAACACAATTCTATCACCCGTTAAATCTCTTATATTAACAATTTTTCCAAGTGATTCCTTAATTCGAATAACATCTTCTAAACTGCTTGAAAATACAATGAGATCATCTACCCAAATGAGAATATAAGTGGTGTTATTTACATACAAACATGGATCTGCTTTAGACCTTTCAAATTCTAAATCTAATAAATGATCATTCAAATAGTCGTTCCAACATTTTGGGCTCTGGCGTAGACCATACAAAGCCTTGATAAGTTTACATACAAGTGTTGGATTTTCAACTTGCATACCGTCAGGTGGCTTCATATAGACTGGAGCCTTTAGATCACTATTCAGGAATGCAGATTTTACATCCCACTGGTGAAGAGTCAAATCTCTTCCCGCTGCCACCGCCAAGAGTGTCCGTAATGTCAGCATTCTTGCAACTGGAGCATACACGTCTTCTTCTAATGTTAGCTGCTGATACCCTCTTGCAACCAAACGTGCCCTTTTCTTTGTTGTACCATCTACTTCTTTGATTGTAAATACCCATCTTGAGTCAATTATGTCTGTTCCTGGTGGTCGAGGTACCATTTCCCATGTTACATTTTTCTTTAACATTCCAAGTTCCTCATCGATTGCCTCTTTCCAACCATTTCCCATCTCTATAGCATCTTGGTAGTTTGCAGGTACTTCTGAAGGTAAACAGCCTGCTGATAAAGCTAACATGAGATCAACATCATAGTCTTTTAAGTGTGTAGGCAATTTCCTTGAGCGGTTACTTCTACGTACATCTTCGCTTGGTGTGTCATCCACATTTTCACTTTCAGTGACATCTACATTACTATGTATGGATTCATTTGCATTGCCTTTACTCTCGGTGCATCTGCAACCCGAATCTGACTGATTAATTCCTGTATCTTCTAACTGAATTGTAGTATTATTGGTTTTCTTATACTGTTCGTCAAATACTACTGATCGTGCACTTGTTACTATATTTCGATCAGGATCAAACAATCTATATCCATTATCACAGTAACCAATCATTATCATCTTCTTACTGTGTGAATTAAGCTTGCTTGAACGATCTTCCTTGGCTACATGGCTATAAGCTGGACATCCAAACAACTTTATTTTATTCATATTCGGTCTATAGCCATACCACATCTCTGATGGAGTTTTATTATCAAATAGAACAGGAGATGGGGTTCTATTATACAAATATGTTGCTGATAGTACTGCTTCTCCCCAGAACTTCTCATCCATTTCAGCATCAAAAATAAGACACCTCGCTTTATCCATAATGGTCCTGCCAAATCTCTCGCTAACACCGTTCTGCTCTGGATTTCTAGCTACCGTGTACATGATACGTATTCCCTTGGATTCACAGAAGTTCCTGAAGCTTGTAGAGGAATATTCTCCCCCATTGTCACATCTGAGGCTTTCTATTCCCCGATTGAATTTTGCTTCCACCATAGCCACATATTTACGAAAGCATTTTTCAACCTCTTCCTTCTTCTCAATAAGATATATCACTGCAAAATGACTGAAGTGATCAATAAATGAGACAAAGTACTTCTTACCATCATGGGTTGTGGGGTTTATTTTCCCACATACATCGCTCGATACACATTGAAGAATTCTGGTAGCCTTCCTTTCTTCAGCAATTCGTTTCAAAAATGGCAACCTTGTTTGTTTTCCTTGAAGACAGACTTCACACACTGACTGGGAAGGAAATTGTGATGAGTGTCCCATCCTACGATGCCACAGGTCTGCATCAACTTTAACAGTCAAATAGGAATAACAGGATGCATTAATTGATTGACATTTGAATTTAACAGACCTGAGTCTGTTCGCACCTGCAATGTCCCCGTTTTACCGGCGTAAACCACTTCACCCGCCTTGGCAACACTGATTTTATGAGTCATATAATTCTCGAAACAACCCGATTTCACCAAATGAGCCGTCGCACCACTGTCAACAACAAAGTTTATTTCGCGGTTATCTGTCAATCCACAGAACTCTTCTGACACTGTCATTTTCTGTTCTTCTGTCAAGAAGGTTATGTCCTCTTCTTTTTCTTGACATGTTACATTGGCGCTACGTCGTTTTGGACATTTCGACTTCATGTGCCCATACGCATGACAGAAATAGCACTTACCACGGAATGCCGTCTCTCTCTGTTGGAATCCGCCATTTGTGTCTTTCCTGGTATTTCTATTTTTTCTGTAACCAGCAAAAGCCACACCTGGAGCACTTTTAGGACTGTTCTTCACGAGCCTTTCCTCCTCTGAGAGCAATTTGCTCTTTACAAAGTCCAACTTCACATTATTAGGGTCTGTGCTGAACAAAACATCCATCGAAGTCACTACAGCTTGAAATTCATCAGGCATCACCGACAGCAACTGTATTATCACCTCTTGTTCATCCATCCTTCCACCTGCAGTCTTCAATTCCCTATATGTTTTCTCGAATTCAGTCAAAAATTCTCCAAGTGACGTCTTTCCTTCAAACCTCATGTTTCTCAACTTTTTCTGCAGTTGAACTTGATTCGAAATTCCCGTCTTCATATAAATCGACCTGAGTTTTTCTATCATCTGTTTTGCAGTATCTCCATCCATGATAGTTTCAAGCATGTTGTCTGCCACACACTGTACGATGATATCACGAGCAATGGCGTCATTCTTGCAGAAGTTATCATAATTAGCATCACCCACTTTTGGAATTGTTCCTGTGATGAATCCAGTACCGCATACCTCTGGAGTGCTCGATTCACACGAAATTCCCAGCTGACAAAATTACCGGTACCGTCGAATGGCTTCACGTTTATCGTTACCGATTGTTGAACCGCCATTTTACTACCCGACGCGTACTCGAAGTCCCCTTTTCCAACTTTTCACACACACTAATGTTCTCTTCTATATAGATTATTCCGGGTCTGGGCCCATAACCTTTTATTCAGAGTAAAAAGCCGGATGAAAAGAAGAAAATGTTTATTACGAAAAGTGAAAATAATACATTCGCCAACATTTACTTGTTGCGTACATGAATCTCGATCTCGACTTGTCAACTGACTTAAGAGTTAAAACTACGACGACGCCAACTGCGCATAGCTGGTGCCATCCAGTGAACAAGAACAGAACTAACAGAATTGTACATTTAATATTTATTACGGTGTATAAAGTTTCACTACAATAACAAATGATAGTAATAATAACACATAATTGATTTTTTCGTTGTCTTACAATTCATCCAATTAATCTCACTGAAGATGTTAATGGTCCATTGGTGGCGATTAGTTGGTTTACATAATTTATCAAGAAATTATTATTATCTGAAAGAAAACACAAACTCTGTGCGAGCCGTAAAGGTGCATGCGTCGAGCGTTAACATGAAAATGCACCTTTAGATGAAAAAAATTGATACTTACTAACTGAACTATGATACAATTCCATATTTTCTAACGGAACCGGAAAATTTTGCAGGCACCCATTAATTCTGAACATCACACTAAGTGAATTATTTTCTTCAGGTTGCATTGCGAACAATGAAACTATATAATTTATTATATTTTTATTGAATTCGAATTGTTTTGTTTGTGTTGGTGTTCTGTTTTGTGAACCTAACTTTAACCAAACCTTAACGTTGTCATTAGTAAAGTCATCCGAAAAGGTCGTGTTCTATTTGTCAAATTCACATCAGTTTGAAGTGAAGGAATTCGGAAATTAATCAGTCAAATAGAAAGCTAGGAAAGTCGTGATTTTATACACACATATATAAGTGAATATCATATATTTCAGTGTTTTTGTTTTGCTTTAATGAATTATTGAATTTTGAAAAACTTACCCATCAATGCTTCAGCCAGTTTTGTCGAACCAAACATTTTCCTCTAGTCCCAACCAGCTACATTCACCAGCGTATTTGTTTGATATTGTCTGATTCAGGCACCTCTTTATAAAGTCAAACCATCTTGGAAAATTCCTTAACCTGAAATATTCATTATTCAGTTTAGCAAATAAGTACATTTTACATACTGCACAATAGAAAATTTGTTTTCCATTTAAAAACGTTTCAAAATCCGTCATTTGTTCTTAGGAGTTTATAGGGAAATCAAATTATAGGAAGATTGAATCAATTTTATCTTCATTCGTATTTGTGACAGCCCTCTTATTAATTATCTTTATTTCCTCCAGAACATCCGTTGCTGTATTTCTTATGAGTGCCTGTTGTTTATATGTTCTTCAAAATGTCACCTGATTTTTTCTTGAATAAATTCAAAATCCACATTTTTAAAACTTGAATTCGAGTTTTCAAAATTATAAACTTATATACCAATTTTGAGCAGGAGCAAAAAGCACCCTTATTTTATACATTAATTAATTGATATTAAATACAATATTAATATTTCAAATCATAGCCATCTTCGCAACAATTTTTATCCCCATTTTCATGGTTGTAGCATCGCAGGGAGTAAAAGCATCCCATATAATATTATCTAAAATTTTGTTCCATTTATTATTTGTATTATTTGCTGAAAATGGTTTGAATTCGTAATAGTTTTTGTAACTGTTATGAGGCTACAAACATGAAAAAAGTTTTTTTTATGCGTGTAATTAACAGTTAGAATATTGTTTATAAATCTAAACAAACTTTCTAATTACACATTTTTCAAATTTTTGGAATTAACGGTAGCTTATTCCTGATCAAAATTCCTGTTCTTTGTTCTACCCTACACAGTTTGAAATTTATAATTCTGACAACTAATGGGCTCTGGTTTTTCACAATGCTCCAATATTCCTCAGAAATACTGAAAACTAAAAAAGGTTTCTCATATGGTGAAAATTTTCTGAAACTCACTGTATAAAGATTTTCTTTTAAATTTCACATGAGCAAAGTTTAAATAATTATTGAAAATATAGGTATACATATTTGAAAATTACATAATTTGCATATAAACAAACCATTTTTGAGACATGTGTAGCAGTGGGTACCTGAAATTTTAATTATGCTACTGTGGCATGGAAAGACAAAAAATTCACCGCCTAGCGTACGGCTGCGACATCAGACCTAGCCATTGGCCATTGTACCGCTGAGGATTTTCTAAGATACAATCCAGCGGCTGTTGCTTTGATACAAAATAAAACTATTTCGTATTCCCACTCATGTGTAGCGTATACGTTAAATAATAATAGATGTATAAAATTCATAAAATTGAAAATATATAATATCTCCTATTGAGGCTTTCTTCAA
Source organism: Halyzia sedecimguttata (assembly GCA_937662695.2). NCBI lineage: Eukaryota > Metazoa > Arthropoda > Insecta > Coleoptera > Coccinellidae > Halyzia > Halyzia sedecimguttata. Next base: position 18,429,060 of record OW569415.2, read on the forward strand.
CAATTTTTTTTGCAATGCTGTTAAGATATTGCTTGTTGTTCCTCCCAATTCCTATATCTTCTGCCTAATAAGCAGTATCTTTGAATGCTGGTAGTAACGGCAAGCCACCAGTAGGATGAGTGTCACTTTCATCAGATGACGATTCCAACATTTGTTTCTTACTCCTGACCTTTCTTAACACTCGGTTAGGCGCACCCGTCAGATACATATATAGTCGCTATGGATGTGAAAGATCCTAATAAGGAGAAATAAGTAATACCGAAATTTTGCACTATAATTTTAATTTAAAAGGTGGAATAAATTAAAGAACGTCCTTTTTTATGTATTTATTTGAAAAAACTTAAAGGCTGACCCAAATTGCCAACTGGACAATTATTGAAAAATAATTTAGATTTGTGAATCATTCGTCGCCATCATTAGAAGTAACTTTCATCTCGGTTTCACAACCATCTGCACAAACAAAACCACAGTGCTGAAGGCAGAAGTACAAGCCACACTGTTTGCAGGAGTACTTCGTTAGCCTTATTTTCTTTGTTTTGAGACATGGACGGCAACGATTTCGAGAACTCGTTTCGGATGAATGAGCCTCCACAGAATTACAAGTCACAGTATGATCAGGAAGCTTGTGTAGAATTTCCTGAAGCCTCATACGTATTGTGAGTGGTAAATTTGGCACCAATATTCGCCTCGCTAACTGGTCTTCAATAAGTTTCAACCCAAGCTGCCTCAGGAAAAGGCGGCGTTTTATTCTTTCATTATCCTTGGAAAAATAAATGATTTGGGAATTTATTCCAGCTACGTTCAACATTGAATAAAATATAACCATACTCCATCTCCTTGTTCCCCTCTGTACGTTGTAGGACGAACCCTTCTTATCAACAATAATGTCCACTCCTATTTTATGGCGGTTGTAATAAGTAATAATTTATGTTTTTTTTGTTGTTCCAGTTGATTCATCAATTGCATCATCTGTGTGCATACTGGAGATTAAAATAAATTTTTTTTTATTGTTCTTATTCTGAGGCACGTAGGAGACCATTGTTCCTTCCTTCCTGAATGCAAAAAAGCTAGAAAAGCACTCTCTATTTTAAATGTTTTTTAAGCTCTTTCGGTATTTGCCATTTATTTTTCTTTAGTGTTCCCACAAACGACAGGTGATAATTCTTTGACAACTTTTGAAGTAAGGACACATCTGAAAATCAATTATCCGCAGTAACATTTCGTCCAGAATTACGAATGGGGGCTACCAACCGCTTCACAACATCTACGCTGCTGTTACTAATTTGAAATGGCCCTTCTGGCTGTCTGCCGGCATAAATTTCAAGGTTGCAGGTATAAAACATTTTTGAGTCCACTACGGCGAATATTTTTATTCCATATTTGGCTGGTTTAGAGGGAATATATTGGATGAAGGAACATCTGCCACGAAATGCCTCCAACTTCTCATCGATCGTGACATCTGCTCCAACTGAGTAAGAGTTCCTACAATTTGTCACGAATTGGTCGAACAAATCTCGAATTGGGGCTAACTGATCATATTTTCTTCGTTCTTGGCGAGATTCTCGATTATCAAATCGTAGGCAACGAAGGAGAAATCGAAATATTTTCAGGTTCATAGCCTAAAAATTTCAACTCCAAATCATCCTGAGTCCTTTAGGGTGCGTCCATACTGAATGCGCGGCGGCGGAGGCCTAAAGCGGGCGCGACCAGCTGGAGCGTGCTGTGGCCACAGTGCACCGCGAGCTCTCCTAGCGATTCGACGTATTTCAGCAGTTAGAAACTATGGACGAGGATTTAGTATTTTTACTGGACAGTCCAATCCTGAGATGGGAAGTGTTGAACATAAGAGATGGTGTACACGCAATAAATAAAAGTAGAGAAAAATGTGGTGAATTTTTTAATTTGTATGAACAATTGAGATTACATCCTAACAAATTTTTCGAGTACACCCGAATGACCGTCTCAACATATATGGGTTGTTTTGATTGAATTGCACTTATAAACAGTTCAGTATTTACCGCCATTTCATATCAAGAAACATGCAGTCTCGCATGCGCTGAGCGTTAAGACCGAACTGTTTTGATACCTCCGCTAACCGCGCATTAAGTCGCTTGCTAACTAGGCCCTTAATGTGGCCAGAAAGGGCGGACAGGAACGTTTGAAAACTACGCGCGATGACTCGCTCATTACCGTCGCGCGAGGTACCCGCCTTAGTCAGTGCACTATGGCCGCAAAGGCGCGTTTCATATGTTTGATATTTCGCGCCCGTCGTCGCATCCGTGCTAGGCTCGCAGTGTGGACGCACACTTAGGTCGTCGAGATTTATCTTGCCTCCTTTGTATATGCCCGCAATATATTAGAGGCCAATCATTGCTTTTATTTCCGATCTGTCCGTCATCTTCGCATCTCTTTCTCTTGCGAATTTCTCACGCATCGAATCAATATATTGATTCGTGAATGTCGCAATAGTGTCCAACATAGGATCAGTGAACAAACACTGCCAGGTTTGCAGGATGCCCTCTGCATTTCTTGCTCTTTCGATAACACCTGGAAGTTTCACCAACAAGTTGTGGGAAGAAGTATTTTTTCGGTTGGTGTACGGAGTTTCTTTCCATGAAAAGGATTGTATAAGCTTTTTTCCTTTCCTCGATTGCAAATGTAGAATTCAGCGTCATCCTTGAGATCCGAATCAGACTCCGATTCAACATCATCCTGCTCCGAAGTAGAATCTTCGATTTGCTCTGATGCATCTGTATCATAATCCTCTTCATCCAAGTCGTCCACAGATTGTTCCAGATTATTTGCAGAAGTCCCTGGAGTGACATCGTTGAAGTTCGCCAAAGATTCATCCTTATCGAATGAAAGTTTGTGAATTTCCATAATATCTGCTGGGTTATTCAGGCCAAAATATTTCGATGACATGATGAACCAGTAATATCAAAATAATTCGATATAAATAATAATATTCTTTCAATATTATATGGAGTTCTGGGAGAAACAGTCACAGATAAATAAACGATGCAGAAGTTGGAGGATAGAACAAAAATGGTCGCTGTGAACCTATGTGATCCATCCCCAACATATCGCACAGAAATAATTGGTTCAAAAAATAGAATTATTATCATCATACAAATAATAATTCATAATAATTATATTCAATAAATATTAAAAACTAGCTGACCCAGCGAACTCTGTTCCGCCTTAGAGGCAATAAATAAGCAGATTTTAGATTTTATTATACACGTTTGTCATAAAATATAGATAGTTTATATATATAATAATATATTTCTGTTTAACTGCGTCCAATTAATCATATATCAATTTGCAACATTCGAAGATAATCGACGCCGCTTCTGCGGTCGCATAAGGTCCCTATTCAAATACATTATGAGAATCTATCTGAGGTACCTATTAAGTTAATGTTTTGTTTGTGGTACAAATCACTTCAATCGCGTACAATTGTGCAATTAGAAAAAAAACACCCTGTACAGTAATGATTTATTTTCAATGATGTATCCCTCTAAAGTTTATTTTTTATCACAAATGAATGAAATTGTACGATTGTGGCATGGAAAACAGCAAGTTGCAATTGACGTTAAAAGAAAAACACCCTGTATGGAGATTTCGGACGAATACATTATGAGAATCCATCCAAGGTACCTATTTAGTTAATGCTTTGTTTGTGACACAAATCACTTCAATCACGTACAATTGTGCCATGAGAAAAAGGACACCCTGTATAGTAATGCTTTATTTTCAATGGTGTATGTCTCGAAAGTTTATTTTTAAACACACATGACTGAAATTGTACGATTATGGCAGGAAAAACAGCAAGTTTTAATTGACGTTAAAAGAAAAACACCCTGTATAACACAATAAAGTATCCTATGTCCGTCTCCTGGTTCTAAGCTACCTCCCCACCAATTTTGAGCCAAATCGGTATAGCCGTTCTTGAGTTATAAGTGAAGTAACTAATACGACTTTCTTTTATAAATATAGATTATATGAATCCCAATTACTTACGAATTTGATCGCTATGACTCTCGCAGATCCAACACGGGCCTACAAAAATACAGATAACCCACTAATAGTCAAAAGGACAGTTGCTCTTAGATCACGACGCGTTAGGAAAATACTGAATAGGGTATTATCCCACTCCACGGCGCATGCGTATCACACCAAGAAATGCAACTTGTGGATCTCACAGATCCATAGCGACTAACTGAGTGTAATTTGCTATTTTCCATGTCGGACTTTAGATCACTATGATCATTTTTTCATTGGCCAATAGCTTATCTGTCCTAACAGCCAGTTTGTTAGAACTGCCTGCACGGTATTTTCTCCACTGAATTTGGTAATGCTCCAAGTTTTCTCCATGTTACAATATACTGCTATCTATCTTTTAATTTGGGTTTGATTCGTTTATGAAGATTTCGTGCTCAAATTCAATTCTGTTGGTTCAGAAAGGAAAAAGTTGGAAACTTGAATTCTAGGGTAGGTTTGGTGTGTGAATATCTCGGTTAAGTTCTTTAATGAGCAAATTCTGCCCATTGGATTGGATTTTAAATAATGCCAAAAATAATGATCTGATCGAATGGAAACTCTCTTGCGAATTTGTTTAAGTGGTTTGTCACCTTTTCGAACTGATCTTTTTATTGTTTGCATTTTTTTCAAATGGAAAGGCACTGAACATATTCAAAGATCCGAAATTTTTGACATCATCACACAAATGTAACAAATTGTGAACATTATGAGATGACTCTTCTCCATATATGGTGATAAACGTATCAACAAAATACTTCAAAAATATTTTATGTGTTAAAATATTCATCCCTAAATGCAGTTTAAGAAAATGTATATATTTGTCTCTACTTAATACTGGTTCTAATACAACTGCACCCAAGTAATTTAAAAATACTAGAAATTCCGTTGCCTTCCATCTTTTGGCATCTTCTCGGTTTACGATTGAATTCCCTTGGGATCTGTGATTTGAAAATTCTTAATTACTACGTTTACATGCATCTTCTCGATCCGTTTTGAACCAATGCGCATGTTTTGATGCGAATTAGATGAAATATTGTTTGAGAGTTTACATGCCTTATCTGAAACTAGTTTTCTGTAATTCGGCTTTATTCTAAGCTCGCGTAGCCAACATGGGAAGATTGAAAAAAATTAAAAATGGAAATTGAGAAAAGAAAATCATTCTAAATATCTTACAAAATGATGAAGAACACCATAATTTTGCAAGGAATTAACCTCTTCTGGGTGGTTACAACGATTGAAAGAGCAAATCGTGAAAAATTAATCCAGAAAATTGGATGAAAATGATTAAAGATAATAGAAAAAGTTACCTCGAACTAAATATATGATTTCATTTTATCTCAAGAGATTTATTTCGACCTTCCAGCTTAGGAATTACGATTAACGTAACCCCAAAGCAGGTTGGTTAGATTATCAGATTTGTCAAATTAATAAATTTGGTGTTGGTAATTCTGAAATTTGTTTCTCTTAAAACTACTCTCAATGCGTATTTGGTGTATACATGCACATTAAATCGGTTTGGAAAAACTCAATCCACCTTTTCAAATCGCATTTACTAATTCGCATTTGAGTATTCAATTCGAATTGAAAAAATGTTTACATGCGTTTTCAATGCGCATTACGGAATACGCATTGGCTTAAAACGGTTCGAGAGGATGCATGTAAACGTAGTAATAGACTCTGAAATATTAGGTATTTGGCGAAAATTTTGTTTTTAGTGTCCCATCAATCCAAATATTTACAATTACTTTTTTTAACTATCCCCAAACAAACAAGATTCATGTATTCCCTGGAAAATCTCCCATCATGTAAATGCCAAGCAATTTCCAAAATTGATGTACCTGTGAGATGTTCGTCTTCTTTTCTATTGATGAAATCTGAATGATTTCGAAGATTTAAATTAGTGGGGAAGGGAAAACAAACTCGGTTTTTAATATAAACCACCATCAGAGCATTTTGTTCAAGAGTAGTAGCCACTATGGCCACTTGTGCAGGGACGCATCGTGAATTTGTGGGGCCCTGGGCTAATACTACTTAGGGGCCCTCAAAAATATATATTCTTTAGTGATGTAGGTGTACCGTATAGGAAAAATTTTGAAGTTATGCGTCATTGTTTATGTCACTTTAATCTGTTCCCATACCAGTACTTAATTTTTTAGATTTTTCTTCTTATTCCTTTATAGCTTCTGATCATATTGGTGTCGTATATTGTTCACGAGCTCTTTGAATGACACAATTAATTTAGTGACTCCGCAAATATCTAGACCAGGGCGTTGTATTTCTTTATTTACTAAATTAAGTAAATCTCTCCAAAATTTCGTCCCAAAAACTAATTAGAATTGCAGTATCGAGTTTCGCAAGCTTATTTGCTTGCTTATTGCCTCTTTTCGGCAATCCACTTTCTCATCATTTTCAATGAAAATTTTCATATCATCATGATGATTTTTTATAGATTTGATAGCATCATAGTGACAAGACTATCTGGTCTGACTTAAGATTATCACGATTTTTTACGATTCTTACAAAATTGCACATACGTCTTTAAAGTTTGTATTTTACAACTACTCACCAAGTATCAGTTTGATCGGATCTGTATTAGTTGAAAACACAATTATTGCTCGGAAACTGTTGGGTCGATTATGCCCATTAACAAACTTGTCCGTTGTATTGGGACGCGTCACCTACCTTGAAAATTTGAAGTCGCTATTCCTTTCATTTCTCAAGTTATCGTGGCAACGGCCGACTGGACATAATCAAATTTTTGGCATCGGATTCTTCATCAGTAATCATCATTTGTAATCTAAATAACTAATCAACTAAACCCAGTGAACACTGAACATTAATAATGACACAGGCAGCGTGTTACTTTGGCGATGAGAACAGAAGTGTATGGAAAATCCCCATAGGCAGTAATATGGGAGAAGGAGAACTTATTCTTGTGAACAAATAATGGAAATGTTAGATAACAATATTACCCAATTAGTAGACGATTTTTTTTTCTGATGAATGCACTTTTTCTCTCAACGGCCATGCTAATCGTCAAAATTGCCGCTACTGGTCTACCGAGAATCCTCTCTAGATGAGAGAGTAACACAGTCAATTTCATGAAGAGGTTGATATTTGGACAGGAAATGTTCGAAACCATATCGCACCTCCGCTCAAATAACGTCACAACTCCAAAAACTAAATTGTTCAGGAAAGACATTTAAAGTTTACCCAACTCAATTTGTTTACTTGATCATAATTAAAAAAGGAACTATTTTAGAAGAAAACGTTCTTCAGCGAGTTATAATGATTTTTTAAGCTCTATAAATTCATATTATTAGTAATCTGAAAATCCTGAAAAAACATAGAAAAAAATCCGGGTTGTGACACTATATGTACAAAAAAAACAAACTTTTACTATAATTTGTTTATTATAATGACACAAGTATGTTTAACTTGTTACAAAATACAATAACTTCTTAAATATAACGTGTAGTACACACATATCAGACTTTGAAATGCCTTATTATTTAAAGACAATTAAATTTTCAAACTTATAACTGAAAAATAAACAACATTTATCAAAAGTAGGTAAATAATATAAATGTACTTCAAAACAATCAACAGTTTAATCAAAACGAGGGTAGTACACCTCTCTAGTATTGCAAAAATTAAACAAATTAAGAAACTCTTAATTTAAAAAACTAAACAATATTCTATCAAAATTAAATAATCTAGGTCTAGGTACTTCAATACTTATTTAAAATCACAATTTGTACCTACCAGTAAGTCCAAAAATGAAATTCTATCAAAATAAAATAATCAACTTAATACTTCAAAATATCAACTGTTCCATAACACGAGAGCAGACAATGTAACAAAAAAATATTAAACTTATAAACTATTATAAAAGTCGGCATAAAAACTAGGAATGTGGTTGTTTCGAAGTAATGTCATTAAGTCATTTTTTTTCCGTTCCTTAATCTCTATTTTAGCAGCATAAACTTGCTTTGGATCAGGAACTATTATTTTCTTATTTCGAGAAAGTAAATTAATTTCAGACCATTCAATGTCAGTGTAAGACGTTTTGTACTTTAAAATATTTGGTGTGTCTTTGGTAATCATCATCATTTTAACTTCAGAAATCTTTAGCTTATTTAAAGTGGTGATACCTAGATCACTAACTAATCTTTTTAAATTAATAAAATCGGTGTGTGATAGTTCATTTACTCTTGGTGGTTCCCCAGTTTTCTTAGCCTCTTTAATTATTTGTACGTACTGGCTTGGCACGTAAATAGGACCAGTTTTCAAGGAACGTTTTATTTGCTTTTCGATTACCGAATGTATGGCGTCACCTTCGTTTTGCGTATGTCCGGCTATCAAAAATTTATGACTAATAGAATTTAAATTACTAAACTTCAATATTGCATACATGTACAATCCAACAATAAACTTATTTTTGTTTTGGCCGCAACAGTTATCGGAATAAAAAACTAGATCAACTGGTTGGTCACCCTCGTAATCATGCAATTCTTTTTCTATATATTTAAGCAAACAGCTACCAATCTCATCAGCACCCCGATAACCCTGACCCTCGTGCCAAAAATAACAATCGGTTATACTGTTATTCACAATAGTGTCGCCATTGTAACTATCATCTTCTGTCTGTTGCCTTTTCTTCTTTTTTCCCGATTCTTCTGCTTTCAATTTGCTTATCGTTAAGTTCATATTATTTAATTTGCTCTTATAATAAAAAACAGAAACATCACCACGAGGTACCTGTAAAACTGCTTGTAAATCGTATACAGATACAATCAGGTTTTTGTTTTCTTTTAGGGCTTTTTTATCTTGCTTTTTTTCTTCCCTGGATAAAATCTTCCCGTGTTGTTTGTGCCCTTAAATAATGACTTTCTATTTTCGGTATACGTTTTATATGATCTCTTATATCATTTTTTATAGTGTCACCTACAGTATTATGTTTACCGTGTTTGCCTCTTTCATCTTCTTTCAAAAATCCTCCAGTAGATTTCTCTGTTACAGTTCTAATTGTTCTATCATTGATATCCAATGTATTTTTAAACATAGTTTTGCAGACCCTCTGCAATGATCCTTCTACCTCAAAGTAAAACGCATAGTTGGTTTTTCGATTTTTCTGTGCTTTCGTAGACCGAAACTTTATCTCTATCTGTTGCATGTGTTTGTGAATGAATTGTCTCTGTTTCTCTAAATCTTTCAAAGCCCAGTAAGAATCAAATAGTTGAATTCTTATTTCATCGGTAAGAAAATAGCTTCATTTAAGTCTACAACCTTCACCACAACTTGGTTTGATTTGTTTCTTAGAAATATTTCGCCCGGACTTCGTTTGATAGGGTAATCCAGAGTTTCGTAAAACCTTTGTTACATTCTGCTTCCATTGTGCCTCTATACGGCGTCTATTGAAATTTTCTTCTACTACGGTCTCGTTTGGTATTGGAGAATCAATATTATTTAAGTTAATTTCTTCGGAAGTTGAAGGCAAGCATTCATTGTTGTCTTGATTTGTTTGTTTATTAAGTGACAATAGTACAGAGGTAGATGTTGGAGAATTAGTATTAGATGGAGGAGTTTTAGAAGAGGATGAACTAGATGAGGACGAACTAGATGAGGATGAACTAGATGAAGATGAACTAGACGAAGAGGAACTTGTAGATGAAGTACTAGATGATCGCTGACTACAAACTACTAAATTCTTGCTACGCTTTTTAGGAGGCAATTTATAATCCTGATCTTTAACAGAATCGTCTGTTACTTCTCCCGTAGATTCGGGTTCTTGCAAATGACAGTCTTCATTCTCTATTCTATTACATTCTACTTGTAAGTTGGGAATGTGTGTAGTAGTAGTAGGTTCATTTATATAATTATATGTATTCTCTTTATTTGCGGTGTCACAATTTTCTTCAACATCTTTTGGTTGCGTATCTTCTGCCACAATAGACAAGTCATCACTTACTGTGTTATGTTGGTCATTGGGTTCCAGACATAATGACAATATTTTTCTGGATCTCGACATAGTTACAAGTGTATACACCGCCAAAGTGAATACCACCTGAGAACAAGATGAACAAGACAATTAGTTAAAAACAATTAAATACCTACCTGAACATTTTTTAAGGTTTTAAATTAACAGGAAACAATAATATAACCTCAGGGAATTCAATAGAAAACATTATGCGTAAACAGTAACTAAAATAATTTCATACTATTACTATACGATAATTTTAAATTAATAAATCAAACACTTTATTAATAATCATAGTCAAAAACACTAGCATAATTTAACACAAATCAGTTTTCTTGCTGACACATAGTTTTATTTTCAGTCGATTCATTTATGAATAAAGTCAAAATTCTACATAATTCAGTCTTATCATCTAATAAAAACGTATTCCGCCATCATCCCGATCACATTTACTGTCATACATTAGTACAGGTCAGTATAAGTGTTCAAGAAATATGTTAGTTGTAATTGTCTCAATCACGTATACTCAATCACGTATACTGTCATAGCTCAGCATAGGTCAGTATTAGTGATCAAGAAATATGTTATTTGTATTGTCTCAATCACGTATACTGTCATAGTGGGTCTGAATTTCATCCTCAATGCACTAAGGTAAAGGATACACTTTATAAGGCATTAATGGAATCGAAAAATATCTATTTCTTTTGTGATGATTGTGTGGAGATAATAAAGATAAAATTACATCCAGACACCAGAAGCAGTCCAGAATCTGATTCACATATTGGATCATTCAAGCAAGAATTAAAAGAACAATCCAAAATTCTGGCAGATTCAATTGATAAAACGTTCATTGATCTGAAAACTGAAATATCAACCTTAAAAGAATCCAACATCGAACTAATTCGCCTCCTTTCTTCCGAAGATTTCCGCGAGGCAAATAAGAATAAAATTGGAAGTGAGCAGAATGTGGTTTTAAACAGATCTAGTGTAATCAAGGTTCATGGGATTATCCCTGTTGATCAAGTCAACGATGATCCGATAAAAAGGCAAACCTTTGCTGAAAAAACTAAGAAGAGGATGGAAAAAGGAAGTGTGAGTGCGGCTATAGAAGTACACCAAGGAGAAAAAGAAGAACCATTCAGGGAAATAGTACAGTCACAGGAATAAGAAGAAAACTGAATCTGTTAAAGGCATTGGAAAACCCAACAGCTTACTCCGACCAGCACCAAAAGGTAGGAACTGGATATGGCTTGGAGGCCTGCAATCTACCACAACCGTCGAAAACATCAAAGCTTACGCTGAAGAAAAATGGCCTGGCAAAGATATGTTATGCTTTGATCTCAAATCGAAAGCCCCTAAGAAGTCCTTCAAATTCGGCAGCAGTGACTTGACACTCCAGGAGCTGCTTGATTCTGAGGCATGGCCTGAGGGCATAAGGATTCGATTATTTCGAAATGATTAATAAATCTGCGGTGAGTCAGGATGTTAATACTTCACGCCCACCTACAACGTACATAAAAGGGTTTTTATCATGTTATTACCAAAATGTTGGGATTACGCACTAAACTAAGTGAATTTTCATTATCACTCGCTAACACAAATTACGACATAATTTTTCTAACAGAAACGTGGCATTCTCCCGATTTTAACAATGCAGAATTAGGTCTTGAGAACTATAATATTTATAGAAAGGACAGAAATATTAACACAAGTACAAAAAAAATAGGCGGTGGAGTATTGGTGGCAATTAAGGATAATTTTGTGTCCCATCTGATTTTCAGTGGTTTAAACGTAGAGCATGTTTTTGTATTTGCGAAATTAAACTCCGTATCGCACATACTGTCTAACGTATATTTCCCACCGGGCAGCAAAGATATGTTGTATGAGACCTATTTAAATGAGCTCGAATCAGTTGTTGACAAGTACGAAGACGCAAACCTGATATGTTGTGGCGACTTTAACATTGCTGGCGATTGTTGGGATACATCACATGGTGACAGTCTTTGTGTTATGACCAGACCGCAATTTCTTTTGAGTAATACAACAGCCATGCTCGGTATAAACCAAATCAATAAAGTTAAAAACATGAATGATGCATTGCTAGACTTGATATTTGTATCACACGATAATGTCCAGGTAGTGAGATCGAATGATGAGTTGGTTCGTACCGATCCACACCATCCCGCCTTAAGCTTTGACATCGAATTAACGGAAAGTATTAAAACAAATCAGAATAACTCTATATATTACTTTGATTTCAAAACAGCAAATTTTGATGCAATTATCGCGAGTTTTGGTGAGGTTAACTGGGATGTTGTAATCACTGATGATCTGGAGAAAAGTCTGAGTTTATTCTATAATGTTCTATTCGAGATAATAAACAAATATGTACCAAAAAGAATTAAAGCCGAAAATAAATACCCTCATTGGTTTTCTGCGGATTTGAAAAAGTTAATATCACTCAAAAAGGCAACTCACAGGAAATATAAACAGAGTCATAAAAAACAGGATTATATTGAATTTTCTAAGATTAGAGCTAGATGCAGAAAAGAGACTGAGGCTTGTTATAAAAATTATATAAAATCAGTAGAAGAATCTATTAGCGCAAATCCAAAATTTTTTTGGAAATACATAAACGACTTGAAAGAGAACAAACATCTTCCTAATACCATGTATTTGAATGATACAGTCAGTAGTGATCCACTTGAAATTGCCGAGTTGTTCAGAAATAATTTTGCAAAGATTTTTAGATCACCCAAGCGCAGAGATGTAGACATTCGCTATGATCAATGTGTTGATATCAAAAATTGTGTGATATCTGTTGAAGAAGTCCTAAATGAACTCTCTTCACTACCTGAAAAAAACGACGAAGGTCCGGATGGAATCCCCCCCGTATTTTTGAAGCACTGTAGAGAATGTTTGTCCTACCCTTTGTGTCATCTTTTCAATCTTTCCCTTGGTTCTGGACTGTATCCGCATCAATGGAAATTAAATTTTATAATACCGATATTCAAATCAGGTGATAAGAACGACGTTGAAAATTATAGACCTATATGCAAATCCTCCTACATACCAAAGTTATTAGACACCTTGATTGCTAATAAAATTTCAACTCTGTTCAAACATATCTTTCTAGACGAACAACACGGTTTCATTCCCAAAAGATCAGTCACCACCAACTTGCTGACATATTCAGATTTCATATTACAATCCATGAAAAACGGAAAACAAGTAGACTCAATTTACACCGATTTCAGAAAGGCATTCGATACAGTTGCTCAGTGGCTACTAATTGCTAAACTCAGGGCATTAGGCATTGGGTCACCATTCATTGATTGGCTGGCGAATCGCATAAACGGGATAAGATTGAAGGTGCTCTTACTCGGTGTATATTCTGATGAATTTATTATGGAATCCGGTATACTTCAGGGCTCACCTTTATCTTCATATTTGTTCCTGGTCTTCATTAATGACATAGGACGATCTATAAGATTCAGTATGTTCTTGCTTTTCGCGGATGATCTTAAACTTTTCCGTCGAATAACATCAGTAGATGATTGTGAACTACTTCAGCTGGATATAGATGCAATAGTAGAGTGGTGTTCAGAGAACGAAATGGAACTCAACATAGACAAGTGCCAGGTAATGAGATTCAGTAGATTGAAGTCGCCATTTGTTCATAGTTATCACATAAACCAGACTTTTCTGAGGGAATCAAAAATTATAAAAGATCTTGGCGTTTATTTCGACCAAAATATGAATTTCATTTACCGCATACAATACATCACAAATAAGGCGTTTAAAATGCTCGGTTTCATCAAGAGAACCATGAGATGTTTCAATGACTTAAATGTTATGAAACTGTGTATTGTACCAATGTACGGAGTATTTTGGAATTTTCCACCGTCGTTTGGTCACCTTCTTATGCTGTGCATATTCAGAATATTGAACGTGTCCAGAGAAAGTTTTTTGAATGGGTTGCATTTAAATTAGGTTTGCTGCCATCAAGCAAGAATTATGATATCGTCCAAACTAGAACCGAACTAAGATCGTTAAAGATGAGAAGATTGAACTTCGATATTATGTTCATTTTTAAACTCGTAAATAACTACACTGATTGCAAATATCTCTTAGAGAAAATAGGAATTAATTGCAGGCCTGCATTGTTGAGATCGAGAGAAACTTTTTACATAAGATTCAATCCCACAAATTATACTGTGAATAACCCCATCGATAGAGCACAGCGGTCAGCAAATGCTTGTGAATTAGATTTATTTTCGGTATCAATTTTTTCACTCAAACGCTACTTCGAATCGGAGATCTTAAGTTGATAGCTGATCATTAGTAATGCTTTTCTATTATAATTTTTTTTGTATTTTTTAACATTTTACTTTGCTTTGTATAATATTATTACTGATTCATTGTTGAATTTTCAAGCTTTGCTTTTGACTTATGAATTATTTTTTTTTTGTTATTATTAGTATTCTATTAAAATGTAAACTGGCATGTCCGTATGAATAAATAAATAAATAAATAAATAGTTCTGCATAGGTCACTATTAGTGATCAAAAAATGAGTTACTTGAATTTTTTCAATCACGTATACTGGCATAACTCGACAAGCATCAGTTTAGTTGCAAAAAAAGAAAATAAATTTTACTCACCTCGTTAACAAAAACTGTCTTGAATCGACACAATTCACTTTTACTGAACAACGCCCGTATGACCACCTCGCGCAAGTCGTAACATGACACTGTTTATGTTCGCCGCGGCACAACTTTCGGGAAACAATATAACGTCATAAGCGCCATCTAGTGACAAATAATCGAACTACGTCTATGACGTTTTGTGAGCATAAAGTATGTGATATTCTGATAAGAATGGTACAAAATAAAGTATTTAACATTTAATCGAGTTATGACGTTATTTGAGCGGAGGTGCGATATCATAGGCCCCTTTTTCATTGAGGGCAATTTGATGGAGCATCTCCATATTACCAACACAAGGTCCGGCAATACCTCGACGCAATATTTCCAAATCGGTGGATAGGAAGGCGAGGGACGATCGAATGGTGAGCGCGATCCCCTGATCGTAACCCATTAAATTTCTTTTTATGGGCATATGTAAAGATCATTGTGTACAGAACTAAACCCCATGATTTGAATGACCTAAAAGTTCGAATAACTCTTGCGATTAGGTCGATCACTCCTGAGATATTAAATAATGTTGGAAGAAATTTTTATTCGAGATTAGGATGTTGCCAAGAAGTTTTGATTTTATTTTTTTCTAATTTAATTCTAACAATAAACATGAAAGTGATAACATTTCTAAATAGAGCATGACGAGACCTTTCAAACGATGTGAAACAAGCCCATAATTCCTATTTGAAATATTGGGGGTTGTACGTGTCTTTCGAAGAGGGTTGAAGGTAGGGTTCGTATTTTTACTTAGAAGAATGACAATTTAAAATTTAAATTTGACGTATTTCGGGATTTTCCATAAATACGTACAGTAATGAACAAGATTATGAATTTATTCAATTTGGCTTGTCCACACTGTATAATATACAGTGTGGACAACAATTATATTATATTAGATATATTCTTCACAATATCGTCTAATATTTTCATTGTGGTCGGTGGGCCCTTTGTATCCACGGGGCCCTGGGCTGGAGCCCATAATGCCCATACGTAGATCCGCCCCTGCACTTGTGTACTTAACATAACTTTCGCCACAAATGAATGCCCTGATTTTGACATGATACTGACGATTATTAAATATATTCAAACACAAATGCTTCTAAAAAATCATTTGCACTCTTTGGCTTATCATTACCGGGGATTCAAACCAATTATGTTCACTGTATTTCCACCCAATAGCTTGCATAAAATTGGGTAACACTAACTTCTTGAACTTTATACAATTGGCAATTAGGCATAATTGAATTACATTTGACTGCTCTTTGTAGAGATGTTAAGAATCTGCTTCAAAGCTAGAATTGTCTATTTCAAGGCGCTTGGGGTGAATTGACTGATCTGGGAAGAATGATGACGAAGAAAAGTGAACTGCTTGTCGTGATGCAGCATCATAAAATTATTGGACTAATCAGTTTCTCTGGTTGAATGATACAGATTTGCTGGAATATTTACAAGAACAAATTACCTGCTACAAGAGCATAAGTATACTTGGTTACTGATTTCAAGGTTAGAATTTCATACCTCTTGTTTAGGTTTTTTAGCCGGTATAAGGAAATTTTTATAATTTGTATATTGCAAGCCACTAACTCTGCATCTTTTTCTAACATTCTCAGTACCTTTCTGTCGCCTTTTTACTGCAATATTTCCGGCTTGTACATTACCACGTGCGTTCATCTTGTATACTAACAATGTTGATTATTTGGAACTTAGACCCTTTTAACGTACAACAGGTACTGACGCTTCGACCATGCACAGCTTTTCAGATCACAAAATGATAACTGTCTGTAGGCGGATGGCACATAGACCGTTTTGTATGCTATTGGCCTTGGCACATAGGTCCCATAACAAGTGAGATCTGAAATTTTAAATTTGCCGAAAGCAGCACTAAGGGCAGGCTTTTGAGCAATATAACATGGGTTTATCTTCCGTTTATCTGTCCAATTCAATAGAATTCAGTAGATAAACTGAAGATAAACTCCATTCGAATGCATCAGAAACCGGCCCTTAGACCCTTTTGAATTTCTACTCTCCAATTATCTTATGGACGTCCACAAGAGATCCGTCATTGTGAGAAAAGGATATTAATTTACTGCCGTCCATGTATATCCTATGGACCTGGGGTTTCAAGTTGTTCTTGCTCTGTGACACATCAGGATGTCCGTACAACTTCGAGATATATAATGAATCTTCTAACTGGTTCACTCGAGTCTTGCTTGATGAAAGTGATTTAGGGTGCAAACATACTAACCCGTCTGACAACAATTATTCCCAAAAATATGAACTAAGGACCAAGTCTATTGTCATAATTATTACACTTCCATTCCATTATTTACCACCTTGGCTAATCAGGGGATCCATATGTTGGGCACAATTGGTCGGAATGGTAAACTGAAAGCTGACAAAGTTCTCAAAAAAGAATCTCGAGGAACTTCTGAGTATGTGGCCAACATTGATGCAGCTGATCTGAGTATGATTTCCTGGAATGACAATAAAGTGGTCGCACTAGCCTCTACTTTGTAACGTCCCCCCTTTTAAGATATCTGCCCGACTAGCTAAGGGGGCAACGAATACAATTAGGCTTCCTGGAATATTAGGCGAATACTAATACAACTGGTTTTTAAAGGGTTTAATTAACAAATTCCTTTGATTACAAAGGGCAGCACTAAGCTCAAAAGTTCAACACTAAATTGGAGATATTCCTGGTGGATCCCTCCAGGCGACGAAGGCGACTGGAACAGGGATAAAAGGACCTCAGTCCAATAGCAACTTGAAGCAGGGGTTCCAGCTCAGTCCACGCCAAGGAATTCACTCAGCTTCGATCCCAGCCCACAACTATTAATAAATATAAAAAACACAGTGTTACAAATATCACACTACAAAAATACAATATTTCCCTGTACGAATCTGGGGTATACATAAGTTATCAGTACACATACTTTATTCATCAGAATCGATTAAAACCTAGACAAACACGAGGCACATAATCCCTCGAAAATTGAAGAAACTGTCCCCCGAGCCGTCCAGAACAATATCAACACTAAAACTATATATACCAGAAAAAATAGTGGGAATTAAAACAAGGTACTCTACATTACTTTCTTAGCAAATTTTTTTCTGAAAGCATCATTTGAGACAATTTACCAAAACCAATTTTAACATTACAAAAACATATTTTAAACAACTCACCGCCAAATCTGACGTATATTTTCACAAAAAATTGCTATGAAATCTTAGACCACATTCATTCTATCTCAACTACTGAGAACGGATTCAGAGAAGAACCTCGATCAAGAGTTCAACAGTGAAAGAGAACCATGGAATAAACTTACGATTATCCGGTTCCAAAGTCATATGGTAAAAACATTATCTCAAGTCAAAAGCTTTAAAATTTTTAAAAAATGTAGAGAACAGAAACACAATCACAGTTTAAAATGAATAAATAAATAAATAGAGATAAAATTGGAAATTTAAAAACATTGTATATCTAAAATGACAAACCGCAGAAATCTACGATAACAAGTGACAGACAACCGACGCATATGGGGACACCTTTATCCTTTCAGACGAAGGTAGGATCGAATTGGAGGTATTACCGAGATGCAGTGGCGTACGAAGAGTAATTAAAACAGCAGTTTGTATGTATCCTTAACACTGCCAGTCAGCATGGTATTGAGTGTTTTGCATTCCGCGCTGCTGAGGTGTTTGAAAATTTCTATTTCTTCTAAAATTTCTTGTTTGTGGTTAAATTCACAGTGGTGGATAAGTATCGCGTTCGTGTCAATGTCAAACTTATGGTTCTCTTCTCTCAAGTGGCAGCCAAATATAGATTTATCATTCGATGGATTTTTGCCGCTGACTAGATGTTCCTTTGTCCTCGTTCTTACGGATCTGCCACTTATCCCCACATATACCACATTACAATTGGGTTCACCGCATTCCAATTTGAACACGCCCGGTTTATCCAAGGTCTCAATGCGGCTTCTGTTTTTGATCAGGAACTGTTTTAACACATTCTGGGACTTGAATGCCACTCTGGAATTCTCTATTTTCCCGATAACATTTGCAATTTTATATGAAATGCTACCGTAAAAGGGAATGCAGCAATATTTCAGGTCTTTGGTGGTATTTTCCTGTGCAGTTGACGAACTTGGTGTATCTGTGTGTTGTCTCCTCCTTTTTTTCTCAATAAGTTTGTCGATTATATTTTCGTGGTATCCATTAGCTACCGCCAGATATTGTAACAGTGTGTTCAACTCTTCGTTGTAATCTTCTTGGCCTAACGGGATCTTAAGTAATCTGTCTATATAATTGTTGAAGGCCGCCATTTTATGTCCCATGTAGTGGCAGGATGTTTTATTGATTGTCGTGGCTGTTTGGGTGGGTTTCCTATATATACTGAATTTAAATTTATTCAAATATTTCCTAATTGTAAGGTCTAGAAAGTTGATTTTCTGGTTTGACTCGACCTCCAATGTGAAGTTGATATTGAGGTGTAGTTTGTTCAACCATTCGTGGAACTCCATCAATTCTTCCTGACTGCCAATCCACGCTATTAATATGTCGTCCACATATCTGAACCAGAAGAGGATCTTATCCCTGAAGGGGTTGTCTGGAATGAAAATTAGCTTCTTTTCGTAGTACGACATGAAAAGTTCAGCAAACAAGGGGGAAAGGCAGTTTCCCATAGACGGAGGCCGTCCTGTTGTGTAAAATATCATTCTCAAACTTGAAAAAGTTTTGCTCGAGGCACAACTCTGTCAGCTGAGAGACACAATCCGCAAGATCATCCGACAGTATAGAATTCATTAGTCTTTTCTTGAATATTTGTAAGGTTTGTGGGACTGGTACTGACGTAAACAGATTACTCACATCGAAAGAGGCAAGGATAGTGTTATCAGGAATATGTAAATCTCTGATTCTTCTTATCAGATCTAACGAATTATTTACACTATATTCTGACTTGAAGTTGATCGTGGAGGTTAAAAGTTTGCACAGATATCTTGACAATTTATAAGCTAGACTACCACAGAATGACACGACTGGTCTGATCGGGATGTCCTCCTTGTGGACCTTCGGGAGTCCAGATAATCTAGGCGTGGTGAAGGACATAGGTATTAGTGACTTCCAATTTTCGCACAACCGAGGGCCCAAAGTCGAAAGAGCTTTCTTGAACTTGATGTTGTATTTGTTAACACATGTCATTGATGTTTTGTTGAAGCTATTAGTGGAAAGGAATGTATGTACTTTCTGTATGTATTCATTTTTATTTCAAATCACCAAACATTCACCCTTGTCTGCTTTCGAGAAAAACAAATTATTTTTCTTGATTTTCCGAGAAATGTTCTAGAGGTTCTGTCTCAAATCGTTGACATAGTTGGGTGTTTGGATTTTAGCTTACATCGGACATGTTATGTTGTTTCTACTTAAAACTGTCAACTTTTCAGAATCTTTGGTTTGATAATGGCGGAATCGCCGAAACATGTTACCAAGATGATCCAATAAAGGTTCCACAAATAGAAGTGTTTTAAGACCCTTTCCTTCCTGAAATAAGGGTTTTGACTAAATCCTGTTTTATTTGACCTCTAAAAAGGGGTATAGTTGCCTACTCTAGCGGATAGTAGCCTAACGTCAAAAATGCCTCGGGGGATACTTGCCTCGGGCGGTGATAGGTGCCTCACTATAATTTTTTAAATAAAAGAAATGTATATCAATTTAAGTAATCAGTCTTTATTATTTACCATCATCTTTGATTAAGTACTAATCAACATTATAAAATAATAAACATTTTTAAACAAAAAATACAACAAAAATAGCCTTCAAATTAGTTATTAATAAAATAGTATTTATCCTAAATATAAAACAATATGGCAATCAACTTTGGCATTAGAATTAATTAATCATCATAAGCCAGGGCTTTCAACTTTCCACATCTCACTCAATGGTTTGTGAATGTTGTACAAGATTCATGCAACCACATTCGACACATCTCACATTGAATCCAATCTGATTTTGATTTAGTGAAATTGTAGTTCTCAAAGCATTCTACGCAATAATCATCAACATTAACTTTTTCATTACTATTTTTTATATTTGAATTAGTGTTATCGAATTTCAATATCTTTTCGGTGTCTGTTGTCGATTTTTTGTCCGTTTGATTGGTAGTCCTTCGGTCGCTCTTCCTTTGGATGTTTTTGGACTCATAACATTCTCTTCATTTTTACTGTCAGAACTGTAAATTTGTATTTTTCTCTTTCTTTGCTAAGTTCTATAAAATCTGTGTTTTCAGTTTCACTGCTAGTGATATCGATACATCTTTTGGTCTTCTTAATTTTTTTGGTTGCTGCGTTTTCTTCACAAAACTTTTCTTGCTACCAGCTAATTTGTTTTTCACTGCCTTAAAATCTTTTTTTTTCGCTGTCGTATTTTTAGTTAGGGGAGAAGGAGGCACATTAGCACATTTTTCATATTTGGACTCATTAAAAATCAACTGTAAAGAGAAATTCAAAAGACATATTCTTCTTAGCCTACTTACTCCTTTGTTAATATAAACATGATGAAATGTTTGGTGGAAACGCTAAAGAGAAAAATGGGTTTTTTAAAATCTCAAATTTTTTCATATCTGCCTCCCCATGGGGGCACATTTGAATCGACATGGGGCAGTTTTGAAAAATGGGTTAAAGACCAGAAAAAAGAGAGGATAGATTAATTTGTCTTTATTATAATGACATTTACTGTTATTATTATATAAAATAAACTTTTACGAAACTCCTTAAGTTAATTCTAGCATTAAAGGAACAAAAATAAAAATTATAGCTTTTAATTGTGCCTCTGACGAGAAAATAAACATAACATAAACTTAATATCAAACTTCTAAACTTAATAATAGTTTTTAATTCAATCAGTATTCCACTTTGGTAACGGAAATCATTTTAAAGTAATCAATAATCATCTTAGGTAGGTATTGTCCTACCTATCCCATGTGAAAAGAAGAAAAATTGAAATTAAAAGAAAACCTTCGTGCAGTTCTGGACGTGCCAGGAGCATTATTAGGGGCTGGCAGTTTTGCAACTATATCGGAAATTGTAACAGACCATCTATCAACTATTCAAGTTCTTTTCTTCAATTCTAGCGATGAAAGCCAAATATGCAATTCGTTTTTCTGAAGGGCATTGAACTAGTATAAAATCCCCAACATTCAGGCTTTGACTAGTGAAAGGAGTATTCTCAGCTTGTTCTAGCAGTTCATCATCTTCATTATGACTGTCACTCCCATCAGTCGCATCTAAGTTTGAGTCGTCATAGACTACTGGCCCATGTTGAAAAAATTATGGGTCATTTGAACCACCAGGTGACCTATCTAGAACGATATAAAGGGATAAAATAATAAGATTCAGCACTATGCCGTCACTTGTAAGCTGTCCAACTGAGTGCAGGTGAGAATTCGAAAGTACAGGTAGAGTGAGTACATTTTGGTCACATATTTTTGTACGGCATTCTTACCACCGATAGATCCATGAAAAATTATAAGAAAACGCGCAGTGCCGTACAAAAATGGTGCGCCACAAAGTCGGATTCTTTATTTATTTTCCGACAATTACCAGGGTACATTTGGTCATTTGATCTTGTACGGCATCGGTGTCATACTATTTCAATACTGCTTCTAATCCATTATTCCGCAACGCCGTACAAAAATCATGCGACAAGGGGAAAAAATCGAGGGTTGTAATCCCCTCTCTTTCCGTGGTCCAGGGGGTGATTTGAAAAAGTACGGCTTCGGTTCCAAAACATTATCTAGCACTCAAAAGTACTATTAAAAATAATGCCGTCAAAAAATGATTGTTCATTTGAATATAAATCAATAATTACCTTAATTTCATCGTATCCTTGATTTTTAGAGCTGTAAAGTCATTTGATCCTGTACGGGAACTTTTTCTTTAACATGATATTGTAAAATACAATTGTTATATAGTATTGCCGTTCAAAAGAAACCGTTCTAAAAAAAATTATAGAGGAATACAAAAACTGAAATTTTGCGAATTATTGTAAAAGTTTAAATATCATAGATTAATGAAATATAGCAGTTTTCTACATTGTATCCCTTGTTTTAAATAGTATTAACATAGATAAATTAGGAAAAAATAATGCCGTACATTTTTATGCACACCATATCTTTTAGGCTGATGAAAGTGACGCTACAATTTTGAGGGTACTTTATGGCCATCTGATACTGTACGGCATTAACATTAATTAATAATTGAAGAGAACAATTGATAATATGAAAAAATCACTATGACGTCTAACTGAACTGAAACGGTGTGTATATTATGTCCAAGAATTGAAACTGTGAATCCCAGTATCAACAGTTTTATATACTTTTTCGTACTTCCGGGCCTAAAGTGACAACTTCACTCCCTTGTGACAGGTACTAAAGTGTCACATTTAATCCCTCCGGGATTAAATATTGACGAAACTCCCGGAACGATTAAATCACAAACAAACGAATTTAAGGGATATTTTATTGAAAAATATAATTAATTAGAATGGTAATTAACGTTAATATTCAAATTAATATTGTGACAGTTCGTCATATTGACCAGTCTTTCCTGGGTTAATGCAGCAGGTAACTGACGAGTAACAGATAGGTCCTTTTCATATTGAACTGGTGTTTGTTTCGAAAATCCTGCGGAAACAGGAAGCGAGAATGAGGACTGTGGCATAACTATAGTGGACGAATCGGCGACTTGACCAAATATTTTATCTGAAATTTTTTGTTTATTTTTAATAGACGATTCAATATATCCCTCGGCCACGTTGGAGGATTTCCATCCTCCATGCCTCTTCAGCACGTCTATTGTTGCTCCCGAATCAGCTAACAAAGACGCAGATGTGCGTCTAAAACAATGTCCCGTATAAGACGTCGCATTTTCTAATTTCAAGAAAGCTGCTATTTGCCGTGGAAATGTACCAAACATGTTTTTTCCTACTACTCGCGTAGTACATTCTTTGTTGATGTATTGAACAAAAAATTTTGAATGAGGTGTCCCTGTCTTTCGCAATGCCACATATTTTCGAAATATCGCAACAAAACTGATGGCACTGTTTTCTGAATTTTTTATCACAAAATTTCGGTCAATTTTATTTTTGGTGTTTCTAATCGCAATTAGGAAGGAATCGCCCAAATCTCTCACATCGTCGATTTCTAAATCAACCAACTCCTTTCCATCACAAGCTCCCGCAACGCCCAAAATAAGTGCAACCTACAAAAAAATTGATTTTTTAAAAATTTCTGAATATAAACACATTTCCAAATTTACCTTAAGCATTAAATATTTATCATCCGGAGCCTCCCGTAAGAACTGATCTACCTGCTCAGACGTGAGAATTCTTGACTTCTTTGGCTTAAATCCCTCATTTCTTCTCTTCAAAAAAGCTAATAATTTTGGAAATTTACTTATATCAATATCTTCTCTAATGTTAATAACCGATTTCAGCATTGAGTAATGTGCCCAGAGAGTTGAGGCACAAACCGCTTTTGATTTATCATTGAAGTAGACTAACAGCGCATTTTCAGTAGGTTGTCTCACATTTTTTAAGCGGCACCACTTTTTAAAAGCATCGTACTGCTGCTCGTATAGTTTTCTAGATTTCGGTGGTAACAATTCTTCACCTACTTCGGCTGCTCTTTTATCAATATCAGATACACCTTCTTCACTCATGATACCAATAATTATCAATAACAATGTTTCTTTACAATGACACTAGTAATGACAATGTTTCTAAATTATAATTGTCACAACGCAATGTTACTATGGTAACTTATTTTAAAGACAGTTTATTAAATGAGTTGAAGAGAGAAAAAACTGATTGAAATTATTGAAATAATTAATAAAATCATACCGGAAGTACGAAAAGTATCGTATATACCTTGCGACTGAAGTACATTTAATCCTTCAGGTAAATTATGGCCCTCCCTGCGGTCGGGCCATAAACTTTACCTTCAGGATTAAATGTACTACTTCAGTCCCGCGGTATATAATATACTATTTGGTTTAATATATACTTCAAACCTTATTGATACATACATATAATTGATTTGTTTCATTGTAATGATGTGAATAAATAAAACAATCATTTTTAGAAAAATTCGAAATATTTAATGATAATAAAAAAAATGGTCATTTTATAAAAAAAAAATTTCATGAATTTGATGATGATAATAAGAAATATGGTTTTTGTTTAAATTATTCTGTATCGGAATCCGTTGCTGAGTTGTTATCGGAATCAATGTCTTCGTCGACGTCCGAATTATCTTCTCTATTATTTTCTGAAACATAAATATGTATTTTTCAAAATAAAAGTCTTACGTACAAATTAAAGATGTAAAGATTTATTTATTCATTTACCTATGACGTCATCATCTTCTTCGCCTGATTCCTCATCCGCTTCCGTTATGTCACAGACTTTTTGGGGGCCTTCCTCGCCGTGAAACCAATCGAAATCGTACCGACCGTCATTAACAACCCATCCATAGTTTATTGGAAACAAGGACGATGGTACTTGTTTGTAGGCATTACACCAAATCTGTGCTATGTAGGTACTTCTCTTTAGATGTTGCTCCAACTCCCGGAAACAAGGGGGAAACGACGTTGCTTCCAATTTCATAGCTGTCTTTTTGAAAGCTTCATTACTACTTTTCGGCGTATAAATCCTTTCAAATATGATACACCTTGCTTCGTTGACTGTTTTTCTTGCTTTTACGTTGTATAAAACGCATACATATTCTTGCAGGACATTGAAAGTTTGTTCCATGAGTAGTGGATCTGCAACAAACGTATTATGACCCATTTTAATGAATGCGTCTTGGAACTTCACTGATTTCGCCAATACTTTGAATGGTCTGTTTTTACCCTTCCTATAAAATGCGGTATTGAAGTCGCATCCCGTAAAAGCATGGAAAGCAGCCAACGAAGAACAGAGATTTTCGCCCATGTCTCTGTACACAGCACAAACGTCAATGTTTTTCACGTGGTTACCGGTTCCGAGTTGCATTCATATTTTGCGATAGACATTGAACTGATTCTCGCCCACATTTACTAGGATTTGTTTCATATCAGATAATAATATTACGAGAATATCTGTATCGGAACACTTCATCAAAATGTTCGTATTTGACCCAACAGAGCAAACATGATACACTATTTTTGTATCAGCTTCTTCGTAAGCACTGCAGGTATACTTAACCCATATTTAACATAGTTTCTAACTAGGAACCTAGAATCACGAAAAGACTATGAAAATTTGTACAAATAAACTATCTAAATGCCGTATAAAAAAAATTTCACCTTACATTTCATTATATAGATTTTTTCTTTTTGATTTTTTCTATTTCAGTTTTTTACCCTTTGAACCAACGAAAATGTACGGCATATGAAAAAATATTATCTATGCATAAAATACTTTCAAAATAAATTTATTTCATGTTGTGTCAAATCACCCCCTGGACCACGGAAAGAGAGGGGATTACAACCCTCGATTTTTTCCCCTTGTCGCATGATTTTTGTACGGCGTTGCGGAATAATGGATTAGAAGCAGTATTGAAATAGTATGACACAGATGCCGTACAAGATCAAATGACCAAATGTACCCTGGTAATTGTCGGAAAATAAAAAAAAATTCCGACTTTGTGGCGCACCATTTTTGTACGGCACTGCGCGTTTTCTTATAATTTTTCATGGATCTATCGGTGGTCAGAATGCCGTACAAAAATATGTGACCAAAATGTACTCACTCTACCTGTACTTTCGAATTCTCACCTGCACTCAGTTGGACAGCTTACAAGTGACGGCACAGTGCTGAATCTTATTATTTTATCCCTTTATATCGTTCTAGATAGGTCACCTGGTGGTTCAAATGACCCATAATTTTTTCAACATGGGCCAGTAGTCTATCATTCACAGAGATGTTATCGTCATTATCGTCAGACTCAGAGCTTGATGTAAATATGGATCTCTTTTTAGGTTTAGATTTGGGTTTAGGAAGCTGTTTGCCCTTAAGAAGTTGCTTGCCTTTTCCAGCTTGCTTCACTGTGGTAAGTGGTTTCTCTTTTCTGCTACGTAAACGAATAGCAGACTTTTCTAATTTTTTCATCCGAATTAAGTATGCTGCTTCTATTTCTTTTTTCTCTGGTGTGTCAGTTAAGATCCGCGAACTTCCTTTTTTTCGTCCTCTTGCGATTTCTTTACGTGGAGGAGCTTTAGGATACGGTTGTATCATTTCTGGAGTAATGAGACCAGGAACTGCCTTAGGACTGTCTCTCTGAACAGTTTGTTCTATTCCGGGAGATACAATCTGTGGCATATGTGAAGCTACTATGGGCTGATCAATACCAGGAGCAGGGCTTTCTAGTATACTTGGACTGCTTTTCTGATCAGGTTCCTCAGGTGCGAGAGATCTAGTTTGTGGCATATGTAAACCAGTCATAGCATTTGCTATCACAGGCCCCTCATTTCCGGCAGATATGTCAGGTTCAGGACGATTTGTGACTTCTGCACATTGGAAATCATCGTCCGTAAATGCATTTCGGTTAAATGGATATATTCCTGGTCGTGCAAAGCCTGACAATATATTTTTAGGCGTATGAGATGCATTGTATGCTGGAGTCACAATGGCTGGCAGATCATGTATCGTTATAGTTCTACCAGGATGTTCGAGCAACCAATCATTTTGTGCTACTGAAATTTTTTGTTTAAATGGACCATTGACAGCAACATCCAAGGGTTGCATCTGATGTGTACAATGCGGAGGGAATGTGATAACGACAATACCATTATCTCGACAGTAATTGATTGCATCTAATGTACAGTGGCTCTCATGGTTGTCAAACAATAACAATATTCTGTCATCTTTGTTACATCTTGTGAATTTTTTTATGTGTTGCAGTACCTTAAGAAATAAAGGGCCCGTCATCCATCCACTCTTTGGACTGTTTGCATAACCAACACTTCCTGGCGGTGCACCATTAATCATAGCTTCATGAAATCGTGCCCTTGGAAATATGAATACTGGTGGAACGGCGTTACCTGTTGCATTGACTATGGCGCACATTGTTATAAGCTGGCCTCTCTCTGCATGCACACATTGACCTACCTGTTTTATACCTGTGTGCGCAATCACGTTAGGTGCTTGCACCACCGTCATGATATTGGTCTCATCCAAATTAAAAATTCGGTCTGGAGTGAAGTGGGTCTTCTGCAGAGCCCTTTCGTAATTATCGTAAAACTTTGACACATTATGTTTATTAAAACTGGCGGATCTTGAAAGACTCGTGTTCTCAGGCTTTCGCAAAGATAAACTTTTGTGTCTCTTCATAAATCCTTTCATCCACTCTATGCCTGCCAGTTTGTTTTCAGTCCATTTTGCAGGACATTTAGTAAGAGCTGTTGCATATTCAAAAGCTAATGATCTTGCACTTTTATAGGTAAGGCCATAGTTCATTTTTGATCTTGCCAAGAGGTAATTTTGAAGCATTTTTTCCTCGTCATTGGTGAATACCTGAGCAACAGTGTATTTACTTGAAAATAGTTCACTTCTTGAAGCTATGTTTTCTTTATATTTTTTTAACTCGATGGAAGAGTGTACTCGTTGTCAATCCATATGCATCTGCAGCTCTTCTAAGTATCATAGTTCCATTGATGACGCGTAAAACAGCATTTTGGACATCATCTTCATTAATTGTACTTTCTCGCTTCTTTTTGTATGTTCTAACCATTCTATAAATGATGAATTACTGTTAGTGATGCATTCAATTACAATTAAGTACTACATTAAGAATACAGGTATTAGAAAACACTTGAAGTTTGCATTTAAGCCAGGGGCGGGGCACATTTGAACGTTCCGTTCAAATCTGCCCCGTTTGTATTGATCAAATCTGCCCCATGGTCACTCAGAAGATAAAATATTACAAAAAAAATAATGTGAAATAACTGGCAAGCAAAAACTACAAGGTGAATTGAAAACAAATAAGTACTGCACAATTTTGTGAAATAATTAGATGGACC
Source organism: Halyzia sedecimguttata (assembly GCA_937662695.2). Lineage (NCBI taxonomy): Eukaryota > Metazoa > Arthropoda > Insecta > Coleoptera > Coccinellidae > Halyzia > Halyzia sedecimguttata. The sequence goes on from OW569415.2 coordinate 18,457,837, forward strand.
CCTTTACTCACGTGATTGTCATCCCTTAAAACATTTATTTTTATTTTTCACCTCGCCGGTACAAATACAACGACAGGTTATAACTCACTTTGACAACGAAACACGCGTGCTTTGTGACTTGACGTTTGTCATAGCCAGTTTTGCCAATATTAAAATGGAGTTGCGGCATAGATGAACATAAAGCTGCGTTCAGAAATCAACATGTTCATATCTGCCCCTGTGCTAAGGTGCCTCCTTCTCCCCTACCGTTATTTTATTTGTCGTCTTTAGTTTTTCTTTTTTATTCTTTTTCTGTACAATATTGTCTTTGGAATTAAAATTTCTGCAGATTGTTTAGCTCTTTTTGACATGCTCAGCGGTATTGCTGGTATAGGAGATGATTGATGTAAAAATTTAGATGGTGTTTCTTTTTCAAGATTTTGATTGTGTGAATCATTTAAAGATATCAGCGATGGAAACGATGGTTCAGTACCATCCAAGATGTATTTTTCAATGACACTATCTGCTAAGGCTAAATACTCTAGAGAAAGGTTTAAAAGGCTTGGAGAGGGCCTAGGTGGCGTGTGATCTTGGCTGACGCTATTTTCCTGCATTTAAGACAGGTTCTAGTTTGTTTTTATCAGCATAGCTTGTGACTTGATCGCCTAGTGGAGGTGCTTTATTCCGCTGATTTAGTGCAAGACCTGAATCGGACGCAAATCCTTCGACGCCCTCACATACCTACAGCAGACACTACAGAAACGCCTGGTGCTTGATCGTTTAGCGAATCAGACTCTCGTTCTTGCGCAAGTTCCCGGAATGCAATATCTGATATAGCAAATTCAGCATCAGGCAGAGCGTTTGGATTAACTGGATAGATGCCGCTGCCACGAAAACCGCTAATTGCATTAGCAGGAATAGCTGCTCGAATGCACGCCTCACCAATTAGCTGATCTGAATTGTACCGATTAATTTTTTTGTAGATTGAAGCGCATGACATTGTTTGTCTCAGCATAATAATGTTTTTTAAATGGCCCGAACACTGATACGTCTAATGGTTGTAAAGCAGAAGTAGTGTGGCTAGGTAAACAAAGAATACTACGTCATTGTCCCGAGCAGCTTATAACATATTGACAGCACTTGAGTGCGATGAATGACGATCTAAAATTAATAATACCTTTCCTGGTGGTTTACGTGGAATAAAATGTTCAGTCTTTTTGTGTCACCCTCACGGGTTTTCTCCCACATTTCAGGAGTAAAGTGAACCTTGAATTAATTATATCATAAGAATATTAGTATCAAAGTTAACAAAAGTGAAAATCTATAAATACCTCACATAAACAGGAATAATTCGTTGGATTCCAATTTTCTCTTTTTATTCTGGTAACCCATTCATTTCTTCTTGATGGATCTCTGCAATTTACTGCCGCACAACCCGGCATAACTGAAATGTGTTTGATCCTAAGAAAACAAATACATTATTGGGTAATTCTCACGAAATCCCGAAATTTGTTCATTAAAATGGACAAATAATATTGAAAAGGATTTGTATTAATTTTCTACTATTAATTTTGTGGTAATGATGTTTTAAGATTATAATTACATAGTGGTCCCTAGAATCAACGTGTTTTGGGTGGATTGTGTGGATTAAAAAGAAATTAAAATGAGGGAATGAGAAAATTGTTCAATTTTAAATTACCTTTCTACTGAGTAGTCAACTATCAGTTTTTAACATAAGCAGGAACAGAAAATCAGAAGGTTATTGAAGTACAACTACACTATTTCCATTTAACCTAACTTCAATCATCATTTTGCAGTGGCAGTATAAAAATAAACAAAAAACGAAAGACATTCACTTAACCCATTAGTGCATGAAGTTAGAAAATTTTGATTTTGGTAATTTTTTCACTACAGATCGTCTTAATACATCAAAAGGATCTGCTTTTATATGTAACATTTTTTTCTAACTTTTATAGATCACTCAGTATCTACCGTCCCTTTAAGGGGACACTATGCATAAAATACCTACTCGCCGTAAATTGTTAAAAGATTTATTCAAACACTGTTTTTATACATTTATTAAAAGAATACATATAAAACTGGTCAAAACATGTTCACATAACATAACATCAAACTTTTGTATGAAATTGTTCAAAGCATACCTTGGGATGCAGTCCACAATTACATTTTTTACAAATGAAATTACTCTTTTTCCTACACACTTGACATCTTCTGTCGGATTCATTATATTTAATAATATGTCCCACATTGTCAAATTGAGAAGGTTGCATAGAAGGTAAACTTGTCCTTCCTCTTGATGGCATCTTTCTATGTGTATTCAAAAAACCAACAGCAATATAACGACGAAAAACCAACAAGGATGCACAGTTGGGATCATCAGTGTTGAGTCGTTTCATCAGTAATTAGCGTTGAAAATTGTGGCATCTAGAAGAGACGCGAAAATTGGCCAATACCATTTTCTTTGCCGTATTCTGCTTCTGTAAAGCGCTATGAGGCCATCCATCTTGTCAACGCCTCCCATTCCTTTGTTGTAATTTGCAATCAGTTTTGGTTGTGGAATGCGTTTATTGGATTTGGCAGTTCTACACCATCTTGTGGTATTGACAATTTCGTCTGTTTCAAAATTTGATGCCACTGTTAAGACTTTATTTTCTTTCCATTGAACCACAAGAGTATCGTCTTTTGCCACAAATTTATAAGTACCCCTATCTTGCGATTTCCAAAACTTCCTATCAGAAAGCGGACAGCGTCCTGTTCGGTTTTCGCGAAGAGTTCCCGTAGCACAAATTTTATTTTCCGACAAATGTCCAAGTAGTTGCAGGCTAGTAAAGTAATAGGTCTCTTGCATGAATTTTTTTTATTATTGGAATCGATTATTATATCCGTAAGAATAATGAAAAAGTTCAACCGCCCCCAAAAATTTCAATTTTCTACGAGAAAACGATCATTCAAATTTGGTTGCAAATATTGGCTGTTCAAACGATGGAAACTTCGCGCCCAGCCGTGACGTCAAGCGGCATTGCCTCGTCTCACTATTTCTTTCGCTATAAGAAGCAGATGGACTCGCCGAAGATACATTTACCCAGATTCGTTTTATTTCTATGCTGCTGCCTTCGCTTTTGACACATTGTTCAATAATCGAACGTAAGTGAAACTGATTGATTCTGCATTACATTTTGTGAACATTTGAATTTATTAGCAATGGAAACTCCAAATACAGGATATAGGTGGTGCATAGTTCCTAAGTATGGAAATACATCGACATCTTCTCCCGGAAAAATATTTTTCAGCGTGCCCAGAAATGAAGACTTTCGCATTAAGTGGTGTAAAGCGATGAAAAGGGACACATTTAGGAGCAATAAACTATCTACAATCACTTCTTTACACTGCTGTGAAGATCACTTTGACGTAAGTTCCTAAAAATCTTTGTTTTGATATACAGTTACCCAGGAATAAGCCTATATCAAACTACTTTAATTTTTCATTTTCAGTTAGAAAAAGATACAGAGAACTTTATGAGGTACAAGATAATGTTTATACAACAAGGGGTGCCTGTGTTATGAAGATTGCGAAAAGGTATGGTGTCTCATAAATTTCATTGTCAAGAAGAAAAAAATCTAATAACAGAGGGAGAGAATGCCTCGGAGAATGCTCTCAGGCCAATATTGAAAATGATTCAAAAATCTCCAGCCACTCAAGAAATAACTGAAGGAACCAATCTTTGTGAAGCTGGACCTAGTTCATTTGCACACAGCATTTCCCCATCGAAAAAGAAAAATCTTGTACCTTTTAAACTGGTATGTCAAAAAGAAAATATTGCACCAGAAGAAACACATGCTGCTCTTAAGAGACGAAGATTGAGTTTGGAGCAAGAAGTTAATGTAGAAGCAGTTACAGAACCCTGTGTTTCATCTTTAGACGATAAAAGCCATTGTGACAAAGGTGTCCAAGTAGACATGAAGAAGAAATTCAGAAGCAAAGCTGTTAATGTTTGTGTTAAAACAAAGGAGATTGCACTATCACCATTTAAAAAACAATTGGTTGACGCTTCCACTTCGCCTATTAAAAACGCCTTACAAGCCACTTCAATTTGTACTACTGAAGAGTCATTACCTTCATCGCAGACTTCATTTATTTCTAGTGAGAACCAACCGGAAAGTGTTCAATCCGAAGGGAGTTGGTGCAGAGAAGTCCAAGAAGATGAGTTCAAAAATGTTATGCGAACTGCAACATTGCTCTCCATTGAAAAACAACCTAAAATGATGTTGGGACTGCCTAAAGAGAGCTACTATTTGATAGATTTATTAAGTGAATCTATTCCAGTTCCTACAGTCAATATTTTGATCACACTAAAGAAAATAAAATTAAATGAATCGTTCGATATATTAGCTATACAATTTGGTTATGCAGTCAGCACAATATCTAGAATATTTTCTAAATCAATTGAATCAATGTCTGAAATAATGAAGGTGTTAATCGAGTGGCGTGAATCCTCTATAATATTGGAAAATTTGCCAATCTCCTTCAGAGCAAGATACTCTAGAGTGGTTTCAATAATAGATTGCTTAGAAATAGAGATTGAAAAACCATCTAACGCTGTCCATCAATCTCTAACATGGTCACAATATAAAAAATGCAATACACTGAAGTACCTCATTTCCTGTACTCCAGATGGGTTAGTGAATTTCATTTCTGAAGGATATGGTCGTAGGGCATCTGATATCCTTATTGTGGAAAGTTGTGGCTACTTAGATCATTTACCCCCAAACAAAGCTGTGATGGCAGATAGGGGATTTAAAGATTTGGCACATCTTTTACAACAAAAAAAATGCACACTCATAAGGCCTCCTTCAGTTTCGAGGTCTGCAACAAGTTCGAAGGAAGAAGTGAAAGAATCGAAAAGAATAGCAGCATTGCGAATTCACGTAGAGCGGTTAATAGGCAGACTAAGAGAATTCCATATGTTACTTCCCCATGCATGCGTACATCATAACTGGGTGCCTGTGATTGATAAAGTTATCGTTGTAGCATGCGGCATAATTAATATGCAACAGGCACTAATAAAACATTAGATTTGAATAATAAATATTTTTATTTTTCCCAATATTAGATTTCCCTATTAGTATTAATTGATTTTGATAATAAGGTGATAATACATCATTGCCTTTTAAGAACAAGAATAGTAAGAGTCAAATTTTAAATACAGTTCTTCTTCATTTCAAATTTTTCACAGTTAGAAACTGAAGAAAATTGCAAAATAAAACAGTGTCAATTAAAAAAAACTATAGGGTTTCATATTAATCAAAAATTAGAGTTATAGAGGTTTGACTATTATATAATTTCATGAAAATCTATTTTTGTCTTTGATAAGGAGTTGAATGATGAGTAGTTATGCATTTTTTTAAAGAATAAACTCTCAAAACTGATATAAACTATATTCGAGTTGAGGCTATGGTCTTCAAAGTGATCAATAAAAAATAGTTATAATAATTTACTTTAATATCAGCACAATTTCATTCACATATTCCTTTTCTAAATGAATAATTTCCTAATGGTATGCTTTTTTCAAAATGGGAAAAATGGCCCTGTTCCAGAACAAAGTGCTTTGTTCCAGCAAATTTTTGCAGAAGTTCTCATCATAATCAACAATGAAAATGTCAACTTCCTTTGATGTTTCAAAATCATGATGTGCAACACAGAAAAGCCCTTTTTGTTTATTTGAGAAAAACATCTGCATTTGCACCTGACCCATATGTTTCGTGGAAATCTTGTTTTCTCTTGTTATATATCTATTCATAGCTTTCTCAGATGATGGACATTTAATTTCAATAGAATATTCAGTACTCTCCCCGTCAGGAGATGCACCAAATATGGGGTAATCGGGGTTTAAAATTAAACCACATTCATTTATTTTTATTTTCATCTTCTTCTCAACTTCTCAACACCAGTTTCTCTAAAAACCGTCCTCTCTTCATTGCATCTGTATCCTTTATTTTACTAGCTCCCATTATAACCTCATTCAAGGAGCCTTCAAAAACTTTACAATGTGCTGCTTCATGCATCTTTGAAGCAGTAATTCTGGCATATCGCAGCTCATACCACAACGGACAGTTACTCTGATGAACTGTGGCTTGACGTGCTTCATTGCAAGTCAATATGTCCATTGTACTCCTACAGTAATTTATGAACTCTGTTGCATCATCTGGTTTCTTTGGCATTTTATCCATCATATAGTGTATTGACAATTTTTCTACACTGTCCTTTTCTTTGAAGTACTTCATTAATTGACAGTTCATGTTATTTTCTATTTTACTCCGACTTATGAGGGCTGTCAGAAATCCTTGATTATCATTCCTATTACTTGGTTGATTTGCTTTGGAAGTACTCCATAATTCACTTGATTTAATGAACTTTAGGCTTGTGCCTATCGAAGACAATTTCGATTTCTTCCAATAACACTCAACACTGGTTGGAGGGAGGTCTTCACTGCGCCTATGTAGCCAAGCTATAAATGCTATAGCATGCTTACATCCACCTGAAAATGCAATAGTATTTGAAATGGCTTGTCAAGAATAAATATGAACAGAACCTGATTCAAAACTTTCGTCCAAAATTACATAGCATATATAGCTGAAACCCACCTAAATGTGCTGCACAATCTTCGCACTGTGCAGAGATAATTTTCTTCTCAGCTTAATCGCACACAACTTCTACAGAGTAACATTTCTGTTTGACATTATGCTCGGGCGTAATACGAGCTTTCACTACACATATACTAGCTTCTCTTTTTACTTGGACATATCCAACAGCTGAATCGCCATAAGAATCCCTTTCAGATCTGGAAAAATCAAACAAATATTGATTGGTACGTGTTGACCAAATGGTGTTATGAATTACTTGTGTAATATGCTTGATTACTTCAAAGTGAAATAAATATCATCATAGGGCACGATGGACACTGATCTTACCTTGCAGCTTTTACGCCTCTAATTTCGGCAGACGTGAAATCAGGATGATTTACGAAGAAACTCGTCATCATGAAGGCATCAATTCTCGGCAAATTGTCGGATTGACCCATGACAAACCCAGCTTCAGTCATTTTATCTATTTAATATAATATAATATGTATAAGTATAACCAAACATAAACAACAACACGCGTGGAAGTGACAACTGACAACGCTTCGCGCTATCAGCTGTTGAGAGATCATAGAATGCGAATAGTTGTTACTATTTTGATGACGTCAACCGGCACAACAACGATCCTACCAATCAGAAGCGTTTCACCTCATTTAAATTTGCTTCCTGATCTTCCGATTTTCAATATCAAAATATTCAAATTTTATAAGTTTTGAAAGTGGATGAGGGCATACATGATGATCAGATATTGAAGTAGATTCAGAAAAACATTAACATATGGTATTTCGTGTTACATGCAAGAGACCTATTGTCGAAATATACTTTAAAGCCTTTATTTGGTAAAATTTGCGCTTTTTCCAGTAAATTGAGCACTATATCGCCTCCAAGGCCAAAACCTCGTGTTTCATTATTATTTTGTGACTTGCCTGTATAAATATCAAAAGTCAACATGTATCCAAAGCTTGTACATATTGCCCAGTTTTTGAATCCGAAACGAACCGGTTTCCCTTTTATATATTGTTTGGCATAGTGTTTGCCGTAGTATGGTATCATACTCTCGTCAATAGAAATACTTTCCTCTAGTCCGCCCTGTTTTCTAAATCTATCGTTGAGGGTTTCTATTACAGGCCTTAGTTTGTACAGTTTATCGGAATGATCAATTTGCGTATTGTCATTGAAATGTAGTTGGTGTAATATGGTTTCGAAGCGATTCAATCGCATACTGTTTTTCTAAATTATTGGTACATCAGATGTAGTGTTCCGGAACATTCTCTTATTCGGGTATTTCGCATAACCAGAATGTATCAATGCTCCAAGTACTACATAGGTACAACTCATCTCTAGTGAAACCAAGATCAATATTTTTTTGTTGGGAATATATGTTAGTCTGGTGATCTATGTTATCCAAAAGTTCTTCATCGAAAAAAAGGTTGAAAACATCTATTGGATTTTTTGCCAACTGGGCTTCTGCAGAAGGCAGACGAGGTTCACAAATTGTATTTATGGAAAAGTTTCGAGTTTCTTGTAACCAGGTGTAATTATTGGTTTTTGCGCGAGTAACTTTTCTCTTTTCATTATTGCTTGGTCCAGGTTGCGGAAATAGTTGTGCAAGGGGAATCAAGTCATCTGTATCATATTCATCATCCTCAACTACATTCTTATGTCTTATTTCGCATCCTTGGCGTAAAATACCTCGTGGGAGATGGTTTATGTCACCTATATGTTCGTCATCCGAATTGTCGCTGTCTTCATCCGTGTCCCCCCCGCTTACTTCTGGGGGCTCGATGTAAATATCCAATGGCTCATCTCCAACAAGATCGTTCTCAACTATTTCTAGGAGCTGATGAAGCGATAATCTGAAAACATTATATTTCACTAAGAACACGCGATTGGTATTCTGTGCATAGTGTCCCCCAATAGGGATACCTCACTAAATCGTATTTATAATCAAAATGGAGCCTTCTAAATGAATAAAGAAAATGTCAACTGTTACCTCTGTTAGTCACAGTACTAAAATATGAATATTGTGAACTAGATATCATTGATACTCGGAAAAACAAAGTTAGTACTCACCCGCCATGTCTAGTGGAATATAGGTTTTCATCCATAATCAATTCAAACTAAACTATTCGCACTATCAGAGATTTATCACTGCCGATCAATAACCTCAACGATCATGAAGCGATTGAGAACTACTGTCCTCCGAGCGTATCATTGGCAACCAAGTAAACATAGAAGACGTGGGCGTCCCTTAAAAGGGACTCTATGCACTAATGGGTTAATAAAAATTAACTCAGTTGGCCTTTTACCGATGGATTTGAGTTCTGTTATACTATTTAATGTTAACAACAATAACAAAATAATTGCTTTTGCATGCAAAATAAATGAAAAAATGAAAATTAGTTATACTTAATTAGAAATCTACTAACAAAAGGTACTTTTTTATCTATTCAGTCTCAAAGTAACTAAAACAGTCTCATCTCAGTTATACACAGTAACTGAGTGTTATACTGTGAATTCTCGTGTGTGTGTAATCACAATTTTAGTGTATTATAATTGGCAAATTCGAATATCTAAATGGCATAGTGCATATCCCCGAGCTTCAAATTATTCATTTTTGTTCGCAAAAAATAGGGTTATCTTACATAGGGTCAACTGGGGTAATTGTGAACATTATTTGCAACTTCAATTTTGCTTCCCAAAAATAGCATTTCTTTTTATGTACGTTTTGCTGAATTTGGCAAGCCTTATTGCCTGTGCGTTGTCCGTTTATTTCCGAACAAATTTTTATGTAGCGCAAAGGGCTTTTGATTAATTACAGTCGATTCTCGATAATTTGAAACTCTAGGTACCAGCAAAAAAAAAATTATCGAGGTTTCAAAATAATAACTGTTCAAATAATCAACAGGGTGTTCGGATGAAATTCAAATAACCAAGAGTTTGATCAAAATTCGTGATTCATGTATGTATTATGTATTTCAAATATTCGTACATACAATTATTTACGAATGTTTATTTTGAAAAGAAGTCTGTAATTTTCCGTTGAGGGAACGTCTTCAGTCTATCATTGTCCAACGAATTTTCGATAGTGGTGAGAACTGAGAAGAAATCGTCACTTGTTTCGGTTCTAAGGGCGTAGAAGCTTAGGGTAGTAAGAGATCTCCTTGCCTCGCTCAATGTGACTGGAATTGGCGGTTGTTCCTATTCGTTTTCTTCCTCGTCCTCATCCAGAGGGGCCAAATAGAACAGTTCGGCATCGGTTAGGACACCATGGACACTGATGTCATCGTCAACTTGAACATAATCCTCAAATGTTAATTCTCCATGGTTAGGTAGAAGTCCCCACCCTGAGTCAGAATTTGTAATCCTTGGCGGCTCTGATGATTGTTCTACGTTTTCGGTTTGTTTAAACCCGCACTCTCTGAAGCAGTTATGAATAGTGGTAGGGATGACATTTTTCCATGCTTTATCAATCATGATTTTAGCGGTCAAAACTGTTATGTTTTCCTCCTCGCCTTTTTCAATGCTATCCAGCACAAGAGAAAAAAATTTTCTACGGTATAGAGTTTTAAAATTTTGAATTATCCCTTGAACTAATGGTTGTAATCTGGATGTTGTGTTGGGTGGAAAAACATCAATTTTACATGGTCTTATGCTGGTGGGTTATTATGCACGGTGCAGTTGTTCAAAAACAGTCAGATTTTGCGTTTTTCCTTTTTCATGTCACTGTTCACTGAGGTCAGCCATTCATTAAACAACTCTGTCGTCATCCATGATTTTTTGTTCGACCTATAAGTGGTGGGCAGTGATTTGATTCCTTTGAAACAGCGTGGTTTTGCAGATTTTCCTATAATAAGTGGTTTAAATTTTTGTGACCCGTCCATGTTACACGCTAAAAGGACAGTTATTCTATCTTTGCTAAGTTTCGCTCCATGACACTTTTCGTCTTTGAACGTCAGAGTGCGATCTGGAAGACATTTATAAAAATGCCCGGTTTCGTCCGTGTTAAATATGTTTCTAGGGTCATAGCCGTTCAAAAGTTGCTCAAGTTGGTCAATCCATTGAGAACAAATGGAACTATCCACACTGGCGCTTTCTCCGCAGATTTTCTTAAATTATATACCATGCCGATTTTTGAAATTTGCTAGCCACCCTGTTTTATATGTTGTTTGTAGCTTATTAATAAAATGGCCAATGTAGATACAACTTATTTATTATTATTATTCATTAAACTCGTAGCTCAACTACATGCTTGTTGCAATGCTGACTTCCAATGTCTTGGCGGGATACTTGACATGACATCACCAACATTGGCTGCCAATACAACAGTTCATATTCTTATTTTAAATGGTCTTAACTAAACATTAATTCTCTATTCATAACATCTCCCTCTTTTACAATAGCTTAATTCTCTCTAAACCTAATTGGTTTTTGTACAATTCTACCGGATCTTGTTACAAAATTATTACCATTGTTATTGGAGCTATCAGTAATATTTTTCATATGTTCTCTCATAATATTTAGACTATTGTCAAGTTTCTCTTCGTTTGATAAGGGGCCAGGTTCAATACTATAATGATTCATTCCAGGTTCACTTTTAAAATAAATAGGAGAAGGTCTTATGAAAGATGAATTCCTACGTAATATTCGACCAACGTTATCCCTGACTATGTACGAACGTGGTGTGTCACATTTTGATATAATTTGACGTGGTGTCCAATAGTTTTCATTTTCTTTTAGTATCATCACATCATCTCCTTCCTTAAAATCTGAACGTATTTGAGAACTTTTGTCATAATATTTTTTTGCTAATTTCCTATTCTGTACAATTCTGTCAATATCAATGTACGGATTTTTGTTTAAAATATTTGCTGGTACAGGTAAATTAGTACGTAACATACGATTGTTAATCAATTCAGACGGTGATAAATTAATACCAGCAAGTGGTGTGTTTCGATATTCTAGAAGTGCTTTATAAATATCAGTGTTGGTTTCATTGCATTTTCTTAAAATGTTTTTACAAATGCCAACAGCTCTTTCTGCAAGTCCATTTGATTTTGGGTATCTAGGACTCGATGTTACTAGATTGAACTCCCAATCTTGAGCAAACCTTTTAAATTCCACACTATTGAATGGATTATTATCTGATATAAATGTAACAGGAATACCAAATGTTGAAAATACTTGTTTGAGTTTGCAAATTATTTCAGATGCACTTTTATACTCTATTTCGATTAACTCAATCCAATTTGAAAAATAGTCAACAACTATCAAATAATCTTTACCAGAATATGTTAAAATATCAGCACCTATCTTATTGAATGGTAAAATAGGTCGGTCATGTTGAATTAACGGTTCTTTAACTGGCTTTCGAGCAAATTTTAAACAAGCTTTACATTCTGAAATAAATTTCTCTATGTCTGCCAACATACCAGGCCAGTAAAAGATTTTGCGAGCTCTAGCTTTACTTTTTTCCAATCCTAGATGAGCTGTGTGTAATTTTATGAGCAAGATTTTTCTCAATGACTTTGGCACTACAAGTTTATCATTATGAAATAAGATATTGTTTCTAAAGTTTAATTCTGATTTTATTTTAGCAAATGTTTTAACTTCAGGGTCAATAAAAATTTTTTCTGGCCAACCACCTTCACAATACTTCCTAATTTCACTAAATATTGTGTCATTTTCAGTTGCGTTTGTTAATTCTTTCAATGTTTTATCTGAAATCGGTAGTTGAATATCTACAGCATGTATTGTATAATTCATTTCCTCATCATCTATGGTTTTAGTTTTAATGTAAAATCTTGACAAGAAATCGGCAATAAACATAAGTTTACCAGGTAAGTATTCTATTTCAAAATTATATTTGAGTAGTTTTAATTTTAGTCTCTGTAACCTACCACTTACTTTATAGAAGTCCTTTCTACAAATAGATAAAAGGGGTTTATGGTCAGTTCTTATATTAACTTTCCTACCATAGACAAAATTATTGAATTTGTTCAGTGTAAAGTAAATACTCAATAGTTCCTTGTCAATTTGTGGATATCTTGTTTCTGTTTCCGTTAAACTCCTCGAACAAAATGCTATAGGCTGTCCTTCTTGCAAAAGACATCCTCCAATACCAAACTGGCTTGCATCAGCTTGAATTTCAATTTCCTTTGTAGGATCAAATATTTTAAGATACGGAATTTTAGTTATGATTTCTTTTATTTTGTCAAACACGCTTGAATGATCAACAGTCCATTGCCAAGGCATTTTATTTTTTATTAATTCCCTTAATGGCCCTAATAAATCTGATAATCTGGGTATATACTTTGTTAAATAATTTACCATTCCAATAAATGTTAATAACTCTTTTTTGTTATTCGGGTAATCAATTTTTTGAATTGCATATACATATTTTGGATCAGGCTTCACACCTGTCTGAGAAAAAATTTGTCCCAAATATTTAACTTCATTTATCTTAAACTGTATTTTACTACTATTAAATTTGATGTTAAACTTTCTTGCTCTTTTTAGTACTTCATTTAAAATCTTATCATGTTCTTGTTCAGTTTCCGCTGCTATGACGAAGTCATCAAAGTATATTCCTAATCCTAAATCTCCGAACATCTTTTCATTAAACCTCTGACACACTGCTGGACTTACTTTCAATCCAAATGGTAATCTTGTGAAGCAATATTTCCCAAATGGAGTAATGAAGCATGTGTATTTCATACTATCTTTATCAAGAGGCACATTATAAAATCCATCTCTTAAATCAAAAACACTGAATATAGACTTATTTTTAAATTTTAATGACAACTCTTCAACAGTTGGAATAGGATGCTGATCATCACATACGTATTTATTAAGATGGACCGGGTCTAAACATATGCGTAACTTTTTATTGGGTTTTTCAACCAAAACAATATTATTCACCCACTCTGTTGGTTCATCTACTTTACAAATAATATTTTTACTACACAATTCATCTAATGTCTCTTTTAATCGTGGTTTTAACATATCTGGAACACGCCTACAGCTACTAACATAAGGTTGGGCATCTTTTTTTAGTATTATTTTATATGTGTATGGAATTTTGCCTGTTCCTGTGAAAATATCTTTATGCTTCAATAGAATGTCATTTTTATCTTTGAATATAGAGTTAACAGCATCAACTTTTTTAATTAAATTCATTTTTAAGCATGCATTTAGTCCAAGTATAGGATTGCTGTTAACATTGACCACAATAAATTTGATATTGTACCGAACCCCTTTTACATAACTTTTCAATATTGCTGTTCCTAAAGATTGAATTCTATTATTACCATACGTTATAATACCTGGAGCTTTCTTATCTAAAGTGCTTATGTCACAACCTAAATTTTTAAAAAGCTCTAAAGTTATGCAATTACAGTTTGCTCCAGTATCTAACTTAAATTTAACTATTTTTTTATTAATTTTGACATCAACTGTCCAAAAGCATTCTCTATTATTATTTCCAATCGTGTCTATTCTTAAATTATCAATGAATAAATTTTCATTACTTGAATTATCATTTGAACGAGAATTATCAATTTCATTAACTCTACGACTATTTTTAGCTCCTCTATTTTGAGTATTATTATTATGAAAATCTCTTTGATTGTTAACATTACTTCTACTTAAATTTACATTTTTATTTTTACACCCTACTGCAAAATGGTTCGGTTTATTGCAAATGTTACAGCGCTTACCATATGCTGGGCACTTCATTTTTCCATGTTTTCTTCCACATTTTAAACAGTCATACATATTATTATTATTGGTTACCTTAGATGGTCCCATTTTCTCACTTTTCTGATTCTTCTGTTGTCTAACCATATCTACTTCTCTGTCGTTCCGTAAATCTTTCACTTGGTACCGACTGACTTCTGATGCTCTGCATATGTTTTCAGCTTGTTTTTCAAAATTTGCCTGTTGTAACATTCGTTCTTGTAGCCCTAGGTCTCTTATGCCACTAACAATCTTGTCTCTTATTAAGGACGACTCTAGATTCCCAAAGTTGCAGCTACCAGCCAGGATTTTGACATCTGTGAGAAAACTGTCAAAATCTTCTCCTTCCTGTTGATTTCTTGTAAAGAATTTGTACCTCTCGTACGTCTCATTCCTCATGGGGGTACAATACCTCTTGAATGAGTCTATTACTTTTTTGAAATCTTTTATATCTGGTTCGCTTAAGCCAAATGTCTGGAATTTTATTTGAGCTTCTTCTCCAGCAAGATTAAGTAGGATTGCTACCTTGGTTTCATCATCCTTAGCCTCTAATCCAGTCGCTTTTAAATATATCGACAACCCTCGTAAAAACACCTCGAAGTTCTGATGACAGTTTTTGTCAAAAACAAGACTTTTTGGGGGCTTAAACGTACCTTCCATTTTTGGGCGGCTTTTCAATTTATAACCTCACTTTTCTATACTAAGGACAAGACTCCAAATTCTTTCCTCTTACGGCTGCCACTATACTGTTAAACCTGACACCATGTTTTATATGTTGTTTGTAGCTTATTAATAAAATGGCCAATGTAGATACAACTTATTTATTATTATTATTCATTAAACTCGTAGCTCAACTACATGCTTGTTGCAATGCTGACTTCCAATGTCTTGGCGGGATACTTGACATGACATCACTAATATTGGTTGCCTATACAACAGTTCATATTCTTATTTTAAATGGTCTTAACTAAACATTAATTCTCTATTCATAACACACCCCTCACTTGCTGCAAATCCTATAACCAAGAGACTTGGCTTTTTCCTTCAACATAAAACCGCCAACGGGAACGTTTTGTCCTCTACACTGACGAATCCACTTAAGCAAGCACTCTTCAAGACGGGGATATTCACCCTGGCGAGACCTTTTTCTACTCGCAATGAAGGCACTTCATTGCGATCAGAGTTATTGTAGAAATTTTTTTTTTACACTTTGCGGTAATCTTGTCAATACAAAACTTCACATGCGTATAAAGGTCATGATTCTACAATTTGATGCTGAATTTCAGATAGATCGAGTGACCGGTTTCGGAAATATTCATAAAAAATGTCTTTTTACTAAAATTGGCCATAACTCCGAAACCGCTTGATGGATTTCGCCCATTAACGAACTTGTCCGAGATATTTACGGTCCAAACCCACCTTGCAAATTTCAATCCTCTAACTCCTTTCGTTCGAGTAATCGTGCCTACGGCCGGACATAATCGATTTCGACCTCGGATTCTTGATCAGTGAGTCGGACCAAATCGCTTGAGACCATTTTCAGCCAAAAATTCAAAAATTACAGACATTTGGGCAAATTGATATGCACACAGTTCCAAGGAACTAGAGCGCCAAAAAGACAGAATAGTTAAAGGCAAAACCACGGTATAAGAATATATTCTCATAGTGTGGCAATTGGCAAAACATTGGTTTCCTTTATCCTTTGACCTTTCCTGTATACTGTATTATTTGGTTTCGTGAATTGCGTATGTGTTTTCGTGATTTGTAGACAGAATAGTTGAAGGCAAAACATTTTCATTTATTAGACCGGTTCGTGGCTGTGTACTCGATTGATGTAATTGGTTTGAAAGTAAAGAGAGTATTCAATCTCGGGTAATTTTTATTCAAATAGCAGGTAGAGCGCCTTCGGCCTAGAATGCCATCATCAGCACCATTGTTAAACAGAATCTATCAACAAATCTAACATTGGAATTAGTCACCTTGATAATGTTGTAAAAATAACGTCAACTGGATACAAATACAATTACATATTCCAGCTATCCTGCAATTATCGTTCTAGACGCGGGATCCCGCGTTGTTGTACGAATAAGGGAGATCGACAACTTTGCACCAGGTGCTTCCTTAAAAATTGTTCTAGTCGTCGTTATCTTGGGAGCTCTTCCAAGAGGATTAGTATTTTCAGGTTTCCAAAACCAGATAATGTAGAACGAATACTCCAGTAGAAATTATTTTCAGTGATGAATCAATGATGAGGAAAGATTCGATTCTGTTGTATTTAAATGACAGAATATTCTACCAAAGGAGGTGTGAATACCTGATTTTTTTTTGCGAAGAAAGCACTTTTCAAAACATATTTCATTTGACTAATATAGAGAGTTTTTTTCAATAGATGATTTCCCTACATCTTAATATCAAGTAAAGAACCATACTTCCAGATTAAACGTACTAAATAATGATTCACTTATTTGACTCAAGTTGAACGACTAACAGCACACAAGGGAAACAAAAGAGAATTAGCAATAGGAATATATATTGAAAGATCATAAATAGTTTGTTGCTTCCACTCTTTATCCCTTGAATAGGACGATTTCATTAATTATGACAAATATATCATACTTTCAGGATCGTTAAGTATGAGAAGTGCAGGAAAAATTCCGTTGACACACTAGTTTTCGAGTTCAACTGCATCTTAAACCTCTTTATTACACATTATAAAATTGATTAAATTAATCCCACTTGAGTTACAAATTTTCGAACATAAGCTGAATATTTGAGCTAACCCAGTGGCGTAACGTTTCTCAGCCGGGCCCCTCCCCCAAAGATTGTCCCCGGGCCCCACTCCTCCTTCAGCTCCTATCACAATACACCTAATAATTACCCATTCTCTTGTACCATCTTTTAATTCATTACCAAAGTCAATTCTATAATAGGTTTACCTCAGTCCTCAACCATTTATTTTATATGACTGTCCAACAATTCATTTGTAGGTGAAACATAGTAGTCTATTTTGTAGAAACTATTATAGTTTCCAATAAACCAACTGCATTAATTTGAACCGATATACTTTAACGATTCCGTTATAATTAACATTTTATAAGCTCTTTTACTTTATCATTGTAACTATTATTTGAAATTAATTTTTACACTTAGCTAGACTGAATCTGTGTAATCATATCAAACATTTATAAGTTTTTGCTGTCTGATAAGCCTACCTCAACAATTTCGCTAATAATTTTAAACTTATGTATACATTGTTCAAAAGGAGAAAACAGGATATGACTGAAATACACATGTTAATTAACAATAACGTTGGTTTTAATCAACTCTTTGAAAAAAAATTAAAATGTTAATAGACACAAGATATAATAGATACCAAAGATACGAAGATATAATAGAAACATAGATATAATAGATACAAAACAAATAGATAATATTTGTAAACAAATACTTAGTTTTGTAGGACAGTGATGATCTGATGGTGGTTGATGGTCTGGTGCTACAACAATATCTTCTTCTGCCTTCTAGCTTTCTTAGCAGCAAATGTCTTTATAACTTCATCTAAATTCACCTCTTTGGCTTTTTTGTTTTCTATGCTTAATGACGCAAGGCTGCTGAGTCTTTCTTGGGTCATGGTATTTCGTAAATAATTTTTGATGAGCTTCAACTTGGAGAAAGATCTCTCAGCACTGGCGACTGTCACTGGTAAACTCAGGAAGAGAAGAAACGCTGTGCATAAGTCCGGGAAGCTAGACGTTATCCAGTAATTGTCCAAAAACAATAGTTCTGCTAGTTGCCGGATCGTTGACAACTTCTCAATCTCTGGCCTTAGAGCTCCTGCAAAGGCTTTTAATTGAGAGCAAAGGTCAACACTCAAATCTTCTTCGTACTCATGTACTAGGATTTTGACTTGTTTTGTGACTTCTGCGTCTTCTGCCTGTAACAAAAACGCTGGAGACAGCACTGAGAACAGTTTGCTGATTTCAGACATTGCTTCAAATCTAAGGTTCAACTGAGAAATAAGTGTGTCAAGAGTTGCACAAAAAACACACACTTTGAAGTTTCTCTCACTATCCAATAGTCGTTCATCTTGGCAAAGCTCATCAAAGTGTTTTTTAACTTTTCTATTTCTTTTTTCATCAAACTCAGGGCTAACTCCCCATTTCTCTGAAAGTGTAATGGCAGAGGCTTTTATTCCTTCAAAGTTATTTTTCATATAGATAAGTTTTTGTTTTGCTCTTTCTAACTGTGAAGCTGCCTCAAATAGATCATACCCTTCGTGTTGAAGGTTTTTTGATGCTACATTGATAGCTTCAAGGATTTTTGTTTGAATAACGACTTGAAAAACGAAAGAAAACTTCTCAAGCTGTTTCTTCAATCCAATCGCTTCGGCTCTTTCTTTGGGTTTTGTAGAAATAACAGTTAGTTTAGCTGAAGCTTTCATGACATCTGTAAAGCAGTGGCTAAGTGCTTTTAGTGAATCAATTCTTGAGGCCCATCTGGTGGGACAAAGCTTCTTTAAAGATCTAGAAGACGAAGTGAGAAGGTCCCATCTTTTGCTGCTTTGACTAAAAAAGACAAAGAGTTGTTCAAGGATTCCAAAAAATGAAACATTTTCAGGGATACCAGCCATGGCATCATTTGCTAACAAATTCAAATTGTGTGCCGCACAGTGCACAAATTTAGCAGTTCGCTGTTTTTCTAAAATTCTGGTTTTTACTCCAGTGTAAGCTCCAGACATTGTAGCTGCGCCGTCATATCCCTGTCCTCTACATTTAGTAAGTGGTATATTATTCTCTTGAAGACTAAGTAGAATTTCTTCTTCCATTCCACCTGCTGATTGATCTTCCACCACTTTGAACCCTAAGGAGCTCTCATTTATCACCAATGATGTAGGTTTGCCTGGAGAATCTATAGGGATTGTCACATATCTAATTATCGTGGACAATTGGTCTTTCTTGGTGATGTCTAGAGTGGTATCAAAGATCATTGAATAAAACATTGCATCGTTGATATCTCTCACTAAATCGGTTTTAACCTTATCACCTAGAACCTGAATCAGTTCATTTTGTATGGTCGGGCTAAAGTACTTTTGTTTTGTATTCTCACTCAACAGTTCATGTAACACGGGATCATATTCTGCTAAAAGTTCAATTATTGCCAGAAAATTGCCACTGTTAGTTTTTCCAACCTGTTCTCGTTGGCCTCTAAAGGCCAAGTTACATGACGCAAGAGTAAGGGTTACATTAACTATCCTATGTAACACTTTGTACCATTTGGTTGTCTCCTCTTCTATTTCATTTATAAAACTAGTATCTATTGTTTTTTGTTTTACCCAAAAATTAAGGGTGACACAAGCTTTTAAGTGTGAATTATTTTTTTTCGCAATTCCTTCCCAGTACCTGACACCATTAACCCAGTTATTGTGGTAGTGAGGTGAGGATCTGTCTGCAAAAAGCCAGCATGGATGGCAGTACACGTAGTCTTCCTTCAAAGAGTAACATAGCCAATCTCTCTGAATACACATGCCGGTCATAGTCCTTATTTCATAATATGCTGTAGAATATTGCCTATTTTTCTGTTTCGGGTCTTTTGGAAAAGGGCCCATGGGTTTGCATGGACCATGTCGCACAATAAGCTGCTAAGTGAAGTCATCTACGTTTTCTGTTAAATGGGCCCGGTCTGTGGGAAACATATTATTTGAATTAAAACTACAAACTGGCTCAATGTCACATTCTGTTTGTTCAGGCTTTTTCACCGGGTCTGATGGAATTTCCATTATTTCAATATCTCGGCTTGTACCACTAAAACTCGAACAAGGCAATACGTCGTAACCAGATGGATCTTCATCAGCAGAACGATCAATATTTTCATTGGGCTTTAGATCCACGGTCAGTCTAGTTGTTGAAGGTGATAAGTCGGAACTTTAGAAACCGTCATCATCAGAGTAATCAACATTTTCTTCGGGCTTCGGAGTGTCTGAAGTCAGTTTGGATGTCGAAGGTCGTAAGAAAATGTCTATTTTGGTAATTTTAGACTGTTTCTTCCTTTCTTCTTTAATGCGTTCCACTTAGGTGTTTGTAGGGCATCATCACTACAACTGCTTCTTTACACACGCACACTCAATACGATAAAAGTTCACTTCACAAATGAAAGTGTGAGATGCTACACTACACTGAGTGGAATGGGGATAAAAGACACGCGCCCGTCAAGAAATCTTCATAAATCACACGTTTATGACCCTATCTGGACACTGTTGGCACGTTAATTGGCGTCAGAGATGAATTTATTGCGAAACAGTTTCTTCCAATTTTCACACAATTTAGAGAACTGATTACTCTGCATAGAATATTCAGGAATTACTCACTTTATTTTAGTTCCATATCAATATACTGAAATTTCGTTTATAAATCTTATATATTTAACGCATCCGGGAATAGTTTAGATAGATACTCAAAATTGTGAGAAATGAATGAAAGAATGTAAATCAGAGAATTAATTAGGTACTATGAGCATATTGTGTTTTATTATAATAAATATTTCAATGAATTAATTGAAAATTATATGATCTTTACAGGTAAGATGTACATGTACTTGTTGTAAACGTTTTTAGACATCTTATTCACAAATCGAAATGATTTATTTTCCGACTGTACACTAATACGTGAATACTCGATATTTCATGTATGGATACTTTCAAAGCTATACGATTCAAGTATCGATGCTACTTATTTCGATATATTACGATCCAGAGTATTTTCACTCGCCTATACTAAACATTTTAACCAGGAAATACATATATTACATTAGCAGAAAATTAGTTTTTACTATCAATTGGTTCACAACAAGATAAAGTAAGAATTAAATAAAAGGTTCAACTCCCGGGCCTCCAGACCCCGCGTCCCCCCCCCCCAACAGGGGGTCTGGGGGGTGTACGTTACGCCACTGAGCTAACCTCAACCTCTCCGTTTGTTGTTAAATCATTATAAATTTATGAATGAACGTCGTTCTGTCTCTACCACAGTTGCGATTGGCCGAGAGGTCACGTGGTCCTATATCTGCGATTTTATTGGCTCCCCAATTAGGTCCTAGCCAGGAACTATTTAGGAGTGGTCCAAATTACACTGTTGGAAATTAGTTGCAGAATTAAGTCCAAATTATAGTCCCAGATGATCCACTCCATTTTATAGTTGAAATAACAAGAGGGTTTGAAGTGAAACATCATTGTTCCTTTCAACAAAATAGCGTTGTTACTTCTAATATTCGTTAGGGTCAAAACATCAGGAATGTGTTCCGAAACGGAAATACTTTTATTGTCACTTCAACCAAATATCGTGATCTCTTCCTCCAATCCAACCAGTTTCAAAGAACTAAATAACATTTACCTCTTGTATAATTGATATGTCTTAGTGGTTAGTCTGCTATGGTAAGTTGTTAATTCCACTACAATATATGGTTGCTTTGAAAACTTATCCCATATAAATTTACTACTTGAAGATGCTGTAATCAAAATAGCTTATAATGGAATTTACCCGTTTATCATGATAAAACATCTATATTTAGTTGGTAATTTCACTGCAACTCAAATTATTCGATTCAACTTAACGTTGATATAGTAACTGTTGTAATTTGTTAAATATTCAATAACTTTTTAGTATTTTTATAGTCTTCTTGTAGTTATTTCAGCAATCATTAACTGTGGATCTATTGCCAAGTTATTGCTAATTCTATTAACTCTCTGTTGATACAATTACTCTTTGTGATAATAATTTCCTTCACCTTCTTGCTATTTTAAGTACAATTACTTGCTACATTCATTGTTTCTTGTTGCTACAAGCACCACCTTCTGGTGGTAACGAGTAACAAGGAAATTTCATTCTCAATTAAATTTATTATCTTTTCAACTATGTTCAATTTTTTTGCCTAAAACCACCTAAAGATGCTTTTCTTCTATGAAGAAAGAAAAGTCATGGTATTCAACTCAATTCGGTGGATATCATTCGCTAGACCAAAGTTTACTCCAATTTATTGCATTTCATCCAACCTTTATCCGTTTGTTATCATTCTTCACTTCTTCGAAATTAACTGCATTTTTTCTTGGACTATTGAAAAATATATTGTTGATGTTGATTTCATCGAAACAGATCAAGATTTTGCACTAGGATGCCAACAGGGTTTCTCGCGGAAATAAAATTTGTCTTACAATTAAAAATCTAGATTTTGTGAAACAGACATTATTATCTAATTAACAAAATAAATGTTATAACAAAAAATCAAAATAACATTGGAAAACTGTACATACAAAACAAATATAGAATTACAAAATATAGAAAATAAATACCAACAAAATTTAATCATTTACATATAAGTATGCAGTATACATAATCCGGTGAAAACATCAAGCCCTGAACGGGAACATACAAAATTATCACAAATTAATTATTTCAAAACTATATCAAATTTTGGAACGATACATTTGAAATTATTCAGATATGGGGAACTCAAATCATATGAAACTTTATGAGATATTGTTTTCAAAGCAATTATTTCATAATTTTTGTCGTATGATATTGGTTCAACTATGTAAGTTTGGGATTTTGTGTCGAAACATTTTGTTATCCATGGTTCGCATACGAATACTACATCGGAATTGTGTACACAAATAGCGAAAAATCTGGAAAATATGGGACACAAGTGGTTATCTACTTTACATGTGGAATATTTCTTTTTTTTGTTAACTTGTGGGTTTATAGGTTTTACCTCTACTCTTCAACAATAAATAATAATAATAATAATAATAATCTATGCGGTTTGTAATAAAATTACCAATTCTAAAAATATATCCAGAAAATCCTATAATACTTGTGAATTTTATATGATTTAATGAGACATTTAGCATAATTCTCAAATCTTCAGCATACCTCATTTTGTATATTCTTTAAGTAGCATTTTCCGAATATAGGCTTTAAGGATAAATCTATATTTTTCCAATGAGTCCACATATTTGTTTGATGTCTTACAGTTTTAAAATTTTTCAAACTATGTATCAAATTTTTAAAATAGGCATAAAATAGCCTCAAACCTCATACTCCACAAACCAACAAGAGGTCCCATTTTTCTTATTACTCCAGGGTAATGTGTCATCATATGATGCTTCGGTATCAAACTATGATTCATCCGGGATGTGAATATCTTATGGTGAGTTTCAATGAGGGTCTCTAATTTTGTTGCCAAGCCAGGGCTACAAATCGGGTTGAACACAATACTTGTAATTTCTATCAGCAAAAGTATAACTTCATATTTTTCATATTGTTGAACATTGAAAGCAGTGACAAGATCATAAATAATCAAAGGAAAAATTTTTATCAGGCACCACGATTGAGCTGCACGTTGACCTATAGAATTTCCTGTCTTATCTAATAAAATTGGGCTAGGTTGATTCGAACTGTTATTAAGTCCAAAATCAAATGACTTAAGGGGTTACATGGGTTTCGTCGTAAAAAAAGGCCTATTTTCAATATTTTTTTTTCTATGTAAGACATTATTTATTTAATTCAAACTCTTTTCTGTCTTATAGATACATATTTAAAGAATAATTTCTGAAATTTTCAAAAAAAAAAAATTAAAACTCCTCCTTTTTGACGTCATTTCCGGTGATCCCTCGGAAAAAAGGTGCGTCCGCGTTGTCAGCAACTCCTGACAAAATCATCTAAAATGAAAAAACAAAAATATAT
Source organism: Halyzia sedecimguttata (assembly GCA_937662695.2). Classification (NCBI taxonomy): domain Eukaryota; kingdom Metazoa; phylum Arthropoda; class Insecta; order Coleoptera; family Coccinellidae; genus Halyzia; species Halyzia sedecimguttata. Next base: position 18,481,943 of record OW569415.2, read on the forward strand.
GTTTCAGTTAAGACCATAAACTCGTGCTTGAACGAAGGAAAGAAAAAAAAAGTAAAAATTGGAATTTTGACAGACATTTTTCCAAAAAAATGAAAATTTCGGTCAAATTTGCTTGACATTTTGTTTTTTTTTTAAATAGTTGTAATTGAAAAAAAAATCCTGCGTCCAAGCACGAGTAAATTGTATCTTTAACACCTGTGTAAAATTTCATCAAGATCGGTTGAGTAGTTTTCGAGAACATTTGACAACCGACTTTGAAAACACGGTTCCGAGAAAAACGCGTTTAAAGTTTTGAGTAACAATAAAAGTGGAAAAAAAAATGTTTTTTGTAACTTACAGTGAATCGTCGAATCCTGGGCCATAAAGTAAAGAGCCTGCAGCAGTTGCAATGTCCAGGGCATCCTTTTGCTCCTGTCGATGACGGATTCTGGCTTCGCGAGTCTCGCTCGCAGATTTTTTTTCGGCTGCGCATACACGGTTTTCATCCGAAATTCGGGCATATTCGTGGGAGTTTCGGCCTAATTTTAAATCCATACTGTTCATAATCAATAATGAAGCTGATGTTCCTTCATTGAAGATACAAGCAGCGACCAATGCCGCAATATTAACAATCTTTGAACCAGCAGGAAGTATTTTTGGAGTAATTTTCCAGATCAACTGGTTGAAGCTCTCGTTGTTATTTTGTGTGAAATCACCAACACACCGTTCGAGAAGCTCATCCTTACTGAGATCATCATATGTTGGTTTCATAGCAATCAAAACTTCATCTGGTAATGGAGTATACTCATGTTTAAATGATGAAAGAGTATTTGTAGCTGATGCTCGTTGCCAAGCGCACCAAGAGTCTGGACCTTTTGGGCAGTTATCGTGCTGAGGTTTTGTATCTGTAGAGCTATACTGATAATAGGTAGCCCATATAGCGTCTTTAATTTTTTCTACTGATTCACAGTTTCTCCTTATCGCCAAACCATAGTACACAGTTAATTTGTCTATAAGTTTACTGGTCAGTTTACCTTTGCCAGAAAGAGTTTTTTTTTGTATTTTTTTACCTTTTACTATTTTTTCCTCAGTTGTTTTCTTTACGCAAACGGGTCCTCATTCTTTTTTGCACGTGTCCAACGCATTCTTTTTTATTGATAACAAAATCGTCACCGTAAGGTTGGGCTTTGAGAAGACCAGAGTATGCTGTTGAGTCCCCATCTCCTATATAATTTACGAACCTCAGTCCATATTTGACAATCGAGCGTTTAAACCATATACCTAATAGACATATACTGCGTACGTCAGAACATTCCGTCGTTAAAATTGAAGCTCGAACAATTCAAGGTCATGTCCTTACAACGTTACTGCGCATGCGCACAGTATGTCAAATTGATTTGAAAACATAACCAACAATCCTTATTAGAATTTTTGAAAACGTCAAAACGAGATATGTAATGTGTTTTCCGAAATGTGAAAAATCTTGTTCCACACTTGTTTTCTCTCACCAATTTCACAAAATAGTGACGTAGATGAAATAGAAATCTTCTTGACGGTCAATTTGGAAGTTCAAACTTGTTTATCTGTAGTGAATTTGACAATGTTTTAATGAATTTTATAGTTTATGTTATGTGAAAAAAGTGATAGTTTATTACTGCAACTACTGCAAGCGAGGACCGCTTTCTTGGAGTAACTGGCGCTATAGTGATGATAAAGTCCGAATGGATTCTACATTACGTTGCCATTTGCTCTCTGAAACTTGAGAATTTTCATATAAGGCTTATGTATAAATCAGTATTATCTGACTATGCATCATACAATTGGATAGAAATACAAAATCTCCGAGAAGGGAAGTTTGGAAGATGTAAACATACTTACTTGCCATTGGACATATAAAACTTTTGGTACGTAATGTGAACACTTTCTGTGACAGTAAATCATTCATTATTCTTTTTTGCCAATACAAACATTATGATTTGCATTCATTTTGAACTACTTGTTTTGAAAATAATTAGCATGTTACAATCAACATGAAATTTTTACTCAATATTCAAACTTTGTTTTATTTGTAGATTGAAAACTGGATAATTACTCCCTTATGCCACTTGGGAAAATTCCAATGAAGATTCTCTATAAAAAAGTTAACATATATAAGGGCTGGTCAGTACTTTAATCAACGAAATGGAAAATACTTTTGTTGTTTGAAGCAGAAGGAGTAAGATTTTGGAAAATAGAATAGTAAAAACTATATAAAAGACCGGTGTCCTTGAAAGCACTGACGTGAAGTCCTTTTGCTTTTTTGGGGATTTTCAGTTATCATTCAGTTATCAATTATTCTGAATAAAATGACAATGTCTTGAAGTTAATTTATTTGGACACATACAGCATATGCTACATGGGAAACCCCCTTCAAACTTATAACTAAGCAAAACAAAATTATGACAGTTAAATTTTCAGAGACACAAGAGAACATGGCATTATAAACCAAATTCAAAATATACCATAACGTATACAATATAGAATGGGATGAAGGCAGCAGAAATAACTGAGTTAATTAAAGACGACTTAAGTCAATAAGGCTTTTCTGAAGGTGTCTGTTGTTTGTGAAAAGATATCCACAGAACCATTCAGATTATTGGTCATAGTAAGAGAATGCAACTGTGTACGAAAAGTGTTTGAGTATCTGGTGAATTGACTTTATTATTTATTATTTTATTATATGGGTTGTGCTGTGCAGACGAAACCCGCCCCTCCACTGCGACCAATCGGTCTATTGTGGCACACCTGTAGTATATAATCTATACTTCACCCACAAGCTCAATTCTCTTGATGAGGGATATGAGTCTGGTGGGTGAGAACTTGTCCAGTTCCCGTCAGTTTGTGGACTCCTAGTTCCTTCAATCTGATCCTGTCCCCAGCGGGGCAGTCACACATGATGTGTTCGATAGAATCGTCGTCCTCCAGGCAAAGTCTGCACTCGGGGTCCTCAGTCAACCCCAGCGTATTGAGGTGTTTCCTGCGGCCACAATGGCCCGTGTATACAGCTGTAAGGATTCTCAGGTCTACCCTAGAGAATTTCAGCCATTTTCTGGCTCTTTCAGCTGATGGGCCAGTAATTGTTGAGCGAGCATGTCTGTATCCAGGTATGCTGCTCCAGATTTCTTGAACCTTTTGGTCCACCCATCTGTTGTTTTCCTTCACCGCTGCTCTGAGAGAGATACCGCAGGCTGGTTCAGGTCCAATGAACCCCATGGAAGCCCCCCGTGTCGCCAATGGCAGCTTGGCTATCCGATAGGATCTTGATTGATCCATGGGCCCAACCTTTCTCAAGTATCAGCTTCGCACAGTGATCAATGGCGAGAATTTCTGCTTGAAAGACAGTCCCAAAACTACCCAGGCTGATGGATTCACCCCTAGCAATTCTGCAACCGCTGACTCCTGCTCCCACCCCTTGGGTGGTAGCGGAGCCATCTGTGAACCAGCAGGGACCCTTAAGAAGTCGGGTCTCAGAGACGGCCCATTCGTCTCTGCTGGGAAAGATGACTTGGTAGGGCTACTCTATGTAGGTTCTGGTTTTAGATACGTCCGATCACATGCCCATTATCTCGTTGGCCTCCAATTCAGCCTGCAGAGAACTAGGCACGTAGCCGATCGCATCTGGCTCATTGTGAGCCGTATGCAGAAGTCTGTATGTCGCCATCCGGGCCACGCTCCTGATCACCAGGTGAAGAGGGTCGAGGTCCATTAGGCGTTCCATGGCTGCGGTGGGGGTGGAGCGAAAAGCCCCTGTCACCATCAAGCACGCAGATCTCTGAATTTTTGCAAGCTTCAGCTGAGACTGCACTTTTACAGTACACTCCCACCAAGCAATGCTGCCGTAAGTGATTTGTGGTCTCACCTAGTGTTGAGTAGGACACGACTTGAAAAAGAGTTTGTAAGAGTAGCCTCTTTTTTGTCCTGAGCCAGTACAATGTCCCACTTCAAAAGAGGCGAGGCGTACTGAACCATTTGAAGTTATTATAGTACGAATTATGCGCGCCTCCTGGCGCCTCAAATGTTAGACGCGACGTGCTTTTGTCACTGCGGTATTGATGAGTAAGCTCTCTAGGAGGTTTGTCACTCGAACTTGGAAAGTTGTAAGAGTGCTTAGCTTATGTAATGAGGGTTTCGGCAAGAACATATCTAACGGACAGATATTAGGAGGATGAACCACATTTGATTGTTTAGTACAAATATTATGAAATTATAAATCTTACAAGTATAAAAAATGAATTTTATGTGTTTGTAGTCTGTTAGGTACTGTAACCAAATGATTACGATTATAAAATTTCTTACCTAATATACCTATTAAAAATGAACGCAGAAGTTTTTGAGGATGGATGTGGGATGGATGGATGTATGTTTGTTACTCTTTCACGCAAAAACTACTGAATGAATTTTAATCAAACTTTACAAGAATATATCTTATACTTACATCAGAATAACAAATAGGCTATAATTAATAGATGTGGTGTTAATTATCCAAAATATAACGATAAGCATCAAGTAATTTTGTAAATAAAAAAGTAAACAAACTATTATAAAATGAAAATATACTAAAGAAAAATTAATTATAAATTACTATTTAAAAATAAAATTTGGGCAACCTTTTTCCCACTGAGCCCATTCCTTCGTTCTGTGAGTACCTGACCTGCTTTGCTAAACGTGCGCTCGGAAGGCACAGAAGTGGGGACAATGCAGAGCCGTTTTAGGAATATTTTGTAAAGTCTAGGGTAGGCCTCTTTTTTAGTGAACCACCACTTGGCGGGATCTTGGTGCCTTGGCAGCAGGGGTTCTTCTAGATATTTATCCACTTCTATGATTCCACCTGCAGACGGATTAATATTGTTTATTATTTCACCCACTTGAGCATCAAATTCATCCCATATGCTCTTTTTACGTTTAGGGGGCGGCGATGAAGTTGGCTGCTCTATGGTATATGTGGTTTCAATCTGAATACGGCCTGCCATTGCTTTTAAATTACTACAGGCTCTCCCATAAGCATATTCATTTTCAAACCCATATTTTTTTAATCTTGGATCTATTAATGTACTTTCAGCAAATACATTATTTTCCTCGATTCCCGTAAACCTTGTGTTAATTTCGCCTAAGAGCACTTGAGCCATTCTTAACACACAGTCGGGATGTTGCGAAGATACAAATTTTTGGCATCTCTTTTTAAGGGCATTTGATATAATTATAACCTGAAAATAATAAAAAAACGATGTTAATAACAACTCAAGAAAAACAAGTTTTTAAAAATATAATAACATATATTTTATTTGTGATATCATTTTACCTCTGATATAGTAATATTCTTCTCAGAACTCATCTCTTCAGTTACATCTTTGAAAAAAGAAAGAATTTGTACAGCTGACTCCAAAACTTCAATGTCTTCAGAATTAATATTTATGGTATCTGGATAATCTATAGCGATTGTGGACATGACACTATTTTTAACTTTCAATATTCTTTCAAACATATCGCACGTGGAGTTCCAGCGTGTGGAAACGTCTTGTTTGAGCTTCAACAAAGGTTCATCTAGCTTTTTTTGCATATTTTTCAATCTTTCAGATGCAAGAGGGCTTCTACGAAATACCTCGACTATGTTCTTAATTTTTATTGTAACATCTTTAATTTCTTTCAACGCAGATTAGACAATAATATTCAGAGTATGAGCGAAACAGGGTATTTGTTTCCAATTATTTAATTTTATGGCAGCTTTGATATTAGCAGCGTTATCACTCGTTGCTGCTACAATTTTGTCGGAAATTTCCCATATATCAGTGATTCTTTTTAGTTCTTGTGCTGGGTTTTGTGACGTATGTCTATCTGGAAACTGGACACATTCTAGCAAAAAAGTTTTCAATTCTGCCTGTTGATTAAAAAAATGAACTGTCACGGCTAAATAATTATCGTTGGGGGCAGATGTCCACCCATCAGTAGTAATACACACAAACTCTGCTTGGTAAAGTTCTGACTTGACCTTCTCTTTTGTCTGATTATAGACATTTGTCATCAATGCATTGGATAACGTCTTACGACTAGGTAACTGGTAGGCTGGATTAAGTTGTTTTATAAATTCTTTGAGCTCAGGAGATTCAATGAGATGGAAGGATAAGTAATTTTTTGAAAATACTTTTACTAACATTTCGGTCAGATTTTCAGTCTTTTTAGCCGAAAGCGGCTTGTAAAAGTATTGTGATAGTTTGGTGTTAGTTAGTGAAGGTTTTTTAAATAGAGCGGTGCTGGTTGTGGTAGCTGATGAGGAATTGGATGATTGAGGTATAACAGAAGTTGAAGCAGTAGATTCAGTGTGTATATCAAGTTCATGTGCAGTTGAATTAGTTGAAGCTGTCGTCATATGATGAATATCTGTTGCAGAAGAAGCTATATTTTCAATCGGACTTTCACGTATAGCGACAAATACTTGAGCATGCTTGCTTTTTGTGTGTCTAATTAGGTTATAAGCACCACCACCTTTGTATGAGAATTGTTTCTGGCAAAAATTGCATCTAGCCTTATCATTTTTGAGTTCCGTAAAAAACTGCCATGCTTTTGAGGATCTTCTATCACCATCACCAGACATACTACGCATGCAAAAATAAAGAGAAAAAATTGCAATTAAAATAAACGTCTTAAACCAAGATTATTTGCGTTAGGTAGTGTGCCTATGTAATATCTTAGGTGAAACAAATCGTCTTTCGGGGTAAGTCTATTGAAATTATTTGAATGATATAAAATAATAAATTAATTTCATACTTGCAAATCATATAATTTAATAAATTGCAAGTAGGTACCTACATAAAAAATCGCGCGAGCAGACAATACTGCCCGAACTCGAAAATTTATTAAAATTTGTACCTATCTTAAGCAAATGCATCAAATCAAATTAAAAAATATAGGTATTTAACCACAAAAAATATAACACAAGCACGAATTATTTAAACAAGAAAAGTATTTAGATATTTATAGTCAATAATAAATCATAATTACAAAGACTTACCTGAGTATCTTAATCTATCCACTTCAAAATCAGAAATTTAAAAAAAAATACTAATTAACTCTTTGAACAACGTTAGAATTTAATTGAGTTTAAATATAGATGTATACACAGGGTGCCACCGTGTTTATCTCGATAAATAGTGAGACAACTTAATTTGCGCTAACATACATCCAAAAATTTCACGACAATTGTAGCATGAGGTTAGTATAGAAACTGAATATACATTTCAAATTGGGGTTCTTAAGTACCAAATAGTTCGAAATGCGATAATGAGATTTTTCGATTTTACCAGTATTTGGAAATTCCTAAATCCTAAGTTCTATTGAAAAAGGTTGTGTAAAGAGAATTTACTAAGGACTTTTTTATCACTAAGTAAAATATGTTTATCTCTTATGTTTATAGCTGAGCTCCAATTTTATAACTCCCTACTTAGGTTCTATTGCTCAATAATGAATTTTCAATTACGTTTATGGTTTCTTTAACAGGTAGGTAAGCTACCCCTGAAAACGGGATATTCCCAAATGTACCAATCCTAAAAATATATTAGAATATGGTTTAAATAATATCTCCAACCTCCATAACTAATGTATATTCAAGTTACGCACAGCAATCTGAATATTTGAACATGTTAATTAAAATGCAGAGAAATCCCAGCCACTTCAAGATTACGGATCCTGATAATGTATCAAAATACCTGGAACCAATAATCCCCATAAATACTATATATTCAAGTAGGTATTCCAAGTTACAGATACCCGACGGAAGCAATAAATGATGGTGGGTCATAAATAAATTAGGCAATTCTACTACCCTCACATCAAAGGTTCCGACACAAAATGGAATTTCTTTATCTGCCTCTGCCTCGCTCTCGCTCGACCGCGACAAATAAATTGAAGTAGTACAATTTTAAATTTCGAGGCACTCTTACATTTTGACGTCATGTCCGGGACAAATGAAGCGCCTCTTGTATGTCCTACTCAACACTAGTCTCACCACCATCACGTACAACCAGTGGAGCTTGGTGAATTGACTTATTGTGTTAAAGAAAATAATGCTCAACAAGTTCCCACAATGCAAGTGACCATTCACAAGTTTGTGCAAAAAACATAGGTCAGCATTGAAGAAAATTCTACATTTTTTTTTCTTGCTCAGCGATGTTTTGAAGAACATAAGGGGAGAATGATGTGGAATATATACTTGAAATTTTTTTTTCTATCTCTAATCTTCCAATCATTCGTGCCAACAGGCGGATAGAATTGGTTGAGCCTATTTTCGACCAAAAATGCGAAAACAATAGACATTTGGGCAAAATGATAGCTTGCTGTTCTCTAGAAAGCAGTGCAAAAGAAGGGAAACTGGAAAATTGAACTACAATAAACAACACATGAGGAAGATATATGTACTTATATGTTGTTACTAATTTAAAACATTCTGTACTTTGATGCAATAGTTATGGCTTTGGATATACAGCGAACTCTAGATAACTTGAAACTCTAGGGACCAGCAAAAAATTTAAAATTATCGAGAGTTCCAAATAATAAGGGTTCAAATAATCAAGTGTTCTGATAAAATTCAAGTATTCAAGAGTTCGATCAAAATTAGTGATTTATGTATTATTTCAAATATGCCCATTTCTCCGCAGCTTTAATAACAAGTTTTTTTCACTTGTGCAAATACACTTGTTTTTTCTTGAAATCATTTCAATAACTTTTGAACTTTGAATGTAAAGTGGAATGAGAATTGCGAACTGCATTTTATGTAAACAAACGACAGGTCTGAGCATTATAAAAAATTCAAATTATAGAGAGTGGGGTAGCCCGGACTTCAAATTATTGAATGTTGGTGGGCAAGATACCATTCCTTCAACTTCAAATTACCGAGGGGACCAATTAATATTGATTTTTTTCAATTTATCGAGTATTTTTCAAGGAACTGGAAAAAAATTCAAATTATCGACAGATTCAAATTAACGAGTGTCAATTTATCGAGAGTCGACTGTATGAATATTTTCGTCTAACACGGGGTGTCTAGTTTGTGAAACACACTATATAGGACGAGGTGTAAATAAAATTCCATTCCACTAAATTCTTAGCAAAATGAGAAGAAATATTAGCTGGCCATGGTCATTTACAGTTCCAAGTTCAGTAAGAGTTAGGTCATTCATAGTATCAGTATTAGTTATTGATCTTTTGGGAGGTGCATTCATTCCACAAAAAAAGCTTTTTTATGGATTTTCTCTCCGAACTTCTGAAATAGAATGGATATATTGAAAATTCCTCAAAAGGGCTTCGGTATATTTCAGAAGTTGAGAGAGAAAATTAAAAAGCTGTCTTTGAAGTATCAGTATTTATTGTATCTAGGATCATTGAGTATCTCTTTTGGCCGGCGTTTTATTTTATGATATTTCGGTATTCCAACTTATTTAGGAGTCTAGGCTTTTAAGGACCATTTACTTTTTGTTCCTATGAATACATCTTCAGGAGATTCATATTGCGTCATGCCAAAATATTGAGAGGTTTTCGATAATGATGAACATATACAACTTCTGCTTAGCAAACTCCTACTTTCCTGAAGAATGGAAGATAGGATTAATTATTAAAATTCCTAAAGCTAAAGCTGACCAGTCCAATATAGAAAATTACAGACCCATAACATTGCTACCAATTTTGGGAAAAAAATTTTGAAAAAATCTTGGGTAATAGAATTCAGTCAACAATAGGAGACTCCATACCGGCTTATCAATTTGGATTCGAAGCAAAAACATCGACAGTTCACCCCCTGGTGATTTTGACTTCAAACACACAATGCACAAGAAAAATGGGGAAAAAAACAGCAGCACTATTCATGGACGTCAAGAAAGCATTTGATACTGTCTGGCATGCCGGTTTGCTGTATAAATTACACCAATTACACTGCCCAACATATACAGGGTGTTTCCTAAACATGCGGCAAAAATTCAGGGGGTTGTTCCTTGGACTATTCTAAGAATATTTTGTCCTTTGATGATTTTTGAAAAACCTATTTGTTTCGAAGATATAGGGGAAACAAAATTTTGGATAGTAACATTTTATTATGAAAAATTACATGAAAATTCAACTCAACCTACAAAAACTGTTGAAAATGACCACCTCTACCCAGCATACAAGCATCCAATCTTCTCCTCATTGACTGCCGAACCCTTTCAAAAACACCAGGATCATTTCTTATTAAGTTACACCCAGCAATGATCCGATTTCGCAAGTCTTCCACATTTTCTACTGGAGTGGTATAAACTAATGATTTTAGATGGCCCCATAGGAAATAATCTAAGGGGTTTAAGTCCGGGGAACGAGCAGGCCATAAATGAGGTCCACCTCTTCCAATCCAGCGATCTCCGTATGTTAATGTTAAAAACTCACGAGCAACCAAACTAAAATGCGCTGGTGCACCATCGTGCATAAACCACATTGCATGTCTTATTGCCAATGGTACATCCTCCAAAAACAGAGGTAACGTTTGTTCTAAAAAGTTGCGATACACGTCCCCGGTAAGTCTTTCTGGTAAAAATATCGGCCCTATTAGGCAGTCACCCACAATACCAACCCAAACATTCAATGAGAACTGATGTTGAAAACGATCTTCAATTACCTCATGTGGATTTTCGTCGGCCCATACATGGTTGTTATGAAAATTTCTTATTGCATTTCTTGAGAAATTCGCTTCATCGGTAAAAAGAATCAGCGTCAGTAATTGAGGAATTTGAACTAATGTTGTTAAAAGCCATTGACAAAATGCAATACGTGGGGGAAAATCAGTAGGAATAAGTGCCTGAACGCGTTGCATATGGTATGGGTATAACAAATTGTCTTTAAGAATTTTCCAAACAGTCTTATTACTCACATTCAAAGTATTGGAAATTTTTCGAGTAGAAGTACTAGGGTCTTCTTCGATCATGTCCAGCACATTCTCTTCCAGTTCCACCGTTCTTACTGTGTTTGGTTTTCCTGGTCCCCCCATTTTTTTCAATGCGCCTGTTTCATGCAGACGTTGATGAATATTTTGAAACAATTTTCTGTCAGGAATATTACGCCCAGGAAATCGTTCAATGTACAACCTCCTAGCTTTTAATGAATTTCCATCAGCAAGTCCATAAATGAAATGCATGTCAGTCATCTCGGCGTTTGTATAGCGATTCATAATAGTCAAAGATAAAATGTTCATTGCTAATACATCACAAAACGAATTCAAATGAAAACCGTGTTTAATCTGTATTCCTTTACCATCTGCACTTATCAATTTTTAGTCAAAAAACTGGCCGTTTTTAGTAATTGGAATGTTGTTAAACAAATTTAAAAATAAATTGTACCTACTTAGTAAACACAGTGCGGTACGCATTTTTATTTAAACTATTATTAATTTTAAAAATATGAAAAATGTTGTTCGCCCTGTATCTTCGAAACAAAGAGGTTTTTCAAAAATCATCCAAGGACAAAACATGCTTAAAATAGTCCAAGGAACAACCCCCTGAATTTTTGCCGCATGTTTAGGAAACACCCTGTATAATAAGGCTGATTAATCAATTTTTAATGAAAAGTCGTTTACAAGTCAAGGTTAAAAATGATATTTCTGAGGCATTCTGAGGAATTTTCACCATCACAAGGATTACCACAGGGCTCACCACTTTCTCCTACACTCTACAATGTATTCAGCTACGACATATATAATCATAATTACGAAACAGCAGAACATTTCAACAAACAAGCATACATACTACAATTTGCAGACGACACGACCCTTATTACTCATGACAGTACCACAAAAAAGTGTGTAGCACAATTACAAGAACTGACAAACAGTACCATAAAATGGATGAAAAAATGGAGGATTCAACCCAATCCGGCAAAAACCAAGTTGATTTTGTTCAATCACAAAATAAGAACAGACTCACCAACGATAAAATTGGCAGATGACCGAATAATACCATCACAAAATTGCAGGTACTTGGGAATACAAGTAGACAACAAACTTCAGTTCAAAACCCATATAAAACATCAAAAGAAATCAGCCATTGTAAGGGCAGGTCACTTCAGCTCATTAACGTACAAGAACACAGGTATAAGCATTAAAACAGCAAGTAGAATATACAGCATGATCTGCAGACCAATAATTGAGTATGCTCACACAACATTCATTAACATCGCCCAAACACAGCTCAAGAACATTGCAACTGCAGAAAGAATTTGTCCCAGAAAAATTACAAAACTGACAAATCCAAACAACCCTCTTTACAACCCTTCCAACAAACTATTATACCAGACTACAAAAATAGAACCGATACTTACAAGAATGCAAAGAAGAAATTCATCAAGAAATAAAGCAATAGATCCATCATCAACCCTCTCGTCCACTCTTACCAAGAAGAAGCAGCTAAAACAAAACTACCAACTCTGCCACTAGCACAATATCTCGAAACTCTTTAAAACAAACACACATTGTAATCATAATGTATTGTATACAGAAATACTATTGTACCTGGCAGGAAGACTTCGGTCGTTAGCCAATTGATCTTGTATCAATAAAGTTTATTATTATTATTATTATTATTATTGACTCGATGACGATGTGCTTTATATAAACACAAAGAAAGTACATCAAATAAGTATTTGGTTTTTTATTACAAACACCAAACGCTGATAGGATGTGTTGGACAATTATGCCTATCTATACAGGATGTCAATTTGAAAACTTGCCAGGTCAATTATGTCTTGACAGGGATGTTTTGAGAGAAAATGCCGGAACAGGTCAATTTTTATTCGGAGGGGGACATATTTTGAGCACAATTGTAAGCCAAAGTGTTCTCAAGTCTAGGTGTAGGGGTTGTCACCCCTTAATTCTTAATAGGGAATAGAGGGTGAGCTGTACCTCAATTGAAAGACAACTTGTCCCTCTACATGAATACTACAGTTTGCAAATTTTTATTGACTCCTTGAAGTAGTTACAGGGTGTTCATACTTAGTGTACTAATAAAATGAGATACTCGAAATGATTTCCATTACTAGCCAAACAATAATACTGTCCGTTCTCAAATGTTGTATGTGTATGTATGTCCCCCTCCGAATAATAATTGACCTGTTCCAGCATTGTCTCCGAAACATCCCTGTCGGAACATAATTGGCCTGACAACTGCTATAGCTCAACTTAAAAATACAGGGTGATTCTTGAAGTTGCACATTCATTTTAACCATAGATTCCTATCATCAAATAAAACACTAGTGTAGTAGTGAAATTTCTAGAGTTTCCGAATTACCACATTCAATGAAGAATATCTCGATAACGGTTGGTTTTAGGAGAAATAATGTATATTAATTTCATTTTCTAAAACAATAATATTCTTGAAATGACTCAAGAAATACTTAATCTGCTTTCTTTATGCTAATTTCGTTTAGTTTAATGAATCCACGAGCCCATAACTAGGAAACCAGTGGAAATAGGAAAAAAACTGATATTAGGAGATCATGTATCATAGTTATATTTGGTTCACACCAAAATTAATTTCATTCAGAAAGAGGATGTCAATGCTACAAAATAAAAATAGGTTTTTTTCGAAATTTCTACATCCTGCAACTATATTTTACTTGAGCCGAATTTTGAAAAATGGTAAATGAAACAAGCTCCATTTGATGAGAAGAATCTATGGGTTAACTTAATGTGCAACCCAAAGACTCGCCCTGTATATTTAGTGGACAAAGGAAAGAAAAAAAAATATTATTTATTGTCCACTGAAGAGAATCAGACGAGAATATTTTTATCGAATGTGGACTTTCTTATCTGTAGTAAGTTTACCCTCATGAAACATACGTATTTTTGAATATACCCTCGTTATTAGTTTGACCAAATTGATTCTGTGGTTTTCGAAGATAGATGGTTAGTTATATGGTTCATCATATCGTCTGAATTGAAAAGAGCTGTTAAGTTAACAGCTCGTAGTACGGAATTAATTAAGGAATTTACTATATTTGATTTAGTTAACAAGAGTGCTTTGTTTGTTCGAATAATTCTCTCTGTTATTTGGCATATATGTATCACGTCTGAAGATGGAAACAAATATGGTCCTCTATTTTTCAATACTGATAATTTTGGATGTTCTGCAATATTTATAGATATCAAATTGTCAATGCAAGTTTGACATGTAACAAGTCTTTTTTAAATCAAATTTGCCACCAGGAAGCCTGCGATGTATTGCACAATATTTTCTACAAAAGGTGTTAATGACCACATTGTCCTCAAATAATCGTGCTGAAATTCACTAACGATTATATCTTCCTCATCCCCAATACTTTCTTGAATTTTTTTCCTTCTCGAAGAAGCTTGCAAAATTTCAAGACCATCTGCCAAACAATTTGAATTCAATATACTTATTTCATGTTTTACTAAAAGTCTTCTTATAGCACTAAAAAAAGTTTCTAAAGAATGTTGGGATAATTTGAATGTTAATAGATATTCAACTTTTTTTTGTTGTAAAATTTCAAATAATTCGATGGTATTTTGCAGATCTATAATTATACCCAATGGACCAGTTTTCCTTATAGTCTTCACCAATAATTTTCCATCTCGGTCTCTCAAATTTTTTATATATTCCACTATTTCATGTATCCTTGACTTCAAAACGGGTACATTCTCCTCTGTGAGAGGCAGACGATATCCATTTTTTGAAAATTTACTTTTCACATTCAAAATATCGAATGCATCATTGAAAATCATGCAAAATTCTGTGGTTGCCTCACTTCCTTCAAAACCTCCTTCACTCATTTGCAAACAAAATTGGAATGCCTTGGCTACGCTGTTGCTCAATATCTGAGCAGCTAATTTCACTGACATCCTATTGTCAGTGAAATTGATATGCTTCATCCCAATTTTATTTGCAACATGCAAGCCTTCCCTCTTCTGGATGTTTACCAAGCGAACAAAATAAGCCCAATTGATGTTTTTATCATTTTGGGACAGAATTTTCCAATCCCCAAGAATATTTCTTACCAATTTGACCATGTGGCAAGCATCTAAAAATATCAGTATTTTTTCTTTGGAAAATGGGTTGATTATATAAGGTTTGAAATTATTTGAAAATAAATCGAAATTGGCACCAAGGCATGAACACATTGCCAAATTTGATGCAGCTCCATCAAATGTGACGGAATTTATGTGAGCTTTTGTTTCATAAAGTAGCTCAAGACATTTCAACAACAAGTTTGCGCGTTCTTTTGCATTGAGACTTTTAATCAGAAAATAACCTAATGGAACTTTCCAACTGCCGTTAAGTGCTACTGCCATGAAAACTAGAGCAAATGATGCTTTTGTTGCTCCATCATGCTGTACAGTCATATCTGTTCCTAAATTGGTAGTACCATAAAACTTATCATTGAAATAAACCAATTCTTCCCGTATTTTCATCTCATCGATGACAACATTGCAGCAGATCGTGCTCTTGCTAGATAGCTGTGCTATTGCCGCAAACGCTTCTTTGGTGAAACCTGGCTTTCCAGAGACTACAGTATACCATGAGCGCATGGTCGATGGATGAGGAAGTAAATTTATATGCTTTAGAGGAATAAAATTGGAGGGTCAAGGCAAATTTTCTCATTTATCTGAAAATTGCTTCTCTTTCTTTGAAGATTTGTTCTTTAGTTTTTTTTTGATAAGGACTTGGATAGGGATAGGGACACAATCCTGAAGATATAAAAAATAGTTATTCATTTAAATATATACTTTCAGTAATATGCCAATAGAGGATTCTCTAGGATTTGATGATACGACATATAAAACTCCATGATTTAGAATACCATTTATTGATTTCAATTTGTATATAATTATTATGTTAATAATCATAAATTATTATATACATTTAAATTATTTCTTTCTTTATTTACTCATCATGCAGATAATTACAGACCAAACAATATATAAAATACATAACTGATATTGTTTCGTCAGAACCCCATAAAGATCAAAGAAATTATCTACATATAAATATATATATTATAGTTGTGGGAAGGTTTAACGGGTAATTCCCTATTATCCAAATTTCTATAAAAATATATAGTTATATGTATTAATTATAATTGTAGCATATACCTTTAGTAAAACTATTTCTGAAAAAAATTTATCATGTTTATTAGTCATAAAAAATAATTTGCACTATATTTTATGAAAAGAATATTTGAATCCCTATTATCCAAATTTCTATAAAAATATATAGTTATATGTATTAATTATAATTGTAGCATATACCTTTAGTAAAACTATTTCTGAAAAAAATTTATCATGTTTATTAGTCATAAAAAATAATTTGCACTATATTTTATGAAAAGAATATTTGAATGCACAAGTAATACAAAAAATTTTGGTATTTTCGAGATGAACTGCAAACAAAGTCATCAATTTCAAGCCAGCAAATTAGACATAAAAAACAAATACATTGGAAACCCGAAAATTCATTTTATTTTTATCATATTTTGGTACAACGTTTAACTAAAGTTTCTTTTGAAGATGTGAACTATTCCTGGGGAGCGGGAATCTGCGGTTGCAGAATTGCTAGGAGTGAATCCATCAGCCTGGGTAGTTTTGCGACTGTCTTTCAAGCAGAAATTCTTGCCATTGATCACTGTATGAAGCTCATTCTTGTGAAAGGTTGGGCCCACAGATCAATCAAGATACTATCGGATAGTCAAGCTGCCTTAAAGGCCTTGACTTCATACAATTGCAAATCTCTGCTTGTGTAGGATTGCTGGACCACATTTGCTTAACTTGGAGAGCGCTGCAGGCTGCAGCTCTTATTGGTCCCGGGCCACTCAGGCATAAAGGTTAATGAGATGGCGGCACAGAGGGCTTCCATGGGGCTCATTGGACCTGTATGGCCTGTGGTATCTCTCTTAGGGCTGCAGCAAAGGAAAACAACAGATGGTTGGACGAAAAGGTCCAGGAAATCTGGAGCAGCATACCTGGACACAGAAATGCTCCCTCAACAATTACTAGCCCATCAGCTGTAAGAGCCACACAATGGGTCAAATTCTCTATGGTAGACCTGAGAATCCTTACAGCTGTATACACCAGCCACTGCGGCCTCAGAAAACATCTCAATGCGCTGGGGTTGACTGAGAACCGAGTGCAGACTATGCTTGGAGGACGATGACTCTATCAAACACATCATATGTGACTGCCCCGCTGGGGACAGGATCATATTTGAGGAACGAGGAGTCCACAAACTGAGACTGAGGGAACTGGACAAGTTCTCACCCACCAGACTCACATCCCTTATCAAGAAACTTGAGCTTGTGGGTGAAGTATAGATTATATACCATAGGTGTGTCACAATAGACTGATTGGTCGCAGTGGAGGGGCAGATTTCGTCTGCCCAACACTACCCATATAATAATAATGATAAACTATTTCTGAGTAGCCATAGTATATAATTCCACAAACCTAGATTTCATATTTATCAGTGCTATTGAGAATCTAAACCACAGAGACAATAAACAGTTATTGTAAAATTTATTCTACGCTGTCATCTCGAGTGATGACACGTGGGAGAAGGCGCGGGTGAGATTGATGAGAGATCTAGAAACTGTGGTAATTTGGCTTAAACAAAATAAACTATCGCTAAATCTTGAAAAGACTGTATATATAACATATGGTAACTACTGTGATAGTGTGCCAAAAAATTTAAATGTCAACATAGGTCATCATATACTGAAAAAGGTAGATTATCACAAATACTTGGGTTTATACTTCGATTTTAATATGAGATGGGAAAAACATATTGATTATATTGTTAAGAAAACTAGATACCTGATTTTTATTTTTGCCAAAATTAAAAAGTTTATGGCAACTGATGCTTTGATGGTAATTTATCATGCATTTTTTCAGAGTCTAATGAACTATGGAATAGTTGCCTGGGGAGGAGCTTATGATAATAACCTAAGCTTTATTCAAAGAACTCAAAAAAAAATACTAAAAATAATAAATAAGAATAATACTCAGACGCATTCCAATACTCTAACTCCACGCCAACTCTTTCATTTAGAAGCAGTATCATTACATTATCTTGGGTTGAAAGATAAGTACAAAAATTCTAGAAGCAATACAAGGAATAAGAGCCTACAGTTACCAAGAATAAACAAACGAATAGGTACGAAAAATAGTTATTATGTTGCTATAAAAGTGTTCAACACATTAACAGATAGTCTTAAACTGTTGAGGACAGATAGAGCAAAAATAAAGAAGAAATTGAAAAGTTTCATAATAGAAAAATATTAGTTGGTATTCTCATTATTATTTAAAAAAACCCCTTGTTTATGAGACTAGTAGTGTGTAATTTTGATTTATTAGAATTAAGTTAGTTTTAGGTTGGCCAGCCTATGTACAAGTCTCTAAGTTTACTTCTGTAGGACTATTACATCTAATATTGTACGGGTGACCAGTTCACCTCGAAACTTCATGTGATATTTTGGTTGATAATAAATAATAAATAAAAAAAGTGTGAAGGGAATGTTTAATAAACTCAATATTCACCAACGCAAAATTAGACTTGGTGAAGCTATTCACTTATGTCATACAGAAAATAATGTGTGCTACTCGAGCGTACAGTGTCTTTTTTGCTTTCACACTGATCGTACATTATGCTCAAGCAAAAATGTACCACTTCACGAACAAAATAACTATTGTGTTAATGTTTGTTTTATAAACATGGAGCTTTTTGAATTAACATTTTCCTACATTATTCCATTTTCATTGGAATGATTTGATGTTGATGAAAATAATTTTCAACTCTTACAATGTTTTTAGACATCTGTTTTCCCAAATAAATTATTTTCCATTCCCAAGCAAATGTTAGCAATACAAATGTGCAAACTTTATGTGTGTCCAACTTAACGTTTATGATATGGTTGAATTTTATTTTCATATGTTTGGTATGTGATTATCAGTATTTTCTCAAAAACACAATGACATAAATAAATGAGTGAATGTTTGTTAAGAAGCATGATTAAAATGAATATTAAATAGTCTTAAACTAGCTACTTACCAAAATTATTTCTTCTTATTGTTCAGAGACCAAATCCAATTTCTTTAAATGTTTAACTAAATCTTTCAGGTTGCTTACTTTCATTGCAAGTCTTTTGCACCGTTGGTTAAGCATTTTTATTCGCTTATACCTATCACCTAACGTTTTCTTTGACATATTGTAGTATTTCCTTGCCTTTGTCTGTGAAGACATATCTTCTTCAGAAAAGTCTCCCAACTTCAACTTACGTTTTCTGGCTGAAACAACAAGGAGAGTTTGATTTATTGGTTACGTATTCATATCAAAGTTGAAATACAATATCGAATAATGAGATTTATCACAACCAAATTATTCTATAAAACTTTGAGAATAAGATCTTTTCAGTATATCTGACCTAACTTCCAATTCAAAGATTCTCATGAAAATGTTTTTCCATTCAATTTTTCAAAGTAATAACAGTCATTTTCATATTGATACATTAATTTCAGTATCGATAAACAACAAGATACCACACAATATTATTAGTTTCAATTTCAAAATACCTTCATAGTCCAAATTTTATTTTATTTCAGTAATAACAGTGGAGTCTAGATATCGGACAACGTCGAAGAACGTTCTAAACCGAAAATATATATATATATATTTACGTCTTTTCGGGGAAGAATCACGTTTTTAAAAACAAAAATTGGTTCAAGCAATGACGTGAAGTCAGAAGCTTTTGCGCGTATGTTCTATTGTCCATTCCTCTGTATTGGACACCCTTAATCGAATTTACCATGGTAAATTATGTTGTACATTCTCCTGTATTGGACACTTAATTCGAATTTACCATAGTAAATTCGAATTAAGAGTGTCCAATACAGGAGAATGGACAACATAATTTACCATGGTAAATTCGATTAAGGGTGTCCAATACAGGAGAACGGACAATAGAACATACGCGCAAAAGCTTCTGACTTCACGTCAGTGCTTGAACCAATTTTTTTTTATTTATAATATCATTTAAATTAATATTGTAGGACGTTACTTTAAAATGTCTTATTTAAATTAATATTGTAGGACGTTACTTTAAAATGTCTTACTTTAAAATGACTTACAGCTAAAATATTATAAAGAAAAGAAGCAATTGGATAGTCTAACTATCATTTTAATAAAATGATGCATTTTTATTGTTCAAATAAAGATATTTTGTTAACTTACAAGAATTTC
This sequence comes from Halyzia sedecimguttata, assembly GCA_937662695.2. NCBI lineage: Eukaryota > Metazoa > Arthropoda > Insecta > Coleoptera > Coccinellidae > Halyzia > Halyzia sedecimguttata. The sequence goes on from OW569415.2 coordinate 18,502,210, forward strand.
TTCATTCAATGGTATTTCAAAGATCTAATTACAGTTTTAACTATAAAATAAGTGTCCAATACAGGAGAATGGACAACATAATTTACCATGGTAAATTCGATTAAGGGTGTCCAATACAGAAGAATGGAAAATAGAACATACGCGCAAAAGCTATCTATCATTTTCTTCAAGTTTCACGCCCCAAAAAGGCCTAAATCGTCAGTTTCGCTTTCGAAAATTTCCGACCCCGTCTCTCGAATTAATTCTGACGTTTCTCGGATTGACTTTTTGAATGGAAAATCGTCGGACTCAAAACCTCCGAAACTTATATCGAATTAGTATATTTAGGCTCAACCTAGAAGAACGAAATTTGGGAAAAACACAAATCGATTCGTCTTCTTCGACTCGACGGCAAAAGTCCGGGTCGAGCGATCGTTTCTTCGGAGCCTTACGCTACACCAAATCGGTACTACTGAACTCGCACAAGAATGCTCGAATCTCCAACAATATTTAACCGATCATATTAAAACTTGAAACTTGGCAGTAGAGTTAGGTTACGAAGGCTCTTGCAAAATTTCATGAATTTCAAACGAATAGTTACTGATATATAGAATTTTTTTTTTTATTTTTAATGATTTATTAAAAATTTTCTACAAATGCTATCCTCACCAAATTTTGCAAACATTTTCGCGTTGCCATTCTACAACTAATAACAATGTTTGAATTCCATCGGTTCAGTATTTTTCGAGTTAATGAGGAACAAAAAACCACCAAATTTCAGAAAATTTCAGATTGCTATAACTCTATAACCGTTTGGTCGATTATGCTCATAAACAAACTGAAATGTCGCGTTCTGGTGCACATCCTAACCTGAAAATTTCAAGCCGCTATCTCATTCCGTTCGCAAGTTATCGTGACAACAAAAATATTTTTTAATAATTTTTTTAAAATTTTCTAGCCATACGATTCGCACAAAATTTCACAAACGTGCTTAGGGTCATATTCTACAACTACCCACCCACAAGTTTCAATTTGATCGGATTCATATTGGTTGAAAACAAAATTATTACTCGGAAACCACTGGGCCGATTATGCCACTAACGAACTTGTCCGTCGTATTGGGATGCGCCACCTACCCTGAAAATTTCAAGTCGCTAGCTCTTTTCGTTCTCAAGTTATCGTGGCAACGGCCGGCCGGACGGCCGGCCGGACAGAATCAAATTTGACCTCGAATTCTTCATTGGGGAGTCGAACTTAATCGTTTGAGACCATTTTTTTCAAAAAATTCGAAAGTTACAGACATTTGGGCAAAACTATAACGCGATGTTCCCCAGAACATACGCGCAAAAATGGTTTATTTGAAAATACTCGATACACTGAGCTTAGCGATACAATTATCTATTCAATTCTCCGTACAATTCTCCTCGAGAAAATCTAATAGGGTTCTATTTATAAGATTATCTTATCTAAGGAATGTGCGATGCAGGTCCACGCGCTAGGATGCAAAATGCTAAATAAGCAATATCTAACAAAGTAATATGAATACAGTATGGACCTTTGGAAATAAACCTATCTATTAAATATGGAATTGGAATCATGTAATTCCTCCTCGGCTAAATTAAAGGTATCACCTTTAAGAGGTGTGGCTTTATTAAAAATATTATTTCTTAAATATCTGAAAATTAAATAAATGCTTATTATGAAAATAATTAATACTAATAAAATTGACAATGTGAATTTCGAAGGTTGGAAATTCCATTCTTCTAAATCTTCTAATTCGATGTTGGGGATTTCTATTTCTTCTTTCTTGAATTCTTCATTTGACAGGTTCTTGGAGGGTAACATCATTTTTGGTAGAATGATGTATTTTTCTTCGTCTATGGAAGTAGTGGGAGTAATTTCTTTCTGTAAGTTGCTTATGGTACATTTTGTTCTTAGAATTGCCATGGAAGGGATGAAGTAGTATTTGGTTTGCTGGGGACATTTTTCTTGGATTTTCTTGTTTCCAATTGACAATACATTTCCGTCTTCCAATAATTTTAGATCAGGAGAAATGACCATTCTCGTTCTGGGGCAGTCTTCGGTGTGGTTTTTCAAGATATTCTGCATACATATCGGGGATTGTATAAGGGAGTCTTGATCACATAGATAGTCATCTTCTATCGGATGGCACTGTTTTGTTACCATTTCAATATTTCCTTTTGTGAGAGCAAATAGGAGTTGGTATAAGGAAGGGAAGGATTTTGTTGAGTTAAGTAGTGAAACTTGTATAAATCATAATTTTCTTTATATACCAATGGTATTGATATTAGGAACAATAAAACTTTGTTCTTAAAAATAACTTTCGTGTGACATACTTGATAGTAATCTTTCAAATGATGAACAGGTATTATATTAACATTTTCTATTAATTTTGAGAACTTTGAGAAAGGTAAGATAAATTCAATTAATAATCTCGCAAAGCTTACAGCATTATTAAGTCTGAAATAAAATCTGTACTAGTGTTTCCTTTGCTTTAAAATTTTCTTATGATAAACATGTTTGTTTTTAGTATCTTCAATACGATTTTCATCAATTTCACGGGCATCTATTTTTTTATAAACTGGGTCTAATTTGCGTGTTATTGGTTTTTTAATATAAGTAGGATTTTTATTTAAGGGATGATTTTCTTTCGCTGATCTCTTTTCATTAGTTTTTCTTAAACGTTCAATATTCTTCTGCTTATTTTTCTCCAATTGTTTTGAAATGTCATTAAGATTCTCGACGTAATTTTCAACATAATTCTGAATTTGTTCATTATGTGTCCGCTCAATAGGTAGTGAATAATTTAAGTCTGCTTTGATTATTTGCATAGGTGTCATCTCTAAACTTGAGTGATTAGAATTATTATAGCTAAGCAAAGCTTGAGAAAGTCTATTATGAAAAGTATTTTTATTTCCGATCGTTCTTAATTGTTCTATCAACGTAGAATGAAACCTCTCTACTATAGCGTTAGAATTTGGGTTATAATTGGTTATGTAATGAATTTCTATTTTATGAATTTTGGAAAAATCCTGTACAACACTATTTTTGAATTCTAGTCCATTATCGCATGTTATCTTATTGGGGGTACCAAAATGGCTAAAATACATTAATAATTTATCTACTATTTCCGTGCCTGTCTTTTGTGACAGCGGGTAACATTGTCCAAATCTGGAGAATGAGTCTACAATGCTTAGACAATATGTTTGATTAAATCTAATAGTATCACAATAAATGTGTGTGAAAGGATTTGATCCTATTGGGTTTGGTTTAAATTGTAATTGGATTGGGGTTCTTTCGTATTTACTTTTCTGACATATTTCGCAAGAATTTATAAAATTTTGAACATCTTTGTTCATGTTCGGCCAATAATATTTGCGCTTTAAACTAGTCAAATTTTCTTGATATCCACGATGAATAGTTTTGGTTTCGTGATATTGTTGAATTCTTAGAAGTTGTTCTTCTTTATCTTCGACATCCTCTAGATATATTTTAGAGATTTTCAAATTGAATGAATTATAATCGAATTTATTCTGTAAAGTTTGTATAAGAGGTTTTTATAACTCTGGGGATGCAAAATATATGGTATATGATTTTTTAGGTTGGACATATTCTTTGATAAATTTAAATAGATCATTTTCTATCGAATTTATAGTAACTCGCAATCTCATTTTGTCTCCAAATAATTTTGTTTTTGTGACATAGTAACTTGAGAATTTTTTCATTATTATTTGTAAAGGTGATGAATTTAAACTTCTTTCTGTATAAGGAATTTCGAAAATTGGATTTTCAACGCTGCTATGAATTGTGGCATCACTGTGAATAATTATATTTCCTATATTCAATTTACTTAAATTCGAATTATCTAAGACAGGTATTTCATCACTTGTATTGACTAAAAGGTCGTCTAATTCTTCATCGGTTAATTGATTTTTCATTGCAGGTAGTGTATCATTTGTGTGACCTAATGAATTTAGACATTCGTCTAATTCTTCATCAGTTACTTGATTTGCCATTGAAATAAGATCTTCTTCTATTCCATTAATATCGATTAAATTTTTATTAATAGTAGTTACATTAGAAGTATGTATAGATTTTACTGGGTGTCTATTGGATAAATAATAGATGATTATTTTCAGATCTGAGTCTGCAAAGATATATTTTATTATTTTTAAGATAATTGACCATTCTAATCGGTCTAATCCACACGCAATTCGCGGCAAAGCTATGTATTTATCATCATTATATTCGCATAATTTTCTAAGGTTTAAAAGTGCTTTGAAAACTGTTTCATATTCAGGTTTATCAGAGTGAAGATTTTTAGTAATTAATAATAAATATTACGATTCTCGTTTCGGATCGATGCAATCTCACCTATTGATTTATTTTGAAGTTTAAGTTCGTTTACTTGACCAAATTTCTGTTTGAAATCCAGGGCAATACCTTGGTTCATATAAAAATCATTTGATACGCAGTGTGCTAGAGCATAGTTTTTAGGGCTTTCAAATAGATTACCTTCTTTTTCTATTACATTCGGTGCATCAATAATATTCTTGGATTCATAAAGTTTTAAGAAATTTTGATATTTTAGTTCATCAGTTGAATCCAAAATAATTCGACGTAGGGCGTCTGCATTATTTGTTGAGCCTTTCTTATATTTTATCTCGTAATCGAATTCTTCAAGTTTTATTCTCCATCGCATGAGACGTGAATTTGGTTCTTTAAGGGAAAATAGCCAGGTTAAAGGTTTATGATCGGTATAAATAGTGAATTTTCTTCCATATAGATAAGGTCTAAAATGTTTACACGACCATACAATAGCAAGTAGTTCTTTTTCTATGGAACTATATCTAGATTCTGCTAAATTTAATGTTTTACTTGTGAAAGAAATCGGTAGATCATTTGGTGGATCACCCTGTGATAATACGGAACCTATCGCGAATCCTGATGCGTCCGTAGTTAAAATAAAAGGTTTATTGAAATCTGGGTATCTCAATACTGGGTGGTTTAATAAATTTCTCTTACATATTTCAAATGCTTCAATATAATTCGGGTCATTAATATTAATTTTCGCATTTTTTTTCACGCATACAGTTAGGGGTTTAGAAATTTTTGCAAAATTTGGTATGAATTTTCGGTAATATCCGATTAATCCGAGAAATGATTTTATCTCTTTTTGAGTTTTTGGGATAGGAAATTTAATTACTGCTTTTAATTTATTTGGATTTGGTTTAATTCCTTCGGGTGTGATAATATGTCCTAAGAATTCAATTTCAGTCTTGAAAAAGTGACATTTATCTAGTTGAATTTTTAATTTTTCCTCTTTCAGAACTTCGATAATATTATGAATATCGGCCAAATGTTGTTCAACAGTGTCTGAAAATATAATAATATCATCCATGTAAATATAACAAATTTTTCCGATAAATCTTTCTAGGACCGTGTTCATTAATCTTTGAAAAGTTGCCGGGGCGTTTTTAAGTCCAAACGGCATTCTCAGAAACTCATAATGACCATTTTCAACAGTAAAAGCCGTTTTTTCAATGGATTCCTCATCTAACTCAATCTGGTGAAATCCGGAGGCTAAATCCAGCGTTGTAAAGTATTTTTTATTACCAAGTTTATCTAATATACTTTCAATTTGGGGAAGTGGATATTTATCCTCAATTGTTTTATCATTCAATTTTCTGTAATCTATCGCGATACGCCATTTCTTTTTTTCAGATAAGTCTTGTTTTTTAGGCACAATAACTACTGGAAAGGACCATGGTGATATACTAGGTCTAATAATTTTCTTGTCTAACATATCTCGAATTTGAGTCTGAACTTCTTCTCTATTAACTCCTGGATATCTATAAATTTTACCATGAACGGGATTTTCATCGCTCGTTCTTATCTTATGTTATATCCTATTCGTAAAATTAAGTGGTTGACCTGGTAACTGAAGATCATCTACGTTTGTTTCGAATATTTTCTTCAATTGACTACTAATGTTTGGTTCTAAATGAGTAAGGTCTACTGGAATATTCGTAGGTTTTTGACATACTTGTTGGTATTCAAAAGGAATTTCACAAAAGTCATTAGTTAATTTTTGATTTTTGAAATCTAGGTTAAGTTCATATTTATTTAAGAAATCTGCACCAATTAATCCATCATAATTCTTATGAAATTTATACAATACAAAAGGATGACAATCATTCATTTGAAATTCTGAAAATAATGGTACTAACACTTTTTCATTAGAAGTTTCTTGCTTCATGCAAGCAGTTAAGGTAGTTTTTTCATTATAAATATTCTGGTGGAAATTATTATAAGCAAATTTTGGATCCATAAGACAAACGGAACATCCACTATCAATTAGGAGTTTGCATTTTGGATTTTTAAATTCAATATAGGTACGGTAATTGATTTGTATGATCTAACGAATGATTTAAGTCAATGAATCGTTTAGGGCTAGTTTTCGAAAATTTTCTTTTAAATGTAAATCACGCTCGTTTTCAGGAACTAATTTATGATTAAATCTGGGGTCTTGTGAAGTTGACTGAATATGGGTTAATTCTTCAAATGTAAAGTTGGGACTTTGTTCACTACTGAAGTATTTCTTATTAGGATTTGTTTGATATTGGGTAGAATAATTTTGTCTTTTCTGAGGGTAATTTCTTGTTTGAATTGACATTTTTTCTGGTGGAGTTTGGATTCTCCTATTTGGATCGGGCTTAAATACATTAACATTCTGTTCTCGTGACGTACTAGGTCCAAATACTTGACGGTTCGTCGGGTAATAGGTAATTACTGCGCGTTGTTGAAACTGAATTGGTTGAGAAGGAAATCTCTGTTGAGAACTTTGATTAAAAGGATTTTCTCTATAATTCCTTTGATAATTTTGATATCGATTATTCGTAGGAAAATTTCTAGTGTTATTATAAGAAGAATTTCTATAAACATTTTGAGGAAAATTTCTTTGATTATTTTGATTAAAATTTCTTTGATTATTTTGGGGGATATTTCTCTGAGGTTCACTTTGACGTCTATTCATTTGGGTTTTGTAATGTGAAAATGGCTGTTGATAATAATAATAATCTTGTCTAATAAAAGTAACCATTTCATCATAATTCATAATATGTCGACCTCTAAGGGCTGTTCGTAATTCTGCGTTAATATTATACAAAAGAACGCGGGTTGCTACTCGTGAAGCTATATTTTTCTCTTGTTCTTTTTCTAATACTGGTAATTCTGATAATTCAATCTGAGAATCATATTTGTTTTTCAATTCAACGATCTTTTCCAAAAATTCTAAATCATCTTCGTGTCTAAGTCTTTGGGCGTTTTGCAGATCCCAAAATAGAACTGACAGACTAATTTTTTCTTCAAATCTTAATTTCAAAAATATTTTTAAATCATTCCAAGTTTGAGTAATTCTTTCATTGCTACTTACTACTTCGCTCGCTGTTCCAGTTAGTTTACTTTTTATAATATCAATAATTACTTCATTTAACAATACTTCAGTTGTTTTGAATTTATTATAAAATTTCTCGCAATGATTAATAAAGCGTGCAAGGTTTGCTTGGTTACCATCAAAAGGTAGAATTGGTTTTGCAAATAAATCTATTAGTTTGATTTTATCAAAAAGATTACTTTCTTGAGTCATCTTGGAAATATTATGTTCGAGTTATACAATTATTTAATTCGCGTTAATCGGTTTTTTAATAAGAAACCTAGAAAAAACTATGGTAATCGGTTTTTTAATAAGAAACCTAGAAAAAACTATGGTAATCGGTTTTTTAATAAGAAACCTAGAAAAAACTATGACACAAGTTTTACGCACAAAACTGTGGGGAAAAAGATTGACTAACTTTGACCAGGTTAGGAAAACTGGGGAAAACAGTATAGGAATTGCTCAATGCTCACCAAGTTGCTTTATTGAAGTCGTTGAAGGGCGCTACTCAATCAATCGGACTCTGGATTCTTCTCCAAATTCTATGTTGTTGTTGAAACTGCTAGCCTCTGGAAGATTCTTCGTGGATGAATTTCAGGGGTTGATTCGTCGCACTTTTCTTCGCACACTGAGACTGGCACAATATTATTTGAGATACAGTTCGTACTCGGTTTTCCTTTTGGAATTTACGTCGCACTTATTCTGAGTTCTCGGGTTCTTTGATGTCATTCAAAGAATTAAAATTCACGTGTTTTTTTTTTCTTGTAAAATCACTAATAACATCACGTCCTCGTCGCCATTTACGTCTTTTCGGGGAAGAATCACGTTTTTAAAAACAAAAATGGTTTATTTGAAAATACTCGATACACTGAGCTTAGTGATACAATTATCTATTCAATTCTCCGTACAATTCTCCTCGAGAAAATCTAATAGGGTTCTATTTATAAGATTATCTTATCTAAGGAATGTGCGATGCAGGTCCACGCGCTAGGATGCAAAATGCTAAATGAGCAATATCTAACAAAGTAATATGAATACAGTATGTACCTTTGGAAATAAACCTATCTATTAAATATGGAATTGGAATCATGTAATTATATATATAACATTTTTAACTTACTTAAATTAGAGGATGAAGATGCTTCTTCCACAGGGAAATTACAAATGGCTTCATAATCCTCTGAAATTGGTATAAAAACAAGATATTGTCTGTCCCATTATTAAAACATTGCAATGGCACATATAGAACAACTATCAATAAATAACTGAATTGCGAAGCTCATAATAATTGGCTTCAAACAAAGTTTAAAATTTAATTGACCTTCGCAACTGTTTCAACTTACCAAAATTAGAAGATGAAGTTGATGGTTCAACACTGTAATTACATGCAGCTATTTCGGCTTCGTTTTTTTCTGGAATGATGGGTGCAAAAGCAAAATATTACTTCAATATTAAAACTATTTTAAATATATTGAAACGAACTTTACCATTTTGTGGTGCGTCTTCTAAACTGTCATCTTCAAAAATTAAGGTGAATTTACTTCTTTTCTCTGAAATACAATTTTCATACACAATTACACAAATAAGAAGTATATATAATTCCTACTAAGAAAGATTATAATTTTAATACCTTTAGAAATCACTGAAGGGAAAGCATTCTTTTTCAATCGTTTAGGAGTTGTATAGTCATCCCCCAAAAAATGCTCTCTACACAAATAGCAACTCCTAAAGTTGTCGTCTTCAGTAATACTGGACAGAAACGAGCGGCAAAATTGTATCCATTTCTCATAGCTCCTAGAAGACACTTCTGGGAATCTGTGAATTCAAACAATCTGAGAATATTTCGTTCCTGGAATTGCTCTACAAACGATCGATTTCGCTTCGTAAATTTAATGAAGATCTAATAAATTGAAAATGAAAAAAAACATTTAAAATTTTTAAAACTTTCATTTTCATATCAAACTACACTTGCATTATATTTTTCTTCACGAAATATATACTCACTTATGCAATAATACATCCTTTGAGGCCTTTCCACAAGCGAAACATCTTCTTTCTGTCACCATATTGTCCAAACTACTAATAAAACTCAAAAATACTAAACAAAACTCACAAACAACAATAAAAAACTCAAAAACTCAACGAAACACAATGAAAATTCACAAAACACGAAAACAAGAAGGTAGGTATCAAATTATGTCAATCAAAATTGGAATTCAAAAATGACAACAATCAACATTAACCTATAAATTTCGGGCATTGGCTTTCGCGCATGCGCAGAAGTAGTTTAGGGACATGATTTTGAAATTTCATGGCCATCTGAGGAAGCTTCAACTTTTATTCGTCATACGCGGTATATATCTAATACGTATATGGTTTAAACATTTCAATAATCGATGAGACTTCCATGTTTCCTGATGCTCCAGTGTGATTGGCGGTGCATTGATTTGTTTCAATGTGTTCTTCTTTCCATTCTGCAGTATCTAATTTTTTTTTTCCAGCTTTCACATAACTTACAATAAGAAGATTTCACCAACACATCCAACACTTTTCCTGAATAATATCCGATTAGTGAATTCACACCATATAGTGATGAGAAACCACGTTTCTTCCAGGTACCGTCACCGGAAACACTCACATCTGTCGTATCTTGTAAATCGTTTTCAATATTTGTAAATTGTTTTTCTTCTTCAGCAGCAGATGAGAATAGAGTCTGAGTAACTGTCTCAATACACTCATGTATTTTATCAATATAAAAATCGTATTTAGACTGGTTTAAAAATGAACTGCTTATGTCCATCAAACCGCAGAATTTCTTGCATCCGGCGAGCCCTAAGCCCAATATTCTCATAACAAAAATGAACCGGCGATTTAGTTCATACATTCTTCCGATTTTTTGACAAGATAATATATATTTTGGATCACATCGTTCACATTCTACTACGATTTTATATCCCAGACCAAATTTCGAACATTGCTTAAATTGTACTTTACCATTACACAATTGATCTTCATCTTCATTGTCAATAATGTTAGAACACCGCACAAACGATGAGAGAGTTGAAAAACCAAGGCAAATCTATGATTGAATATTGGAGCATATCCTCTTCTGGCACGTGCTCTTTATCATCACCTTTTAATTTTTTTGCTGAGGTGCTCGTGAAAGAACTATCATCAGTTTCCGGATCTTTAGGATTAAAGGACTGTCTCCTTTTTCTCGGTCTATCCCTTCTACGAGCTCCAAGGGTTAACTGTTTTCTTGAAATTTTATGCATTGTTTATCAACTTCACAAATGACACTAGATAACCACAAATAATACCACGTTTTTAATAAATTCTATGATAGAAACTGACCCTTCTATACCTGACTTGGAGCGCACACCTTCCAAAGGCTGTATCTCCAAAACTATTATTCGGATCGACTTGAAAATTTAGGACAATATTCTTGAGATGTTGTAGAACTTAATGAACCAAAAAAAAAATCGATTTTTTGAACCCACGAAACCCATGTAACCCCTTAAGTCTACTATTAAAATTTTCGATTGTAATTCAATTTTCAGATACCAACAATTTCAAAAATAGCTTCAGTTCTAGTTGTATGGTTCCTTCTAACATGTCGACAGATGGGCTTTCACAAAGTTTAAAATATCGTAGATTATTGAGAGAACTCCTGAATTTGATGCCGTAGCTATTCAAGTCTCTGCTTGAGTTGCTGTCTATTTTTTTTTTTATTATTGATAAGGGGGTTACGTTGCACCGCGACCTTGAGATCTATTGTGCCCCCCAACAGAGCTGTTCTCACCATTACGCCATCTACAGCTCGCCCTCCAGTTCCAGAGTATAAATGAACGAGTTGCTGTCTAACAAAGAGGAATGATTTTCGTATAATTCATTTGTTCTCAATAGTGTTTTGTTTTCCGTACACAATATTTTGGATTTTTGTTTATCAACTAAGCAGATCCGGCAGAAATGATTGCAGAGAATGATTCTACCATTCCGAATAGTTGGTTTCCCCCTAAATTGTCATGGCTAATTGCAATTAACGTTCCTTTCACATTACATCCAAGTTTCTTCACGAAAACTCCGTTTTCTTCTAGTATTTTCAAATCCGAGACTATAACATCCAGAATCTTATTGAAACCGAACTCTTTAATGTCATTACTGTAGAATAAAGCAACTAAGTGAATATTTTAAATTGCGGAGTTGAATTCAGATGGAATGTTTTTAATGATCATATAAAAGGCACCTATTTTGTGACTACCTGTTTTCGATCCTAAAGAATTCACCGTCTCGAATTCATCATAATACAAGTGAACTTTGAATAATGCATTTTTACTGAAACAACCCATCAGAAGAATCTATCATTAGAGACGATTTTTCTCTAGATTGTCTCATTAACAATAGAGCAGAATCATTATCTGCAATGAAACTTAGAGTATCTAATATTGATACATATGAAAATTTGCATGAAATCGGAACTTGAATATGAGAATTAATATTTTTATTCCATTGTTTATCATAGCGAATGCCGATCACAACTTTGGGAAGAACTATATCTTTCAGATATTGTGTTCGTCTGAATTTGGTGCAAGATCTTAATTCTGCTTCGCATGGAAGCGCTTTAACATAATCTAATAATTCATCAGTAGATTCCAAAATTACTTGTATGGTTGTTTCAGGAAGATTCAGAGATTATAGTTTCGATATATAACTACAAAGGTAATCATTTGCGCCCTTTTTTTCGTTGCATTTAATTGATTTACTAAAACCTAGATCGGAAATTCGTTCTATATTAGCAGGTTCGATTGTCGCGTCCGAGACAACACTTGGCACAATATTATTAATGCATTTCTGAATGTTCTTTTTGAATCCTCAAAAGGTTTTATAACTTTTTGAACAGTTTGTGTTAGTGCATTTGAGCTCCAAAGTTTCGCCTTCATAAAGCGCATGGTTTTTTCTCAAGTGCCTTACATAATTATCTTTACACAAGAAACAAGAGAACATTTTGAAGTCTTCCTTGTTTTCACCGAATTTTGCCAACTTTATACAAAAATAGAATATCACTCTTCATATTGTATATAAGAATATAGAAACACAAATATGATAACATATATTGTACTCTTTTCAAGGCATCAATAGTTTAGTTCTCAACTCGCGAGCCCTACTCCTTATTTCTCTAGGAGCAATTTCATAAAAAACAAAGAAATGAAATTGAAAAATTGATCAAGTGCCTGGTAATATTTTATATCGAATACAAAATGGCACTAAAACAGAAAGTCAAAGCTGTCTATTATAGTTTCACCTGCTTTTAATATGTTGTTGTCAAAAACAACATAAAATACGGAGATATCACATTCTTTTGTTACAACAGCTAGCAAAAATGGCTATGTGGAAGGTTTCTCTTTCAGAATATTCTTTAATGAAACCTGGGTATTCTGAAATTTGAGTAGCTTCTGCACGGCATTACTCACTGTTTCCCTCCTCACAGTATTTTTCTTCCCTCCAGCAGTTGGTGGCAGCAATGCCAATAGTGCAAATAAACATCTTGTTTCTTTATCCCAATCTGAAAATTATTTTATTATTAGTTTGATGTAAAATAATTTCGAAATGCTTCCCACGAAATTGATTTAATTTGTAAATTCGCATATCGAGAAATTTTTTATTCTTATTTGTGAGTAATCTCTTAACAATAGTTATTTATCTGATTTTGGATTTATTAATCCATATTACTAATATCAAGAAATACTTTTCAGCTCACGAACTGCGGAATTTTCAATAAAAATCGAAATTGAAAATACCGAACAAAACATTTAGTTTTTACTCACAATCTGAATCTTTGATGAGAGTTTCATTCACTTTAGAAACATAAATTCTATATACTTCGAAAATTTTCTCCACATATCCAGGGAATTTTTTCAAAAAAATGTCTTCATCTTTGCCAGTCTTAAGGAAAAATTCATAAGATATCTAAAAAACATTCGCAATGAATTAGAATTATTTTATTCGTAGTGCCAAACCATCTGTGTCGAGAAACCTAGGAAAGTCCTCCAATATCTTGAAGTGGCAGGTATTCCTTATTCTGAAAGTTTGATGAGTTTTTTCAAAAATTTCGTTGCGCTGCGTATTCGGGTCAGCCTTCTTCAGTAATGTTTTTTTCTCTTTCGTACTCTTCCTGCTGAGTTAGGTCTTCGAAATCAATAGCCTGCGGTTTGGAAGATGGCTTTGTTCGACCTCTACTTAGAGTTCTGATTCTATTAATCAAAAAACCCTTTTTAGAGACTGGGTCAAAAAAAGCTTCCTGTAAATGAAACATTGCATCATTGAAGCTTCCCCATCAAAAATACGGAACTTACAAATCCGTCTTCCGTAGTTTTGTCCTTTAGAGCAGGAAATAGTTGGAGGGTTGCTGATGCATATGTCGCTTTTGTCTGATTAGGTGGCAATACGTCAAGGGAATCTTGTAGCATATGATTCACTACCATGTTCACTAATCTCTTCCTATGTTTGTCGTCCAGGGTCCTGGTATTTCTATAGAAAAGGACAACTTCTTTTCTTTCTGGAGCCTTCAATATATACTCTCTCAATTCCTGAAACATATGAAAATGAAAGAAAGGGTTTCTGTTTTGTAAGTTGTTTCGTACTGCAGTGACATTAATAAAAAATCAGCTCAATGAATACCCCAATGTACTTGGAGAAAAATTCACCTGCACGTTTACTTCTCTTTCTTTCAACTCAGTTCTAGCTCTTTTGCTCGAGTAATCTTCATTAGTTATGTCTGATAGGCAACGAACATTAGTGTCGAAACTACATAAAGTACTTGAATCGGAGAAAGTAGAAGGACTAGGCAGAGTTGGGTATCTTTTAATTTCTAGCAGTGTGTCTAAAAATGAGAATATAATATAACTTTCCATCCTGAGCAATCATTCTAAGATTCTAACAAAATAATTATTGTTAATTTTCCATCAAACAATTTTATGCTGAAAAAGTGATTTTGTTGATTTATCATGAAATTTTTTGAAATCTAGTGGATTAAGTATATTCGAAAATTGGACAGAAAATATCGAAAAGTACCTAAAATATGTAATTTGATTTTCGATAAATGTAATGATGCATCCTGAGAAATTTTGAAACCACCTTTGTGATCATATGTAATGGGTGTCCCATAGTAGATGGCCTATTATGCGATAATGCAATGCAGGATTGCTCTAAAAATTTGGCCTAAAATACCTTCTTTTCGACTTTGCTACTTCTACGAAAAACTGTTTGTTTCTAATGGAACACCTTATATATTATGATATTTTTTATGTATCTTCAAATTTTACATTCATGTTATGAGTCAACTCATAATCTCAGAATTGTTTCATGGAATTGGTTACCGAAAAGACAGTCGAAGTCATTCTGTAGAGAACATTGGGTTCTGATATAAAGGACGGTCAAATTAGAGTCTCAAAATTGGAATAAAAAAAATCACATTTCAAATCGTAAGGAAAGAATAACTGAAGCCTTATCAGAGTTCTCTATACCTAAAAATGTTTCATTATGGAGATATTCAGGACTAACTTTTTTCTGGGGGAAACTAAAGTACAAAATTAAGATCTTTGTTGCATTAGAATCTCTGTGAGGTCAAAATATTTTTGTTATTTACCCTTCTGCACTGATACTTGAATAATTACACCTCTTTCTGAGAATCCGGGAAAAATTGAATTGTGGGTGTGACCACAAACCAAGTATTTATGTGCAACGATAAGAAATCTGCAACAAATTACATAATTACTCAAACATATTTCAAAACATTGTCAAACAAATCTTTTTTTTGTCGTCATCTGCAATTATCTGAATAGAAGATCAATCCAGGTGTTATTCTGATATTTCATGTAAATAATCTAAGAGACATGTTTGTCTGTGGCCGAGTCCTTTATGCCAGAAGAATGCGTTTTGTTCGTTCGTTACTTATGTTTGTAATCTGGAAAGAGATGCAATTTTAAATTAACGCATTTCCGCAAACACCATTTCTAGCATGTTTTAAGCCCGTGACATGAGAAGCAGTTGAAGAAGGTGCATCTTGGGGAATCTCCAGAAACTTTCTATACAGCAGCGTTTACCAATGCACTGCTTATAAAAATTAAAACGATATAAATATCTTTTGGCGCGTTCCACGTAATGCTGCTATATCCTACCGCATTACTAACTATATAAAAAAATATCAAAAACAGTATTACAGTCATATGTTGGAATCAGATCTTAGTTCTCTCCACAGAACACAAATAATAAGAAGTGCAAACTCCGTACTAATCATTGGCAACAATTGTGGGCGGCCATGTTAGGTGCCAGAGTAGTGGGGGAAAGGCGGGAATATTCAAATTTGACTTGATTATTTATTCCCGCCGACAGATAAATATATTTCTTTTATTATTAGAATTCATGGCTTTTGACTATGAACTGAAATCAAAATGAGCCAAAGGATTGCAAAGAGAATCGAGAATTGTTATAAATAAATTTATTGATGAATAAACAGTATTTTTAACATAATATAGGGATAGGTACCTAAAAAAAATCATTGTTCTGAGTACACTTCATCATTAATATATCAAAAATAGTAATAAAACATGTATATGGCGTAACAATAAATTGGTTGAAATGTGTAATGAATTGTCTTACATCAAAGAAGATCAAACATGTAATTTTGCTGTTAGCTTTCTGCTTTATGAATTAAATCATAGTAATTTTTTCAAGAACACTATATCACAATACAGGGTGGTCCAGATCGTAACCAAGAAATTTCAACCACGTATTCTACATCAAAAATAACCCCTAGTTTGTCCTATAAACATATGTCGAGAAATGTTTCCTCTCCGAGATACGGGGTGTTAAAATTATAGAAAAAAAAATGTTTTTTATTAATAACTTTCACACTGCTTGAAATATTTTTATGCAATTTGAGACATAGGTTTTGAGCGTCAAGGAGCACTTTTTGCATAATATCATTTCATTTCTATTCTACCAGTGGCGTCCGTACTGCAGCGAGACTGAATATTCTCAGATAAAAAAATGATACGCCACTGGTTTTTCCGACAATAAAAATTACTATTTGAATCCTTATTCAATTAGGAGCAAATTCGGTTTCCTGACTTTTTGCTGTACGAGGCAACGTTTCCGGTTAAAAAAATAAAACACATTCTCATGCATGAAGAGATCGCCAAAATTTGATATGGTATGTAGGTACATTATAATAATAAGACTATTTTTGTGAACGAAACGTGTAACTAAAAAAAATTAAGCATTAACAGCCACACTCAAAACGAACTTAAAGAAGATGTTCGAAGTATGAACCATTTTGCTGAACACATAATTCACATCGACGTCTAACAGATCCGACAGCAGCAGCTAAATTTCGATTTCTTAATTCGTCGCAAGCATTTTGAATACGGCCAATAAGTTCTTCCCTTGAGTTCACAGGAGTCACATATACGATTTCTTTCAAAGACCCCCATACGAAGAAGTCCAAAGGAGTAATACCGGGGCTCCGTGGAGGCTGGTCCATTATGTCCGATCCATCTTTCTGGAAAATTATTATCCAACCAGTTCCTCACATTTCTATGAAAGTGGGCTGGACAACCGTCAAGTTGAAACCAAGCCGCCAATCTTGATTCTAATGGAATATTTTCCCACATATTTGCATGCTCTGCCATTAGAAATTGTAAAAAATTTTCACCATTTACTCGTTCTGGTAAGAAATAGGGTCCAAATAGGTGATTATTATAAACTCCAAGCCAAACATTTACACTAAATTCTACTTGGAAATTTCTTGGTCGAATGGGATGTGGATTTTCGTGGGCCCATGCATGCTGGTTATGAAAGTTTACCACGCCCCGAAGAGTAAAACATGATTCATCAGTCCATAATATGGTATTCAAAAAGTCTCTCTGCTCAATTGAACGAAGAATCCGTTGGCAAAAAAATAACCTTCGCTGTTCATCACCTTTTCGTAAACCTTGGACGGGTTGCAAATGGAAAACATGTCGACGGTCCTTTTTTAAAACTCGAAGAATTTTTGACTTAGAAAATCGAAGTGTGCGAGCTGCTAATCGACTACTTGTTGTTGGATTCCTATCAAATTCATGAAGAATCCTGTTATTGTTCCTTTCTTGCCCAATATTCACCCTATTCTGCCGTTCATCAGGTCTAGTACTAAGTCCATTAGTTCTAAATCGTTGGTGAATGTTGATAAACACTGAGGAATGCGGATGGCGTCTTCTCGGAAATCTTCTTCGGTACTCCCTAGCTGCTTCCGCCGAGTTTCCATTTGCCACTCCATAACAGAAATGGATATCGGCTTGTTCCTGACTCGTAAAACAAAAAGGCATTTAGTTGTTTAAGGGCCGGTTTCTGACACATTTGAATGGAGTTTATCTTCAGTTTATCTACCGAATTCTATTGAATTGGACAGATAAACGGAAGATAAACCAGATGTTATATTCCTCAGAAACAGGAAATAAGAGAAACTGACTTATCACTGTGATAAATTACTGTCAAACCTCAAATAAATGTTCGAAGCTGACAACAGTTTTTTTCTCCATGGCACACGTTGCTTTCCACAATAAGGAAATTACAGTTTTTTATGGTTATGCTTGTATTGAAACGAGTAATTGGAAACCAAAACTGTCATTTAAGTTTTTTAATCAAATTATTCTACCCTAAAAATAGGAGTTGGGTGTGTGTTGAATTTATCTTACCTTAGAAAATTGCTACAAAACCGTAGTAAGCTTTTTATTGCTATATCAAATTTTGGCGATTTCTTCATGCATGAGAATATGTTTTATTTTTTTAACCGGAAACGTTGCCTCGTACTGCAAAAAATCAAGTGACCGAATTTGCTCCTAATTAAATAAGGATTTGAATAGTAATTTTTATTGTCGGAAAAACCAGTGGCGTATCATTTTTTTATCTGAAAATATTCGGTCTCGCTGCAGTACGGACGCCACTGGTAGAATAGAAAAGAAGTGATATTATGCAAAAAGTGCTACTTGACGCTCAAAACCTATGTTTCAAATTTCATAAAAATATTTCAAGCAGTGTGAAAGTTATTAATAAAAACATTTTTTTTTTCTATAATTTTAACACCCTGTATCTCGGACAGGAAGGAATTTTGTGACATATGTATATACGACAAACTAGGGCTTATTTTCGACGTAGAATACGTGGTTAAAATTTCTTGGTTACGATCTGGACCACCCTGTATATCACAGAGTCCATTAGCACCATCACGTTCACTATGGCTCAACGGGGCGCCAATTTCATTCCTGGTTGTCAGTAGGAGGATATTAAAACCTGAAGTAATTTGGTCCTCATTTGTAAGTTATAAGTCAAATGAAACAGAGATTACTTACATCGTAAAATCATATCAAACTTCTTGGACATCTATTTCACTTTTCGTTGTATTTCTGCGAAAACTTTACGAAACAATCACTAATGAACGACAAACGGAAGAATACTGATTGAATGACATGTGAATGACGTTCATCTGTCATCGGCACTACAATTACTGCGCATGCGTGGCGGCCATGTTAGGTGCCGTGCTGTTTCCAAATTTTAGTCGGAGTTTCATGCCCCAGGTTCTCTCTTAGAATTTATCACAACCACTTGGATCTCCTCCATTAAAACATCACCTTGAAGCTGACTCAATGTTTGAGTTCAGAAGCAATGTACTGAGCAAACATCAGTTTATACCTATCTACATTGACTTTTTTCTGGTGGTTCAAGTTATTCGTTGCCGCTGAAATGCGAACTAAAACATTATCAACTTCATTATATCATTATCTACTTTATTATATTCTTTTGATATTGCTTTTGTCCCATCCATTTTTTTTTCTGCTGACAGGAGTACTACTTCCAGCTTCATGCATATCAAAGTCATCTGCTTCCTTGTGGTGGTATATATATATATTTTTGAATTTTGATTCGTAAATGAACTTTTGCTTGGTGTCTGACAAAGGAGTATGATCTGGTCTTCGAAATGTTACGAAATAGTTGTTTTATCGTTGATAATGTTTCCTTATTGTTCATTTGGCAATATCGCTTCTGACATATCTTGTGTTTCTAACGCAGAAGCAATCCACAAAAGTATACATTTTTTATTTTATAGATATTTTTCACAGTTTGAGAGGAAAACCCCATAAAGGCACCATTTAATAATGAATGTACCTCCCAAAGTATTCTTTAATGATTAGTTAGTACAGTCATTCATTGAAAGCGGACCAGCGAACCTGTCCAAAATAAACAACTGTGTGACTACTTTTGACGGTACTGTGAAATCGAACAAACCTAATGTTTACAAGTTTACAAAGATGGTCAATATATATTAGAAAAAATAAAGATTTGTTACACAATGTTGAATGCAAATACTGAGCCCTCTTTGCTTGAAGAATTCTGGTTCCACTCTGAATTTGGCTGATGATATACATATTGTACAGGGACTATCGGAGCACTACCAGATGGAGAGGCAATCGGTGGAGTATTACATGGGAAAGAATATTCATATAGTGTATCCTGAAGAGGATACTTCCGCTGCCTAATCCGTTTTATCACTGTCAGCACCTCCATTTGAAAATCAAGTGTTTCAGACTCGTCAAACTCATCAATTGAAGGGAGTAATCCTTTGAAAAATTAAATTTGACGATTTGGTGTTTCCTTCAGGGCTGCAATCATTTCGATTTCTAAAGGATCCAATTTTCTTTTTTTGATTTGTATTTCTGATAATAGAAGCAGGTTGTTCACCTGCTTAAGATTCGCGTTGTTCACTCAGAACGGACTCGATATGATCCTAATCATTTCCACAATCATTATTTGTACAATTCATAATTTGTGAGAGAGTGCCCTCTGTTTCTCTCTCTTCGAATATTCTGTTCAAGAATTGCATCTGAGATGTATAGATGTAAGTTTTTGCTTTTGACGTCCCAGCTCTTGATTTTGCCTTATTGTTTGCAATTGTCTCTCACTTGAGTCCACCTTTTCATAACGTGTTTACCTGTGGGAAAATACTTATTTCAGTGTTCACCTAAACTTTTTATATCGGAAAAGTTTAACCATTCTTGGCAGATTTTTAAATATTCATACCTAAATCAATGAAAAACTTTCAAAACACCATGTTTTGAAACGAACTTAAAAGTATAGAACAATAATTTCTTCTATTAGTTTGTGGTTTAAAATTCAGTTGGTACGTATTTATTATTTTCTGCTTTTCTCAAACTCAGTATCTACTATATGCTTAAAATTGCGATCCAATTTTTTCGCGACGTTACATTTATCGAAGTCATTCAAAACTTGAAGACAAACATACAGTAGAATCCGTTTATAATGACATTGAAGGGAAGTGAAAATCACGTCATACTAACCGGACGTCATATAAAACAGAATTTCGGTAAAATATTTTTTACATTTTTTTTTGAGGTTTATGTAAAAAAAAACACAAATTGTAAGTATCATTTAATAAAAACATTTTTAAAAAACTTCTACAAAAAATGCTTATTATTTTTTTACCAAAGAAATCTTCTATTTTTGTTTGCATTTGTTTTTTTTTTTAGAATGATAGTAAAAGCTTCTAACACCATTATGCAACGTGGACATGGCCCTGTTTAAATTATCGCTTTCAATATGACTGTGAACAAATTTCGACAATAAGTCTGCCGCATTTTGAGCCTCTTCTGCGGTAGGCGATCGGTCTTCTTCGATTTCTTCTTCTCCATCACTTTCATACTGCTCATTATCTGTTAAATTTTGCACTATATTTTCATCTGTGGGCTCTTCGTATGTGATCAGGGTGCTATCAATGTCAACATAATCGTTCCATATGTCTGGTGCTGCTAACAAACCTGAATTTAGATTTCGTACCCACAAAGATAGGGGAACATTATCTTCATCATCAAATTCGTCTTCTCCTATTTCATCATCGGTTTCAATGAGTCCTGCATGTTAAAACAGTTATAAATCGTACTTTGTGAGATCTTATTCCAGGCGTCATTAATCATAACTGCTTCAAGAATTGTTATTTTCATAGAGCTGATTTGATTAGAATCAAGGGCATTAATCATTTTAAGCACAAGATTTTTTCTGAAATTGCTTTTAAGTGACCTTATTATTCCTTGATCCATTGGCTGCAAGACTGATGTTGTGTTAGGTGGAAGGAAAGCGAGTGTTATAGACTTCAAATCTGTAACATTTGGATGCGCCGGGCAATTATCAACCAGTAATAGAATCTTTTCCTTTTTCTTCACTAGGTTGCGATCCCAATCTCGAAGCCATCTCTCGAAAAGTTCAGACGTCATCCATGCCTTACGGTTGTTTGCATAATCGACCGGTAGCGACTTAACACTACTGAAACATCTTGGTTTTTGGGATTTGCCAATAACAAACAATTTTTTTTTCGCTTTGCCGCTCAAATTTGCTGCTACCATGACGGTTAATCTATCTTTGGACAACTTGCCTCCACTACAGTTTTCGCCTTTGAATTTCAAAGTCCTGTCTGGCAATAATCTATAGAAAAAGCCTGTTTCATCTGCATTAAAAATTTCTTCATTAGAAAATTGTCTTCTCAGATTTGGCCATACAGTCGTCAGCCAGTTAGATGTTGAACTCTGTTCAACGGACGAGGATTCACGGGCAATTTTGCCCGACACAATGTTATGTCTTGCTTTGAATCGACTTATCCAGCTAATAGAACAATTAAAGTTTGGGTTACCGAATCCAGAAGCGAAAACATTGGCCTTTTCTTGCAACATGGGTCCACTGATAGGTATTCAATTGAATGATTCCTTAATTAAGTCCTTGTTTTTCAAAATCATTGAGATTGTCGAATGACCTACCCCAAATTTTTTTGCGAGAGCTGAGTTGGATTCTCCATTTTCTAGTCTGGCTAAAATTGCACCTTTCTCCTCAATGGTGAATGCTTTACGACGTTGCGATGTCATTTTGGTCACAAGACACTGTCAACGCTATTTCTCATCGGTATCGAATAGACTGAAGAATAAAAACAAAACACGTCGGTACGCGTATATCACGTATCAAACGTCATCGCATGGAAAGGGGTGGATTGGCTCGCGAAAACGATCGAGCGGTCACTATAACCGGAAAAAATTCTTCGAATTATGTCATAATAAACGAAATGTCATTGTAAGCGAAGTCATTAAATCCGAACACAGTTACAAGGAGCTTTATATGAAAACCAAACTTAGCAATGCGATTGCGTCATATTAAGCGGTTGGTCAGTATAGCCGGCGTCATAGTAAACGGATTCTACTGTATTTCCATGCTTTCTGTGTCTTTAGCTTGTCTTTGTATTTTTCTGAAGCCTTGTTCCAGCACAGCACTGGTTTAGATTGCACTGCCGAAATCAGTCGATCCACATCAACAATAATTAATAATAATAATAATAATAGTCTTTATTTTGAAAGAAAAGTTACATACATGGATCTGTAGGCAACAATTAAGCAAAATAAAGTCATGAGGTTCCTATCAAATGTTAATATTATTTAGTGATCCAAATAATCATCAATTTTGTATGGTTCTATCCTAAGTAGTAGCTCAAACACTTTTTTTTTTAATTCTTTGACATTATTGATCAGTTTCATTTCAGTTGGCAGTTTATTGAACATTTTTATACAGTTGTAAAATGGACCTTTTTCTGTCATAGTTAACCTATGTCTCGGATAATTGTAATCAAAATTACAAGTGCTGTAGTTACTCTGTGCCTTACAAGAATCAAATATATGTCTGTTCCTGAAGAAAAATAATAGAATCTCTTGTATATAAACTCCCGTGAGAGTAAGTAACCCATTTGATTTGAATTTTCCTCGACAGGTTTCTCTATGTTTCAATTTGAGCATTGATCTAAGTGCTCTTTTTTGTATAATAAAAATTCTTTCGCTACATCTACTACTTCCATAAAATATTATGCCATATCGAATCACCGATTCAAGATTAGCATGGTACACAATTTTCAATGTCCTCTGATCTTCATATTGCCCTAGGATTCTCAAGGAGTATACAACTGCATTCAATTTTTTGCTAATGTAGTTGACGTGACTGTCAAAGGAAAGTGTGCTGTCAATGTACAAGCCTAGAAATTTGGTATCATTTGTTATGGGTAGTGAGCTGTTTGGAAGATTAATTTCACTTGGTGTTTCAAAGCGTGCATGATTTGTTCTAAAGAGGATGGCGCTAGTCTTATCCTCATTGAGTGTCAGGTTATTTTTCCCAAACCACTGATTAGCCTTTGTGAGTGCTTCATCTGCTTCGGATATGAGCCCTGGAAAGTCTTGAGCAGTCATCAACAAGTTTGTGTCATCAGCATAATTGGTCATTTTGCAGTTCTCAGTTGTTATTTCTTCCAGATCATTCAAATATAATATGAATAGAAACGGTCCCGTTATACTTCCCTGAGGTACCCCAAATTAAATATTTCTTAAATCAGATCTCGCTATTTGATTACCTTTGCCAAGAACTACCATTTGTTTTCTGTTTGTTAGATAGGATCTAAACCAATTTAGTGCTGGCCCTCTAATTCCATACCTCTCTAGCTTATCAAGTAATGTACAGTGATTTAAGCAGTCAAATGCTTTTGAGAGGTCAAGAAATAGCCCAAGTGAGAGTTCTTCATTTTCTAAGGAGTTCAATATATACTGAATGAACTGGAATACAGCAGTTTGTGTTGATTTGCCCCTTTGATATCCATGCTGAGAACTGCAAAGTTGATCACCCACTACCATGAAATTCATAACTCTGTTACATACCACTGTTTCGAATATCTTTGCAAATGATGATAGTAAGCTAATTGGTCTGAAATTTTCAAATTTTGAAAGGTCACCCTTTTTATGAATGGGTTTAACTAGAGCCACCTTCAAATTATCAGGAAAAACACCATATTTCAATGAATTATTTATTATGTAAATTAATGGCTGAATTATCTCATCTATGCATTGTTTAATAATTTTTGTCGGAACCTCATCCACCCCGCTACTCATTTTATTTTTCAGATCTTTCACCAAATCCAGTATTTCTTTGCTATCAACTGGTGTTAAAAATATAGATTTTTCACTAGACTTAATATTGTTTACCAAAGTATTTTTTTGATCTTTCACCACCTCCCTTACCATGTTAAAGAGATACTCATTGTATTCATTCGCAGTTTTTTTTTGGATCCCCTACTACCTGTATATCATTATTACCTTTGTTGTGTTTTCCTTGAATATCATTTATTACCCCCCACACTGCCTTGGATTTGTTGTCTGAATTTGTAACTTGTGACCTGTACCTGTTTGCTCTTAAATTTTTTAGTTTGTTGTTAAACTCTTTTTTTTTCCTTCGGTATTCCTTTTTATATCTGGTATCTGTGGTACTGCACACATATAGGATATCTAATTGATTTTTACATTTTATTGTATCATTGTCATATTCCAATTTCATGTGTTTTTCCTTTTTAACAAGAACTCTTTTTTTTTGGAAAGGAGTCATCAAAGAATGTCAGGAATATACTCATGAAAACCTCCCACTGCTCATTAACTTCCCTTTGTTCAAGATTGTACACTTCCGCCCAGCAAGCGGTTTTTAAGCTATCAATAAAGTTCGTTGTGTTTTGTGGGGTAAAAAAGCGTTTCTCTGAGAAACGATTTATGTTTGTTACACCTGTAGAATGTATGTCTAGTTTTTGAGCCGTGTGATCAGAAATCATTGAATGTATCACATGTGAAGAATAATTTTCTTCGTTTGTTAGAATGTTATCAATCCCCGTCTTTGAGGTGGGGGTAATACAAGTGAAATCGGAAATTGTATGAACCACATTATACGAGTTGATTAGAGATATGAGCTCTAGTTTTTCTCGTGACATACTGCGAAAATCTATAAATCTCCTGCTATAACTAACTTACAATTGTTATTATGAATTAAAATGTCTAATACCTTTTCCACCTTATCAATAAGTACATCTGCATTTCCCGGAGGACTGTACACACTTATGACTACAATTTTTACACTGTTTACACTGAATTCCCCTGCTGCACATTCGAAAGACCCCTCCACTGACAAATCCTTCTGTAGTATAGGTATGGGTGTCAGCAATTTTGAATATCCTAATTAAAGTTCAAATGATCGATTCGAAGTAGAATGTATATGACTATTTGCTGATGCATGACATATTTGGAACTTTGAACTGTACGGGGGACTGACACCCAATGAGTTCAAGTAGTAGTGAGTTCTTAGGTATATATAGTTAGTATGGGACAAGAGTCTGATAGAATAGGTAAAAGGGAAATAAAGTAGAAAGTCTAACTACTGTGTTTAAATCATCACCCCAAAGGAACCTACTTACCACATGGCGATCCTGCCAGTCCAGCCTCTATAAAAAGTTCTTCGGTTGTGCACTGTTAGTGAAAAGTTAAATATGCAGCGATAATAAAACAATGTTTCCAGACTATTAGTGAAAAGTTAAACGAAAAATTATCCAGGATGTGCCCATGAACATAATGAGTTACAAGTGATAGTTATAAAATGGGTGGCAAATCTTCGAGAGAAGAAGTGATCATCGCACAAACAGCTAGTGGTGACGCTGTTTTGTTAATAATCAATTAGTCCTGTGTTTTACTTTTAGTATTTTTTATTAATTTCTAAAGTTTTAATTACAACTTTCAAGAGAGCCCAAAACAAGCATGGCTTAACGACCTAACTAGTTGGCCACCTTCTAACCTAACCTAAAACTAAAACCATAGAGCATAATCTTTAGCAATGGTACCAACATGGTAAAGCATAATATATGACATGCTCTCCTTTTTTTTTTTTTTTTTTTTTAATACAAATAGGAAATAAAGAATTCTATTATAAAACATAATCTCTTAAGCGAGCGGGTGGTCTAACAGTTCGACCTGAATGAGTACAATAGGGAGCTTCAGAATTCTGATCAACATCTTCGTTTGCATTAAGTGAATTAAGATCATCATTTACATTATTTTCATCTATATTATCATTAAAGAGAGTTTCCATATCATAGAAATCATCACATGATGAAAAGTCAAATTCTAAGTTAGTTTTGTTAAGAAATTTTCTATTTCTTCTAAATACATTACCAACTAAATCTTTAACTAAATATGATCTATCATTACACACATCTATTATTATCCCTTTCTTCCAAGAATCATTTAGCCGAAACAATACCTTATCATGTACATTTAACTTATCCAAATCTTTAGCGGTTCTATCATGGTAAAATTTCTGTAAAGATTGTTTCTTCCTAAACTTTTCATTAAATACATCATCCTCAATCAATCTACTTTTGAGTGAATTTTCTGAGGTAGGAAGTTGAGACTTAAGTATTCTATTTAATAACAACTGTGCTGGACTGAAACCAAGTTGTGGTAACGGAGTATTTCTATATTCCAGCAGCAACAAATTGATATCATTTGTTTCTGCACATTTACATAAAATCTTTTTTACAATATCAACAGCTTTCTCAGCCATACCATTGGATTGGTGGTGATGGGGACTGGAGTAAATGAGCTTGAAGTTCCAATCATTCGCAAATTTTTTGAATTTAGAACTATTATATGGAACATTATCTGCTCGAAAATAATCAGGCACACCAAACCTCGAAAAAATTTCCTTACAATATTTGATTACAGTTTCAGCATCCTTATTAATAGTTTTGAAAACCTCTATCCAATTTGAATAAGAATCAATGAATATTATATATGTTTTTCTATCATGTTCAAAAAAATCTGAACTAATATATTGCCATGGTCTTGATGGAATAGGATACTGCTTAAGAGTTTCCTTTTGATTCTTTGGTCTATTTAACTGACACGCTTCACAATTAGACACTAATTTTTCTATATCTGTCGTCATTCGGGGCCAGTACATTACTTGTCGAGCTCTTAATTTACATTTTTCCATACCAAAATGAGCAAGATGAATAATATTCAACATTTCTTTTCGTAAGCAAGTAGGCACAACAATTTTATCGTTTAAGAATAAAAGGTCATTAGATAAATAAATATTTTCTCTCAAATTGAAATAGAATTTCAATTCACGGTCAAGATTTCTATTTGTATTAGGCCAAGAAGTAGAACAGAAACGTTTTACCATAGATAAAATCGGATCATCATCAATAGCTTTTCGGAAAATATTTTTCTTTTCTTCAGAAACAGGAATATTATTTGATAACGAGTGAACCATGTACTCCATTTCCTCATCATCACTATGCGGTTCATTTTTTACAAATCGGGATAATACATCAGCAACATACATTTGACTACCAGGTATATATTCTACCTTAATATTGTATCTAAGCAATCGCAAAAGCATTCTTTGCAATCGTGCACTTACTTTGTCTAAACTCTTATTTACTATTGAGACCAAAGGTTTATGATCTGTATGTATTATTATTTCTCTACCATAAATAAAATAGTGAAATTTCTCACATGCATATAATATTCCAAGCAATTCCTTCTCTATCTGGGCATATCTCTGCTCAGTGTCACTCAAAGAACGAGATGCAAACGATATAGGCAAAGGATGTGGATGTCCTTGCAACAATACACAACCTAGGGCTTTACTTGAAGAATCACATTGTATGGTTGTTGTCTTATTTTCATCAAATATAGATAAAACTGGTTTACTAGTAATTAATAATTTCAAAACTGTCAGTTCATTATCGTGTTCAACCGTCCATTTAAAAGGCATATCATTCCTTGTTAAACTCCTCATATTGGTAGTCAATAAAGACAGGTTTGGAATAAATTTTGAAAAAAACTTGAACATTCCTAGAACCTTTAAGAGATCCTTCTTATTCACAGGTGTTTGTAAGTTCACAATACTTTGGATGTTTCTGTCATGTGGTCTAATTCCATCTTTGGAAATTTCATGGCCCATAAAAACAACTTTGCTCTGTTTATATTGAAATTTACTGTAATTAAACTTGACACCATGTTTTGTTAATAATCAATTAGTCCTGTGTTTTACTTTTAGTATTTTTTATTAATTTCTAAAGTTTTAATTACAACTTTCAAGAGAGCCCAAAACAAGCATGGCTTAACGACCTAACTAGTTGGCCACCTTCTAACCTAACCTAAAACTAAAACCATAGAGCATAATCTTTAGCAATGGTACCAACATGGTAAAGCATAATATATGACAGACGCAAGAGCTTCGCAGTCGATGACGCAGAGGGATACTCTCATGGCCCATAAAAACAACTTTGCTCTGTTTATATTGAAATTTACTGTAATTAAACCTGACACCATGTTTTGTTAATAATCAATTAGTCCTGTGTTTTACTTTTAGTATTTTTTATTAATTTCTAAAGTTTTAATTACAACTTTCAAGAGAGCCCAAAACAAGCATGGCTTAACGACCTAACTAGTTGGCCACCTTCTAACCTAACCTAAAACTAAAACCATAGAGCATAATCTTTAGCAATGGTACCAACATGGTAAAGCATAATATATGACAGACGCAAGAGCTTCGCAGTCGATGACGCAGAGGGATACTCTTCTCATGGCATGCTTTGGGTTCTTCGTATTGGTGGCAGTTTGGTGGTTAATCAAAAAATGGAGAGAGGATTTGCACCGCACAATAAGGAGGGAAATAAACATGCATGACCTAAGAAAATCGAGGGAAGAAGTTTAACAAGAACTTGCGAATGCATTTATTGGTAACAATGAACATTATTAATATTAATTTGAAACATATTTTTTTTATTGGACAATCATAAATTTTATTATACCGTTATTATTACATAGATAAGTAAGATAGGAAATGTTTGAGAACATAATATATAGTTAGATGTATTTAGTATGATAAAATAGTAATACTTAAAAGCTACAGTTTCATGGCATTTGATAAACTAAAGGAAATTAGTGATCAATTAAAGAAAATTAGAACATACCTTATTAAAATTGGCCCTGACCGACGGCAGAAAGGAAAAGTTTGTAGAGAAAACTTCAACGAAGCTAAACAGAATTTTGGAAAACTTAAACCTATAATTGCAACTGTTAATGAACAGGTCAAAGTTTCTCAATATTCGAGAAAAGAAATTGCTGAGTTGAATGAATTTAAATCTAACATTGAGAGTATTTTTTTGGCAATAACGGAATTGACAAAAGTTGAAATAAACTCAAAAATCATGGGATCGTTTGATATTAGGACAGCGACATATCTGTTGCCTGTCATGGATGATACGGAAAATAACACCAAACAGTTAATAGATGCGATTGATATGTACAATTCTATGCTCGATGATGAAGATAAAGCCATATTAATAACTTTTGTTTTAAAAACCAGGTTATCTACTAGTGCTAAAATTCGATTAAACGTTACATATAATTCCGTCAATGACTTACTTAAGGATATGAGGGAGAACTTACTTCCGAAAAAATCAGATACTGCGGTACAAACAAGATTATTGCGCTCTAGACAAGGGGATAGGACGGTAGAAAATTTCGGTAAGGAATTGGAACAATTATTTGTTGATCTAACCATTACTCAAGCCGACGGTAACCAGCAGGCGTACAATATTTTGAAGAAAATCAACGAAAAAACGGCGATCAAACAATTCGCGGACGGTCTAAAAAACCCTAAATTGAGTACAATTGTTTCTGCAAGGGAATACACGTCGTTAAAAGATGCCATTCAAGGGGCGCTAGATGAAAGTGTCAATCGGAACAATAACGATGGTATAATATCGTATTGTAATAGGGGACATCAACGGTTCCAAAACAGAGGTAATTTTTCAAATCGCAATTTTAATCATCAGAATAACCGTGGAGGAAAAGCCTTCCACAGAAATTTTTATCCGAACAATAACAACAATAATAGATATCACAATGCCGGTAGACATCAAAATTACGATTATTCCAATAATTCTATTCGAAAAAATAGCAACGCGAATTCAAATATATCTTATAGGGGTAATCAGCGAACTTATAATTATAACAGGGGAAACTTTCAACATAGGCAATCGCACATAATCTGTTACGCCAACGAACAGAGCGGAAACGCAGTTGCGAGTAGTAGTAACACTAGTAACATCCCAAGTAATAGTGAAACGCCTTTGAATCAGTTTTTTCGATCGAATCAGTACTAGCAAAGAAATTTATGCATGTGAGGGTATGAATTGCGTTATATTCAGTGTGAATGGAATAGAGTGCAAGTTGTTGATTGATACAGGAGCGAATGTATGTGCAATAAAGAAAGAGTGGTGTTACAAGGGTAACTATCAGATTTGTAAGAATTCCATAACAGTAAAAGGAATTGGTGGAGAATTAACTGCAGAGGGACAAATTGCATTAGATCTTTGTTACCAAAATCATATGATATTTAGACAGACGTTCTTTGTTTTCAACGAGCTACCTTGTAAATGTGATGGAATAATTGGCTCGAATTTTTTAAAATATTACAGTGGCATCATTGATTTTGAGAAAAATAATATCTCATTAACTAACAATGGTATAAAAACTAATATAGAGTTAATTACGGATAACAGTTTCGAATTAAACATAATGCCCCGATGTGAAATGTTTCTCAAAGTACCTACGAGTATGAATGAAGAATGTGTGGTTACTGCAAATGAAATCAGTGATGGAGTGTTCGTGGCTGGTACGATTTGTAAACCAGAAAATGGTTACATTTTAGTAAAGATATTGAACACGAGAGATTGTGATGTGCAATTAAGAAATTTTGTTCCCGAGTTACATATTTTAAGAAAATTCGACATACGGATATTCGAAGCAAAACCATACCCTAATCCAGAACGCGTGAAACAGTTATTTGAATTACTAAATTTTGACGATTTGAATGATGAAGAAAAAACATCTGTACAAGAATTGTGTGCCAAGTTCAGCGATGTTTTTCAATTACCAGGTGATAAGCTTTCAACAACAAACATCTTGAAACAAAATATACCATTGAAACATGATACTTCACCGATATATGTGAAACCTTATCGCATTCCGCTTTCACAAAAACAAGAGTTGAATAGGCAAGTACGGGAGATGCTCGATAACGACATAATAGAAAAGTCTAATTCGGAGTGGTTATCACCAGTATTGTTAGTACCGAAAAAATCAACAGACGGAGAGAAAAAGTGGCGAATGGTAATTGACTATAGAAAAGTTAACCTGCAGTTACAAAATGATAAATTTCCTTTACCCAACATAACGGATATAATTGATTCCTTAGCTGGAGCAATATACTTTTCACATCTTGATTTAAGCCAATCATATTATCAGGTGGAGCTTGAACCTCCTAGTCGACCTTTGACCGCGTTTACTACAAGCGAAGGTCAATACCAGATGAAAAGACTTCCAATGGGTTTAAAAATTAGTCCCAATTCATTTGCTCGTTTAATGACGATAGCGATGTCCGGATTAAACTACGAAAGTTGTTTTTGTTATCTCGATGATTTAATAATTTTCGGAAAAAATTTGTACGACCATAACAGAAATTTATTCAAAGTGATGAATCGGTTAAGAACTGTAAATCTCAAATTGAACCCATCGAAATGCAAATTTTTAAGAAAAGATGTTCTCTACTTAGGTCATCAAATTTCGCCTGAAGGAATTTTACCAGATCCTAGTAAAGTAGAAGCGTTGAAAAAATATCCAGTTCCGAAAAATTCTGACGATGTGAGGCGATTTGTAGCTTTCGCGAACTATTATCGAAAACATATTCCTCATTTTGCAGAGATAACCTTGCCATTGAATAAACTTTGCAGGAAAAATGTGCAGTTCATCTGGTCAGATGAATGCAAAATTTCGTTTGATAATCTTCGAAGTGCTCTTATGCACCCTCCAGTATTAGATTTTCCTGACTTAAGTGATAAAAACCAATTTACTTTACAAACTGATGCTTCTGGTACCGCTATAGGAGCTGTACTAGAAAACGGAAACGGAAAACCGGTGGCTTATGCGAGCCGTGCGTTAAATAAAGCCGAATTGAACTATTCTACAATAGAAAAAGAATTAACTGCAATATGTTGGAGCGTAAAACATTTTAGACCATATTTGTTTGGAAGACAGTTTAGAATCAGAACTGATCATAGACCTTTAGTTTACTTATTCAACCATTCGAATCCATCGAGTCGTTTAACGAAATTTAGATTATGTTTAGAAGAGTATGACTTTACCATTGAATATGTGAGAGGAAAAGATAATGCGGCTGCAGATGCATTATCTAGAGTGATTGTTAGTGTGAACGAATTGAAAGAAATGAATGAAAAGGTTTTGAACGTTATGACTCGACAACAACAAAAAATATTAAACCAACAGGGAAAGAAAAATGAAAACGAATACTGTACGAATATAAGGCCTGATCAACCGAATATCGTAGAAGTATTGAAAAAATCTCCAAATAGTGTAGAGTTGATTTTTGCAACCGAAAAGGATATAAATCAAATAAAGGCAAATATGAAATTTGAGATATCAGCTGATAAAAACTTATGTTATGTACCACAACTCGAAACATTGTTTGTAAAACCAAATACTCGATTAACACTCACGTTCGACGTATTGTTAAGAGAATTGGAAATATTTTGCAAACATTGTAGAATTTCGGAGTTGACTATTGTTGAAGATAAGAAAAATATTAAGGACTTAAAAGAATTAGGTAATTGCATGAAGAAATTTAAAGAATGTAGGGGTCCCAAATTATGTGTTGTGAAGAATATTAAACGTATAGAAGATAGTGATTCAAAAAGACTAGTCTTAAACGATTTTCATTTATTGCCAACTAGTGGCCATGCGGGTGTAAATCGCATGACGAATAATATTAAAAAGTATTTCTTTTGGCCGGGAATGTCGAGAGATGTTGCAGAATTCGTGCGCAAGTGTTCTGCATGTCAAAAACATAAACACAGTAGAAATATTAAACAACCAATGACTATTACATCAACAGCTCCATCTGCGTTCGAAAAGATTTATTTAGATATAGTAGGTCCGTTAAGGAGAGATAATGAAGATTTTCTCTATATTCTTACGATCCAATGCGAACTTACAAAATTCGTAGAGGCCTACCCTCTAAAGTCTAAAGACGCAATAACTGTTGCTAGAGCATTCGTAGATAACTTCATCCTAAGATTTGGAGTTCCAAAGGAGATTGCTACTGACAGGGGTACAGAATTTTTATCAAGTACACTGACAGAAATATGTAAAATTTTAAAAATTAATAAACTTTGTTCAACGGCTTACCATCATGAGAGCATAGGTTCACTAGAAAATTCACATAAAACTTTAGGTGAATATTTAAGGATCCAGTCAGACGACCAAAATTGTTCATGGAGTCACTGGGTACCTTATTGGTGCTTTACATATAATACAACAGTTCATACAATGACAAAATATTCTCCTTTTGAGTTAGTTTTTGGAAAGATATGCAGAATTCCAAGTAATTTAAGTATTGATGTAGATCCTTTGTACACTTATGACAATTACCCATTAGAATTAAAGTTCAGGTTACAAAAAGCCCAAAGTGAAGCAAGGCAGGCTTTGTTGTCAAGTAAAGAAACAAGAAAAAGACAGTATGATAAAAACAAAAACTCTGTTAATTATGAAAGTGATGACCTAGTGTTAGTTAAAAACGAAACAGGTGACAAACTAGAGTCATTGTTCGAAGGTCCTTACGTGGTAGTGAGTGAAAATGAACCTAATGTTACACTGAATAAAAACAACAAACTTGTAACAGTGCATAAAAATAGGACAAAACCGTTTAATAGACTTTAATCTTAGATATAAGAGAATGTAAACTTTAGTGTAATCATCTTATTATGTAAAAAATAGGGGATTGAAAACTATGTTCTGAAATAATTCCCGATAAATTGAAAATTTTTTCACACAAAAAAAAACCAGGAGGTGTAGTATAGGTATGGGTGTCAGCAATTTTGAATATCCTAATTAAAGTTCAAATGATTGATTCGAAGTAGAATGTATTTGACTATTTGCTGATGCATGACATATTTGGAACTTTGAACTGTACGGGGGACTGACACCCAATGAGTTCAAGTAGTAGTGAGTTCTTAGGTATATATAGTTAGTATGGGACAAGAGTCTGATAGAATAGGTAAAAGGGAAATAAAGTAGAAAGTCTAACTACTGTGTTTAAATCATCACCCCAAAGGAACCTACTTACCACACTTCAAATCATTCCTATCGCGTCCTATTATTCCCTTTCTGGCGTATATGACTGTTCCTCCATGCGAATTTTCCTCCCTTCTGCAGAAGCTTGAAGCCTGATAGTAATTTTCCAAAGGAAACATTTTTAGTTGTGACTCGATTTCCCAATGTTCTGTGACGCAGACAAAATCACAGTTTTCTTGTTCACTTATGAAAGCTTGCAGCTCGTCAACACTGTTTCCAATTGATTTTGATGTATCACTGTTATTTTGTCACTGGTTTGGCCTGATGCTTCTTCTCTCCTAGGTAGGTTTAGGTCTGTTGAGGATCTGCTTGAAAATTTCCTCCTTGATCCATTAGAAATTTTTTATTTTTTTCGAAGTCGAACCTCTTCACGCCCACGTTTTGGGGCCAGAACTCCGGTTGATACATGAGGTCCTTTTTGTCAAGTGGAGCAGTTACCAGATATCTCTTCAAATGGTTTGGGCTGCTCGGGATTTCTTTCACTTGAGTATTTTTACTGTCCAATCCTGGTTCCTTTATTAGGTACTTCATTATTTGTTCTTCTGTGGCCGTCCTTTTGACCCTGTATACATACAGCCATACTTTCCTTTCTCCACCTGCGAAGCCATTTTTGTTGTCTTCCTCACTTACTTCTGCTGTTCCTAGATTTTTCCTGGGTCTCGACTTCTTGTATGATACTTTTCTGAAATCACTTTATTTATCCTTAGATCTTTCGATTTCTTGTTTGTTTACCTTCAGTGTTTCTTTTTTGTCCCGCTGTTGAACGTTGACATTTGGCCATGACGCGTTTGCATTTGTCAAGCCTTGTTGTGGCGGGTGATTTGAAATTGGCGTATTCGATGCCGCCCGATTGTCGACGATTGCACTGTATAGAGGTTTGTTTACATTTGTTACGCGATTACAGCTCATACAGCTCATTTTATCTTGAAAACTTGGATAGCAACAAATCTGGAAACTATTTATTAATTTATATAATTACGATTGTCGATTCGCCAATTCTATTTTTAAAAATGGGTTCCAGCCCTGTGGACAGGAGCTTTCTGGCGCTCTAGTTCGAACAGACAAAATATCTCCGAAAGTATTGGTTTCTCAGAGTTGGGAATTATATCAATGTATCCTTATGATAGAACTGCATCACAAAGGAAATTCAATTCAAAGAATAGTTTATTTATCAAGATTAAATGAGCAATCTGAGAATGAGAACTGCACCATGGAAGAAATCAAATTAAATCTGGCCAATTTTGCCCAATAACGAACTTAACCGAGATATTCATCTCCCTAACCTACTCCGAAAATTTCAACTACCCAGCTCATTCCGTTCGAGAGTTATTGTAGAAAAACTTTTTTTAAATTTTCAACATTTTTTTTTGACACTTTGCGGTGATCTGGTCAATACAAAACTTCACATGCGTATAAAGGTCATGATTCTACAATTTGATGCTAAATTTCAGATAGATCGAGTGATCGGTTTCGGAAATATTCATAAAAAATATTTTTACTAAAATCGGCCATAACTCCGAAACCGCTTGATGGATTTCGCCCATTAACGAGCTCGTCCGAGATATTTACGCTTCAAACCCACCTTGCAAATTTCAATCCGCTAACTACTTTCGTTCGAGAGTTATCGTGCCTACGGCCGGCCGGACAGAATCGATTTCGACCTCGGATTCTTGATAAGTGAGTCGAACCAAATCGTTTGAGACCATTTTCAGCCAAAAATTCCATAATTACAGACATTTGGGCAAATTGATAAGCACTCTGTTCCGAGGAACTAGAGCGCCAAAAAAACAAGTTTCGTATGACAATTGCCCAAAACAGGTTTAAAGTACCTACAAATAGTAGATATTCCATAAAACATGTATGAAAGAAGAGAAGTAATAATGAAAAATTACCTTGTAATCGATCAAAAATTTCCTGATCTACGTTCACCAAATTTTCTCCTCTCTGGAACTACAGAATTATGCTTTCAATATTTACGATTACATTTTTGGGTGAGGTCCCCGTTGCATCGCTAAAAAAATACGAGTATTTCAACCCCAATATTTTTGAAGTTATAATATTCCCTTCCGTCAGTCCCGTCATAAATTGAGAGAACTGAGCATTCTATGTCTATGGATGAAAAGCAGTCTCACTAGTCCTAGATCTTCATGTTCCGTTTCGAAATGTAAGACTTTTCTGAGAAAAACTAATTTCGGAGCAAACAACTGAGATTTTTCTCACTTCACTCACATTTCGGAATACACTTTATTCTCATTATTGTTCGATTGATTAGATAATGTCATGTCTCAGGAAAATAAGTTGACATTATGACAATTCATACATAGAATAATTATATTATTCTGTGAAAACGTAGAAATACGACTTATTATTGAAATTTTGAAAAATCATATCTCCGAAAGTATTAGCTTGTTCGAGTTGAAAATTATATCATTGGATTCTTATGGTAAAACAGCTTATTGAAAAAAATTTAATTTGGAATTTGTTTTGTAGAAAAAAAAATTTTTTTGTTACTCCGAAACCATCTGTCCGATTTTGCCCAATAACGAACTTAGCCGAGATATTTATCTCCCAAACCTACTCTGAAAATTTCAACTCTCTAGCTCATTCCGTTCGAGAGTTAACGTGCCTACGGCCGGCCGGACCGGCCGGACAGAATGAATTTCGACCACGGATTCTTGATCAGTGAGTCAAACCAAATCGTTTAAGACCATTTTCATCGAAAAATTCGAAAATTACAGACATTTGGGCAAATTGATAAGCACTCAGTTCCGAGGAACTAGAGCGCCAAAAAGATATTCCGCCGTATTCACAAAGCATTCAATCTCCGTTAAGTCCTAACTGAGCTCCTCAGTTAAGGATAAATAAGAATCCCAACCTCAGTTTAAGTGAAAATTAACGTGAAACAGCACCGTTACATACGTTAACTGAGGTTGCGATTCTTATTTATCCTTAACTGAGGACCTCAGTTAGGACTTAACGGAGATTGAATGCTTTGTGAATACGGCGGTTAATCTTTCAATTACCAATCACATTTGAATAACTAAATGATCAGTAATTTATTCTGTAATAGCGAAACGGAGTTACATAGATTCGTCTATTACAAAGGTCTAAATGGAACTAACTATTAGATCTGTCTTTTCTGATAATTAAACTTCGGATTCGGAAGGAGTACGAATTCACACCGAGTTCACAAATTCTCGCACTTGTATTCCGCGAACTCGGAAACTATCATGAACGGTTTCGTGGAAACAGCATCTCGTAACTCTTCCCTCCTTAAGGAGATGCACCTAATTTTTGTAAATCGGCTGTTCCTAATGAAGCATCAAAATGTTTATGCCAGTCGACGACATGCAAATGAATATTGTCGAATATTTCTAATTCGTGAAAAAATGGAATATTGATGTTTTCTTCTGCACTCATCAGGTCCGGCGCTGATAAATTTGGCGCCTGAAGCGAGGAATCTTCAGGCGCCCCTACCTATGGAATATGTAGGCCGGCGAATTGTAGCCCAGGAAATTTAGTGCTAAAACGGGGCCAAGCCTCATTTTCGCACTTTTTTCAGTATGTGGCTTATAACTCGAGAAGTGTGTATCCTACAGAATTTTTTGTTGTTTCGTTTTTAAATAACATTATATTTAGCGTCTAATGGTGTTAGGAACATCGAAATCGGTTCAGTAGTTCAGGCGCAATCGCCCGTCAAAAAAGAGCATTTCTTACAAACTTAGCCCAAAAGTTGACAAAACTCAACTTCTAACGCTTTCAGGTGGAAAAAGACTGCACCGATTGCAAAATGTCATAGGATCAAACTTGTAGGAAATTCAATTGTAAATTACATGCTCTTTGGAATTTGCAATTCGCTCACTTCAGTGCTGAGATATGAATTTTAAGCCGAACGCCAAATTTCCGATAAGGCAGTCCAACGCCGGAAACTTCGTCTGAACTCAAAACTTTTTTCCGACAAGGCAAGGTCGAATTCTTCGAAACTCTTTCCAAAAATCCTGATCTCGTAAGTATTATCTCGATTTTACTCGTCCACAAAGCCACTCCTGATCAGGTTGCTGATGATGGAGCGACATTCACTGCTGCAGTTTACTCAGGCAACAGAGGGCAATCTCTCAATTAACTGAGATTTCAACTCTTCCAGAGGGCACTCTGTAATGCTAAAAGTCGGGCTCAAGTGCTCAGCCATTTGCGCCCAATGCAAGGGGCATGCATGCCTGAATTCAGTCGGTGAGCAGCATGACATAACTATGGGCTACTCTGAACTTCCGAGTATTCCGAAGACAAAGATTATCTGGAGACAGAATAAGGATCAGCATTGGAAGAGGAGGAAGAGCAGCAAGAACTGGAGTTCCCTGAAAAACTTTTGTTCTGGCTACAGGATCTACTGAGACGACGTACTGGCCAAAAATCCACAATTCCCTCATGATTGTAGAACCCATGTAAATAACTCCCTGTTAATTGTAAAGACAATTGACAAATACTGTCGATGTGACAATTCTCGAATCTCAGAATAACAATCAACAAAATAGTTCTAAAGATTTTCGTTAAGCGCCTGAAGAAGGAGTCAGATATAGACTCCGAAACGTTACGATATAGTTGTTTCTTCATTGATGTTATTTCGTTGTTATTTGTTAGGCAACATTGTTCAATTGATTGCTTCTGACAAATATCTTGTTTTTCTTACGCAGAAGCAAATAACAAAATAATTATTTTTTTTGCGCGTATGTTTTGGGGAACATCGCGTTATAGTTTTGCCCAAATGTCTGTAACTTTCGAATTTTTTGATGAAAATGGTCTCTAACGATTAAGTTCGACTCCCCAATGAAGAATTCGAGGTCAAATTTGATTCTGTCCGTCCGGCCGTTGCCACGATAACTTAAGAACGAAGAACGAAGGTAAATTATGTTGTCCATTCTCCTTTATTGGACACTCTTAATTCGAATTTACCATGGTAAATTCGAATTAAGTGTCCAATACAGGAGAATGGACAACATAATTTACCATGGTAAATTCGATTAAGGGTGTCCAATACAGAAGAATGGACAATAGAACATACGCGCAAAAGCTTCTGACTTCACGTCAGTGCTTGTTTTTTATAGTTATTTTTCAGAGTTTGGGAGAGAAAACCCAGAAAGAAACCATTCAATGATGAATATACCTCCCACAGTATCCTTTAATGTTTATATAAAGTTGAAGTGACCAAATTTCAAAAAGCATCTAATTCAAAATGGAATTTCCTACAAGTTTAGTAATACAACATTTTTCAATTGGTGAAGTCTTTTTCGACCTAAAAGCGGATTGTCAACTTTTGAGTTAGGTTTGTACAAATTGCTCATCTTTGACGGGCGATTGCGGCTGAACTACTGAACAGATTTCGATGTTTTAAACACCATTGGACGCTAAATATAATCTTTCTCAAAAGGGAAGAGAAACAAATTTTCTGTAGGATGCGTATTTTTTGAGTTATAAGAGATACACTGAAAAAAGTACGATAATTTCGCGCTTTTTAGGCTGTCAAATCTGAAGCTAAACCTAGAAACCGTAGCAAACTCAGATACTTGTTATGCAGAACACCCAAAAGGGGTTAAAATGATTTTCAGCTCTGGAGCAATTCTTCTGGGCTACTGGGCCAAAATGCTGCCCCAGAAAATTGACGCCTGAAACAGTTGCTTCACTGTTTCACCATCAGCGCCGGCCTTGGCACTAATTATTGTATTTCGTCGTTGCGCCTTCAAAAAGCGACATGTGACTTTTGATAAATCGTGCATTCATACACTTAGCGTGTTTGCAGGAGCATATTTTCGAGTTCGTACTTGTCGCTTTTCGATCAAATCCAACTGGAACCGAAACTAGTGTGATTATCCCATGGCAGCTTTTAACGAAATATCCATCTTGCGCAGTTCTTAATCGAAATATACACTTAACGCATTTCGCACAATATATGCACATGTCGCGTTTTGAAGGCGCAACGACGATTTCCTAATCCTGATACACTGAATTTTTCTTGGCACAAAAATTGGAAGAATTTCCCGAATGCAGGTCTATTAATGACTGAATTTGTTGAACCTGAATCTATTAAAAATTTCAAATTTATTTTTGGAAGATAAATGTGTGGTAATTCCGAGGGGTCTTTCACTGCGGAATTTTAGTGTACAAAATTGTGGAATTGTGGGTGAATTGAACGGAATTGCATGGAATTGAACGGAATTATATCGAATTGAACGGAATTATATGGAATTGAACGGAATTATATGGAATTGAACGGCATTATAGAGGAATTTAGTAGAATTGAATGGAATTGAACGGCATTATACAGGAATTGAATGGAATTGAACATGCGCAAAGGACTGCTTTTTCGTAAATGTTCTAGGAATCATTTTGCCTAAATGTCTATTAATTTCGAATTTTTTGCCGAAAATGTTCTCAAACGATAAGATTCGTCTCACTGTTCAAGAATTCGAGGTCAAAATCTATTCTGCCCGGTCGACCGTTGCCACAACAACTTTGGAACTAGAAGAGATAGCGATTTTCAGGGTAGGCTGCGCATCCGAATGCGACAGCCAAGTTTGTTAATGTACATAATCAGCCAAACGGTTTCAGCGTTATACCCATCTGGAATATTGACTCCTGAATAACTCAAAAAATACAGATCTGATCGATTTGAAACTTTGTAATTTGTTGTAGAACGTCAACGCACAAATTTCTGTAATATTTCGTGGGGATCCTGTCACATGAAAAAAAAATCTCTTCAAAAATTTTATATTTCAGAAGACAATTTGCCCAAATGTCCGTAATTATCGAATTTTTGGCTGAAAATGGTCTTGAACGATTTGGTTTGACTCACTGATCAAGAATCCGTGGTCGAAATCGATTCTGTCCGGCCGTCCGTTATCACGATAACTCTCGAACGGAATGAGCTAGATAGTTCAAATTTTCAGAGCAGGTTTGAGGGATAAATATCTCGGTTAAGTTCGTTATTGGGCAAAATCGGTCAAATAGTTTCGTAGCAGCGAAAAAAAAATATTTTTTTTTACATTACAACTTTTGAATTCAAATTATTTTAAGATGAAATATATATATATATTTTTATGAAATTTTGTGTTGGATATGCTCAGAATTAAGGCTTATATTTTGTCCACGCGCGGAAATTTTCCTTGTGGAGGATTATTGTGTTTATTAGCTAAGGGACAATGATGTAACACTTTATGTATGGAAATTTATTGCAATAAACATTATTATTATTATAATTATTATTATTATTATCATAAGAATCCACTGTTATCATTTTCAACTCTAACAAGCTAATATTTTCCGAGATAGGATGTTTCAAAGTTTCAATAATACATCCTAAGTTCTATGTATTCACAGAATATGAACACAGAATCTGTGTGTTCACTGTTCATAAATGTCAACTTTTCTAGCTATTAGAAATTGTCAATTCGTAGGTTGAAAATAAGTATCCGATTCTTGAATTTGTGAATATACAGGGGGAGTCGTTGACCACTGCATTAATTTTAACCAACGATTCCACTCATCAAATGAAACACTTTTTTCATTTGAGATTTTTCCAAATTCAGCTCAGGTAAAAAGATACAGGCTGTTGAATTTTTGAAAAAAAATCAGTTTTTATTTTGTAGCTTTGACATCCTTTTTTCGAATAAAATGAATGTTGGCGTAAAGTTTCCTATAACTATGATACATATTTTCCTAATATTAGTTATTTTCTACTTCTACTGGTTTTCTATTATGGACTCGTGGATTCATAAAACTAAACGAAATTAGCATAAAGAAAGCATATAAAGTTTTTCTTGAGTCATTTCACGAATATTCCATCGTTTTAGAACATTATATTATTCTTCATCATTTCTCCTTAAACGCACTGTTTTCGAGTTATTCTTCATTGAATGTTTTAAAATGGAAAACTCCAGAAATTTCACTACTTTTATGGATCCGTCCCTGAGCGTTGGAATCCCGAATCAAGCTGTAAACCACGTTACCATGCCGTATTCTCGTCCGCCAACAATGTCATAGATAATTTATATGTGGGAGTGTATTAGCACTTTGTGAAATCTTTAAACGCTTGTAACTTTTTACCTGAGCCGAATCTGGAAAAATGGTAAATGAAAAAAGTGTTTCATTTGATGAGAGGAATCTTTGGTTAAAATTAATGCAGTGGTCAAAGACTCACCCTGTATACAAGACTGTTTTGAAACCGAAAATAATATTGACTGATTACATATTTTGAATAATTTATGTATAAATATTGGGGTTAGAATTGGATCATTTTATTGATGTAGTTTATGAAGGCAAAAGGAAAGAAGAACATAATAGAATCATCAAAAGATATTACTGTTCGTTGACCTCTCAGGTTAATATTACCTTTTACCTCCTTAAGTTGTGAGGCATGTTCCTATATACAGTACTTACATAATGTTGCTGGCAAAAAAATGCTGAAATATGGATCTACATTTGTGTATAACATTTTTTCTTGAGTTAATGTCCATAATATAGAAAAGAATGTGTAAGTGGTATGAACTATTGAATTTTAAATTACGGAAAGAGGATAGTATTTTATTAATATATTTTGAACTATTAAGATAATTTGTTCGTAATCCACTACCTACTCAAATATCAGGAATAAATGGACAATCTGCTATGATTGTGCATTAAAGCATTGAAGCAATGTAGATTGCTCTTTTTTTTTAAATATTATTTTTGAAGCATTTTTTTAAATGACACTTTTTTGAAATTCAATTTCTTTCATTGATATAATTCCCAACTGTGAGAAACCAATACTTTCGGAGATATAATTTGTCCGTTCGAACAAGAGCGCAAAAAGCTCCTGTCCACAGGGCTTGAACCAATTTTTCTTTAGATTATCTGTATAAACCAATCATTTTAGCCATTGATTCTTATTTCATTTCAATTCGTTTTGTATTTTATTTTATTGGCTGTATAAACCCACGACCATGGCCATGAGAGCCCATGACCATCAGATTTGTGTATCACAAAGTACAGCAGGTGATCACATTTGGCTAATACGAACCTTGCGTTGAAATATCAGTAGGAGATAACTCCTAGTGGAGATATAAGAAATTTTAGCTAATATACTACCTAGAAAATAGCCTGACTTGTTCATAATTTCTAGGGAATCTCTTTCTCCGCAGACACTGCATGGTGGGACCCTCTCGCTACCAGACACCTTCAAAGTTAAATAATCACTTCTGCGCGCATGAGGACATGCGTGCATTTTGCCAAAATGTTTTTAATTCTTTTTTTGTCGAAAATGGTCTAGAACGAATTTTTTCGACTGATTGATGAAGATGGTAACTACTTCTTCTCTGAAACTTCGATTTATGTAAATCTCAGAATTGTAACAACACTTCGATTGCCGAGATGATAGCGTGCTCACTTTCCACGCAGGAGAACCGGGTTCGAATCCCCGCTGATAGATGTCACTATTTTATATATTTTAAAATTTTAATTAGGTTGATGCCCAATACATATTTTCACTTGGTAACACTATAAGTGGGGAAGCCCTGTGGACAGGAGCTTTGCCGCTCTTGTTCAAACTTTGACAAATCATATCTCCGAAAGTAATGGAAATGATATCGGTGGATTCTTATGAAGGCGAACTACTTCTTAAAATAAATTAAATTAAATAAGAATCCATTGATATCATGCCCAACTCTGAGAAACCAATACTTTCGCAGATATGATTTGTCAAAGTTTATTAGATCATTGAAAGCTCCTGTCTACAGGGTTTTCCCACTCTTTCAATTTGGCTTCTGTGCGTCAATTTTCAAGAATTTTCGTAATTAAATTCAAAACGTAGGTCTATGACTCACCTCACGTTGGATTTACATACAGCAGCAAATTATAATTAGAGTGTTCTATGAAATCATATAGAATTGAGAATAATTATTGAAATTTTGAAAAATCATATCTCCGAAAGTATTAGTTTGTTTGAGTTTAGAATGATATCAATGGATTCTTATGATGAAACTGCATCTTAAAAAAATTTAATTCAAAATTTGTAATAAAAATAATTTTTTTTATTTGAAACCACCTGGTCGATTAGTCCAATTATTACAAACTCAACCGAAATATTCATCTCCAAAACCTACTCTGAACATTTCAACTGTCAACTGTCAACGTTCAAAATCGATTTTGCCTGGCCGTCCGGCCAGCTGTCCGTTAACTCGACAACTCTCGAACAGAATAAGCTCATTCTGTTCGA
This sequence comes from Halyzia sedecimguttata, assembly GCA_937662695.2. Classification (NCBI taxonomy): domain Eukaryota; kingdom Metazoa; phylum Arthropoda; class Insecta; order Coleoptera; family Coccinellidae; genus Halyzia; species Halyzia sedecimguttata. Next base: position 18,547,055 of record OW569415.2, read on the forward strand.
GAGTTGTCGTGTTAACGGACGGCTGGCCGGACGGCCAGGCAGAATCGATTTTGACCACAGAGTCGAGCCAAATCCTTTAATATAGTTTTCAGCCAAAAATTCGAAAATTGAAGACATTTGGGATAATTGATAAGCACTCTGTTCCGAGGAACAAGATCCCAAAAAGAGCTAAATATCTCGATTGAGTTTGTTATTGGGCAAAATTGGCTGTATGGGTTCGGGGCTACGAAAAAAAAAATCCTTTTGACATTACAAATTTCCATTTTTTTTCCAGGTGCAGTTTCATCATAAGAATCCATTGATATAATTTTCAAATCTAGCGATTTAATACTTTCGGAGATTTGATTTTTTCAAAATTTCAATATTAAATCGTAACCTTATGATTCCACAGAATGCTATAATCGAAAAATCGTCCGTATCTATGAATTTCATCTGTGTTTATACATTTCATCATTGTCATCTCATCTACAGATAAGAGACATGTCAAACAAAGTATAATAGAATGCAAAATGACCAATGGAAGAACCTCAGGTATCTTAGATAGCCTTTGGATAATCCATATGATGATGATGATGTATATATATGCTTTGGCAAGTTAATCAATTTTGGGTTCAGAATATCTCCACTAAAAATAATTTTGAATATTGGCTAAGTATCCATTGATATAATATAATTTATCATAGTAGATTTGAGGAATGAATATCTCGGATAAGTTCGTTATTGGGAAGAATTGATCTGTTGGTTTTAGATTAATACTCTTGTTAAATTTGAATTCTTTTATGATGTTTGAAATTAATTTCTTTCATAATTAAGTTTTTTCTCAAGAAACCATTGATATCATTCCCCACTCTGAGAAACCAATACTGTCGGAGATATGATTCGTCAAGTTGTTTCAACCGATTACTCGATTTCAATTCGAGCGGATCTGTGTTTTTGAAGATATTGGGAAAATCGAAATCGGCTGGAAGATTTGTATGGAATTTCAGCGGAATCTGACAAATACTTTCTGAAATATAACATTTTTCAAGAAAAGCTTTAATTTTTTTTTTGAAGAAATGTTTCTATTTTTTTCTAGTCATACAACCCTCACAAAATTTCTCAAAATTTAGTGCGTCGGCCTTCTACAAGTATATACAGATTTTAAGTTGGATCGGACCAGATTTTTTCGAGTTATTGTGGAAATAACAAAAAAATTTCAGATGGGTACGACTCCGAAACCGTTTAGCTGATTAAGCCCATTAATGATCTCAACTGTCGAATACGGATGCGCAACCCACCCTGAAAGTTGCAAGTTGTTATCTCTTTCTGTTCAAAAGTTATCATGGTAATGGTCACCCCTCCAAAAGCTGAACTCGCCCAACGCTTCTCGGTTTTCAGTATTTCTTCAATATCTCCACCATTAAAGCTCCGGACGTGTTCAAATTTGCAACAACTTTATAAACTGAAGTCCTGGTGATTTCTACACAGCAGGTGTTACATATGAACAAGTACTTGTATCAATTTTATAGGCTAGAGTGTTCTTTACAAAACTGCGAAGAATTGAACGGAATTATGATGAATTGAACGGAATTGTGCGGAATTGAATGGAATTGTGAGGAATTGAATGGAATTGTGAGGAATTGAATGGAATTGAATGGAATTGAGTGGAATTGTGCGGAATTGAATGGAATTTTGTGGAATTGAACGGAATTATTCATAAAAGTGGAATTTTAGTGTACAAAAAACGTCCAGTGAAAGACCCCTCGGGTAATTCTGATTTAATTTTCAAGGAATTAAGGTCTAATTTACTAGGTTCTCTGGATAAACCTCCTGAAAATTCTCATCCATTTCGTTAGTATTCTAATATTCTTCGGAAAAATCAGGAATATTTTCTTCGAAGTATTCAGGATCATGGGATTCGTATTGATCATCGATACCTTCATCAGTTTTCAACTGAACGTTGAATATTTGTCTTTGAAGAAATCTCGAATTTCTGGAAGAAATTGACATGGGAGTTGGTTTTGTATATCTAATCGAAATTGACATCGGTGTTGGATGTGGATTCGATTTATACATGTTTGAACTTGGTCTGTTGATAAGTGAAAAATTTCTGATAATTTCTTATAGGTTGATTATTTGGAAAAGCAATATATGGTGAATTTTGATTAGAGTTGTGATTAGAAAATCTAGTTGGTTGATTATTATAATTTTGGATTTGTTTAAAATGAGGTTGTGCCAAAGGTTTCTTCAATTCTTGGGATTTACGAGGAAATTCTGAATATTGCAATTCTTGTTTTCGGTTGTCATAGAATTAACATTTATTGATACATTCCTCTAAGCTGTTCAACTCGAAATTACTAATATAGGATGTGTAAGGTTCAAGTAATCGTACTTGGAGTCTTTTCAATGACAATTTTTCTGCCTCATATTTCTTATAAGTTGAAAGATTTTGGTCTCTTATATTCAAAGTGAGGTGTTGCGAAAGATCACCCAAATTTTTTGAAATTCGGCAATAATAGTCCAAATGATTTTCGATTTTCTTTTGAACACATTGCGAGATTACCGCAATTAATAATTCTGCATTCCTTTGATCGCCGTATCTCTGAAGGAGAGCACGTCTAATCGAAGGCCAGTCCGTCGCAGTTTGAAATGAGATGAATTCTTTCTCTTCATTCAGAATTTTCGAACGAATTGAAAAATTCAAACAAATTTCTAGGTCAGTAGTTAATCTGCCATGTAAATGTGCAACTTAATTATCTACTTCGTTTATGAAAATTGATACATTTTTTCCTGGTGAAAATTCGGGAATAGAATTTAATAATAATTGTATGTCCTGTCTAGACATAGTGTCAGAAATTGATGTGTTAGAAGAGCTTTGTTGGTTCATTTCGTTATTCAAAACTCTATTAGGGTATGGTCGAAATCGGTTATTTTTTAATAATCGTTCTTGAATTTTATGGGAATTTAATGATTCTAAATATTCCGAATCTTCAGCAAATATCTCTAATTGTTCGCATGAATCTGTCATCGAAATTAAGAATATTAGTAAGATAGGAAAATATGTGAAAAATAGGACTTACACTAAGATTTGCATCCTAGGGTGGAACGTCCGTCCTTCTGGTCGGAGTGGGTTGGTCGAGTTGTTCTGAATTTCGCACTAAGAGTGGACACTCAACAGGGATCCTCGAACACAATCTGGCAGTTTGTATTCACGAATGGACACTATTTTCAGTTACTTCTTTTTTCTCGAAAAACCGAAAATCCGTTGCGAAATCCTGTTCGATTCGCAGCGCCAATTACGATACGCCAATTCTGTTTTTAAAAAGATATACTGCCGTATTCACAAAGCATTCAATCTCCGTTAAGTCCTAACTGAGGTCCTCATTTAAGGGTAAATAAGAATCGCAACCTCACTTAACTTGAAAATTAGCGTGAAACAGGCCTGTTTCACCATCGTTACATACGTTAACTGAGGTTGCGACCCTTAATTATCCTTAACTGAGGACTTCAGTTAGGACTTAACGGAGATTGAATGCTTTGTGAATACGGCGGTTAATCTTTCAATTATCAATCACAATTGAATAACTGAATGATTATGTAATTTATTTAGTAATAGCGAAACGAAGTTACATAGATCTGTCTATTACAAAGGTCTAAAAGGAACTAACTATTAGATCTGTCTTTTCTGATAATGAATCTTGGGATTCGGAAGGAGTTCACAAATTCTCGCACTTGTATTCCGCGAACTCCGAAACTGTCATCAGCGGTTTCGTGGGAACAGCATCTCGTAACTATATGAAAACACCCATTTTCCTCTAGATCCCCTTCTTTAGCCATTGTATTGTCTATTTGAAAGTTGACCTGCCTGTGAACTCAAATAGGCCACATCTGAAACATTAAAATTTTGATTTTAGGTCTATAAAAATGCTGTCTGTCCCAACGTATTAATTGTTGAATTTTCAGTGAATAATACTCTTTTCTCACTTCAGCTTATTTTTGGCTTCTTCATAGGTTAATTCGTTATAATTCTCAATTATTGCACTAACGGTTTCGTAGGATCTTGGCAATGTCAGTAGTAGACTACCAATTTTATCTGAATCTTTCATTTCACATCCAGAACTGCTTAACCCATTAATGCCTGAGTAATTTTTTTTTCTGCAAAATACATAATATTGTCGAAAACGTTGTCTTTAAGAGTTGAAAAATGAAACTAAATCGATAAAAAAGAAAAATATATTTAATAACACACTTATTTTTAAGATATGATATTTCATATCATAGGCATCGCACTCTAAATATCGAGAATCTATGTATATTAAAAGTATACAAGTGTAGGTATAAAAACCTTAAGATAATGACTGCTTTCTTTTATATACAGTTCCTTCATACTGAAAAGTTTATTTGGAAGGAGTATGGTATGATTGAAAACACTCCTTAGGATGGAGCCCCACGTTGCATTTGGAGCAAATAAATTTCGCACATTTTTTTCAATATGCGCATTGTCTCTGTGTGACATTAGCAGAAACTAAGTGGTCTACTTTGTCAAACCTTATTTCCGGAAGAATATTTCGACTGCATTTTGGTTTTGGTCCCATGAGATGCTCGGGCGCGGTCAAAATCGACAAAACAATTTTCCTCGTAAAATCTAGTAGACTCATTTTAGGATAGACGTGTCTGTAAACAATCCACATATTTACCAAGGCCCATTCAAACAAAACCTAACGAATGGCCAGTACCATTTTTTTGAACGTATTGGGATTCGATAAAGACCTCTCAGTTTGTCGAATAAATCAACTCCACCCATTCCTTGGTAATACAAGTTGACAAGACAAGGTTGATCCACCTGAACATAGGTTTTTTCTCGTTTTGACCAGCGCTTACACTGGCCTTTTGTGAGGCAAATCTGATCGATATCAACGTTGCTTCCGATAGTAACCTGGCTGTTATCATGCCATCTTATCAAACAAGTGGATTTATCAACTAACTGCAGGACGTATGGGTAATTCCACGTGGCTCCTTTTTGAGGTCCCTCAATGGTGCCTTCTCCACTCTATCTGATCTAATTGTACCAATACAAGATATTTGCTCTGCTTTCAAAACTTCCAAAAGTGAAAGGGAATTGAAGAAATTATCTATAAAAAGTGTGCTACCAGGAAGTAAGTACTGAAGGCATAAATTTTCTGTTACCGATGATCCCAATGACTTTCCGACTTTCTTATCACCAGCACCACAGTACGGAGTAAATTTTAGTAAATATCCTTCAGATGTGGAAAGACACCAAAACTTAAAACCATATCTGATTGGTTTACACCGTATAAACTGCTTCATATGGTGGTGGCCATAATACGGCTCCATGGCCCCATCCAAAGAAAAATTTTCGCCAAGAGGGGTTGCTAAGGATTGAGAGATTTCATTAATTCTGTCGATAAGAGGTTGAATCTTGTTCAGCTTGTTGTTAGGGCCAATTTTGTTGTTATCATTGAAATGTAAGTAACGATGTATCAACTCAAACCGATCCCTAGATATGCTGTTGCTCACCAAATTGTATGTATCAGACTTCCTTTCCCAATACATTCTTCTGGAAGGCAACTTCTGGAGTACAACTTAGGATTCCAATATATACGTACATTTCACTAGTGGATACAAAGAAGTTATGGTCACCTTTGAAAGCTGCATACTTAATTGTTTCATCGCAAATTAATTGAACGAATTATTCTGAAAAAAATATTTTGAATATCTCTATGGGTGCTAATTCGTCGTTCTTTATTTTATCTGCAATATATGGTAGAGGACCCAGGTAGCACACCGATATTGGTCCAATATTGGGCCAATATGGTACATTTATTGGTCCGATATTGTTTCTCTACATTGGGCCAATAACAACATGTTGACATTTTACTATGAAGTACCAATATTGGATATCAATATTGGCCCAATATAGTTTCTATATATTGGCCCAATATAGTTCCTCTACATTGGGCCAATGACAAAATGTTGTTGATATTGATATCCAATATTGGCACTTCATTGTAAAATGTCAACATTTCGTTATTGGCCCGATATAGCGAAACTATATTGGGTCAATATATAGAAACTATATTGGGCCAATATAGATATACAATATTGGTGCTTCATTGTAAAATGTCAACATGTTGTTATTGGCCCAATGTAGAGAACCTATATTCAACAACAACAACAAATTTCTAGGTCAGTAGTTAATCTGCCATGTAAATGTGCAACTTAATTATCTACTTCGTTTATGAAAATTGATACATTTTTTCCTGGTGAAAATTCGGGAATAGAATTTAATAATAATTGTATGTCCTGTCTAGACATAGTGTCAGAAATTGATGTGTTAGAAGAGCTTTGTTGGTTCATTTCGTTATTCAAAACTCTATTAGGGTATGGTCGAAATCGGTTATTTTTTAATAATCGTTCTTGAATTTTATGGGAATTTAATGATTCTAAATATTCCGAATCTTCAGCAAATATCTCTAATTGTTCGCATGAATCTGTCATCGAAATTAAGAATATTAGTAAGATAGGAAAATATGTGAAAAATAGGACTTACACTAAGATTTGCATCCTAGGGTGGAACGTCCGTCCTTCTGGTCGGAGTGGGTTGGTCGAGTTGTTCTGAATTTCGCACTAAGAGTGGACACTCAACAGGGATCCTCGAACACAATCTGGCAGTTTGTATTCACGAATGGACACTATTTTCAGTTACTTCTTTTTTCTCGAAAAACCGAAAATCCGTTGCGAAATCCTGTTCGATTCGCAGCGCCAATTACGATACGCCAATTCTGTTTTTAAAAAGATATACTGCCGTATTCACAAAGCATTCAATCTCCGTTAAGTCCTAACTGAGGTCCTCATTTAAGGGTAAATAAGAATCGCAACCTCACTTAACTTGAAAATTAGCGTGAAACAGGCCTGTTTCACCATCGTTACATACGTTAACTGAGGTTGCGACCCTTAATTATCCTTAACTGAGGACTTCAGTTAGGACTTAACGGAGATTGAATGCTTTGTGAATACGGCGGTTAATCTTTCAATTATCAATCACAATTGAATAACTGAATGATTATGTAATTTATTTAGTAATAGCGAAACGAAGTTACATAGATCTGTCTATTACAAAGGTCTAAAAGGAACTAACTATTAGATCTGTCTTTTCTGATAATGAATCTTGGGATTCGGAAGGAGTTCACAAATTCTCGCACTTGTATTCCGCGAACTCCGAAACTGTCATCAGCGGTTTCGTGGGAACAGCATCTCGTAACTATATGAAAACACCCATTTTCCTCTAGATCCCCTTCTTTAGCCATTGTATTGTCTATTTGAAAGTTGACCTGCCTGTGAACTCAAATAGGCCACATCTGAAACATTAAAATTTTGATTTTAGGTCTATAAAAATGCTGTCTGTCCCAACGTATTAATTGTTGAATTTTCAGTGAATAATACTCTTTTCTCACTTCAGCTTATTTTTGGCTTCTTCATAGGTTAATTCGTTATAATTCTCAATTATTGCACTAACGGTTTCGTAGGATCTTGGCAATGTCAGTAGTAGACTACCAATTTTATCTGAATCTTTCATTTCACATCCAGAACTGCTTAACCCATTAATGCCTGAGTAATTTTTTTTTCTGCAAAATACATAATATTGTCGAAAACGTTGTCTTTAAGAGTTGAAAAATGAAACTAAATCGATAAAAAAGAAAAATATATTTAATAACACACTTATTTTTAAGATATGATATTTCATATCATAGGCATCGCACTCTAAATATCGAGAATCTATGTATATTAAAAGTATACAAGTGTAGGTATAAAAACCTTAAGATAATGACTGCTTTCTTTTATATACAGTTCCTTCATACTGAAAAGTTTATTTGGAAGGAGTATGGTATGATTGAAAACACTCCTTAGGATGGAGCCCCACGTTGCATTTGGAGCAAATAAATTTCGCACATTTTTTTCAATATGCGCATTGTCTCTGTGTGACATTAGCAGAAACTAAGTGGTCTACTTTGTCAAACCTTATTTCCGGAAGAATATTTCGACTGCATTTTGGTTTTGGTCCCATGAGATGCTCGGGCGCGGTCAAAATCGACAAAACAATTTTCCTCGTAAAATCTAGTAGACTCATTTTAGGATAGACGTGTCTGTAAACAATCCACATATTTACCAAGGCCCATTCAAACAAAACCTAACGAATGGCCAGTACCATTTTTTTGAACGTATTGGGATTCGATAAAGACCTCTCAGTTTGTCGAATAAATCAACTCCACCCATTCCTTGGTAATACAAGTTGACAAGACAAGGTTGATCCACCTGAACATAGGTTTTTTCTCGTTTTGACCAGCGCTTACACTGGCCTTTTGTGAGGCAAATCTGATCGATATCAACGTTGCTTCCGATAGTAACCTGGCTGTTATCATGCCATCTTATCAAACAAGTGGATTTATCAACTAACTGCAGGACGTATGGGTAATTCCACGTGGCTCCTTTTTGAGGTCCCTCAATGGTGCCTTCTCCACTCTATCTGATCTAATTGTACCAATACAAGATATTTGCTCTGCTTTCAAAACTTCCAAAAGTGAAAGGGAATTGAAGAAATTATCTATAAAAAGTGTGCTACCAGGAAGTAAGTACTGAAGGCATAAATTTTCTGTTACCGATGATCCCAATGACTTTCCGACTTTCTTATCACCAGCACCACAGTACGGAGTAAATTTTAGTAAATATCCTTCAGATGTGGAAAGACACCAAAACTTAAAACCATATCTGATTGGTTTACACCGTATAAACTGCTTCATATGGTGGTGGCCATAATACGGCTCCATGGCCCCATCCAAAGAAAAATTTTCGCCAAGAGGGGTTGCTAAGGATTGAGAGATTTCATTAATTCTGTCGATAAGAGGTTGAATCTTGTTCAGCTTGTTGTTAGGGCCAATTTTGTTGTTATCATTGAAATGTAAGTAACGATGTATCAACTCAAACCGATCCCTAGATATGCTGTTGCTCACCAAATTGTATGTATCAGACTTCCTTTCCCAATACATTCTTCTGGAAGGCAACTTCTGGAGTACAACTTAGGATTCCAATATATACGTACATTTCACTAGTGGATACAAAGAAGTTATGGTCACCTTTGAAAGCTGCATACTTAATTGTTTCATCGCAAATTAATTGAACGAATTATTCTGAAAAAAATATTTTGAATATCTCTATGGGTGCTAATTCGTCGTTCTTTATTTTATCTGCAATATATGGTAGAGGACCCAGGTAGCACACCGATATTGGTCCAATATTGGGCCAATATGGTACATTTATTGGTCCGATATTGTTTCTCTACATTGGGCCAATAACAACATGTTGACATTTTACTATGAAGTACCAATATTGGATATCAATATTGGCCCAATATAGTTTCTATATATTGGCCCAATATAGTTCCTCTACATTGGGCCAATGACAAAATGTTGTTGATATTGATATCCAATATTGGCACTTCATTGTAAAATGTCAACATTTCGTTATTGGCCCGATATAGCGAAACTATATTGGGTCAATATATAGAAACTATATTGGGCCAATATAGATATACAATATTGGTGCTTCATTGTAAAATGTCAACATGTTGTTATTGGCCCAATGTAGAGAACCTATATTGGGCCAATATTGATATACAATATTGGTGCTTCATTGTAAAATGTCAACATGTTGTTATTGGGCCAATGTAGAAAATCTATATTGGGCCAATACATAGAAACTATATTGGGCCGATATTGATATCCAATATTGGTACTTCATTGTAAAATGTCAACATGTTGTTATTGGCCCAATGTAGAAAAACTATATTGGGCCAATACATAGAAACTATATTGGGCCGATATTGATATCCAATATTGGTACGTCATTGTAAAATGTCAACATGTTGTTATTGGCCCAATGTAGAGAAACTATATTGGGCCAATACATAGAAACTATATTGGGCCAATATTGATATACAATATTGGTGCTTCATTGTAAAATGTCAACATGTTGTTATTGGGCCAATGTAGAAAAACTGTATTGGGCCAATGTTGAGAAACTATATTGGGCCAATACTGATATACAATTTTGGTGCTTCATTGTAAAATGTCAACATGTTGTTATTGGCCCAATGTAGAGAAACTATATTGGGCCAATATTGATATACAATATTGGTGCTTCATTGTAAAATGTCAACATGTTGTTATTGGGCCAATGTAGAAAAACTATATTGGGCCAATGTTGAGAAACTATATTGGGCCAATATTGATATACAATATTGGTGCTTCATTGTAAAATGTCAACATGTTGTTATTGGCCCAATGTAGAGAAACTATATTGGGCCAATATTGATATACAATATTGGTGCTTCATTGTAAAATGTCAACATGTTGTTATTGGGCCAATGTAGAAAAACTATATTGGGCCAATGTTGAGAAACTATATTGTGCCAATATTGATAAACAATATTTGTGCTTCATTGTAAAATGTCAACATGTTGTTATTGGCCCAATGTAGAGAAACTATATTGGGCCAATACATAGAAACTATATTGGGCCAATATTGATATACAATATTGGAGCTTCATTGTAAAATGTCAACATGTTGTTATTGGCCCAATGTAGAGAAACTATATGGGCCAATACATAGAAACTATATTGGGCCAATATTTATATACAATATTGGTGCTTCATTGTAAAATGTCAACATGTTGTTATTGGGCCAATGTAGAAAAACTATATTGGGCCAATGTTGATAAACTATATTGTGCCAATATTGATAAACAATATTGGTGCTTCATTGTAAAATGTCAACATGTTTTTATTGGCCCAATGTAGAGAAACTATATTGGGCCAATACATAGAAACTATATTGGGCCAATATTGATATACAATATTGGTGCTTCATTGAAAAATGTCAACATGTTGTTATTGGCCCAATGTAGAGAAACTATATTGGGCCAATACATAGAAACTATATTGGGCTAATATTGATATCCAATATCGGTACTCCATTGTAAAATGTCAACATGTTGTTATTGGCCCAATGTAGAGAAACTATATTGGGTCAATATATAGAAACTATATTGGGCCGATATTGATATCCAATATTGGGCCAATAACAAAATGTTCATATTTTAGAAAGAAGCACCAATATTGGATATCATTATCAGCCCAATATAGTTTCTATATATTGGCCCAATATAGTTTATCTACATTGTGCCAATAACAAAGGGTTGACATCTTACAATGAAGCACCAATATTGGTTATAAATAGCGGCCCAATATAGTTTTTATGTATTGGTCCAATATAGTTACTCTACATTGGGACAATAACAAAATGTTGACATCTTACAATGAAGCACCAATATTGGATATCAATATCGGCCCAATATAGTTTCTATGTATTGGCCCAATATAGTTTCTATATATTGGCCCAATATAGCTTCTCTACATTGGGCCAATAAGAACATGTTAACATTTTACATTGAAGCACCAATATTGGTTACCAATATCAGCCCAATATAGTTTCTATGTATTGACCCAGTATAGTTTCTATATATTGGGCCAATAACAAAATAATGACATTTTACAATGAAGTAGCAATATTGGACATCAATTTCAGCCCTATATAGTTTCTATGTATTGGTCCAATATGGTTTCTACATATTGTTCTACATGTTGACATTTTGCAATATAGCTAGGTTCCCAATATAGTTTCTATACAGGGTGTTTTCAAAGGTGAGTATTTTTTTCAACAGAAGGTAGAACTCATCAAAACAAATTATTTCACCACAAATCGCATATATAACATATTCCTGATAGGACTGCTATCCACCCCGAAGTCACATGCGATGTCACGAATTTTTTAGTACAGAGCTTCGTCTTCCCACGTTTTCAACCATTGTAAACGCATAATCCCAAGGTAACTTACAAATTAGCAATGCTTATCTATGTAGAAACCTAACGTTGTATATATACGTTCGGAATGGGTATTACCGTTCCCGTGATCTCGCTAGATCGTTTACAATAAACTAAATGGACGTACAACGAACGTTAGGTTTCAGCACGTTAGCAATGCTAGCATTGCTAATTTGTATGCGATCTTGGGATTAGGCGATTACAATGGTTAAAACTACACTCTTGTCCACTACAGTTTTTTGTCGTCTGACATATGTTTCGGAAACAAATCAAGTTTCCTTCTTCAAAGACGAAGCGTTACTGTAGTGTAGTTACTTTTATAGTGTTCATAATAAGTCCACAGTGAACTAAAAATAGTTTTACAACATGGATAGCAGCCCTACCATGCATATTTTTGATTTTTGGCGAAATGATTTATTTAGCTGCGTTCTACCTTCTATAAAAACTAAAAGACTCACCTTTGAATACAACAATATATTGGCCAAATATATATTCTATATACTGGCCCAATAAAAAGGTTGAACACTTACACATTATTTGAACAGATGTGTTTCTCTCATGAACTATACTCTGCAATTATTCCAGTGGATAGTTGGACATAGTGATTGAAGAATAAAGAAGATGTATTCAAAATAACATATATTTCTGTTGGCCAACGGTATATGGTACATATATTTCACAAATTTTTTTTTGTTATTCAATCGTTTCTCGACGGGTACCGGCAAAGTAGAATATGTTAGAGTAAGGAAAGAAAACCAAAAACATTAGTTAACTCACCTGGTCTACTGAGCCTTCCACCATCCCTATCTCCGGCCGTCGCTAGGGCAAATCCAACGAATTGGGTTATTTCCAAATCGGTCGCGTTAGGATGATTCCTCCTAACACTTTCTATGATGAAATTATAAATTATCATTATGATCTAGTAATATGAGAATAGATATATCAGCATAATGATGAATTTACACCCATAACAAAATATACCTCTCTAACCAGCAGCCCAAATTTCTGTAATAGTCCTTTTTTTTGCCAAAAATGGTCTCAAACGACTAGGTCCGACTCAAATTGGTTCGAGGTCAAATTGGATTCTGTCCGGCCGTTGATACGATAACATTTAAACGGAAACAGATAGAGGGAGTTGAAATGTTCGAGTACTTGTTTTGTTTTTAACTAATACAGGTCCGATCGAATTTAAGCTTGGAAACTAGTTGTAGAATAGCAAGTCTTATGTGAAATATTGGTAGGATCGTATCACTTGAAAAATTTTAAAAAATTATTGAAAAATATTATTCAAAATTCAAAGATTCAAGAATTAGTTCAGAAAACTGTCTGAATATTTTAGATTCATATCAAAGTGTCCAATAGAGTTGAATAAAACCATTTCCTAGTATCAGTAATATCATCCTTTCGATGTAATATTCTGCACTCAAATAATTTTTTGCTCGTATGTTTGGGGAACATCGCGTTATCATTTTGCCAAAATGTCTGTAATTTTCGAATTTTTTGCCGAGAATGGTCTCAAACGACTAGGTTCAACTGACTGATGAAGAATTCGAGGTCAAATTTCATTTTGTCCGGCCGGCCGTCGCCACGTTAACTTAAGAACGGAAAGAGATAGCGACTTGAAATTTTCAGGGTAGGTAGCGCTTCCCAATACGACGGACAAATTCGTCGGACTAAATCAGCCCAACGGATTCCGAGTAATAATTTTGTTATCAACCAATACATATCCGATCGAATTGAAACCTGGTAGCAAAAGTTGTAGAATATAAATACAAAGCTTTTGGCTAGACTTCGCCCTCATGTTATGTTCATAACAAATAAAGACACTATTATTATTATTATTATTAAATTTGGTGAGAATAGTGTCGCCAGAAAATTTAAAAAAAAATATGATTTACATCACGATAACCTGAGAACGGAAAGAGATAGCGACTTGCAATTTTTAGGGTGGGTTATGCATCTGAATGCGACATTTGTGTTTGTTGATGGGCATAATCGGCAAAACGGTCTTGGAGTTATACCCATCTGAAAGGTTTTTATTTGTTCAATAGCTCAAAAAATACAGAACCGATTCAATTCAAACTTGGTTACTAGTTGTAAAATACCAGCTCGAAAATTCTTGCGAAAAAAAAAATGTTTTTAAAATTATTGAAAATCATTGAAAACAATTCTATATATCAGAAAGTTTTCGCCTGACATCACTAAAATTTTGCGAAAGCCTTCAAAACCTAGCTATACTGCCAAATTCCAAGTTTGAACACGATCAGATGTATATTTCTGAAGATCCGCACAGCCTTTGGATAAGTTCAATAGCTGGATGGGTGACCATCCAGCTCCGATTTTCGAACGAAAAGAGATAGGGAGTTGAAATTTTCAGGCTTGGTTTCGCATCCAAATGGGAGAGTTAAGTTTGTTGTTGGGCATAATCGGCCCAACGGTTTTGCAGTTATTATAACCATCTGGAATATTATTTTCTCGATAACTCAAATAATACAAACCCGATCGAATTGAAACTTGGTAGCCAGTTGTAGAATATCGACATAAAGACGCGTGTGAAATTTTGTTGAACTACTAGTAAATTTTAAAAAAATTACGAAAACATTATGTATCTCACGATAACTTCAGAACAGAAAGAGATAGCGATTTGCAAAATGTTCAGAGTAGGTTGCGCTGCCGAATGCGACATTTGAATTTGATTATAGGCATATTCGGCCAAACGGTTTTGGAGCTATACCCATCTGAAATTTGTTATTTCCTCAATAACTAAACTCTAAAAATACAAAACCGATCCAATTCAAAAATGGTTATTAGTTGTAGAATGCAAACGCGAATTCTTGCGAAATCTCGTGATGATCGAATCACTAGAAAATTTTTCAAAAATCATTGGAAAAAAATTCTATATATCAGGAACTATTCCTCTGACATCGCTGAAATTTTGCGATAGCCTTCAAAACCTAACCCTACTGCCAAGTTTCAAGTTTGAACAAGATCGGTTCTATATTGTTGGAGATCCAAGCAGCCTTGTGTGAGTTTAGTAGCTGGATGGGTGACCGTTGCCTTGATAACTTTCGAGCGAAAGGAGACAGGGACTTGCAATTTTCAGTATAGGTTGAGCAGCCGAATGGGAGGGTTAAGTTCGATTTTGGGCATAATCGGTCCAACGGTTTAGGATTTATACCCACCTGGAATATTATTTCCTCGATAACTCAAAAAATATAGACTCGATCGAATTGAAGATTGGTAACTAGTTGTTGAATATCGACATAAAGAAGTGCGTAAAATTTTGTAAGAACCCTACCCTCAGAAAATTAAAAAAAATTACAAAAAAAAAAATTGGTTCAAGCACTGACATTCCATTGGATTAAGAGTGTCCAGTACAGGAGAATGTACAATAGAACATACGCGCAAAAGCTTCTCACTTCACGTCAGTGCACTTGAACCCTTTCACTTCCAGGCTCCTCAATTAAAATAGTTACTGATACTACAAGAGATGTAATTATCACTCACCAATCGAGGAAGAGTTCGAGAGTATATAGTATATTGCATTCTTACCACTGCCCATTTAGAAATGTATGACTAAAACCCGATTGAATTGATTTATATACTTAATAAATTTGAAAACGTCCAACTGACGCATAAAGCATTTTAATTCATAACTTCAAGCTCCAAGGAAGTTTTTAAGTCACTTACATCTCTAGCGATGTAAGTAATTAATTTACATCTCATCCTCATAAGCAAGTAGCAACCAATACAATCAAATCAATGTCATAACGGACTACTCATTACTATGTGGGTAGTGGAAAAATTGTATTTATATATCAAATAGACAATATTCTTACCTAACTCTGCCTGATATAACTTCAAAGCAGAGAAATTTTTTTTATTTCTTCTTCCCCGAGCTGAGTATTCCAAGCTTAGTTCCCGAACCATTAGTTTTTTCATAATTAATATGACATTTTTTTTTGGCGTAGCACCCCCCAATCTGGATAGAATGTCTACCTGGAAACCAAAATTAATATTCAACTGTGTGATTTGTGAGTAAAAACGATTGATGAGTAGAAAAAGTATATTACCAAATCTAGGAAATCTTCACTGCTTTCTAATTTCAATTCCAGTTCCTCAATTTCAATTTGATTTGTCATAGGTAATTTCAAACGTAGCATTGCACTTGGCATATTATTCGCATTACTTGACTTGTCGACTAATTTATTTAGTATGATTTTTGATTCCTGCATGTCCCTCTGCACTTCGGAAATATCGTACTTCATCCCGACGAGCGTTTTGTTTATTTTAATTAACTCTTCGACTACTGGATCAGGGTTGCCTAGAGAAAAGATACATGTGAAATTGATTGCTTTGATAAAACACTACTGATATGCTCACCAATACTTCTATTCAATGTCCCTACATCAGGCGATGCTTCTAAAAATTATAGGGAATATTAATTAACTGAATGACAGAAGATATTCTTTTACTTACCCCTGGACATAGTTGCCCTGACATTTCTTAGAGAGTCCTTCTCCTCTCTCTTCCTTTTTGGAGTTCTGTCGAGAACCAACGGCACCTCCATAGCATCGTCAGATGATACATTCGATGTGTAGGTATATCTTTCTGCCAACTTCTGCGCCTTTGAAAGGTTATGGACTGTGGATTTGCATGTTGCTGTCCATTCTTCAAAATCAACACCTGTTGAAGGCGATTCACAGTTGTCCCTAATTTTTTTCAGTTGGGCAGCAGACATTTTCTTAGGCCATAAATATGTGTTCTTATCCTCATCAATGGCCCATGAGGATGGCACATATTCGCAGGAATTATCCTTCGCAAAAATCACAATATCCCAGCTAGGCATGATTTTTGCTGAAATGGTATAGGACTAATATATAATAATGATCAAATCAGGATCAAATGAAAGCTTATATTGAGGAAAATATGAATATTTTCACGATAATAAATAGTTCACCAACATATTTCACTTGAAAATACTTTCTATTACAAACGCAACAAATATGCAAATATTGATTTGGCTAATTTTAATTGAAACTTACAAGTACAGGTGATATATACCACATTAGTTAGGTTGGGCGGGACTTTCAAATTCAGAAAAAGCGCACTAATGATGAAGGTACCCAATATTAACCCCTGTACTAACATTTATATACCTAATAATATTTATCGCCTAAAGTGAGATTTGAAATCTCTAGCAAGATATTTGGTTTATTATTGAATATATCCTTCAAAAATAATTAAAATTGCATTAAAAGTGATTTTCTTGAAATATAAATGATTTCCAATTTTTCAAAGGTATGTTATTGTTATTAATGGAACAAAATATTAGATTATTGATGAAAACATAACCTAACCTATATATCATAAACTTCTCAGCTTTCTGTTCTGATACATAATTCATCGGATTGATTTTCCTATGGATTTTGATGACGTCACGTCAATCGTATTCACATCGCCGATTGAATACATCACAAAAGCTGATTATAAAATAAAAACGCACCCTTATTCCACCTAACTAATGTGACCTTGTGTAAAATAACATAACATTACATAACCCTAAATCGGACGTGTAATGTGTAATGCACAACAGGAAGTCATCTACGACTTACGGAAATCTTTCGAACAACACTGGTTTCAATTTTTGTTTTAAGGATGAATAGAAGTAGATTTTGTATGTGTAATGGACTTGAAAAATTTTAATATGGATCTCCCGCCAAATTAATGATTCTAACCTAACGAATGTTATGTAAATAGAAACATGGATGAATTCTTAGATCTAATTAATGTCATCTGCTTGAAGACTTGGAAATTTTCAATTTTTCTGCAATAGGCATCAGTAATTTTGTTTTCCAATTTCTATCCTTTTTACTGATTTCTTACGATCATTCTCATTGCTAGTTATATGGCCTATACCATCTTTCCTCATTTTTTTTAGCTAAAAGAGAAAGTGGTATATCGTCTTCATCTTCATCTATAAGCCGTCTCTGTAGATTTGCTACTTGCTTACTTGAGGTATTTGACTTCGACCGGTTTCTCCTGGGAAAGGAGCGAGAATAACGGTTTTGATTATGATAGGAAGGGGCTCTCCCATGTGTATACTGACTTTCTCCTTGTGATGGAGAGGGTAGCCCTCTATCGGGATTGGCATCTCTCTGTCTCCCAGGTCGAGATTGAGATCTTCTTCTATTATGTCTTGTGTTATTTACTACATTAGATTCATGTGATGATGATGGTGTAACTGATCTTATTTGGATTTGGTTTAACTGATCTATCGTGAATGTTGAACTTTGAGAGCCTGGTTTCTTTTCAATTTTCTCCTTATTTCCTTTCTGAACAGCATAAACTTCAACTGGTTGTTTCAAAATACCCTTTCCTACATCATTTATTTCAAATGCTTCCTCATCACTTTTTCCGTCGTCCTTGTCAGTATCATGGCCATCATCTGGAGGTAATAGAACAAAGTCAAGGTGATCACATTCTCGTACAGTATCATAATTTTTATCATTATCAGATATTTCATTGATAAAGCTGATCAGCTCTTCAGCGTCTTGAGGGTTATCAGGATTATAACATTTCTTCCTAAAAAAAGAGTATATGTTTTACGGCCTATGATATGATATTTCATATGCTGAAGAAATATTCAAATATTTTGAAAACTTCTGAAGAAATATGAGATATTTTGTTCTATTACTACAGGAGAGAGTACCAGCAAAAATGTTTTTATCATGACTTGTCAGAAAAGTGTTTCTTAACAAAATAAAATAAAACATAACCTTACCTTAGCGGCATGATTCCCCAAAATATTTCAATCCTGAATTTCAACAGTAACTGTGCAAATCTGTTCGAAGACATGGTAAATCTTATAGCACTAAGACACATATACACTCTCTATGAATGTTCGAGACGAACTAAATCATCAATTGTTAACGACCGCTAGACGTGTCAAGACTTGAAGTGAGTCAGAGTTTTGTATATGAAATATCATATTATAGGCAGTATTGGGTTAATTGTCTAATGATATTCTAGAATTCAGCAATGTGTTTTTCCAAGGAATCATTTTCTCTGACCTGGCAATCCGTTCTTTTCATATCTGTCCTCCAGGGCTTTCCACATTTGAAATGCATTTTCTTTGTTCCCAACGATGTGTAGCTGACCATGATCAAACATTGCACGATGATTGATTGACACAAATTGTCCCTTTTATTGTCCTGATCTCTCTTCGAAATATTCTTGTAGGTTTGTGGTTCAAATGGATTTTCTATAAACGTGGCTATAGCTTTTTCTTCAAGTAATACTTTTACTCTGAATTTCCAGGCATCATAGTTAACTCCATTTAACAGTTCAACATTAAAACTATTTTTCGTTGCCATCCTCCTGGAATTTTCACCGGTAGTGATTTCTAATCTTTTTCTCTTAGAATCTTCTTTTGAAAATACTCTGGGCCCATAACCTTTTGTTATTGGGAATCGAATAATTAGATTCTCGGCAATATGGAACTTAAACCTATTTCAACCTATAATGATACATATATATCGGTGCCTTAATACAATTCTTCTTTTCATACTATCATTGCGCTTACACCATGTTACATGCATAGATGAGGCAGACATATATAGAATCACAGAATAATAATTCTTCTTTATTTTAGCGGGTTCCAACACCACGCACTGCTAAGTCCGTTTATAAGACCTATTTTACTTCAGTCGATGGATTCTAATGAGACCTGTTCGAATTTCTACGAGCATCCTTAATCTTTTATTCTAATGAATGCTTATAATTGAATATTTCTGGATCTAGTTCTGATATTTTTAAAGATTGAAAAAGTAATTGGAATCTATTAAAATTCCCAACTGAGTTCCTATAACCCTTATGGATTATTTCTAAATATATTACTTCTATTATCGTCCAATGGTCTATAATGTTTTGCGCTGAACCTAATTTTAAAGGTAATAAGCCAGAATTGTCTTTTATCAGACGAAAATTTACTCCCTCGTTTGCTGAGACGCAGATAGTTCGGAGGCAGAAACAGGCGGCAATGAAGTGTCTGAAAAAATAGGCTGTTTTAAGTTTTTCAAATGAACTGTTCGTCCCCAATTTTTTACTTATTTCCTTGTATTTTCTGAAGAAGAGCTTTATTAATCATTTTATTAGCTGTATTCTTATATGCTTAGATTAGATTAGAAGTTTTTAGAATAATTGAAATTTTCTTCTTATATTACAAAAGAGATAGCCTGTTCTATATTTTGGGGGTTTCGGAGTCTAATTGGCAAGCTATTCTGTAGACCCCTTAAAAATGCTAAAATGCTTGTAGCGGTTGTTGTTCATAAATGTCAACCTTAATTCTGCTATTTTTTGGGTTTCGTTCAGACAATTGAACTTTATCCAATAGTAAACTTCAAAGGCCTTGTACCCTATTATCGAAAGCTATAGCTCTTTCATGTCTTTCTTGTTTAACACGTAATAAATCCCCTACTAGACAATTCTCGTCATTTTGATCCGAAAATAATTCTAAAGGTAAAGCTTTAATTGTAGCCCAATTGTTTAAATTACCCCTACTACCAATTCAATTCAAAGCTCTTCCTAATAATTTACCTACAATAGACCTAAGGAGAAATTCATTCAGAAGGTTTTCCAAATTTTGTCTATCTGCGAAATTATTCAAGAGATATTCACTAGCTTTAATGTAAACGGCCAGGTAACCCAGCTACAGGGTTACCTTCAAATTCAGGCACACAGTCTAACTGATATTTTTGTGATTGATTGATAGCCATATCTTCTGTTATTCCTATCAAATTGTCTATTTCAGCTATTTCTTCTACTATAATATTTACTCGTTTTAAAGGAGACCTATCTCAGATAGGATACATCCAAAATTAATATTCGTTAAAAATTATATGAATGGATATTTATGACTTATAGCGTGAATAAATCTAATTAAAAGAGATACATAATTCTTCACTTTTTATGATTACTATGCTTTCTTTGTATTGGATAATATTAGGGATAATGGTTGAAAGGAATGAAAACTTGCATCGAAGTCAACCTCTACTTTTTAAGTTCCTTTTTTTGGTTGCTTATCCTAACTTATCTTATGAGCTTCGTTGATGCCAAACTCTGCTGGCTGACTGATTTAGTCACCTTGCTGCACTCCGTTGATTTTGAAATGAAGTATCACAGTGTATTTTTGTTTGGATCACCTAATGAATTCGTTAAAACGTTTTCAATCGATTGAAGAGTTTTGGGTATCCTACCGACTGCAGATCAGGGGTGAAAAGATATCAGATACCCAATATGTTATTATACTTAATCTATTTAATTAATGATACATTATTGCTTTTTTTGCAATTCACAAAGTTCTTTCAAAATTACATTTCTCTCTTCCTGAATTTCATTGTTTCGTTCGAGAGCAGATTACGTTTTTTTAGCAGAATAAACTAAAGTTTTAAAAACTGTTCTTTGATTATAGATCAACACGAAAGCAGTGTTATGTCTTAAACTGTCAGACTTATAATAATCTTCCTCTCCTCTCGCTTATTCTAGGTTCCTCACCTGCTTTCTCCGCAGCAAGCAATGCTAGGAGGTGGTAGGAAAATAATCTGGTATTATATAACATTTGTTGTATATTATACATAACAAGCATTTATGAGAAGTCGAATTTCTTCCAGACGTGCTTCCTCAATGTCAGGCAGCCTTTTCCTTAAATAGAACATCCAATTTCTTAGTTGAACTCAACAAGGTAAATAACATCAATCATTAGATGGGAAATAACATTTGAAAAGGAAAATATGATCCTTGTCAAAAAAAGTTTGACTAAACTACATAACTTGGTGCGAGCCTTGATTAATTAAGTTTTCCCTTAACCTTCGGTTAGGCGCAACCCTAATCCTATCGGTTTCGGGCGCAACTCATCTATGAGATTAAGTGGGCATACTTGATAGCAAGAGCACGATTTTGCCCTTTTTTGACACGTGAGATACAAGTGTCAAACCATTTTCAAAGCCAAACAGGTTACTTCGAATATTCCTTCCCTTGGTTTCACAAAATCAGGACGAATTTCTCTTTTATTTTTCCTCAAAGTGCGACGCAAAATTCAGAGCTTTCGATAACTCCATACTAGTGAACCAATTATCACAAGTTATATTACGTCCTGAGCCATACGAAGGCTTAACAAGTCTCATTACAAGGTCTTTTGGCTTATTACTGTGATTGTATGGGCCCCCCTCCTGTTTTCCTTCTGAATTATGTGTATAGAACGTTTTAGCATCTACAGAAGCGTAAATTTTGATACCATATTTATTCGGTTTGGACGGAATATATTGAATAAATGAGCATCTTCCACGAAATCCTTCCAATTTTTCATCAACAGTTATGGTGTCTCCGACTGAATAGCTCTTTTGACAATTAGCAATAAATAATTCGAATACTTCCCGAACAGCTGCCAATTTATCTAATTTTCTTCTCATCTCTCTCTGTTATTGATATCATCCAACCGCGTGCATCTAAGTGTGGATTCATGCAGCCCAAATTAACGAGTATCGAGTAACAATTAACAATTACAAATAGTGAGTAAAAGTTCAACTTCATATACCTCAATGAGAGTGTTCATGCAGCTAAGTAACAATTATCAATTAACAAATAACAAGTAGGAGTTGCCAACTTTTAACTTTCTACTTCAATTGAACGAGATTTTGTACTTGTACGCAACTCGTGCGCAGCTGAACGCAGATTGGACAGTTCGATGATGTAAATATAACCTCACTTTGTAAAATATTTAATTTATTTGGTGTGTATTTATGTGGTTTCCGTGTTATCACATTGTAAAATTGAATTTTAAACACTTGTTTTCAAATATAGGGGGAACAGAGGTTATTTTGAAAAATTAATACCTCGGATCTTTGACTTGTGGGTTTTTATTTCTTAATTGTTAATTTGAGTGCATGAATGCTTCATTTCTGTACGTGGTAATTCATTATTGTTATTTAATACTTTTTACTTGATAATTGTTATTTGATGCTGCATGAATCCACACTAAGAAGAAACTTGAATCTATTCAAGTTCATTATTAGACGAAAGCGTTCTACACCAAACCCTTGTTCGCTCCATAATTCTTCTAGAGCTTGTCTATTACTCCTGCTAGGTAAACTAGAACAATTAAACTTTTATATTCGACGATATCAGTCGGTTAAGCATCCCTTTCTCTACGGAAGTTTTGTTTCACTTTATATATATATATATATATATACAGGGTGATTTTTTTAAGTGTTTAAGTTTTCGAGGAAGGAATTGTAATGCAGATTCAAGATTTTGGATTTTCGTTTTAGAGTACATGAACTTTAATTGTAAAATATTTTCAAGTGGAATCTACTTCCGGTTTCACCGGAAACGAATGTAACTTCGCTATTTCAAATGCAACACCCTGTATATTTTTACGTATTCGAACTCTTCGTTTAATTTTACACTGATTTGATGTATGATATGTGCAACCAATAAAGCGGTTTTTGAATTATACACTGATTATCAAATTTTTCGAAAAAAAGGTTGTCACAGATTAGTGTCCATATCTTAAAAATCCCTCATTACAAGAATTTCTTTTTGCGAAAGTGGAACAAAAGAAAGTACGCTGATACTGTTTCTTGTATAACTTATGAGGAAATATTATACAGGGTGTCTGAAAAAGGGCCCCAAAGTGAGCCTCAATAAAACTATGAAATCTCACTTTTTTCAAATGGCAACCCTATAATTTTGTAATTCCAATCGATTGCTCGTCAAAAACCAGTTATGGTGTCCCGAACATTTCATGCCTCTAAAATCAGTATTTTTGCCGTTATTCAATAAAATTAGAATTTCACGATTAAAGACAGGTTTCGCACAGTTTGTAAGCTTGCATTTTTGAAGTAGGCTATGTTAGGAACTGTCATTCTTACTTTTTCTTACAGATCAAGCACTAAGCAAAGTATGCAATAATAATTTCACTGGAATGATATATCAAGGGTATGTTCTTTATTTGCGGCAAATGTAACAAATTCCTAGAAAAGGTAATTAGAAATTCAACGAACGAAATTCACATTTACTGACTTTAACGAAATCAAAGTTCAGGAGGTATCAAATCAATTTTCTCCGTACTGGAAGCCTTAACCCTAAACGGACTCGAATGAATACAGTAATAGATAATGAATGATCTCTTAGTTTAAAGCTATCACCAAAATTTTTATTCACAACAAGAAACTAATACTACAATAAATTTTCAAAATATTGGCCGCCTACCGCCATACATTCATCAATTCTTCTACGAACTCCATCTGATGTAGCTTTTCTTATTTGTTCAGGTGGTAATCCCCTTAATGCACCCCTCACCCTCGCTTCAAGTTCTTCCTTAGAGTCGATGTTATTTTTGTAGACCTCTGATTTTATAGTACCCCATAAATAAAAATCAAGGGGTGTTACGTCTGGAGAACGAGGGGGCCACTCTAATGGACCATTTAGTCTGATCCACCTCTCTCCGAACATTGCGTTCAGTTCGGTAGTGACAGGTCTCGTGCAATGTGCCGGTGCTCCGTCTAATTGGTACCAGCAATGGAACATCACATTAAGAGGTAATTCTTCCAAAAAAGGGGAAACCACCGACCTTAAGATTTCCAGATACCTTTGTCCGGTTAAATTCTCATCATAAATATGATAACATAGTTTATCAACATGCAAAAGACATTGAAACCAAACCTATGTTGATGGTTTTTCTCATTAATCAAATGTGGATTTGTATCATTTGCCGCAAATAAAGAACATACTCTTGATATATCATTCCAGTGAAATTATCATTGCATGTTTTGCTTAGTGCTTGATCTGTAAGAAAAAATAAGAATGACAGTTCCTATCATAGCCTACTTCAAAAATGCAAGCTTACAAACTGTGCAAAACTTGTCTTTAATCGTGTAATTCGAATTTTATTGAATAACGGCAAAAATACTGATTTTAGAGGCATGAAATGTTCGGGACACCATAACTGGTTTTTGACGAGCAATCGATTGGAATCACAAAATTATAGGGTTGCCATTTGAAAAAAGTGAGATTTCATAGTTTTATTGAGGCTCACTTTGGGGCCCTTTTTCAGACACCCTGTATAATATTTCCTCATAAGTTATACAAGAAACAGTATCAGCGTACTTTCTTTTGTTCCACTTTCGCAAAAAGAAATTCTTGTAATGAGGGATTTTTAAGATATGGACACTAATCTGTGACAACCTTTTTTTCGAAAAATTTGTTAATCAGGCTATAATTCAAAAACCGCTTGAATGGTTGCACATAGCATACATCAAATCAGTGTAGAATCGAACGAAGAATTCGAATACGTAAAAATATACAGGGTGTTGCATTTGAAATAGCAAAGTTACATTCGTTTCCGGTGAAACCGGAAGTAGATTCCTCTTGAAAATATTTTACAATTAAAGTTCATGTACTGTAAAACGAAAATCCGAAATCTTGAATCTGTATTACAATTCCTTCCTTGAAAACGTCTAATGAAACACGTAAAAAAATCACCCTGTATACAGGGTGTTTCATCATAAACTGGACAAACGAATACAGCGTGTAGATGACATAGGGAGAATCATTTTTGCCTTATGACATATACCCCGTTTTCGAAGCATAAGCGAGATACAGGGTGATCAAGGTAATTTTTGAGCAATATTCTATAGAGTGTGGTCAGTTATGTGTAACATTTGAAATAATGGTTTTTGGTCACATCTCAGTATTTTTTTATGCTCAATTCTGAAATGATATAAGATTCTGAAAATAGTATTTAAAAATGGTGGAAAACCTGCAAAGTTCGAAATTTTTTTACGCGGTTGCCAATTTGAGTTTCACTCTATGAATTATCTCAAGTTTTTAAGAAATTCTGTGAAAAAAATTTTTCAAAATTCGAACACAACTTTTTTTTTACATGTCTACAGCAAAAATAAAATTTCATTCGAAATTGATGAAATTTTCCACTCTTATACTATTCTTCAACCTTAATGAAAATATGAAAACATAACCGAAAAATATCGATGGGTTTGTTTTTTATAGCCATTCAAAGTTTCCACTCGGATATCTAACTAACGTTTTTTGAAAACTGGTTTGGCTATGAGGGCAAAAAGTTTGAAATTGAACTGCCGAAGCATTCCAGATGGAAATTAAAATTTCTCAAAAAAAAATTTTTTTGTTCATATTTCAATAAAACTCTGGCTGGAATCGAACTAGTGACCTTGCGATAGGAATTACTCTTAGCTCTAGATAGAAATTGAAATTATTCGGAACATATTAATTATCGTTACCTAGCAACAGTAATTCACAGAATTTGACAGTATGTTCGAATTCAACTGAATAATATTTCGTTAGTTTCTTATAAAACATTTCAATTCGAGCAGAAATTAAATAATCAATGTTGGAAATAATTATTTGGTTCAGCGAATCAAGAAAATGAAGAAAGTGAGAGAATATTGTCTTATATCAAAATTTTCTTGAATATTTAATTTTATATTTCACTAACGCAAGAATATAACACAATAGTAGACAAATTTAACAATTAATTGAACAACTCTTACGAAATTATAGATTATAATTCAGTTTCAAAAATATTCCCATTCATTTGAACACACAGTCTCGCTCTTTTCACCACACTGTTCACCGCTGAACCTATCATTCCTTGATTATGACGAATTTCCTGGGCAGCTGATTCAATTCGTTGAATCAATTCTTCTTTCGATTCTACTGGAGCTCGCTTGTCGTAGACCAGACTTTTCATATGACCCCAGAAATAAAAATCCAGTGGAGTTAGATCTGGAGAACGTGGAGGCCATGCAACAGGTCCAAACCGAGGGGCAAACCACCGTGGAATTATGGTGTACAAGTTGGAGGAATTCCGTGGAATTATATGGAATTCCGAGTGGAATTCCGTGGAATTCCATGGAATTTTGTGGAATTCCTAGTGGAATTCCGTGGAATTCCTCGTTTTTTTTGTCGCGCTCGTCCTACTTATACGAGCGATGTCTGTATTTTTGTATTGACCAGGAATGGCCTCAATCGAAGGGTTTGCCAAGGATTTTTCACACTGATTCAAATTCCGTGCTCAAATTCATTGCTGTCCGTCGGGCTGAGCATCCGTATGCACGATAACGAAGGAAATGACGTAGAGACCGCTCTTGTCTGTAATTTCCGAATTTTTGGTCGAAAATGGTCTTAAACGATTTGGTTCAACTCACTGATCAAGAATCCATGTTCAAAATCGATTCTGTCCGGCCGTCCGTCCGGCCGATAACACGATAACTCTCGAACGGAATGAGCTAGACAATTGAAATTTTCAGAGTAGGTTCGAGGGATAAATATCTTGGTTAAGTTCGTTATTGGGCAAAATCGTGTTATTAGTTTCGGAGTAACGAAAAACAATTTTTTTTTAACCTTACAACTTTTGAATTGAATTTTATCATGAGAATCCAATTATATCATTTTCAACTCTAACAAGCTAATACTTTCGGAGATATGATTTTTCAAAATTTCAATAATACATCGTAGTTCTATGTATTCACTGTCTGTGTTCACTGTTCGTAAATGTCATCTTTTCTAGCTATTAGAGTAGAGTCATGCCAATGCTTAGTTTGATAACAAGTATCCGATTCTTGAATTTGTGAAAATAATATTGACTGGTTGCGTATTGGATAATTTACGTATAAATTCGGGATGACGTTTGAGAAGATTTGG
Organism: Halyzia sedecimguttata; assembly: GCA_937662695.2. Classification (NCBI taxonomy): domain Eukaryota; kingdom Metazoa; phylum Arthropoda; class Insecta; order Coleoptera; family Coccinellidae; genus Halyzia; species Halyzia sedecimguttata. The sequence goes on from OW569415.2 coordinate 18,574,729, forward strand.
AATTGGATCATTTCAATGATATAGTTAATGAAGGAAAGAAGAACATAATGGAATCATCAAAACAAAATACTCTTAATGACCACTGAGGTTAATATTACATTTTACTTCCTTAAGTAGAAAGATATGTTCCTATATACAGTATTTTCATAATGTTGCTAGTTAATATATTTTGAACTATTAAAATAATCTGTTCGTATGCCTCTTCCTACTCAAATATCAGGAATAAATGGATATCTGGATAAATAAATCTAATGACAATTTTTGAAGCATTGTAGATTGCTCTTTTTTTTGGTGCTCTTATTTAAATGATAATTTTTGAAACATTTTTTTTTTAACGATACTTTTTTTAATTTAATTTCTTTCATTATGCAGTTCTATCATAATAATCCATTGATATAATTCCCAACTCTGAAAAACCAATACTTTCGGAGATACAATTTGTCTGTTTGAACATGAGCGCCAAAAAGCTCTTGTGCATAGGGCTTGAACCAATTTTTTTCTATTGTCCTTTGTAGTAGGATTCAATAGGCAAATGAACATGCGCATAACAGCTTAAGACTTTACGACAGTGCTTTCTAAAACGAAATTTTAATGATTTTTTAAAATTTTTTAGCAAAAAAATCCTCACTAAACTTCCCACAGATCTTTAAGCTATTCTTCAGCTAGCTATCTAATTTTAATTCGAATAGATCTGTACTATTCCAGTCATTGGAAGATAAAATTTAAGTTGTGATTTTTTTGAATAATTTTTGAAAAATTCGGCATTCTACAATATGCTACCAAGTTTGAATTGGATCGGATTCGGTCTTTTTGAGTTATTGAGGAAAAAGCAAAATATTCATTCGGGAATATCTCCGAAACCACCGAGCCGATTAACGAAATCAACTATCATAATCCGATTCGGAATCTACCCTGGAAATCGCTATCTCTTTCCGTTCGTAAGTTATTGTGGTAACGATCACCCATGCAGATGCTGAACGTGCCCTACGCTGTGGCATTTCCAATATTTGCCAAAATCTCCAACAATTTAGACCCGATCGTGTTGAAACTTGGCTTAAGAATGAGGTTCTGAAGGCTCTCTGAAAATTTCAGCGATATTGGACGAATAGTTTCCGAGATACAGGTTGTTTATTATTATATTTGTGCGTATGTTCTGGGGAACATCGCGTTATCATTTTGCCCAAATGTCTGTAACTTTCGAATTTTTTGACGAAAATGGTCTCAAACGATTTAGTTCGACTCCCCAATGAAGAATTCGAGGTCAAATTTGATTCTGTCCGGTCGGCCGTCTGGCCGTTGCCATGATAACTTGAGAACAAAAAGAGCTAGCGACTTGAAATTTTGAGTTTGGGTGGCGCATCCCAATACAACGGACAAGTTCGTTAATGGGCATAATCAGCCCAGTGGTTTCCGAGTAATAATTTCGTTTTCAACCAATATAAATCCGATCGAATTGAAACTTGGTGAGTAGTTGTAGAATATGAACCTAAGCACGTTTGTGAAATTTTGTGCGAATCGTTGGGCTAGAAAATTATTAAAAAATTATTAAAAAATATTTTTGTTGTCACGATAACTTGAGAACGGAAAGAGATAGCGGCTTGAAGTTTTCAGGTTAGGATGTGCACCAGAACGCGACATTTCAGTTCATTTGTGAGCATAATCGGCCATACTGTTCTAGAGTTATGGCCATCTGAAATTTGGTTGTTTTTTGTTCCTCATTAACTCGAAAAATAGTAAACCGATTGGATTCAAACATGGTAATTAGTTGTAGAATACTAACGCGAAAATTCTTGCAAAAGTTTGTGAAGATAGTATTTGTAGAAAATTTTCTTAAAAATCATAGAAAATTAAAAAAAAAAATTCTATATATCAGTAACTATTCGTTTGATATTGCTGAAATTTTGCAAGAGCCTTCATAACTTAACTCTACTGCCAAATTTCAAGTTTTAATTCGTTAATACATTCTTGTGTGAGTTCAGTAGATGGGTGACTGTTGCCTCGATAACTTTCGAACGAAAGGAGATAGGGACTCTCAATTTTCAGAGTAGGTTGCGTATCCGAAAGGGAGAGTTGACTTCGTTTTTGGGCATAATCGGTCTAACGGTTTCCGAGTTATACCCACCTGAAATATTATTTCCTTGATAACACAAAAAATAAATATTCTATCCAATTGAAGCTTGGTAACTAGTAGTTGAAAATCAACATAAAGACGTGTTTGAAATTTTTTAAGAACCATACACATAGAAAATTTGAAAAAAATTACGAAAATAAAAATTTAAGAACCGTACCTACACCTAGAAAATTTAAAAAAAATCACAAAAAAAAAATTGGTTCAAGCACTGACATGAAGTCAGAAGCTTTTGCACGTATGTTCTATTGTCCATTCTTCTGTATTGGACACCCTTAATCGAATTTACCATGGTAAATTATGTTGTCCATTCTCCTGTATTGGACACTTAATTCGAATTTACTATGGTAAATTCGAATTGAGAGTGTCCAATACAGGAGAATGGACAACATAATTTACCATGGTAAATTCGATTAAGGGTGTTGAATACAGAAGAATGGACAATAGAACATACGCGCAAAAGCTTCTCACTTCACGTCAGTGCTTGAACCAAATCTCGGCATTGAACAACTACTTTCAATTCGATTGGACCTGAACTTTGGAGTTTTCGGAAAAACAAAATTTCAGATTGGTATAACACCGAAACCGTTCGGCCGATTATACCCGTTAAGGAACTTGTCCGTTGTATTCGTATTTGCAATCTACCCTGAAAAGTTCATGTCGCAAACCCATTCCGTTCAAAAATTATCGTGGAAACGGCCGGCTGGCCGGTCGGACAGAATCAAATTTTATATCGGATTCTTCATCAGGAAGTAGGATTCAGTCGTTTGAGACCATTTTCGGCAAAAATTACAGACACTTGCGCGAAATGTTTACTCTATGTTTCCCAGAACATATATACGCGCAAAAAATAATCAAAATTTTGTATTGGTGTGTTAGTAACTGTACTCCAACTGATGTGAAGTAGTTCCAATCAATGAAACACGGAAAAAACATGCTTCATTTATTCAAAGCACTTTTTTTGCTACAACCTAACAGGAGAGAAAGAATGTTACTTAAGGAATTTATGGAAATTGTTAATGCTGCCTTGATACCAAGCATAACATCAACATTATGGTTTCAAATATCGCGAAAAAAATTAACCGGCATAGTGGATTTCGACTTTGTCGCCATAGATCCTGTCAAAATAGCTAATACATATGTCTAGTAGAGAAGTTAATCGAAATAGTTGAAATACCCAAATGACTAGGAATTTCGTGGAATTCCGTGGAAGTCCGTGGAATTCCATGGAATTCCGTGGAATTCCGTGGAAGTACTTGGAATTCCGTGGAATTATTTCACAAAGTGGAATTATGGTGTACACATTTTTATGGGTGGTTTGCCCCTCGGTCCAAACCGACCAATCCATCGCCGTGGGTATTGGGAGTCTAGAAACTCGCGTACACTCCTGACTGTGTGCGCAGGGCAACCATCGTGTTGGTACCAAATACCTCTAAATTGATTCAAAGGAATATTTTCCATGAGATCTGGTAGAGTCTCTCGTAAAAATTGATAGTAACCATTTCCAGTCAATGTTTCAGGGAGAATGAAAGGTCCGATGATGAATCTGTCCTTCATTCCCGCCCAAACATTGACTGAAAACCTTTTTTGACTATTCATCGAAACCGAAGAATGTGGATTATTGATTTGCCATACCACATAATTTTTTCTGTTAAAAAATCCATCTCTATGAAAGGTCGCTTCATCGCTGAATAAAATGAGACGTGGAAAATCTCTATTCGCACGCGTTCTTCTTAAAATGAATTCACAGAATTCTTTCCTTTTACTGCAATCACCTTCTTCTAATTTTTGACATCTTTGAAAATGATATGGGTGGTAGTGATTCCTCTTTAGAACTCTCCATACAGTAAATTTACTTTGGTTCACACTGGGTGATTAGATATCATTTTAGTTGATATTTTAGGATTACTCTCAACCAAATCCAGGACACGTTCATCGTGACTTCGTATTGTTTCTTTTTTCTTTCGGTTAAGAGTGCCATCTTCACGTAATTTTCGTACTGTTGCCATAAATGTTTTAAAGTTTGGTACTGATCGGCTTGGAAATCTGCGGGCGTATATTTCTCTCGCTTTCCTCCCTGAGGAATTCGCTTCATAATAAGCCTGAACCATATCATTTTTCTCCAAGATTGAAAATTTCATTTCTGCGCAAATTAAAATGGTTTTCAAGAAACTTGCGAAATAATATTCAGTGAATTCGAATAATCTATCAAATGCTTTGAATTACCGTTGCTAGGTAACGATAATTAATATATTCCGAATAATTTCAATTTCTATCAAGAGCTAAGAGTAATTCCTATCGCAAGGTCACTAGTTCGATCCCGGCCAGAGTTTTATTGAAATATGAGCAAAAAAAATTTTTTTTGAGAAATTTTAATTTCCATCTGGAATGCTTCGGCAGTTCAATTTCAAACTTTTAGCCTCATAGCCAAACCAGTTTTCAAAAAATGGGTTCAAGCCCTGTGGACAGGAGCTTTCTGGCGCTCTAGTTCAAACAGACAAATTATATCTCCGAAAGTATTGGTTTCTCAGAGTTGAGAATTATATCAATGTATTCTTATGATAGAACTGCATCATGCAGGAAATTCAATTCAAATAATAGTTTATTTATCAAGATTAAATGAGCAATCTGAGAATGAGAACTGCACCATGGAAGAAACCAAATTAAAATAGCTGAAATGAATTTGACTCTATCTTATAGAACAGGATGAAATGTACGAGTATGAACACATATCATATAATAAAGCTTAGATAGAATAATTATAGCATTCTGTGAAAACATAGAAGTACGATTCATTATTGAATTTTAGAACTTCATCTTAGCAGAAATTGAATTCAAACAACATAGAAGAATTTAAATTCAACAAGAGTGCCAAAAATTGTCAATCCAAAACCAATAGACGAATTCTACCCAACAACGAACTCATCCGAGATATTCATTCCTCAATTCCAGTTTTGTTTTTAGTGGAGATATTCTGAACTCAATATTATTAACTTACCAATACCATTCCCATCATCATATGGATTGACCATTGGCATGAAAATATCAACCAACAAAAACTATGATATTATATTATAATTCTCATATTTATACGATTGATGGAATGAATGACCATGTTATTAACTTAGGGGAAAGTGGTTACCCCTCGTACACTTTTTAGATTTTATTTTTTTACTCCGTTATTAATTATCGAATTCATGTGGTTTGAGTTCCTAAGTGCAATAAATATATTGTAATTTGTTGCAAAAAAGTTGGAATATATTATGTAGAAGGTTTAAAGAATTATAGCCATTCTTCTACGATAAGATATTTGTACGAATGTACCCCCTCAGTGGGGTAGGTTCGTACAGTAGGTGGGGTACTTTCGTACGGCATGGGGTGGATTCAAACAGGGTAATTAAAAAGCGTATTATACTCATTACGTCTTTATTATAATATTATAAAAATATGTATTTATCAAAGAACTCACTTAATAATATCTGACTTGACGCATAGTCGATAAATCTTTGATAGAAAAATAACAAAAAATAAAATCATTCATTCTTAGCTAACTTATTAATAATTTTAAGCGTAACAATCAGTCTTATAATTTTTTATGAGATCGTTATATAGTTTTTAACAATTTAAACTTAAGGAAGGTTGTTATTTAGGAACTATTGCACATTATAGTTATTTAGATTAACTGGAAAAGTAAAAAGTCCCGCCATTCTAGCTGTACAGCCCCCTCGGTTTTGAGGATCTGGGAGAACCATGGTGACATCGCTGATATACAAAGTGTGTATGTCTTCTATATCAGGGAAATAGAAAGACCATGATAATCCTGGTTTCTTCCGAAGATAGGATATTTTGAGTTCTGTAGCTGAATAATGGGTCAGAACTTTTCCGACGTAATAAACAACAGAAGTCTTTTTTGCAAACTTCACCAAAACGTAACAATTATCCCTGATTTTTTCTGGTGTAACATTTAAAATATCATCGATATTTTGATCATCGGTCTCTCCGTCCATTTCAAAATCAAAAGGAGATGCTGAACTATCCCGCAAGCTCAATTGCGATTCTTCAGATTACTCTGAATCTTCATATCTTTCTCTTTTCTTTGTTTTCTTCCTCTTCTGGCATGAATAAAGTTCCTTGAAATTACGTTTTACTTCTTTGGCTCTGGCTTTCCTTTCCTGTTCCATTTTTTTCAGTTCTTTCTGTCGATGTCTATCTTCTATTTCATTTTTTTCAGGTGTATCTGTATATATACGAGATTTGCCCGGTTTTCTTCCCTTAGGATTAGCTTTTCTATTTCTAACAGTAGGATAGGGTCTTATGACTTCTGGTGTTATTGGTTCTGAATCATTCATATCGATCGATGCCACGCTGGTGGAAGGCTGTGGTTCTTGACCGACCGACATATTTGTTTCTGGATTAGGTGGCCTATTTTCCGAATTATTTGTAGCATACACGTCAATGGAAGCGAAGTCTTCATCGCTGAAGGCCATTTCATTGAACGGCCATATACCTGGCTTTTCAAACCCACTTGTAATATTTTTTGCGGTAAAAGATTCGAAATAAGCAAATTTGATCAATTTAGGAATATTATAAATGTTGATTGTTCTGCCAGGATTCGACATATGCCAATTATTGAACGCTATTTTCAACTTTGCTTTGAATGGTCCAAATACTGCAACATCTAAAGATTGCAATCGATGGCTTGTGTGCGGGGGAAATGACACAAAAATGATTCCATTATCTCGAGCATATGTTATCGCCAGTAAACTGATGTGGCTCTCGTGATTATCACATAGCAGTAAAATCGGATGCTCTTTAGAGCTCAGCGTGTGTTTTTGAATGTGCTTTAATACTGAAACAAATATGTCAGCATTTATCCACCCACTTCTATGAGCAGCTCCGAGGCTCCCTTCAGGTGCACCATCAAGAAAATGGTCTTTGTAGTGCACACGTGGAAATATAAATAGCGGAGGGATAGTATTTCCGCTTGCCGAAATAATAGCTCCAAATGTGACAAGTTCGCCTCTTTCCGCTGAAACAATTTGTCCTACTTGTTTCTGTGATTTAGGAGCCAAAATTTTCGGAGTTTCTAAAACAGTGGACACGCCGGACTCGTCAAAGTTAAATATCCTATCGGCCGCAAAATTATGTCGTTTGAACACATCAGCTAAATTATTATAAAAATCTTGGACAGCAGTCTTATTGAAAGCGAAAGATCGTGCCGCACTAGTGTTTTCTGGCTTCCGCAGACTTAGGTTGGCATTGCGTTCCCTATATTTACGCATCCACTCTGAGCCAGCCATTTGATTTTCGTCCCATTTTGACGGATATTTCAAATTCAACGATTTCGCGTATTCGTAGGCAAGTCTCCGAATTTGAACTATTGTTAGCCCATAATGCATTTTGCAGCAATTAATTATATAGTCATTTAAGCGTGCCTCCTCGTCCAAGGAAAAGACTTGTAAACTCGTGAATTTCGATTGAAAAGTTCGTGAGGGTCTATTGGTATTAGAGCAATCTTTAAATTTCTTGACTCTGCTTTCCAACGTTGATGTTTTGAGGTTGTATTTTGAGGCGGCTTTTCTATACGACAATCTTCCTTGTATTACATCACCAATAGCTAAATTCATGGACTCTTCATCCACTTCTTGAGTTCGCGTACCTTTTTTTTTATATTTTCGGACCATGATTCTGCAATGAAATATTAAGGTTTACTTGATAATTTTATATAAATATATTACATAAAAGAAAAAAATATGTTATTGTGGGGTCTGAACGATAATTTTGAAAAGAATACCTCAATTTGATATACTGGTGGTGAACGAAATCTGAAGGGGAGCATTCGTACGCCTACGAATGTGCCCCATGTTTGGCTGTCCGAATGTACCCCCATCTCTTGCACAATATTAAAATACCAATTTATAAAAATTATACATTATATTGAGAAATATAACAATTGGAGATCAAAAAAAACAATATTAACATCAATTAATCATCAATTATTAGACAAAAATCTAACAATTGACCAACAATTACGATCAACTAAAGTAGGTTAAAATTTACTTACCGGGCGCGAAAACACTATACGTCTTGTCAACTGATACAGCGTTGTTCGTCTGGCGCGACACTTCGCTAGCAACATGGCTGCCAATACAGCTATGCACACACGCGAAGGTGTGTTTGTGTGCCGTTTAGTTTTCCGTAAAATCAAACGTACGAATGTGCCCCACGTACGAAGGGTAACCACTTTCCCCTACCATTACCATTCCCATCATGATATGGATTGACCTTCGGCATGAAAATATCAACCAACAAAAAGTATGATAATATTATAATTCTCATATTGATACCATTACTGGAATGAATGACAATGAGACAACGTCAAAGTTGACGTTATAACAATTCATAGAATAGCCACAGAATAATTCTATCATTGAAATTTTGAAAAATCATATCTCCGAAAGTATTAGTTTGTTAGAGTTAAAAATGATATGAATGGATTCTTATGGTAAAACTCCTTATTGAAAAAAAAATTAATTTGGAATCTGTTCTGCAAAAAAAAAATTTTTTTTTGTTTCTCCGAAACCATCTGTCCGATTTTGCCCAATAACGAACTTAGCCGAGATATTAATCCCCCAAACCTACTCTGAAAATTTCAACTCTCTAGCTCATTCCGTTCGAGAGTTATCGTGCCTACGGCCGGACGGCCGGCCGGCCGGACCGGCCGGACAGAATGAATTTCGACCACGGATTCTTGATCAGTGAGTCGAACCAAATTGTTTGAGACCATTTTCATCGAAAAATTCTAAAATTACAGACATTTGGGCAAATTGATAAGCACTCAGTTCCGAGGAACTAGAGCGCCAAAAACGAATAAATTAGATATCCGAGTGGAAACTTTGAATGGCTATAAAAAACATCGATATTTTTCGGTTCTGTTTTCATATTTTCGTTAAGGTTTAAGAATAGTATAAGCGTGGAAAAGTTCATCAATTTCGGATGAAATTTTATTTTTGCTGTAGACATGTAAAAAAAAAGTTGTGTTCGAATTTTGAAAAATTTTTTCACAGAATTTCTTAAAAACTTGAGATAATTCATAGAGTGAAACTAAAATTGGCAACTGCGTAAAAAAATTTCGAACTTTGCAGGTTTTCCGCCATTTTTAAATACTTTTTTCAGAATCTTATATCATTTCAGAATTGAGCATAAAAAAATACTGAGCACACTGGATAGAATATTGGTCAAAAATTACCTTGAACACCCTGTATCTCGCGATGATAATGGAAATAAGTTTGGCAACAGCCGATAAAACAAATGTGACCAACGTAAATCCTAAACTTCTGACATAAATATTCAAATTTTCATTTTGGTGTTTTCAGTTGTACAGAAAATTTTCAAAATGTTACCAGCCACTATAGCAATTTTTAATGATTTAGAGCGAAGAAATCAATTACGTATGTATAGGGAAGAAAGTAGATTTCTTCGTGATAGAAGCGACCCTTTCCAATTAACGGATGAAAGATTTATTGATTTCTTTCGATTAAATAAAGTCTTGGTTCATTATTTATTCGACGAACTTGTTCCGTTGATGCTACCGGCTTCAAGATTAACCAGGATTCCCTGTGAGTTGAGGATACTCGCAGTATTGCGTTTTTTTGCTACAGGGAATTACCAGAGAGGTATAGGCCAAGAATATATCTTATCGATGAGCCAACAAGCGTTGAGTCGATGTACATATTTCAGAAGTATCAGTTCTAATTCAAGATCATTTTCATGCTGCTTGGATCAAATTTCCAGAAGGTGAAGAAATGGACAGAATTAAAGTTAAATTTTTACGAAATTGTAGTATGCCTGGAGTAATTGGTGCTATAGATTGCACCCACATAGCTGTTATAGCACCACTAGATGAGGAGCATAATTATGTGAACCGTAAAGGCTTTCACTCGAAAAACGTGCAACTGATTTGCGATCCAGACCTGATAATTATGAATGTTAATGCCAACTTTCCAGGGAGTTGTCATGATTCATTCATTTGGCGACAATCGCAAATTAAATTCCATCTCCAAAATGAGTTTCGGAATGGCCAACAGAATACTTGGCTGTTGGGTGACTCTGGCTATCCTCAAGAACCATGGCTGATGACACCTGTAAATGGTGCTTTACCACATACACCTGAGATGCTGTACAATAATGCCCACATACTCGGTAGAAATTGTATTGAAAGGGTAAATGGGGTTTTGAAAGGACGGTTTCGCTGCCTACTAGGAGAGCGGAAACTTCGATATGGACCTCAAAAGGTGGGAATCATTGTGAATGCCTGCTGCATTCTGCACAATATGTGTGTAAAGTAGAGAATTCCAGTGGATGAAAATCTCATTTTCGATGAAGATTTGGAACACCATTATCCAGATCAGTCACACGTCAACAGTGTCAACATATTCAATGAAGGGATTCGTATTCGTAATACCATAATTGCCAGATATTTCCAAAATTGAATAGAAAATTTGTTAAGTTAATTAAGTTGTTCTGGCTGAGATGAAAGTATAACAATTATTTACTGATTGTCAGGGCCGTCCCTATTTTTCCTTAGTTGAAAAACTTGACTGAACACATACCAAATTACAATGAACCAAAGAAACTTTTGAAAGGACAAAGGATATGATTCAAAATGTAGATATGTACAAATATATACTTTATTTTTTCTGCAAAGTGTCTAAAATTTTATTATGAATTTTGCATAGTTCTTCCTGACTGTCTGCCATTCTTTTTATATTCGAATTAATTTCCTGAAGTACTCCCAGTGTTTCATTATGCATATTCTGGAAGTTTGTTGCAGCATTGCGTTTTGGGAAATTAGAGGTTATTTTGGCAGTAGGCACTTTCCTTTTTCTGCTTTCTATTCTATTTGGCATACTAACTGGGTAATTTTGTGGTGTTGCCGTGAGATTTGTTTCACAATATGCGGATGTTCCGGCTTCTAAGAGATCGATGAGTGGTGACACTTCGATATTTCTTAAGTTCGGAGGCATCACTTGGAATTGATAGTCGTGTTCGACTTGTATTATTGGTATTTGTTGAGGAATCTACAAAAAATAAGCTTAAAATATTACCGATGTTGACCAATGTGAATTGGTATCAATTCACACAATTGTTAAAAAATATATCACGAAATCAATAGAGTAGACTGACACATATCGTCGGCAACACAGCAAAACCTAGTAACTGCAAAAACCAACATTTCCAGGAGGAAATGATTTTGGATTGATGAATTAGATTAAATTCAAAATAGTTACAAACCACTTGGTATTGATTATCTCAGTGTCTATGTACTTTTTGAAAAGAATTTGCACACCCGTCCCCACAAATACAATCAGATAATTACCGCCGAAATCTCATTTTTGAATTTTTGTCAGTTACTTGGTTTCGGCGTCGCCGATGATATGTGGACTTGACTTACAGTACCTACTTGTTGATGGACATCCAAGTTCAGGCCCTATTGGTATTGATGGGTTTTGTTGAGTAATCTAAAAAAATTTCAATATTTTACTATACAGTGTAGACTCATGTGAACTGTTATCAATTCACACAATTGATGAAGTAGATTGACACATGTTCACTTGACTTACAGTACTTGTTGACGGAGATCCAAGCTCAAGAGTTCCATCTCCCCTTATCGATGTCCACCCCATCAGTCCTATCAATCTTTTTTCTGTCGCCGTTAGATGCTTTTCCATACGTCCCCCTCCTTTTCTCTGAAGTTCCATCCTAATTTCAGCTGCTTTCACTTTCACCTTTCCTTTCCAATCACCCACAGCCTGTTGATAATTAATATACATTTATATTATTCTTTTGATTTGAAACAATATATTTAAAACATGTAAGAATCAAGCATGTGTATGAAAATAAAAAGCTTTTAGCATAGTCTACTTAGATTCCATAGATTGGAATAAACTAACGATACCTTCACTTCAACAAACCCTCAAGTATATATAGGTACTCACTTTTTGCCATTTTTCCGCACTTTTCACCATATAGCCCATGCTGTTCAACGAAATCGTTAGTTCTGCCCACAACTGGTTATAGGTATCTCTTCCAACGGGACCTTCAAATTTTTTTGTTAATACAACAGGATTTTTTTCTGCGAAATCCAAAAAACGTATCCATTGGCTGGGGTGCGTTTTACCTCTCTTGTTCATCTCCATTTTAATTATATCTTACACTGTTCACAACAAATTCAAAACTCTGAAAAACAAAGATATCACAGGTTTAAAAACACCCCTTACATTGTAGAAATCTAAGGTAGAACGTAATACTAACCTTCCTTTGAGATATTATAAGTGTTCTTTGTTTGAGACTTTAAGTTTTTCTTGGGAATGATAACGAACAACGAAGCGTATCAAATTCAAGCCGGAGATTAAAAAGGATGATACCTGTGAATGATACCCTAACCTGAAACAAGCTTGTTCTTTTTTTATGCGTAGTCATAATATGCAATTCTTCTTTAGAAGCACAAAAGCGTTCCAACAACATGAAAATTAAAATTTTTAACCATCACTACGGATCGTACATAAACATAACACTGACCTGCGCAAAATCTTCGCAAAACCTTGGATTATAGACTCTTTCTATAGTAAAAGCGGAAAGCGCAAGCCGAAACCCTGACGCTTTTGCTTTGCTTCCGAATACATGTTTGGTGCTACCGATCTAATCCGAATCGTGATAGGGAGTACAAAACTGTATATAGCAATCGGCTACATCCGCTTATGCTTTTGCTTTGTTGTTACAGAGTCCCACTGCAGAAAACGATCGATGTAAACGATCATCAATGGTCTTACTTATTGGGAAAGAAATAACCAACAATGACGTCAGACTACTGTACTGGGTGTGCGTCTTGTCAACTCTACAATTATAATAAAAAAAAGGGGGTAATTTTTTCTTAAAGTGAGAAGAACCCATCTTACAAATTAATTCATTAAACAGTTATTATTGAACAGATAAATCTAACAATGTACATATTAAACAACAATTAAATCATTAAAAAAAAACCAAAAAAAAAAACACAAAAAAAAAACATTTATCAAGTGAATCGTGACACACAATCAAGAGTTCAACCGTGTTTGGATGGGAAATTAAATCTCAAAACATTGCACCGTATGACCAGCACCAATGTGGACTTTGTGTCTCGTATCTTTGTCAATTTCTAATAAATTAGCATAAATGGCACTGAGTTTTTCCACGTCTCTCTTTGAGTTCATTGTCATCTGATATTGGAAGATGTGTACCATTTCTAAAAACTTTCTCACTTTATCCTTGGGCTCCGAATCCAGAACTTCCACTTGTTCATATTTCATATGATGTCCAGTGTTGTTCTCGTGAATAGACAATGCTGAAGACAGTATCCTCCTTCTAGAGTCACTTTTATGTGATGTTAATCTTTTACTTAAGGTTCTGCTAGTTTCCCCAATGTAAATTTCTTCACAATTCGTACAGGGAATCTTGTAAATAACATTGATCTGTCTTTCAACTGGTGTTTCGTCCTTTAGTCTGCTATATATTCGCTTTGCTGTTCTAACATTTTTGGGGGCTAATAAATTATTCTCATGTTTTATTAGTGTCGCCAATCTCTTTGTAAGTTTCTCATGGAAAGGGAGCACAACTATTTTCTTTTCAGCTGTGTTTTGTCTCTCATCATCTATATTTATTTCCAAATTTCAGTCTAGATGTCACTCTTTACCAATGTCATCGCGGAACTAGCGTTAAACATCGTAGATGACAATTGGGTAGTTATTGAACAGCATTCGACAATTCCAAAACAAGAACTAAAGATCTTGATCAAACTGGTGTATGAATCAACGTATTTTTCAGCTAATGGTGTTTTTTACAAACAACTTATAGGAACACCAATGGGTTCAATTTTATATATTTCTAATACATTTCCAGCATTCATATTGCGATTTTGCTTGTCTTGCATCTCCAATAGTGCCAGGCAAATGAATCAATATATTATGAGCAGATCGTCTAATTCTATTGGAAGGATTCATTTTTGACCATTTCGATATTTTGTCTTTACTAAGATAAAATTCTGTACTCGAGCTTTCTTCTTCGGTGCTGCTTTCGGCATCCTGATCGGTTTCAGAATATTCGACTCTTTCTTGTATATTCTCTTCTGCATCAGTATCGCTCTCATCCCCATTGTCTTCTTCAGCGACTATATCTTCATTCCAAAGAAAATCGTGGATTGAATATTTGTTTTCTTGAGTTTGTAGCCATTATACCCTGAAAAAACAACACTTGAAAACACTAGATCGGGCGCATTTCATCTCACAGATTATATCAAGAATTGCAATAAATATAAAATATATTTATACTTGCTCGCTTCTCTGAGGGTCAAAAACATTAGTACACGTCTTTTTCATCAAAAATACAGAAAAAATCAAATTTGATGATACGTAAGTATCATCGGGCGTTATTCATCCAGGAGATTATAACACTCTCTTCGACTATCATCAATGCACTGAGGAGGTTGATATTGCACACAGATGTTCGCGTTGTAAAGTCATGAAGCTAGCGTAACTCCGCCCCCTGAGCGACAAAAACCGACTTGAGAAACAAGAAAAAACGATACACTTAATCTAACAGATTAGGTGCGCCCGACTGAGGGTTGAAGGTTATCTGGAAGATCCTGAAAAAATTAAAATGCTTAGAAATACATTTTGTGAACAGGGTATTTAAAACCAACAGCGACAGATTCCAGGAGTTGATTCCTTGGCAAAAACAAGGACTAGTTCATTATACGAAACTGAGATCCTCAGTTGACGATAAATTTGAATTGCAACCTCAGTTAACGTGAAACTGGCCTGTTTCACCACCGTTAAATAGGTCAACAGAGGTTGCGATTCATATTTATCCTTAACTGAGTTCCAAAGTGAACATTTTTTCATTGATTGTGATTCAGAAACTGGGAGTGAGAACCCATAAAAGTATTCAGAGAAAGGAAAAACATAACCTATAATTTTTACGAAATACTTTGCTGCTATCGTATTATTTCCTATCACTTATAAAAAATCCTTGAGGAATTCTCTCATTTCTCAACATCAATTTCCACTTCATTTGCATCCTCAAACACAAACTTGCTCATAGTTGGTGGAAGTATCGACTACGTTGGATGAATTGAAAAAAGGCAGTTATCGGGATTGTAGTCACAACTAAGATTCAATGTAAAATCCTCTTTATTGATATGTTCCAAGCTTTCAAACTCTCTCGAGTCCTTCCTCAGGGAAAACTACAACAATTCAGCCTTAAAATTCTAGTGAAACAAATACACGTGTTACTTACTCAACCTGAGGAACATAACATCAAAAAATTTGCTCGAAACCATGAAGTGTCCTTATACAACTTCGTCAATGAGAATTAACATGTCAAAAAGAAAACAAAAAACTATAGTCACCATATTAACAATTGTGAACACCAGGAATACAAACTAATTTAAGAATTTATCAAAGTGGCTATGGCGGTTGTACAACCGAAAATGACTCTGAAATGGAAAAAACACAAAAATGAAAAATTGGCAGCCCAAATGTCAAAAGTCAATGAACGTCAAACTCTGTCGTATTAGATCTATCGTTCGGTCGTGCTACCTGTTTATTTCGTTGGTTAATTAGTTGCAAAAGATAACAATAGGTGGGGCTGACTGCTATGGAATAATTCTGTAAATTTAAACTATTTGGATTAAAAGATATTTCCGTTAACTCCAAAAAAAGTCTTTTATATGTGTTACCCTGACCTCCTATCACGGATACCCCCTCGAAATCCATTCTATGACCAGTATCAAAGACATGATTTGATAAACCCGACTTTTGTTTCAAACTACGGCAATCATTCCTATGTTCCCTCACTCTCGTATGTTTTGGTCTAGATGTTTGGCCTATATAGCTACCATCGGACTCTGTACACTTGATTTTATAAACTACATTAGTTTTTGACATAGTAGAAGTTTTATCTTTGTTGTTTTTAAAGACTAATTTACCCAAAATACAAGGAATGTTTTTTGAAATTTTAATCTTCAATGTCTCATTTTCAAACTTTTTAAGGGTTTTGCAAAGTGAAGATGTAAGGCCAGTATAGTGGGGGAGAGAAATGAATAAGGTTCTAAGATTTTGATTGTCCTCAACTATTGCGGTATTCTGTTAGTTTTCTATCTTGTCCGCCACAAGAGGTGTATTAAATAATAATTTTCGTATGAATGGAGGTGGATATGAATTTTTAATTAGCAGAGACTCTACCTTTTTCAAATTATCATGTAGCAAACGGGAACGGACAATTCTAGTGACTCTATTTTTCAAACCTAGAACCAAGTTAATTTTATGTTTAAGTTCATGTGAGGATTTAAAATTATGTAACGCCCCGATGCCATTGGTTTTCTATACCAATCCGTTATTATTTGATTGTTCTGATCTCTGATGAGTGAAATGTTATGTATAGTTTCCATAGCAACGGTATTTGCGCATGAATTACTGATGATAGATCATCTGGCAAGGCAGTGTAGATGAAGGAATAAACGTGAATAGTACAAGGTGTTTTATTGAATAACATTCCAAACTGAATGATACATATTTATATCAAATTATATAAATATAGTGAAAATATATCGGCAGATATATAACAAGTGGCGACGAGGGCAAAGAAAATTAAAAAAGTGGCGAGATTCTCGACAAATTAATTAAGAATGTCGACTCCAGATCAGTTATCTGAACATGTGGTCGGTCATTTACGTGAGTTCGATGTTAATTCAAACGACTGGACAATTTTTCGACCGCGATTGACGAACTATTTCGAGGCTAATAATATTAAAGATAGTGCTAAAAGAAGAGCTATATTTTTAAACGCTCTGTCGGAGGATTCCTATAGGTTGATATTTAACCTTTGTATGTCAAAGACACCGGAAAAATTAGAATATGAAGAACTGGTGAACCTATTCAATGCACATTTCGGAGGGCAGAGAAGTATATTCGTCGAAAGAAGAAAATTTTATGAAGGACACAGTGAACCGCAAGAAACTGTTAAAGATTGGGCAGCGAGAGTTAGATCTTTGGCCATCCATTGTGAGTTTGGAGCAGAACTTCAAGTTTGTATGCGTGATCGATTTATAATGGGTCTTCCTAGTGGACAAATTAGAGATCGTCTGTTCGAATTGGATAATACATTAACATTCGTGGATGCAGTCAAGATAGCAGGAAGCAGAGAAGCGACAGTCAGGAAATTCACCGCCATTTTCGCTCAAGAAAGAACCTCAGGAGTTGTATCAAGTACGCAGCCGTGGTCAGGTCAAGCCTTCAAATCAAGGCGAAGCTATTGGGTCACGTGCGGTTAGTTGCGCTGTTTGTGGTGAAAAGGGACATTTGGCACCAATGTGTCATTCCAGAAAGAATAACAATTCGTTTTCGAATAACAATTCTACGCATTGGAAAGATAAGAAGAAATCTTATGGTAACAAATTTAAAAATTGTAACAATTTCATTGAAAGATTTGGTTCTGAGGAATTATACTCGATCAATCATCTCAAAAGAAACGAAAAAACAAATCCTATTTCAGTTCAACTTCAAATTGATGATAAAACATTTTCATTTCAATTGGATACGGGAGCTGCAGTTTCCGCAGTTTCCGATAAATTTTATTTTGAGCATTTTCATAATTATGAATTGACTATCACTAATACTATTCTTTCTTTTTATACTGGTCAAAAATTTAAGCCAATGGGCTGTATCATTCTTCCTGTAAAGTTTAAGGGAGTAGAGTCTAAATTGAGAATTTATGTTATTGAAACTGGTGGACCACCCATCGTAGGAAGGAATTTCTTGAACGTTTTTGATATAGAATTTGATTGTTTATTTTATTGGAGCTCTGACAATTCTTTAGATGTTAAACAGCTTTTTGATGAATATCCTGAATTATTTTCTTCTGGCTTGGGAACCTTCAATAAGGGTAAGGCTAAACTATTGCTCAAAAATCCAGAGTCGGTACAACCAAAATTTTTTAAGGCTCGTACAGTGCCTTATGCTTTACGAAGTAAGGTGGAAGAAGAAATCGGTAGATTGTTAAAATTAAATATTATTTCGCCAATTGATTACGCAGAATGGGGTACTCCGGTGGTACCAGTCATTAAAAAGAATGGGGATATCAGGTTGTGCGGAGATTTTAAGGTTACAATCAATCCTCATCTTTTACTAGACAAGCACCCTCTTCCAAAAGCACAAGAATTATTCGACAAGTTAGGAGGTGGATCTGAGTTTTCAAAAATTGGTTCAAGCACTGACGTGTAGTCAGAAGCTTTTGCGCGTATGTTCTATTGTCCATTCTTCTGTATTGGACACCCTTAATCGAATTTACCATGGTTAATTATGTCGTCCATTCTCCTGTATTGGACACTTAATTCGAATTTACCATGGTAAATTGTCTAAATTTTTATTTGATTATCGAAATTCAATTCATTCCTCGACTGGGGTAACACCTTCAGAATTGATGTTTCGACACAAAATTCGAGGCAAATTTAGTTTATTATTACCACCTTGTTCAGTTGCAGTAAAAGACAAAGTAAAAAGTTCACAGATCAGCCAAAAAACATGTTTTAAGGGGAAAAGAATGGTATCTTTTGTACCAGGGGAGTCAGTTCTCGTCAGAAAATTTAGCGGAAATAAAGAGTATTGGGAAAAAGGTACAATCAAAAGAAGAATAGGTAAATCAATGTTCTTGGTCTGTGTTCCAAGTAGGCATTGTGTTCTGAAGAAGCACGTTGATCAGTTGCGTAAGAATCATTTGGATTTATCATTACCTCTTGAAACCGAGGTTCCCAGGACAGAAGAATCTAATATTGGTGTGGAAACACAAACAGGTATTGAAGAAAATGAATCTGTAGTAATAGAACCTTTTGCTGTTATGAGAACTCAAAGAATTATTAAACCACCTGATAGATTTGGATTGTAAATACGAGACTCTTAATACTTTACACATGGTATATAATATTTGTAATACAAGAGTAACATTTAGTTCCATTATATGTTTAATTAGTGGGGGGGAATATGTTATGTATAGTTTCCATAGCAACGGTATTTGCGCATGAATTACTGATGACTGATCTAAATATGCCAACATCATTGTTTTCCACCTCATGGGTGAATTTATACGATCGTTTGGTATTATAAATGTAACAAATATTACAAAACAGTCTTATACCTGACCGAAAAATAATAAGAAATGAGTGGTTGTATAAAGTTGTAAATTTCTCGTTTAGTGGAACATAAGGTCATTAATCGGACAATTATGGGTACATGTTAGAGAGTTCTTTAATAGTTCTATTAAATATCGTAAAAGAGTTCGCTAAACGTATATCGATGATGTCAAACCAATAACTCGTATATCAAAAGCAGCTACTTTACAGGAGCTACAAAAAACTCTCTCCAACAATGAATTTTTATCAAATCGGTTTTTTTTTTTATCTGGTTGGAGAAAACATGTATACTTTTGAAACACTCCAATCATTTTAACCATGAAAATTCTAATTAGCCCAAAATTTGACATACTTACGTGTTATTGAATCTTTTGAAGCAATGAGATACGTTGTATTGAACAATTTAATTTATTGATACATATTGAAAAATGAACAAAAAGAAGAGTATACAATAAGAGAACAGTTGAAATAATTCACTTATGGAAATTATACAAAACAATATTTTATTTAAATGGTAGTGAATCATAAAATGTCCAACAGTCTTGAGGTATAACAGGTTTCAACTGTTGCAGATGTTCAAATTTACTTTTTTTTATATTAACCCGCTGGTTGTGTAATTTATCATATTCCAAATCAAGCCAAACGATTTCTTTTTTTACTCTCTGAGGAAGTATAACATATTGATCATCGAAATCAAGTTTATAGTATATTTGTCCATTCTGGTATTTGATTGATCCAATATCAACAACATTTGGGTCCCCTGTTTTTTTACCAGGGCGTATAGATGCGTACACTAAATGATTATTGTAGTCGAAAAAAAAATCATAATTCACGAGAATCGATTCGTAAGGTTCTGGAATTTTTCTTGCTTCTTCTGTTAATCTCACGTAATCACTTGGTAAAAAAATTTTCTTGTTTTTAATTTTCCGTTCTATAGTGGCGTGTACGCTATCACACTCCATTTGAGTATGACCACGTACAAGGAATTTCTGTTCAATGACTATGTTGAGACGTTTTGATAAATGGAGCAGAGCGTTAGACAGAATGTTATTTCTATTCTGATAAGTGCATCCATCAGAATATAGTATTACGGGTTTTCCGTCATTCAGTTTGGTTTCGATATAATGAACAATCAATGAAACAAAAGTTGAAGCCTGTAAAGCCGAACTAGTTTCATCAAACCAATAACAGGTACAAGATTTTGTTGCCAAATTGAAAAAAGTAAAGTTATGGACACATAACTTCGTCTTATAATAAAGAGAGCTTGCCATCAACGAAGGGCATATTTTGACTGCCTGTAGGTCCATAGTGATTACGTGTTGTAGACCATTCTTAGACCATGCTTAGTGCTACTTGACATTTCTCCTGACATTCTGATTTATAGAAATTGTATAATTCAGCTATAGTAGCAAAGGATTGTTCTCAATAGAGTTTATTGGTCTGTTGCCTGCAATAATGGGATGGCAATTTACTCAAATTTTCCAGAAACGTTCGCAAAAATATGTTGGCCTCTGATTTTCTCAAAGGCAGAGTATCATCTGAATAAGCATTCTGTATGTGTCTGGTTATTCCATGGTTACTATTAAGAATCCAATGATGAACTTGCCACTTTCCAATGCCCAGAGTTGCCAAAAACATCCTCTTGCAAACTGGAAGCAAATTATTACCTACACGTAAACTATATTTCAACGTGCCTTCTCGTCTAGAATTTTCTGCCTTATGTTTTCTTTCTTTGGGTTCTTCTCTAATGACGATATTGGAGACCTATGTTTTTCTTTGCTCCCAATTCAAATCTTGCCAAAACCTAACAAAAATATCATGACGATCATCTTGCTTAATTTCATTGCATCTCCTTTTTTTGATCTGGCACAAAATTGTGAATCAGGGTGGGCCCATTATTTTTTCAGATCTTTCTCTGTCGTGGAATGTCCGTTTTTGATTAGCTGGTCTCCTATAACCCATGTATCGACAACCCTTCATTCTTAAATTCTGGTTCACCTTTTTATTATTTCTTCGTTCACCTTTTCTCGATGAAGTTTCACCCGATTCATGCTTCTTCATTTGACGATTTAACTTGTTGTTTTCTAAGATTCCAGGATCGTTTCCATCCCCAAAAGACTCATCGATTTGTGGTTGATTAAACTCTGAAGTCACAGTTGATGTTATCTGTTCTTCATTTTGTGTTTCGTAAATTAATATTTCATTTAAGTCTCCGGTTTTCATATCAGAAGACTCAATGGGATCGTTTGGATGGATCTCTAATAATCCATCGAAGTTATACTCATTATAAGGAATCTTTTCTGAATCATTTCCTGGAGAACTTTGTAACGTCACGTTTTACCCTAGGGGTATTTGAGCATGAAATTCTAATGCTGATTTCTCAAGGGAGGTTTGAATACCCCAGCAACAAGATTCCTAGTCAGGTTTTTAACAATATATTATAAAAAGGACAAGGTGTACAAATCTTGATTTACAGTTCTAATCAATCTCTCAAATTACACAATCTTATAACTACTGAAACTGTTCAAATCGTGGCTCCACTTTCAATGCAAGGTGTCTCTGCGTCTGTCAAATGCTCTCGGTAAGAGAATATATTCTCAAGTCAGCTTCGTAATGTACTGCAGGTATGCTTCCAGCTCCTCCACCATAAATTAATCTCCAGGCAAATGTGGGTACAGGCACACGTGACAGCCAAAAATTACTACAGCTTCTAGCTACTTATCGTACTCCAATTCAACTCAAGGTTCAGGCTATGATTGTGTCTCGGTGCAGGCCAAGCTTCAGCAAATGATTCCACTTCGAATGCAAACAACGTGGACTCGACCAAGGAGTGTAATCTAACTCATGAGGTCCCAACCAAGGATTTGTAGCAAATATGGTGCCAACCAAGGAGTGTAATCTAACTCGTGTGGTCCCAACCAAGGATTTGTCGCAAATATGGTCCCAACTAAGGAGTGTAGTCTAACTCGTGTGGTCCCAACCAAGGAGCGAGAATAAACATCATTTATCTCGCAAACTAAAACTCAGAAAATTCACTGGGATACTCGATGACTTCAGATCAAAATTCTCAATCATATACGAAAGATGATTTCTCGTTCAGAGAAAGACCGGAAAAAGAAAGTCAATCTGCTTTCCACATTACGCAGACACGAAGATCATAGAAGAGAAGTAACCTGACATAAGGTGACAGTCCGTCAACGTGCATTCTATGAAACCAGTGGCGTTTCAAAAGGAAGGGAATAGCATAGGCGTGCAATACGTTGCAACTTATTTCTATTGGTATATTCAAAATATCGATGTTTTGGATATCCTCAAGTTCGATATTCACAAGTGTTTGAAGAGACTCTCTTCTTTTTTGATTATTTTCAGGTCGCTGAAGATTATCGATGTCCACATCACACATTTCCAAAATTCTTTTGGAACGAGTATTATTCATTCTGATTTTCTGAAACAAAACAATACCTCGTATGGCATTCCAAAGGCGTAAAATGGGAATAGGCAATACCTCGTAAGTCGAGTACCAAGTTTGAACAGATTAATCAGACATAATAATGTGCTAATTTCAATTCAAATATATTTCAAAGTCAAATAAGA
This sequence comes from Halyzia sedecimguttata, assembly GCA_937662695.2. NCBI lineage: Eukaryota > Metazoa > Arthropoda > Insecta > Coleoptera > Coccinellidae > Halyzia > Halyzia sedecimguttata. The sequence goes on from OW569415.2 coordinate 18,597,672, forward strand.
TTCTCTTCAAGGTACATCTGGTGAAAAATATCCACTAATATCCATGATAAAGCATTCAATTAAGACTTACCTCTGAGAACACTCACGCACATCAGTTCACCAAAGCATACTAAAGACTTACGAGCTATTTTCCCATAATTTGTCATACGAGATATTGTTTGCGCGTGATTTTAGACCAATTGGGACGGTTTATTTACTTCGTTCTTCTCTTGTCTGATAGGCTTTCGCTTTACGATGTTAATGGCGCAAAATTCTGAATATTTGAATTTTCGGACTTACGAGGTATTGGTTTGACATCATCGATATGTACCAATTCGGTAAGAGTCCCATAGTGGTTTACCAGACTATTCAAAATAACTATATTGTCGTATAAGAGTTGGCTAAACGTATATGAACCAATTCGGTAAGAGTTCCATAGCGCTTTATCAGACTATACAAAATAACCTAATTGTCGTATAATTTGTGCCCATTTTGGTTGAGAAGGTGTTTTATATACGGAATGAAAATGTTTACAGGACTTTCATTTGTCCTAAGGAAAAGTACCAAAAACGTTTATAGAATATTTATAAGACATTAAATTGCTAGCTGGGTAGTGAATGGAACGATATTGCAGAGAATTTTGAGAAGAAATGTAACTTTTCCAATTGTTTGGGGGCGATTGATGGGAAACATGTAAATATCGTACTCCCTGCCAGAAGTGGTTCATACATTTATAACTATAAAGGATCTAACAGTTTAGTTCTTATCACAAGTTAATGCAAATTACGAATGTATTATGTGCGACTTTGGTGTGAATGGTCGAATCTCTGAAGGAGGTGTTATTGAGTGGACCCATTTTTATCAAAAGCTTAAAGATGGTGATTCATCTATCCCTCCACCAAAAAAAAGCAAATAGTGAACTAAAACTGCCGTATGTTTTCATTGGAGATGAACCATTTGCCCTTTGATTTTTTAAAACCTTTCAATCAAAAAGAACTGGGTCATGATCCATTTTGTAAGTATTGAGATCTTGTTGCATTTTAATTTGTAGGATTTCTTCGTTCTGTTCTGAATAAAAAAGGGCAGTATCATCTGCAAAGTTAAAATTTTTTCCATTCAACGTGGCGCCGCAAAGGTCGTTAATGTACTGCGGAACACCACTCCGAAGAGTCAATTCCTTACTAAGTTCATCACCTACTCTAAGATTTTGTTTGCGGTTAGCCAAAAAGGTTCGAAACTAGTCTTGGGCATAATAGTTCACCAATGAGAGCGCTCAATTTTGTTCACAATTCAATGGCGAACTAGTTCGTTCTTTTAGTTCATTAGTTCTTTTTTTTAAATAATTTAGTAAAAACAATAGATGAATGAAAAAATATATTAATGAGTTACGCTTCGTCTTTGAAGATGAAAACTTTGTTTCCGAAACATATGTCAGACGACAAAAACTGTAGTTGGCAAGAGTGTAGTTACTTTTATAGTGATCATGATGAGTTCACAATGAACTCAAAATAGAATATAAAATTGATATCATTTATATCAAAAATTTTAGTAAACTTCAATATGTTCGTGGAATAAGACGTACCCATATTACAATAAATAAAAAGTACCATGTGATATAGTTAAGATTTTTTTAGGGATCATAAAAATATGTTATTTGAATAATAATGAAAAAATAAAATAATTTATTAACAATTAGTCAACAACTAGTCTCGTTCCTAGTATACAACCTCATCATATTATAATAATTAAAAAGTACGAAAAAAAAAGTTCACACTTCTATTTACGGCACATAAGATCTGTCACACAAATAATAATGAAAATCTATAAAAGACAGAGGGCAGAAAAAAGAATAGGACAGAGAAGCTGCACATACCTAGCTTCGAGATTGTACCCAAAAGTGCCCACCGAAATAAGAGAACTAAGAAACATAAAGAAATTCAAGAGGGATATAAAGAACTGGTTGACTTCAAAAGATAGATCTATGGTGCATAAAATAATCAACTCAACATAAAGAATAACGATAATAATGAAAAAAAAAATTTAAAAAAATGTGAATTAGGAAAAATGAAACTAACCCGATTGTGACAGATATTCTCGAACGTGACTGTGAGCCCGATGAAGACAAAATATATACAACAGCGTGACGAGGAAAGGAAGCTTGGACAGAACAGGATTTTTATTTTAGTGTTTGATAAATTTGTTGACGTTAGAGTGAAATTTATTTTAAACAACTGTAAACAGTTATTATAAATAACTCACAGTTTTTTGTAGAGTTTAAACAATGTAGTAGTTGAATAAACTCATTTCTATTCTATTCTATTCTATTCTATTCTATTCTATTCTATTTACGCTCCAAACTCACCTTGCAAATTTCAATCCTCTAACTCCTTTCGTTCGAGAGTTATCGTGCCTACGGCCGGCCGGCAGAATCGATTTCGACCTCGGATTCTTCATCAGTGAGTCGAACCAAATCGTTTGAGACCATTTTCAGCCAAAAATTCGAAAATTACAGACATTTGGCAAATTAATAAGCACTCAGTTCCGAGGAACTAGAGCGCCAAAAAAATCAGACTAGTGATGAAATAAATAATAAAAATAATAATCATATCAGTCTTTAAATCATAACAAAGTTGAGTAAAAATTGCATCCCAAAAAACAATGGAAAAAATTTACAGAAACACATAGGTATTTATTCTAAAAAGTGTTCGATTTGTGATGAAATGTACAGATAAGCATATCAGTCTTTCAACCAAAATAGAAGGAAGAATAAAATTGCAAAACAAAAATATGTAAAAAAATTAACTGAAACAAATATTTATTCTACGAAAAAAATCAGACTTGTTATGAAATAAATAATAAAAAACATAATCATATCAGTCTTTCACTCATAACAAATTTAAAAAGAAATTGCATCCCAAAACACAATGCAAAAAATTTACAGAAACAAATAGGTATTTATTCTACAAAAAAAAAATTGTAAAAAAATCAACAGAAACATAAATATTTATTCTAAAAAATACAGCCTTGTGATGAAATAAATAAACAAATGAGTTTTTCGATCACAACAGAAAGTTAACTAAAAAATGCACTCCAACAAAAATAAGTGAAAAATGAACAGGGACATAAATATTTATTCTATAAAAAAATTGACTAGAAAATAAATAATACTAATAACCAAATAGAAACATATCACATAAAAATAATTGCAATAGGACTATATAAATAAAATTAAATTAGTCCAATGGTACTTGCTTGTTAAGGGCATCAGCAATTTTACTAAACGCTTCAGCGAGTTGAGAAATGGACTTGGACATTTCTCCTACAGCCAGTGCCACTTGCTCTGTGCTCTGGCTGTAGCTATAAGCAGCATTTTCAAGCTGTGTACTGCCTCTTTGATTTTGAGCTTTCTTCTTCTGTGGACGTGCTTTTCTAAATGCATCTGAAAAACATACTTATTTGGTGTTGTGTCTGTCTTTGATCCAATAGCAGTCGTTGGTACATAGTGAATGAGAGCAACAGAAAAATCACCAGTTTTTTTTGTGCCGGACTGCATGTAGGCACCTCTATGGCTTCAGGTTCCACCTCAATCCGAATTATTTCGGCTTTAATATCCTGATCTTCTATATCTTCGAATATAGGTAGTTCAGGAGAGGGGTGCATTGAGTCCTCATTATCGTCTGGGTCCACTTCAGCAGGAGCTCCAGGGCATCCTACTATATGAACCCACCCGTATATCGCCATCAAGCGATTCTCTAACTCATTGAGCTCCGTACACTTAAAACCTCCACCTCCTGATTGCAAAATTGATTCTCGGTTGACACGAGCTTTTTTTTTGTTTTGGATTTCCATTCATACAAGAACTAAAAGATAAAATTTGGTCATGATAAAAATTCATAAGATTGAAAGTTATAAGTAATGATAATTTACTGCAGGGTGCAAATGGATGTTACTTACAGTTTTCCACTGTTTCTTATCTTTTCTCGCTCCGCTTTGAACTGCATTTAGAAGATCTGATAGCTCAGCCCACTTGCTATCCAGCTCTTCTATATTCAAAGGATGAGTTTTCCCAGTTACCAATATCCTGTTGGTTTCCAGGAAATTAACAATTAACTCCATCTGAGACCTACTGGTTTTTCGGCTTCGTATCATTTTAAATTAGTATAACAATTTAGTGAATGCGATTCCCTTTGCAATTTACCAAGTTTAAGAAGTAGTAGTAGGGGGAGTTGGGGCACCTTGATACGATTTTTACTTAGACCCAATAAAAGACGATATATTGACAGTTACATCCAATTTCAGAATGATAATCTATTCAATATATATTCAACTTACTTTTCAAAGTCAAATTATCTATTTGATTTAATAATATAAAGTATTAGAGCCTATTTACTAAAAATTGAAATTTGTATCGATGTGCCCCACATCTGGGGTACATTGATACATAGACTGGGGCACTTTCATTCAAATAAACATTTCTACAAATTAAACAAGTTTCATTGATATTTATGACATTTATTTATTAAATACTTATTTTTTATACTTTTTGGTAAATTATGTGTACATAAAATCAATACAAACAATAAACTCTGCCATAAAAATTACTCAAACAATAAGATATAACAATTTTTTATCAATATCATCATGAGATGATTCCATGGTAGATCTTTCCGAATCGAATGATTCCTGTAACAAAATATTAGCTGAAGAATTTGAAGAGTCCGATTCCATAGTCCTTATACCCTTTCATTTGGTTTCTTGATAGGATTCACAGTTTTTCCTAGCAAATTTTGAGCAGTTTTCAAATCTTTTGCGCGCTTTCGTTGTTCTTTTTTTAGGTTTGATTGATCTTTAGCTCTTTGCAAGTCTTCTATTCTTAGTTTCTCTGGAGTATCTGTTTGAATTCGCCATTTAGCCTTTCCCTTTTTTCTATGCTGTAGAGTTGCAGGCTTCGAAGTATATTTATCAGCTGCTTTTTTTATTGATAATCTCCTTTTAACACGTCAGATATCGTAGAAGCCACAGAAACTTCATCGATGAAAGATCCCTCAGTTTTGCGTTTGAATGTTCGAACCAAATTTCTATAAAAAAAAATGTTGTCTTGCATAAACATACATTTAACAAAACATTGGGGCACATTGATACGTATCAATGTGCCCCGCAGCACTTGTATCAATGTGCCCCAGCCTACTACAATCGAAAAAATATTTTATAAAATTAAAACAATTAATTATAATAAAAATTAAAGTGTTTATAATGTAATGACAGATATGTACTTACCAAATATATTAATATATCACACGTAACACTAAATGTATTAGAAGAATCACATCCGAAAGTAAACTATGAAAACTTTGTTGCGAACGTCAGAAACAGGTTCATACGCGTCGAGCGAAAAGCATTGAGTGAACGTTGCTCCGCTCTAGTGTGCGTGTATGGTGTATGATTACCTACCTATGTCTGGCAAATGGCTCTTTTAACGCGTTTTGTTTTCGACTTATATTGACTGTATATGTGCCCCGTGTATCAATGCACCCCATCTCCCCCTACGGTTAAATTCTTTTTCAATTTTGACATTGAAGTCATGAAATACAGTGTTGTCAGCTCGCAAATCAATGAATTTTGAACTACTTGATAGCAATATTGCCGGGAGAAAATTTATAACCAACATTGCTATAACAGTCCGAACAGAATACGTAAAACCATAGCCATATTGTTAAAAATTTGGAGGATAGCAATATGACTTGAATAGCAATGATTATAGCAATACGCAAACAGAATAGGTCTGATTGTTCAATATTGGCTCTGTTCTAAGGTGCCCCCCACTTGACAAACAAAGGTGCTTCAGCCACTTGAGGAACGTTTCCGCATTCATCCAGCCTGTGTCTTTGCAAAATGATATACTAAAAACAGGTGCGTTATCCATTAACTCAGCCTTAAATCTGTTTCGTGGAAAAATAAGAGCTGGAGGAACAAATGTTCCTATAGCGTTCATACAGCACACAGTGGTTTAATTTCGTCCACGTTCAGCACTGCTTATTTTTTATAATATTGAAAGAAACAACCTCTTGTAATTCTTAACGCAGTCTGTCTAACTTTATTCACAAAACATAGACAACTGAAATTCATAATCAGGCTTGTCAACCAAAGGCATAAACAATGTTGCCAACAATATTGAATATTATGGGCTTATTTTTTAACACGCCCACTAGAACAAAATATTCTATATTTCTACAATTCCTAATAGATTTATAAACTTATAATGTTTCTCAGAGCATAAACTTTTAGTGAGAATATCAGCAGGCATGTCTGTTGTCTGCATATATTCAACTTTAACGCGTTTTTGCCCGAATTATCGGAATTTGTAGGAGACCCTGTCCCCGAATATTTTTTATTTCATTGAAATTAGATCTTTTCATTCGATTAAGTATTCTTATATACCATAAACACAATACTTTGCTCTCATCATGTGAAGAAGTGATCATTATTTTCGAAAATAAAGTGATCATTATTTTCGAAAATAATCTCGTTCCAATTCTGGAACACTGGGAATGGAAGGTAAGGTTCTTGTTTCAATATGAGATGATCAAAGACATACAAAATTCATTTATCTTGCATATTATTTAAGATTTTTATTCAATATGAAACATTTTGAAACATTGTTTAAAAGATTCACACAACATTTTTCACACATTTTAGTTGTGTTCTTATGACAAATTGCACAGCGTCCCTGTTTTGCAGAAGGAATCATCCAGTGATGTAAACCATCAAACCTTATTACTGGATGTATTCTGGTTATTAATGTTTTAGAAGATTTAGGCCGCCCCCTCCGACTAAAGGATTTCCGTATATCTTCAAATATACAGTGGTGATTTCCCTCCTGAATTTCAAAAAATCAATTTTTTCATTGTTAGGTTGGCATCGGTATATTTGCCAGGCATTATGAAGTGTTGAATCTAAAGAGAACGCAAATAGTGGCCACCACCATTACTTCGATTTAACACTGATGCAGTAATTGTTGATGTTCTGGTCCATTCGATCAACTCCCCCCATGTTTTTATTATACTGACCAATGACGAATGGTTGGCATATTGGTATCTTTTTTTTCTGTTGACACCCATCTGCTAACCTGACCAACAGGATTCACAGCATCACAGGAACTCACGGTTAACACGGGACGGTTATCGTTCCATGACGTCACAGTTATTCCAGTAGTTCTATGCGTCATATAAGCATATAAACCTCTGGGTGTTTTCTTCACCTCCGAATTTGATGGTATTGGGCAATGCTCCGTTCTGTTAGGATTTATGGTTCCAGTATATCCATAACCCAATTTATGTAATCGATTTACCAGTTTTAATGAAGAGAAATATCTATCACCATATATTTTGAATAGTACATGAGGGGGTAGCTTAGACAACAATGTTAGCACAACTGATCCCCCTACTCCTAATTCCATATTCTGTATGTTACTCTGTCTACCCTGGTACGGATCGAATTGGATCAAATAGCCACATGGATCACATAAGCACCAAACTTTATATCCATATCTTATTGGTTTACCTTTTATAAATTGTTTGGTTCCATGTCTACCAAAGTAAGGAATCATGCTCTCATCTATGCTCATTTTTTCGTTGAGGAGAGCATGATCTAAGAAACGCTTATTTAGCATATCAAATATTGGTCGTATCTTAGCAAACTTATCTTCGGGAATTAAATTCATATTGTCTGCACAATGGACATACTTTTTGATAGTTTCGAATCTATTTCGACGCATCGCATTTGCAACAAGTGGATTATAAGTATCAGAATCCACTTCCCATAGCATACACCATCTCGTTACCTGAAGATGTCCTGAAAGAAACAAAATGCCCACAAAGCATTTTATCTCATCCACCGTTATTTCAAAACTATAGTTTCCTTTCTGAGTGGCATAAAGAATGAACATATCTTTTAAATAATTCCACAATTCAATATCGAAAAATCCCTCACAACATGCCACTGCATCGGGGTATTTCGGTAATGAATTCTTTTTGGGCGAGACGAATTCTGGAAAGGTGATACCCAAATCGCATTTTTCCCAGTTACGAACAATAGTTTTAGGACTCATGTCTGATAGCTGCGCCAAAGGTATCTCATCCTCACTTTCCCAATCTTCATCTTGCTTCAAAATATGCGTACCTTCACAATAACGAGTTTTTCCGTCTATACCATGAATTTTTGCGACAGCTTCTGCCGCCAATTGTCGCCCACTTAGATGGTTGATGTCCATTGTGGGGGCTTCATCATCATCGGAATCCTCTTCCGAATCCTGACCATCATTAGGAGGCGTTATAAAAATGTCTGCCTTCCAAAAATCCTCATTTTCAACGAGATCGATAAGGTCTGCTGTTGTATAATATCTGCAAATATATAAATGAATATCCATACCATTCATTCCCATTGTTCCAATTTTGGAACATCCAAAAAAGCAGTGCTGCTATAGAAAATAATGAGTCTTTGCAGAATAGAATACAAGTATTATCAGAATATGGATCACTTTGAGAGGTAAACTCAGTTCCTTTTGAAAATAAAAACGAGGTACTAAAAAAATACTTACTTTTTGGAAGCCATTTTCCAAGCGGACTATTTATGAAATCACAAAGCACGTAAATATAATCTGAAGCGATCGAGACTAGTCACAACATGCGAAAATTCGTACTGAAACATCTAGCAAACTTATGGCCATATGCGATCGAGTGTGGAATAGTGGGGGGAAAAAGAGGTATGTCCATTATTGGAACACCGGGTAAAAATGGGTTAATTACATCTTATATCGATATGCTTCGATTTCTTATGAAACATTGGATTTGCAGCCAACTTCTATGCACTCTTATTATCGTTTAACAAAATTATACAATCACAGCTACCAAATAATTCAAGCATAAGATTTCTACAATATAATGCCTCTTTAGCAGCCTCCCAGATTGCCAGTATTTGGCTTCTATACAATGTTTCTCTGTTTCTGCTCTCCCATGAAACAGAAGAACCAAAAAGTTTGAAACAAAAGCCTGTAAATGACCTTCTATCGTTCCTATGACTAACCCAATCGGCATCAACAAATTCTTGTCCAATGTCACTATCGTTATAAAACTTCAAAACCAAACTTTTTTGTTTCCTGCAAATATAAGTACACGTTTAGCTTGTTTCCAATAAGGCTCATCATATCACGAATTGTACTGACTCAAATAACACATCGAATGCATCAAATCAGGACTGGTCAAAAAAGCTAAGTACATTAGACTACCTATCAATTGTTGATACGGAATGTCAGTTTCATAAATCTTTGCTTTCTCAAGGTTCACATTAGGTTGGAATTTAAATTCCTTTAGAATTCAACATATTGAATCTTTTTAAAATTTGAGTTACATACTGTTTTTGTTCCAAAGTTATAACATTATTTTCCATATTATAATTTACTCTCATTCCAAGGCAATTTTTTACACGATCTAAAACCTTCATTTCAAAAACATAACTTAATTTTTCTTTCAATTGTACAACTTAAACAGTATTGTTTGAAAAAGCAAAAAAAATCATCCGCATACAGGGCTATAATTGTATGAAAATTTCCAATACGTTTAGTAAATAGACATGGTTCTAACTTAGATTTATCTAAACCTAAATTTTTCAGAAAATCTTCAAACTCTTTGCTGCAAAATTCACCTCCATTATCAGTTCTGTATGTCTTGATTTTCAAAGCTTTATGGTTCTCATTGAATATCTTGAAATGTTGGAAAACTTCATTATTTGTTTTCAGGAAGTGAACACCATTTTATTGAAATCATCCTGTAAAGTTCAAAAATACTTTGATCCACCAATAGATCTGTTTTCCATGGCACCACATATGTCAGAGTAAATGACATCTAAGAAATTTTAGGCTCTGTAACCTCTAACTGGAAATGAAAATTTGGATTGCTTTCCCTCACAGCACACCATGCAGTTTTGCTTTGTGATCTTCGCTATACCTGGGTAGTCCTTCCACCATACCATTTTTCATTCTGTTAATGTAATCAGTGTTGATGTGGCCAAGTCTTCTATGCCAGAGATCAGCTGTTTCCGTTATGCTGTACAAGCATTTCCATAGGCCCTAGCCTAGATAGAATTCTATCTGTCTGTGCTCACTGTTCATAAATGTCATGTTATCTAACATATCAGTTCGTAGGAAATATTTACTGCTGGAACACAAGTATCCAATTCTTGAATTTGTGAATATACAGGGTGAGTCTTTGGCCACTGCATTAATTTTAACCAAAGATTCCTCTCATCAAATGAAACACTTTTTTCATTTAACATTTTTCAAAATTCAGCTCAGGTAAAAAGATACAGGCTGTTGAAATTTTGAAAAAAAATCAGTTTTTATTTTGTAGCTTTGACATCCTTTTTTCGAATAAAATGAATGTTGGCGTAAAGTTTCCTATAACTATGATACATATTTTTCAGATATTAGTTCTTTTCTGCTTCTACTGGTTTTCTAGTTATGGACTCGTGGATTCATAAAACTAAACGAACTTAGCATAAAGAAAGCATATAAAGTTTTTTTTGAGTCATTTCAAGAATATTCCATCGTTTTAGAACATTATATTATTCTTCAACATTTCTCCTTAAACGCACCGTTTTCGAGATATTCTTCATTGAATGTTTTAAAATGGAAAACTCCAGAAAGTTCACTACTTTTATGGATCCGTCCCTGAGCGTTGGAATCCCGAATCAAGCTGTAAACCACGTTACTATGCCTTATTCTCGTCCGCCAACAATGTCATAGATAATTTATATGCGGGAGTGTATTAGCACATTGTGAAATCTTTAAACGCTTGTAACTTTTTACCTGAGCCGAATCTGGAAAAATGGTAAATGAAAAAAGTGTTTCATTTGATGGGAGGAATCTTTGGTTAAAATTAATGCAGTAGTCAAACTCACCCTGTATACAAGACTGTTTTGAAACCGAAAATAATATTGACTGGTTGCATATTGAATAATTTACGCATACATTCGGGATGATGTTTCAGAAGATTTAGAATATCATTTTAATGATGTAGTTTATGAAGGCAATAGGAAATAAGAACATAATGGAATCATCAAAACAAATTACTGTTCGTTGACCACTGAGTTTAATATTACCTTTTACTTCCTTAAGTAGTAAAACATGTTCCTATATACAATATTTTCATAATGTTGCTAGCAAAAAAATGCTCAAATATGGATCTACAATTGTGTATCAAATATTTTTTCTTGAGTTGAGGTTCATAATACAGAATGAATGTGTTAGTGGTATGAACTATTGAATCATAAAAAGAGGATTGTTTTTAATTAATATATTTTGAACTATTAAAATAATTTGTTCGTCAGCCTCTACCTACTCAAATATTAGGAATAAATGAACAATCTGCTATGATTGAATCCAACCTTGCTCTAGACATTTCGATAATACTTTCCTCATTATTTTAATTTATATTCAATTTCTTTTATGATGCAATTCTATCAAAAGAATCCATTGATATCATTCCCAACTCTGAGAAACCAATGCTTTCAGAGATATAATTTGTATGTTTGAACAAGAGCGCCAAAAAGCTGCTGTCCATAGGGCTCGAACCAATGTTTCTATTAACTTGGACCTATTTCCGCGGCATTGCTTTTGGATAGGGTCTAAGAGCTTCAGGTGAAATCAAATTTAGTTCAGCTCGACCTTGTATTGTAATTGATTAATTTAAGGTATCCACACTTTTAGAATTGTAGGGTGTAGAAAGGTCAGAGCTAGTTGAGGGGATAGGTCCCAAACAGGTTAAAATTGGCGGTCTGCTTACAGGAAATTGGAGGTTTACTTTCAGTGTTCAAATTAGCAGAGTAAATTGACCGAGAAACTACGTCCACTCCTCTCACTTCAGGTAAATCTTCCTATCTTGAATGTCTTCTTCTTGTGTTTATTTGTTGCAAGGGTTCGGTCTGTCGGTTACAGATGATGCCGGAAAGTCGTCTTCAGTAAATATTGACGAATTGAATGGATATATTCCTGTTTTCAGAAAGCTCTTACAGATATTGTGTATCGAAAAAGACTCACTATATGCATCATTAACAGATCCTGCAACCTCGTATATACTAATGGTTTTACCAGGATTCGCAGGATTAGAGACAAGCCAATTATTTAATAATTTCTCCAAACCCACCATTATATCAGGGAATGATCTATACCATAAGGCCTTATTTCTGGTGGACAATTATTCAATGCCACCTTGTACCTGTCCCTATAAAGGAACGTAAACTGCCACATCAAGTGGTTGCATACGGTGACTAATGTGTGGAGGGATTGTTAAAATGATTATATTATTCTTCCTTGCAAAATCAACTACTTGTATGTTCATATGAGTAATATGGTTATCCATAATAATCAAAGCTTTATCTTCACTCGTGGGTTCAATATGGTCAACAAAATGCTTTAGGGACTCTACAAATATGTCTTCAGTAATCTACCTAGACGGATTTGCAAACCCTTCAGACCCCGTCGGTGCGTCTTTAAGCATAATTTCTTTGAAATAAACCCGAGGAAAAACGAATACATAAAATGGGTTCAAGCCCTGTGGACAGGAGCTTTTTGGCGCTCTAGTTCAAAACCAACAAATTATATATCCGAATGTATTGGTTTCTCAGAGTTGGGAATTCTATCAATGTATTCTTATGATAGAATTGCATCATAAAGGAAATTCAATTCAAATAATAGTTTATTTATCAAGATTAAATGAGCAATCTGAGAATGAGAACTGCACCATTGAAGAAATCAAATTAAAATAGCTGAACCGAATTTGACTCTCTTATAGAACAGGATGAAATGTACGAGTATGAACACAGATCATATGATAAAGCTTATAGAATAATTATAGCATTCTGTGAAAACATAAAAGTACGATTCATTATTGAAATTTAGAAAAATCATATGTCCGAAAGTATTAACTTGTTGGAGTTGAAAATGATATCGATGGATTTTAATGGTGAAACTGCATCTTAAATAAAAATTGAATTTGAAATTTGTTGCTCAAAAATAATTATTTTTTTTGTTACTCCGAAACCATCTGGCCTATTTTGCACAATACCGAACCGAGATATTCATCTCCCTTACCTACTCTGAAATTTTTAACTGCCTAGCTCATTCCGTTAGAGAGTTATTGTAGAATTTTTTTTTTTAAATTTTGAATTTTTTTTTTACACTTTGCGGTAATCTGGTCAATACAAAACTTCACATGCGTATAAAGGTCATGATTCTACAATTTGATGCTAAATTTCAGATAGATCGAGTGATCGGTTTCGGAAATATTCATAAAAAATGTATTTTACTAAAATCGGCCATAACTCCGAAATCGCTTGATGGATTTCGCCCATTAACGAACTTGTCCGAGATATTTACGCTCCAAACCCACCTTGCAAATTTCAATCCTCTAACTCCTTTCGTTCGAGAGTTATCGTACCTACGGCCGGACAGAATCGATTTCGACCTCGGATTCTTGATCAGTGAGTCGAACCAAATCGTTTGAGACCATTTTCAGCCAAAAATTCGAAAATTACTGACATTTGGGCAAATTGATAAGCACTCAGTTCCGAGGAACTAGAGCGCCAAAAAGAGTGTGGTGACAAGTGTTCCTCTTTCAGCAGATGCAATTTGGCCAACTTGTTTGGAACCCCTTACCGCTATAACTTTTGGTGATACTGTAGCAGTCATACAACCGATTTCATCCAGGTTCCAAATAGGGAATCCAATCCCGCAAACGCGCGGGATGAAAGTTATCAATCCCGCGGATCCGCAAAAATGCGGGATTGTTAACAATATATATACTCTTTGTACTCAAACTATTAAACATGCTAATAAAAATTGGTTCAAGCACTAATGTGGCAGAAGTTTTTGCGCGTATGTTCTATTGTCCATTCTCCTGTATTATTGTATAATAACTGTATAATACAGGTATTCTAGAACTAGTTACCAAGATTCAATTCGATCGAGTCTATATTTTTTTAGTTATCGAGGAAATAATATTCCAGGTGGATATAACTCCGTAACAGTTGGACCGATTATGCCCGTAAACGAACTCAACTCTCCCATTCAGATACGAAATATACCCTGATTGCAGGTCCCTATGTCCTTTCCTTCGAAAGTTATCGAGGCAACGGTCATCCATCCATCAACTGAACTCACACAAGGCTGCTCGAATCTCCAACAATATAGATCCGATCGTGTTCAAACTTGGAACTTGGCATTAGAGTTTGGTTCTGAGGGCTCCAGCGATGTCGGACGAATAGTGACTGATATATAGAATTGTTCTCAATATTTTTCAATGATTTCTTAAAAATTTTCTAGTGATACGATCCTCACGAAATTTTGCAAGAATTTTGCGTTGGCATTGTACAACAAATTACCATGTTTGAATTTAATCGGTGTTGTATTTTTCGAGTTATTGAGGAAATAACAACCCATTCCAGATGGGTATAACTCCAAAACCATTTGGCCGATCTCTTTCAATTCTCAGTTTATCGTGACATAAAAAATACTTCTTAATAATTCGTTTTAATTTTGTAGTGATACGATTCTCACGAAATTTCACAAACGTGCTTAGGTTTATATTCTACAACTATTCACCAAGTTTCAATTCGATCTGATTTGTATTGAATGAAAACAAAATTATTACTTGAAATACATTGGACCCATTATCACCATTAACAAACTGGTCCGTCTCATTGGGAACCCAATCGTTTGAGACCATTTTCGGCAAAATATCGAAAATTACAGACATTTGGGCAAAATGATAACGCGATGTTCCCCAGAACATACGCGCAAAAAGGTCTTATGCAATTAAAAACACACTTTAGTAGTAGCATATGAGGTTTTTATGTACCAATGACCAAAAACTGTCTATTACTGTCGAGCTTTCTCCGAGGAGAAGCCGAGGATAGCAAGCAGGCGAGGCAATAGACGGTTTTTCGCCAAGTTGCATATTTAATTTTTTCGTCGACCTCTACATACTTTTATGAATTTCGGACCCCTTAAATAATTTCACAATAGCAAATGACAATTATTCTCATATACACTTATGTTTGTATTGAACAGTATCATGCCATATTCATAGAGACCACAGTGACTTACAGTTATTCTTACAGGCACTTATGTTTGTATTGAATCGTATCATGCCGTATTTATAGTGACCACAGCGGACGAAAAAGTACTTTTTCTTTTTCTAGGACGTTTGCGCTTTCATTGTCGAATACGGAATTTGAATATTGAGTCCTGCAAATCCCGCAATGTTGATCCCGCAGAATTTCAGCGGGATGTCGCATTTGCGGGATTGGATTCCCTAGTTCCAAATCATGTTGGCTGGAAACTCAGGTTAAACGGTAAAATTAAGTATTACATTACCTTTCAAAAGTCCCCTCTCACAAATATACTCCTCTGTAGCCGGATCTCTTGAAGAAGAATAGCCTCCGCTAGTTTTCAAATATTTTCACAGAAACACCTTTAATATTTGATTTCAAAAAGGAAAATGTTGTAGCTCCTAAGGAGGATCTCTTTAAAAAACAGGTCTGACCAATCCAAACTATGATTATTCAGAACTTCAGATGTTCGAAGACCGCTACAGGACTTTAATGTAGGGCTATCATCTCCCATCGATAGACGAAAATTGAAGTTATAATTCAATATGTCAGCATAACATACATGGTTTTGAAGGTTCTCGCAAAATTTCTACTATTCCCATCCAGCTACTGAAATCACACAAGGCTGTTCGGATCTCCAACAATATGGATCCGATCGTGTTCAAACTTGGAACTTGTCAGTATATCTAGTTTCTGACTGCTCTTGCAAAATTTCAGCGATGTCGGACGAACAGTTTCTGATTATTTTCAATGATTTTTTAAAAATTTTCTTGTGATGTGATCCTCACGAAATTTCGCAAGAATTTTCGCGTTGCCATTTTACAACTAATTACCATGTCTGAATTGGATCGGTTTCTTATTTTTCGGGTTATTGAGGAAATAACAACCAAATTTCAGATGGGTACACCTCCAAAACCGTTTGGCCGATTATACCTATAGACAAACTCAAATGTCGCATTCAGATGCACAACCTAACCTGAAAATTTCAAGCCGCTATCTCTTTCCGTTCTAAGATTATCGTGACATAAGTAATATTTTTTAATAATTTTTTTTTAATTTTTCTGCGATACCATTCTCACAAAATTTTGCGGACGTCTTTAGGTTTGTATTCTACAACTACTCACCAAGTTTCAATCCGATCGGATTTATATTTGTTTAAAACAGAACTACCACTCGGAAACCGTTGGGCCGATTATGCCCATTAACGAACTTGTCCGTCGTATTGGGACGCGCCACCTACCCTGAAAATTTCAAGTCGCTATCTGTTCCCGTTCTCAAGTTATCGTGGCAACGGCCGGCCGGACAGACAGAATCAAATTTGACCTCGAATTCCTGATCAGGCAGTCGAGCCCAATCGTTTGAGACCATTTTCAAAAAATTCGAAAATTACAGACATTTGGGGAAAATGATAACGCGATGTTCCCCAGAACATACGCACAATTATCGTCTAATAATAGTCAGAGAAGAATTATTGAGATAGGCGTTCTTTCTGTCAGTGCACTGACATCCATCAGCTTTATGCTCATAGCTCCAACATCTACGTTGCATAACCTGAATTCTTTTTTGGCGCTCTAGTTCCTCGGAACTGAGTGCTTATCAATTTGCCCAAATGTCTGTAATTTTCGAATATTTCGATGAAAATGGTCTTAAACGATTTGGTTCGACTCACTGATCAAGAATCCGTGGTCGAAATTCATTCTGTCCGGCCGGCCGGTCCGGCCGGCCGTAGGCACGATAACTCTCGAACGGAATGAGCTAGAGAGTTGAAATTTTCAGAGTAGGTTTGGGGGATAAATATCTCGGCTAAGTTCGTTATTGGGCAAAATCGGACAAACGGTTTCGGAGTAACAAAAAAAAAATTTTTTTTTTACGAAACAAATTCCAAATTAAATTTTTTTTAATAAAAAGTTTTATCATGAGAATCCAATCATATCATTTTTAACTCTAACAAGCTAATACTTTCGGAGATATGATTTTTCAAAATGTCAATAATAAATCGTATTTCAACGTTGTCACAGAATAATATTATTCTATGTATGAATATGAATTGTCATAATGTCAAATGATGTTCCTGAGACTAATCAATCGAAGAATTGTGAGCGAAGTGAGAAAAATCTCAGATATGATTTTTCAAAATTTCAATAATAAATCGTATTTCAACGTTGTCACCATAGATTAAAGACCTTTAATCTATGGTTGTCACAGAATGATATTATTCTATGTATGAATATGAATTGTCATAATGTCAAATGATGTTCCTGAAGTAATCAATCGAAGAATTGTGAGCGAAGTGAGTTAAATCTCAGTTGTTTGCTCCGATATTAGTTTTTCTCAAAAATTCTTACATTTCGGAACTGAACATGAAGTAAGAGATCTGAGAGTAGTGAGACTGCTTTTCATCCATAGACATAGATATAACTCTCGAACGGAATGAGGTAGGTACTTGAAATTTTCAGAGTAGTTTAGGGAGATGAATATCTCGGTTATGTTCGTTATTGGGCAAAATTGGCCAGATTTAATTTGATTTCTTCCATGGTGCTTTTCTCATTCTCATGATTGCTCATTTAATCTTGATTAATAAACTATTATCTGAATTGAATTTCCTTTAGGATGCAGTTCTATTATATGAATACATTGATATAATTCCCAACTCTGAGAAACCAATACTTTCGGAGATATAATTTTTCTATTTGACAATTTGCTAGTCCGATCCTAATATTTTTCATTCCTTTCATTTTGTGGACAGCTTCGTTCCGAAGAGTTACCGTATCAGATTGCGTGTCATTGAGGTTCGGTCTCAGTTCTCCAACGGAGATATTGTTTCCCTCGGGGTTATTCAAGATCTCTGTTAGTACTTTCGTAACTTCTTCCTTAGTTGTTTCGGCATCCATACCTCTTATGTGCAATGTATCGGATGTTTCTTTCCTACCAAGAACGTATATTTTGAAATTTTTGTCCATTTTTTGCATTGCTTCCGATTTTTTACGAACATCGTCATTTTTCTCTATAGTGATAAACATCTTTCCTTCTCTTGTACTTCTTATACCTCTAATTGACTTAGTTGCAGGTAACTCTTTCAGTTCATTTCTGACATTTTTTAGGGTTTCCCAGTTATAACGTTTTCCAAGTAACAGACCTTGTAATACTTGATACATTTATTATATACCTTACATAGTTCACAACTACTAACTGTTCACAACGTGTTCAATGATAGTAAAATAAGCTGTTCCTAGAATTTGCTCCACTGATATTTTATGATCTTCTTCACATATTCTGTCCAAAATTTAACCTTTCGAAAGTCCTGAAATGAATCTGTCTTTGAGAATTTCACTCAAGTTTGCCCCAAAGTTGCATGAACTGGCTTTATTATTTATTCTGGCATACCACTGTCTGACTGGTTCATTTTCGGCTTGTTTCAAATTGAAGAAGTCTAGTCTTTCCTTGTTTACTGATATTTGTTTGGAGTACTGTCTATCCAAGATATCACATAGATCTTCAAACGTTTTGTTCTTGGGAAGTATTGGGTCACATAAGTCTCGTAACGTCTGGTAGGCATGTTCCCCAATCAGCGTCATCAAAACAGCAACTTTCTTTCCTTCATCGATATAATTCGTTTTTTCTACCCTTTGTTGAGAGTTCTAGGAAATCGATTTCCTCAGATAGTTTCGCAAGGTCTGGGTAGCGTTCCTTATAATTTTTTTGTATGGACCACTTCATTTGTGGATCAGATCGACCAACTAATACCACTTTTATCACATGGTCTTCGGTTTCAATTGGATTTCCTTTCACTATATATTGCCTGTTATCTAACTCCCCTGATTTCTCCCGTCAATGTCTTTACGTGTGTACGTATTTCTGCCGCCACATTGCGCCACTCTCCCGAGGGTCTGTACGCCGTTTTCAGTACTGTCTCCAAGTTCTTTGAGCTTTTGACTAGCCTCTGTCTTGATATCTTTTCTGCACTGTCATCTCTCTCATTAGTCTCTTACCGTTTCCTCTTCGTTGTCTGGCTGTCTCTATCTGTCCTTTATGACTCACCTAGATTTGGTAGGGGGTTTCTACGGTCTCTGGTAGGCGTTCTGCACAGGTTACGTATATTACATCTTCACTCTGTGTGTTGCCTTTGTCTTGGTTTGGTTCCATGGCCATCGGTGCTGTGGTCCTCTACCTCGATAAGGGTTAACGATACTCTGGGGGGCACGCTGGTACCCCAGAGGCTGGTTTTCACAGAAATGAATGGTTCTCCATTGGGGAACCAGTCTCTAACTTGTGGCAGCAACCGATTTTGCAAGACTTCTTTGTACTGGTCTTGTCTCATGATGCCTTTAACCAGGTACAAATGTCCTGTGCCTTTTCCGCTGATCACTGACCAGACCATAACTTTTGTGGGGTGCTTTACAGTCTGGACGACGCAGTTAGGATGAAATTTTTCTCCAGGACGACGACGTACGAACTGAGCTTCATTCTGCAGAATTGCTTCAGCTCATTGCTGAAGCAGACCTACCAGAAACACACTTCTCCTTGCCATGGTTCTATTTTCCGACGTCCTTCCTCCTATCTTGAAGAGGAACCAGACTTCCATCATCAAATCCACCGGCGGGAAACCGGCAACCACCTGTACTGCCGACACCGGTAGGTACACTGACGCTACTTGCAGAAGACCTCTTCTTTGCGCCCCGATCAACAGTTTTCTCTGCTTATCCTTCCTAATTTCTTTCCTTCAGACAGGCACCGCATACATTATCACGCTGTGGACTATAGAACACATTATTCTCCTCTTATAGTAGAGTGGTCTCCCCATTACATCTGATTTTGCTGCCGCTCACTCCACAGATAGCTTATGTGTCCTGCGAAAGTTGGCTTCGCTTCATCATGACTCCTATTTTATCTCCTTCACCGGGAGTATTTTGAAATCCACTGTTTCCACCATCAGGTTTCCGGCCATTCTAGGGCCCTTCTCTACGAGTAGCTCTGTTTTTTGCACCGCCACCTCCAGATCCATCTTTCCCATCCAACCCGTGACCATTTCCATGGTCCTCTCGATCCCTCCCTTCAACTCCACAGCGCTCACTCCTTCCTCGTATGGTAGCCACAGACTCCATCGTAGCTGACATTCCCCATTTCTGGGCCCTCAACCGACCCCTTTGGAACCCCTATTGCGCATTCATACCGCACGCACCCCATCTCCACATATCTCTCATGGAAATAGTCCTCCATCCATCTCACTATACATATAATTGCTTATCTCCATAGTCCTCAGATTTTTCACGATATTTTTCCATCTCGTCATATTGAAGGCGTTCCTGACGTCTACCGTCACCACCGTGCACCATCTCTTCCTGCACCGCTCTGTATCTTCCACAAGTTCTAAAATGGCAGTCTGTTCTAGGAGGAAGTTATACATCTCCAACATGTCTTCTGGGACTTTTTTTAAAGGCTATCCTCATCGCATCTGCAGTCAGATTGTCAGGACCGGGGGCCTTTCCTGGTTTCATTGCGTCTATCGCCATCTTTAGTTCCTCTATGGTGAATTTCTGCCTAATTTCCGCAATCTCGCTAGACCTTTTCAGTCGATCACTTGTCGTTGTTGCAGATCTTCAAGTATTTTTCCTCTTCTACGTACCGACATCTTGTACGTCCCGCTTGTGCCATGTCTGTATGGCGATCTGGTACGCCTCGCCTCATACATCATTTTCCAGTACTTCTATGAGCTTTCTCCAACTTTCTCTTTTTGCCTTTCTTATCAGCCTTTTCAACTCTTTCTTTGTCCTTCTCATTTCATATTCAGCCAGGCAATTTTCTGGGCTTGGGCTAGTATTCGCATTATCCCTCGTATATTTTCTTCTCTTCTTCAGGAATTTTCTTTCTATTCCACCAATGGGGCAGCTGCTTCAAACTACCTGCGTTTTCCCTCTCATAAGATCTTTGGCATGCTTTGTTGATATCTTGGTATAATGACACTGCTGGCTAGCTTGAGTAGAAAAAATTCAAAAATGTTTAACTATTAGAGGAATATTTTGCTGGAAATTCTTAAAGCAAATATCGGATTGAGAAGTGATTTAACTGCTGGAGTTTTCGTCTGAGAGGATTGGGGTTTGGAGGTGCAGGATGATATTCCTCCATAGCACTTGGGAATCATTTGCGTCTAGCGGTCATGGATTTGATGCTGAGCCGATATTGTGAAATTACATGGCAATTCTGTACACCGACAAGTCAGTTTCGAGGATATAGCGTTGTTTCCGAGTTGAATTGTCTCTATCGTAGCCCTGAGGCCAATTCATAAATAACTATATTTGGAAGATCTATATTAAATCATGTTCGGATTTGGAGAATAGACGTAAGCAATTGCGTTTCTAACGGGGGTCCCATAACCGTAATTTCTTTTTATTTCCATATGCGGTAAAACTAATAGCAAAACTGTATCGATAGCCAGATTTGTTGATGGAACTTGAAAAAATATAAAAAAGCACTGACGTGAAGTCCAACTTTATTACTCTATCCTTATGCCAGCTTAGAAACAGCACTTCTAATTTATGACCTGACAGTGAATGGTGTCCATTACCCTCTGGGTAGATCTTCGGCACGTTCTATCCACACTCAACATTGAATTCAAATTAGCCAACGTGAATACGCGTGCCAAAGATTATTGCCTTCACGTCAGTACTTTTTTATTTACTGCTGCAGCTTCCTCCGTTCCTCCCATACTTTCCTTCACCATTTTCAATATCTCGGCATATGAGCCTTCACCTGCATCTACGATCACCCCGTCTTCTCTTTCGATTTTTCCCTTCGCTTTTCTCTTTTTTTCCAGACTGTGCCATACAGCATTCCCATAGCTCGCAAACTTAACCTAACCTAACCTTTTTTTTGGGGTTGTGGAAAAAATCTGGTAGCAGATTCGACCACGACCCGCGTCGTGGGATATGTCGGGTTGGCTGGTTGGTGTTGCCACCCGACTAAAAAACCACAACAAGAATAATTTCCGACGACCCCTCCTCTGGAAAGGGCATCTCTGTTCGGGCTTCAGGGAAGGGTCTCGGGTCTGCATATTTTTTCATTCCGGATTTCAGATATTTTTCTATGTTTGGCTCTATCTTCTACCTCCTTTGTTTCCATAATACCCACTACATAACTGAATATGTTCTGCCATATTTCCCCGTTTTCAAGCATCTGTAGTATTATTTCTTCCGCATCCGGTAACCTTCATAAGCTTTTGCCTGAGGTTTCTTTTTTTCGTTCTCCACCTTGCACAGTCATAAAAGGCGTGTTCAAGTTCATCTTGTTTCAAACATGTGGTACATTGGTCGTCTATCCTTTTCCCTATTTTGCATGTAAAGGTCCCGAAGGAGCCATGCCCTGTGAGGAACTGCGTAAAGTAGTTGTTGGTTCTTCTGTGTCTACAATTCACCCACCTCTCTATGTTCGGAATCCCCCCGGGACTCAGACCTAGTCTTTGCCTTCTCTGTCTGCTGTCTGATGTTTCCTGAGAAGTTCAGATACATCTGAAGTATCAAACTCAGATACTTCATCTCCGCAGACTCGGTGACCTCCACACCATTCAGCACGATCTTCATCACGTTCCTCTTCCTTGCGCCCTTCGCCACTATTATTTCGGTCTTTTCTTCGGCCATCTCAAGTCCATTTTGTATCATTCAGACCATTATTTTTTCAAATGAGTCCTTGAGCTTTGTCCTTATTTCATTATCCGTATCTCCCTATATCATAAGAAGAAGGTCGTCCGCGTACGCCAAGTGTCCACTCCGCCCTCATACGCAAGCTCCAGTACACCATTGTAGGTTATGTTCCATAGTGGTGGACCTACGATCGAGCCCTGCATCACACCCATAGTGCATCTATATTTTAGCTTCCTCATCACGATGTATCTTTTCTCAAGGTAGCACTCCATTGTCCTTATTAGGTAACTGCTTATATTTTTTGCTCTCATGGCCTCTATAATGTTCTGCCACGATATTCAGAAAAGCATTTTTAACGTCTATAGTTACTAGAATATATCAATTTTTGGTTGAGGCCCTTTCAGCTCCAAGATTGCTGCAGTCGTTGATTTCTTGCTTGTGAAACCATGCTGTTTTCTTGACAAAGTTTTCTTTTCTTCCACCTCTTGGTTTAAACGGTTCACTAGAAGCTTTCCGTATACCTTTCTCGCCACGCTGAGGAGGCATATTGGTCGGTATGATGCCGGCTGACTTTGATTCTTATCTCACTTAGGAATCAGTACTCTTCTCGCGGTTTTCCACATGTTCGGAAAGTGACAGTCTTTGAGAAGGTCGTAGTAACGGGGCATTTCGTCTGGTTTGTTGTTGTATGCCAGTTTTATGACCTCGGCCGTGACTCCATCAGTTCCAGTTGCTTTTTTCGTTTTCATAGAAATTATCGTCTGTTTCATCTCCGATTCTGTCCTCCGTTGTTGGATTTTCCAAAACGCTCTCTATTATGGGTATTCTTGACCTTGGAAACAATGTCGTCACTATATTCTCAATTTATCCTTCTGGTATTGTGTACGGAAGTGGTTTGCTTCTCAAGGTTGATGTTATGATTTGATATCCTTGTCCTCATCCAGTTCTGCCAGTATTATTTTCCAGTGGTCACTCTTTGCCCTTCTTATGCTCCTCTTGAGTTCTGTTTTATATTCCTTTGCTTGAGTTTTTACGCTTTCTAACTAGCTGTCGGAATCCCCTCTATCTATCAGCCTTTGTAGAGTGTGGCGGGTGATAATATATTGGCTGCGACATTCTTCTACCTCAGGGCACCACCAGTAGGGTACTGTTCTACTCTTATCTCTTATTTTTCTGGCTTCTTTCAGGGCGAAACGCAGGGTGTCGTAAAAATTTCCCCGTGAGGTATTCAATCTGTCAACGAAGATGTCCTGATTTACTCCGACAATAAGCAAGTTTCTATTCATAAATTAGCATAAAAATTTCACAGCAAGAGGTGTAAGACTCCGGCTCAGACTGTAGTAAGTAAGATTTCAACTGAATACACTCATTCACAAAATGTTCGTCTACGTCATCTGGATAACAATCATTAATTTTACGTACACTTTCCAGATCAATGCTTTCCATATTTTTGTCTTGCAAATCCATCAAAGATTTGAATATTTTGCTATATATGTCTCATAGATGAGGCTTCCTTCATTTAAATCTATAACCAGCTTAACTCACGAAACGTTTAGCGTGTCTCTTAATTTTTTCTGCGCCATATACTGAGATTATCTGTGGACTTATCTGAAAATTTTGAAGTTATGCGTCTTTTGTTTATCTCACTGTAGTCTGTTCCCACATCAGTACTTAATTTTGTAGCTTTTTCTTCGTATTCCTTTAGCTTCTGAACGGATTGGTGTCGTATCTGGTTCACAATGACACAATGAATTTAGTGCCCTCACAAATATTTAAATCAGGGCGTTTTATTTTTTATTAAGTAAATAACATTTCTTCCCAAAAAATAATTAGAATCGTACTTTCTGATTTTCGCTGAAAATTTTCACAATATCATAATTATTTTTTTAAAATTAGACGGCGTCATAGTGACAATACCATTTGGCCCGACTCAAGCTTTTCACGATTCTTGCAAAATTGTATTGCTCCTGACTTCACGTCAGTGCTTGAACCAATTTTTTTTTATACTAAAATCAAACTTTTCTCAAATAGATTCTTCAATTGGTTCATCATCATTATTATTACGATAATTTCTCGATAATCTGCTGCACCCTCTACAGATAGGAAACATTTCGCCATCAGCCCTGTCATAATAACTTCTGAATGAAATTTCTTAGCAGTTCTTTTCCCATATTTCCAGATCTTCTAGGATTCGTAATCTGAAACAAATATTTGGAGACCATATAACGAAATCACAATAATGCGACTGTGAGATGAATAATTGCATTTGTATTTTTGGTAGTAATAACTGCGTGTTTTATGAAGTAATTATTCCAGCATGTGCTATTAGATATGAACTCTTCATTCGCAAAAATTCATGAATGTCTTGTACGTTGTTGTATATAATGATCCAAATACCTTGCAATATCCATATATGTGATTGGAGGAACACCATCAATTGAATTATCCACTATCCAGATCAGAAACATTCGATGTTAAAGGATGTTTATCATCATTAATATTAGGAATAGGGTATTTATCTCCTATAGCTTTTTCGTTGAGGTTACGAAAATCCACTATGATTGTCCATATTTTTCTTCCAGAAGCATCAGTCATTTTAGGAACTACCCAAATAGGAGATGACCAAGGGGATTGACTAGGCCTAATAATACCTTGTTCCAACATTAAATTAATCTGATTCTTTACTTCCTCTTTATGATATCTGTAAGATTTTGTATATGCAGGAATATCATCTTTAGTTTTAATGTAATGTTTAATTTGCTTCTAAAATGAAAGAGGTTCATTTTCTTTATGGAAAATATCAGAATATTTCTTGCATAATTTGAGAATATGAACCTCCTCCTCGTAATTCATATGTGCAGCTCTGATTAATTTTTCTATATCGATATTATCTGATGAAATATTTGTATCTATTGGAAATATTTCGAAATAATTATTATTGAAACAAAATGACTCAATTGGATTATTCGAAAGTAATATTATATCTTCATTAGTCTTATTCGAGATTTCTACATTGGCTAATCCATTATTTGAATGAGTTAAAATTTCAGGTATTTCGCAATTCTGTATAGTTTGTTTAGGAACCATGATGTCGCCTGATATTTGTTTCTCAGCAATTTTAGTGATTATTTTTTAATTTGCATCAACTTTAATTTTGAAAGGAATTTTCTTCGCAGTTTCCTGATAATGAATTGCTAAAATAGAAGATGGTGTATTCAACTTTGAATTCTGAAAATCGAGAGTTGCATTTAGAAGTTATATGTTATCTAGTCCTATAAAACCATCATAACCATAGTGAAACTTGAATAAGTAAAATTCGAAATAAGCATGTTGATTACATTCAGAAATTATTGGTATATTAGCACAAAAATTATGGGTTGATGTTTGGTGAACGGTGTAAAAAGTAAAAGGTTTTTTGAAAATGAATTTTGAATAATATTTCTTTGCAAGTTCAGGACTTCAAATTTTGTTGAGCCTGTGTCTATAAGTAGCTTTAAAGGAGGATTTCGAATAGATATGAAAGGCAATTCTCGTTTATTACAAATATGGTTGTCTGTTTGAATATTTTGAAAATTTTCTTCCTTAGTATCATCTTTTGAATTCAATGTTATTTTGGTCATAATTTTCCGTGTTATACAACTCTTCACTGATAAAATCTTTATTTCTTTTTCTATTTGGAAAATTTCTCTGAGTTGAATAATCTGGTTTTAATTTTGCGACAGTATTATTTGTAGAAATACTCATTGGAGTTGGATAATTTTGATGAGGTCTTTTGAAAACTTGGAAATGGGTTGGAAATCTTGGAGGAACTTGATTAAGATTTCTTCGTAAAGTTACTGGTCTACTTGGAAATTGTTGGTGATTAGCTTGAAGATGTTGCGAATTTGTCAACTGATTATTACCATAAGAGTGAGGAGATTGAAATTTAGGATTTCCACTATGAAGTGGTTTATAATTCGTTTTATTTTATTTCATGTTGAATGTTTTCCTAGGCGTTTGCAAATTCTTACTCTTTTGCAGATGTTTGATATTATACTCTTCTATGATAAATTGTAGAGCCTGAGCCAAAGCGCAGTTCTCATTGATCTAATGATGTGGCCTAAATGATCTATTAATCCAGCTAGAAAACTTTCTAATGCTTGATTTTTGAAAAATGTTCCTTTACTTTTTTTTCTGTCGCATTGCACCTATATAATTACAAATGGTATTTAATAAATGCGACATTCTTTCGTGGAATTCTTGGGGTGATTCGTTCCAATTTTGAATAGAATTCACCAAATCTAGATTGAACTGTTTTCGTCTCTTTGATCACTAAAATTTAGAATAAGTGCATTTTTGATTTCCAGCCAATCGTTTTTTTTGCTCCATGAATGACAACAATTTCTTCGGCATGACCATGCAGTTTATTCAATGTGCCGTTTAGCAATACTAAATTTTGAAAATTATTTGCATTATTAATGTCGAAATAATGATCTAGAAGTGCTTCCGAGGCCGTAATGAACCTATGGAGTTTATTTGGATTGCCGTCAAAATCAGGAACAATACTTAATTCTTTCGAATAAAATTTTGGAACAGTAGCCATTGTGGTTTCAGAGATTGAGTTAATGCTTGATTTTTTAAAAGAATTAAGTAAATTTTGCTCCAAATCAGAGTCGTTTTCAATGACGGAATGCACAAGGATTCAGGAGGGTCTGACATAAAATGTATTTTTTTTATGGTATCAGTATGTCTCACCACTGAGCATTTCCATTCGTATTCCTTGATGGACCCAATGGATGATAGGTTCTGGTTCTTGTAGTTTTCTCTTGAAGAACTCCACTAAAACTCCGTCGACTGTGCCAATTACGTTTTGGTAGTGAGCTACTGACTTTTTAATAAAGATTTTATTTAATATCTACAAAGGATGGAAAATGTGACGAACGATTCGTACATAAATTCGCGATCCCGAATATGTCAAGACTGACTAGAAATACTAGAATAAAGAAAGGGTTCAATTTATGTGTGATTGAAATATGCCATTCAGCAACGTGGGAATGTCCCTGTCAGTATTAGGTTGTGTTGGGAACTCCTGGATCTGAACGTATAACTCGCTCTATGACCGCCTTGTGACGGCCTGTTACATAATTTGTAACGAACTTGATACATTGCATGTATCATAAAGAAATAACTAGTTCAGTCAATCTGGCATTTCGACGGTACAGAAAATAACCAGTGGCTGAATCTTTGTTAATAGTTGGAGAATGATGTTAGAAAAGGGTTTATTGGGTCGGCCACGTTGGACCGTGATGCGTGTTTTGAAAAACTCAAAACAATTTTGAAATGCATTTATCTCGTGATCTATGCATTTCACAGAAAAATTGATTCAAGAAAAAATGTAGAGGACATCGATATCTACAATTAATCTCATTGGTGCTATGCCGTACAACAAAAAATGCACGCAGTAGGTGGCGCTAAAGTTCCAAAATAAGAGTTTTTCCACTTTTTTGCTATTAAATTTTCTTTTTTCAACTATATTGTAAATGTAAAAGTTGTTCCTTTTAATATTACGAACAACTTTTATTTAAACATTTTTTACATACAACTTACTGTTTTGAAGCTACAGCTTGCTGAAGTGTGAAAATTCCATTACAACGATTTCACAAAGTATGAGGACAGCTGTGGTGCATATAACTGACGTATCTTTATTGTTTTGATCAAGATGTAATAATTTATATTGTTTGTAACATTGTTTGTAATATTTCCAATTAGCGATTGTAAATTATTATGAATAATTATAGCTTTTGATCAAATTTTTTTATATATTATTTTATTGAACGGAAATAGTTTTCAAATCTTTATTTTTGTTGTGAAAAATGATTTCTTATAAAATAATTTATGAAAAATGTTAACAATTAAAATGATTTCATTGACTTTTCGAGAAATTTGGATTAGGTTGACGAAAACAAATTCAATAACATCATTATAGAACATCAATTTTATTGGTACATACAATAGCGTTTTTCTTTTAATGTACATTTTTTTCATTTTATATCGATGATAAAGTACAAATATGGATTTTACACTTGATTAACCCTTTCACCCTTACATTTTTGTATAAGTTAAATTGATTGGAAAATTTGTGTATATATGTTTTTGGAGTCACTGAATTTGTGATATTTTTAAAATTCCAAGTGGCAACTAATATGACGGATCAAAATTACAAAAAAAGATTGTTTTCAATAAAAGTTGGTATGTTTATGTATATTTAAATTGTAAATTCAAATTTTTCATCATAATATTTAAAAAAATCAAAAATGTTGACAAAAATGGCAGATCAAAATTTTCAAAAATGTGTTTCTTTATAATTTTGAGCTGCTATATTTTTTCTCCAAAATTTCATGAATATCGTTACATTCTTTGACTATTTAAAACTGGTCGAAGTTAAGTTAAGGACATTAGGCGTCCCATCATGGGTGTAAGGGTTAAAATTTGAGTTCTGCAAGCCGCCTGTGATCATTCAAGGTACACAATGACAAAAATAGTAAGAAGTGACATAACAATATGGTGACAGCCAATATGATTTTGTTAAATAGTTGTTAACGAGCTGTTGCAGAACTAAAATGCAAATTTAATTTTTGTGTGAACTGAGTAGTTTCTTTCTCAGTGGTTCTTCTTCTGGAGATTCAGTTGTGGCGCTTTCCGTAGATGAACTTCCGGACGATTGTCTATCACTTTGTTGCGTTTTTTGATTGTTACAATATCTTGAAAATTGTACTACTTGAGAAGGAAAGTCCAAATCCTCATCGTCAAGTAAATTTTCATCTTCTACGTCGATGACTCGCACGTTACTGCAATCTTCTCCGTTACAGTGTTTGCAAGCAACTGAACAAGGGACACCTGCCTTTCTGCATCCACATTGTGAACTGCAATCATTTACTTGACAACCGAGTTTTTCAAAACACGCATCACGGTCCAACGTGGCCGACCCAATAAACCCTTTTCTAACATCATTCTCCAACTAAACCCTTAAATGCATCGTGTATCATATATGATACATATACTTTTCGAACATGCAGTGACATCTCTGAGCAACTTTTCGAAACTTTTTGTGTTTCATATATGCAACAGTGCGTATTTGAACGCGGATTATATCTTTGTTATTGTTTACGTTAAATTCCAACAGTTCGATTCTGTTTTGAATTCAGCGCCAACTGTCGTCTGATTTGTTTCGTGGAGTGCAACATTTGTTTTTATTTTGTGTGCAGTTTTTTCAAGATTGGAGCAGAAATAAAACTATTCATTGATAGTTGTAATTAAATCAGTTGAAATATTAAGTAATTTTGAAGATATTGCTAGGAATTGAGGTAAGTTGAACTCCATTTCTCTCTGTATCATATATGATACAGTGCGCATTACCATGATATATTTCTTGTTATAGAATGAGTAGCTGGTTCGAGAAATTTCAACGAAAACGGCCCCTTAGCGAAAAGGAATTATTAGAGTTGATTGAAATTCCTCTAAGTAGCGAAGATGAAATGGAGGGAGAAAGTGATGATGACTCTGATACTGACCAGGGCATGAAGCCCGATAACCCAGATAGTGACACTACCGAAGATGAAAGAGAAGATGAAAAAGAAGATGATAAAGGAGACGATGAAGAAGATATAAATAAATTGCAGGAGGCTAGCAAATCCAAAGTAAGAATAAGTATGAAGAAGAAAAATGTACTCTGGAAAAAGGGAAATTTGGTGCTACCTGATGAAGACAAAAAATTTCTGGGTAGTGAAGAACTTCCTCAGGAGATATTAGAACTTGATTCTCCATTTCAATTTTTTAAATATTTCTTCGATGATACCTTATTAGAAAAAATTTCGTTAGAATCTTCCCTATACAGTACGCAGAAAAACCCTAATAAGGCGGAAAATATTACAAAAGAAAATGTACAAAAGTTTCTTAGTATTTGTCTTTTTACTTCAGTTGCTTACTGTACAAATGTGAGAGACTACTGGACGGAAGTGACTGGAAGTGACTTCGTGAAAGAGACAATGTCTTTGAATCAATTTGAACAACTGCGTTCTCTCTTACACTTCAATAATAATGAAAATCAAATAGGGACGAATGACAAGCTGTATAAACTACGACCGCTGATAGATCATTTGCAGGGAAAATTTTTATCAATTCCGATGGAAGAAAGTTTGTCGGTGGATGAACAAATTTGTGCAACTAAAGTCAGACA
Source organism: Halyzia sedecimguttata (assembly GCA_937662695.2). Classification (NCBI taxonomy): domain Eukaryota; kingdom Metazoa; phylum Arthropoda; class Insecta; order Coleoptera; family Coccinellidae; genus Halyzia; species Halyzia sedecimguttata. The sequence continues at coordinate 18,628,662 of OW569415.2, forward strand.
CCATCTCAAACAATATTTACCTAATAAACCGCACAAATGGGGATACAAATTGTTTTTTTTGTGTGGTGTGTCGGGGTATGCATATAAATTTGAAGTGTACACAGGAAGGGAAAATGATCCATGTTTGCGGCCAGCAGAAGAGCCGGATTTAGGTGCTTGCGCTAATATAGTTATTAGACTGGCACGAGAGGTACCAAAGTTCAAGCGTCATAAAATATTTTTTGATAATTTTTACACTTGCTTGGATCTTGTAGTGTACCTCCACAAACAAGGCATTCTGACATTGGGAACTATCAGAAGAAACCGAATTCCTAACTGCAAGTTACCACTAGAGAATCTATTCAAGAAGGAAGATCGAGGGACTTCTGTTGAATTCGTTACGGACTTTGAATCGGTTCAAGTTTCCTGTTTAGCTTGGAAAGATAACAAGGTTGTCCATTTGATGTCATCATTCTGTGGACAAATACCAGAACACCTTGTCCGTAGATATGACAGGAAGGCTAAGGAACAGAAACAAGTAAATTGCCCAGAAATTGTAAAAGTATATAATAAACATATGGGCGGTGTGGATTCATTAGATAGTCACATTGGTCGCCATAGAATAAGGATGAAATCAAAAAAGTGGTATTTCCGATTATTCTTCCACTTATTTGATTTGGCCACTGTGAACGCGTGGCTACTTTACAAAAGAGTGATGCAAATCAAGCAGAAGAAACCTCTAAACCAAAAAAAATTCAGAGTACAAATTATTCAAACCTTATGCAGAACTGGCAGAGCAGCACCAAAAAGAGGTAGACCAAGCTCAGCACTACAGGAAATTCTTGAGCTGAAGAAAAAAAGAACACCTGCCGCAATCGTACCTCCAGTAGAAGTGAGGAAAGATGGGTTGGATCATTGGCCAGAATGGATCACTAATCGCGGAAGGTGCAAATATCCGTCCTGTAAAAATTTAACATACGTATTCTGTACCAAATGCAGGGTGAACCTCTGCTTAAATCAGAAAAACAACTGTTTCTATCAGTTTCACACAACCTAATATTTCAGTTAGGTAATGCTCAGTGTATCATATATGATACATATAAAATTTTGTGATTTTTTCAGTAAATATAAGAATTAGAATTTTTTTAATATTTTTCCCGGTAAAATATGACCCTTAATTATCCAGATATATTTTTTTCGAATTAATTTGAAAAATCATGCATTTAAGGGTTAACAAAGATTCAGCCACTGGTTATTTTCTGTATCGGAACGATTTAATTTTTGCCAGATTGACTGAACTAAACGTATTATTATGCGACAGCACAATGAAGATGAATATGATCTGAGTCAGAATATTTATATATTCAGTACATTTCATGTTATATTGTGTTCTCTGGCTATGGCACATACAGGGTGAGTCTTTGACCACTGAATTATTTTTAACCAAAGATTCCTCTCATCAAATGAAACACTTTTTTCATTTAACATTTTTCCAAATTCAGCTCAGGTAAAAAGATACAGGCTGTTGAAATTGTGAGAAAAAATCAGTTTTTATTTTGTAGCTTTGACATCCTTTTTTCGAATAAAATGAATGTTGCTGTAAAGTTTCCTATAACTATGATACATATTTTCCAAATATTAGTTATTTTCTTCTTCTACTGGTTTTCTAGTTATGGACTCGTGGATTCATAAAACTAAACGAAATTTGCATAAAGAAAGCATATAAAGTTTTTCTTGAGTCATTTCAAGAATATTCCATCGTTTTAGAACATTATATTATTCTTCATCATTTCTCCTTAAACGCACCGTTTTCGAGATATTCACCATTGAATGTTTTAAAATGGAAAACTCCAGAAATTTCACTACTTTTTTGGATCCGTCCCTGAGCGTTGGAATCCCGAATCAAGCTGTAAACCACGTTACCATGTCTTATTCTCGTCCGCCAACAAAGTCATAGATAATTTATATGCGGGAGTGTATTAGCACATTGTGAAATATTTAAACGCTTGTAACTTTTTACCTGAGCCGAATCTGGAAAAATGGTAAATGAAAAAAGTGTTTCTATTGATGAGAGGGATCTTTGGTTAAAATTAATGCAGTGGTCAAAGACTCACCCTGTATAATATGTATTTGAAAAAAAATTAAAATTTATTAAACAACAAGTCAATATTAAAAGAAAAGTGTAGAAGGTACATATTTCTACACATATATCTAGTTTGCTAAGGTATGTATGTGGGGCTGAAAGAAATAAACACTTTGTGCATATATAGTTTTTACTAGGACTTCAAACAAAAATTTGAAAAGCATATTATGTAGATTTGCTGGAGATTAATCTTCATTGTTTTAATTTACAAAATAAACTAGAAGGGCTTTCAAACTTGTTAGATGACCTGGTAAAATTAACTATATACAGACAAATAATTGAATATTTTTTAACCCCATATAGATATACCTCAACAGACTTTATGGTTCCGGAACATGTAACATCAACACCTTTGCATTGTCATAGACTTGTGGAGCTCAGTTTATAATTCTTGTCCCTTTTAACTGGTTTGGTATCGACTCCTCATAGTATAAATTCTTTCTCCTACATATATTGCTTGCATTTTGCTTTTTGGGGTTTTGGGTATATGTCCAATCTGTTAAACAAATAATATTAATAGGTATTTATTTTTGTTCAAAATGTTGTCAAATAGAATATAAAATGCATTGACAAACACATAAACAATAACAATAAAAAAATTTTAATAGGTACTTCCGAAAAGATTATTGTATATAAATATTAAAATAAAACAATGAATACTCTTTTTTCACTTTTCTCTTATGCCTCAAAGAGCTGAGGCTTTACCCACTCACTGGCATATTTTGCGAATAATTCAGCGCTCTGTGTAAAGCAGTTCTGCTGTGATGCAAAATCTAAATCACAATATAATTTAGATTAATAAAAAAATTTCATCAAGAATATTTAATCACGAGAATTCCTGATTGGATAAATATGTTCCGTAACATGGGGATATTTTGATCAGTTTTCATCTTCGAACCTGAATAACATTGTTTTTTTTTTCGAATAAAGATATTACAAAAACACAACAATAATCGGTTTTACTATTCAAACATATTCTACAAATATGATATCTGAAAAATGGATGATTTATTGAGAAAAAAATTAAAACTGAGTGATCAAATATATACTGGGATATATATTTTGGGGATACTTTGATCGTACTTGCATTTTATACGGAATACGAAAGTTACCCCATTATAACGATCAATGGAAGTAGAGTAACAAATTAGATGTCCATACCCCAAGTATAACAGGCAAATTTTCAATATGGGGGAATATTTATGATATTAAAATAAACTTTCATTGCAAAATATATTGAAATTGAGGAATATAAATTCCGTTAGATCAACAAGGTCTAAACTAAGGCACAGAAACTATCAAAAACAAAAAAGGAACCGTTTATACATGTTAAGATATAAATAAAGAAAAAATGTAAGAAAATATTCAAACTTCAACCACTGCGATGTCATTTTCAAATTTATAGTTAAAATTAAAATCAGAGTCATATTCCTCTGAAGGACTAGCCTGGATCTCAATAATATCTTCTCTTTTAATCACGGATACATCGTCAGCAATAAGTTTGAAGTTTTTCCTATTTTAATCAATGGATTTCATCCCAACGATTTCTGGATTGACTTCCAATTGCTTGCACATATATTTATATGTTTTCTTTCCTCGTTGCGAAGAGAACTTTGCCAAAACAAATTGACCAACTTCAACAGTTCTTGCAGATTCCAGCTCAGTGTATGAAGTTAATCTTCTAGATGCAGACGCAGGATTCCCTTTATTCATTGCTGATGTCGTTGGCCTTAGATTGATATCTTCTTCTTCACTATCATTGATATTGTTCATTTCATTAATAGCTGCTACGGTAGCTGTTGATATACTACACCCTGGTGCAACATTTAGGGCCGGTTTCATAATAAGTTTTAAAATCTCTTTAAATTTAAAGCATCCTTTAGGTGGATATTTTGAACCAAAATGTCACTTTGAAGGATACTTTAAATTTAAAGGAACTTTAGAATTTATTATGAAACCGGCCGTAAGTCGTTTCTTCTTCCTCTGTGGCCGATCTGACTCCCCAAACTGTTTCTCTTTCAATAGTGCAGTTAGTGCACTTTCGACTTCAGCTGAAGGATCTTCTTCGGCTTCTCGGGGCAATTTTTTTAACACTTGTTGACGATCCAATGGATAAATACCACAAGAGCGGAATGAGTTCATTAAGTTTCTTTTTATTACTCATTGCATATTGACCATTTCATCTCCATGTTGGTTACACACTCTTGCAGGTTTTGCATCCATCTTAACCAATCGTCTTAAACCAATCACGAAAAGTTGCGGCGTCCATCCATCCGCTTGCTGTTCGATTAAATCGTGTTCCCAGATTACAACATGGCTTATCACAACATGGAAGCCCCCTAGGACCATTCTCTTTCCACGAGTCATAAAGATGTAGGCTCTTAAATATAACGTAAGGAGGAAGCAAAGTACCATCAGCTGAACCACATATCATGACGGTTGTGCAACTTTTTGAGTGGTTCATAACCTTCTCTGGATATTTAACACCACGTCTGTACACTCCTCGTTTTTTTCCAGGGTCATCAGATAAATTCGATTCGTCGTAATTGAATATGTTAGAACTTTGTAGGTTTTTAATAGTGTTCTCCAAGTTTTCATAGAAATCTCCAAGAGTTTTTTCTGATACTGCTGCTCTCGCTCGTTTTATATTGGTAGCCAGTCTTTGTCCAAACGAATTTTTATGCCTGTTGAGAAGGCTGTATGTCCAGTCAACTCCAGGAACATTATTTTTAAATATATTTACCGTTTCACCCTTTCTGTCCAAATAATACTTCGCCATCATCCTTATATCCATAAGGTTTAATGGAAACCCCCAATCCGAACACTTCGCTGCTGATTGAAGTATGGCGAGCTCTTCTTGTTCAGTAAAAACTGTTGGGCGGCCTGGTTTTCGTCCATGTTTCCCTTTATATTTGTTATAAAGTGTACCAAACGGTATTCCAAATCGCCTCGAAGCTTCACGAATAGAGAAAGTGCCATCAACTACTATTTGTACAGCTTCTTCTAATTTTTCATCGAGGTACTGCCGACTTCCGAGTACTCTTTTATGCATACGAGGCATTTCTGAAAAAATAATAACAAAAACCTAATTATTCTTGTGTTTATTTACCGAGATATATGTGCTGGGGCAACATTGATCACCTGACCAATGTTTCCCCCGGACTTGATCAAACTTGCCCCCTGAAATGAAATATTTCTCGAAAAATAAACCAATTGAAATCCCGATTTGATAATCCAGTAATAGCACTACCAAATACATGCCAGGAACAATAATACAAGTAAAGTGATAATCTGTATTCAAAAACTTACTGCTATAGATGTTAAGTTTTCCAGACGAAATAAATGCGACGGAATGGTTCCTACAGAAATAAATAATTCAATCACACGCTAGGTGCTTCCTCATCGCCTGAATCGCCCTAACTGACTAACCACACTATCGGTGCTGCCGACTGAGCTGATAGTTTCGCGTGTGCACAAAAGATGTCAGACCTATAACAGTTTCAAGTAATAACTAAGTTTTGATCAAATTAACCCTAGGATTCAAAGTATCCCCATGTTACGGTTCATTAAATATCATAATCATTATAGGGATCATTCTAGACTGACTTCCAAATTTGATAACTACACATTAGTAAACAAAAATAAGAATAACCTTCATTTCATGCATTTACCTAGAGACGATTCTTTTCGAAGATCTTAGAAAATGTATTCTATTGATGAAATTTGCTCAATTTGTTAAGTCATCTAACATTTAACTTCCAACTCCTCCTGTGGAATATATTCCCAAAACCTAATTCACAAAATGTAATCAGTAATAACAATAATTTAAAACACAAAATTTCCATCTACGCTTTTGTCTCGTAGACAATTCCAGAAAAAATTTATGTCTCCACCGCCCATAGAAAAATGACGTAGGTACATACATAAACAATTAATTTGTATATTTAATATTCGTGCTCTTCAAACTGGATTCAATTAAAAACATTTTGACCTAGTAACAATCTATATTTCACAATAATTACATTTGCGTTAAGCGTACGCATAGACAAAGTATACTATGAGCATCCGCACCATGCCGGGCTGAATCTCGATTGCCCATTCGAAGTCGCCGGTTATCATGGAAACGGCATTCATCCCCACTCTGAGACCAGCTAATCTCATGCGATTCTCAGTGATGATTGGGGGGCGTATTAGCAGAAGCCCAGAGAGGAATAAATATCTAGGCTCAGTAGTAGTATACCTTGTTTATGGTTACGCTAAACAGATATGTACTGTAGGTCCAATTATTTCGTGTTGTAAAGTGGCGTTAAGGATTAAAGGACTGACACTGAGGAAGTGTGATCTAACAAAATTACCATCATTACTGTTTGGTGCAGATGATAGCTGTACAAAAAAAGGTTTACGTGATTTGAAACATCTGGGTGAAACGATAAAAAAAACACGAAAAATCGGCAAAATATATGAACGAGATTGTAAGCTTCCAGCTATTGGCCACAACTAATATCGCTTCTGGTTTAAGTAGTGCATATGTCGAAAATATTCGTAAGCACAACGAAATGGTATCAAAAAACCTTTACGTCCTGTCAAAAATTTTCGATAGTCTGAAGTTGTGTGGCAATCTCGCACTACGTGGTCATAATGAGTCGAAAGACTCGATTAATAACACAAGAAGACGAGAACGTGGCCGGTTGCTTATGAACTTTAAATTCAATATAAGTGTCGTATGGTTTGGATTCAACGTTTTGTGAAATATGTACAGTTTTGGTATTTTAATATCGATGCCAATGACAACCGCAGAAATTGAAAGATGTTTCTCTAATTTAAGATTGATCAAGACATTTCTAAGGAATACAATGTCAGGAAAAAGACTGAAGGCGCTTGCAATGTTGTCCATTGAACAAAATTTAGTTGAAGATATTCCTGATTTCAACGATAATGTGATCAAGAAGTTCATCTATGACAAAAACAGAAGGATTGAGTTTCATATTAAGATGTAGGCATTTGGTAATTATCTTTTAGAATATATATACTTTTTTTGTATAAGCGCCCCTCGAACAAAATTATCACCAGCCGCCACTGTATACATCCAATTGTTGCTTGAATTTCTTCCAATTAGAACCATCTCAATCGAATATTAATTCTCGTGGCGGTTCTAGCTGTCCTTTCAATATGTTTATATATTCGTGTTCTTTATATGATCGTGGATTTTTCACAAACCTGACACCATGTTTTATATGTCTTAGTATTGACAAGACGATATTTTTATAATATCCTTTACTTATATATTTATACAAGTTCTACAGTAGAACTTGTAGAACTTTGTATCATAAAAATATCCTAGTGATATAGAAGAACTTCTATACTACTGCTGACTCGTGACTCCCACTGTCTTTGTTCTCTCTTGTGTTGCCAACTTGAACAATATTCTGTGACCTAAGTCCCTATTTAAAAGTAATTCAGTAATTAAGTAATATAAAAGAATTCACCATGGTAAATTCGATTAAGAGTGTCCAATACAGGAGAACAGACAATAGAATTCACCATGGTAAATTCGATTAAGAGTTTTCAATACAGGAGAATGGACAATAGAACATACGCGCAAAAGCTCCTGACTTCACGTCAGTGCTTGAACCAATTCTTTTTTCGTGAAGTCAAGAGCTTTTGCGCGTATGTTCTATTGTCCATTCTCCTGTATGGAACACTCTTAATCGAATTTACCATGGTGAATTCTCTTGTCTGTTCTCCTGTATTGGACACTCTTAATCGAATTTACCATGGTGAATTCGATTAAGGCTGTCCAATACAGGAGAATAGACAATAGAATTCACCATGGTAAATTCGATTAAAAGTGTCCAATACAGGAGAATGGACAATAGAAAATACGCGCAAATGTTCCTGACTTCACGTCAGTGCTTGAACAAATTTTTTTTTCGTGAAGTCAGGATAGAAAGCAATGATGATAAAATTAACACATTATTGTCTACCTTCAATTCTTCTTTAGGAGAAGAATACATAATTATTCTTGAAAAATATTACTGGAATTAATGTCATATTTAAATAATCAAAGTAAAGAAAATTATAAGTTTAGTTACTAACATATCGAATGAAATTCAATTGAATTCCAGTAATATTCAATTACTTATTCTTAACCAATAAATGTCCATTGATAGATCTAAAGGTCATGAGGTGAAACATAAAGATATATTCTCATTAGTGATAGAAAAACTGGCCTAAAATTCCTCTCTACCCATCACGAGATTTAATATCCACAAATGAGCCTCTCAACTTATAAGATCAGAAAGTGTGGTTAATTTAAAGTTAAGTTTTGAAGCCTTCAGCAAAATTTCAGCGATATCATATTAAAAAAATAATTAACAAGCACTGACGTGAAGTCAGAAGCTTTTGCGCGTATGTTCTATTGTCCATGCTTCTGTATTGGACACCCTTAATCGAATTTACCATGGTTTATTATGTCGTCCATTCTCCTGTATTGGTCACTCTTACTTCGAATTTACCACGGTAAATTCGAATTAAGTGTCCAATACAGGAGAATGGACGACATAATTAACCATGGTAAATTCGATTAAGGGTGTCCAATACAGAAGCATGGACAATAGAACATACGCGCAAAAGTTTCTGACTTCACGTCAGTGCTTGAACCAATTTTTTTTTCGTGATTTTTTTTTAATTTTCTGGAGGCGCGGTTCTTAAAATTTTTTTTTTCGTCATTTTTTTCAAATTTTCTAGGAGTACGGTTCTTACAGAATTTTAAACACGTCTTTGTGTTGATTTTCTACTACTAGTTACCAAGCTTCAATTCAATCGAATATTTATTTTTTGAATTATCAAGGAAACAATATTCCAGGTGGATATAACTCGGAAACCGTTAAACCGATTATGCCCAAAAACGAACTCAACTCTCCCTTTCGTATACGCAACCTACCCTGAAAATTGCAAGTCCCTATCTCCTTTGGTTCGAAAGTTATCGAGGCAACGGTCACCCATCTACTGAACTCACACAAGAATGCTCGAATCTCCAACAATATTCAACCGATCGTATTAAAACTTGAAACTTGGCAGAAGAGTTAGGCAATGAACGCTCTTGCAAAATTTCAGCAATTTCAAACGGATAGTTACTGATATATAGAATTTTTTTTTTTTATTTTCAATGATTTATTAAAAATTTTCTACAGATGCTATCCTCACCAAATTTATAACATTTTCGCGTTGGCATTCTACATCTAATAACCATGTTTGAATTCAATCGGTTCAGTATTTTTCGAGTTAATGAGGAACAAAAAACCACCAAATTTCAGATGGCTATAACTCTGAAACCGTTTGGTCGATTATGCTCATAAACAAACTCAAATGTGGCATTCATATGCACAACATAACCTGAAATTTTCAAGCCGCTATCTCTTTCCGTTCTCAGGTTATCGTGACAAAAAAAATATTTTTTAATAATTTTTTTTAAATTTTCTAGCCATACGATTCGCCCAAAATTTCACAAACGTGCTTAGGTTCATGTTCTACAACTACTCACCAAGTTTCAATTCGATCGGATTTATATTGGTTGAAAACAAAATTATTACTCGGAAACCACTGGGCCGATTATGCCCATTAACGAACTTGTCCGTCGTATTGCGATGCGCCACCCACCCTGAAAATTTCAAGTCGCTAGCTCTTATCGTTCTCAAATTATCGTGGCAACGGACGGCCGGACGGCTGGCCGGCCGGACGGACAGAATCAAATTTGACCTCGGATTCTTCATCGGGGAGTCAAACTTGATCGTTTGAGACCAATTTCGTCAAAAAATTCGAAAGTTACAGACATTTGGGCAAAACTATAACGCGATGTTCCCCAGAACATACGCGCAATAATACATAACCTTTCAAAAGTCCCCTCTCACAAATATACTTCTCTGAAGGCACATGGATCTCTTGAAGAAGAATCGCCTTCTCTATTTCTCAAAGATATTCACTCTTGTTCATAGAAATCCCTTCAATATTTAGTTGCCTCCTCCTAGCAGGATCTCATTCAAAACCAGGTCTGGCCGCTAATGTAGGGCTATCATCTCCCATAGATTTGTGATGAAATAACACGATTTTCCCAAGAACATATGCGAAAAAATATGTCATCATGACATTCATATTTTTGAAGGTTCTCGCAAAAATACGACTATAGATAACATATCATACGACGATTCGCATCCAGCTACCGAACTCACAAAAGGCTGCTTGGTTCTCCAACAATATGGATCCGATCGTGTTCAAACTTGGAACTCTGCAGTAGAGTTAGGTTCTGAAGGCTCTTCCAAAATTTCAGCCATGCCGGACGAATAGTTTATGATATATAGAATTTTGTTTCAATTATTTTCAATATTTTTTTCTTAATTTTCTAGTTATACCATCCTCACGAAATTCTGCAACAATTTTTGCGTTGCCATTCTACAACTTATAACCATGTTTGTACTCAATCAGTTTTGTATTTTTCGAGTTAATGAGGAACAAAAAACAACCAAATTTCAGATGGCTATAACTCTAAAACCGTTTGGCCGATTATGCTTATAAACGAACTCAAATGTCGCATTCTGATGCACAACCTAACCTGAAAATTTCAAGCCGCTATCTCCTTCCGTTCTCAGGTTATCGTGTCATAAATAATATTTTTTAATAATTTTTTTAAAATTTTCTAGTGACACGATTCAAACAAAATTTCACAATCGTGCATATTCTACAACTACTCACCAAGCTTCAATTCAATCGGATTTATATTGGTTGAAAACAAAATTATTACTCGGAAACCATTGGGCCGATTATGCCCATTAACCAACTTGTCCGTCGTATTGGGATGTGCCACCTACCCTGAAAATTTCAAGTCGCTAGCTCTTTCCGTTCTCAAGTTATCGTGGCAACGGCCGGACGGCACCACAGAATTAAATTTCACATTTGGGGCAAATGGTAACGCGATGTTCCCCAGAACATACGCGCAAAAATATTGCCTCCGTATCACAACTCCAATATAAATAATAGTAGAAATAACATACTAAATATAGAATTAGCCTGGTCAGGTACCTCTCTAGTGTTCTCAAATCTAATTTTCAAATTATTATAAAACGTACATGATATCGTTCAGGAATTACATTAGATTTGCAAAGATCTTGAATATCTTTGAACTTTTTTCTATCAATGGGAGGGATGTTTTGTAAGCTAGATTTAAACTACCAAATGTCTTAGTTACAGTTTCTATACTTTTCCGTGTGTTACTTCGCAGACATTCTATCGTTTTAGGAGCATCTTCTTCAAAAGCATATTTATTATGTAGCATAAATAAATCTTTGGCTTGAACGTTAATTTCAGACATTTTGTTCCACATTACATGTTCTCCATTAGAGTTCTTCTTCCAATTATCTAAAATGGAAAGGCAAGACTTGAAATCGAATATGAAAGATTCTTCTTTTATTATGTACTGCTTTGCATTATTTGTCGCCATTTTGAAGTCCATAGTTCACTTTTCTGGAGTATAAATCAGAACATTCCTGGTTTTTCTTTCAATTACTGAGTGAATACTATCACCCCCTCTGTATTGTTTGGTTTGAAATTATACTACTTTGTATTTCAACTCTTTTATTATATGCACGTTGTGTCTATCTTGGCCGGAAGTCACTAATGAATGTTCTGGCCACATTCAACGTCATAGAGTTATCTAATGACGGATGGAGCGTATATGAAGCGCCCCCTCGTGATAGTTACAACAACTATCCTAAATATGTAACATCTCCCTTTTTTATATGAGAAACAAAACAAACATCCTAACTAGTACAATAAGAAACTTAAAACTATATTGACAGTCTATTATCTGAATCTTATCGGTTTAATGACATTACGTCCAGAACGGGTTATATAAGATGCACTAGCAGGTGGAGTCTCGGTCACTTTTTCATCAGGATTAACTGATTTTTGGTTCATTTCACGGCACTCACGATGAGCAACAGGCTCATTAGAATTTGGCACACTAAGCTTAGGATTATTGTTACATTCTGGTGTATCACTGTTTCTATGCCTAAGAATAACCTCATTAGGGTTTTGTCTAATAAACGTAGAGTTTCGCCTCAGCACCCTGTCTAGGTTTTCCCTCACTAAATAAGATCTGGGTGTTTCATGTTTAGCCACAATTTTACCTGGGACCCACTTCTCTCCCTTCTGCAGCATTATATTTTGTCCCTCACAAAACTCTGATCTAATTTTAGCATGTCTGTCATAATATTCTTTGGTATTTAATCATTTTTGTTTTATTTTATTATTATCTACCTGTGGTTTATCCAACAACAGTTGTTTTGAAATAGGTAAACTGGAACGTAGTATTCTTCGATTTAGCAATTCTGATGGGGAAACATTTAAACCTGTCAGTGGTGATGTGCGATACTCTAATAAAGCTTTATAAATATCATTATTGGAGTGTTGACATTTTCTCAACATATTCTTACAAATACCAACAGCCTTTTCACATAATCCATTTGACTGTGGATATCTTGGACTGGATGGGATTAATTGTATGTCCCAGTCTTTAGCAAAGTTTCTAGATTCCTGACTATTGAATGGTTGATTATCTGACATGAATCTCACTGGAACACCATGAGTGGAGAACACAACTTTGAGTTCATTTATAATTTCATTTGCTGTTTTATACTCTAAGTTTATTAATTCTATCCAATTGCTATAATAATCTACCACAACCAGAAAATCTTTACCGGCAAAACTCAATATATCTGCAGCTACTTTTTCAAAAGGAGTATCAGATCTTTCATGCATGATTAGTGGTTCTTTAGTAACACTACGACTGAATGCCAAACAAGTTTTACAACTACGAACAAAATCTGTTATGTCTCGAGTCATGCCGTGCCAGTAAAAAATTTTTCTTGCTCTGGCTTTTGATTTTTCTATACCAAAATGTCCAACATGCAACTTATTGAGTAATTTTAGTCTCATTGATTTGGGTATGACAAGTTTGGAATCATGAAACAATAAACTATTTTTTACATGTAGAGAATCTCTTATCTTATACAAAATTTTAACTTCTGAGTCTTCGATTTGATTTTTATCTGGCCATTCCGTTTGACAATACTTAATTACTTTAGAGCAAACTATATCATTTTGGGTAGCCATTCTTAATTCCTCTAACCTTTCATCTGATATGGGCAAATCTAAATCTCGTGAATGTACAATCTCTTTCATTTCCTTGTCATCTTTAACAGGCGTTTTGAGATAAAATCTAGATAAAAGGTCAGCTATATACATACATTTACCTGCTAAATATTCCACATCAAAATTGTACTTTAACATTTTGAGCTTCAACCTTTGTAATCTCGAGCTAACATTAGAGATATCTTTTTTATGAATCGACACCAATGGTTTATGGTCTGATTTGACAAGAACCTTTCTACTATAAACAAAATGATGAAATTTTTGTAAGGAAAAGGATATAGCCAAATACTCTTTTTCAATTTGTGCCCATCTGCATTCTGTGTCTGTTAAACTTCTTGAGCAAAACGCAACTGGTTTCCCTCCTTGCAAAAGACAACCCCCTATTCCAGATTGACTTGCGTCACATTGAATTTCTATTGGCAAATTTGGATCAAAAATTTTTAGTATAGGAATTTCTGAGATGAATTTTTTCATTTTCTGGAAATTTTCACTATGATCTTTTGTCCAGTTCCATTCTACATTATTTTTTATTAAAGTCCTTAATGGAGATAACAGTTCCGAATGTTTAGGCAAGTATTTGGACAAATAGTTAAACATACCAAGTACAGTAAGAAGATCTTTTTTGTTTTTAGGTTCTTCCAGTAATAAAATTGATTTAACATACTCACTATCAGGTTTGACACCCTCAGCTGAAAATATTTGCCCCAAATATCTAACTTCCTTTACTTTATATTGAACTTTAGACTTGTTAAATTTTACCCCATACTTTTCCGCTCTACTAACTACTTCTTTTAGGATCCTATCATGCTCCACCTCAGACTTTCCGCTTATTATGAAATCATCAAAATAGATTCCAACTGGTAGATCTCCAAAGATTTTTTCATTCATTCTCTGAAACACTTCAGAACTCACTTTAATACCAAATGGAAGTCTATTGAAACAAAATTTTCCAAAAGGTGTTATGAATGTGCATAATTTTCTACTTTCAGGATCTAACGGAACATGGTAAAACCCTTCTTTGAGATCAAGGACAGTGTAAATGATTTTATCCTTTAATTTTAAAGATAACTCCTCTAGAGTGGGTATTGGAAATTGATCCTGACATATGAAACGATTTAACTGAGTAGGGTCTAAACAAATTCTTAAATCCCCTGATGGCTTCTCGACTATAACAACATTATTTACCCATTCGGTGGGCTCCTCAACTTTAGATATGATACCTCTATTGTCCAGATCAATTAACGCCTCTTTCAACTTAGCTTTTAAGGCTTCAGGAACTCGCCGACAACCATTACTGACTGGCTGTGCATTTTTGCTCAATACAATTTTATACATGAAGGGGATTTTACCTGTACCTTCAAAAACATGTCCATTTTGGGATATGAACGCATTTTTTCCCTTTGTACTCACTTCCACTGTATCAATTTTATTGATTAATCCTGTTATATTACTTGTGTTCAGTCCCAAAATGGGCATGCTTTTATTACAATCTACTACTATAAATCTTATTTTATAGTTCTTGTTTTTAATATAACAATCTAGGTTTATGTATCCCATTGCAGTTACCCTGATGTTGCCATAAGTATTTAAACTTAATATAGTCTTTACAACATTGTTCTCTAACTTTAGTTTTTTTACAAAGGTCAGAGGCAAACAATTGCAGTTGGCCCCTGTATCAATTTTGAATCGAATCGACTCACCCCCTATGTTCACATCTACTGTCCATATATCAGTGTAATTTTTCTTATTATCAATGCTGTCCAATTCAATGTTATTTATGTAAGGTTCAGGTTCACTACTACTGCTCTCTGTCTCTTCATTGCATTCAACTCCATAGACTTTTCTTCCATTTTTCTTATATTTGTCCTTTCCATAAGTTTGACTTTTTCCATTTTTTGGGTTATTTCTACAGCATGAGGCATAGTGATTCAGTTTTCCACACGAGTTACATGTCTTTCCGTAGGCTGGACATTGCCTTGGTTCATGTTTGGACGAGCACTTGCCACAGTTGAAGGCTTGTCTTGTGGTATTGCTTCTTTGACTTATTGAGTCCACTTCATTTCCTCTTATTACTTTCATTTGTCTCTTGCTAGCTTCTGAGGCCCTGCATGCTTCCTCAGTAACTAGCAAAGTAAGATTCTGTATCCTTAAAAGCCTTTCTTGTAGTTCACTGTCTCTTACTCCTGCTACGATTCTATTTCTCACGAATCTGTC
Organism: Halyzia sedecimguttata; assembly: GCA_937662695.2. Lineage (NCBI taxonomy): Eukaryota > Metazoa > Arthropoda > Insecta > Coleoptera > Coccinellidae > Halyzia > Halyzia sedecimguttata. The sequence continues at coordinate 18,644,203 of OW569415.2, forward strand.
AGTCATTTCCCCAAATTGACACTGTTTCGCTAACATCTTGATATCCTTAAGAAAATGATCAAAGTCTTCTCCTTCTTGTTGACATCTTGTGTTGAATTTGAAGTCATCATATTATGCTTCATTTCTAAGGGGTTTGCAGTAGTTATCGAATGCTTTTATTACTTCTTTGTACTTCCCTTTGTCAGCTTCCAAAATTGGCAAAGTGTTGAATACATCTTGGGCTTCTTCGCCAGCAACGTTTAAAAAAATTGCAACTTTGACATTATCATTTTTGCTGTCTAATCCTGATGCTTTCATATATATATCAAAACTACTCTTGAACTTCTGGTAGTTTTGTTCAATGTTCGTATCGAACACGAGGCTTTTTGGCGGTTTGAAATTAGCCGACATTTTGTTTTATACAAAACTGCTTCTTGTGAATAATTTTTTTTCCACGTCTAACTTTATTACCATCAAACAGTTTTTTAATTATTAAACTTACTGCGTGGTTTACACCTGACACCATGTAATGTTTGGTATGAAATTATACTACTTTGTATTTCAACTCTTTTATTATATGCACGTTGTGTCTATCTTGGCCGGAAGTCACTAATGAATGTTCTGGCCACATTCAACGTCATAGAGTTATCTAATGACGGATGGAGCGTATATGAAGCGCCCCCTCGTGATAGTTACAACAACTATCCTAAATATGTAACACCCTCGTTTTGAGTATGACTCTTGGCGTTCTCGTAACTATTCTCGGTTATATTTCTCGGTGCCACATGATAGATGACCGAAAATCATTCGAATGAATCGCTCGCGTTTTTCAGATAATCTCGAAATATCTCGGGAGGTTTCAATAATTGAAAGGTTCCATTATTTTCACTCGATAGGTCCCATCTCTACAGCCAACGTGTTTGACTTGGGTGTGATATTTTGTGAATTTCAACTGCAGCAAATTGTTGGAACTGATTGTAATTGCATTATCTTTTACTGTTAGACTTGTTAAAATTATAGTTGTTTCTTGCTAGGTCCTCACAACTTCGAGACAAATTGTTGCAAGCTGCGCTGCTACATAATTGTAAGGAGTGACATATCCATTTGATTATATCTATTCCCGGGCATGATTTTTTAAAACCAGAAGATATCGCTTTATAATATATATTAAATATATTTCAATAATTCAACTATCGATCAGTTTTGTATCAGTTTATTAATGTGAACGAAATTTTGACCAATATATTATCTTTTATTATATTTTTGAATGTAAGTCATTGCAAATAGATGAAAGTTATAATTCAACATTTATTTAGAAAAAACTTGCTTGTCTCACTGTTGCACTATCGAACATAAGATTCTCTATGGAATATCAATATACACGCATGTTTTAATTAACACTTAAATAAATATTTGTTTCAACTTAAAGTCATTTTAAATAAATTTTTATTTAAAAAAAATATAACAAGCCCTGTGGACAGGAGCTTTCTGGCGCTCTAGTTCAAACAGACAAATTATATCTCCGAAAGTATTGGTTTCTCAGAGTTGGGAATTAAATCAATGTATTCTTATGAAAGAACTGCATCATGAAGGAAATTAAATTCAAATAATAGTTTATTTATCAAGATTAAATGAACAATCTGAGAATGAGAACTGCACCATGGAAGAAATCAATTTAAAATAGCTGAAATGAATTTGACTCTTTCTTATAGAACAGGATGAAATGTACGAGTATTAACACAGATCATATAAAAAAGCTTAGATAGAATAATTATAGCATTCTGTGAAAACATAGAAGTACGTACGATTCATTATTGAAATTTAGAAAAATCATATCTCCGAAAGTATTAGCTTGTTGGAGTTGAAAATGATATCGATGGATTTTAATGGTGAAACTGCATCTTAAATGAAGATTACAGACATTTGGGCAAATTGTAAGCACTCAGTTCCGAGGAACTAGAGCGTAACTAGAGTGTAATTCCCTTTCCGGGATTTGAGCCCGCCTTCTCTCGTTCCGAAACCGAAAACCCGATGGACTAGACCAACGGTCTATCGGGCTCCTCGTACGATCTTGTCGATCTCCGGTATTAGAATAAAACGTCGGTACTTTTATTATTATTATTATTGATAAGGGGTTACGTTGCACCGCGACCTTGAGATCTATTGTGCCCCCCATCAGAGCTGTTCTCACCATTACGCCATCTACAGCTCGCCCTCCAGTTCCAGAGTATAAATGAACCAACGTCGGTACTTACCTGGGACATATATTCTTAATTTTCACTTTTCGACATAAAATCACCACATGGGGGTTTATTTGACGGTTTTTTACGCTTGTCTCTCTAAGTCGATTTTGACGTTTCTCGAACCAACTATTATCAAGGACAACTATTAGACAATGTCATGTCTCAGGAAAATAAGTTGACATTATGACAATTCATACATAGAATAATTATATCATTCTGTGAAAACGTAGAAATACGATTTATTATTGATATTTTGAAAAATCATATCTCCGAAAGTATTAGCTTGTTAGAGTTAAAAATGATATCAATGGATTCCTATGGTAAAACTGCTCATTGAAAAAAAATTAATTTGGAATTTGTTATGTAAAAAAAAAATTTGTTTTGTTACTCCGAAACCATCTGTCCGATTTGCCCAATAACGAACTTAGCCGAGATATTTATCTCCCAAACCTACTCTGAAAATTTCAACTGTCTAGCTCATTCCGTTCGAGAGTTATCGTGCCTACGGCCGGCCGGCCGGACAGAATGAATTTCGACCACGGATTCTTAATCAGTGAGTCGAACCAAATCGTTTAAGACCATTTTCATCGAAAAATTCGAAAATTGCAGACATTTGGGCAAATTGATAAGCACTCAGTTCCAAGACGGAGCGCCAAAAACATAACTAGCAACACAATGTGTTAACATGTAACTAATAAAAAATAAATCATTTATAATTAGGATACTGCGACATTCATTCCGAATCTGGATCAGCTGTTGTGGGACCATTTAACGACATGAAGAACTGATAGTGCCTTTTTGGTATCAAATTGTCATTACACAAGCTACCTGGATCTTCTTTCTTATTATTTGCTATATTCGGTGGTTTAGTGTATGCTGGTACAAGGGATATATTTTCCATTCCTCTAATATTTATAACTTCAAAATATTCCTGTGCAAAAGATGTCTTGTAAAATATCTTATTTGCTTTTTTTACGCTAATAATTTTTATATCGGTCCAGGTCACTTTTTCCCCTTCCTCATTTTTTTAAAGTTACCACCCATTAAAGAGCTTATTTTCTTCCAGTCAATGAAATTCTCCGTTGCCATTTCATTCACAAGGAAGGATTCTCCTTTTTTCTTCGCAGACTTTACTAAAGTCACAAATTCACTGGGAATATAAATAGGTCCCGATTTTAAAATTCGACTTCGTTCCTTTTCCATGCAGGGGTGCATGGAATCTCCCTCATTTTCAGTATGACCTATAATTAAATACTTATGGGTGATTTGAGGCACATTTAAATACTCTACAGCATACAGGTACATTGATATCAAGAATCTGTTTTTGTTTTGTGAAGAGCAATTATCACTGAAAAAATTATGTCTTTTCCAATGCCAAATGTCTTGATGTAACCGAATACGCAGTTACTAATTTCTTTTGCTCCCCTTTTGGCTTCTCCCTCATGCCAAATAAAACAAGATCCTTTTTTCATCTAGAATATTAAATATAGTAAAATTAAAAACATTCAGCTTGCTCTTATAATACAATGTCGAGACATTTCCATTTGGTAGAGGGGTAACTGCTTGTAAATCAAAGGCAGAGAGTAAAATATTTTTGTCGTTGAGTGCCAAATTTTTATCAGAATCTTTCTCTGTTCTTGCTAAAGCCTTCTCCTTAGTATGTATTTCAAATTGTTCTTTTTTGTTTTCTTTCTCTACTTCAGTTAAATTTTTGAACGACTCACAGACTGAACATAAATCTTTCTTTGGTTTAAAGAATTCCAGGTTGAATTTCGTGTTACCCGAATTGATCTTCCGTTTATTAATATTTCTTGCCAATTTTTTTCATATCTTTGCCGTTTTCTGAATTTCTTCATTTTTATGTCATATTTTTCACTCGTGTCGTTATCCACAATTTCTTTCTGGACCTTGGCCTTTTCGAGTAAGGCCACACACTGTTCGATTATAAGTCGACAGTTTGGACTTGTAGTAAAAAGATAAAACGTCACCCTTCGGTGTCGGCAGAGTAGCATGTAAATCAAAACAACTATACCGATAACTTTAACTGCATTTTGCTTAATCTATTTCTTTTTCTTTTCTGTTCGATTTCTTTTCACTTTGATGTTTTAAACAGTTATGTAACATTTTCTTTTTTTCTTCAACATCTTCCTCAATTGCGTAGGCCACACATATCTGACATTGGTCCTTTTTGGGGACAAAAAAAGCCAAGTTAAATTCATAATTGAAAATATCCCTGTATGTGGATAAACTTGCTACAGATTTGCCCGACTGTTCACAAAGATTTGTATAGTCTCTGTAAAGATCGGTTATCGTCTTACCACCTTCAATATACTCTTTTTCGCTATGAGCTCTAGTGTAATGGCTCTCAATTTTGGGAATAGATAAAATGTGAGCACGTATATCATTCTTTGCGTCCGGTATTTTCTTCTGGTTCCCATGCTCTCCTCTTATATCTTCATACTTGCCTTCTTTTTTCTTAACTATCAAACTTCGAATGCAGCGAGTGGTGATGCCCAAAATCGAAATGAAGAACACTTTACAAAACCTTCTTCTTGTCGTCCTTCAAGAAATAGAAAACATTGTTATTGGCTCTTTTTTATGCCTTGAGCATTATTATTATCGTCACGAATTAACTCGTGAATCAGTGTCCCAAGAAATTATCGCTGTTTGACAATATGGGCCAAATTCTAGTACTTATGAAACAACTCACTTCTTTCCACTTCGGTGAATTTAACTGAACACTTAAGTTTACAATTTGCTCCACAGGGAGGTTTCATTTGTCTCGGTGCTACAGGAGTACGTTTATTAAGTGTAAAATAGGCCTGTCCGCTATTCCTCAGAGATTTTGTTTCTTTTCCACTCATTAGGGTTCCTCTTCTTTTTCCTGTTTTTTTTTTACACTTACTTCGACTACATCTTTCGGCGTTGTTATTTCTTCTTCACTGTCTGTTGTTGTGGTTAACTTGGCTTCGTAATTGGGATCGTCATAAGAGTCGTCTGAAAATGGATTCAGCCCTGAAGTGGATTCTGCCTCACTTTCTTCGCCTATCGGAAGATGTTCTATACTTTGTGATGATTGGGAAACTTGACTAGGGATCAATTTATATTTTCCTATACGTAGGTGTTGTTCTTCTGATTGCAAAGGTTTTTCTTCGTTTCCTTCTACATAGCTTATAATAGTTTCTAAGACATCGCGAATCACAGACGAATCAGATTCAATTTTCCAGTTGTCAGCATTATCTTTCATAATTGTAATGCCCAACAGTCCTAGCATTTTTTCCCTCTTGAAATGGCATATTGATGTTCCATACTGATCGCTGAGACAAAGAATTTCACATGAATAGATTTATTTTTTCACACCTAAAGCTACAATAAAGCTTTGCAAACCAAACAATGTGAAGGAAAGGAACATTATAGTGTTACTTAGTCTTTCATATAGTAAAAATAATTAATTTCAATATAAATTTCAGCAACATGGAGACCGGGGTTGGTTGGTACATTTTACACATCGAAGCACCCCATTTTTTTGTATTCAGAGAAGGAGCAAAAATATTTCGAGTATTTTGATTATGGGGGTTTTGTTGACCTAATTCTTAAATAAGGCTATGCTTGGATATAAATTGAGTCCAGAATCTTTCTTCTTCTCCTAGGCTGCGAGTGTACCAAGCAACCCCGTATCCGGGGATGGTTGATACTTACCTAGGGGTTGGTTGGTACGAGAAAAAACAAAGTGAAATCAAACTTACTAGTTTACCCGTTACTAGCTCAGTGACTTATGCTAGCAAGTTTGTTCGTCCGCCTAAGAAACATATTACCTAAGTAAAATGCCTCATAAAGCGCCTAAGTAAAAAGTACCCTACTCCTGAACGTATCCCAAATCGTTGATCTGATGGTAAAGATAAATCCTCTTATTCCCTATCCATATATTCCAACTTTACAAATGAAAATTTCGGTAATATATACAAGGATCAATGGTAAGTCTGAGATCGATGAGGCACTTATCTTTGCAGTCTGGGTTCGATAGATGAGGTAGGGCCGTCCAAAATGTCACAGGTAGATGTACGTTCTCTTCGGAACAAAGGTATTCCGGCAGTAAGAAAGTTGTCTTCAACTGTTATTTCAGGGCTAAGTTGTTCGAATTGTTATTCCACCAGATTTGTGCTCAGGTATTAAGATATTCCACCAGATTTGTGTTCCGGTACCAAGAAAGTTCTCCAGATTTTAAAGTCGTCTCCGAATGTTCAATCCGGAACTAAGAAAGTCGTCTCCAATTGTTCAATCCGGAACTAAGAAAGTCGTCTCCAATTGTTCAATCCGGAACTAAGAAAGTCGTCTCCAATTGTTCAATCCGGAACTAAGAAAGTCGTCTCCAATTGTTCAATCCGGAACTAAGACTGCAAAATTCAGATCCATAAGATAGTGCATGTAACACGTGATCTCATTCCCAGTAACTCTAGACGATCTTGAAATTATTTACAGAGCAATAAATATGAGATAAAATATCTAGAATCCAGGAATAAGAGCACGTTATTCGATCGCAAGAATGAGACAAGAAATTAAGTATTATACAAAGAAACGTGTTAACCTATGTAACCTGCAGAAAATGAAATAAAACGGAAATAACAACTTGGCATTCACAAAAGCAGAAAATAGCAGTTTGAATCTACGTAGTACTTACCGCCTTTTAAATAGACGTCTTGTAAGAAACAAATAAACTTCCAATTTGCACGATTTTAATGGATTACGATAGTACTTTAATTTTCTAAACTCTCTGGCGAGATGTTAACGCTTTGACTTCCAGAACTCGAAAAAGAAAACAAAGATGTCTGCTTGACATCGCATGACGCTGCCGATCGTGCGAATGCGAAACATAAACTCTACTATCAACGCGCAGGGCGATTCATAGAATCTAGACAAGGCGTTTGTGATTGTGAATTGAAGCTGCCCGTAGAGAGTTTTTCGCGATTAAAATGGTAATCAATGGTGGAGCGTTTTGTAACGTTACAAAAGGTAATTTATGAATGGTTTTATTCTCTTAGTTTTGAAACAGTTTAAACAAAAAATTATAACACAAACATTGTTTAAAAGTTAGTTCAATAATAATAATTTAATCTAGTCAGACCCATACGATGCGCAATTAGGACATACATAAAATAAGCTTCCATCTGCACATTGCACATGTGCCCACATTTTGCATTGGGTGCACTGGATCCATTTCTCATTTGGCAAACTATTTGACCATGGTTCTTCACAAATTAAGCAGAAGGTTTCTTCGTCACTGCTTGAATCGCGTTTAATCGTTTTTGCATTTTTCTTATTTACCTGTTCTGTTGATTTCTTTTTTTGTTTGCCAAAAACCTGCTTTTTTATCGAATTCGTTTTATTTTCTTTCAATCTTTTCTCTTCTTCCAATGCGACTTTAACCGGCGTGTCTGTCAGAATTTCTGATTTTCTTTTTTTACGACCTTTTTGTTGCAGTTTTCTTTCTGCTGCTTTTGGAAGCGGCCTAAGAGTTTTGAGATTGGTAAAACTACATCCTGCTCGAAGATTAACTGAATTATTTAGTGAAATCTGTTCAGGTGTCTGAGGAAACTCAGGCTTGTTATATGAGAAAACATTCGACAAGTCTTTGATAGGTGTCCTATCTTTTATTCTGCTAGGTCCAGGTTGTTGTGCATCTGGCAAGCGTTTTTTGTCATTTCTGTAGCTCTCAGTAATGGGAGTAAATCGGACCTGTTCGTTTTCTTCAGTAGGATTGGATTTTTCACAAAATCTTGCAGACCTTGTTCAGGATATGGTCGATCCGTAACATAGGCAGCCATGAATTCACTGTCGGGAAACATCTTTATTGAAAGGATAAATGCCAGACACCCTAAATCCAGCTGTGATATTGTTTGGGGTTGCCGCTAAGGGTAATGCTGTATGAACAATACCAGGTATGTCATAAATAGTCATTGTTGCTCCAGGATGACTAGTCATCCAGCAATCACACGCAGTATTGACATATTTTTTCAAATGTCCATACACACTGCGGTCCAAAGGTTGCAGCTTATGGCTTGAATGTGGCGGGAATGATAATACCGTTATTCCATAATCTTTACAGATGTTTAGCGCATCAGGAGATAAATGCGAGTCGTGATTATCTAGCAAAAGGACGAGAGGATTTTCTTTAGAAGGCTTGGTGTATTTGATGAAATGCCGAATATATTCTATAAAATGCACCTCTTTCATCCAGCCCGAGGGATTGGCACTTCCATCGCTTCAGTCGAACACGCGGGAATATGAACAAATGGGTTCAAGCCCTGTGGACGGGAGCTTTCTGGCGCTCTAGTTCAAACAGACAAATTATATCTCCGAAAGTATTAGTTTCTCAGAGTTGGGAATTATAGCAATGTATTCATATGATAGAACTGCATCATAAAGGAAATTCAATTCAAATAATAATTTATTTATCAAGATTAAATGAGCAATCATGAGAATGAGAACTGCACCACATTTTCAAATTTTTTTTTGACACTTTGCGGTAATCTGGTCAATACAAAACTTCACATGCGTATAAAGGTCATGATTCTACAATTTGATGCTAAATTTCAGATAGATCGAGTGATCGGTTTCGGAAATATTCATAAAAAATATTTTTACTAAAATCGGCCATAACTCCGAAACCCCTTGATGGATTTCGCCCACGAACTTGTCCGAGATATTTACGCTCCAAAACCACCTTGCAATTTTCAATCCGCTAACTCCTTTCGTTCGAGAGTTATCGTGCCTACGGCCGGTCGGCCGGCCGGACACAATCGATTTTGCACTCGGATTCTTGATCAGTGAGTCGAACCAAATCGTTTGAGACCATTTACAGCCAAAAATTCCAAAATTACAGACACTTGGGCAAATTGATAAGCACTCTGTTCCGAGGATCTAGAGCGCCAAAAAAACAAGTTTCGTATGACAATTGCCCAAAACAGGTTCAAAGTACCTACAAATAGTAGGTATTCCATAAAACATGTATGAAAGAAGATAAGTAATAATAAAAAATTACCTTGTAATCGATCAAAAATTTCCTGATCTACGTTCACCAAATTTTCTCCTCTCTCGAACTACAGAATTATGCTTTCGATATTTACGTAATATTTTCAAACATTTTCGGGTGAGGTCCCCGTTGCATCGCTAAAATACGAGTATTTCAACCCCAATATTTTTGAAGTTACAATATTCCCTTCTGTCAAGTTGACATTATGACAATTCATACATAGAATAATTATATCAATCTGTGAAATACGATTTACATTGAAATTTTGAAAAATCATATCTCGGAAAGTATTAGCTTGTTAGAGTTAAAAATGATATGAATGGATTCTTATGATAAAACTGCTCATTAAAAAAAATTTAATTTGGAATTTGTTTTGTAAAAAAAAATTTTTTTTTGTTACTCCGAAACCATCTGTCCGATTTAGCCCAATAACGAACTTAGCCGAGATATTTATCCTCCAAACCTACTCTGAAAATTTCAACTCTCTAGCTCATTCCGTTCGAGAGTTATCCTGCCTACGGCCGGCCGGCCGGACAGAATGAATTTCGACCACGGATTCTTGATCAGTGAGTCGAACCAAATCGTGTAAGACCATTTTCATCGAAAAATTCGAAAATTACAGACATTTGGGCAAATTGATAAGCACTCAGTTCCGAGGAACTAGAGCGCCAAAAAGGTGGCACAGTATTTCCTGTAGCTGAAACAGCACAGGCCAAAGTTACAAGGGTACCACGTTCTGCCGAAGTAACTCTTCCCACTTGTTTGGCACCTCGTCTAGCCACAATTCGGTCAGGTCTCTGAACTGTGGTAATACCTGTCTCGTCCATGTTCCATATGTCTCCTGGAATATTCATACCTTTTCAGCACATTTTCTTAATTGATGAAAAAGGCTGCTACGTTGACTTTATTGAAGCTAGTAGCCCTAGACATACTGGTGGCTTCAGGTGTTCTTATAGAAAGCTCTGAATTTCTGGATAAAAACGATGTGAACCAGTCGGGACCTGCCATCTCATTTTTTTTTCCAGTTATCAGGGACCGACAGTGATAAAAAATTAGCAAATAAAAAGCCATTCTTTTCACTTCTTTGGGCGTGAGACCGTAGTAAATATCTGCAGCTTTTTTTATATATTCTGCGAGGTTCGTTTCTTGAGTATCTCCGTAAAGTGTTGAATGGAATGTTGATGTCACTTACCGCTGATCTTAAAGATTGTCCTTTCAATTTTACTGCTCTAGCGGCTCTCAGCATAACATCTCAACGAGTTTTGCCTTTTTGCGCGCGTGTTCCGCAAGGAACAGCGTGCTATCATTTCGTCACAATGTCTGTATTTTTCGAATTTTTTTTCGAAAATGGTCTCAAACGATTAGGTTCGACTTCCTGATGAAGAATTCGAGGTCAAATTCAATTCTGTCCGTCCGGTCCGGCCGGCCGTTAGCTCGATAACTCTCGAACGGAACGACTTAGAGCGTTGAAATTTGCAGGGTAGTTTTGTAGCGTAAATATCTCGGACAAGTTCGTTAACGGGCGAAATCCACCGAGCGGTTTCGGAGTTAAGGCCGTTTTTAGTCAAAACGTTTTTAATGAATATTTCCGGAACCAATCACTCGATCTTCCTGAAATTTGGCAGCAAATTGTAGAATCATGACCTTTATATGCCTGCGAAGTTTTGTTTTGATCGGACGGCCCTAAAGTAGCAAAAAAAAATTTCAAAAATTTTAAAATTTTGTTTTCAGGATAACTCGAAAAATACTGATCTGATTAAATTGAAACTCAGTAGTTAGATGCAAAAGACCAATGCAAACACTTTTGCAAAATTTCGTGAAGATCACGTGACATGAAAAAAATAAAAAAATTACTACTATTTTGCGAAATACTTTGCTTAAAATGCCGAAACCTATTTTTTTGAGGTTCATGCTGCCCTTTCCGGACATTTTTCGTTGTGCGCATGCGCAGATGAGAAGTCATTTAACTGCTGTAGTTTTCGTCAGAGAGGATTGGGGTTTTGGGGTGGCGGATGCTATTCCTCCATAGAATCCAGATCCCTGATGAGCGTCTGCGCATGCGTAGATTAAAGATGCGATATCTTCCGAACCACTAGTGTTGGAGAATCGGAGTTTTTTGTAAGGTGTGTTATTTTGAAAGGACTTTTAGCCGCGAGTAGATTGCTTATGCGCAGAAGAGAAGTGACTGTTTTTGGGTTGGATGGGTTATGTTGGGAGTGCTGAGTCGATATTGTGAGGCTTTAAAAGAATATTCATAGCAATTCAGTGCTCGGACACTAGTCAGTTTGGGGGAAATACCGTTGTTTCCGAGTTGAAGTGTGCATACCGTGGCCCTGGGGCCAATTTTGAAATTGATGTTACCCCTTACGGGCATTTTTCGTTATGCGCATGAGCAGACCATCAGTGATTTAACTGCTGAAGTTTTCGTCAGAGAGGATTGGGGTTTTGGGGTGGCGGTTGCTATTCCTCTACAGAATCCCCTGGTGAGGGTCTGCGCATGCGTGGATTCAAGAGGCGATATCTCCTGAACCCCTAGTGTTGGAGAATCGGAGTTTTCTATATGGTGTGTGATTTTGGGAGGACTTTCAGCCGCAAGTAGATTGCGCATGCGCAGAAGAGAAGTGAATGTTTTTGGGTTGTATGGGTTATGTTGGGAGTGCTGACCCGATATTGTGAGGTTTTAGATGAATATTCATGGCAATTCAGTGCAAGGACAAGTCAGATTGGGGGATGTAGCGTTGTTTCCGAGTTAAAGTGTCCGTATCGTGGCCCTGGGGCTAATTTCGAAATTGATGTTACTCCTTACGGGCATTTTTCATTATGCGCATGAGCAGACCATCAGTGATTTAACTGCTGAAGTTTTCGTCAGAGAGGATTGGGGTTTTGGGGTGGCGGTTGCTATTCCTCTACAGAATCCCTTGGTGAGGGTTTGCGCATGCGTGGATTCAAGAAGCGATATCTCCTGAACCACTAGTGCTGGAAAATCGGAGTTTTTTGTGAGGTGTGTAATTTTGGGAGGACTTGCAGGCACGAGTATATTGCGCTTGCGCAGATGAGAAGTGAATGGTTTTGGGTTTTTTGGGTTATGTTGGAAGCAATGAGCCGATATTGTGAGGTTTTAAAAGAATATTCATGTCAATTCAGTGCACGGACACAAGTCAGTTTGGGGGAAATAGCGTTGTTTCCGAGTTGAAATGTCTGTATGGTGGCCCTGAGGCGAATTTATAAATAACTATATTCGGAGATCTATATTAAAATACGTTCGGATTTGGAGAAGAAGCAATTGAGTTCCAAATGGAGGTCCCACAACCGCATTTTTTTTCGATCTTTGGTAAAGCTAACAGCCAAACTGTATTGATAGCTATATTTGTTAAAGGAACTTGAAAAAAAAAAAAAAAAGCACTGACGTGTAGTCAGTACTCTTTGGCGCGCGTGTTTACGGTGGCTAATTTGAATTGAATGATGAGTACTTCAAGCTCAGTAGATAGAGCGAGCCGAAGATCTACCCAAAGGATAGTGGACACCATTCACTGTCGGTTCAAAAATTAACAGTGCTGTATCTGAGCTGCCATCAGGATAGATTAACAAAGTTGGAAAAGAACACAAGTGACTCTCCTTAGTCGCACAAGCTCCTAGAAGATTTGGGAGGGTCAGTATAATCCTAATCATGTTAATCGCACGCGCGCAAAAGCAGATTGACTTAACAATGAAAGAAAAAGTGTAAAAAGTCAATCTGCTTTGGCGCGCGTGCGATTAACATGATTAGGATTATACTGACCCTCCCAAATCTTCTAGGAGCTTGTGCGACTAAGGAGAGTCACTTGTGTTCTTTTCCAACTTTGTTAATCTATCCTGATGGCAGCTTAGATACAGCACTGTTAATTTTTGAACCGACAGTGAATGGTGTCCACTATCCTTTGGGTAGATCTTCGGCTCGCTCTATCTACTGAGCTTGAAGTACTCATCATTCAATTCAAATTAGCCACCGTGAACACGCGCGCCAAAGAGTACTGACTACACGTCAGTGCTTTTTTTTTCTGACTTTCTTTTGTAGTTTCGCATACTGAAGGTTATCTAAAAAGACTGCAGTTAGAAAGCACAACGAAGAAAAGACAACAATCTTGCTCTGGGTTTCGTTGGTACACTGTATCAACCAGCCCCGCACAGTATGTACCAACCATCCCCAATGATATTTTCTGGTTAAAAACAGCCGAAAATACTCATCATAGTAACATTCAACAATGTTTAATACGTGGAAATGATGAAAAAAATCTTATTATTTCAGAATAAATATATTCTGTGCTTAATGTTCTAAATGTAATAACTGATATTATAAATAATCCAAATTCATAAATTATTGCTTACGTGTAGCAAAATCACGTGCAGTAAATTTAACTCGCAACGACCAACCGCACATCAACGATAGTTATTCCCAACTAACACACGTTCCACGTTCGAGATCTTCGCATAGGCATCAGCAACGCCGCGTTTTACCGAGCAGGTTCCGAAATATCGCAATTGTACCAACCAACCCCTGAGCCCAACCAACCCCGGTCTCCCCTACTTAAAAATAAAGGTAAGAAGAGAAGATTAGAAATACAACAGTGGCATATCACACAAATTATTCACTCTAGAGCAGGCCTTTAAAACAAGCAACAATGGCACATATCAGAAATATCAACCATTGAATATGCAATACTAGCACAAACTACGTTGATCCAATACTTTTAAACTTTTCAATAAAATTTAAACAATACTGGCAATAACTGAAAATGTGCCATTATCGTTCAACAAATCTTATAATATCTATCACACTTACCGTACTATTCAAAACGTGTCACTGTATATATGGCACATGAACGTAACTCTTTCAAGGTTTCTGGACAAATGTGCCGACGTTGCCGCGTCACCGTTAAAAAATGCGGCAAATGCAATAGTGACACTAGCTCCCTCTAGCGGTAGCACAATAACATAAAAATGACGTGAGGTCAGGAGCTTTTGCGCGTATGTTCAATTGTCCATTCTCCTGTATTGAACACTCTTAATCGAATTTACCATGGTGAATTCGATTAAGAGTGTCCAATACAGGAGAATGGACAATAGAACATACGCGCAAAAGCTCCTGACTTCACGTCAGTGCTTGAACCAATTTTTTTATTACAGTTGACGAATTCTTCATTCTTCATTCATCCAGACATAACGTTATATGAACGTTGTTTGTTCGTCATGAGAACTATCAGGGGTAGCATCGACGATTAAATAAAAATATTTAGCCAGCTTTCTCTCGTTTAAAATTTTTTCCATAACATGTTCAGCACAAAGTGAAATGAATTCATTTTGAATTTCGACTGAGAGATAGTGTACTTGCATACGTTTCTTAGTTTCTTGAGAATCTTCAACAGCATCTAGATGCTCTGCTAATATGGTATCATAATTTGCTAGCAACTCCAATATACCAAGAAAATTGCCGTTGTTTGGATTTCCAATCAAATTAGATGATCCTCTTAATGCTAGTCCTCTTTCAAATAAAAAAAAATCACTTGAAGAAATCTTTGCAACAGTTCTTTCCACTTCTCTTTCTATTTTTCTAAAGATTTCAATAATAAGCTATCGATATTCTTTTTATTGAAAACTAGCTGACCCAGCGAACTCTGTTGCGCATTAGAGGCAATAAATAAGCAGATTTTAGATTTTATTATACACGTTTGTCATAAAATATAGATAGTTTATATTCACCGTTTCTATACAATCCCTTTATGTCTCAATAATTGAACGTTAACAAATCACTTCAATCGCGTACAATTGTGCAATTAGAAAAAAAACACCCTGTACAGTAATGATTTATTTTCAATGATGTATGTTTATTTTTTAACACAAATGAATGAAATTGTACGATTGTGGCATGGAAAACAGCAAGTTGCAATTGAAGTTAAAAGAAGAACACCCTGTATGGAGATTTCGGACGAATACATTATGAGAATCCATCCAAGGTACCTATTTAGTTAATGCTTTGTTTGTGACACAAATCACTTCAATCACTTACAATTGTGCCATGAGAAAAAGGACACCCTGTATAGTAATGCTTTATTTTCAATGGTGTATGCCTCGAAAGTTTATTTTTAAACACACATGACTAAAATTGTACGATTATGGCAGGAAAAACAGCAAGTTTTAATTGACGTTAAAAGAGAAACACCCTGTATAACACAAAAAAGTATCCTATGTCCGTCTCCTGGTTCTAAGCTACCTCCCCACCAATTTTGAGGCAAATCGGTATAGCCGTTCTTGAGTTATAAGTGGAGTAACTAACACGACTTTATTTTATATATATAGATATTTTGTTCCATACCTCGCCACTCTAGGTATGATGATCGGTGACCAGTACTATTTTCATGTACAGGAATTCTGTTATACAATTTTATGTAGAAATCTGTAGGACTCCAACCATTTTCAGTTACAAACCGAGAAGAATGTTGTGACTGTGTTGATTTATTGAATAACCTACAGGGAAAGCAGAACAGTGCTTGCCTCGAGGTACTCCAAGTTAGCCAGTCTCTTGATACAACCTCCCCATTTTTCATGATTAAATTTAATAGATATTTGGGAAATTGCATTCCGTTGCTATCAAGAGGAAGTTGTGATGGAATGGGTTCAGGTCTGTCTCTCATAGCTTCTTCAATAATGACGAGAGTAACGTTTCTCAAATTTCCTATATCAAAGTGTACTCCACTATCGATATTCATATTTATATCTTGATTGCTATCAACTTCAACTGCGTTCGAAATGACTCGACTTCGTAGGAGATCATCGTTTTGTCCAACATAACTACTGGAAATGGGGCTTGAAGGTGAAGGTACAGGACCAGGCGATGATATATTGGAGGTTTCTGGAACTTCATCACAGGTTTCATTCACTTTTGAAATACCTGGGGTTAATTTTGAGGTAGTAAACCCAAGGTTTTCAAGAGTTCTTCTTCCTTTTCTCATGTGCTCCAACTTCTGCTTTTGCTCTTTACGTTTTTGGGAGCCAGATTTATGATGATAACTCATCTATTAAAATAATTTGATATTTTTAAGACAACCATCTTCGTTTTCGGTGAGTTGGTTTAACTGAAAGAGCGCTTTAACATTTCATTCAGTTCCACATATTAAATTTAGTCGGACACTTTGGTTTGTTTAAGTAATACATACTATACTGCATGAAAAACAACCGTCTCATAATTAAATTTTTTGGCAAAATTAAATAAATGTAGAGCGTGAAGTGTGAAGTAGTACGAGATCCGGCTGCAGAATTACTGCACTCATCGGTTTTCTGCTGAAAACCAAATTTCATGAATGTTTATGATTAGGGGAAGATATATCTACCAGGTTGCCTATCAAAATTTTGCCGCTAGAATTTTTTGTGTATTTTTCGGAAAAAAAATTCGTTCACTTGTTCTTTTTAATGAAATATCATCTATATCACAGATTCGACCTATATATCAGTATCAAAATACAAATTTTTTCATCCTCATCTGAATGAACGCCACCGGATTTTTGAACAAAAAACGCTGCATAGGGCCTAAAAATGGACGAAAAAAATTTGGGTTTCAACCAATTCGGTTGTAAAATTTTACGCTGAATCCGAATCTGCAATAAAAAAGATGGGTTTGCATTTGAAATTTCAAAGCTGGGCCTCATATCTCGTATAAGGCCCTTTTGGGCCCAAAATCTGATGGGTCCATTCGATTCCTGGGGCGGAACTACCCCAGTATACGAATTCCGATTTCCCACCTGTGCGCGAAATAAATTCACCGTTTCCAGACTTTTGAATCATCCGGTATATTCTCCTATTGATATTTGCAACTATTTATAAATAAACATAAAAATTTGGTTTTCAGCAAGAAACCTATGAGTGCAATAATACTACAGACGGATGAGGTAATGAAAATGGTATTACAGGTATTAGCTTCAAAGAATTCTGTTATGTACGGAAATATCACGTTCATTTGCACTCGTCAGAGTATAAAGTATCACGTTCTGAATGTTAATTGAAACAAACTCAGCCGTTTTATGTATGCTTTATGCATTTGCTAAATACTGATGTGTCTTACCTTCATTCAGATTATTCCAAACAACGTACAAAACACAAAACACACTAACGATAACGAATCTAATATCTAATTAATATAAACTAGGAGAAATATTCACTTATAGCAAGCAAGAAGAATTTCGGCTCTAGTATCTTACCACAATACAAATGGCTTTTATTGTGGAAATATCTGTGGATTCGTCTGTTAAGACGCTAAATTTGGATTCTGTAGTTTGGTAGTTAAGTGTTAACTCCGGAAATTATGTTATTAATTTTTGCCTTAGATTTGGTTCGCTTGGCAGGCATTTCTTAGCTATTTGGGAATCTGGAAACATTTCTCATTATTGTTGAAAGATGGTCCATAGTTAAAAATAAAATGTTATGTTCGACTACAGAGCTTCATAATTTTATCTCTGCTGAATGGGTGGGATCAGATCTTGTAGAAGCGGAATTTTTATAGGAATGTAGAAGAACCCTTTTCATGTAGATTGACTGATTTTTTGTGTTTTTCTGATTCAGAATGTTTTTTGATTGTCAATAGCTCTGCAACAAATGTCTTCGCACATATATCTGCGATGACATTTCCCCTTAACCACGTCTTGTATTCTGGCATGCTTGACCACACATCACGAAATTTTTGCAATTATGGAAAAATGCTACATTATGATATTTGTCCAATTTCAACATTAAAATAAATACCTGCAATCGATGAATTGCTTCAAGTTTCTTTTGTGGGTTTGTTATCTCAACATCATCATTTTCGCTATTAGAACTAGACATGTTTTACCACATCTTCAAACCTTGATACTACATAATACATAGTTACTGTATCAAGAACGCCAGAGCCAAAAGCCAAAACTAAAAAACTCCACTGATATGATTAATATTAACGGAATCGTCTTTCTTTAGTTAGGGGATTCACATGATATGTGTTTTCTACCGCTCATGGCGCCCGTAGATATCTATCTACAATACCGCCAAAATGTTCAAGCGACATCTAGTACAAATAATCATTAAAGGATACTGTGGGAGGTATATTCATTATTGAATGGTTTCTTTCTGGGTTTTCTCCTAGAAGAAACACAAGATATTTGTCAGAAGCAATCAATCGAACAATGTTGCCTAACAAACAATAACTCAAGTTTCCTTTTGGAAGAAAACTTAAGAAGTCAACTAGTATTTTGTTGAACAGAGAATGCAATTTTGCAAGCTGCTCAATTGGAATTGACCATATTTGGCTGAATTTATCAAAAAAGGAGTTGGAACTTGGAAATTTCTATGCTAAGTAAAACTATATTACTATGATTTTCAAATGCTGTCAAAGTGAAAATTTTCGAATTTCAGAATAGCTTTATTACACTCAGAAGAATTTTCTAGTAGATACAACGAAAAACGTTACGATAACAATAGTAAGATCCCTATTTGGCCAATCAAAAATTCTGTTAAATTTACAGAAGCCTTTTTGTCAGCTATCCAATTTCAAGAACACATGATAAATATAAAGACTTTTCTGTTACCATGATAATAAAATAGATCCTTTACTAGTATTAGAGTTATTAAATAATACAGAATATTGATATTCATAAATATAGTATATATATACAGTAGGGTGTCCCTTATATGTTAAAAAAAAATTTTTTTTTAGTTTTCGAAACGCATACCCTCTTATTATATTTATTAGTCTATTAGTAACCCAAGTACAGAATTTCAACCTCCTACGTTGATTTTATCCCGTGCCGACTTAGCTTCAAAGTTTTCAAAAATAGCTGTTGAACCCATTTCCTTACTCTGCCCGTAGACCATCACTTAAATACATTCTATTAGATAACTTATGATCAAAACACAAATTTATATGATAAACTTTCTGCAACTAATAAAAATAGTACATTATATCTAATTATTAATTCAGATTTTTCCATTTTACTGTTCTTCATCTGCAGTAATAAAACAATCAAACTCCAGCATTAATTTAGCATCTCGTTCAGCTGTGTCATTAACTGTTTTTGGCGCTCTTGTTAATCTAAAAATTTTCTTTCTCTAATCCGTTGCTTGTCACTGATACGAACTCAATCAAAGATTTCCCTGAAAAAAGTTAAACTACTTGGAGTAGTACGAATGAAAGAGTGAGTTTCAATGAACTGATTAAACGCTACTTTTTACAAAACGTAAAGGGAGCCAGACATTTCTTCCTTGGATGGGACATATCCTTTCCAGAAGCTTCAGAGCCTTTGCTGTAAATTTTCTACAATGTTCGTTTTCGTCCGCTCATCAACCTCATCATCAAAATTTTAAATAACGACTATTTCCTCTGATAAGTACTACAAGTGTTGACAGAACTCGTTTAGAGTCGCTTTAAAAATTAATTTATCAACCCTTTCATAATCCTCTAAGGTTTGTAGAGAACAAAAATGTTGATAAGGTGCTTTTCTGCCAAACTGCATACCACCTAAGGCTTCTCATAAACTACCACAATAAATAAACACAAATCACGTAGAGCTTGTTCCTTCTTGGCACCCATTTTAAACTGAGATTGCAACAAACAGCTTTTTTAAGTGTTTTTTTTTGGTTTTGCCACCCAAAGAGCTTGATGCATTGCGCCAGAATGTCACCAATTTATTTGTTCCACAGAGGTGTTGTTGAACAAAATCGGTACATGGCTTGATGGCACTAGGATTAATATCCATCCAGTTGACTCTAAACTTTTTGAACAGCGTAATATCAGGACTATTAGTAACTAGCTGGATCTTGGATCAAACGCAGTTTTGAGAACCCGGCCTTTAAGTGCATATATAACAGCTTTCGCTTGATGCTTAGTGGACATTATGTCTAAAGTTGCAACTAATTTTGAGGTCACAAAACCTTTTCTTCCCCTTCTTGTCAACTTACATATTGAGATGTGGCAGCCTGAAGTTCTTCCAGACTTTCTTCAGAGATTGTAGATTGTTCCTCTATTTCTCCATGTATTTCAAAGCTGTGTGAAGAATCAATAATCTCTCGAAAATCATTTGCCTTAATATCTTTTTCTCTTCTGTCAGTTTACTCAGGGCTGCCCTTTGTTCAATTTCAGCCAACTTTTTGTCAACACATGCTAAGTATCCCGGACATCCTAGCTCGCTTTGTTTTTGCAAGAATATCTTATCTTCTGTAATTTTTATTCTTTCGAGAGTATCAGCATGTGCGATATCCAATAAATTATCTACATAATTCAAATTGAAAGTCTTCTTGTGGTGCCTATAAACATCTTGAATCTTCTTACTATCCGTTTGAAGCTCACGCCAGACTTGATAACTTCTTAACATCATTACGAACAGCTTTGGTGGGTATTCTAGCCTTTTCACAGAATATAATACACTCCAGAAGATTTGCACTGTCATTAACAGTCAACTTAGCTTCGCGTATATTGAAAAATAAATACATAAGAAATTAACGAATAGACGGTAATTTTGCACCTGTTATTTGGCGACTTACTTCACCAATTAAACATTTTTTTTGTTTCTTGATTCCACTGACATCCTCAAAAATCAAAATAATACCGAATCGTTACTCGACCAGCCGAAATAAACTGACAATAACAGAAGGCATGCGCCGCTTCTGTGACTGAAGACTGAACTTGTATGAACTTCTTTACGCGCAAGTCGGCACGGTTAGTTCTCTTCCAAATGAGGTAAAAAATGGTTTTCGAGTGTTTTGGGTCCAAATGAACAAAACAAGAGCCTATGCGTTGTGAAATTAAAACTTTGAAAAATAAGGGACACCCTAATATACAGGGTGTTTCATCATAAACTGGACAAACGAATACAGCATGTAGATGACATCGGGAGAATCATTTTTGCCGACATATACCCCGTTTTCGAAGCATAAGCGAGATACAGGGTGTTCAAGGTAATTTTTGAGCAATATTCTATCGAGTGTGGTCAGTTATGTGTGACATTTGAAATAATGGTTTTTGGTCACATCTCAGTATTTTTTGCGCGTATGTTCTGGGGAACATCGCGTTATAGTTTTGCCCAAATGTCTGTAACTTTCGAATTTTTTGACGAAATTGGTCTCAAACGATCAAGTTTGACTCCCCGATGAAGAATCCGAGGTCAAATTTGATTCTGTCCGTCCGGCCGGCCGGCCGTCCGTTGCCACGGTAATTTGAGAACGAAAAGAGCTAGCGACTTGAAATTTTCAGGGTGGGTGGCGCATCGCAATACGACGGACAAGTTCGTTAATGGGCATAATCGGCCCAGTGGTTTCCGAGTAATAATTTTGTTTTCAACCAATATAAATCCGATCGAATTGAAACTTGGTGAGTAGTTGTAGAATATGAACCTAAGCACGTTTGTGAAATTTTGGGCGAATCGTATGGCTAGAAAATTTTAAAAAAATTATTAAAAAATATTTTTTTTGTCACGATAACCTGAGAACGGAATGAGATAGCGGCTTGAAAATCTCAGGTTATGTTGTGCATATGAATGCCACATTTGAGTTTGTTTATGAGCATAATCGACCAAACGGTTTCAGAGTTATAGTCATCTGAAATTTTCTGAAATTTGGTGGTTTTTTGTTCCTCATTAACTCGAAAAATACTGAACCGATTGAATTCAAACATGGTTATTAGATGTAGAATGCCAACGCGAAAATGTTTGAGAAATTTGATGAGGATAGCATCTGTAGAAAATTTTTAATAAATCATTGAAAATAAAAAAAAAAAATTCTATATATCAGTAACTATACGTTTGAAATTGCTGAAATTTTGCAAGAGCGTTCATTACCTACCTCTACTGCCAAGTTTCAAGTTTTAATACGATCGGTTGAATATTGTTGGAGATTCGAGCATTCTTGTGTGAGTTCAGTAGATGGGTAACCGTTGCCTCGATTACTTTCGAACCAAAGGAGATAGGGACTTGCAATTTTCAGGGTAGGTTGCGTATCCGAAAGGGAGAGTTGAGTTCGTTTTTGGGCATAATCGGTTTAACGGTTTCCGAGTTATATCCACCTGGAATATTGTTTCCTTGATAACTCAAAAAAAAATATTCGATTGAATTGAAGCTTGGTAACTAGTAGTAGAAAATCAACACAAAGACTTGTTTAAAATTCTGTAAGAACCGTACTCCTAGAAAATTTGAAAAAAATGACGAAAAAAAAAATTTTAAGAACCGCGCCTCCAGAAAATTAAAAAAATATCACGAAAAAAAAATTGGTTCAAGCACTGACGTGAAGTCAGATGCTTTTGCGCGTATGTTCTATTGTCCATTCTTCTGTATTGGACACCCTTAATCGAATTTACCATGGTTAATTATGTCATCCATTCTCCTGTATTGGACACTTAATTCGAATTTACCGTGGTAAATTCGAAGTAAGAGTGTCCAATACAGGAGAATGGACAACATAATTTACCATGGTAAATTCGATTAAGGGTGTCCAATACAGAAGAATGGACAATAGAACATACGCGCAAAAGCTTCAGACTTCACGTAAGTGCTTGAACCAATTTTTATGCTCAATTCTGAAATGATTTAAGATTCTGAAAATAGTATTTAAAAATGGCGGAAAACCTGCAAAGTTCGAAATATTTTTACGCGGTTGCCAATTTGAGTTTCACTCTATGAATTATCTCAAGTTTTTAAGAAATTCTGTGAAAAAATTTTTTCAAAATTCGAACACAACTTTTTTTTTACATGTCTACAGCAAAAATAAAATTTCATCCGAAATTGATGAACTTTTCCACGCTTATACTATTCTTCAACCTTAACGAAAATATGAAAACAGAACCGAAAAATATCGATGGGTTTGTTTTTTATAGCCATTCAAAGTTTCCACTCGGATATCTAACTTATTCGTTTTTTGAAAACTGGTTTGGCTATGAGGGCAAAAAGTTTGAATAGAACTGCCGAAGCATTCCAGATGGAAATTAAAATTTCTCAAAAAAAAATTATTTTGTTCATATTTCAATAAAACTCTGGCTGGAATCGAACTAGTGACCTTGCGATAGGAATTACTCTTAGCTCTAGGTAGAAATTGAAATTATTCGGAACATATTAATTATCGTTACCTAGCAACAGTAATTCACAGAATTTGACAGTATGTTCGAATTCAACTGAATAATATTTCGTTAGTTTATTATAAAACATTTCAATTCGAGCAGAAATTAAATAATCAATGTTGGAAATAATTATTTGGTTCAGCAAAACAAGAAAATCAAGAAAGTGAGAGAATATTGTCTTATAGCAAAATTTTCTTGAATATTTAATTTTATATTTCACTAACGCAAGAATATAACACAATAGTAGACAAATCTAACAATTAATTGAACAACTCTTACGAAATTATAGATTATAATTCAGTTTCATAAATATTCCCATTCATTTGAACACACAGTCTCGCTCTTTTCACCACACTGTTCACCGCTGAACCTATCATTCCTTGATTATGACGAATTTCCTGGGCAGCTGATTCAATTCGTTGAATCAATTCTTCTTTCGATTCTACTGGAGGTCGCTTGTCGTAGACCAGACTTTTCATATGACCCCAGAAATAAAAATCCAGTGGAGTTAGATCTGGAGAACGTGGAGGCCATGCAACAGGTCCAAACCGACCAATCAATCGCCGTGGGTATTGGGAGTCTAGAAACTCGCGTACACTCCTGACTGTGTGCGCAGGACAACCATCGTGTTGGTACCAAATACCTCTAAATTGATTCAAAGGAATATTTTCCATGAGATCTGGTAGAGTCTCTCGTAAAAATTGATAGTAACCATTTCCAGTCAATGTTTCAGGGAGAATGAACGGTCCGATGATGAATCTGTCCTTCATTCCCGCCCAAACATTGACTGAAAACCTTTTTTGACTATTCATCGAAACCGAAGAATGTGGATTATTGATTTGCCATACCACATTATTTTTTCTGTTAAAAAATCCATCTCTATGAAAGGTCGCTTCATCGCTGAATAAAATGAGACGTGGAAAATCTCTATTCGCACGCGTTCTTCTTAAAATGAATTCACAGAATTCTTTCCTTTTACTGCAATCACCTTCTTCTAATTTTTGACATCTTTGAAAATGATATGGGTGGTAGTGATTCCTCTTTAGAACTCTCCATACAGTCGATTTACTTTGGTTCACACTGGGGTGATTAGATATCATTTTAGTTGATATTTTAGGATTACTCTCAACCAAATCCAGGACACGTTCATCGTGACTTCGTATTGTTTCTTTTTTCTTTCGGTTAAGAGTGCCATATTCTTGTAATTTACGTACTGTTGCCATAAATGTTTTAAAGTTTGGTACTGATCGGCTTGGAAATCTGCGGGCGTATATTTCTCTCGCTTTCCTCCCTGAGGAATTCGCTTCATAATAAGCCTGAACCATATCATTTTTCTCCAAGATTGAATATTTCAATTCTGCTCAAATTAAAATGGTTTTCAAGAAACTTGCGGAATAATATTCAGTGAATTCGAATAATCTATCAAATGCTTTGAATTACCGTTGCTAGGTAACGATAATTAATATGTTCCGAATAATTTCAATTTCTATCAAGAGCTAAGAGTAATTCCTATCGCAAGGTCACTAGTTCGATCCCGGCCAGAGTTTTATTGAAATATGAGCAAAAAAAATTTTTTTTGAGAAATTTTAATTTCCATCTGGAATGCTTCGGCAGTTCAATTTCAAACTTTTAGCCTCATAGCCAAACCAGTTTTCAAAAAACGAATAAGTTAGATATCCGAGTGGAAACTTTGAATGGCTATAAAAAACAAACCCATCGATATTTTTCGGTTCTGTTTTCATATTTCCGTTAAGGTTTAAGAATAGTATAAGCGTGGAAAAGTTCATCAATTTCGGATGAAATTTTATTTTTGCTGTAGATATGTAAAAAAAAAGTTGTGTCGAATTTTGAAAAATTTTTTTCACAGAATTTCTTAAAAACTTGAGATAATTCATAGAGTGAAACTCAAATTGGCAACCGCGTAAAAAAATTTCGAACTTTGCAGGTTTTCCGCCATTTTTAAATACTTTTTTCAGAATCTTATATCATTTCAGAATTGAGCATAAAAAAGTACTGAGATGTGACCAAAAACCATTATTTCAAATTTTACACATAACTGACCACACTGGATAGAATATTGGTCAAAAATTACCTTGAACACCCTGTATCTCGCTTATGCTTCGAAAACGGGGTATATGTCATAAGGCAAAAATGATTCTCCCGATGTCATCTACACGCTATATTCGTTTGTCCACTTTATGATGAAACACCCTGTATATATATATATATATATATATATTATTAGTTCTTGAGTTTTCTTGTGCTTCTTTCTTATATAAATTTTAGGGAAAGTTTTCTTGGGTATTGTTGCACGTTGTGTTTGACTAGTAAAACAATATTTACTTTTCATTTTATAATCCAACATATGTTTCGGCCTTGATTGGCCTTTTTCAAGGATGTATAATATAACAATCTAATACTAATTTTTGACAAATTACAACTGTCAAAATTGAAAACAATGTCATGATTCAAAATATCAAAAAATTTTATCACTTCAAGATAGCGATAGCTGTGTAAGTTGATAAAATTAAGAAACTGGGATCTATATTTTCATTTTCTATCATTTTATTGAATTGAAATATATTTGTGCCAAGTTTTTGGTGTCAGTTTTATCGTTCATAGCTTCTTTCTCTTTTTTGATATGAATCATTTCTAATATATTTCGGGTTTTACAATTTTTTTCTCTATCTAAAATATGAAAGTTTTCAAAATCCATTTTATGCCCTTCAATTTGTTCGTGTTTTTTAAGTGCTGTGGTATTTTTACAAAATTTATGGCCATTGATACGTTCTTTTATATATTGAGATGTTTGACCTATGTATACTTTAGGGCAGTTTATACAGTTAATTTGGTATATACAATTTGAAATTTTATTTTTTGGAATTTTTGATTTTAAATTTGAGTTTAAGAATTTCAAATTATTCACATTTTTATATGCTAAATTTATTCCATAATCTTTTAATGTTGTATTTAGTTTTTCCGATAGGTCTTGTATATATGATAAAGATATGTATTTTAGAATTTTAGTTTCGCTTTTTTTAGTATTTTTTTTCTCTGTGTTATATAGGCTGAAAATTTTGTTTTTGAAAATTTTGTTTATTATTTTTAGAGGATAGTTATTTCTTATCAGCATATTTTTTGCTTTATTTATTGTTTGTTTTCTGAATTCTGGACTTGTGAGTTTTAGAAAATAACACTCAACTTCGTAAGTGTATTTGATTGTGACTGTTCATTGTTCTGAATGTTGAATTTATTTTAGCAACTCCTGATGAAGAGATAAATATAAATCTCGAAAGCTCGAGTGTAAGGAAAAAAGAGTTTTTCTGATACCTTGACTGCCATCCCACTATTGTTGTTTTCATATATATATATATATATATATATATATATATATATATATATATATAGTGTAGGTGGTAATTTCGAAGAGAAAAAATTTAGTGAAATGGTCATTTTGAGGAACTAGTGGTCATTTCGAGGAGCTCGTCAAAGTGACTACTATATACAAAATAGAGAAATGGTCATTTCGAGGAACTTTCGGATATAAAGTGGTAAGTTTGAGGAACCAGTAACAAGATGGTTATTTTGAGGATTTTTTATATGATAGCTGGGTAGTTTGGCGAGAACTCCTCGAAATGACCTATCAGTGACCTAATGGTGAATTCAAGGAGTTGTCCGAATAAATAAATATTAACTAAATTTGAGTGATAAAAGGAATATACTTAAGATAAATATAACAGGTTTCATCAGTGTGTACAATATGTAATCCTTGGTTTCGAATATCCGGCCGTCAGGGTGGCGGTGAGGGTGGCAAAGTTTCAGCAATATTGTTATTAAGAATCCTGCCAATTTGAAATTTCAGAGATATGTTCTACATGGGTAGTAATAGAATTAGTGATCCTTGGTTTCGAATATCCGGCCATCAGGGTAGCGGTGGAGGCGGCAATGTTTCAGCTATACTGTTATTATGAATCCTGCCGCCTTGAAATTTTGGAAATATGTTCTTCATGGGTAGTAATCGAATAAGTGATGCTCGGTTTCGAATAACAGGCCGTCAGGGTAGCGGTGGGGGTGGCAAAGTTACAGCAATATAGTTATTAAGCATCCTGCCTGCTTGAAATTTTGAAAAAATGATCTAAATGGATAGTAATTGAATATGTCATACTAGGTTTCGAATATCTAGCTTTCAGGAAGGCAGTGGGGATGGCAAATTTTCAGCAATATGGATATTAAGAATCCTACCTCCTTGAAATTTTGGAAATATCTTCTATATGGATAGTAATAGAATATGCCATACTAGCTCTCGAATATCCGGCCATCAGGGTGGCAAAGTTTCAGCAATATTAGTATTAAGAATTCTGTCATCTTAAAATTTTGCAAATAAGTTCTAAAAGGGTAGTAATAGAATATGTGATACATATTTTCGTATATCTAGCCGTCCGGGTGGTGGTAGGGAGGGCAAAGTTTCAGCAATTCTGTTCTTAAGAATCCAGCCTACTTGAAATCTTGGAAATATGTTTTACGTCGATAGTAATAGAATATGTGATCCTTGGTTTCGAATATTGGGCCGTCAGGGTGGCAGTGGCGGTGGCAAAGTTTCAGCAAAATTGTTATTGAGAATCCTGCAAACTTGATTTTTTTTATATATGTTCCAAATGGACTCTAAAAGAATATCTGATCCTTGGTTTCTAATAACGGGGCGTCAGGGTTGAGGTGGGGGTGGTACAGTTTCAGCAATGTTGTTATTAAGAATCCTGCCAACTTGAAATTTTGGATATATTATCCATATGGATAATAATTGAATATGTGATACTTGGTTCCGAATATCCAGCCGTCAGGGAGGCGGTGGGGGTGGCAAACTTTCAGCAATATTGTTATTAAAAATCTTGCTTTCTTGAAATTTTGGATATATGTTCTAAATGTAATAGAATATTTCAGCAATATTTTTATTAAGAATCCTGTCACCTTGAAATTTTGGAAATTTTTTCTAATAGGATAGTTATAGAATATGTGATACATGGTTTCAGATATCCGGCCGTCAGGGTGTCGGTGGGGGAGGCAAAGTTTCAGCAATATTGTTATTAAGAATCCTGCCTACTTGAAATTTTGGAAATATGTTGGGCATGGTTAGTAATAAATAGAATATGTGATTCTTGGTTTCGAATATCTGGCTTTCATGGTGGCTGTAGGGGTGGCAAAGTTTCAGCAATATTGTTATTGAGAATCCTGCCAACTTGAAATTTCGGAAGTACGTGCTGAATGGATAGTAATAGAATATGTGACCCACTGTTTCGAATAACGGGGCATCAGGGTGGCGGTGTGGGTGATACAGTTTCAGAAATGTTGTTATTAAGAATCCTGCCAACTTGAAATTCTGGAAATATTTTCTACATGAATAGTAATAGAATATGTGATCCATGGTTTCGTATATCCGGCCGTCAGGATGGCTGTGGGAATGGCAGAGCTTCAGCAATATTGTTCTACATGGGTAGGAATAGAATATGTGAACCTTGAATTCGAATATCTGGCCCTCAAGGTGGCGGTGTAGGTGGCGATGATTCAGCAATATTTTTATTAAGAATACTGCTACCTTGAAATTTTGGAAATATGTTCTACATGGATAATAATAGAATATGTGACTTGGTTTGGAATAAACGGCCGCCTGGGTGGCAAGGTTTCAGCAATATTGTTATTTAGAAACCTGCCAACTTAAAATTTTAGAAATACGTTCTAAATGGATAGTTATATAGTATGTGATACTTGGTTTCTAATAACCGGCCGTCTGGATGGCGATGCGGGTGCTAAAGTTTCAGCAAAATTGTTATTAAGAATCCTGCCACTTTGAAATATTGGAAATATGTTCTAAACGGATAGTAATAAAATTTGGGATACTTGGTTTTGGAAAAGATGTCATTAAGGTGGAGGTGGGGGTAGCAATATTCCAGGAATATCGTTATTAAGATTCCACCCACCTTGAAATATAAGAAATATGTTCTAAACGGATAGTAATGGAAAATGTGATCCTTTATTTCGAATAGCCGGCCGTCAGGGTGGCGGTGGAGGTGGCAATGTTTCGGCAAAATATGTTTTTAAGAATCCTGCCTGTCAGAGCAATGTTAGAGGTGGAACGTGCTATGTGTCATACTGGAACATTACTGTCTTAGCAATATTTATATTACGAAAACGACCTCCGTGAAATTTTGGAAATACATATATTCTAAAATTCATTGGAACTTGTTAAAAAAAAGGCTGGACATCCAAAAATTTTAAATAATGAAAATACAACACAACGCAATTTTTTTTTATGAATTCTTAAGCTTAAAACTTTCTATTGAAGTTTTTTTCAAATTAACGCAACGCAGCCTTGGGTGAGGTCTATATCTTGAAGGATGACATTTAATTAATTCATATATACAGAAAGCTTCAAATAAACTCGGCTCGTGACTTGGAAAAATGTGTGAAAAATTTTTTTGGATATATGTATTTGATCCTACCGGCAAAATTGTACGAAAATGCTGTACAAAATACTTTTCGGACACTCATATGAATTTCATGTTATATCTTACTGTTATAGAAGGCGCTAGTTAGACAGATCCAAACAAGTATTTTTAAGTCTAACTTTCTTGAGGTTAGGTTTATTTCAAGTGAACTTACCATCCTTCAATTTTACACCAAAAATGTACTATTGGTAAAACTTGGTAGGGATTGCGTAACGTTTTTCGAATATTTCGATTTGAAATTCATGAAGTAGTTTCTGGAGCTGGTATAAATTACTGCTAAAATTATTAATTGAACACAGAATCACAAGAGGAAAATTAAAATCAATTTCACTACAAACATAAAATTTTTAATCTGTTTTAAGTGTTCAAAATCTCCTCCATTCCCTTGAGTACACAATTTTATACAACACCCTGCATTTTGAAAGTGGATGCTATCACTTTAATTTGTTATTACGCGAACCTGAGATTACCAATATCTCTAGAAAAGGAGTAAAGCGTATACTTTACTGCATTCTGAAGAAATATAACACAAAAATATATCCATAGATGGCACGAGTGAGAATCATGATGTTCGCATCCGCCAAATGTATAACTACGAAATAAATACTTTTTGCAGGATTCCCTGACATGAAATGAGACGTAAAATTTCGTGTCAATAGCAACAATTATTACTTCAAATTAATCCACAAATATCGCAAATGCATCAATAAATGGATTGTGTTGCATTTTTGCAACATATATATTTTCTTTCTGATGTTTGTTTTCAACGTTCGACTATTTTGAATACTTTTCTCGTATTCCTTATGTAATTTTATATTGATCAAACGAAAGAAAAAAATATGCATTTAAGGCGTATGGAAGAACTCAGATGTTCAAAATTTTCGGATTCTTCTATTTAAGTCAGTTATTGAATTGAAAATAATGGCGCAAAAATTGGAAGAGCACTGACGTACAGTTAATCAGCATCTGAGCTTGATCATATTCATATCATCTTAATATGACCCAATAATTCCAGAACATATATTTCAAGTTGGGACTAACGCAGGTATAATGAGAGGTGAATGATATACAGCGGAAGCTCGATTAACCAGACTAATTGTTGTCGTTGGGAAATACAGATAATCGAAAAAAGCTAATAAACAAATTAAACTTATCAACAAAAATCAATGTTTATTAAGATATTATTAACAGGTACATTTTCAAACGCACTACGTACGCACCTATGTATTTATGTACTAGTCTACCATGCTTGGTTTGTAAACCGGATAATCACGAATCCATATAAATGAGAGCCAAATAATCGACTCTCTATTGTATTTGGAATATTTGGAAATTACTTATTGGGACATTCTCATACGCCACCGTAAGCTGGAAATTCGAATCGATTTATAATGCAGATATAATTTAGCGAATTTAAAAACGTTGTTGACCCATGCTTTTACCATTTCCACAGTTCTATTCTTCAATTCTGAAAAATGTTTCAGAATTTTTTTGCACGGTTCCAAACCAACCTACCACCTACTTCCTGTAAATATTTATGAAATTCTTTCTCTATAGTTTTCTTTTCTTCACTGGTCCAAAGACAAAATTTGAGCAAGAGGTAATGTGATAACCAAATTTTCGAATAATTTAGTGACTCGATTACTATTTCCATTAATCCAAATTATGAATGTGGAAAAATGTGATCCCTAAGAACATTAACAAATTATATTTTACCTTCAACATCAAAATGCATTGAAATACATACTTTATCTCCAGTTACACAGGAACTAGTTCTGTTCTTCAGTTCTGATTGAATAAAATTATAAAGATTCGCATATTCAGAATATTTGAATCTCAGAAAATTTCAAAAGTGCTGCGATTTTTTTTCTTAGTGACGATGCTATAAATTTATTGTTCCCGCCAAGGAATACCGATATGAGTAATTTTTCAATTCTTATTAATTTTTACAATCAATTATTTTCATCAGAAGCTACTAATGGTAATCATTAAATGATAGGTACTTTTGTAGACTCATTCATTATTAAATGGTTCCTTTATATATTTATATATATATCTAATTTTTCTTCTACGTTGGAAACACAGATATTTGTCAGAAGCAATGTTTAGAACAATGATGCCTAACAATGAAACAACATCAACGTTTCGGAGAGAAAATCCATAAAAGAACATTTAATAATGCTGCTAATGGTGTCTAAAAGGTAGTGTTTAACAGTATTCAGAACTCTACTTGGGTTTCCTGTATACGATCATTTCCAGACTCTTTAATTATCAAAGAAGAAAAGGACTTTTTTTCTTTGACCGACGTGAAATTACCCCAGGGGTACCTCAGTAAAACCTTCTATGGTGCTCAACATAGATCCATTCGTTATCTATAAATCAATATTAATTCTATCTAGCTCTGAAAAATTACCCAGAAATGTATCGAAATATATATTACGATATTACGATAGGTACTGAAATTTATTACCTTCGTTATTTGGTTATCACTCTTCAGACGTCTGAATATTAAGGAAAATTCTGAAGTGCAGCTATAAAGTTTGAGCATCAAACAATTTGCAATTATTCCTGAATAGTCAGTTAAATACAATGGTTAAATTATCATTCAAACATCTATTCGTAACTTCATAAATGAGACACAATGCAGTCAATAAGTATTCAATGAATATTTGTGTATTCAAATCATTCATTAATGATTCCCAGCCCAACTCTGCAACAATTGGCGGATTTTGCCGATTTACGTTCAGCATTTCGACATTAACCGGTGACACCGAAAGTTCGGTGTTAACGCATTAACCCACCTCGCAGCAGCCATATGTCTTCCACATGTACTTTTCGAAAGTTATCTTGTTGTACGGCATGCGACTGGACGCACAAATTTGGTTTCCATTAGTTCTTTCACAGTATACAGCAGGTACCTACTTCGACCGATCCCCAGGTTCGGATTTACCCTAAGAGCCACCCTGGGAGACTATGAAAAATGCGGCATTGCACACAAAAAATATTATTTTCTGGTTCTTCTATTTTATTCAGATAATATGTCAAGAAAAAATACTGCCAAACGATATGCCGGAGAATAAGCGCGAATAATCATAAAATATTTAAAGGCTTTTTACAAATATGACCGAATAATTCCCTAATATAAATTCGTTAGAAATCTTGAATAAATATTTTGTAGTATTTTTTACGTTGGAACCAATGTATAGAACGATGTGAATGATATATTTGGGATTTATTAGGACATATTCATAGAAAATCTGCTTAAAACAGGTTAGCATGCGGGAGAGTACTCAGGTGAAGTCGAGGAGTTAATTTTATTTTACCTAAGTACTCTTGTCAACCACATAATTCATGTTCTTGTTGGTGCAAATCCATAAATAAGGTGGTTATTATAGTGTTCAAAGTAGCAAATTTGAATTTTCTTATGATTAAACAAAGTGTCCGGTGATCGATTATACATGGTTGAACAACAAATAGGCTATTCTATGAGGAGTCCGATCCTGAACTTTTGAACTCGAGAAGCGTTTCGTTTCGGCTATACAGGTGCTTTTTGATTTTTTTTAGATATTTGTCGAACTCATTGCTCGAGAACTGGTTAATCGAATTACCACACATTGGGTAGGGTAGAGGTGTTTGTTAAATTGAATCAAAATTATAGCCAACAGAATTTTTAGTAGCTGTAGGGTAATAACGAAAAATTTGAATTTTTGGCGCTCTAGTTCCTCGGAACTGAGTGCTTATCAATTGGCCCAAATGACTATAATTTTCGAATTTCTGGCTGAAAATGGTCTCAAACGATTTGGTCCGACTCACTGATCAAGAATCCGAGGTCAAAATCGATTCTGTCCGGCGGGTACGGCCGGCCTGCCGGCCGTAGGCTCGATTACTCTCGAACGAAAAGAGTTAGAGGATTGAAATTTTCAAGGTGGGTTTGGAGCGTGAATATCTCGGTTAAGTTCGTTAATGGGCAAAATCCATCGAGCAATTTCGGAGTTATGGCTGATTTTAGTAAAAATATTTTTTATGAATATTTCCGAAACCGATCACTCGATCTATCTGAAATTTAGCATCGAATTGTAGAATCATAACCTACATACATGCGTGAAGTTTTGTATTGACCAGGTTACCGCAAATTGTCAAAAAAATCTTTTGAAAATTTAAAACATTTTTTTTACGATTACTCTCGTACGGAATGAGCTAGGCAGTTGAAATTTTCAGAGTAGGTTAGGGAGATGAATATCTCGGTTAAGTTCGTTAGTGGGCAAAATAGGCCAGATGGTTTCGGAGAAATGAAAAAAAAATTTTTTTTTTTAATAACAAATTTCAAATTCAATTTTTATTTAAGATGCAGTTTCACCATAAAAATCCATTGATATCATTTTCAACTCCAACAAGCTAATACTTTCGAAGATATGACTTTTCGAAATTTCAATAATGAATAGTACTTCTATGTTTCCACAGAATGTTATCATTATTCTATCTAAGCTTTATTATATGATCTGTGTTCATACTCAGAGAGTTGACAGAGAGTCAAATTCATTTCAGCTATTTTAATTTGATTTCTTCCATGGTGCAGTTCTCATTCTCAGATTGCTCATTTAATCTTGATAAATAAACTATTATTTGAATTGAATTTCCTTTATGATGCAGTTCTATCATAAGAATACATTGATATAATTTCCAACTCTGAGAAACCAATACTTTCGGAGATATAATTTGTCTGTTTGAAATAGAGCTCCAGAAATCTCCTGTGCACAGGGCTTGAACCCATTTTTTCAATAGAAATCTAATAAACATGACAATGTTTATTATGTACAAGTTTCTCACAAAAACTAGTTATCTCGTTCAGAGCAGTCTTTACACGTCTTTCATTTTTTGGAATTCCCTAAATAGTCCGGCTACAGCATTTGAGATAGGGGAATTATGGATTAAAAATTCCTTCGAATTTCCTAGCGAAATATAAAATAGACTAATGAACAAGAGCGCAAAAAATGAATGAACATTGTATTACTATTTCGCAGTAATCCAATTCAGCAAAGTCACAAGGAGCTAGATTTTTGTATTTCCCATTCATCATACCACGTCAGCATATTAGATCATAGTATAGCTCCAAATGATATATCAATTCATAGAACAATTTTTGAGTAACTTGTATGGAATATGAAACGAAATATGTTTAAATACTACCTTAAACGTAATAACAGTTTTTAGTAAGAATCATATACAGGTTGCATATATAAGCTCTATATCGGACAAATTAAAATATCTCGTTAATATTAAAAGGTTCCTTTCTGGGATTTCTTTTCCAAAACTCTGAAGTTTCTTTATTATTCTTCCCACAACATACATGTCGGCCATATTTACTAATTAAATCGCTGACACAACATTGCAATGACAAGACAAGCAATAAAATACATTGCAAACTAATTTGCTGGGAAACTTAAGGTTGCCGTATCATACGATTTCTTTCTAATATACTTGCGTCATAATAGGTATGTAATTGACAACTGATGTGAAGTCTTGTTGACATGTATATTGGAATCATTGTTTACTAGCTTATTCTACTCTTCGTACCCAGTAATCTTCAGCAGATATGCTAAAAAATATCCAGTTCACTACATGTGCAAGCGTTCTTTATGACCCTATTTTCGATATCCATAATTACAAATGCTGGTAACGAAGATAAATCATGCCAATATTAACCAAGTCTTTATCACTAAATCAAAAAATTTGGCTAGCACATTTCTCCCAGACAGTCTCAACTTTTGGCATGATTAGATGTACTTCATCCAATTTAGTAGAATACTATTAATTTCTAACCATTGTAGTCCGTTACTGCAAAATCGGTACCTACTCGGTACATTATATTTATATCTGCACAAGCTGGACGGCGAACTTCGTACCGCCTCAGAATCAGTAAATGTTATGTTAGCTTATTAGCTGAATTTGAAAATTGAAAATTGAAAATAACAATGGAAAATTAATGACATAATTTCAAAGTTTATAATGAAGCAATTATCGATGCATGCACAATCACAAATGTGATAACCTCGCAAAGCGGACATCGAACGCAACTTACTGTTTGAAAAATACGAAACGGAGTATTTGGACTCCAAAACGACCCTGCAAATGTGAATTCTGTAACTCATTTCGTTCGAGACTAATCGTGCCTACAGCTGGCCGGCCAGAATTAAGGTAGACTTCGGATTCTTTGATCAATGTGTCGAAACTAAACTTTTGAGATCAAAAATTCGAAAATTAAATACATTTGGGCTAATTGATATGATTAGGTCCAGGGAAACAAGCGCGACAAATATATATATATATGTTCCGAAAAGGCAACACAATACATATCTTGATGCATTCGCGTTATAGCTCGATTAATTTGAAGACTGTATTTTGTTATGTTGAAACATAATTTTAGATCATATTTTATTTCAGCGACACCTGCTCAAATTTCTAGCTACTTTATTTCGCGGCTATATATTTGGCGGATGCGGGAGGTTATGAATCTCGCTCGCGCCATCTATGGAAATATTTGTGTGATAATTGACTTCAGAATATATTGAGGCATTACATTTAGATCTATATACAATGAGGTTTACACTTTATCATTTGAAAGGCTCCATCTGTAGATCTATCGATAACATTTGGTCGAATCTTATATTTGAGAAAACCATATACCTACTCATATCTATAGGTCGTTCGAAAAAAAGGAGTAATAAATTGTCGTGATTGAATCCGCATTCAAGATACGTTGGAAAAACTAGTTTATTTCACAAAAAGGACACCCGCTTTGAAAAATTGAATATTTTATTTTCAATGTTTTGACTCAAGAAATTAATAGTCGGATGAAGTATCAATTTCATTAGGAACAAGGGCGCCCAAAACTATTATGTCATTAGCGTTTAATTTGCTTATGTTCATTCATTTTTATTGTGTTTTTAAGTTTACACTATAGTTTTTAGAGTATAATTATGATGCCATTTCATTTCACTAATGATGTGTAATTCCGAGAACAGTGGTAAACCTATCGTTATATTTTCTATGTAGTTAGTAGAAGAAGATGCAATATTTGGTATTAAATAACAGAGATTCATGGAGGCGGTGGAGGTGGCAATATTTCAGCAATATTGTTATTAAGAATCCTGCCACCTTGAAATTTTGGAAATATGTTCTGTATGGATAGTAATAGATTATGTGATACTTGGTTTCGAATCACCAGCGGTCAGGTTGGCGGTGGGGGTAGCAATATTTCAGAAATATTGTTATTGATAATCCTGCCACTTCGAAACATGCTCTAAATGGATATTAATAGAATATGTTATACTTGGTTTCGCCGTCGGGGTGGCGGTGCGAGTGGCAACGTTTCAGCAATATTGTTATTAAGGATCCTACCACCTTGAAATTTTGGAAATGTGTATTAAATGGATATTAATAGTATATGTGATACTAGGTTTCGAATAGCCGCTCATCAGGATGGCGGTGGGGTTGGCAATGTTTAAGCAATATTGTTATTAGGAATGCTGCCATCTTGAAATTTTGGAAATGTGTTCTAAATGGATATTAATAGAATATGTGATACTTGGTTTCGAATAACCTGCAAGCTGGGTGGCGTTGGGGATGGCAAATGTTTCAGCAATATTGTTATTAAGAATCCTGTCACCTAGAAATTTTGGAAATATGTTCTAGATGGATAGTAATAGAACATGTGATACTTGGTTTCGAATAACCGGCCATCAGGTTGGCGTTTAGCTTTGGATATGTTGTTGCGAATGAAGTATATACAAAGATGTACTATGTCAAAAAGATCGAGCAGCTGTAGGCAGGCGGTATTCGTGGGAGGCATTACGAATAATGCTATAAGTCATTACCTATTGAGTGTTCCTAGATGAGCCTTGGATATATTGTCGAGAATAGCGTAAAAAGAAAGATATCGAATGTGGCATAGTTTGTGCGGCCTTAAGGAGGTGGAAATCGGGGGCGGCATATCGAAAAATGCTATAACTATTTCATTTTATAAGTTTTTTTTACGATGAGCCTTGGATGTATTATGGAGAATGGCGTAAATACAAATATTTAGTATGTCACATAGTTTGTGCGGTCGTAGGAAGGCGGTAATTGGGGGCAGCATATCGAAAAAAGCTATAAATCGTTAAATACTGAGCGTTTCACGATGAGCTTTGGATATGTTGTTGGGAATGGCATATATACTAAGATGAATTATGTCACATAATTTGTGCGGCCGTAAATAGGCGGTTATCGTGGGTGGCATATCGAAAAAAGCTTTAACTCGTTAAATGTTGAGTATTCCACGATCAGCCTTGGATATGTTTTAGAGAATGGCGTAAATACAAAGATTTAGTACGTATCATAGTTGACGCAGCCCTAGGGAGCGGTAATCGGGGGCGGAATATCGGAAAATGCTATAACTCGTTAAATATTGAGTATTCCAAGATGAGTCTTGGATATGTTATCTCTAATGGCGTAAAATGCTCTTACTCGTTATAATAGGTTGTCAAATATCTCCCTTCCGCTTTTTTGCTCTTTATTCAATGCTTTATAAAAAGTGTTTCAGTGATCGGATTTAGTTCAAATATGCGCCGTTTTGTTCGATAATCTGTTTCCATCAAGACGGCAACTTCATAATACCTCCCTCGTAGAAGCCCCCCTCCTTATTTGCAAAGAACTCGGACAGCAACTTTTCACAATCCTCTTTTGAGTTCAACTTTACACCACCAAGGGCGTTCGCCATGGACAGGAACAGGTGGTAATTACTTGGCGCTATGTCCGGGCTATATGGTGGATGCGATAAAACCTCCCATCCGAGCTCCCGTAGCTTCTGACGAGTCATCAACGAAGTGTGTGGTCTGGCGTTGTCCTGGTGGAACACTACACTCTTCCTGTTGGCCATTTCTGGGCGCTTCTGGTCGATCGCCTGCTTCAAGCGGTCCAGTTGTTCGCAGTAAATGGTAGAATTTAGCGTCTGGCCATATGGGAGCAGCTCATAGTGGATTATTCCCTTCCAATCCCACCAAACACAGAGCATAACCTTCCTGGCCGTCAATCCCGGCTTGGCCACTGTTTGGGACGATTCACCTGCCTTCGACCACGACCGTTTTCGCTTGATATTGTCGTATGTGATCCATTTTTCGTCGCCAGTCACCATCCGCTTCAAGAATGGGTCAAGTTCGTTCCGTTTCAGCAGCATAACGCAGGCGATGATTCGCTCCAGAAGGTATTTTTGCGTCAAATCATGCGGCACCCAAACATCAAGCTTTTTTTTGTATCCAGCCTTCTGCAGATGGTTTAAAATGGTTTGGTGACTAACTCCCATCTCCTGGGCGATGTCACGAGATGCCACATGCCGGTCTAACTCGATGTATTCCATGATTTTATCGGTATTTTTCGTCACAGGTCTTCCGCCGGCTGGCTTATCCATGTTGTCGTTTTCACCGGCTCTGAATCGTCGAAACCATTCCTCCGCGGTTCGAACTGATAGAGTACCATCCTCCAAAACACCATTAATCTCACGGAACGTTTCTCTAGCGGATTTGCCTTTAACGAAGGAAAACTTTAAAATAGCGCGAATTTCGGCCTTAGTGAACTCCATGTTTACACGTCTATAACTGTTGAACGCAATATCCAAACTAATCATGCATAGCGTCGTTTTGTGGGTTATGTCAAGACCTTTCAAATTATGTATAGTATTGGCAGTTATGAGCTCTGTAGCGCTTTGTACATAGCCGCGAAATTCAAAAGACAAAAAGGCGGAAGGGAGATATTTGGCAACCTATTATATTGAGTGTTTCATGATGATCCTGTGATTTGTTGTCAAGAATGGCATAAATACGAAGTTGTAGTATGTTGCATAGTTGGTGCAGCAGTAGAAAGGTGGTAATCGGGGGTGGCATATCGGAAAAGTCTTTAAATATTCAGTGTTTTCGATATTTCGTTCACCACCTCCGTACGGCCGCACAAACTGTGGGACTTACTATATCTTTGTATTTTTGTCATTTGCTACATCATATTCAAAACTCATCGTGGAGCACTCAATTTTATCGAGTTATAGCATTTTTCGATATGCCAGCCCCGATTACCACCTCCCTAAGTCCGCAGAAACTATGTGACAAACTACATCTTAGTATATTCGCCATTCCCTAAACCATATCTGAAGCTTATCGCGGAACACTCAATATTTAACGACTTATAGAATTTTTCGGCATGCCGCCCCTGATTGCCGCCACCGTATAGCCGCACAAAACACGTGACATTCTTCGTCTTAATATATAGGCCATTCTGAGCAATATCTCATTGCGGAACACTCCCATTTTCCAATTTTGGCATTATTCGATATGCCACCCCCAATTACCACCCCCCTACGGCCGCACTAACTATGTGACATACTACTCCTCATTCTTGACGTCCTTCTGAAGAACTTATCCAAAGCTTATCTTGGAACACTTCGTATTAACCGATTCATGGCATTTTTGGTTTTACTGCCCCTAGTCACCGCCTCCTAGGATCTACACAAACTATTTGACATTGAATTTCCATCCTATATGCATCCACGAACAATACTCTCAAATTTCATCATTATACACTAAAACTTAGCAAATTATTAATATTTTGAAAATTTCTTCATTTTCTCTAATAGCTCCGTGACAAGTTCAAACGAATGAACGGTTGAAATGATTAGCCTGTACTTTGGCTTCTTCAATTATTTCATTGTACAATGTTCCATGGATTTTTAATTATTGAGCAATGAAGAATTGTTATGTTATTAGCTCTTTGGAGCATTCAGAAAAAAATTATTTCGCGAAATCTTTCCGTGTGAATCGGATACATATTCAATTTATAATTTCTCAGAAACTTATTTATTGCTCTAACTAAAGTAAAAGGAGAAAATGAGCGTGTTATATTATAAATTTTGCAGTACAAATGATGAGCTCTCCAAAATGACCAAATCCTGATATGAGTATATACTAGTATATACAAGTATATACAAACATATACTTTTTGATTCTTCAAAATGACCACCTACACTATATATATATATATATATATATATATATATATATATATATATATATATATATATATATATATATATATATATATATATATATATTTTTTTTTTTTATATATATATATATATATATATATATATATATATATATATATATATATATATATATATATATATATATATATTCTTTTGACTGAGAGTTTTATATGTGTTAGCAGTGGTTGGTGTAACGGGGTACCATACAATTCTGCGTATGATACAAGAGCTTAGGGAAAAACCTCAGCAAAAAACCCTGTCTCCCCGTGAGTGTTGTGATTTGTAACTATTGTTCACAAAATTTGCTGAAATTTAGAAAGAACGAACAAACTAAAAATAATACATAACCTTTAAAAAGTCTTCTCTCACCCCTTCTTTCTGCTTCATATCTTTTCCTTCTGGGTTGTAGATGCGTTTCTTGCTCTTGTATCCAAGAATTTCCGATATTAGAGCTTTCCCAGCGTTTTTTGATGATATCTTCAGAAGGAATGTGTTGGCAGATGAAGTCTCCCACCATCCAATCATCTCACTTATCAGGTCTTTTGGATTACCATTTAACAATTTATAGCCCCCCACATTCCTCATATATTCAAAGCCCCCATCCTTCAACATATCCATCACCACGGACACTATCTCTTTGTCTGTCTTCCA
Organism: Halyzia sedecimguttata; assembly: GCA_937662695.2. Lineage (NCBI taxonomy): Eukaryota > Metazoa > Arthropoda > Insecta > Coleoptera > Coccinellidae > Halyzia > Halyzia sedecimguttata. The sequence goes on from OW569415.2 coordinate 18,685,772, forward strand.
CCCCCCTTTAGTGTTCATGACCCAGCCTTCAGGAAGTAGCTTCCCTTTCCACTTTATTGTGGGAGAGCCTGCATCATCTTCAATAGTGAGTCTTTCCAAAAGGTCTACAGATTTATACTCTCTTGCCAATAGTATTTCCTTTGTGCTATCAAAAATATGTTTTAAAAAAAAATGTTTATTTGTCTAAACAGGAAGTACTCCCAATTACAAGACACAATTATAGTACAAAGTCGATAGGAAATCAATATTTTATATAATTCTAGGTTAAATCAAAATAAAACACCAAAATCAACACGAATATTTGCTAATGGCGTCCCTGCTGGAGATACAGAAACTCTCTGAGCCTCATCTTGAAAGTCCTAACACCCACATCAGAAACACTAACATTATTGTATATGTTATATTGTATATGAATTGTCGACATGTTATTATAATACGAAAAAAAAAATATTACTGTAGCAGTGTAACTGTTGAATATACAAATTTATATACTTTTCTCGATAATAATTCTTTTACATCATTCGAAATATGTTATTATATTGTTAGAAAACCGGCTGGAAACCGGCTAATGGAAAAATGGGATCCGGTATAATTTCCTGAATATGCGGTATATCGAGGAAGTCGGTTTCCTGAACAAGTGTCTGTGGACCCAAATTTAATTCTATGACTACTTTTAAGTTCAGGCCATCAAAGTCGGAAAATAATTGTCTTTTTCAACGATATACGGTTTCATTATTTTGATGTATCTTTGGTTTTACTCTTATAACCACATTCCTGTGCCTCATCATGGACAAATATTTGATATCATCAGATTAATATCATGTAAAAAAATGCACAAATACATTAAAACAATGAAACCTCATACTTATCGTTTCAAAGATTTCAATTTTCCACCTAGAAAACTCCGTCTATTAAAAGTTAGTTATCGGATTGAGTTGTGCCTACGACCATTCTTCAGACAGTCGACCCAACATTTCACGAAATTTTACTGGAAACCATTTCTCCATAAGCCTGGTTTTTCATATTGATTTTATCTAAAAACTAAAAAACCTTTTTCAAATAGGATTTTTCTTCAACTCATTTACAAACATATTGATGTTGGGTCAAACAACATCATGTTTTGTCTTTATATTATAAAAATAAATTTGAAAAAATTGCCATACGGCTATACATTCAATAGGGTAGTTCAAATTAAAAGTGTGGAATAGTTGAAAACAACAATTCAGTGCTGAAATTGGAGAAAAGATAATAATTGATAATTGATTTGATCGCAACAAACAAAATATTGTTTGAGGTTAAATATATTGTCTTCATAAATGACTACTAGGTTTGGTTGGATCGGTATGTTTTTATCTTTTAACCCTTTGCGGACGGAATTATTTTTTTCATTCTTGATATTTATGATTTGGGATCTGAAGGTACCCAAAAGAGTAAAAAATATTAAAAAAAAATTTATTGACATGTACTGTCAAAATGAAAGGTGTTTCTCTTATGGAACCACTAGGAACCTATTGAACAAAAAAAAATTATTTTTTATGAAAATTATAAAAACAGTTGGTTTTTTCGTTCAAGCAAAGACCAATGTTACAACTCGAACAATGCCATCTAGTACTATGCGGCTTAGCGCGTGTACTGCAATGACAACAACGCACTTTGCTACCATGTATTGGCATGTGCGCCACTTTGTCATAACGTTTTTCTACGGTAACCTGAACTTTATATCTATTTGTATGTCTCTCGATGCTCGTTCTTCCTCTTCGGGCTGTATTTGGATCGGCACCAATTAATCCGTTTATTATAGCTAGTCGAAACTCCTTTAGCGTTAAATTCTTCGAATCTTCTGAACGATTTTTGAAAATTATATCGCCAAAAAAGGCGATGCCACCATTTTTTAGCTTTTCTATCTACTCTGTAGGAAGCAACATGTTGGTCCGATTTATCTACAAAATTCATGTGCTTGTTGTAGTCTTTTACTGCTTCTATGCAAGCAACATCAGTCGAAGATCCATCCCTTTGCTTTCTGGATACAATTTCCATTTTTTCAGGGTCGTGAAAGTTACTTATGAATCGTACCAATTTCGTATCCTTCCACTGAAAATACAGAATACCCTCGGGATTCATTCGCCAATCTATGTCTCCGCGTTTCATATTTTTTTCCGATATCAGATTTTTCGGTTCATTTTTACGCCCCTTTCTAGCTGTACCACACGCATAAATCTTATCTTTTAACAAGTCTTTTTGGAGCTGGACTCCATTGAAAAAATTATCGAAATATACTCTGTGATATTTACCTACCAAAGGGCGAGTTAGATCTTTCACCACGCGAGCTCCGAGATTTGTTTCAGGCAGGTCGTTCAGTTTTCCTGTATATATCTGAAACTGCGATACGTAACCTGTCTCATCGGCCCTTACCCAACTTTTGTATCCCCTTTTTATGGGCTCTTGAGGCATGTATTGTCGAAATCCAATCCTGCCTTTGAATTTTACCATTGACTCGTCGATAGCTTGGTTTTTTCCCGGTTTGTAGCAATTCATGAATGTTGTAGATAAAGCATTCAACAAGGGTCGTATTTTATAAAGCTTGTCGTAGCCTTCTTCTCCTTTCTTTGGCTGTAACACATTGTTGTTCAGGTGAAAGTTTGAGAGTAGCCAACTGAACCGGTCTCGAGATATAGACGATGAAATGTACGGGTCTCTCAATTCGAACAACGACGACCAGTAATCCTTATAACTGGGCTTTCTAGTAAGCCCCATCATTAGGTTGACCCCTAGAAAACATTTCACTTCTTCTATGGTAGTGGAAATATAACGATCTCCATAATTGAATTTCATGGCCGAAAACAGAGTGATGGTGCATGGTAAAACCAAGCCATTGGAGGCTGAAAGGAAGCTAAATGAAAATTTATGGGAAGAGGTAACCAACCAATTAAATGCTTTTGGAAATGGACCTTCGAAAACCTCATCTCAATGGAAAAAGGTAAACTTAGTACTGATGGGAATTTATTTGAAGAAGTATACCTATATAATAATATTATTATATTATTTATTTTCATTTTCATTATATAATTATGTTCATTTTCAGACATTTATTGACTGGAAATGTCATTCTAGAAAAAAGGCCAGGGATTACCACAAGGGGCAACTGAAAACCGGAGGAGGTCTTCTGAGGCAAAGGAGTTAACGGAGAATGAAAAAAAACTAATGTCTCTAATAACGTGGGTAACCGTACAAGGTGCTGAAGTGGAAGAAGTAGGTATTGAAAATCAATATTTTATTGATTTAAATGAGACTGTGGATGTGGTCACAGAAGTACCCCCAGAACCGCAGTCTTCAAGAAGATCGGGCAGTCCAATTGCTGTCCAAAGAAAGAAATTACACGTTGCAGATGGTGAAACATCAAGGAAATATGAGAGAAAAACAGGTTGGTTTTTATATATTCCAGCATGATTGTATCCTTTGAACATGTAATCAATTTGTTCTAGGTAAAGCAATTAATCTACAAAAAGCAGCTGAGGCCTTTTAAGCTGGGAATAAGTACTTGTACGATACGATAAACAGAATAGTAGAGACTAATTCGTCAGAACAGACGGAAGCGCTAAAAAAAGAGAATTGGAATTGAAAGAAAACGAGCTGAAAATGCGTCTCGTAGAATCAAGGAACAAAACTAGAGAGCTGGATCTTCTGGAAAGAAAATTGCAATTGGAGGAAAGGATATTATTACTAGAAGAGCAGAAGCTTCAGGCTGGATGCCAAAATGAATAGAATTCATAATTTGTTCAATTTAGTTATTAAAAGTTTTCCAATAAATCGTATTACTCCTATTACAATCACCCCATCACTTATCATGTGAAGTGATTTCTTGATGAGAAATTACTCCTTGTTTTGGTACTAAGTGCTATAAAGTTTTTGCTACATCAACTTTCATATAGTAGTCAATGCACAGAAATTCCAAAATATAGTTTTTTAGGAAGTAGGATTGCGCGAATTTTAATCTTGTGACGATTCAATTCAGAAGGTGGATCTCGTTACTGAAAAGCCCAAGGACCCACAGTGTTCAAAAAGATCTAGCATTCCTATTTCTTTATACCTTAAGGAGATGTATATTCAAACTAAAACACCAACAAGGCGGAAAAGAATATAGTTTTGTTATTCAACTTGATTATTCAAATTATAGTTCAGTCAATCTGGCAAAAATTAAATCGTTCCGATACAGAAAATAACCAGTGGCTGAATCTTTGTTAATAGTTGGAGAATGATGTTAGAAAAGGGTTTATTGGGTCGGCTACGTAAATGTTGTTCCTTTTAATATTACGAACAACTTTTATTTAAACATTTTTACATACAACTTACCGTTCGAAAGTTATAGTGTAATACGCGCTGCGTTAACATCGCAGTGCTGCTAACGGTATTTTTCTCGGTCCTATTGTAACTTTCTCCGGCGGGATAGTTTGATGAAATTTGATCAAAAGCTATAATTATTCATAATAATTTACAATCGCTAATTGGAAATATTACAAACAATGTTACAAACAATATAAATTATTACATCTTGATCAAAACAATAAAGATACGTCAGTTATATGCACCACAGCTCAAGGGCGTAGCCAGGAACTAATTTCGGGGGGGGTTTTGAAATAGGAATTAATTTCGGGGTGGGGGGGTTTTGGGGGTGTAAGGGTCACTTTTTGCAGCAAAAAAATTTTTTTAAGAGAAAAAATAACATTTCGGGGGGGGTTTGAACCCCCAAAACCCCCCCCCTGGCTACGCCCTTGCCACAGCTGTCCTCATACTTTGTGAAATCGTTGTAATGGAATTTTCAAACTTCAGCAAGCTGTAGCTTCAAAACGGTAAGTTGTATGTAAAAAATGTTTAAAGAAAAGTTGTTCGTAATATTAAAAGAAACAACTTTTACATTTACAATATAGTTGAAAAAAGAAAATTTAATAGCAAAAAAGTGGAAAAACTCTTATTTTGGAACTTTAGCGCCACCTACTGCGTGCATTTTTTGTTGTACGGCATAGCACCAATGAGATTAATTGTAGATATCGATGTCCTCTACATTTTTTCTTGAATAAATTTTTCTGTGAAATGCATAGATCACGAGATAAATGCATTTCAAATTTTTTTTGAGTTTTTCAAAACACGCATCACGGTCCAACGTGGCCGACCCAATAAACCCTTTTCTAACATCATTCTGCAACTATTAACAAAGATTCAGCCACTGGTTATTTTCTGTACCGTCGATATGCCAGATTGACTGAACTATTATTCGATACTGACAGGTTACATGAGTAGGTTCAAAATAGCGAATAAAATATTAAGATTTCAATTCAGCCACTTCACTTTCAGCTTCTAAAAGCCGAAAATTAAACTAGAGCGTTCAAACCAGAGAGGAAAGAGCTGTTGGAAGGAAGGTTTCCAGTTAAAAAATAAAGGAATAAATATATAATTACTTCATTGACTAATGAAAATTTTTCGTTAAACAAAATTACATTTTCATTACATTATCCTATTACTTGATTACATGTCAGGTAAAATAGTTTCTTATCAATTGATCCCTCGTTCTCCTACCTTGAACTAAAAAGTTCATGTTTGCAGCAACTTCCCCTAAATTGTTATTATTTATTTCATCGACAGCCTCTATATTCTCAATGTTGTCATCTATATTGTATGTTCTCAGAATATTATGTAAAATACAACAAGCATATATAATGTATGCGGTACTAATTGGGTTGTAATGTAATACCCGTTGTTTCGACAAGCACCGGAATCTCATTTTCAATACTCCATTGCACCTTTCAATAACATTTCTCAATGTTATGTGTGCCTTGGTATAACGCCCCTCAGGTGTTCCTGCTGCTGCGCCTTCTATTGGTGTTAAAAGCCAAGGCTGCAAGGGATATCCTGAATCTCCAAGTAACCAAAAACCACGTTCGTTGTTATTGATATATGCATCTTGAAAATGATCGAAAACATTCGACATGGTACATATGGCAGAATCATGCATAGAGCCAGGGTAGCGGGCATTACAATGCAATATTTTCATGTTCGAGTCGCATATGATTTGACAGTTAATACTATGGAAACCTTTCCTATTCAGATATGCGCACCCGGGGTGCACACTGTCATCATTCGGGGGGTGCCGTAATCGCTATGTGTGTGCAATCTATACAGCCAATCACACCAGGAATATTCCATTTTTCCATGAATCCCTGGCTTATTTTCAATTTATCCCTTGGAGTGGAAACTGAATATATCTTTCACTTAAATGCTGCGTCATTGCTTTGCTCACTTCTTCAATACACCGACTAACCATAGTTTGACTAATACTCAGAAAAAAGTCTTGGCCAATACATTTTTGAACTTCCATGAGAATAAAAATGAAGAGCACATAAAACCTGAAACAGTGAAATTTAAAAACCGAAAGAAGAATATTACAATCCTCCAATACCTTCAATTGATTCGGCACACAAGTCGTCCTAATTGGTTGTTCTAAGTAAGAACTGATTTCATTTATAAAATCGAGAGCAAGTGTTTTAGGTAAACGGTAAAGCTTCCTAAAAATTTCTTCTGGGACTTGAAAAGGATTACTGGTATCCCTTAATTCCCGACGTTCCATTCTGAACAGTTGCTGTTCGAGTTCTTGTTCTATCGCTGAACGTATTTCATACATGATATCCATGTATCTTACTGTGATTTATCGACACTTGTTTAAAAATAACCTTCTTCAGCGAGTAACCTGATTGTTTATTTGTCGATTTGAAATGTCAAAATACGGTAATGGAGCAATGCGCATGATTCAGTTCATGGTTCCGATCTCGTAAAGCGATTCCGATATGGTTTAGGCCGTAGAGAGCATTTCTATTCGATTTCTATTTCAGATTTCGATGATAGAATTCAAGTAGAGTTACAGAATACCAATTTGAAGCGATTCCGATTTGACTGTTGCATTTCTATTCGATCCTTACCTTCTCTATTCGATTTGAAGTTACAGAATAGGGCTGAATGTTTCTAGCGTATGTGGTTCCAGGCATCGCTTACTAGGCTCTTCAGCAAAATTATTTGTGAGGTGGTTCCAAAGTGAAACCACCAGTCCTGAAAGGGTTAATGAAGAGAGTTTGGTCTCGACTTCCGCTACAATGGCACCTGTTACAATAAAAGCACCCTGGGAATCAGTTATTGTTTATTTAATTAACACTATCTTGGTAGGTACCAATTCTTTGGGTCTTCTTGGATGTTGGCGCAATCGCTGCGTGCAACAGTAACAAAATGACAATATTTCCTCCATCTAAAATAAAAATTACAATTCAATATCAAGAAGATCTAAAGAATATAACCACATTAAATTAATATTTTCTTGTCATAATCTCTGAAGGAATGAAAATAAAAAAAATATTCATTTTCAGAAATAGCTCCTGAAACTTTTTATATTCAAACAAAAAAACTGCTTAAAGACGAGGGGGATCCTTATATAGTTTCAAAAAAGTGTTTAAAATATATTTTCTACTGCGTTTTTAGTAAGTCGATATTCAGGAACAGTTTACTTGATTTACACACAATGAACTGAACGTCGCACGCGACAGTCCACTTTCTATACCTATACATCATTTGGGTGCGCCTCCGTCGTCAGCCGCAGGCAGCGGGTGTGCAGGAGACCAGAGCCTTAAGAATCCAATAGTTAATGACACCTCAGTGGTAGAGAGAGGAAACTAATGAACCCAGTCTCGTGATTAATTTCCACACGTTCTTAACTAAGTTAACCAACGATATACAATAAATAATAATCGATTTAAGTAGATTTTTAAAGTTTCACTATATTTATGAAAATAAATGTCAAAGTTCAAGCACTGACGATGCTTCGCTAGTTCGTGTGAAACCGGTCAATTACAACCGACCGGTGCTCGAACTAGCGAAACATATTTCTTTTTTGTAGCCATAGAAATTACAGATGTATACCTAATTATACATATATCAAGAGATACAGTGTGTAAAAATTAAAACTACGAAGAACCATTTTTATTTTAAATGAAAAAATGTCAATATTTATTTTGAGCACTACGAAAGTTAAGGCAAAATAATCTTCTGTAATACGGTTTTGCAAATTTATCTACCTGCATACATCCTAAATTTATATTTTATACGATAGCCATGACAAGAAAAAATAAATATGTCAAAATACAAAGCTGAGACGATGCTTGACCAGTCCGAACGAAACTAATGAACTTTATATACACATACGGTTAAACGTTTAGAATTTAAAGCGATATTCATTTATTTTTATATTATGCAACAAGGATTGAAAGAATAATTGTTTAAATATATTGTCAACAAACCTTCTGAAATTACCTTCTGTGTTTTTAAATTTTCCGGAAGCAGCAGACATTTCTTTTCTTTTATTTTTCTGGGTAAAATTTCTAAGGCTGCATTGACAAATAACTGCCACTTCAAATATATACTACTTGCACTTGGATATAAATATTCGATATCTATTTCGATCTGAAAACAAATATTCGAATATTATCATTTGTAAATAATTTATCGATGATTTTTATTTCAAAAATGAAAGTATGAAAGCTTATCTAGGTGTAGCCCAGTGGATGGCTATATAAAGGCCATTCATTAAAAAAATGAGTCAAGTTTTTCTCTCGTCGTCAACCAAATACTGCCTTCTCTCCCATCTCTCTTCCTCTTTCATGTATTTTAATTTTTCCTTAATTGTTTCGGCACCTTCTTCAGATTCAGGAATAACTGTCAAGACGTGAAATTGAAGATACCTTTTTGAAACCTGAATTAAAGTAATACGAATACCTAAATGTGACTGAAGTTACTTATCTTTTGGCTAAAGGTACCTCTATAGGACCAATCGATTTTAGTTTTCGAACATTGTTGTAGAATTTCGCTAAAAGTTTTCCTTTGGGAGCTTTATTTTTGTGGAGCGAAGTAATATTCCTATAACAGAAGATAATGAAAATAATATGTGATAGACATATTCACAAATTGATATAAAATGAATACCTTAGTTTCTTCAGGAAATAAACATAAAATTTGAGATGTTATATTCTTCGCAAGTGACACAGTCATTTTTATTATTATTTATAATAAAGTAGTCCACTATTTTATCCACCAATATTTGCCTTTGAGCATCTGGAAGTTCCTCAACGTCCTGATCAATTAGCTTCATAATTGATTTTCCTTCATTTTAATTATTTAACACCTCTTTTAAGTCTATCTAAAAAGAAATTACATACATATTAGATGCTATCTGTTAATATTATTTATGTGCCATACCAGTTCAGGACATTGATCTTTCAATGAAGACATGTCCGGTGTATTGAATGCCACGGTACTTTCGGGTGCATCTGATTTATTTTTGCTGTACCTACTTAGGTCTTCGTGAACATAGGTACCCTAAAAAGTAACTGTTGGCGTTTGGTCCCTTAATTTAATATTAGTAGTACAATTTGTCTTTGCCATTCGAACAGACAATACTCAAACTTCAGTTTCATTCCCTGCAGTAAATCAGGTAACTGATGGAGCCTTGTATATTTCAACGATTTCAAGTCAACTTTATTATCTTAAAAATGAAAATGGAATCGCCAAATATTTTTGCAAAATATACCTCATTAAACTTACTAATTAAATGTTCTTCTAATTCTGGTACGTCCCATTGTTGCAGTCAGCTAGCTACATTTTCTTCACGATTAGGGTCATGTACTTCAGTCTGTATGTCTTGGACCTGATGGGATTGATTGATGTGCTTGTTCGGGGTATTTTTAGATAGATCAGTCAGCACATAATCTGCTTCAGATGTACTGTTCAGTATTTGAGTAGCTTCATATAAAATATTTTCTGATCCAACCAGCTGCTAACTGGTATTATAACCTTATTACACTATGCCTTTTTCACGTCTATATTTGCGCCTATTTACATGGCTATTTGTTGTTGAATTTCCCCCCAAATGATTGGCACTATTACACCGCGCTTTTTCACGCTTGTTTCAGGCAGTAATTTCAGAGCTGCATACATTGAAGAAATTGACATATTTACCTTAAGTTCTTGTTTACTACATAGAGTGCAAATTCACATACAGAAAAAAGACTCTGTAATTCCAGAAAGCATTTCTCCAAAAACGAAATTAATAATTACTTTGCGATACTAGGCGAAAACTTTATATCACTCGGGGATAGTCATCACAGATTATCTTGCCTTCTTAAGTTTAGTTAGTCTACGTCCTCAGAGTAATAAACATAAATTTGTTATTAATGCAGTTCTCATTCTCAGATTGCTCATTCAATCTTGATAAATAAAATATTATTTGAATTGAATTTCCTTTATGATGCAGTTCTATCATAAGAATATATTGATATCATTCCCAACTCTGAGAAACCAATACTTTCGGAGTGTGTCAAAGTTTGAACAAGAGCGCCAAGGCTCCTGTCCACAGGGCTTGAACCAATTTTTATCACAAATTCGGCAGGATGTGCCAGAACATTCTTGTACTAAATGACGCAAACAGATTATCTTGCCTTCGTAAGTTTTGTTGGTTCACGTCCTCAGAGTAATAAACATGAATGTATTATTGAATTTACGAAGGCTGCGATTCAAAGGATAGAATAAACTAGGTTATGTTAAGAAGACTTCAAGTCAGACAGATAAATATTATGTTGGTAGACATGACATTTCGACAAAAAGGCTTGAAATCCCCACGATTTAGGGGGAACAAATAGAACCAGTGCTATTTATTTTCAAGCCTGAAACAGTCTACAAAATAGTCCCGGGCGCATGCGTATTTCTTCAAAATTTCAGGCGCAGTCAGTCAGGTTGACAAATAGGCACGAAAAAGGCATAGTGTAATAAGGGTATTACGTAGGGACCAACTAGTATTGGGTAAAGGCTCCATTATACACGTTCAAATGATCTTAGTAAAAATCGAGGGAAGGGCCTGTGCAATTCCATATGGTTGTTATCGCAGAGTTTTATATGTCGGAAAATTCGAGCTTCCTTTATATCATCTAGATTTTTGCAAAACTGAAATAATTGCTCGGTGATTTCCGATGGCAGAGCATCGTCCCACTAAATATTTAGCTTCCATAGACCTTGCAGCATGATTTTGGCCTTTATTATTACAGGTCCGATAAGACCTAATGGATCTAAGATTTGTGAGATTGTAGACAGAATCGTTCGATTCGGAACGTTCTTATGTATTTCCGCTTTGGTTTGATATAGAAAACAATCCTTTTTCGGATCCCAATAGACGCCTAATGTTTCGAACCTTGGCTGCTATCCCCGATCATATATGGCGAAGCATTTGAGTATTGCGCGGTTTCTTTCAATACTTCGCTATTATTTGACATCCACCGTCTTAATTGAAGGCCTGCATTAGTGAGAATATCGTTCATGTTGCGAATTAGTGTTTTGGCAGCATCGCAGTTTTCAGCTCCGCTCAACCAATCGTCCATGTAAAAGTCACTAGTTATGGATTTACTATAGCTTGGGGATAACTTTCCGAATTTTTGGCGTGCTAGTTGCTCAAGGCATCTGGTAGCCAAAAATGACGCGCCTGTGGTACCGTATGTCACAGTATTCAATCTGTAGTGTGTAAGTTCTTTCGCTTTATCTGATCGCCGCACTATACGTTGCAAACCGCGATCGTTTTCATCTACTAAAATTTGTCGGTACATCTTCTCAATATACGCGGTAATTACGATATTCTGGATGCGAAATCACAAAAGAATCGAGAATATATCCTCCTGGATACATGGACCAGTCAAAAGTGCATCATTTAGAGAAAGGCCTGAACTGGTCTTCGCTGAAGCGTCAAAAACGACTCTTAATTTTGTGGTTTGTCAGTCATTTTTGAGTAGGTACGCAATGATGAGGTAAATAAGAAAGTCCTATTCCTAACAGGCGTCATATGACTAAGTTCTAAGTACTCCTGCATGAAATTTGAATATTGTTCTGTTGTTCTGGTTGCCGATCAAGTTTACGTTCCAAAGCGTGGAATCGATTAATGGTTTGATCTTTATTATCGTGTAACTGAGATAAGCTTTCACGAACCGTAAGTTTTACGACAAATCTATCGTCTTCATTTCGAGTAGTATTGCCCGAAAAATGTTTTTCACACTCTAATTCTTCCCTTGTATTATTTGAGTATTTTTCGTTGATCTCTTCTAAGATCCAGAATTTTTCTAATTGCTTATGTAATGTATTCGTTCCAGTAATATTGCAATAAATCGTCGGTTAGTAACTAACCGACGAACTAATTTTGTAAAATTAGTTCGTCTCTTCCGATAGAAATCTGACCTGCTAGTAAGATTCTGTAAAATATTCCGGCACCGAACATGTCGATTTTGTCCGGTTCGTTTATGCGGGATGAGCTAATGTTATATTTTTTGGGATGTCCAGTAATGATGCATTGAAATGAAATTGTGGAACTTTGCCTGTTATCTAATCAATTACCAGAATTTGTATTTCAGTAGGAAAACTTGAATTCACTGATTTCAACTTTGCTTTCGTAATTGATGATAATATATTCGTGGAACCGGCGTTTATTCCAGTTATTGGAACATTTACCTTGTTGCAGGGTTTTTTAAGTATTTTACAAAATTACCTCGTAATAAATGACGACTGGCTCCCGTTATCGAGAATGGCTGTAAATTTATGATATTTGTTGTCATCGTCAAGTATATAATATACAATAGTACTGGAAAGGAGTGCTAGATTTTGATCATTGACTTTATTATTCGCATGAAGATTGCTTGTTGCATATATATAACGCCGAATTGCTGTATGTATTGTAAGTTTGTTCGGTTTCAATGTATGAGCTAGGATGGCGTTCTGCGTATGTTACTTCGAACATTTTATGCGCATCTAGATGTAGCATCGTGTTATGTTTTTGGCGCTCTTGTTCCTCGGAACAGATTGCTCATCATTGCCCAAATGTCTGTAATTTTCAAATTTTTGGCTGAAAATGGTCTCAAACGATTTGGTTCAACTCACTGATCAAGAATCCGTGGTCGAAATCGATTCTGTCCGGCCGGCTGGCCGTCCGTTAACACGATAACTCTCGAACGAAAGGAGTTACAGGATTGAAATTTGCAGGGTAGGTTTGTAGTGTAAATATCTCGGACAAGTTCGTTAACGGGCGAAATCCACCAAGCGGTTTCGGAGTTATGGCCGTTTTCAATAAAAACGTTTTTTATGAATATTTCCGAAACCAAACACTCGATCTATCTGAAATTTATCATCAAATTGTAGATACTGACCTTTATACGCATGAGAAGTTTTGTATTGATCGGGTTGCTGTAAAGTGTCAAAAAAAAATTTTTTTATTTTTAAATTTTGTTTCTACAATAACTCTCGAACAGAATGAGCTAGGCAGTTGAAATCTTCAAAGTAGGTTTGGGTGATAAATATCTCGATTAAGTTCGTCATTGGGCGAAATAGGCCTAATGGTTTCGGAGTAACGAAATGAATTTTTTTTTTTAACTAAAATTACAAATTCAATTTTTTTTGAGATGCAGTTTTATCGTAAAAATCGATTGATATCATTTTCAACCCTAACAAGCTGATACTTTCGGAGATATGATTTTTCGAAATTTCAATAATGAATCGTACTTCTATGTTTTCACAGAATGCTATATTTATTCTATCTATGGTTTATTATACGATCTATATTCATACTCGTACATATCATCCTGTTCTATAAGAGAGAGTCAAATTATTTCAGCTATTTTAATTTGATTTCTTCCATGGTGCAGTTCTAATTCTCAGATTGCTCATTTAATCTTGATAAATAAACTATTATTTGAATTGAATTTCCTTTATGATGCAGTTCTATCATAAGAATACATAGATATCATTCCCAAGTCTGAGAAACCAATACTTTTGGAGTGTGTGAAAGTTTGAACAAGAGCGCCAAAGCTCCTGTCCACAGGGCTTGAACCAATTTTTATCACAAATTCGGCAGAATGTGCCAGAACATTCTTGTACTAAATGACGCAAACAGTTGGTGCAAGCACGCAGTCTTTTAAATTCCTGTAACCTAGACGCGATGGGAAGTTTTTTGAAATCCTGACACTTATAAATGAAAAGTTCTCCTTTTCAAAAAATACATTTCGCTGATATTTTATTGGTCGACAAAAGTACTTGAGACGATTTTTATTCGTACGTTCTTCTGTGACTATTCTGATTCTGCGCTTGATCGCATTTGTTATCTATTGATTCCAATAAATTGCAAAAATCCGTTAGAAAATCCACGAAATCCTTGATTGTGAGAGAGTCGTTGGTTCCCATTTTCTGTAACGTCGGCAATAATATTCAGCGAAATTTCATCGTTAGTCGCCCATTTTGATTGAGGTTTTTTGTAGCAATTCTCCATACATTAGAACAATCTCAATAGTCGAATTTAAGCGAGTAACCGGAGCAGAGCGGTTAAGACCAATCTCTTGCTAAACATAACCGATCGGTTATAATAGCAAGGGATTGGTCTTAACCGCACTGTTCCGGTTATTCGCTTAAATTCGACTATTGTTTTGCTGCTGATTCAATATTTTGAATGCAGCATTAAAAGTCCAACCACAAAATAACACCAACTGAGTTTGCAAGTGTATTATTCTATGCGCCATTCAACTCGAATTCATTTTCACAGGTAACTTCGTTTTAGAAGAGGTTTGGAAGAGGATTGGAGAGTTATTCTTCAGATGTGAAATAGTAGAATTCAATTTCTTATGATAATTATATTAGGAACATTAAATCAATATAAACTTTATTTGAATTGTGATGTCTCTTTCATTGGAATTATATCCCGAATTATTTTTCAAATTTCCGCAAAGACCACAGCTCCCTCTAACGTGCTGTCATCAAAATATTAATATAAAAAAATTTCGGAATTTCACTTCGAAATTTGGCAGTTTGGTATAAAATGAAATTCTGGGCAACATTTCTTTCAGGAACTTTCTGATATTGTTCTGATTTCTACGTCTTTTGGTAATTTTTCTTAAACAATGTCAATATTTGACAGGTTTGCAGGGTAACACGATCAATGATATATACATATGTCTAAAATCATCGTTCCTTGAGCACCAACTTTCCCAAATACCAACATTTCAAAAAACTATACAGGCGAGAAAATTTCCTGTTGGTGCGTACTTTTTGAATCGCACTGTAACACAAAACTGATTTGACAGTTTTGGAAATATAATTCAAAAATTTCTTTTATAGGTGCCAACTTATGTTCCAATTTCAATAAAAAATTATAAACAACTTTTGGCTATAACTGGTGTAACGCGAAAAGTATTTAAATTATTACTAGATATGTTACCACTTGGTATGCTGTACCACCAGAACACGGACGAAGACTAGAAAGACTTGCCAATGGGTTTTTCCCGAGCAGTTACAAAACTTGCAATGCGTTCCTGCGTCACAAAATGACCTTGATCTCACCCCAGGTTCTCAAACAATATTCCATACCTTACAATAAGATTACACAAGAAGCAGGCGAGATAATGATAACATTTCCGTATGGATATCACGCAGGGTTCAACCACGGTTTTAACTGTGCCGAGTATACGAATTTTGCTTGCGAACGGTGGGTGGAATACGGTAAAAGGGCTACGCAATGCACGCCTTTCTTACTAGGCGAGGAGGACGCTTTGATAGCGTTGGAGTTCACTTTACATAGCCAGAGCCATAGACTAGTATCATTCCACTGCCAGGAAAGATACATCCTAAGCATATGGCCAGAAACGGATATGAGACGATGTCCCAAGGAGAAGGATCCCCCTTTCTTGGGAAATGGGCCTCCTAGGGACAAAGCAGAGGAATACCGACACGAATCATACTTTTTCATCCCAATGACATTGGAAATAGTTTGGCCAATGCCCATAATCACATACGACTCGGAGAAGGCATATTCGAATTCGTACCAGCTCCAGTCACTTTCATTGGAAAAGAAATAAAGACCACCTAACTTCGCCCCAATAAGAGGACGAGAGTCAAAGGGCTTTAATTTGTCGTTAAGAAGCATGCTCACTTCAGGAAACGCATATTCCTCAGGAGCAAGGTGTTTCCGGAGAAAATAGCTCCCAAATATTCTTTTATTTAGGGAAGAAGCAGTCACATCATTGATATATGACGTGACATACTCAGGCTTATTGCAATTTAGGCAAAATAAACATATGTCGTACTGAGCACGCACATATTCGTAACTCCTTTCCATGAAGTCTCGATTATTATAACGTAACGCGGGAAAGGACAATCTTGGATCGATATCCTTCCCTTCATACAGAAGAGCCGAATCTATCCTCAACTCTGAACAAGTTGCTAGGGACGTATCGTGTGAATCAGCACTAGATGACCATCATCTAGAGCGAGAAAGACTTGGATATTGAAGTTCGAGATCACCAGAGGAAATAGATCCACTGTAACAAGAACATAAAACCTATACTTTCCACGATCGGAATCAAGATTCGATTCTTCACATCGAGTCACCAAATCGTTAAAAGTAGCAAGCGAAGAATCACAAGCAATAAAACAAAAGAAATCCGTACCTAGCGAATTCCTATTAGGCATATATTTGCTCTTTGAATAGGATTCCAAATCGTGATAGACACGATGTGGTCTGTTTCTCTTTCCCCAGTAGATGAAACTTTCCCAGCTATCTAGGTCCAGAGCACGTTGCAACGTAATACTGGTGGAATTTCGTATTGCATTTGATGGATTATTGTTCAACCCCTGAGTACTGATACAGAATCCAGGGTTGAATTTACCAACTATTTCCGACGCGCCAGATTTGATGTCCTCTTGAAAGAGGGCCTCCCACTCCGCTCCACACCATCTAAAATTGGTCAATTTGTTGGCGATGAGATCGCGTATTTTATTTTATCTACCAATGTATGTCTCTTTGGAATAGACATGAGCATGGTGCAATTGTTCAAACCGGTCCACGCTCACGTCATCATTCTTTCTGAAGTCTAACAATAATCCGACATCGATGAAAGCACTCAGATTGACATGAATGCCACAAATATTCTGTTACCACTGATTTAACAAAATAAACCTTGAAAATATTTAATACAACAGTGGGAAAGCCCTGTGGACAGGAGCTTTGGCGCTCTCGTTCCAACAAATAATATCTCCGAAAGTATTGGTTTCTTGGAGTTCGGAATTATATCAATGGATTATTATGACAGAACTGCATCAAAAAAAGAATTGAATTGAAACATCAAAACAAATTAAATTCAACAAGAGTACCAAAAATTATTAATCCGAAACCACCAAACCGATTCTACCCGATAACGAACTTATACGAGATATTATTATATCAATTGAAACTTATTAATATTTCAATTTTGTTTTTACTGGAGATATTCTGAACCCAAATTGATTAACTTACCAAAAGATGTATTTCCATCATCATATGGATTATCCAAGAGCTATATACGATAGCTGAGGTTATTTCATTGGTCATATTGCATCAAACCATACTTTGTTTGGCATGTCTCTTATCTGTAGATGAGATGACAATGATGACATGTATGAAGACAGATAATGAAGTTCATAGATACGGTCGTTATTTTCGATTACAGCATTCTGTGAAATCATAGATTTAATATTGAAATTTAGAAAACTCATATCTCCGAAAGTATTTATTTGTTAGAGTTGGAAGAGTATCAATGGATTTTTATAATGAAACCGCATCTTGAAATTGAATCAAAAATTTGAATTTGAAATTTGTAAGGTAAACATTTTTTTTCAGAATAAATTACAGTCAGTTCCGGTTATAGTGAGCTCAACGCTCGTATTAAACCGGTTCTAACGAGGTTGCTCGTACTACTTTGAGTATCATCAATATGTTGTTGTATTCCTTGTTGAAATACTGCACCAAACAGGATATTTATTTAGCAGTACGCTGTCACCAGGGCAGCTTTGTAAGGGAAGCTCCGTAAACCTTGGATGAAGTTGATGATGATGATATTGATGAGAGATTCCTTATGATTAAATGCACAAACACATTCACTTATTATTGATTAATCACTAATTTGGAGAAAGCACTGATTTATTGATTATTATTATAGGTACGATTTATAATTCGAGAAGAAGACGGAAAAAGAATAATGACGTAACGATACGTAAAGGTCTGTGGCTAGGTCTGAACTGAATCAATGGCGGTGTGCTGCTTCTTTTATATTGTTTGATAAATGCTGTGGTCAACATAAATAGATTAATGAAAGAGACCATTGTATTAGGGGTTGCCAACACCTCCCCCATTAAAAGATTTTTGATTAAGTTTTTAAAGAAAGAGCAAAAATCTAAGAAGCAACAGACCACCTTACAATATAAAGGTTAAATATTGGAAATTGGAACACTTACATTTTTAAGGCATTAAAATCAAATTGATTATATGGAATCGGTAAATAAGAAAAATATAAAAACGAAAATACATGAAAATACATTAATTCGTGATAAGAGAATCTCGATATAACATGATGTTTGAATTATGACATGGATTACTAAGGATATTTGAATTATTCATTATTAAAGATTTTTCAGAAAACGAGAGTATAAAAAAATCTTGAACAGATAATAAAATTTAACATTTTTCAAAAAGGATTAATTTTTATTCCTCTGTTGGATCTTCTCATTGACTGGGATCCTGTGCTGGTGGCATCTTCTTGATGTGATTGACGAGAAGTGGAAGTATTTGGAAGATTGAAATGTTGTAGCTCTGCATCATAAAATAAGGGTACTGAGTGTTCTACAGGTTGTGTGCAACATTGATTGAATATTTGAAGACATGGATTTCCCTCGATCGCTCTTGGTTCTTTAGTACAGCAAAGGAATCTTCTTAGAAGTTTGATGAAACCACACCATTTTAGAAGGTTGTAGCCAAGGATAAGGAGGATCAAACCAACTATTATGGAAAGTATTGTTGTTAGCCATGATGAATGTCGAATGATGAATGGCTTGTTCAGTTGTTGTTGAAGTTGTTCGTCGAATTCACTTAACTTGTGTTGAGCATATTTCAGTTCATGGAGGTTGACATGGGTGAACTTTAATGGTTCCAAATGGATGGCATTCAACGTGATGTTCTTCTTCAATTTTTCACAGCAATCATCATCAGTTATACTTGTGGAAGGAATTTCATAACTAGAATTCATAGACATTAAAATAGTATTAGTTTCAAGGTTTATTTGATCAGTAAAAGCCTTGCAATTTGGGTTTAATTCCAAAGTTCCTATTTGTTGGATAACTTCGTGTTTCAAGGGGTCTTCGTCGCAGGTGATTGTCAATTGGGTTGGAGCAGAGACTGAATATAACCATAGGTTCTGATCGATTTCATGCCAAATTTCAGCATTAGCAATTAAGTTTCTAATCTTGCACGATTTTGGGATTGAGTTGATTACTTGGGATATCAACTGGACTTCACACACAGTATCTGTTTTCCGAATGGTAGACATCTTCTTGCAAATCCATTCTTTTGGATGGTATTCTTTACAATTTGCCAAATTATCGACCATCAAATAACTAGTTCTCATATGGGAGATAAATAGGAAAGGTTTTGATGGTTCAATATAGGAAAATAGAGTATTGTCGTCTTTATGAGGAGTAGGTAAAGATAACATGTGATAAAGGTCAAGACTCTCAAAAGAAGCAAGGGGTATTTCAAAAGCCATAATAACATTATTATTCTTAATGAATGATTTAAGATTCATGATTTTATAATAAAGATAAACGTTTTCAATGTTTGCAGGAATAGGGAGAGTAAATTTTGAAGATATAATAGTTAATTCATGAAGCAATTGTTCTGGATAAAGAATTCTATAACTTATAATACCATGTTCCAATAGTGTAAAATCATTAACACAGTTCTCAAGGGTGTTTAACACTTCATCAGTCATTTCGATAAGTAATAACATATGATTAGCTATATGAGATTTAATTTCGAAAGACTCTTTCATTTTTTCCAGTTCCTTTGAATATATGTAAAATACTTTTAAATTATTATTGAGAACTTCAATATTTTCATTCATTTTTCGGAAAGAAGTATTAAAATTAAAAATTGTTGATGATAAAATCGAGACTTGCTGTTGCATTAAGACTTTAGTTTGTTTGTTATTATTTATTAATTCATTTATTGAATCTGAATAAAATTGTGCATCTCCCGCATCAGGGGTACCGATTAACCATTTAATTGCTGTTCCAATTCCATCTATAAGACCGCGTTTTCTTCGTTGATATTTTACTTGATGAGATATCGCCGATATAATTGTTTTATATGATTAGATTTCGTTTTTACGTAATTTAAATGATTTTACAATCACTGTAAGTATGATCCGCCATAGCAATATTACAAATACTAATAGAATTCTGATAATAATTCGATATCTGTTCCACTTGATATTTAATATGAGTTAAATTATGATATGTTAAAATAGTAAACTTATTATTTGATATTTGTACTTTCCCCAAATTATTAAATAAAAGACCGGATGAAGATTCGATAGGACTTAATTTATATTTCGTTTGCCTTGTTTGAAGTGGGACTAGGAATATGAATACAAGGAGGATAAGAACCGGTATTATCTCCATTTTCATCTGAAATATCATAAGGTTTCAATTTATTGAAATGATAAGTCTTCAACTTGTTTCTACTTATTCTTACCGTCATTTGGGGTGAGATTGATAATAAAAAAAAAAGATTTTCGCGTTAATTTTTGCTCTGTGAAATAAACATTATTTTTATAAAAATGGTTTCTGTAGATGTCAGTACAAGGAATAATTTCCGCTTATCAGAAACTACTGAAAAAATTAACTGAAACTTGGAAGAGGAAAAAATATAGTGAACAATCTCATACTACAAGTGGGGTCAAATTGATCACACAAAATTAAATGCATATGAAAAGCAAGACATAATATACAAACTGATCTATCTGACCCCGGAGTGTTTCGAACTTACTACCCAAAAGTTATACGAGTTTTCATTTAATGGGGTGAGATTGATAACTGCGGGCGAGATTGATCGAAGTAAAATAAGTGAAGTAACATTGAAACAATATATGGTATTTTTATTCTCTAAAAATTAATATTTATGTTCTGGTACAACCACAAAAAATAATCGTTTCATACAACAAAAAAATATATTCCAAAACGCCGGCTCCGGTGGTCCAGTGGGTATAAAGACCTGCTGTGGTGCCGGAGGTCGCGGGTTCGAATCCCGCTCAGGGCATGGATGTGGTGGAGGTGTGATTGTCTGGTATGAATGTGGTTATTCTAATGACCATAGCAGTCGATGCCTATATATAAAAAAAAAAAAAAAATATTCCAAAACACTAATAACAAAAATCAGGTATATTCTTAAATGAAAGTGAATGCTGGGGATTTTTACATTTCACAAACATCAATTTCCTTATGAAATAAACAAGTAAGAGAATCCAGGGTATTAGCAGGAGATGGTAAAATCGCTATTATATCTTCTATATCAGCTATAAACTCGTCTTCGGGTTGAGGAACGAATAATTTTCGTGATTTGTCAGCACTTTTCATCCCTAAAAGTTCAATTTCTATTTTTTCGCCATCAGAATTGACACCCTGTATTATTGCTGCGTATCGATAGACAGTCTTTTTTCTGGATCCTCCTAGCACCTTCACGAGAACATATTTTCCAGCTGTAAGATCTTCAAATCGTGGTTCAAAATATTCAGTTTCTTGTTGCACAACCTCTTGAACATCTTCAACAGATTCATTATCTGAATTGTCCTTGGTCAAATTTGGTTCTTGTACATCTGAATCACTTGAACATTCACTGCTAGCTGTTACACTTCTCCCAGGCTCCACAGTTAGCTTCTTACGTTTAATATTTCTTCTTGTTGGGGCTGCTAAGAATCTTTGTTGTTGTAAATAGTTCACGAGGGTATCGTTGACATCGGCTTCTGTTGTGCAATCTCTGTCTGGAATTTTGCGTAATACTCGCTCTGGATCCAATGGCACGATTCCCGTAGCTTGAAATGAGCTAATGAGATCATTTTTTATGGCATTATTAGAATTCTTTCCCATTTCAACGAGAGTGGATGCAAGTAATTGAGGAAAATCCTTCTTATCTATTGATGATTGCTGTTTATGTGTCGCCTTCCAAATCGTCAATATGTTCCTCCATGCATTCTTGAATGGGCGGAAAAATCCCACGTCTAAAGGCTGTGTCAAGTGGGTCGAATTCCTGGGAAGACAGACGAAGGCTATGTCGTTTTCTTGACATTGCATTAGGACAGTTTCAGTGAAATGGGATGAAAGATTGTCCCCCAGCAAAACTATACGTCCTGGCAACCTTTTTGCGTGCGGCAAAAATGATGATTCAAACCATTCTGTAAAGGTTTGTGCATCCATCCACCCATGATGCGTCCTGTTATAACGTGATCCTGAACTACAGCACCTCTCCTTGCAGCATGGTTCTCCTTTTGGACCCATTTCGATCCACTGCTGCCATAGTTTCTCAGCCTTATAGACAACGTACGGGGGTAAAAGAACTCCAGATGCGGAACCACACATCATAATTGTTACGGCAGTCTTTGTGAAATTGCATACACGTTCGGGGTATTTTGTACCCCGACGAAAGAGCATTTTTTTTTGCCGGGATCATCTTGTAAATTGGTCTCGTCATAGTTGAAGATATTACAAGCAGGAACGCCCTTCAGTGTTTCGCGCAAATTTTGGAAATATTCATCTATAGTTAGGCGCGAAACATTTGCACGACATCTTTTTATATTTGTGGCAATTTTTTGACTGATTTCGTGTTTGTGCCTTTTTAATAAGCCATATACCCAATCTTTACCAGGCATATTGTCGTTGAATTTTATTATAGTGCGGCCTTTCATATCTAAATAATTTTTCCCTAGGTTCCGGATATCTAGAATACTCAATGGAAATCCCCATTCCCCACACAAACTGGCAGATTTGATGAAAGCTTTTTCTTCATGTTCAGAGAAGACGGTTTGTCCCCCTGATTTTTTGTTACGTATACCAAAAAATTTGTTTCTGAGTGTACCAAATGGTATTTTGAACTCAGCTGAAGCACGGCGTATTGACCATCCATCGTCAGTTATCTTGAGTAGGGCTGCCTCTAATGTTGCTGGGTCATAGTCTGCATATCTTCGTGCGCCCAATTTTCTTTGGTATTGTCGTGGCATGATTTTTCTGCTATAAAAAATATTTACTTGATCAGTAAGGTCATGAAACCCATCCTGAAAGCTTTATTTTTCCTTAGGGGGTGAGAATGATCAATAAATGTCTTGATCAATCTCGCCCCACAAACGCGATCAATCTTACCCCAACGGTTGAATCTGAATATAACCTTAAAATAACTTATTCGAATTGACTGAATCTCGAAATATAGTGACCCGACACATCAACAAATTGAGCCATATTGACAAATAATTCAATACTATATCATAATTCGACTTACCAATGAATGTTCTGGAAGTTTATAGTGCAAGTCAATACAGTCACAGACTTCAAACGTACTTTTTTTCTCCGCCGGGATGAAAAGTTCACTTGTCCCTGTCACGCGGGAGAAAAGTACCAGATTCTCTCCCGGTGAGATGGCAAATTTACTTTATCTCCCGGCGGTTACCTAGCAACCGCGTGTTTGTATCTCAAGTTGTTGACAGCTGATTCAAAATAATTAATTATTTCAGTGAATACCGACAATTATAATAAAAAAAATTGGTTCAAGCACTGACGTGAAGTCGAAAGCTTTTGCGCGTATGTTCTATTGTCCATTCTCCTGTATTGGACACTCTTCTTAATCGAAAAAAAAATTGGTTCAAGCACTGACGTGAATCAGGAGCTTTTGCTCTTCTTAATCGAATTTACCATGATGAATTCTATTGTCCGTTCTCCTGATTGGACCCTTTTAATCGAAAAAAAAATTGGTTCAAGCACTGACGTGAAGTCAGAAGCTTTTGCGCGTATGTTCTATTGTCCATTCTCCTGTATTGGACACTCTTCTTAATCGAATTTACCATGATGAATTCTATTGTCTATTCTCCTGTATTGGACACTCTTCTCAATCGAATTCACCATGATGATTTTTATTGTCTATTCTCCTGTATTGGAGACTCTTCTTAATCGAATTTGCCATGATGAATTCTATTGTCCATTCTGGACAATAGAATTCATCATGGCAAATTCGATTAAGAAGAGTCTCCAATACAGGAGAATGGACAATAGAATTCATCATGGTGAATTCGATTGAGAAGAGTGTCCAATACAGGAGAATAGACAATAGAATTCATCATGGTAAATTCGATTAAGAAGAGTGTCCAATACAGGAGAATGGACAATAGAACATACGCGCAAAAGCTTCTGACTTCACGTCAGTGCTTGAACCAATTTTTTTTTCGATTAAAAGGGTCCAATCAGGAGAACGGACAATAGAATTCATCATGGTAAATTCGATTAAGAAGAGCAAAAGCTCCTGATTCACGTCAGTGCTTGAACCAATTTTTTTTTCGATTAAGAAGAGTGTCCAATACAGGAGAATGGACAATAGAACATACGCGCAAAAGCTTTCGACTTCACGTCAGTGCTTGAACCAATTTTTTTCAAATCAAATCCAAAAGCTCTCAAAAAATCACCCGTTATTACATAAAGATATATTCTCATTAGTGATAGAAAAACTGGCCTAGAATTCCTTTCTACCCATCACGAGATTTAATATCCACAAATGAGCCTCTCACCTTACAAGATCAGAAGCCTTCTGCAAAATTCAAAGGTCCCCTCTCGCAAATATACTCCTCTGAAGGCACATGGATCTCTTGAAGAAGAATCGCCTCTCTATTCCTCAAAGATATTCACTCTTGTTCATAGAAATCCCTTCAATATTTAGTTGCCTCCTCCTAAGGAGGATCTCTTTCAAAACCAGGTCTGACCACTAATGTAGGGCTATCATCTAATCTCCTATAGATTTGTGATGAAATAACACGATTTTACCATGAATATATATGTATAATAATATGTCATCATGACATTCATATTTTATTTTTGGAGGTTCTCGCAAAAATACGACCATAGACAACATATCATACGACGATTCGCATCCACCTACCGAACTCACAAAAGGCTGCTCGGTTCTCCAACAATATAGATCCGATCGTGTTCAAACTTGGAATTCTGCAGTAGAGTTAGGTTCTGCAGGCTCTCCCAAAATTTCAGCCATGCCGGACGAATAGTTTATGATATATAGAATTTTTTTCAATTATTTTTAATTATTTTTTTTTGAATTTTCTAGTTAAACCATCCTCACGAAATTCTGCAAAAATTTTCGCGTTGGCATTCTACAACTAATAACCATGTTTGAATCCAATCGGTTTTGTATTCTTCGAGTTAATGAGGAACAAAAAACATCCAAATTTCAGAAAATTTCAGATGGCTATAACTCTAAAACCGTTTGGACGATTATGCTCATAAGCAAACTCAAATGTCGCATTCAGATGCACAACCTAACCTGAAATTTTCAAGCCGCTATCTCTTTCCGTTCTCAGGTTATCGTGACAACAAAAATATTTTTTAATAATTTCTTAATAATTTTCTAGCGATTCGATGCTCACAAAATTTCATAAACGTGCTTAGGTCTATATTCTACAACTATTCACCATGTTTGAATCCAATCGGTTTTGTATTCTTCGAGTTAATGAGGAACAAAAAACATCCAAATTTCAGAAAATTTCAGATGGCTATAACTCTAAAACCGTTTGGACGATTATGCTCATAAACAAACTCAAATGTCGCATTCAGATGCACAACCTAACCTGAAATTTTCAAGCCGCTATCTCTTTCCGTTCTCAGGTTATCGTGACAACAAAAATATTTTTTAATAATTTTTTAATAAATTTCTAGCGATACGATTCTCACAAAATTTCATAAACGTGCTTAGGTCTATATTCTACAACTATTCACCAAGTTTAAAATTCGATCGGATTTATTTTGGTTGAAAACAAAATTATTACTCGGAAACCATTGGGCCGATTATACCCATTAACGAACTTGTCCGTCGTATTGGGATGCGCCACCTACCCTGAAAATTTCAAGTCGCTAGCTCGTTCCGTTCTCAAGTTATCGTGGCAACGGCCGGACGGCACCACAGAATTAAATTTCACATTTGGGCAAAACTATAACGCGTATGTTCCCCAGAACATACGCGCAAAAATGGATTTGATTAACTCTGATGAAAGTGAATTAGACGGAGAAGAAAAACTTTTCATCCCGGTTGAGAAAAAAATCGTATACGCACCTAGGGAGAAAAGTAGGACATCCTCGCCCGCGATTGTCACCCTCGCCTCCGGCTCGGGAGACAATCATTCGCGGGCGTGAATGTCCTACTTTTCTCCCTCGGTGCGTAATATACTATTTTTACACAAAACAACGTAGTATTGAATCGAAACGTACATATATTATTCGGACATGCTTTCTCTACGTTAGCATGTGGGTAACTGACGGAACTAGCTGGAGGTTTGGGCGGCCGATTTGAATTAATGAAAATGGAACCTTATGATCAATCTCACCCCTGGTTATCAATCTCACCCCAAATGACGGTAATGTAGCTGTTTGATTATTATGAATTTGCTCTATTTTATAAGGACCTTTATAGTTTGGATTCAGCTATTTATTTTTCGCTTTTGATAAATTATCATATAATAATACTAGGTTTCCTTCATTAAAAACATATGTTCGATTATGTGTTTTATCATAAAATTCCTTCGATTTATTTTTTGATTTAATTAAACTCTCATGAGCTGTTTCCCTTAAAATTCTTAATTTAATGTTTATATCATTCGCCAGTTCCGAGTAATTAGCTAAAGGTTTTGGTTTACTAACCTGAGAGGGTACTCTTGCTCTTTGCCCGAAAACTAATTCATACGGTGTTTTCTGAGTAGATTTATGAATTGATGTATTATAAGTAAAAGTGACAAAGTTTAAAAATTCATCCCAATTATTAGTATCTTTATTTATATAGCATTTAAAATAATCTTTAAGAGTCAAATGAGTTCTTTCTAATGATCCTTGAGTTTGAAGATGATATGGGGTAGATTGTTTATGCTTGATTGACATTAGTTTATTAATTTCCTTGAAAACATTTGAGGAGAATTCTACTCCCTGATCAGTAAGAATACTATCTGGAAATCCGAATTGTGTACAAAATTTAAGAATATAGATTGCTACTGTTTTAGCATCATGAGTGTTCAAAGAATATGCTTGAATAAATTTAGTCAGATCATCTTGAATAGTTAATATGAATCGATTATTATTTTTAGTTTCAGGTAAAGGACCTACTATGTCCATAGCAATTGGTTCACAAAATTTAGTAGAAGTAGTAGTGATGATCATAGGACTTTTATTATGTTTAAAATCAGTTTTACACTTTTGACAAGTTTGACATTTTTTGATGTAATCTCTAATTTGTTGTTTCATGTTGTTCCAGGAATATAATTGTTTAATTTTTTCATATGTTCGCTCAAAGCCTTGATGACCACCTAGAGGTGAATCATGATTTTCAAATAATATGTCTTGAATTAATTTTTCATCATCTATAAATACACGTTCTTCGGATATAATTTCATAATCAAAATCACGGAAAAGAAAATACAAAAGGCTAAAATATGTATCTTCTCGGATAATTGAATTTTGTCTTGACAAGGCGACATTTGGTATAACGAATCTCTGAACTCCATTATGTTTTAACAAAATTTTAAGATTAGATAATGTTTCAAATAAATTTTCATAAAGTATTGATTCATCATAGGATTCCTTTAGGAATATAATATAAAGAGATTGTTGAGGTAATTTTAGAGAACTATATCCGATATTTTTGAATTAATGGGTAAATCATTGAAATTTGATTTGATATAATCTAGATATTTATTACAATTCGAAAAGTCACATGACATGGGAATTATAAAATTCTTAATTTGTGAAATAGGAATATTAGTTAATTTTGGTTTGGGAATTTGAATTTCTCTTTGATGGAAAGTTTTAAAATTATCAAATGCCAATTGTTCTTCGTCAATTGCATGAATGATTTTATTTGAATTTTGATTTGGTAGTACCTACATAGATTGATATCTTAATATTTGAATTCGAGAAAATATATTGAATCATTTTATAGATCTTAGGCCAGTATACTTTTTCTAGTCCACATGAAATTCGTGGTAAAGCCAAATAACTGTCATTATTTTGAATACATAGTTTTTTAAGATTCAGAATGGCGTGAAAACTGTTTCATAGGAAGGTTCTTGATCAAATTTATCTTTAGTTATGAGGTAATAGATATTTCGATTTTTATGTTTGATTGTTGCAACATGTCCAATAGATTTGTTCTGAGATATAAGATTTTTAACTTGTCCGAAAATATTTTTAAAAGAAAGAGCAATACCTTGACACATATGAAAGTCTTTAGAAACACAATGACCAAGAGAATAATTTTCAGGGGAATTAAATAAGTCATCCTCAATTTCTGAAATATTTGATATTTCTTTGATTTTTTTAAGATTATATAAATTTTGAAAATCGTTGAAAGATAGTTGATTTACAGAATTAATATTTTCAGGAATGATTCTACTCAAAGCATCAGATTTCGATTTAATTTTCCTTTTTTATAAACAATTTCATAATCATAATCCATTAATTTTAATCTCCATCTAACCAAACGACTAGAAGGTTCTTTGCAATGTTTAAGCCAAACTAAAGGTTTGTGATCAGTACAAATAATGAAAATTTGTCCATAAAGATAAGGTCTAAAATGTTTACATGCTTCTACAATAGCCAAAAGTTCTTTTTTTGTAGTGGAGTAATTTCTTTCACATTTATTTAAAGTTTTAGAATAATAGCTGATGGGAAGATCTTTTCCTATAGGGCCTTGAGACAAAATAGCACCAATAGCTTCATTCGAGCATCGGTTGTTAATATAAAAGTTTCAGAAAATTTTGGAAATTGAAGGATTGGTTCTCTAGATAGGAGTTGCTTAAAATGTTCAAAAGATTGTTGACATTTACTAGTCCATTCAAATTTTTGATTTTTCTTTAATAAATTGGTCAAAGGTTTTGCGAGAGCTGAAAAGTTTTCAATAAATTTTCGATAGTAACCGATAAGTCCTAAAAACGATTTAATTTCCTTAACAGTTTTAGGTATTGGAATATTTTTAATAGTTTCGATTTTCTTTGGATCCGGTTGAACTCCAGAAGCAGATATATGATGTCCTAAATAAGAAATTTCTTTACATAAAAATTCACATTTGTCTGGTTGCAGTTGTAAGTTATGAAGTTGCAATTGTTTAAAAACACTTTCTAATTTTTCATTATGATCTTTCAAAGATGAACCATAAATTACGATATCATCTAA
The DNA here is from genome assembly GCA_937662695.2 of Halyzia sedecimguttata. NCBI lineage: Eukaryota > Metazoa > Arthropoda > Insecta > Coleoptera > Coccinellidae > Halyzia > Halyzia sedecimguttata. The sequence goes on from OW569415.2 coordinate 18,715,163, forward strand.
ATAGCAAAAACATTTACTTCCTTGAAGTCCAGATAAAACAATATTCATTAGTCTAGCTAAACGACTAGGACTATTTTTCAGTCCCATTGGCATTCTATTAAATTCATATAAACCTGAAGGGGTTGCAATTGCGGTTTTAAATTTGTCACTTTCTTCTAATTCAATTGGATAAAAGCCTGAAGCAAGATCTAAAGTTGAAAAATATATAGCATTGCCTAATTGATCTAGAATATTCTCAATATTAGGAAGGGGATAAGAATCACCAATTGTTATTTCATTCAATTTTCGAAAATCACAAACAAGTCTCCATTTTTGTCTTCTAGATGCGTCCATTTTTTTAGGTACTATCCAAATAGGAGAATTCCATGGGGAATTAGAAGGACGTAAAATGTTTTGATCTAACATTTTTTGTATTTGAATATTAGCTTCGTTTTCATGAATTTTGGGTAGGCGATAAATTTTCGAAGAAATTGGAGAATTTGATTTAGTTGGAATACTATGTTTCAGAGTTGACGTACACGTTAAATTATCATTAGGTAAAAAGAATAATTCCGAATATCTTTCACAAATATTTAAAAGAGATGATTTTTCCTCAGGGTTTAAATGGTCTAATCGGAGATTTTCTCTTAATAGTTTATTACGTTCTGATGCTTCAGATTTTGAAAATTGATTAGGATTTGAATCGATATAATTATAATTAATACATGTTTCCAGATTAATTGGTTCTAATTTAATAGAAGGTTTATCAATGGTGATTGGTTCAGAGTTCAAGTTGAGAATTGGTACTTTCGTTACTGAATTATGGTTTTTAACAAGGATATTTGGAATATAGACATTTGGAGAAAGTTCAATTTTTTCGATGAGGCCTTGATTTAAATTATTAGATATATTAATTTCTGCAATATATTCAGAACGAGGAGGAACGGTAATTTTATCAATAGGAACTTTATTGTTGAATTGAATTGCATGATTATTTATCAGAACTGATTTGTCTGCATAATTTATAATTACGTTTCGATTTTCAAAGAAGTCTGATCCTAGCAGTCCGTCGTAGGTGGATTGAATTTTATTTGAGTTGATAACATTGAATTTGTGATCGAGATGCAAGTCTGCTAAAGATAAGTATCCAATGGTAGTCCCTAAGGTTTCAATTGGCATGTTGGGATTTATTCCATTGATTGTAATTATATCTTCTATATTAACGTAGGTCTCATCAGGATTAAATGCAGAATGCTTTATTATTGAACATGCGGCTCAGGTATCAATTAAAAATGTGAGATATGGTTTTGCTGATTTAGTTACTTTGAAGGAAAGCGTATAAAGTGGATGCGAAGGATTGATATTTTGAATGAATATTTGGAATGGAATACCTGTAAAATCAATTAATCGGTGTCCTGGGTATTCATCAGGTCCGATAGCTTCATGTTTAAATGATTGACTTTAGAATTAGTTGAATATTTTTGGTCCCTTAAACGGCATTGTTGAATGAAATGTCCCGGTTTTTTACAATAGTTACAAAATTTAAATGCTGGCGTATTTGGATCTAAATTAGTCCGATTATTTTGATATGATGTTGATTCCCGTTGTTAGGTCTATACGAAGGGTTAAAATTATTTCTATTTAATTGATTTTTAAATGGAAGGTTATTTGTATTTGACGTTGAGGGTTGATTTGCATAATTAGGTCGATATGAAGGATTAAAATTCCTATTATAATTAGGATTAGGTGAATTAAAATTTCTTTGAGTGAAAGTGTTAAAGTTCCTTTGATTATATTGACCTCTTTGACTGAAGTGTAAACCTCTTTGAAAAGTATTATTCGTTTTCGATTTTGTATAATTAATAAGTTTCTCTTCTTGTATGGCAATTGAATACGCTTCATTCAAGTCGTTAATATTTCTTGCCCTTAACATTTGACTGATTTCTGATTTAGAGTGTATGATAAACCGTCGCAATGCGGTTTGTTGTATAGCTTTCTTCAGTCCCAAAATTTCATCTTCTCTAGTACAATTTAGAATTTCGGCCTGAATGCATTCACTTTTGATTTTTTCCAAACGTTTAAAAAACTCCGTTATATTTTCAGAAGGTAACTGTTTGATTGTTTCCAACTCTTCATGTGCCTGAACAAGATGTTTGGTCTGGCCATAGAATTGTTTTAGAAGGACTTTCAAATCGAACCAACATGAAACTTCAGATAACTGTAATTCATTAATCACGTTATTTGATAATTGAGAAACAACATATAAAAAAAGTGTGGGCATTTGCTGAGGACTTGCCAGAAAAAAGGCAGAATTTGTATTCTGAATAAAGGTATTGAGTTCAGACCTATTACCAGAAAATGGTTTAATGAATTTAAAAAGCAGTGCAGTTGAAAGTGTTAAATCGTTTCCGTCTTCAGAAATATTATCATTACAAGGATGCGTTGATTCAGGAAGAGACATTTTGTAAATATATGGAAATATATATAAGGGAAAATATGAGAACAAGTATTTAGAAATACGATAATTAGAAAATTGACTTACTTGGTCGATGTCTCCTTTTATTAAAATTATTAACTAACTGTGTGTAGACGCCCGATGGTCCGGTGAATCGTAAGACTCAGTAGCACAGTGGGGTTGCTTCTGCGTAGACATCCTATGGTCCGGTGGATCGTATGACCCAGTTACAGAAGTGGTTGCAGGTGGCAAGATGAAGCAGAGATGGGGTCGTTTCTATTAAGAGCTGCGCTCAAGTGGGAAGTTTACTGACCAAAAATCCGTGCGTTGACACCCTATGGTCCGGTGAATCCAATGACTCAGTTGCACAGAAGGACAGGTTTTTTCTCACTTAGTGATCACTATCAGTATTTTCTGATGAAAATTGTGACTATCCCACCGCTCTGTCACCAATTTTGTGTTGTATTCCTTGTTGAAATACTGCACCAAACAGGATATTTATTTAGCAGTACGCTGTCACCAGGGCAGCTTTGTAAGGGAAGGTCCGTAAACCTTGGATGAAGTTGATGATGATGATATTGATGAGAGATTCCTTATGATTAAATGCACAAACACATTCACTTATTATTGATTTTCACTTATTATTGATTAATCACTAATTTGGAGACAGCACTGATTTATTGATTATTATTATAGGTACGATTTATAATTCGAGAAGAAGACGGAAAAAGAATAATGACGTAACGATACGTAAAGGTCTGTGGCTAGGTCTGAACTGAATCAATGGCGGTGTGCTGCTTCTTTTATATTGTTTGATAAATGCTGTGGTCAACATAAATAGATTAATGAAAGAGACCATTGTATTAGGGGTTGCCAACAATGTATATGATTCGTAAAGTTTGTATCAATACGCTCTATATAGTTTATTAGATATGTATTTAGAAATAAAAAATTGTTCTGTGCATTAGAAAATACAAAGGTATGTGTATAAACTAAAAAAATAAAAATACATATGGTGGTGGTTAAAAAATACATAATGTTTATATGTACATAGTACATATTGTGCATGCAATCTATATTCTAATTTTGTTCGAAGCGTATTATAATTTCTCTTCACTTCGTCGTCGAACGCATTGAATTCCAAATAAGTCGTTATGGTCTTCAGTGCACTAAACACCTTCGGAATTGGTGGAATCTCTATAACGGTTTCTCCATCATCTTCGGTATCACCATCAGACTCTTCAGGTTCGGTACTTGTGGATTTCACAGAAGCTACGATGTCATGATCTGACTAAAACCCGCAAACTTCTAAATGATCTTAGACTTTTTCGAAAGTTCTCAATTTTTCCTTGCTGATATTTTCTAATAACTTGTTTCTTTCTGTCCAATCACATAAAGTTACAGAATCTTCGTCCACCACATCTTCCAAATTTTCATTCTGCCTTAACCATTCAGCTAAAGGCATTTCATCATCCTCGTCGAATTCTGCGACAGGATAAAATCCAGCTTGTTGATAGCAATTTACTATCGTTTTTTGGGATACAAGATTACATGCTCTATTTACCGCAAGTATTCCATCCAACAGGGTAAATTCAAATTCTACCCCACTATCCAAATGAGATATCATTTCATTTTCCACTCTTGGATGAGGTGGACAATTGTCTACGAGAAGAATGATGTTTCTGCCTTTTTTCTGTAACTCATGATCCCTTTTCCTTATGTTTCTAATGTTCGTTATCCAGGATTTCTTATTAACTGGTAAATGTTTGCATGACTTGAAACATCTAGGTGTTTTTGATTTGCCAATAACAAGCAATTTTCTCTTTTCGGAGCCTGGCATATTGGCACAAACTAGCACTGTTATTCTTTCTTTACTTTTCTTGCCCCCATGATATTTTTCGTTTTATAATTTCAGAGTTTGATTTGGCATGAGCTTATGAAAAAGTCCAGTCTCATCCGCATTGAAAATGTCGTTATTTGAGTAATTTTTTTTTAAGTTTGGCCAAACATTCTTGAGCCAATCTTCTGTTACCTCAATGGATACATTTGCTGCCTTGCCATGAATTTTACTCGAAGATATACGATACCTTTTCTTGAAATGGTCGATCCAGCTCTTGGAACAGGAAGGCGGTTCATCTGGAGTAAGCAAGCTAGAGATCTCTTTAGCTTTTTCCTGGAGTAGAGGTCCGCTCATGGGAATATTCTGGATTCTTTTTTGCTTGAACCACTCAAGCAACGCGCTATCCATTTCCTCGTTGACTGACTTTCTTAGTCTTTTCAGTTTGGGAACGTTGGGATTCAGTATTCCCTTGAGTTTGTTTCTCTTTTTCCAAATGGTCGAAACAGTTGAGCTTGACAAGTTACATTTTATATTTATTTATTATTATAACCTTCGACATTGTCTACTAAAGTATGTAATTATTGGAACTAATTTCAAGAAACTGAGCTCACCTACGATACAAGGGAAAGGGAAAGATAGATGAAACAGACATGTTTCTTCAAGTTCCTGGTTATTTACGCTCGTTATAAACGATGCTTAATAATCCAATAACAATAAACGGTCGTTCTAACAGAAGCAATCTAGCTAAGAAGGAGAATATCTCGTTATAAACGAAGCACTAAGAATGCTTTTACATACAATTTTGACTCGTTGTATCCGAGCTCTCGTTATAACCGGGCTCGTTCTAACCGGAACTTATTTGCCTTGCATCAGATAGGCGGCAGTCCGTACCTTCAGAATTTGCTCGTTCGAACAAAACTCTCGTTATAAGTGGTACTCATTATAAACGGACCCTACTGTATATTCAAGAAGAATTCAATCAAATTTCAATTCCTCATCTCCTAATAAAGTAGTCTGGAGTTATACCACTTTTGCTCTGATATCCTCATATAATAATAGGAATAATTTTTTTAATTATTTTGTTACAAAGACTCTTTTTACTAAAATTTTGTAATAATACCAATAATAATATTTGCCAATAAAATAATTAACATAAAAAATTTCTAATTTAGGTACGAATTGCGATAAAAAAAACTTCATCTCTCGGTATTGTTGGTAATGTATATTCTACGTTTGGAAAATAAACGAAAAAATCACATTCAGAAAGACGATTACAATACATTAATATTTGGCATTCAGTATAATATGCATGGGATTTTTGCAAACATCATTTTCATGAAATTCTAAGTAAGGGTGTGTCAGTTGTCCTTTTTTATTAACTTCAGGTTTATTTTGCACAGAAATCGGACATTTTATTTCCAAAATATTGGTAGGTTCACCATCCACAATAACCACTCCATCAGGACTCGCACGCAACCATGGTTGACGACTAGAATGAGTGACATCATGTCCAGTTTGTCTTTTATAGATTTCACGAGCGTTTCCTTATTTTTTTTTACCATGTAATAAATTTTTTAGTCATTATCCTCTCATCTTCTTTTCCGTTGTCATAGAATCAGCGGGTTCATTAAATTTACATTTGCGAGTTTTAACCCAGATATTCCTATAGGTGATTTGGCAAATTTGAAAAGGAAATTTTCATGAATTTCGGGTCATTGGGTGATAAGAAATGATAACAAGTATAAAAAAAAAGAAGTTTTTTCACTGTAACAACAAAAATGAGCCCGTCTTATATATAGGACATTAGGCAGTTCCACTACTATTACGATCACGTTCTCGATTGTGTGTGAAAATCATAAAAACATTCTACATGAACTCCTATATCACATTTCAAGCTATAACCATATACGACTGTTCCCAAGTCGCAGTGGTTAAATTCGGAGCTACTAGAACTCGGGGATCCGCGGTCTAGCTCCAGTGGAGATGGGAGTGGGTTTCTAAAAAGGGAACCTAGTAAATGGGCGCCAGGTGAATTTAAGTCTCCCAGATACCCCAGCGTAATGCAATAATTCCTAAATTCACCCAAAGAATATTCACGCTGAAAACAAACAATTTATTCCAGTAGCTTACAACCCAGGTCTCTAGATTCAACAAAATATAACTACTGTGAAACCCTCAATGACGGTGACGGAAATTGTACGTAGATATTTCTCTCTGATTCAAATACGCGTCGCTTGAGCTCAGGCGCATCCACGTTTCTTATCTATGGTCTTGTATGATTTACGCAAATCTTTCCCCAATTTCCGCTTTACAACAACAATAATTTATACAATTGATGACAATATATGTTCAAGTTATATATATATAGCAGGTATAAGATGTTTCGAGATATGTTTTCTATAACTTGCGTGCTATTCCTTATGCCTGAACGTAGTATTGCGTCGATGGTCTCGCAATACTGTTCTCCTTCCGTCTGTGCTCGCAGTCTGCAACCCTTGACTGAATGTCCCCAATCACAGCGCTACTTCCTGACCACCTTGTATATACTCGGGACCAGCAACACTGCGTTGGCTGTCTCACAGCGTTACTTATGGACCACCTTGTATATACTCGAATGCCTCAGTGCTACTCCTCCTGACGTAAAAATTCCTCTCTTCGCCACAAAAACTTATATTCCTCTTGATATAAAAATCGTGCTGGCACACAAAAACTCCTGATGTTACAAAAACCCTGATGACAGAAAAGAAATCATCAGTGACTTCTCTCGGATAAGAAACAAATTAATTTTCGCAATACATAATAATTTCGGTTATCATAATATTAATCAGACCAATTATTCGTTGTTATGCAACAGTTATAGAATTCGTACATACCCTGATGTTCGGGGTTGTCCTGCACACGTTTGCTTCGAAACCAAATCTTGTCGTGCCTCCACCAAATAATTCTTCAAGCACACAGCGATGTTCTGGATATAGAAATATAATTACGACCTGAATTGATTCCACTATAAATGACGAGAATAGAACATCTAACACATACCTGTCAAAGTAGCCAAGATCGTTCACGTGGTCAACTCTTAGATTTGCAGAAAGGTCTTTATATCCTCTTTCGAGACGAGTGCAAGTTACCTGTTATCTTCCCAAATCAAATCAATGTAACGCTCACTCCTAATTCGATTTTCGAAACTATATCCAATTAAGAAGAAATCACCAATTCTTACGAAGTTCCGAAAATACGCCTAACCTACTGCTCCTCCGTCGAATGTTCACAAAATGAACGACCTCATGTCCCTGACTGGCGCAGACCCTCACAAATTTCAGACTGTCACAATTCAACACTATTGCCAACTTATTCGGTTCTTCGAATACAACAATTATTATTTAGCGTCGATTGGCACCACTGAGATCCAACCTCAAATTCGACGTCAACACAAACGACAACCTTATCGTAAACAAAACATAAACAAACCCTTGCCTGAGTTAAAAAGAAACGTTACAAAATATCTTTTAGTTGTTTTCTGATGGCAATATCCACAAGGGGTCTGCTTGTCTTGTGGGGAGACAATATGGTTCAACCGGTCATAGCGTAACTCCATGTGGTGACATTTTACTCGAATGACCTTGTTGGAAAGTGTATTCCTTGTTGTTTTGGGTAAGTAAAAGTGTGGCAATCCTTCTCCTGAAGTTCAGCTGGTCTAAGTTTCCTCGCTCCTTCTTGTGCAACTGCCATGCATTCTGGACGCACATATCAATGCAGTGTGATATTAGAGGAAAATACCATTTTTTCCCTCTCAGCGAAATTCGATATAAACTGATATTTTGGTCAGAACGATCTACGCCACCCATATTTGAGTTGTATATATTTATCAGATGTGGTTGCATAACCTGGAAATATTATAAAGTTATACGATCATAGCCAATCATAGGAAAACTTTACCTGAATATTTTTTTTCCCTCCGAGAGTATCTCTTGACAACATGAAGTGGTTCCACTCCGGCATAATTAGAACAGATCGTAATGATGCTGTTGTCATTCCACTTCACTGCTATGATGTCTGATTCGATATTTTTTGATAATCAAATGTCCCACGTATTTCTTTTTTGAGAATTTTGGAATTCATCAGTGTATTTTCTGGCAGTCTATTCTCTCTCACTGTTCCAGTTGCAAAAAAATTCTCTTCCGTGAGCTCTTCCAGTAGTGGGATGGATGTGAAAAAATTGTCAAAAAAAAGGTGAAACTTTATTTGATGCCATTTCTTTCGTAAGACTTGTGCATACTCCATAACAACTCCTGCACCGACTCCCATTTCTGCATATCGTTCACTTATATTGGTTGAAGCACCTTGGTAGGGCTCGAACCAATTCAAGTAGCCAAGTCCCAAGTTCCAGCCCATATCTAATTGGTTTCCTATGGATAAATTGTTTACAGCCATGGCGCCCATAGTAGGGCACCATGGCTTCATCAATTGAGTGCACGTCTTCAACAATAGAATTTTCCAAGAATTTCTTATTTAGCAAATTGCAAAGTGGTCTTACTTTTGCGAATTTGTCATTGGGCTCTAAATTGTAGTTATCCGCTACATATAGGTTGGAAAATATATATTTTCAAATCTATCCCTTGATATTGCCTCAGCAATTAATCTATTATTTCCATCTCTCTCGCGTTCCCAAAACATTCTCCTTCTTGAAATTTGCACATATCCACTGAGCAACATAACACCAATGAACGCCCTCAATTCTGATGGCTTTATATTTGGTGTTCGATTATTCTGTTGTGCATATTTATTACTTTCACGCACAAAAAGTTCAACCATTTCTTCGTCGAAAAACTACAGGAAGTACTCCATCGGACTATGAGGGTTTTCATCATCATGATTATCAGGAGGGTATTCTTCTGTTATAGGCAAATCTTCACGAAACCAGTTATAATTCCTCTAAAAGGTATTTTTCTTCCGCCTACCTTCTGATAGTAATAATGATTTGCGTGTAATAGTACGATGGTGTTTTTTGATGTTCTTAGGTTTATTATAAAATAAAGATGTTAGGCCGCTGTCACCAGAGCAAACTTAGCATGGCTTTTATTCCTAAAATAAAGTAAAATCTTAGAAGAGTTCACTTTATTTATCATCAGACAAACCGGTTAAGTTTACTCAAAATTTTGAGAACATACTTCGATCAAGGCTTTGGAAAGGACTATAGGTCCGTGCTCCTTGCACGAAGAAGGAGTCTATATGTTATATACTTTTCTGAGGGATATGATTAGGAAAGAATACTAGATTTCGAAACTTACTTAAATACTATATTGTCATAAAATTAATTAATAACCAGTTACACACTTAGAGAAAAACAAATGGAAAATTTCGTGTCTCTGGGACACCGGACCAATATTCAGTTCCAAAAGAGCAATATCTATACAAACAAAATTAATCCTTCAACATCTTTTACTATTCCTAGCTTCAATCGATCTTAACACAAACATCGGGTTACCTCTTTCGTTTGTACGAGGGGTTCAATATTCTATAACAACAAATCACAAATGTTACATCAAGTCAATTTACCTACGGGAGCTGTCAGTGATTATGGGAATATTTTCATAGAGAATCATAAACTTTGCATTACCTACGACTTACTACTTCTGTCTCGAAAACCATTAATCCAAAAGGGTGTATCAGTACCAAAATTCACCCACTTCACGAATCTACACCTTATCTTAAATACAACTACTTGCTTCCAATTTACACCTCACTTTTACCGCGACTTCGATCCGTTACTCTACTTTACTTCTTCCTTACAATTACCGGCCCGAACTGCCTAAGTCGCCTTTACTCAATATTTCATCTTCACGAGCTACCGTCTCGGAGGCTAAAACGTAACTCCTATTACCGGCCCGAACTGCCTAAGTCGCCTTTACTCAATATTTCTTCATCTTCACGAGCTACCGTCTCGGAGGCTAAAACGTAACTCCCTTTTTACCGGCCCGAACTGCCTAAGTCGCCTTTACTCACTATTTCTTCATCTTCACGAGCTACCGTCTCGGAGGCTAAAACGTAACTAACTCTCTTTTTCCAAACCACCGCAAACGGGGGGTCTGCCCCTCTTCTTAAGTTTTTGCAAGCCGGAATTTTTCTGTTCTCATGCCGCCCACTCGAAAATACCCCACGGGTTTTCCAGGTCCACCGACTCTGCAATTTCGGCAGTTTTTAACGATCTACTACCAGGAAGATCAATGCATATATCGCTGTTTAAGGGGGCCTCTTTGTCAACCTCAACTGACGCAACAAAGTAGCGTCTTATCGGTCTTGAAACCTATAAAGTCTACCTATCACAAAGGTTGGCCGCCGGATGGGGTACATAACCTTATCAGTCCACGTCTAGACGAAAACCATAAACACTCAATGAACCATTGTGCGATACGATACAATGTATGAATTTACTGCCGATCGATTCTTTCCATATTCTCAACTTGAACTGTTTTTCCATATATTCCCATATATTACATCACTCTCCCCAACGAAAAAGTCTTGGCACCACAAGGCCAATACTTTTCAAACAACAACAGAAAATCAAGCTACTCCATGCATTACAAAACATTTCTTTCTAACCTTGTCTTCATATAATCAATACATCATCTACCTACTAGTGACCTGAACTTCTTATTCACTGGTAACCCTCGTACATTTATACATATCCACCGTAATAACAAACTCACAACCTACTGGTGACCTTTCCTTTTACTGGTAACCTTTCAACTTACTGGTAACCCCTTGTACCTTTATATGTACGAATTTCAGTCCTATAACAGATACTATCTACTGAGTGCATATGAAACTAAATCTAAAATACAATGATAAGAAAACCATACACATGTTATACATGACTACATTCGTTATCGGGACAACCTGTAATGTAACTTAACCTAAACATTTCGATAAGAAAACACGTAAACATATCGCTCACGTACTTCCAAGTTATCGCGACGACCTTCCTAACAATAACAAACCATTCATATCGATACCTCTAGTACGATGACGACCTTCCTAACAATAACAAACAAAACCTTTTTCATGGGTGTCATCAATATCTTATTACTAAACATCGGAAACGTTCAATCATTTCAAAGTACCTTCCGCTATAGGTTCACTATCACTTCTCGCATATAGCTTTTCCGATCACTTTACGTTTGATTCTTTTTCCACTTTCGCGAGTCTTGTCGTCACTCGCGCTTCACTCCTACACACGTTACCTTTCCAGTGACCTTCTCTAGATGATGGCGTTGCATCTCGAAACCTTTCGACCAGGACGACCAGTGTCCTTGGGATTTTTCTCTCTTGTAGCGGGCAAGTCTTATGTTACGGGGGGCTGCGACCTCTCGCAGGGAACGGGGTAGCCTGTTATGGAGGGAAAATTTATTAGAAGAGGGAATAACCTTCTAGGGAGTCCCTGACGCGCTCGATCATTCGGGATTCGCACTCACGTTTATTCATTCGTTTGATCGTTTTCGTTTGACAGGAACCGCGCACGACGCAGTTCGAGGATTTTCCTTATAGTTTTGTCGTCACACGTCTTCTGCCGAATAACTTGTCTTTCGCGTCACTTTTCACTTTGATTCTTCCGTCCAGTGGGGTGCACTGGAGGTTAGAGGGGGGTACATTCTAGACGTGGTCACTTCTTCAAGCGGTTCTGAATTCTGGGTGTCTGAATCGGTCTTCAGCCTGTCTTGCTTTGTTCTATGTTTATGCATTACCCACATAGTAAGTGTGTACCATAGACTAGCTATGATCATAAATCCACATCCTAACGTCTGGTATAAGTGTATTCCATTCAATACCACTCCCAAGGCATATTTTACCATCCGGAAAATAGCATAAAATCCCATTAGTCCACTCATGAATAATCCTATATCAGTGAAACATCCCCATACTTGTTGCATTGTATGGTGGGCTAATTCTTTCATTTCATCTGGGTTAAATAAATTTACTGTGGAGAACCCTTGTCCGGTCGTGTCCAATCCAGCTACTTTTCTAGCGATTATATTTTCTACGGCTTTTCGTTCCGTACCAAAACTGAGAATTCTCTGGGCCTTACTGATTTCTTCCTGTGTGTATATTCCTAATGCTCCTACAGGCTGTATTGGCGAAAACTTCAACTTTTTGCTTGTTTCTGGTGATAATTCTTCGGGTGTCTTTTTCATTGTGGGGTAAGGGCTCAGGCCCATCCATTGATCATCGATCTTATATAATGGGGGCATTAATCCGTTCCAATCTACTTCTTCTGCATGGGTCTGGATGACCCTAGTGACCGGTGCCATAAATTTGGTTTGGTTATCTACTAATATAGGTAGTTCATTGTAGCAAGTCCATATATGTTCAAGTTTAATTTCGTCCCTCTGTACTACTTTCACTTTTACCGCTTCACTTTTATACGACGTTTCTAGTTCCGGACACTTCGCGACGTCTCGAATCGATACAGCTGTGATTTCCGCACTTTTGTCCTTACAGTCATAGGCGATTAAGGCCTGGGTACCGATAACGGAAATAACGATGATGAAGGTTATTCCCCACACAGTTATTATCTCAGGATTTTCCATATTTCTATGAAAATAAAACAAAATTGTCACTTTAACATGGATAGATACAATACTACTCGGACCACATCATCATAGATCAAAAATACACTGATTGTCGTTCAAAAATTATTATACAATTTACATACAATAAAATCGATCAATTTTCCTAAAATTAAATCAGGTTCACAGAACCTAAGGGAATAAACCTCACACAATCCTACTAGCGTTATGCTCACCTATGCACTATCTCAGCGATCATAACGCTTCTCTTTAGACCATTTTCAAAACTTTCTTCTATCTGAATTCCAATGAATATTTAAAACAACTTTAGTTTAGTTTAGTTCAACAAAAAAAATCCTTTATTCATGCGTTAGCTGGGGAAACCTACTTAAGCACAGAAAATTAAGCGAAGAGAATAGACTCTCAAAGCGGAGGGGAAAATTGTAAGTTTGGCATAGACCATACACTACGAAGATCTGGAGCGGAACCGCTGATGGTTTGGCCCCATATCAAGTGTTATTATTATTATTCTATATTTATGAGGATTATTAAGGTTATTAAGGTGTCCGTGCCCCAGGACAGGGTCCCTCTTCAGGTGGTGGCTCTCCGGGACAGTGAGCCCCTGGAATCTGCTTAATGGGCAGGAGTCGACTCAATTCTCCTGAGGGGTCCGTAGATCGAGCCCCTAGCTACCCTAAATGTCATATTTAGTAATAGTCCCATCTACCTAACCGATCGGGAGGATTCCTTGTCCGCATCGATCTCCTCAAGGGTACCACGGGACTGACAAATTCTTCCTCAGTTTCGTCACTCAGAGATTCCTCACTCGAATCTCGTTCCACAACCCTGTTCCACTGCGGCATCGGTATCGGGTGCAATCTACCCATACCTTTCTGTTCCTCCTCGGATTCCATTTCGCTTTCTGCTTCTAACTGTCGCCCCATTTCCTCGACTTTTCTTGATGGAGAGCACCTGCTCATTCTTCTTTTGACAAAATATTTTAGTCTGTTTACATGGACCGTCTGCTCTTCTCTTCCTCCACACCTCCTTATTTTACATGTCACCGGTCCTATTATTTCAATGATCCTATATGGACCATCCCAACTTTTCACTAGCTTTTTAGACACCCCACGCTTCGTGTGCATTATTTTCAAATAGACTTGGTCTCCTAGAGTGAACTGATGATCTGCGGTTTTTAAATTATACCTTTTCACTCTGGCAGATTTTGCTTCCTCTGTGTTCCTACGTTCCTTCACTTCCTTCTTGACGTCGATTTCCTCCTGTTTTTGCTCCGTTTGCGTTTGTACGTCCACCGTCTTGGTTTTCCCAATTCCCTTAACATTTCCGGTGCAATTCTTACTAGGTCCTGTGATGATGTCCTGCTCTTCCGCTTGTGTAATCGCATCTTTTCTAGGTTTTCCTGAATTTGATGGTGCCTGTTCCTTTTCCCCTATTTTGTTAATTGGTCCCATAATTTTTCTACCGTTATCCGTCTGATCATTGATTGCTTCGCTACATAAAAAGTCAAATGTTCTTCCCCACATTGCAACTGCTGGCGTACCCTTGTAATTTATAGTTGCTTGATTTGCATAAAGAAAATCCCTTCCTAAAATCATCTGTACATCCCCTAACGTGTTGTCCTCGCATACAACAGCCGTCCACGTAGTGCTTATTTCATCTCTTTCTGGTCCTATCGAAACATTTGCGGTGCCCCATGTCCGAAGACTGTGGCCTGTAACACTCGTCAATCGGTACCTATCTATTCCATCCTTCCTGATTTGCTTATTTGGGACTGCTCCTTTTCTAACAAGTGTCACGGCTGCCCCTGTGTCCACTAAACAAAAACTTGATATTCCATTCACGTTCAATTTAATAATGTGCGGTGCGTCGGTACTGTTATTGAAATGTATTTCGGGAATAACCATATTTTGTCGTTGATTCCTCTTCCCGCGATACATATGTCCCCGTGACATCCCCAATTTATTTATCCACCTTACATATCTCTGGCCTCCGTCCTGGTGGTTGGACTTTGGCCACCGTCGTTTAAATTTTTGCTGAAACCCCGACGATTGCCGCATTTGCCGTGGTCGCTTTGAAATCGCTCCTATCGACCGGCCGTTTCCTCCGTACCTCGGGCGCTCCGATCCTTCAAACCTTGGTGTGAAGTTCTGAGGTTGATTCCTCCTGCTGATCCTTTGTCTACACTCCTGTGCCCAATGTCCTTTTTCGTGACAATAGTGACATGTGTCTCTTTCCACGAACCGCCTTCCTCTATCTGCCCGACAATCTCGAGCAAAATGTCCTATTTTACCGCAATTATAACATCCCTTGTTAACGGTATTCCTATTCATATCGTTCTGTCCATTTCCTCGGCTTCTGCAATCAATTGCCATATGACCCTCTTTTCTACATAACTCACACCTTTCTCTCCCAGTATTTATTGACGAGATCCTCACGTTAGACATCCTTCCTTGTAACATCATAATCGTTGTCTCCTGTAGTTTGACCAGTTCCTCAGCTTTTTCCAAATCTAATTTATCCTCTTTCAATAAAAGAATGCCGGTATTTTGCATCAGGTCTTTCCTTAATCCCATTTTGAATTGATTCAAAATCAGTTCCTTGTTTTTCTTTCGAATTCCCGCTTCCTCATCCTGACTCGCTCCGTCTAAGTCTTCGCGTAGTAAATTTGCACCAATCGTTCGCAACCTGGTACAGAACGATGATACGTCCTCGTTTTGATCTTGGAAGCATCTACTCAGATTCCAATGATTTTCGCCCGGTAATCTCATCGGCGTGAATTTATTTAATAGTTTTCCTTTTAATTCTGGATAAGCAAGTTTATCCAATTCTGCATCTGATTTAAAGAAATTGTAAGCGTCTCCGCTTAATTTGTACTTCAATAATTTTAGCGTTTCGTCTGGCGTCCAACTATCCAGTTTGGCCCGTAATTCTAATTTGTCAAAATATCTGGCGGCGTCTTTTCTCGAGAAGCTGTCCACCGTGGTGGCTATCATCCCTAGCGTATACATCATCATGCTACTTTTGCTTTCTGTTGAAGTATTTGTATTACTAGCAGAGGGAGTGGCAGGCAACATTATTTATTTTTTGAAATACTTTCCAACTGACCATATAATTTTTTATTCCGTCGGAAAGATATCAACTTACTCAGATGTCGATAATATTAAATCTTCACAATTAGTTAAACGTCAAATAAAATTCTTTTACAAAATACTAAAACGCCCTAGAACACTCAAACAATCGAGATTATAAATTGATAAAACCGCCCTGAAACACACACAAAAAATCAACGTTATAAAATTAATAGAACCGCCCTGAAACACACAAAAAAAATTAACGTTACAGATTACACAATCGACTTCAATTGATGAAACTACCTGAAACATAGATGATTATCAGTTAAAATTTTCACTTGATACTTTATTCTGCTGACAGTCCTTGTGTTTTAACTGACTTGATGTTCGACTAATATTGGAAGGGATGTTTCACTGCTATTCGTTGTTTTTTCAAAATATCGTTTCAATCACTAATTTCCTCTTTTTTTTTCTACCTCTCTCCCGTTTATTCACCTCAGAAAATTTAACAATATCCCACCGCTGTCACCAAATGTAATAGTACGATGGTGTTTTTTGATGTTCTTAGGTTTATTATAAAATAAAGATGTTAGGCCGCTGTCACCAGAGCAAACTTAGCATGGCTTTTATTCCTAAAATAAAGTAAAATCTTAGAAGAGTTCACTTTATTTATCATCAGACAAACCGGTTAAGTTTACTCAAAATTTTGAGAACATACTTCGATCAAGGCTTTGGAAAGGACTATAGGTCCGTGCTCCTTGCACGAAGAAGGAGTCTATATGTTATATACTTTTCTGAGGGATATGATTAGGAAAGAATACTAGATTTCGAAACTTACTTAAATACTATATTGTCATAAAATTAATTAATAACCAGTTACACACTTAGAGAAAAACAAATGGAAAATTTCGTGTCTCTGGGACACCGGACCAATATTCAATTCCAAAAGAGCAATATCTATACAAACAAAATTAATCCTTCAACATCTTTTACTATTCCTAGCTTCAATCGATCTTAACACAAACATCGGGTTACCTCTTTCGTTTGTACGAGGGGTTCAATATTCTATAACAACAAATCACAAATGTTACATCAAGTCAATTTACCTACGGGAGCTGTCAGTGATTATGGGAATATTTTCATAGAGAATCATAAACTTTGCATTACCTACGACTTACTACTTCTGTCTCGAAAACCATTAATCCAAAAGGGTGTATCAGTACCAAAATTCACCCACTTCACGAATCTACACCTTTTCTTAAATACAACTACTTGCTTCCAATTTACACCTCACTTTTACCGCGACTTCGATCCGTTACTCTACTTTACTTCTTCCTTACAATTACCGGCCCGAACTGCCTAAGTCGCCTTTACTCAATATTTCATCTTCACGAGCTACCGTCTCGGAGGCTAAAACGTAACTCCTATTACCGGCCCGAACTGCCTAAGTCGCCTTTACTCAATATTTCTTCATCTTCACGAGCTACCGTCTCGGAGGCTAAAACGTAACTCCCTTTTTACCGGCCCGAACTGCCTAAGTCGCCTTTACTCACTATTTCTTCATCTTCACGAGCTACCGTCTCGGAGGCTAAAACGTAACTAACTCTCTTTTTCCAAACCACCGCAAACGGGGGGTCTGTCCCCTCTTCTTAAGTTTTTGCAAGCCGGAATTTTTCTGTTCTCATGCCGCCCACTCGAAAATACCCCACGGGTTTTCCAGGTCCACCGACTCTGCAATTTCGGCAGTTTTTAACGATCTACTACCAGGAAGATCAATGCATATATCGCTGTTTAAGGGGGCCTCTTTGTCAACCTCAACTGACGCAACAAAGTAGCGTCTTATCGGTCTTGAAACCTATAAAGTCTACCTATCACAAAGGTTGGCCGCCGGATGGGGTACATAACCTTATCAGTCCACGTCTAGACGAAAACCATAAACACTCAATGAACCATTGTGCGATACGATACAATGTATGAATTTACTGCCGATCGATTCTTTCCATATTCTCAACTTGAACTGTTTTTCCATATATTCCCATATATTACATGCGTATTTCTGACAGCGGCAGCTCGTCTTCTGATGAAAAATCATTATCATCATCACGTCGATGATACCTGAATTCGGCAGGTGCTTGCAGGTGAGATGCAGGTAAATTATCCATTGAAAAAATATCCTCTTCACCAGAATCCTCATCTGTTATATACATTGTAGCATTTTCCGGGGGCATCAAAATTATTTCATCTACATCTGTTGTCACTTCAGGATAATCTTCCAACATAGCCAGAGCTTCGTTCAGTGAAAACCCTCTGTAATAAAAATACATTGATAACTACCTATTATCCTAATGTCCTAAATGTAGTGCACCAAAGTATAAACTCCTATATGTAAAAAAGTTTACCTTTTTTCGATGGGATCTCAATTTTATAGGATACAATAATCATTTAACTTCACATAACCAACGATAACTTCCACATATTTTGAAAAATTATATATAAAATCTACATACCTTGAGAAACGGATCCCAAATTCAGCCATCTTGTGGAATTCAGCAATTTCAAACTCTCGAATAGCGCACTAATGTCAAATGAATCTGAACGACGTGTTTATCTAAGCCACGGTAGGTTTGTACTGAATGGATGGAAGCTTATATTGGTAATATAAACATCGTACCAGCTGCAGGACGAGACTTGTTAGCGGCGTACTATATTTAGTACATTAGGCATATCTGTGTTTTGCATGTGTACCACTGGCAGATATTCTTATTGCACGTTCGTCATAACAGCTTTTACATTCAGATTGGTCTCTTGTATTGACATAAATATAATCCAATTGATCCAATGAACTAATAATATTGTTTTCATAAAAAAATCATGAAGGATTTGATGAAATGACACATTGCTAGCACATATTTTTAAACTAGTATGATAACTATAAAAATGATGGTGTAAATTCAGAGAATTTCGAGCGTATACTATATATACTACAGTGTCAATTAATTTTCTTGTTATAAAGGTAGCTGTTCTAGTTGATTCTGCCATTTTCACAGGTTTCAGCATAATACTTAACGAATATGAAACATTCAGATTATCTAAATCAACGGGCTCATACTGTTTTAGATAAGCTTCTTTAGGAATTAGGTCCTTTACTTTCCGTCCTATCGAATACTCTTCACTATTCTTCGACACTGAAGGAACATTACATTGGCACGGCTGTCTTCGGTTCGCCAGTCTCAAAATTAATGAAATTAATGACAGCAGCAACATGTTTACAATGTTTGCCCAAACCAGCTGGGCAAGTGCATCGCCGGTCTGTGATATTTCTATTAACATCTATATAAAATATCAAAATATGACCTTATTAGTATTGTCAAATGATATATATGCACAAAAATCATAAGAATAATAATTATTTGAAAACTTACTTCAAGTGTCACATCAAAATGTTGTTTAATACTAGTTCGTATAACTTGATCTTTCATCAAACTAGCACTTCCAGAATTCCATTCTTCAACATTTTTTCATGGTTACTTAGGAATAAAATTTCACGTTTTCTACCAGACGACTGACGTTAATCTGGGGCATTTATTTTTCGAAACCCAGTCTTTTTAATTACATTGTCTGATTTTTTTTATTTTAATAATTAATTTATAATAACTATGGCGATCAGTATAATCATTCAATTTCTGTCACATACGAAACGCTAAATTTTGTCACCATGAGCGCTTGTGTATAATCACTAAGGTCATGTAGGTTCTCTATGGATATAAGAGATCAAGGGCGTAGCCAGGGGGGGGGGGGGGTTGGGGATTCAAAACCCCCCCGAAATGTTATTTTTCTCTTAAAAAATTTTTTTTTGCCGCAGAAAGTGACCCTTATACCCCCAAAACCCCCCCCCGAAATTAATTCCTATTTCAAAACCCCCCCCGAAATTGATTCCTGGCTACGCCCTTGTAAGAGATATTTGAGTATTTCTCGGGAATGCTTTTAGTATTGAATGGTTTCTTCAAGTCTTTATCAGTATATCGATATATATAACCAGCAATATTCATAATTTGTCATCTGGCAGATGAAGTAGAATAGTTTGGCATTTTTTCAAGCTTTAGCTCTTACCCTTTCGAAAACACTTTACAAAAGTTGACGAGATGAATATGAACTGGCAATAACACATTGCAACCAAAATTAAGGACAAATTATTTTTGGCGCAAAACAAACAAATTGTTTCATGCCAGAATACTGCAGTGAAAAATAATGAGCTTTTCTTTTATGAAAAGATTCTGGATAACTTCACTAATTCCTTCAAATCACCTTTAAAATCAAGCCATTATTTTCACTCCATATTGTATTGTTCAACAAAATTCATTTTCCGCAAATCGCCAGGAAATTTTGACATTCCTGTCAAAATTTCTTGAAGAAAAAGTCAGGACTTCCTTACTGTAAGGAAATGTCATTTCCTTACTGTAAGGAAATGATATTTCCGTGCAGTTGTTAGTGTTCTACATAAATGATAGAAAACACATTGCTTATAAGGAATTCATTTATATTTTGAAAACATCAAGTCATTGCTGAATACATTTTTAAGATCAATTTGTTATATTTACAGTAATTTGACAGTTACTACAATTATTGAACATTGGAAGAACACTCTTAGAACTATGAGAAACATTTTGGACGACATGCAGGGTGGAAGGGTCATTTTGTTGAATATTTTGTACTGTGAAAATTTTATTTGCCACCTCAACCTTATTGTTAAGCGATTCTTCGATATATCCTTCAGCAACGTTTGATGACTTCCATCCGCCATGCCTCTTTAAACTAGTTATGTCGGCACCAGAGTCAACCAATATTGTTGCAGAAGACCGACGAAAGCAGTGACCAGTATATTCTGTCGGATTTACCAAGTTCAAATAAGTAGCAACTATTTTGGGCATTTTTCTAAATTGATGAATTCCTACCACTTGTCTACAACCCTTTCCGCTTTGATATTTAAAGAAAAATCGGTCACTGTTCATATTTTCTGGTCTTAACGAAACATACTTTCGATAAACATTCAAGTAGATCTGATTAATTACAAATGATCTTGGTTTGTTGGTTTTCGAATCAGGTATGCTGATTAAAAGCTTAGATTCTAACGTTGGTTTCACGAAGGTTTGACAGCTCTTAATTGCCAAATTAGTGCGATTCTATGTCGATTTTCAGTTCATTTTTGATACAACCATCGAAATAAATCCACGATTAAGCTAATCGAAGCTTCGTGAAACCCAACATAAGTCTTCTATATCGTGTACAGTCATTCGGACTAACTCATCCATTCTACAGGCCCCAGAAATACCAAATATTACAGCCACCTAAAAAATAAATAAAGCTATAATCTAAATAGAAATTAAAACCTTGTAAATTACCTTAATCATTAAATTTTCTTTATCTGGAGCCTCCTGGATAAATTTTTCAATTTCTTCCTTCGTTAAAATCTTAGATTTCTTTGCCCTATAACCTTGAGCTTGCCGTTTCAATAAAGAACGAAGTTTTGAGTATGTAGATATATCTACATTGTGTTTTATGGTGGAAGCTTGTGAAAAATAGTGATAATGATAACAACTTGTTGTTAAAATAAACCTTTTATTTCTAATTGTTACTACAACAATCTTCACAGTAGTCTTACACTAAACTTTTGTTACGATGCTACGTCGTATCTGTTCCGACTACGACTACTACTCTCGTCTCTGATTTTACCGCGAAGTGCTCGCCTAGCAACAGCCCATACGGAGTGTTGGCGCTATTACCAACCTTAATTTTGATTGCAAGTAAAATATCCCTAAAAATAACACCCCCTCTCAATCAAAATTTCCTACTTAGAAATACATCATATAAAAAATATTATAAATAAACATAGAAAGTACTTTACATTATAATTATTACTCTGATAAACAAAAACCTCTTAGTTTTTCAAAAATAATTCTACTCAAAGGTTTTGTGAAAATATCTGCTATTTGTTCAGAGCTAGAAACATATTTCAGTTCTACAAAACCCTTGGTTATCTTTTCTTTGATAAAATGATACTTGATGTCAAGATGCTTGACTCTCTTCATTTGTTCATGAGAACTACAAGATCGTATGGCTGACTGATTATCTTCAAAAATTTTAATTTTTATAACTTTTACAAGGTCGAGTTCCAATTGCATATTTCTCAGCCAGCATGCCTCACTTATGCATAGACTTAGGGCTATGATTTCTGCCTCAGTGGTTGACATGGCAACAGTACTTTGCTTTCTTGCATTCCAGGATATGACATTTCCAAATAAGTAAAGACAAAAACCACTTGTCGATTTGCGATCAGTGGTGTCACCACCCCAATTGGCATCCGCAAATCCTATTAAAATATCTCCCTCTTTATTCCCATAGAGTAACCTCAAATCAAGTGTTCCCTTTATATACCTCAATACCCTTTTCAATGCAATTAACAGTTTCTCACTAGCACAGTTCTGATATCTTGATAGAATACTTATGCTGGAACATAAATCGGGCCTTGTCCCCAACATGGCGTACATTATGCAACCAATTATTTTTCTACATTTGTTCTCGATTTCAGGATTTTCTGATTTTTCAATTCTTAAACTGTCGTAATCAAAGTTGCACTCCATAGGAGTATTAATAAGTTTGCAATCCATCATTCCGAATTTTGAAAGAACATTGTTCAAGTATTGTTTCTGATTTAGTGAAATTATACCATTCTCATTGTTTTGTTCAACAGATATACCCAGAAAATAGCTCAATAACCCCAAGTCTTTCATTTTGAATGACTTATGTAAATTTAACTTTAAATTATTAATTTCCCTCAAGCAAGATCCAACTATCAAGATATCATCAACAAATATTAACACATATATGGTCACTTCATTAGAAGCTTTTATATACAGACAATAATCGCATTTACTTTTGTAAAAACCTTCATTTATCATAAAATTGTCAAATTTTTCATACCAATAGAGTGGTGCCTTTTTTAAACCATAAATGGCTTTATTTAGTTTACATACTCTACCACTCATCTCACAACCTTCTGGTATGTACATAAATAGATTTTCTTTTAAATCACCATGAAGAAATGCTTTACATACATCCATTTGATAAATTTTCCATCCCTTTTGAGCAGACACAGACAGAATTGTTCTAACAGTAGTAAGTCTTACTACAGGACTATAAACATCTTCCATTACATTTTGTTTGAAACCTCTAGCAACTAATCTACATTTAAATTTTGATATTTTACCTTCTTTGTCCCTTTTTATTTTGAAAACCCATTTACTGTCTATTATTTCTTTTATTAACAAACAATGCCTTTTCGGCATCAGACCTCAAAGATAGACCTTTGTCTAGAGCTTTACCTTGCGAAAATAAATTAACTTTCAAATTTGGTACAAACAAAACATCATACAATATGACATACTGAAAATCTACACCATTATAAGCAAGAAGACAAATGTTACCTTGACCTTTTACTTGCAAATTTGAATCATCACCAATTTTAACATATTTTGGCTGTTCGATTTCCTGCAGATTGCAGAAAACTTCTCTGTCCTTGCACATGTGTTGAGAAGCACCACTATCCATGAACCATTCCATATTTATCTTGTATTTGATGTCGTTTGAAATTGTTAGCAGTGCTACATGGTCTTTGCTGCTTCCATTTGAACCATTTTCCCGAGTTCTACTTCGTTCTTCCTTTTTCTTCTTGGCAAAACAATCCTTCATTACATGACCTTTCTTCTTGCAGTAATTACACTCAATATTACGACAGTCTTTCTTCAAATGCCCTAATTTACCACAAGTAAAGCATTTTCTGGTGTCTTTGTTTACTCCATGATTTGACACATTTTGACTTTGACGCTGAAATGACACCAATGCTACGGATTCTTCTTCTTCTTTTGCAAGACGTTCCTCTTCGATTAGTAGACGTGCTGTCAAATTATTCAGGGTTTGACAGTCCCAACTTACACTCTCCCATGCAGACCGGAAATGGCGAAACTTTTCTGAAAGCGCCATTATGATTTTCGTGAGGACCATTTTTTCTGGAATATCTTCACCATTTTGCTTCATCTTAGCTTGCAAATTTGTCACCTTGGATATGAAGTTGTTCACTGTTTCGTTGTGAAACTTCAAATTATAGAATTGTTTATTTAACAAATGCACACTAACCTCTGATCTCCGTTCGAAAATGCTTTCGAGTTTTTTCCACATTTCATGAGCACTTTCACACTGCATTACGTGGGAAATTATTTCATCGTCCATTCGAAAAACTAGTGCTTCTTGAGCGCGAGCATCTTTGACTTTCCATTTTTCTATAAGTTCTGCATCCCCAGTAGGAATTTTTTCCTCACCGCACGTAATTTCGAACAATCCTTTCGATACAAGCATTAATTTCACTTGGAACCTCCAAACAGTCCAGTTGTTATTGTTCAATTTATTTACGATCACTTCCATTTTTGATTTTCACACGTGCACGCCACACAAAAAGGTATTACTTCGCCTCGAATTACCACCACTTTCACAACTTATAGGTTTGCTGGGCCCATAACCTATGGTGGAAGCTTGTGAAAAATAGTGATAATGATAACAACTTGTTGTTAAAATAAACCTTTTATTTCTAATTGTTACTACAACAATCTTCACAGTAGTCTTACACTAAACTTTTGTTACGATGCTACGTCGTATCTGTTCCGACTACGACTACTACTCTCGTCTCTGATTTTACCGCGAAGTGCTCGCCTAGCAACAGCCCATACGGAGTGTTGGCGCTATTACCAACCTTAATTTTGATTGCAAGTAAAATATCCCTAAAAATAACATGTTTAAGTGCAAGGGTTGACTTCAGCATTGAATAATTGGCCCATAATGTTGAAGATTTCATCTTTAAACAAAGGTCTAGGAAGTATGCCATTACAACATTTTCTGAGAAAGAACTCGTATTTTTACTCATGCGATAATCCATAAAACGTCTGTATGCATTTTCGTACTTTTCTCTTGATTTCTTTGGCAATAATTCTAATGAAGCAGTATTCACTGCCTCAACCAGCTCTGGAGGAGTACCAGGAATGGAAATTTCATCATCACTTATCATTTTACTTTCGAGAACACCAGCAATTAAATTTATAAGCGTCAAGTTTGATAATTCAACCTCAATACGTTTCCATAGTAACCCAAGTAATTTTATTAGGAATTTCAAAGCACCATTTATTTGGGAATAAAATGATCGCGTTTTTTTTTTAAATCAATCAATATCTGTCGAATTTTAAACGATTTGCGGAAAAATAGTATGTTTACCTCGTAGGAAAAGCCACATTCCTGGACTCTGTGTTGCTAAGTCTCGGCTTGCGCCTCGACTTAGCAATCTTCACAGTCGTCCAGGAATGCTAAGCTTTTCCTACCCGGTAAACAATGTACTATTACCTTACACAATTTGAATAATGTAAAACTCCTATTCGGCACAATGAAACTATGTACTACATTTTTCCCACTTGCACACAGTAGTAGGTACCTAGATGTTTTTCAATCTCATATTTAAGTTGTTTTATTGAGAAAAAAGACAATGCTTACATAACAAAAAGACTAGGAAAATGCAAACGAAGGAACAAATGCTAAAAAGGCAATAAAACAAAAGAATATATCGATGGTTAAAGTGCAAAACCTCGTAAGTCGATCTTGATAAATTTTACAGGAGAAGCGAAAAACGGTTAAACCCTTTCAGGTGAGAAAATTAGAAAACTATTCTTATTGAACTAATGTGATAACTGAAGCATTTTCTGTGGATATAAATAATTTCTGATTATTTTTGTTGTTTGAAAAATGAATCTACTTACGAGGTTTTGTAACGAAATATCAATTCTTAAAATCAGTATATAAACGAAAATATTTGAATATGTTGGGTAGATAAATACAAGGACATAATTTACCAAAGCTGTTTATTCAGAGAATACAAAACTAAATAAATAAAATGGGTTCAAGCCCTGTGGACAGGAGCTTTCTGGCGCTCTAGTTCAAACAGACACAAAGCATTCAATCTCCGTTAAGTCCTAACTGAGGTCCTCAGTTAAGGATAAATAAGAATCCCAACCTCAGTTTAAGTGCAAATTAATGTGAAACAGGCCTGTTTCAGCACCGTTACATACATTAACTGAGGTTGCGATTCTTATTTATCCTTAACTGAGGGCCTCAGTTAGGACTTAACGGAGATTGAATGCTTTGTGAAGTCGGCGGTATATCTCCGAAAGTATTGGTTTCTCAGAGTTGAGAATTATATCAATGTATTCTTATGATATAACTGCATCATACAGGAAATTCAATTCAAATAATAGTTTATTTATCAAGATTAAATGAGCAATCTGAGAATGAGAACTGCACCATGGAAGAAACCAAATTAAAATAGCTGAAATGAATTTGACTCTCTCTTATAGAACAGGATGAAATGTACGAGTATGAACACAGATCATATAATAAAGCTAAGATAGAATAATTATAGCATTCTGTGAAAACATAGAAGTACGATTCATTATTGAAATTTAGAACTTCATCTTAGCAGAAATTGAATTCAAACATCATAGAAGAATTTAAATTCAACAAGAGTGCCAAAAATTATCAATCCAAAACCAATAGACGAATTCTACCCAACAACGAACTCATCCGAGATATTCATTCCTCAATTCTAGTTTTGTTGTAGTGGAGATATTCTGAACTCAATATTATTAACTTACCATTACCATTCCCATCATCATATGGATTGACCATCGGCATGAAAATATCAACCAACAAAAACTATGATATTATATTATAATTCTCATATTTATACGATTGCTGGAATGAATGACAATGTTATTAACTTACCATTACCATTCCCATCATCATATGGATTGACCATCGGCATGAAAATATCAACCAACAAAAAGTATGATAATATTATAATTCTCATATTGATACCATTACTGGAATGAATGACAATGAGACAACGTCAAAGTTGACGTTATAACAATTCATAGAATAGCCACAGAATAATTCTATCATTGAAGTATTGAAAAATCATATCTCCGAAAGTATTAGTTTGTTAGAGTTGAAAATGATATGAATGGATTCTTATGGTAAAACTCCTTATTGAAAAAAAATTTTATTTGAAATTTGTTCTGTAAAAAAAAAATTTTTTTTTTGTTACTCCGAAACCATCTGTCCGATTTTGCCCAATAACGAACTTAGCCGAGATATTTATCCACCAAACCTACTCTGAAAATTTCAACTGTCTAGCTCATTCCGTTCGAGAGTTATCGTGCCTACGGCCGGACGGCCGGACCGGCCGGACAGGCCGGACAGAATGAATTTCGACCACGGATTCTTGATCAGTGAGTCGAACCAAATCGTTTAAGACCAATTTCATCGAAAAATTCGAAAATTACAGACATTTGGGCAAATTGATAAGCACTCAGTTCCGAGGAACTAGAGCGCCAAAAACTAGTACCTACCTACGTAACTAAATCCTATAGTTTTAACATTATGAAAACAATTTTTGTTTCTTAACTTTAATGAAACTGATCTAGAGTTATTATTTTTCTTGACTAATAAGGTTGTCATAAAATGATCTGTAGTCCTCAGGGATAAATTGTTTTAATTCCTGGAGGTGTTGAAATTTATCAGGTTTAATTTTTAGTGGTCCAGAATACAATGACGGAACCATGAATTCAATGTCTTTAATTTTCTGGTTACGTCTTGTTAGTGGAGTCCAAGCGTCTTCATAAGTTATTTTAAACTCAATGGTGCCATCAACCCTATATGCTAAGCATCTTAGATCCGTCACTTCTGGATCATTAGTCTTATTGCCTGGCCGAATGAAAGTATAGGAATATATAATGGAATATTTTTTGAAGAAAGTGTGAGAAAGATAATGAACTTCATACCTATTTTTAATTTTAGCAGTTTTTGCTATTTGCACATAACACCCGGGCACATAAACCTCCCGATTTTTTAATTTCTTTTCTATGCAGGCGTGAATGTAGTCACACTCCATTTGGGTGTGTCCTTTTTCGAGGTAATATTGGTATATTTCAATGTCTTTTGTCTTGGCCAAAGCGCATAAAGCATTGGATAAGTTAACGTTTCGATTTTGGTACCCACATCCATCACTAGAGATAATGACAGATTTAGTTTCTTCTGTCGCGTACCTCTTAATGTAATCAATAACAATTGAAGTGAATTCATTAGAAGTGACACCTCCAGCAGCCTCGTGCCAAATATAACAATCGCCCTTGCCTGATATCATATTAAAGAAAGTGAAGTTATGTACCGTTAGCTTCATTTTATAATATGACGCTGACACCTGTAACTTAGGTGCTGTTAATACTGATTGCACATCCATAAAAAATAACAATCTGCTTGGGTCATTTGTGGCCTGATTCTTCTGGGATTCTTTTTCAGCACGAGCCATTTTTTTTTCTATTTATATGCAATAAGTATTGTTCTTCTTTTATGGTGCCAACAGCATAACCAGTACAAGTATCGCACTGATCTTTCCTGTAAAAATAATTAGGTATAAATGAAAGTTTGTGAGATTCTTAATTTTACTTTGGCCTGAATAGTGAAAGGTTCTGATTTTTTAACTACTCTCGGAAAGTAGTGTGATTTATTTCTTCAAAATTCTCCATGGAGCATTCTGCATTCCTTGCTGATATTTTCTAATAACTTGTTTCTTTCTGTCCAATCACATAAAGTTACAGAATCTTCGTCCACCACATCTTCCAAATTTTCATTCTGCTTTAACCATTCAGCTAAAGGCATTTCATCATCCTCGTCGAATTCTGCGGCAGGATAAAATCCAGCTTGTTGATAGCAATTTACTATCGTTTTTTGGGATACAAGATTACATGCTCTATTTACCGCAAGTATTCCATCCAACAGGGTAAATTCAAATTCTACCCCACTATCCAAATGATATATCATTTCATTTTCCACTCTTGGATGAGGTGGACAATTGTCTACGAGAAGAATGATGTTTCTGCCTTTTTTCTGTAATTCATGATCCCTTTTCCTTATGTTTCTAATGTTCGTTATCCAGGATTTCTTATTAACTGGTAAATGTTTGCATGACTTGAAACATCTAGGTGTTTTTGATTTGCCAATAACAAGCAATTTTCTCTTTTCTTTCTGTTATTCTTTCTTTACTTTTCTTGCCCCCATGACATTTTTCGTTTTATAATTCCAGAGTTTGATTTGGCATGAGCTTATGAAAAAGTCCAGTCTCATCCGCATTGAAAATGTCGTTATTTGAGTATTTTTTTTTTAAGTATGGCCAAACATTCTAGAGCCAATCTTCTGTTACCTCAATGGATAAATTTGCTGCCTTGCCGTGAATTTTACTCGAAGATATACGATACCTTTTCTTGAAACGGTCGATCCAGCTCTTGGAACAGGCGGTTCATCTGGAGTAAGCAAGCTAGAGATCTCTTTAGCTTTTTCCTAGAGTAGAGGTCCGCTCATGGGAATATTCTGGATTCTTTTTGGCTTGAACCACTCAAGCAACGCGCTATCCATTTCCTCGTTGACTGGCTTTCTTAGTCTTTTCAGTTTGGGAACGTTGGGATTCAGTAGTCCCTTGAGTTTGTTTCTCTTTTTCCAAATTGTCGAAACAGTTGAGCTTGACAAGTTATATTTTATATTTATTTATTATTATGACCTTCGACATTGTCTACTTAGGTATGTAATTATTGGAACTGATTTCAATAAACTGAACTCACCTACGATTCAAGGGAAAGAGAAAGATAGATGAAACAGACATGTTTCTTCAAGCTGGTTATTTCCGCTCGATATAAACGATGCTTAATCATCCAATAAGAATAAACGGTCGTTCTAACAGAAGCGATCTAGCTAAGAAGGAGAATATCTCGTTATAAACGAAGCACTAAGAATGCTTTTACATACAATTTTGACTCGTTGTATCCGAGCTCTCGTTATAACCGGGCTCGTTCTAACCGGAACTTATTTGCCTTGCATCAGATAGGCGGCAGTCCGTACCTTCAGAATTTGCTCGTTCGAACAAACCTCTCGTTATAAGTAGTACTCGTTATAAACGGACCCTACTGTATATTCAAGAAGAATTCAAGCAAATTTCAATTCCTCATCATATCATATCATACTTCATACTATAATAATAATAATAATATTATAAAATAATTTTTTTTTGAACTACATTTAAGGGTCAAAATCAGAGAGCATCACGCTTCTGACAAAGGTTTTCTTGATAAAATAACATGATATTACTAAAATATTCATTTTAAAATAAAGGTTCTGTGCTTAATTACGAGGCAGTTAGCATTCTTATTTTTCAATAATAATATTTTAATTGATTTTAAAGAAAAAAGGGTCTAAATAGTCATTCCGGGAATGCGTCCTTATCCCTGTTTCATAGATCAGTCCAGTCAAAAATATGTACAATTACGACTTAAAATTGTCATATTTTAATATAAGCGTTGAAAATCATCTGATTAAGAATATACGTATAAATTGAATGAATACCAGTTTGATTTCTTCATATTTTGGCTATTCAATTGCTGTCTGACGTTTATCAAATCATTCCGTGAACGTGGTGGATATCGGTCGATGTAATTAAAACAATACATGTGATGTGACGTTAGTGAGCTTCAGTGTGAACTTCACTAGTCAAAGTAAAAGGCGTGTGTCTTGTTTACGGAAAAAAATAATTGATTTTGTTGAAAAGTACCTTTTTCTACAAACGTCAAAAAATGACAAGGTTCGCGCATTGGCAACAATATGCGAAGTGACCCTTTTTTTCATTTTCCTTCGTTACCATGACACCGTGCGCGAAGTAGTGTGCGAAATACTTACTTCGCGCACTGCATGTAAACTATATGCAATTTTTATATTTCAACCCTTATGTACCTCAATCAAGCAAAAATCCAAGAAATCATTTATTTATTAATGTATAACAATAATTAATGCTTTCAAATTGTTCGAAAATTTAACACTACCTAATTTTATTTATTATTTACAATGTTAACATTAATGGTGCAGCCAGTGCACGAACCAATATTTATTCCTAAACCAGATAACTCAGATTCAGCTTGTGATTTCTTATTTTTGGGAGTTGGAAGACTATCCATTTTTGATTTGCAAGCTACTGCCGTAGAGGTGACAGCACTTGATCCTGAAATTTCCCAGTCTAAAATTCTATTTGATATTTGAATTTTATTGTTGATAGAATCTTCCACGTATCCTTCGGCCACAGTCGAAGATTTCCATCCTCCATGTCGCTTCAAAACACATATATCGGCCCCCGTATTAGCAAGGAGTGTGGCTGATGTTCTCCGAAAACAATGGCCCGTGTAGGCATCAGGATTTGGTATTTTTAGGTGTTTTGCTATTAAGCTAGGCATCTTTCCAATACTATTTATTCCAACAACTTGGTTAAAACATCTCTTATTTTGATACTTCAAAAACAATCGGCGACTGGTAGCATAACTTGGACGAAGAGCCGCATATTTTCGGTAAATGTCAATAAAATCTAAATTTGAAACTGTAAAAATTCGCTGTATATTCGTTTTTGTATCGGGTACTTTTACAATCAAAATGGAATTTTTATCTTCTATGTCATCGACCTTCATTTTAGTGAGTTCCTCACGGCGGCAAGCACCCGAAATACCCAGTATTAAAACAACCTAAAAGGAAATCAGTAATTTAAAAACCACATAAAACAATCATCCAAAATCTACCTTGACCAACAAATAGGTTTCATCATCTGCCTCTCTTATGAATTGTTCAACTTCCTCCCTAGTTAATACCTTAGATTTTTTAGGATGGTTTCCAACTGACAATTTTTTCAAATATGGAACCAACTTGGTAAATTTCTTAAAATCCACGTTTTCTTTAACATTGAGTGTTGCTTTCAACATAGAATATATTGCCCATAACGTGGAAGACTTCAGCTTCTTAGACTTCTCTGCAAAATATGCCAACAGCACATTTTCGGATATTTTTCTGGCTTTATTTGCTTCACACCACTCTCTAAACTGCTGATATGCATTTTCATACTGGCGCCTCGATTTCTCCGGTAAAAGATTTGAAATTACAGAATTGGCCGCCTCAGTCAAGTTAGGTGGGGTACTGCTTACTTCATCGTCGCTCGAAATTTCCATTATTTTACAGTTA
Source organism: Halyzia sedecimguttata (assembly GCA_937662695.2). Classification (NCBI taxonomy): domain Eukaryota; kingdom Metazoa; phylum Arthropoda; class Insecta; order Coleoptera; family Coccinellidae; genus Halyzia; species Halyzia sedecimguttata. The sequence goes on from OW569415.2 coordinate 18,747,284, forward strand.
TAAATATCACGCACGAAATTGACGCGAATAAAAACTCACTCCAAAATAATTATCAAGAACTGTCACTTTGAAATAATTGTCAACAAATGCCATTTTATTTCCATAGTTACAGTAATTACTTGATTTGGAAAAACATTTTAAGCCAGTTCAATACTATTTTTCATATTAAGCTATGCATGTTACTTATTTTAGAACAATATTTTTGGCGTTTGTAGAAAAAATTTTGTTTGCATCTCATGCGCGAAATACTTTGGTGATCTCGACTATTTTTTTAACTCGGCTGCGCCTCGTTAAAAAAATCAGTTCTCGATCACCAAAGTAGCATTTCGCGCACTAGATACAAAAATAACTATTTAATTTGATATGTGTGAAGCGTACTTCAATTCCCTGTCACTACGGGAACGCTGTTTGGTGATTTGGTTTTCGAAAATTTGCATACTTTTTGTGAAATTCTTATAAATATTACAGCTCACTTGTTCATAACATCTAAAACTAATATCTAACCTGGCGGCATCAAGCGTGACATGAAAATATTTATCGAATAGTCATTTCGGGAACGGTCATTTCGGGAACGTTCTCGTATGAAGGGCGTTCCCTAAATGACCCGGTGTTTCTGAAATGACATGTTTTATAGGCAAAATGATACTCTAATGCTTTTAAAAGCATAACCATGCAAAATTTTGGTTTTAGGTATCCATTGCTTTGATAACACCTATCTTCAAGGGTGGGGACAAACTCTCAGCTTGCAATTACCGCCCAATAAGCCTCCTCTCGACGGTTTCCAAAGTATTGGAGAAAATAATCAGCGACCAGGTACTTGAGTTTGCATCAAAAAATAATTTGATTCCCAAGGAGCAACATGGTTTTCTGCCCCAGCGGTCTACACTCACTAACTTGCTCACTTGTGTTGATGACTGGAGTAGGGCACTCGATGTGGGCATTCCGGTGGATGTAGTGTATCTCGACTTCGCAAAGGCCTTTGACAGAGTCCCTCATCGGCGTCTTCTGCATAAGTTGGAACACATGGGGATCCGGGGAAGACTGCTGGAGTGGTTCAGATCTTTTTTGTCGGATAGGTCATTTCGGGTACGAGTTGGTGGTGATCTGTCTAATACCGCGAAAACTGTCAAAAGTGGTGTCCCACAGGGCTCGGTTCTAGGCCCACTTCTCTTCATTTTATATACAGCCGATTTACCAGCATTAATAAGATCTAAATGTGCACTCTTCGCTGACGACACCAAGATTTTCAACCACTCAATGAATTCACGGGTTATTCAGGAGGATCTCGATGCTCTCTGCAGTTGGTGCCAGAGGTGGATGATGCCCCTCAATTTGAGCAAATGCTGTGTTATGCACATAGCAAAGAACAATCCGCGGGCTCCCTATTATATCGATGGGGTGAGACTTGGCACGGCGACTAGCCACTTGGATCTCGGTGTGACTATAACGGAAGACTTGAGTTGGTCGGACCACATCGTGTCAGTAACAACAAAGGCGAGACAGTTGACCTACCTCTTCAGCAAAACATTCCCAAACACTGATGCTGTCTCCTGGGGCATGATTTATAAGACCTACATCCGGCCGATAATGGAGTATGCTGGTCCGGCTTGGTGGACTTCTTTGCGAGGTGAGGTGGATGGGTTGGAGTCTGTTCAAAGATGGAGCACTAGAATTCCCTACGGTGCTAGAAGACCTGATTACACAACAAGGTTGAAAGTGCTCGATATGCCCACATTTGAACAACGACGTGCGAGAGGTGACTTAATATTCTCCTACAGAGCAGTCCATGGTCACTTTGGTCCGGATATTATGAACATGTACCGTTTGAACACGAACAATTTACGGGGCCATGGATTTAAGCTCGCAAAGGAAAAATTCAGGACTACCCAGAGGCAAATGTTTTTGTCGAACCGAGTGTTCAATGTTTGGAACTCCTTGCCTGAAACTGTCGTAGAGTCGTCCTCTGTGAATGGTTTCAAGAACAGTTTTGACAGATGGGTGACCTCTTCGTTATGATGGTGTTTCTAAACAATTTATTATTTTTTTTCTGCTATTTTCAATTATATAGATATTAAGTTCATCTCTAGGAGTTCACTTTGAGTTTGGTTTCTATGTGAGTTTATAGGTGTATTCCTCTACTCTTATTTGAATAAATAATAATAATAATAATTTAGTACGAGTATCAGGGAAAATGATAAAACAAGACAGTATAGCTTATAAAAAATATCGTGAAATGGCTAATGCAAGGAAGCGCAAGTTTTTAAATAAAATAACACCTGAAAAAAAAGAGATGAAGAGTATGAAAGATAGGGAATATTACCAAAGGAAGAAAGCTGAAAATAAAGTTATGACTGTAAGTTATATGACTTGAACGACAGAAGAGGAAACAGAGAAAGTTATGGAGAATAAATTCCCAAGAGTATATACAAAAAAAAACAGATGATGGCAAATATTTTAGCCATATACGTATTAGATATGTCTATTAGGTATATGTCTATATGTCTATTAGGTATATGATTTTAGCTACAGCCTCCCAGATTCTGAATATGAGATAGAAAACTATAATCGCGTGTCGAGGAAGAAATTAGGATGAAAACAGGTTTAAAAAGAAAAAGTACAGGCTTACCAAACTATTAAAAAACAGAAACATAAAATACAGAAAATGCAAGGAATTATAGATCAGTTGCGAAAAAAAGTTCAGAGAAGCTGAAGACGCGAAGAAAGAGCATCCCAAAAGAGTGCTGATACGCCTACTCGTAAAGTTGATGAAATAATAAGAGGATGTTCTGTTAGTCCGGTCACTCCGGAAGTTCGAAAATGACTATTATTTGGCGAGGTTGTGGCAAAACACAACTAAAAGACACCGTTGATGAATTACCGAAAAATTTTAAACAGCGGGAGGCTTTTCAAAAATGCGTAAGTGGCAACCATATGAAAAAACACCGATTTCGAGTTTAAATATTTATTTTCATGTTCCTCATTCCTTAAGTACAAATAAAGGTAAAATACTCTGTAAATGTGTAATATTTTCATGCATAAAATAGGCCAAAACCAGGCGTTGCGTTCATTCAGGGAACGTCAACGTCATTTAGGGAACACCCCATCATTAACGGGAACATCACAAAAACAGCAAATAAATTACTAATAAGTAAAGCTATAGTTAAATCTTATATATACAACATGAAATGATCTTTGAACTTTTGTATTTATATTATTAATATATAACGAAGTACAAAAATGAATACAATATATTGAAATTTTTGGAGCGAAATTTACACCAATGGAAAATTTATGGAGAGTATAGTTTGCAAAATAAGTGTTTTTATTATAAAAATATACAAAATAATAACATTTTCCGAGTTAGGAACTGGTTAATTACAATTTCTTGAAGGTGAATCTTAAATACATTGGTTATATTATTTTTAAAAAAATATTTAAAAGTGTTCCCAAAATGACTTTTGGCCTTGGTATAATGCTTCTTGACAGGTATAATTTCTAAAATATATATTTTTGTGCGTGCCTCTTCACAGGAAATGTTCATGACTAATGACACAACGGACTCCACTTGTTAGTTTTCTTCAAAAGAAAACTTAATTTCTCAGATATTTGGAAACATAAAATGCTCACCTCTCTGATTCTGACCCTTAAACGCATTTATTTTACTAATGCTATTAATCCTATTCAAAATTAATTATTTCATCACTAAGAACAGTTTATGTAGATAATATTTGATTAAAATTGGACGTTTGGTTTTGAAGTTATGGTGTAATTAAAATATTACTATTTCTGCGTTGCGAAGTGAGCGTCACCAAGGCGGTGGTGCGCGTGCGGGAGGGGAAGGAGCGATTGCAGTTGCTTCGTCAGGAATTGCTGCAACTCTCTTGAACGAAGGAAAAACTGCTCACTCTACGTTTAAACTCCCGCTATCCGTATCTTTAGATCAACGGTCTACGTGCTCTATTCGGAAAAATGGGCCTCTTGGTAAGTTACTGCAAGACGCGTCGTTGGTAATATGGGATGAATGCACCATGAGTCATAGAGCTCATGTGGAGGCCGTGGACCGTACTTTAAAAGACCTCCGAAGCTCTGCTAATGTTATGGGTGGTATCACTTTTTTATTTGCTGGAGATTTCCGACAAACGCTTCCAGTCGTCAACAGAGGTACGCGAGCAGATATTATGAAGGCATGTTTAAAATCGTCTCAACTTTGGACATCTGTTCAACATTTGTATTTGCGCACCAACATGAGAGCTCACTTACATGGAAATACGCATAGTAATTTTCCACAACAGCTGCTGAAACTTGGAGAAGGAATTTTTCCATTTTTAAATTTGGGCACCAATTATGCAGTTACTTTAGATGAGTCGCTAGGCCGAATAGTCCATAATTTAGATAGTCTGATAGATGCTATATATCCTGACATCGAAAACTTACATCAAAATGATTTTCGTTGGCTGTGTTGTAGAGCAATAGTTTCTCCCAGGAATGAAACAGTCAACGAAATAAACAATTTAATTATGCAGAAAGTACCGGGTGAAGTTAAGTGCTATAAATCCATAGACACCGTCAGTAACATCGAGGACGCAGTACACTATCCCCAGGAATTTTTAAATTCTCTGAACCCCGCTGGGCTACCACCTCATAAACTGTCGTTAAAAGTAGGCACGCCGATAATGCTTCTCAGAAATTTAAACCCCCCTAACATGTGTAATGGCACGAGACTTCTTATAAAGGAGCTAAAAGATAATTTAATAGTAGCGAAGATTATCACCGGCCCTGCAGCTGGTGAGTTAGCTCATATACCAAGAATACCCATGATTCCTACTGATTTACCTATACCCTTCAAAAGGCTCCAATTTCCAGTAAAAATTTCTTTCGCACTAACGATAAACAAATCCCAGGGCCAAACATTCAAATTAGTAGGAATTGATTTACGAAAAGAATGTTTTACGCATGGGCAACTTTACGTTGCCCTATCACGGGTCGGGGCTCCCGACCATCAGTATATTTTGTTACCAGAAAATAATTTAACGTCGAATGTTGTTTATAGAGAAGCTCTACAATAATCGCTTTATTCATCTATCCTAAAACAACCGGGTTACACTTCGGGACTCCCGGCAGAAGTGAAAACTTAGTATTAATTACATTTAAATATTTTCATCATTAACAACTTTAACATCCTCATAAAGACAATCTATGCAGCCTGTGGATAATGATGATGTCGTTTGTCCATCTTTCGCGGCAAAACGGAGTGACGAATTGATGTTTTTTTTTTTAAGTGGAGATAGTTAAATAAAAGGATGGACAGTGACATGGGCTATTTACCGCCCAACGAAGTGGGTGCGGGTCAGCTATCTCCTAATAAAGTAGTCTGGAGTTATACCACTTTTGCTCTGATATCCTCATATAATAATAGGAATATTTTTTCACATTATTTTGTTACAAAGACTCTTTTTACTAAAATTGCGTAATAATACCAATAATAATATTTGGCAATAAAATAATTAACATAAAAATTTCTAATTTAGGTACGAATTGCGATAAAAAAACTTCATCTCTCGGTATTGTTGGTAATGTATATTCTATGTTTGGAAAATAAACGAAAAAATCACATTCAGAAAGACGAGTAAAATACATTAATATTTGGCATTCAGTATAATATGCATGGGATTTTTGCAAACATCATTTTCATGAAATTCTAAGTAACGGTGTGTCAGTTGTCCTTTTTTATTAACTTCAGGTTTATTTGGCACAGAAATCGGACATTTTATTTCCAAAATATTGGTAGGTTCACCATACACAATAACCACTCCATCAGGACTCGCACACAACCATGGTTGACGACTAGAATGAGTGACTAGGTCACATCATGTCCGGTTTGTCTTTTATAGATTTCACGAGCGTTTTCTTATTTTGTTTTTACCATGTAATACATTTTTTAAGCATTATCCTTTCATCTTCTTTTCCGTTGTCATAGAATCAGCGAGTTCATTAAATTTACATTTGCGAGTTTTAATTGCATGTGTACCACTAGCTGATATTCTTATTGCACGTTCGTCATAACAGCTTTTGCATTCAGATTGGTCTCTTGTAGTGACATAAATATAATCCAATTGATCCAATGAACTAATAATATTGTTTTCATAAAAAAATCATGAAGGATTTGATGAAATGACACATTGCTAGCACATATTTTTAAACTAGTATGATAACTATAAAAATGATGGTGTAAATTCAGAGAATTTCGAGCGTATACTGTATATACTACAGTATCAATTAATTTTCTTGTTATAAAGTTAGCTGTTCTAGTTGATTCTGCCATTTTCACAGATTTCAGCATAATACTTAACGAATAAAAAACATTCAGATTATCTAAATCAACGGGCTCATAATCTTTTAGGGTATGAGGCTTTTTTAGGAATTAGGTCCTTTACTTTCCGTCCAAAATTAATGAAATTAATGACAGCAGCAACAAGCAACATGTTTACAATGTTTGCCCAAACCAGCTGCGCAAGTGCATCGCCGGTCTGTGATATTTCTATTAACATCTATCTAAAATAATTAAATATGACCTTATTAGTATTGTCAAATGATATATACACAAAAATCATAAGAATAATAACAAGAAACATAATCAAAATGTTGCTTAATACTAGTTCGTATAACTTGAGCTTTTATCAAACTAGCACTTCCAGAATTCCATTCTTCAATATTTTTTTCATGGTTACTTAGGAATACATTTTCACCTTTTCTATTAGACGACTGTCGTAAATCCAGGGCATTTATTTTTTGAAGCCCAGTCTTTATAACTACAATGCCTAATTTTTCTTTATTTTAATAATTAATTTATAATAACTATGGCGATCAGTATAACATTCAATTTCTGTCACACACGAAACGCTAAATTTTGTCACCATGAGCGCTCGTGTAAAATCACTAAGGTCACGTAGGTTCTCTATGGATATAAGAGATATTTGAGTATTTCTCGGGAATGCTTTTAGTATCGAATGGTTTCTTTAAGTCTTTATCAGTATATCGATATATATAACCAGCAATATTCATAATTTGTCATCTGGCAGATGTAGTAGAATAGTTTGGCATTTTTTCAAGCTTTAGCTCTTACCCTTTCGAAAACACTTTACAAAAGTTGACGAGATGAATAAGAACTGGCAATAACACATTGCAACCAAAATTAAGGACAAATTATTTTTGGCGCAAAACAAACAAATTGTTTCATGCCAGAATACTGCAGTGAAAAATAATGAGCTTTTCCTTTATGAAAAGATTCTGGATAACTTCACTAATTCCTTCAAATCACCTTTAAAATCAAGCCATTATTTTCACTCCATATTGTATTGATCAACAAAATTCATTTACCTTACACAATTTGAATAATGTAAAACTCCTATTCGGCACAATGAAACTATGTACTACATTTTTCCCACTTGCACACAGTAGTACATAGATGTTTTTCAATCTCATATTTAAGTTGTTTTATTGATAAAAAAGACAATGCTTACATAACAAAAAGACTAGGAAAATGCAAACGAAGGAACAAATGCTAAAAAGTCAATAAAACAAAAGAATATATCGATGGTTAAAGTGCAAAACCTCGTAAGTCGATCTTGATAAATTTTACAGGAGAAGCGAAAAACGGTTAAACCCTTTCAGGTGAAAAAATTAGAAAACTATTCTAATTAAACTAATGCGATAACTGAAGCATTTTCTGGGGATATAAATACTTTTTGATTATTTTTGTAGTTTGAAAAATGAATCTACTTACGAGGTTTTGTAACGAAATATCAATTCTTAAAATCAGTATATAAACGAAAATAATTGAATATGTTGGGTAAATAAATACAAGGAAATAATTTACCAAATCTGTTTATTCAGAGAATACAAAACTAAAAAACTAGTACCTACCTACGTAACTAAATCCTATAGTTTTAACATTATGAAAACAATTTTTGTTTCTTAACTTTAATGAAACTGATCTTGAGTTATTATTTTTCTTGACTAATAAGGTTGTCATAAAATGGTCTGTAGTCTTCAGGGATAAATTGTTTTAATTATTATCATTATTATTATTCCACAAGGAGACCTCTCATAAGCTCTAAGAGCTTGCCCTGAGTTAGGAGAACCAGTTGTGTTCTGTGTAGGCTTTGTTAATGTGTCCTTACGCCACCTTAGGCACAGCACTGTTAATTTTCCTGGAGGTGTTGAAATTTATCAGGTTTAATTTTTAGTGGTCCATAATACAATGACGGAACCATGAAATCAATGTCTTTAATTTTCTGGTTACGTCTTGTTAGTGGAGTTCAAGCGTCTTCATAAGTTATTTTAAACTCAATGGTGCCATCAACCCTATATGCTAAGCATCTTAGATCCGTCACTTTTGGATCATGAGTCTTATTGCCTGGCCGAATGGAAGTATAGGAATATATAACGGAATATTTTTTGAAGAAAGTGTGAGAAAGATAATGAACTTCATACCTATTTTTAATTTTAGCAGTTTTTGCTATTTGCACATAACACCCGGGCACATAAACCTCCCGATTTTTGAATTTATTTTCTATGCAGGCGTGAATGGAGTCACACTCCATTTGGGTGTGTCCTTTTTCGAGGTAATATTGGTATATTTCAATGTCTTTTGTCTTGGCCAAAGCGCATAAAGCATTGGATAAGTTAACGTTTCGATTTTGGTACCCACATCCATCACTAAAGATAATGGCAGATTTAGTTTCTTCTGTCGCGTACCTCTTAATGTAATCAATCATTAGAAGTGACACCTCCAGCAGTCTCGTGCCAAATATAACAATCGCCCTTGCCTGATATCATATTAAAGAAAGTGAAGTTATGTACCGTTAGCTTCATTTTATAATATGACGCTGACACCTGTTACTTAGGTGCTGTTAATACTGATTGCACATCCATTGAAAATAACAATCTGCTTGGGTCATTTGTGGCCTGATTCTTCTGGGATTCTTTTTCAGCACGAGCCATTTTTTTTCTATTTATATGCAATAAGTATTGTTCTTCTTTCATGGTGCCAACAGCATAACCAGTACAAGTATCGCACTGATCTTTCCTGTAATTAAAAAAATAATTAGGTATAAATAAAAGTTTGTGAGATACTTAATTTTACTTTGGCCTGAATAGTGAAAGGTTTTGATTTTTTAACTCCTCTCGGAAAGTAGTGTGATTTATTTCTTGAAATTTCTGCCTGGAGCATTCTGCACAGTAGAACCGATATAACTCATTTAGGTTCTGCCATTGTGATTCTAAGTAGAATTTAGTAGTATCTTTCCTACAATAATGGCTTTCCATTTGTGGAAGAGTCCGAAGGAACCTAATAAGATACTCTTTATTCTTTGATGGTTTGTTTCTTCGAAGGTTTTTAGCTGGTTTTGGAATCGCTGACTGTTCATTGCCAGCTGATGCATTTCCATCAGTAATATTCTGACTAATCCAACTTTGATGCTCCATTCTCCTATACAGAGCGTCTCCATAAACATTTTCTTGCACACTCGTTTCCGTATATCATTTCCTTTCTTGAGGTAAAATTTGTATGCAACCTGTCTCTCTTTTCCCTGTATATCTGAAAAAAACTGTTAATAAGCAGAGACATAGGTAAAGATGAATTTCATTACCTGTCCGATGACATTTTGGAGTGGTTGTATCTACAAGTCCTCCTTTGTAGACTTTCTTCTCACCCCAGGTTAGTTTCTTCCAAAAATGATCAAATATGGCTTTTCTATCTAGTTCCGTATTGACAAAAAAATTGACGAGACGTTGTAGATAGTTTACATTTGCAGGCAGGTCCCATCTTTCTTTCTCCCCTTTGGACTTGTTTATACGTTTTTTCTTTCTTTACAAATTTAAATGATACATAATTTTCGCCCTTCATTCTTTTATGTTTATTTTTATTTCTCTCACTATTTGAAGCATCATTTGTAATTTTTTTTTCGATCTGGTTCTCTTTCTACCTCTCAGTATTTCTAGCTCACCATTAATTCTAAGATTGGCTTGTAAAACTTCTTGAGGTTCTTCCTCAGACTCGTTCTGTTCAGAATTATTTGAAGGTACATACTCAGATCCACTGTTATGAAACGGTTCACTTTCATCACTTCGTACACCATCATCCGAGCCATCATCACTAAGGCTACTTTTTTCTGAATTCAGAATATTAATGCTTGACATCAGGGTTGATTGCTTAAGCTCTAGGCATTCTTCTATTGGTAATGACAGGCTATCCAAAACTACAGAAGATTCACTACTAAAAACAAAAGTAGTCATCAAATATGATTAATAATACACCAGATTCTTAATTCAACACGTTCCTATCTTACCATTTATCTTTTTCTGTAGCATTAAGATCAACCAATGTATTTTTTGGAGGAGTAGCAGACCCCACATCAGCAACATAACTATTTATGTTTGGGTCCTCCCCAATTTGAATTGCAACATCTTGTATTTTTTCAGATATTGCATCATCTATAACACTAGGTCTCGTTTCACTAAAAAGTACTTAAAATGAAGTCATGCCACTATAATGAGAAAACTATACATAGGTATATAGCAGAGCTGTGCCGAGCACTGAAGAAAAGTGCTTCAAGCCCTAAGCACTAAGCACTCGATAAAAATGATCACGAGCCTCGAGCACAAAGCACCGCGTTTTCACAAAAGGCTTGCGATTACTAAGCACTTTATAAAAGTTATTCGATTTTTCGAGCACTAAGCACTAAGCACTTTTAGAAATCTGATGGAAATGAGGATATTTACTCCGAATGGTTAAATAAAATTGTATTCTATTGGAGAAATATGTAAACAAGCAAACTTGCATTCCCCATATGCATCATTGACGGATGAGGAATGGAGTGCAGCGAAACAAATTTTTATGAAACTAACGAACTCAAAATTAGTTCTATTCTCACACAGTTTGAAAAGTTCTTCATTATTTTAGCATATCATGATACAATTAATGGAAATATGAATTCTATAAGCGTCTCAGTTTTTTCTGCACATATAAAATGTATTTCCCAAGTTCAAAATGGGATATACCCGAAACATATATGACAACAACATCGTATTATATTATGAAACTCAGGCCAAATGTTTTCTTCGCCTTACAAATAAAGAAAAACACTGACGTGAATTCAGTGCTTTTTTGGGGCAGTTTTCCAGTAATCCTTATTGCTTTTTAAAATTTTTCCAAATGTCAAAAATATAATCTGCAGAAACCGGATAACATTATTTTCTATTGTGATTGTATTCATAAGCAATTCAGCATTGGAAATTTGAATATGAATAATGAATATATCGGATAAATATCAGATATATTCATTATTCATATTCAAATTTCAAATTATCTTCTTGATAGACAATCCACTTGATAATGCTTTGATACTGACTAATTTTCAGGAGTTGATCATATTCACGTATCTACGTCCCATTCCATGAATCAATAACCAACAACTGATAATTACAAGATTTACAAGTTCCGTTCATTCCTCAATTGATCTCCTGGTACACATTAACTCCTACGACCACAGCGCGTCAGCGTCTATTCGTGTTACGACATGATTTCGCAAAGGCTTAGTGCTGAGTAATCCTCGGAAGTGCTCGGGAGCACTTAAGGGATTACTAAGCACTAAGCCTTTTCATGAAGTGCTTGAATTACTAAGCACTAAGCACTGGTTTTAAAAAGTGCTCGGGAGCACAGTACTCGGGAGCACCAAAAGGCTTCAAGCACTTTCACAAGCACTAAGCACAATGCTTTGGCTCAGCTCTGGTATATAGTGGGTTTTGTTAATAATATTACTTACTTTTTTTCGGTCATTTTGGATGTTTTCACACTAGTTTCTAGGCATAGCCCTAGACAATAAAGTCGACGAGGTTTTGCACTTTAACCATCGATATCTAAAACTAAATATATTCTTCAGACTCAATGTAGTCGTCGTCATGGACTTCGACAGTCTCGGAGCTCTTAGATTTATCACTACATTTGGCTTGATATACTGGAAGATTCTCTCTGTGAATTCTTGAAATACTATTTTTAAGAACTTTCTTGAAATATATTTCTCCATCCTCCATAGTGAACCTGCTGTCTGCCAAATTAACTATTTTAAAAAAACGTATCAATACGACCCATTGGAAATTTGTTTGTTATTTCCTCAATAACTCGAAAAATATAAAACCCATCCAATTCAAACATGGTTGTCAGTTATAGAATGCCAACGCGAACATTCTTGCAAAATATCGTAAGGATCGTATAACTCGAAAATTTTTGAAAAATCATTGAAAAAAATTCTTTATATCAGAAACTATAACATAACTTTTGAACGAAAGGAGATATGCAATTTTCAGGGTAGGTTGCACATCCCAATGGCTCGTTATTATCGCTTAATATAAATCTAAAGAAACTAAAATGAAATAAATAACATGCAAACACTAATAATGAAACAAACACACATAAATAACATACAAACACTAATAATGAAACAAAAACACATAAATAACATACAAACACTTATAATGAAATAAAAACACATAAATAACATACAGACACTAATCTTGATTACGTGCTAAATTTTCTTGAGACTTTATGAACCTTTCTAGCAGATCCGTTCTCCTAGGTCTATCAACAAGTTTTTTTTTCTAACTCTAATTCTTTCTCCTTCCTTTCCTTCATAGTATTTTTTCAAGTCGTTTTTAATTTCCAATAAAATGTCATTTCTCCTTTTGTATGAAGAATTTGTGGTCCTTATTGACCGTTTCCTTACAGTTATCCTCGTTGTATTTTCTTTGTCCTCAAGGTGGATTTCCCTCGAAGTACTACAGAGATTGATGGGATAGGATAGGAAAAGGGCTTTCTTCGGAGGTTGTAGCTATTTCCTGCGAAGTGCCAGGTGTCTCCGGTGTTTCTAAGAGAGGAGCTACTGAAGTGCTTGTCAGAATTAGAAGAGGTCTTACATTCCTTTTCTTACTATAAATTTCATCGAATTCATTTTCGAGTTTTAATATTCTTAGGCCCCTTCCAGTCTGTCTATTATTATCAACCACTTTCTTATAGTTCCTCTCCAGAAATTTCCACCGGTTCTCGCATTTAGATACATTAAGACACTTTCATTTGAGTCATTGCTGACAACTCCTTCGTTACAACCTCCCACATAACTCTATTGGATTTAACTTGGAAAGTTCCTAATTTTGCTTTGTATTTTTTAAACAGCTATGTCAAAGCAAGTGTTCTTTCCCTGTTAAATACAAAGGTTTCGGAATTTTCCACCTCGAGACAAAGGATTCCGAGTTCTGACAAATCTGAAAAATATTCATGAGTAACATCATATTTATACATGTTTTTTTTGTCAACTGGGGTAATTGTGAACAATATTTGCAACTTCAATGTTGCTTCCCAAAAAACAGCATTTCTTTTTATGTAAGTTTTGCTGAATTTGGCAAGCCTTATTGCCTATGCGTTGTCTGTTTATTTCCGAACAAATTTTTATGTAGCACAAAGGGCTTTTAATTAATTACATGTTTACTTTTACCCCATTCGTTTACATTTACCCCCACTTGTTGGGGGAAATGTAAACGAAGAGACAACAAGGTAGTAGAATTATAGTTGGTCTGGCAGGGGTAAATGAGAATAAATACACAACGTGAAATTTCTTGAAAATTTTAATCAAAATAATCATTTGTTTACATTTACCCCAAAGAGCGACAAATAAATGAAATTCAAGTCTTTACTTTTCAAAAACCGCGACTGAGCCCGGGAATACATACAATAACTTTCGATTCTTGTGCATAATGGTAGGTTTCGGCAATATTGCTTCAATATTCTCAAATTCGATAGTGCTTAGGTCATTAGATTTCTCTACAAATTCGGTTGCAATGTTGTTAGCACGTTCGTATCCCTGCACCACTATTTCTCCATCACTTTCATCTATCTCTTGCACACGACATACATATTTGTAATGAACCTTGTTTCTTCGCCCTCCCAAGAAGTTGACCAAAACAAAAATCCCTACTTTCAACTCATCCCACCTTGGTTGATGATAGACGACTTCAGGTGTTGCTTCGGCAATGACAGTTTCTGCAATGTTATCATCATCCGATGAATCTTGGCATAAAGCGGCTTCGTCTATTTCACCTTCACTGGGGGGGCTCTAATTTTGCTTGGTACTGCAAGAAGCCTTTTTTTTATTCTTTGTCTTGCTCTTGCTTTCAAGACAGGAGGCCTTCCTTTTTGTTGTCTTCTCATTTCTTGCGTTTTGTGAGGTTTCAAGTTTCGCCAAGACCTCCTGAGTTTTTATGCAAACTAAATATTTTTCAATACTTTTACATAAAATGAACTGTTCACGTTTACCCCGAGTTGTCATTTACAATTACCCCAGTATTGATTTTGTTCCGGGGTAAATGTAAATACGAATTTTGAAGATAATTTACAATGAACGTGGAGTTTTTGAGGGATCACAGTTAAACACCATCATCTTACAACCTACCATTCAAACAATTTTAAGTGAAACTTACCTGGTTTTGCTTCTACACACTTTTGATCAGAACGCGGCGAAACTGTATTCAACAAAATGCGAAGTGTTCTTGTTAATCTGACAATGTCTTGTCAAAAAATGCTGCCGCAAGCACAAGAAATATACCTAGGCAACACAAAAATACGGGAACTATACCAGTGTTGTCGGATTTTGCCTAAATTCTGGTGTTATTGAAGAATCATGGTCATTTTCATTTACCCCTATTTACATTTACCCCAGTTGACCCTACTTAATTTCATTGAGTTGACTCATTATTTTTCGAAATGGTTTAAAAAATACTAATATAAAAAGATCAAAATGAATTCCTATCCTCCATTCATTTTTGAAATGTATCTAATGATGAATTTCCCCCGACGCGAGAAAGCACGTATCTTTATGAATTGAACACAGAAAAAATAATTCACCTCTCTGTGATCTGCAAAAAATTTTCGTTTTGGTTCAACAATTTTCAGAACTGTTCTAGGATAGTTCAGAATCAAGCATCTAAAGCGCATCAGTTCTGCGCAGAATTGGAACTGTCCTAGGATAATTCTGAATTTCGCAACCAAAACAAAGCTGATAATTATGGATACTGCACTACAACTGACAGATTATTGCATGTAGCGACATCTGTATTTCTTCCCTGATTCTACTATAGTAACAGAGTGGTATTTATTATTATTATTATGGGTTGTGCTGGGCAGACGACACCCGCCCCTCCACTGCGACCAATCGGTCTATTGTGGCACACCTTTAGTATATAAACTATACTTCTCCCACAAGCTCAAGTCTCTTGATGAGGGATATGAGTCTGGTGGGTGAGAACTTGTCCAGTTCCCTCAGTGTCAGTTTGTGGACTCCTAGTTCCTCCAATCTGATCCTGTCCCCAGCGGGGCAGTCACACATGATGTGTTCGATAGACTCGTCGTCCTCCAGGCAAAGTCTGCACTCGGAGTCCTCAGTCAACCCCAGTGTATTGAGGTGTTTCCTGAGGCCACAATGGCCCGTGTATACAGCTGTAAGGATTCTCAGGTCCACCCTAGAGAATTTGAGCCATTTTCTGGCTCTTTCAGCTGATGGGCCAGTAATTGATGAGCGAGCATGTCTGTGTCCAGGTATGCTGCTCCAGATTTCTTGGACCTTTTGGTCCACCCATCTGTTGTTTTCCTTCGCCGCTGTTCTGAGAGAGATGCCGCAGGCCGGTTCAGGTCCAATGAGCCCCACGGAAGCCCCCCGTGCCGCCAGTGAGTCCGCCATCTCATTACCCTTTATGCCTGAGTGGCCCGGGACCCACAAGAGCTGCAGCCTGCAGCGCCCTCCAAGTTCAGCGAGTGTGGTCCGGCAATCCTGCACAAGCAGGGATTTGCATTTGTATGAAGTCAAGGCCTTCAAGGCTGCTTGGCTATCCGATAGGATCTTGATTGATCCGTGAGCCCAACCTTTCTCAAGTATGAGCTTCGCACAGTGATCAATGGCGAAAATTTCTGCTTGAAAGACAGTCGCAAAACTACCCAGGCTGATGGATTCACCCCTAGCAATTCTGCAACCGCTGACTCCCGCTCCCACCCCTTGGGTGGTAGCGGAGCCGTCTGTGAACCAGCAGGGACCCTCAAGCAGTCGGGTCTCAGAGACGGCCCAGTCGTCTCTACTGGGAAAAACAACTCGGTAGGGCCACTCTGTGTAGGTTCTGGTTTTAGATACGTCCGATCGCATGCCCATTATCTCGTTGACCTCCAATTCAGTCTGCAGAGAACTAGGCACGTAGCCGATCGCATCTGGCTCGTTGTGAGCTGTATGCAGAAGTCTGTATGTCGCCATCCGGGCCACGCTCCTGATCACCAGGTGAAGAGGGGCGAGGTCCATTAGGCGTTCCATGGCTGCGGTGGGAGTGGAGCGAAAAGCCCCTGTCACCATCAAGCACGCAGATCTCTGAATTTTTGCAAGCTTCAGCTGAGATTGCACCTTTACAGTACACTCCCACCAAGCAATGCTGCCGTAAGTGATTTGTGGTCTCACCACCATCACGTACAACCAGTGGAGCTGTTCCGGCGCCAGTCCCCACCTCTTTCCACAAGTCCGTTGGCATGCCCATAGAGAGTGCCTAGCCTTATGGATCACCCTATCCAGGTGTGAGTTCCAGTTCAGCTTTCTATCCAGGATAACACCCAGATATCTGGCTTCATCCGCAAACGGGATGTTAATTCCATTCATAGTGATGGAAGCTATATTAAGTTTCCTTTTCCTGGTGAATGGCACAATCAAGGTCTTTCGAGGGTTCACGTTTAACTGTTCCCCCTCACACCAGCCTTGTGTTGCTGTCAGTGCCTCTGATAGGCTCTCGACCAGGACTGAGTCATCCCGGCCCGTGGTCATAATGACTATGTCGTCGGCGTACGCTTGGACATATACATCCAGCGTGCCTATTATGGCCAGTAAGTCGTCCACCAGAAGAGACCACAGCAGTGGGGAAAGTACTCCTCCCTGTGGACAGCCCCTTCTGGCAACGAATCTCACTATGTCCCCACACAGGGACGTGGAGATGAGTCTGTTAGTCAGCATGGATCTTATCCATTCCACAATGAGGTCTGATACTCCCCTCGCCCGCGCTGCTTCACAGAGCGAGTACGTGAGCGGTGCGTTAAAAGCACCCTCGATGTCCAGGAAGGCCACTAGAGCAGTCTCCTTGTGGTCAAGAGATTGCTTCAGCCTTCCCACCAAGTTGTTTAGGGCCAGATCAGTTGATTTACCACTCTGGAAGGCGTATTGGTGCTCACTCAGAGGATTCAGTGTTAGTACACTGCCCCTGACGTAGCGGTCCAGTATCTTCTCGAGGGTTTTCAGAACGAAAGACGTTAGGCTTATCGGTCTGTATGAGTTAGGTTGTGAGCAAACTTTGCCCACTTTAGGGATGTACACAACCCTAACCTTACGCCAGCTTGTCGGGATAAAGTTCCAGGCAACACTGGCTCTAAAGAGTTTGATTAAGTATGGAAGGAGGTCGTCTTCCCCCTGCTGAAGCAGAGCAGGGAAGATGCCATCCTCGCCGGGGGCCTTGAAAGGTTTGTGTGAGCGAATCGCCCATCTCAAGGTCCCAGGGTTGATGATCAGTTTGGCATTTCTCCAGTCTTCCCGGCACGGCCTACAACGCCGCTCCTGGGAAGCACAGGTAGAACCGCTATCCGACTCATCAAGTATGCGACAATCTGGGAAGTGTGTCCTCGCAAGGATCTCTAACGTCTCTTTTCCAGAGTCTGTAAGACGACCATCAGATCTAGAGATAGATCCCAGCCCTCCTGACGGATCTCTGGAGAGGACTCTGTGGAGTCTGGCACTCTCCGGGGTAGCCTTGACTTCCCCGCAGAACCTTCTCCAAGAATCTCTCTTTGCCCTTCTTATTTCTTTGTTGTAGTTTGTCAGAGTGTTTCTATAGTTGTCCCAGTTGCCGGATACCTTAGCTCGGTTGAATAGTCTCCGAACTTCTTTTCTTCGTTTTTCAAGGGCTGGGTTCCACCAAGCAGTTTTCCTGTTATCAGGTTTCCTCCTTAGTGGGCAGTTTTCTTCATACGCCGAGTTTATAGTAAGGACTAGGTCCTCAGCTAGTCTCTCAACGTCCTCACGAGAGTTGGTGACGGAAGAAATGTATCCCAGTTGGACACCTAAGGAGCGTTTAAATCCACCCCAATCGGTGCTTCTAGGGTTTCTATATTCCACCGTCGCTCTTGGACCAGACTCAATTGAAAATTGAATATGTCTGTGGTCCGAGCCTGAGGGTTCACGGGAAACCCTCCAATCCGAGATTTTGTTTCCCAGAGAGTTAGAGCTGAACGTAATGTCCAGTACCTCTGAACGGTTTTTAGTCACAAAGGTTGGTTCGGCTCCCCTGTTATTAACTAGAAGAGCCTCCGCCAAGAGGAAGTCCAGTAGACGTTCCCCTCTCCAGTTAACATCTGTGCTGCCCCACACCGTGTGGTGCGCATTTGCGTCACATGCCACCAAGAGGTGGTAGTTTTTCCTACTGCAGTGGTCCACCAGCTGGCGGACCACTACAGGTGGACATTCTATCGAATCCCCCGGAAAGTAGGCTGAGCAGACCACTATCTCTAGTCTGCCACAGTCCACCGGAATATTCACAAGAACTGTTGTCACGTCCCTTGTGCAGAATTTAGTCAGGATGAAATTCTCAATCCTGTTGTTGATAAACATACACGCTCTGGGTTCGACCCCAGGGCAATTGTAAATTATCTTGCCTGGCAGGTTACTAAGCCCACAAACGCTTGTGCCTGCCAGCCATGGTTCCTGAATGAAGGCTATATCCAGTCCTTCACTACGGATACACTTCCCAAGGAGGTATGATCCTGCCTTGGAGTGTTGTAGATTTGCTTGTAAGCACTTCACCCCTGGGGGCATCATTTTGACGGCCCAGGGGGAGGGGTAGCCTTTCCCTGTGAATCCTTTTTGCTGGTCTTCACAGGTGCCGGTCTTCCACTGGCAGGTTGTTTGCCCTTCCCAGTGGTTTTGCCGCTGGCGGGTCGTTTACCCTTGCCAGCGTTTTTGGTCCCTGGCTTAGTCGGTGCCGGGGGCGGAGGCACCCTGCCTCCCCCACCAGACCCAGACGGGCCAGCGACCATTCCGGAGGGACCTGCTTGGTCCCCCCCTTTGCTCCCGACCCCGGCAGCCCCAGTATCACCCCCCGACGATGAAGCACGAGGCAGATTCTGTGGTCTCCCACTCCCGCCATCCGCTCCACCACCAGAGTGGTACTATTAATTTAAACGATTCGTGGGGCAAAACTTTGAAAAATCATATTAACCTTTAAGTACCCGCTCGAGAATCTCACTTAACTACCCGCGCGGTGTATAATGTACACCACAACCAAGAATGCGATATTGAGTGCATTAATCCATGTATAGTGATAAGGAAACTTGGTTATTTGACTTTTCTTTCGGTTTTATTGAAACGTAACAAAAATTAATCCAATTATTACGGAAAAACTAAAAACTAACGAAGAAGGTGCTCTAAAATATAAAAAAAAACTCTTGAAATAAATACCTCAAATTAATATCCTATGGTAAGTTTGTTTCATCCACTACTTGCTTCGCTATTTTACACGATTCGCATGCAACAACTGTTGTCATATGTTGTTCGCAAACTGACCTATTGCAACTTCAGCACATGATCGTCGTGACTCGATTTTTCTTTCTGCCGCAAATGAAACACCTCGCGCCTATTTTTCCAGGTGGCTCTTCAATTCTGTCTTCTGCTGGGGTTTTGTATTTTGTTAGAAAACATTTTATGTCACTTGGCAATGACTGCTGGCTGGAACGTTCAGATAGGTATGGCTTCATCAAACCTAAGGAAAGTACCCTCAAAAATTCTCTTCTGTGCTTGTAAGCTTTATTGACATGAGTTGCATTATAGAGCAGTCGTCCATTGATTCCCGCGATGTTCATTAGTTGGAAGAATATAACCAAAGGCCATATTCTTGTTCTTCTGGATACTGAGTATGTGCTACACATTTTATCAACAGTATCAACTCCACCTTTGGTGGCGTTATATTGTAAGATGTTATCAGGCTTACTCGACACTGAATATATACCTCCCTGCTCGTGCATTGTTGAGATCAATACGACTGCTTTATTTATTTTCGGTACGTAGGAAACCAATATTACGTTCTTCTGGAATCCAAATAGCGATGATTTCACAGGTCTACTTTTATGGGGCAAAAATTCTTGCGGTATTTCCCTTTTATTTTTTTTCATGGTCCCAATCATAGTAATTTTATCTTCCAATAATTCTTTAGCAAGCGGATAACTGGTGTACCAGTTATCACACGTCAGATTCCGATATATATATATATATATATATATATATATATATTCTTTTGAACTTGAGCATTACAATTTGTTTTGTATCTAACAATAAAGCATGTGTATGAAAGAAGTGTTAGCAGAGGTTAGTGTAACGGGGTACCATATAATTTGATATAATATGATACTAGAGCTTAGGGAAAAAACCTCAGCAAACAAACCCTATCTCCCCGTTAGTGTTGTGATTTATGAAAATTGATTTTGTTAACAAAATATGCTGAAATATTAAATATTGAAGGGCATCTTTTTCTTCATTATCGCTTCTTCCTTCAACAAGCAGAGAAGATTCTCCAAGGTCCGAAACCCAATCTGGAAAAGGAAAAAAAAAGGGAGAAAACGAACAAATTAAAATGGAATATTCTATATTTCATTAAATAGATTTGAAACTCGTTACCCATTCTAAAAAAGATTCAGAAACATTATGAATAGCCCTAAAACCATCATTGAATCTATATATGCGACAATTATTAACTAAATGATCTATGGTTTCCTCTGCTTCCCCGCATTCACAACTAGGACTCTCAACTGAGTTCCACCTGAAAAGCATGCTGTTGCAACGACCATGACCGGTTCTTAGACGATTCAGAATAGACCATATTCTCCTTGGAAGATCAAACCCCGGAACTCTATCTGAAGGATCAGATTACTACCTTTCACTTCTTTCGACAAGCGGTGAACAACGGCAGTAGGTGTATTGGGCATGATGTAGGGGCCTTCGGGTTGTGTACCACAATAAACTTCGAAATTCGACACATAAAATGTTTTTGCATCACACAATACAAAAAATTTCAGCCCATACTTCGCCGGTTTGTTCGGGATATACTGAAGGAAGCTACAGCGTCCTAGGAAGGGTATCAACATTTCATCGATTGTTAAAAATTCACCCAAAGAGTTCTTGTAATTCTCTACGAATTTATCTATGACCCTTCTAATTGCTGCCAACTTATCTATCTTTTTTTTTCATTTCTTGAATTTTTATCGTCGAATAGAATAACAGAAAGTAAAAATAGGAATCTATTTTTACTCATACATGCCCGAAAATTTCAGAGCCGGTACCATCTGTTGTCCAGAGCTCTAGAAAATAGGTGTGATTTATATCCAGATAATAGGAGCAAACCAATGAATGCTTGCATTTCTGTTTTTGATACGTCTTTGGCATCTCTCATAAATTGCGGCCGAACATTTGAAATGTACAGATTTGTGCATTCAGTAATGTATTCTATCATTTCAAGTAATCATTAAAGGATACTGTGGGAGGTATACTCATTATTGAAAGGTTTTTTCCTGGCTTTTTTCTCCCAAACTCTGAAAAATATCTATAAAATAAAAATTAATTATTTTGTGATTTGCTTCTGCGTAAGAAACACAAGATGTTTGTCATAAGCAATCAATTGAACAATGTTGCCTAACAAACAACAACGAAACAACATCAACGAAGAAACAACTATATCGTAACGTTTCGGAGTCTATATCAGACTCCTTCGTCAGACGCTTAATGAAAATCTTTAGAATTATTTTGTTGATAGTTATTTTGTGAAATTCAAGAATTGTCACGAAATAACTATCAACAAAATAATTCTGAAGATTTTCATTAAGCGACTGACGAAGGAGTCTGATATAGACTCCGAAACGTTACGATATAGTTGTTTCCTCGTTGATGTTGTTTCATTATTGTTTGTTAGGCAACATTGTTCAATTGATTGCTTCTGACAAACATCTTGTGTTTCTTACGCAGAAGCAAATCACAAAATAATTAATTTTTATTTTATAGATATTTTTCAGAATTTGGGAGAGAAAACCCAGAAAAAAACCTTTCAATAATTCTATCATTTCATCTGTGAATATTCTCATAAAAGCATCTTCTTCATTTTGGATGTCCCTTACTTGTTGTTTCGCACCGGGAAGGATTTTCACTAGGTTAACGCTCACTTTACTGAATTTGCTTTTTAGCGAATTTTTGTTCCATCGAGTCAGTTTATCTTTGGCAATAAAGTAACTACTGTTTTCAACATCTTCTAAATCATCGGAGTCATTACCTTCGATTTCGGATTCGGAATCATGTTCAGTGACCTCTATTTTCTCTTCAGAGGAAGTATCAGCATCGTCGTCGGGTAATTCTTCTTCTGAATCGAAGTCGCAAATTATTTGAGCCAGCTCCTCTAATTCCTTATGTATTCATTTGTCAGGTTTATTTATTTTTACCTTATCACTAAAATGATAAAAATGTTGAAAAATTCATTAAAATATCCATAACATGAGCCCCTGAAGGGTATTCAATATTACTTACATAGCTACCCGCGTGGTGCACTTTAAACACCAGACTGTAGTGCAACAAAGAAATTCTCAATAAAGTAGCGAACGCTCCAGCCACTAAAGCACAACTGTCGGGTCTGTACACGACAACGACACACGTAGTAAACACCACAGAACACTAATATATAAGAAGTGAAAGCTTAGTACTAATCCGAGGCAACGAAGATGGCGTCAAAGCCGCCATCTTGTTGGGTTGCGGGATAAATCAAACGGCGGGAATTTTAAATTATCTTGATGCGGGAAATTTGAATATACGCACGTGCTAATGTTATTTTATACTACACTTTCTAGTGCATAGTATTTATTCATTTTCAATGTGAAAGCATGGCTCTATGTCATAGATCGTGATTTAGTCAGTATAATCCATGAATAATTGAAACAAAATTACATTTCATGATAAATAAACTGAATACTGGAATTGGAGGTGACAAAAAGGCTATAATAAATTTCTATAAACTCATATATTGATGTTTCTATTCAATAATATTGAAAATTACTTGAATTACTGATTTGATAAGATTACCACAATTTATGAACAATAGAAAATGTGCTTGATGCAAATTACACTGAAGATAAATAAATTAATATTATCATTTTATGCATATTACTTTGCTGAATAATATGTTATCATAGAAAACATTAAAATTACGAAACCCAAAGGTGCGTTTCATAAAGCTTTGATTAATATATATTTAATTTGATAGTTCCATTAAAAATGAACTGAGAACCAAGATCATATCTCACCGATTTGGAAATTGGGAGCTATCAAAGTTCAGTGAAATCCACCGTAAGAATACTAAAAAATTTCAAGAAAAATAAAACAGAAGTTGTGAAATAATGTGCTGTTTTATTGAAAAATAATTGAATTCGTTGAAAAAATAATTATCTATCGCTGACAGTACATATCACATAAATAGATAATAAATTTATACTAAACACATTAACTTAACTTGAAATTTTGGTAAGAATACAGAAAAATTTTAAAGAGAGAATTCAACTTTTGAAAAAAAAAACTATCACAAGTTGTGAAAACTGAAAATTTTTATTGAATAAGTATTGAACTTTATGAAGAAAAATAAAACTTATTGTTGAAGATAAGATATCTTTCACTGGTGGTACATTTTGAATAGAAAGTGTACTCACTCTAAAAACATAAACATAAGATAAAATATTACACAGCAATAATTAACAAAAATAAAAATGAAAAGCAGCAGTCAATAATAATAGAAAAACAAAACTCAACAATATACAAATCAGGTAGAGGTTTGCAACGAAACAGTGAAGATTTTTGAATAACAAAAAATAAAATAGTATTCAGACAACGAAAAAAAAATTTTTCAAAATAGTTAGTATTCACAGCAATAAGGCTTAATGAATAAAATAATATATATAAAAATATATATGTATATAAATATAGAAATATGGATCATGCGGAGTAATATATATATATATATATATATGGAGAGGTTTAACGGGTACCAGCAGAATTATTTTGAATCTGCTCCTTTTGCGGAATTACCCGTTAAACCTCTCCATATGTATATAAATATATATATATTAAATACTCTTATCACAGTCCATCACAGAACATCTGTATCACAGTGCTTGTTGAAATCATAGACAAGATATACTATAGATGGGCCACTCTAACCTTATTTCTGTTCCTTGCAACACTAGCGGTGCGGCACTGGGATTATTTGAAGCTCGAATGAGCGGGAAATTCAAATATATCTCCCATATATCCAATATTCTATTATATTGTTTTCCAGAACACTGCCAAACACCAAGTTGACGATAATTCGTCAAAAACCTGGCATTTGACAATGTTTTTGGAACAATGGTTTTCGCTATAATCGAAAGAAAACAAATGAAATCCCAAAACTCTCTTTAATAAAATTATATCAGATTCATGAATTTAAGTTCAACATTTCATGTGAACTAATGTACATATATATTAGAAAATGAAAGAATATCAAAATTAAAAAATACAATTGGAATGAAAATAAAATTTAGTGTGACATCAAAATTAATTATACAGCATATGAGGTAAAAACTTTCTTCAATAAAATTATCCTTATATACCTTCAAATTTGAAGGAGCAGTTAAATGAATGGCTGCCTTAATTCCAATATTCATTTACAAGGACAAAATCAAATGTGAAATATCGTACAAAAAAATGGTTATCATTATGCGAGTACAACACTATGTGGAAGTATATTCTACTTCAATATACATTTAGAAGGACAGAATCAAATGAGAAATATAATACAAAAAATGGATATCATTATGCACAACATAATGTGAAAAACATTTTGTACGTGAAAATCACCCAGTGTTTTCTCTATATAGCCTATTTATAGCAGCTACATTTATTATGATTATGGTTTTTGATCAATACAACTAACTGGTTTTTGATAAGTTTTAATATGGAAAAACTACTTAATACATAATGTTCAGTTCGTACAACTTCTTTTTGGCCTTATTCTCTTTCACCCTCTAACCTTATTCTTCTTGCGTCCTTACGCACACCACAGAACACAAAACATATAAGGCTTGTTTTGGTTCGCAGTAGGGACAGTTCCGAATCGGTTCTAAAGAGTGGGCCAAACGTAGCGTGTGAAAGATTTCTCCCATTCGCGCAAGTCCAATTGCAATAAACGACTGTGTGACTACTTTGAACTGTTCTAGGACAGTCCGAATTGCGAACCAAAACAAGCCTAGAGTATATGTACTTATCTTAACATTCCCTCTCGATTTGAAATGCTTATGAAATAAAATAAAAAATCGTTCAATCTAACCCAATCTACTACATTATATAAGAATTGTTTCTTAATTTTACAAATGTCTCATTAGGTAATGCTTTTGTAAGAATATCTGCCAAGTTTTGATCAGTTGACACATATCTGATTTCTATATCGTCACTAGCTACTAGTTCTTTGATAAAATGAGCTTTTATATCGATATGCTTAGCTCGTTTTGAATTTTCATTGCTTTTTGCCATCAAAATATAACTTCTATTATCGCAATATAGTATCGTTTTGTTGTCCAATTTGAAGTCACTTAAAATTCCTTTTAGGTTGACCAGATCTTGAGCACATGCTGCTGCTGCTAAATATTCAGCCTCTGCTGTTGATAAAGCTACACAGCTCTGTTTCCTAGAAAACCATGAAATTGGATTGTTACCATTAAATATCAGACATCCACTAACACTCTTTCTGTCTGATCTGTCTGTTGCCCAATCTGCATCTGTATATCCATTCAATGTTTTGTTTTCTTCCTGATTCTTGACATACTGTAGTCCCACATCTTTGGTTCCTTTTAGATAGCGCAATATGCGTTTTCCTGCATTCCACAGTTGTGGTGTTGGCCTATCTAAGAATCTGCTTAGATATCCAACTGCGTATGTTATATCTGGTCTGGTAGTTGTGCTTAAATACATAAGTCCTCCAATTAACTGTCGATATGGTACATTTATTATTTCCTCATCTGTATTGTGAAATCCTTTTTCCATTGGTGTTTTCTTAGGATTACATGTTTGCATATTGAAGTATGAAATTAATTTTTCAATAAACTTAGTTTGCCGAATCTCTAGTTTATCTTTTCCTCTTCTTACTTCCATACCTAGAAAATGGTTAATTTGACCCAATATTCTTGCTTTGAATTGTTTTTCCAGCAACAATAAGATTTCTTCCACATTTACAGACTTTCCAATGATCAAAATGTCATCTACATAGATCAACATCCATGTTTTTCCGTTAGAATATAAACAACAATCGTGTTGTGATCTCTTGAAATCATTTTTCAAGGCAAATTCATCAAATGTTTTGTTCCATACCTTTGGTGACTCTTTTAATCCGTAGAGAGCTTTATTCAATCTTAATGTTGGAGATCTACATTCCAATCCCTCTGGTTTGTATATGTAAACTTCATTTTTCAATTCTCCATTCAAAAATGCAGTTGGTATATCTAGTTGCACTACATCCCAATTTTCCTGTAGGGCAATAGATAAAATCAGTCTAATTGTTGCTATCCTAGCAACTGGAGAATATACTGCTTCAAATGGATTTTCTTCTTTTATTTGAAATCCTTTGGCAACCAATCTTGCTTTTTTCACTCCATCCTCCTTCGTCCTAAACACCCATTTTGTTTGTATAGGCGTTTTTCCTTTGGGTAAATCTGCTTCTATCCAAGTATTTATACTTTTATGCGAGTTCAATTCTTTCTCTATGGCTTCTTTCCATTCTTGTTGTTTAATTGCTTGGTTGTAATCCACCGGATCTTCCTCAGAATTTGATATTAAACAATATGCAGTGTATACTTCATACTCAGTCAGATGTCTTGGTACATTAATTTTTCTCCCCGTTCTAGTTATTTTGTCATTAGTTTCTTCTGTCTCTTCAAGATTCATTTCTTCCTCATTACTATTGTCCATAATTTTTGGTTCATTTGTTTCATTAACTGATTTTTCAAACTCATCTGTTTCTTCTTTTCCAGTTTTCTTTATGTGATTATAATCAGTTTGATCTTCATCAAATACTACATCTCTCGAACAAAATATCTCATTAGATTCATAGTTCCACAATCTGAAACCTGTTTTATTGTATCCAACCATTATACATGATTGTGCCCTCTTCTTCAATTTTTGACCTGCTGGTAAAATCACTGCCCAAGTTCTACTTCCGAAAACCTTCAATCTTGATAGATCATTGTCTTTGTTCCATCTCTTCGCTGGTGTTTCTCCTTGGTTAGCGGCTGTAGGCGATCTATTTATTTCGTATGATGAACATAAGACAGCTTCTCCCCATAGTTCCCTTGGTAAATTTGTCTCTGCAAATTTTGTCCTTGTTTTATCCAATAGTGTTCTATTCATTCTTTCTGCTGTTCCATTTTGCTGAGGACTATATGGTATTGTGTACTCAAGTTCAATGCCTTTAGATTTGCAAAAGGTTTTGAAATTGTTTGAACTGAATTCACCCCCATTATCTAATCTGATTCTTTTCGTTTTAACCCCATGCTGAGTTTTAATTAATTTAATAAAATCTATAACATTTTGCTCCGCTTCGTTTTTATTCTTTAGCAGTTTAACAACTAAGAAATGAGAGAAATCATCGATTAATACCTGAAAGTATTTATGACCATCAAATGTTGGTGTTACAACAGGACCAGATATATCAGTATGTATCAACTCACCAATCTTGACTGTACGCTTAGTATGTTTATAAAATGGTTTTCTTGTACTTTTACCTTCTACACAGTATTCACAAATTTTATCACAATATGGTAGACCTAATTGTTTTAAACTATATCTATTGATATGTCCTAATCTTCTATGCCAGAGATTATCATTCTTATAAGATACTTTCATATTATTTACAACATTACATTTTTCATAATTTAAATTCACATCTAAGAGAAATAAACCATGCACTAACTTACAAAAAAATGTTGACTTGTTTTTGTTCAACATTGCATACTTCTTTCCAGATTTATCACTATCAAAAATTATCTTAAAATCTTTACTTATTAAGTTTGAGACAGACAATAAATTGTGAGACATACCTTCAACTAACAAAGCTTCTATTCTTATTGGTTTTCCTTGACATATACCTTCAAGTGTACCCTTCTTCTTGGTTTTCAATATTTCCTCAGTTTTTGCAGTTCCTATCTTGACTTCTGTTTCCAACTCTTGAATATTTGTCATGTATTTCTCCAATGTTCCCATAACCATGTGTTGGGTGCATCCTGAATCCAGTATAAATGTGTTCTGGCATTCTTCCACTTTTTCTGTAGGGCTTGTTAAGGCAATGAAGCAAATTTCATCTGCTTTGTTGACTTGATGTCCTCCAGTGCTGTTCTGGTTCGAGTTGCGATTTTGATCTTTATAATTTTGTCCATGGCCTCTTCCTCCTCTTCGACCTCTAAATGTTCCTCGTTGAGAAGTATTCTGTCGACATTCTGCAATTTTATGGCCTGGTTTTCCACATTTGTAGCATACAAACTGATTTGCTTTGAAAGACATTTCATCTGTGCTTTTATGCATAGTTCCTAGTTTTGCTTTTATCTTCAGCTCCTCGTCTAATAATCTTGACTTAACAAAGTCCATCGTAACAGTCTGGTTCAGTGTTTCAATAGCTGTTATAACAGATTCATATTCTTCGTTTAGTGTTAACAGTAAGTGACATACTTTATCTTCTTCCTCGATTTTAGATCCTGCATTTTCAAGTTCCCTTATGAGAGTATCGAAATTATGAAAATGATCCTCTAATTTATCACATTTCTTGTGTTTCATGGTCAGCAATCTTTTCTTCAGGGTCAATTTGGTAAATATGCTCTTCCTTTGGAAAACATCTTCTAACGATTTTATCATTTCTTTAGATGATTTTCCATCCTTAATGATGTCTAAATGTTTGTCGCTTACACATTGTATTATTAACGATTTGGCCTTGGAGTCTCGTAGACGGAAATCTTGTTTCTGTTTGTCATCTTGAAAATCTGATGTTGTTTTTTTAAGAGTATCTTTTAACTGCTTTTCTTCCAGTAACGCTTCCACTCTAAATTTCCAGTTACAAAAGTTTTCACCATTTAGTTGAGGCAACGTGATCGGATTCATCTTGTGAATTTTTAATTTGGATTCCTATTACACAGTTCTGGAGCTCTGGGCCCATAACCTATTATGATTATGGTTTTTGATCAATACAACTAACTGGTTTTTGATAAGTTTTAATATGGAAAAACTACTTAATACATAATGTTCAGTTCGTACAACTTCTTTTTGGCCTTATTCTCTTTCACCCTCTAACCTTATTCTTCTTGCGTCCTTACGCACACCACAGAACACAAAACATAGAGTATATGTACTTATCTTAACAACATTTGCAAAACCTTGATCACAAAGAAGTGCCACGACATGAGGCCCACGATCTAACAATATCTTCAAGTAATTTGGAAATATCATCACGTTTCATTCCACCATGATTGAAGAAATAAGCTAAAGTTGTTTGTTTCTATTTATGAAAAACTCCCCTAGCCATGAAGACCATAACCTTGTCTGCAATATTAGGAGAACACTTAATCACTTTACTTGTATTCTTATTACAGTTTTTTACCGAACATCAAACAGTGATATTCGAAAAAGTTTATTTCACAACACTGAACACTCAGATTTCACCTAAACTATGTAAAATGACTAAAATGTAAAAATAACAAGCCCTGTGGACAGGAGCTTTTGGGCGCATGTTCATCTTCCTTGTGGCCCGTACTGACCAGTAAAGAAAAAAAGCAGTATCATGTTGAATACCTTAATATTATTCTGGAACACAAATCTTCATCTAGCTTCTATTTAGTATCAATTCCTGTAGAACGTGATCATAATAAGTGTTTTCCATATAATAAAATGTGTTTGAACTTGGTATGTAGGAAATCTGACATCAATTATTGGAATTAATTGATTTGACAAACAGCCGTCAAATGAGGTAAATAGATTTTTGTGACGATTTTCTGTGACCATAGAACGTCAAAACACGATGGAATGTGAATTTTAAGCAATATCTTCTGGAATTGAGATCGTATCGAACTGAAATTTTGCACACTCGTGTAGAATGCTTGATTTAACGTCGGTACAAATTTTTTTATTAAAAAATTTTCCAACTGCCCGATCCCAACAATACTTAGATAATATTATATCCATAAATTAAGCATTTCATTATTGCATGTCTTGAAATAGGTACCTTTTCAAGTCGATCAACATCGTCCTTCTTTCGACGTCTAAACTATGACTTGATTCTTTATGTTTATGTCTTTGAATTTGTTTTCGGTGGAATTCAAAGAGTTCATAGAATAATCGATGAAAATACTGAGAGAGACCCAGGAAATTTGACACATTTTGTCTTATATCTCCAGAAATTGAAATCGTATAGAGCCAAAATTTTGCACAATGTTGCAAAATACTACAATTGACGTTAGTACAAGTTTTTGTTGCAATCTGATGAATAGTTCACGAAAAAAAAATTTTTTTTTCGAAAAAATTAAAAGAAATATTTTTTTAAAAATTACCAACATTTCGATCATAACAGAATTTTGCCAAAAGTTGCGCGTTTATATCCTCGAACTGACTACCAAGTTTCGATTCAACATCTTCTTTAGTTCCTGAAATATCAGGGAAATAACCTCAAAATTTTAAATGTCTATAACTCCTAAACCGTCCGGCCGATTTTGCCCGTTAACGAACTTAACCGTCGCATTTTGATCAGAAACCTACCCTGAAAGTTTGAAGTCGATAGGACCTTCGGTGCTCCTGTTATCGTGCCTACGGCCGGCCGGCCGGCCGGACGGCCGGACGGCACCCAAAAATCTGACACCGGATTCGTGATCAGGGAGTCCGAATTAGTCTATTAGCCAATTTTCAGCTCGAAATTCGAAAATTACAGACATTTGGACGAAATGATAGGACGATGTTCCCCTAGAACATGCGCCCAAAAACAAGCACGCCGGTAGCGGACAGCGGGACAGCTGATCACAGATCAGCTGATAAAACATCACGTGATCCACAAATCGAGCGAAGGCAGAGACATCCTCAAATTTGTGTGGGATTATTCGAACTAATCGAACTATTCTAAGGGACCAGACTTTAGTGAGAGAGTTTCCACCCCATGGTTGAAATCACCCGTCGTGTTCATCATGTTCTTTGTTCCACGACCAATCACTATCTAACCTGGTAAGGTTTCGTAATGGGGCTGTTACCTTTGACAAATTAGGCACAAACCAGTCGTTTTCTCATCAAATGAGTTCATGAAAAAAAAAATGCAGTATCAGAATTCATAATAAACAAGATATTGGAATGTGTTAATAAAGAGAGCTGATCAAATTACTTCAATTTTCCAACATCAGAAACACAGGCTTTCTTTGTAGGAATGTGGCTATCTGAGAAGATTTTTTGTTTTTTGTAATGCCCGGTACTAATGAATTTATTATGATGATTCGTTTCTCTAATATATTTAAAAATGGTTAATTTAAAACAGATTTTGACTATTTCCACGTTATATCATGAGTGCTACAAAATTTAAATTCATTACATTCGCTAATAAATGTTTGGGTGAACTTATCTTCTAATCTACTCATATGTTGATAATTATCTAAAAATATATATAATTTCTTATGCAAAATATCAATAAATTTGATCAACTTCTCATGTGCATAGTTTAATCTAGTTTTTTCATCATATTCTTTAAAACTCACACATAAATGTTCACTCAACATTTCGTTTGAAAACAAATTTTTTCTACAATTAATACAGTTTTTGGTATCTAATTTTTTCAGAATGTACCCCGCTACGTGAGTAGTGGCATAATTCAACTCAGTCATATCATCAGCATCATCAATGATATCAGGAAAGGAAGTGATATCTTCACCTACGATTTCGTCATTAGTGATTGAAAATTTATGAATGAAATCCCCAAAATTACCTTAAGCTTGACAGAAATCGTTTTCGCAATTATTCGATTTAGAAATAGGAGAACTGAAATTATTTATTACAATGGTTTTAAGAGCTGCAACAAACTGTAAAGAAGTTGGATTAGTGTTAAAAAAAACCATGCTGCCGTATTTGCCCAAAAAAATTTTCTAAAGGGTCTTGATTTAGGTTTCTTAAATTTAAAAATTGCAGCCCTTCAGCATGCAAATATTTCCAAAGAGCCATAACTGATCTTATACTGATTTGCCACCCCTCAACAAATTTGAAATTATTCCTAATATTACCATTTTCAAAAAGTTTCCAATTTTTAATTTGAGGCAACATACTGGACCAAAACTCCAAATGAGGTGAATTTTCAGATAATGCTGAACGAAATTTTTTTCCTTGACAATTATGAAATTGGGAACTATTTAAAGAATCAAATAGATTATCGACAATGTGGCAAAATTCTGCTGTTCCCAAAGCAGAAGACTGCATAACACCACTTGCATGAAAAGTTTCAATGGCTGATGCCATTGTGTGGCTAAGTTGACGTGCAGCCACACTAACTTTCATTTTCATATAAGTGTCGTTGAAATTGAAATGGTTCTCATTTAATTTAGATAATACCTTATATGTGCGTGTTACTTTGTCGACATGAAAAGCTTGCTTGATGTCATCCATACTTGCAAACTTTCCACTTGCAAATTCTATTTTACATTTAATGAGCGCGTTTCTTGTATTTTTTAGCAAGTGGGGAATATCAAAGATGGTAAAAATAGTTCTTCCATCAACGACAAAATGATAAGGAGAGGGCTTATCATCTGTATTGTCCTTGACCAAAGAACTGAGAGCAGTCCTGTTCGTTGTGCCCTGATCACAAACAGTGGCGCAAATTTTTATTCCCACCTTGCTAAGTTCTTTAATAACCAAAATAATTAGATTTTTTAAGCCATTTGATTTCACTGTATCTTTAGTAAAAAAATAGGCAACAGGAAATTTAAAATTATTTTTGATACCACGTATCATAAAAACCAGAGCACGATTGGCTAGGTGCGATGTTCTACCTAATGGGCCCAAATCTATAACCCCTGACATTCTCTGTTTATGAATCTCATAGGATAATCCACTACTGAGAGATACCTCATCAAAAATAAGGGCGCAATAGAAATCAAGCTCTGGCATCTCTTCAGACTGCAATTTCAAATATTCTAAAACAGGCTCAATAATACCGCATTCGAATGGAATTTTTGAAAGAAGAGATTTAAGAGTCCTTGGCGAAGGCAACTGGAAAAATGAATTCAAGTATCTGTACAATCTGGGACTCTTTTTATAAAGTGAAAGAGCAAAAGTTTTATCTTTAAATGACCATCTTCGGCCTGAGGGCGATTTATTGCTATTACGAATTTGGGAATTGAAAAATTCCTTGGAAAACTGATTTAAATTACTTTCGATAAACTCAAACCGACCCGCTGAATATAGCTGTTTCAATTAATTCAACTGAGTTCTTTCATTTTCTAACAAAATTTTCAATTTACTCAATCTACATTGGAGATTTCTATTTGTTCTATACATCGTGGATTCTTCTGGAGGAGGTATTTCTTTAATTAGTCTAGACTCCGTGGTTAATTCAGAATTGTTTTCATTTAAAAATGCATATTTATCACTTGTTTTAGAATATTTAGAACTGCTTGAAAAAGATACAGTGTTGTCAAAATCAACTTTCTGAGAACAGGTTGGTACTTCAGCAGTATCTTGGTTCATCATATCGCAGCAAACATCGGAAGGTGATGAAAGAGATTCAGAATTTGAGGAAGAAGTTTGTAAGAAGATAACGGAAGAGTTGCTTGATTCTATATTTTCATTTGCATGGTTGTGACTGAAGTTTTGATCTATACGAGTAGGCAATTCATTATTGAGTTCAATAGTCATATTCGAATTACTAAGATTTGGGTTTATTTGCTCATGAAAATGTGTTCTTTTGCTATTTGAATCGAACAAAGAATTTCTTGCATAGCAGTGATCGCCATGAACAGTCTTTTTGCAGAAAGATTTAGGGACTGCCTTGAAATTGAGACGGGAAGGTTCTTCACGATTACAATAATCTGATAATAAAAAATGATCACTGCATATTTTAAAATTAATTACATTTTTTATTTGGGCTGATGGAGCAAACTTGTTTCCAAGCAGCTGCTCGAGAACTATCCCTTGGGAATCGAAAACATTTCTTCTGTTTAAAACTAACAGGAACATGAGAATAAAAAGTATTCTGATACGAGGGGAACTTGCAAGAATAGGCTATACGACTAGAACTAGGTACTGCTGTGGTTTTTGACATTTTAAATGTAAAATAGAATGAATATGATGAAAAACACAATGACCCACAATAGCTATACTCACCCTATCACATTAATCAACAAAAATATGATATACTTTCGTTCAACTGGACTGTCATGGCACCTTGAAAGTGAATTGAATCACATATTGAGTAATTAAAAAAATGACAAAGAATTACCAAAATAATAAATATATATCAAGAAGAAACCCACCTTTACATAATTTTTTATGATTTGCAGAATTTTTCCTCCGAATCTTCCAATGAATAAGTATTGTTTTTGTATACAATATAACTTTATTTTAGTGTCCTCCAAGAAGAGTCATATTCATTCATACTGACTTAGTCCCGCAATATTTTTCTATTTTGTATTTTTGTGTGTTCACCTAAGAGATAATAATATTATACTCGATTAGACAATGGAATTTCAAAAATAAGTACATATCTATTATGAAGATATTTACCTTGAGTTCTTGAATTACGGCAAACAAGATATCAATTAGAATCAGATGGATCTTAAAGGAAAAACTTAATTTCTGTTCTTTACATGAACCAACGACCAACTTCGAACGTGCAACGTGCTGCGTAATGGTTTGCAGTGCAGTTTGTTTGAATCGGATATCTTCGGTGTATGCCGAAGGAAGCCGCCATCTTAGGTTGCAAAGGACCACAGAAGGTGAAGTTTCATCCACCTGGTAAATACATCGGTCGAGGGTTATATGGGGGGGCAAGAGTGGGGGATACCACATTCGGTTTTGACCGCTCTTTTAAGAGAATGGTGTATTTTATACACCGGCGCGGGTAGTTAAAGGTTCTGCAAAGCATATCGAAACATTTCTTATAGCTCTAGAAATACTCCACTGACTCAAACTGCGAAGATCTCCATGAACAAGCTGTAAAAATGTACTTATTAGTGTACCTCTTTCCACATATTTCAGAAATATCCTTACCTGAAAACTGATGACTACATAAAAAAGAAATGCTAATAAAAGCTGAATAATTGGTAGTATCGGTAAACCACTGTGACTGCTTTTCATGCACCATAGGCAGTACAACATTTAGCACACAGTTTTTGCTGAATCTGTACCGACGTTTAAATTCTGCTTCTTCCAGAATTTCCAGAGAATCGACTTCTTCATTTTCTCTATCGGATTCACTTTCAAATAAATGATCGAATCCTTCTACTCCACTTAATTGAATATTACTTTCGACTTGCAATAATGAATAGGTAAATATACAAATTAGCAAATTACAAACATAACATAACCAATGAAATTTATCCGAACCATAAAATTAACTTCTGGCTTCTTTGATATGTTCTGTGATACAGAAATGACTGGAAAGAAAGCAAATATAAAAAAAAAATTAAATAGTAACTACTCTTCACCCATGTTAAGGTGGCTTTTACCATCCCTTGAGTTGAGGATGGCTTCAGTTGTACTCAAGCTCGATTGGCTCGGTGGTCACGTGATGCAAAAATCTGCACATGCCACCTTCCGGTAGACTAGTGGTCTGTCAGAAAGGCCATAAAACGGATGGTCGCAGGTTCCGAATCCTGCCGTGGGTTTGTCTGCATCTAAATAAAAATTGTCTGAAATAAGGGAATGATCTGTGCAATAATAAATGATAAAATATGAATCTGTGGCTGGGTACATAACCTGAGCCCAAAAATTGAGAATAAATGAATGAAATCTGCATCTGCTATGCTTTTGTTTGCGTGGTATTTTCAAATGAGCTTCCTTACACTTTAGTACAGTCGAACCTTCAGATGAATGTACAATCATGTCCAGGTGTGGTCCTATTTTCTACATTCGATGTACGTACAAAAAAGTATAGTTATGGATTATCCAAGTTACACCCGAAATTGTATATCCAATGGATATCGATCTTTGTACAATGGAGAACGTACATATGTAGTCCAAGTTTCTAGATTCTATGTACATCCGAAAATGTGCAATTATGGATCAATTGAATTGGTACAAAAATGATTGTTCTATGTATGTACATTTATGTACATTGATGGACGTACAGGTTTGGATCCATTATTGTACATTCAATGTACATCCAGAAACGTACAATTATGGATTATTCGTATTGGTCCAATATTGTAAGTACAATGGACATCCATAAGACGTACAATCTGAAAGGTACAAGTCATGTCTGAATTTAAACGTCCATTGGACATCCATTTTGGTACTTGGACGTTTGGACTCATCTTGGATTCAAAATGGACGTCTATTGGATTTGGATTGCTCCAAAACTTTGGTCTCTGCTAGTCCTTTCATCTACAATTATTAATATTAATATATATCATTATTATCTTTTTTTCAAATGAAATGGTTTAACTTAAACATTTTTTTTTACCTATTTTATTTCAACGCCGCGCCGGTTTAAAGAATGGGCTAACATAATTTCAGCTCTGGTTTAGAATTGAACCAATTATTCCTAATGCATGTGAGCACTTGTACCGAATCAAAAAAATAAACTAGAGCTCTAGTTTTGTCATTAAGATGGCAAAAGAAAATATCCGCAAAGTAACCCATGGCATATTTCTACTCAAAAAACCAAAAATATGATGCTTTCGAAGAATTCTCTTTTCTCTGGAATTTGTAAGATCAATGAATGTACCACCAATTTATACTGCATTTTTAATTTTTATCTACATTTTGATATGTACGTATATGTGCATTTTGATGAAGTATTACTCTATAAATATTTAAGTTCAAATGTCAATGTTTTTTTTCTATTCTCAGTAGGTACAAATTATCCTTTAAAGTACTTTAACATGATAAATATAACTTATTTCTTTGGAAAATGAATTGGAAATAGAATTTCTAATATTTTGTATTATTTATAAGGTTTTCAAAAGCACATTTGCATTGAACTTTGTGTGTTAGTCTAAATGAATATATACTCAATTGAGTTTTTGTTATGAACCCACTAACATGTTAATTCGTAGCTTATTTTGTTAAAATTTGAGTCCACCGCTATCTGATAAGTGTTATCTGAGTTTTTTGTTAAGCATTCTGCATGAAGGTCCATTTATTTTGTATTTATCATATTATGAAACAATAAATTGTTCAAAATTGAAATGTTTTCCTTTTCAAATTGAAGATTTTAGGACTAAATAAATATTATTCAGTTTCGTATTACTTATGTTGGGTTTCACTAAGCTTAATCGTGGATTTAATTCGATGGTTGTATGAAAAAGAAAAAAAGCAGTATCATGTTGAATACCTTAATAATATTATGGAACACAAATTTTCCATTACAATAATCTTCATCTAGCTTCTATTTAGTATCAATTCCTGTAGAACGTGATCATAATAAGTGTTTTCCATATAATAAAATGTGTTTGAACTTGGTATGTAGGAAATCTGACATCTATTATTGGAATTAATTGATTTGACAAACAGCCGTCAAATGAGGTAAATAGATTTTCTGTGACCATAAAAAAAATTAAGCATTTCATTATTGCATTTCTTGAAATAGGTACCTTTTCAAGTCGATCAACATCGTCCTTCTTTCGACGTCTAAACTATGACTTGATTCTTTATGTTTATGTCTTTGAATTTGTTTTCGGTGGAATTCAAAGAGTTCATAGAATAATCGATGAAAATACTGAGAGAGACCCAGGAAATTTGACACATTTTGTCTTATATCTCCAGAAATTGAAATCGTATAGAGCCAAAATTTTGCACAATGTTGCAAAATACTACAATTGACGTTAGTACAAGTTTTTGTTGCAATCTGATGAATAGTTCACGAAAAAAAAATTTTTTTTCGAAAAAATTAAAAGAAATATTTTTTTAAAAATTACCAACATTTTGATCATAACAGAATTTTGCCAAAAGTTGCGCGTTTATATCCTCGAACTGACTACCAAGTTTCGATTCAACATCTTCTTTAGTTCCTGAAATATCAGGGAAATAACCTCAAAATTTTAAATGTCTATAACTCCTAAACCGTCCGGCCGATTTTGCTCGTTAACGAACTTAACCGTCGCATTTTGATCAGAAACCTACCCTGAAAGTTTGAAGTCGATAGGACCTTCGGTGCTCCTGTTATCGTGCCTACGGCCGGCCGGCCATACGGCACCCAAAAATCTGACACCGGATTCGTAATCAGGGAGTCCGAATTAGTCTATTAGCCAATTTTCAGCTCGAAATTCGAAAATTACAGACATTTGGACGAAATGATAGGACGATGTTCCCCTAGAACATACGCCCAAAAATGAACTGAAAATCGACATAGAATCGCTCTAATTCGGCAATTAAGAGCTGTCAAAGCTTTGTGAAACCCAATGTAAGTGTTAGTGCAACTTTCCAGAGTATTTTTGAGCGAATGAGGAGAATGCATCGATTGAGAAGAAAGACGTACCGGGTATCCCACTATAATTTGACCCCCCCTTTAACTTTGTTACGAATGGAGATACAAAAAATCATTCTGTACAAAAGTTGTACGAAATCAACTTAATTTTTTCAGGGTGTTTTCACGAATTGAAATAAATACAGCGTAGACAAGATATTGGGTGCGATCATTTTTTATAAAGAAACACTCTATATATTTTTTTATATTTGGCTAGCTCTTTCTCATCCGATTTCGAATATATATGCATATGTTGGTTTATCCCTCATATTTTGAGAACTACAGAGTCTTGAATTCTGGGAACCACCTGGCAAACTCAGTAGTCAGTTGTCAAGTGGGAGGCTGCGATTAATCACCTAACTGTATATTGGTAACGATATCACATACTCCATTGGTAACCATATTTTCACTTTATGTGAAGAACAATAAAAACAAAGCATTACCAATGCAGTTAGTTGATTTATCACAGCCTAACACTTGACAATTGACTACTGAGTTTCCAGGTTGTTCCCAGAATTTAAAACTCTGTAGTTCTCAAAATAAGAGAGATAAACCAACACATGCATATATATTTGAAATTAGGAGAGATAGATCTAGCCAAATATAAAAAAAATATATAGAGTGTTTCATTTAAAAAAATGAAGTCGCACTCAATATCTTGTCCATCCTGTATATATTTCAATTCGCGAAAATGTCCTGAAGAAATTCAGCTGATTTCGTACAACCTTCGAACAGAATATTTTATTGTATCTCCATTCGTAACAAAGTTGAAGGGAGGGTCAAATTATAGTGGAAAACCCGGTACATGTGGTGTTTCTCTAGTTCGAAATTTTCCGAAGAATTTGCTACTTTTTCCAAAATATTAATATTGTTTCGCTGGAGTTGAAGCTTCAGGCAGAAGGGAATTCCCAGGATCACGCATCAATACCATCGAAGGTAAGTGCCAGAAGGGTTTTGATGCATTTTCTCAATTTTGTGTGTTATATTTCCTTCTACGAATACAGTCCGCTATTTTATAAAAGCGCTAACATTTTGGTCCATTCAAGCCCGATTGGCTAGTAGTTTTGTCATATTTCATTTCATTTTCCATTTTTTTTTACATTTTGAGAATTTCAAGTTAGTCACCATTGAATTCCATTTATAGTTTTCACATCGCAATCTTGTTCATAAAAACTCCGTCACCGTATGCGCTCGATTAGATCGATTCGTCTTCGTTCTTGCAGATTCAACATATTCCTATGAATTCATCCCTTCATTTCCATATTTCCGATTTCATCAAAATTAAATTTTACATTGCGATACAATTTCGAATTGAATAACTACCTCTCTTCATCTTTTTGGCGCTCTTGTTCCTCGCAACAGAGTGCTTATCAATTTGCCCAAATGTCTGTAATTTTCGAATTTTTGGCTGAAAAGGGGCTTGAACGATTTGGTTTGACTCACTGATCAAGAATCCGTGGTCGAAATCGATTCTGTCCGGTCGTTGACACGATAACTCTCGAACGGAATGAGCTAGACAGTTGAAATTTTCAGAGTAGGTTTGAGGGATAAATATCTCGGTTAAGTTCGTTATTGGGCAAAATCGGTCTAATAGTTTCGGAGTAACGAAAAAAATATTTTTTTTACATTACAACTTTTGAATTCAAATTTTTTTAAGATGCAGTTTCATCATAAGAATCCATTGTTATCATTTTCAACACTAACAAGCTAATACTTTCGGAGATATGATGTTTCAAAGTTTCAATAATACATCGTAGGTTCTATGTATTCACAGAATGTGAACACAGAATCTGTCTGTGATTCATAAATGTCATCTTTCCTATCTATTAGAGATTTAAAATTCATAGTTGTTATTTTCTCGATTCTTGAATTTGTGAATATATACAAGACTGTTTTGATGTAGTTTATGGAGGCAATAGGAAAGAAGAACATAATGGAATGATCAAAAGAAATTACTGTTCATTGACCACTGAGGTTAATATTACCTTTTACTTCCTTAAGTAGTGAGACATGTTCCTATATAGGTACAGTATTTTCATAATGTTGATAGCAAAAAAAATACTGAAATATGGATCTACATTTGTGTATCAACAAGGGCGGATCTACATATGGGCATTATGGGCTGCAGCCCAGGGCCCCGTGGATACAAAGGACCCCCAGACCGAATTGAAAACAATAGACGATAATGTAAAAAAAATAATATCGACAATTCAAAAAATGGGTTCAAGCCCTGTGGACAGGAACTTTCTGGCGCTCTAGTTCAAACAGACAAATTATATCTCCGAAAGTATTGGTTTCTCAGAGTTGGGAATTATATCAATGTATTCTTATGATAGAACTGCATCAATTCAAGTAATAGTTTATTTATCAAGATTAAATGAGCAATCTGAGAATGAGAACTGCTCCATGGAAGAAATCAAATTAAAATAGTTGAAATGAATTTGACTCTCTCTTATAGAACAGGATGACATGTACGAGTATGAACACAGATCATATAATGAAGATTAGATAGAATAATGATAACATTCTGCGAAAACATAGAAGTACGATTCATTATTGATATTTCGAAAAATCATATCTCCGAAATTATTAGCTTGTTGGAGTTGAAAATGATATCAATGGATTTTTATGGTGAAACTGCATCTTAAATAAAAATTGAATTTGAAATTTGTTACTTAAAAAAAAAAATTTTTTTTCGTTACTCCGAAACCATCTGGCCTATTTTGCCCAATAACGAACTTAACCGAGATATTCATCTCCCTACCCTACTCTGAAAATTTCAACTGCCTAGCTCATTCCGTTCGAGAGTTATTGTAAAAAAAAAATTTTTAAATTTTCAAATTTTTTTTTTTACACTTTGCGGTAACCTGGTCATTACAAAACTTCACATACGTATGAAGGTCATGATTCTACAATTTGATGCTAAATTTCAGATAGATCGAGTGATCAGTTTCGGAAATATTAATAAAAAATGTATTTTACTAAAATCGGACATAACTCCGAAACCGCTCGATGAATTTTGCCCATTAACGAACTTAACCGAGATATTTACGCTCCAAACCCACCTTGCAAATTTCAATCCTCTAACTCTTTTCGTTCGAGAGTAATCGGGCCTACGCCGGCCGGACCGGCCGGACAGAATCGATTTCGACCTAGGATTCTTGATCAGTGAGTCGAACCAAATCGTTTGAGACCATTTTCAGCCGAAAATTCGAGAATTACAGACATTTGGCAAATTGATAAGCACTCAGTTCCGAGGAACTAGAGCGCCAAAAATGGACCAAAATAGTATAATTTTTTTTTTTTTCAATCAGAAGAAAAATTGCGTGATATTTGCCGAGATCCCCTCACTCTCCAACGTAAGATTAGATGAGATTTGACTCAACCCCCTCCCCCCCTTAAACATCTCACGTAATTTATGGACGCCCCCTTATCTCTTTCCGTTCTCAAGTTATCGTGAGATACATAATATATATATTTTTTTAAATTTTATGGTGGTATGATCCTCAGAAAATTTCACATACTTTATGTTGGTATTCCGCAATTAGTTACCAAATTTCGATTCTATCGGGTCTGTATGTTTTGCGCAACTTACCCTGAAAATTGTGAGTCGCTATCTCCCTCCCTTCGAAAGTTATCATGGCAGCGGTCACCCATCCAGCTACTGAACTCGCCCAAGGCTGCTCAGATCTCCAACAATATAGATCCGATCGTGTTAAAATTAAGAAGTTAGCTCTTTCTCGCAAAATTTCAGCGATTTCCGACGAATAGTTTCTGATACGTAAAATTTTTTTAGCGATTGGTTTTTTTTTTAGTTTTCTAGTGATACGACCCCCACGGAATTTCGCGAAAAATTGCGTGTCGGCATTCTAAAACTAATTACCATGTTTGAATAGGATCGGCTTCGTATTTATTGAGCTATTGAGGATATAACAACAAAATTTCAGATAAGTATAACTCATAAACCGTTTGACCGATCATGCCTATTAACAAACTCACGTGTCGCATTTTTTCTGGTCATACGATCGTTGGATGCGCCACCTACCCTGAAAATTTCAAGTCTTTATTTATTATCGTGGCAATGACCGGATATATATTCTTTTGAACTTGAGCTTTACAATTTGTTTTTTATCTAACAATAAAGCATGTGTATGAAAAAAGTGTTAGCAGAGGTTAGTGTAACGGGGTACCATATAATTTGATATATGATACTAGAGCATAGGGAAAAAACCTCAGCAAAAAAAACCTATCTCCCCGTTAGTGTTGTGATTTATGAAAATTGAAATTGTTAACAAAATATGCTGAAATATTAAATATTGAAGGGCATCTTTTTCTTTATTATCGCTTCTTCCTTCAACAAGCAGAGAAGATTCTCCAAGGTACCCGAAACCCAATCTGAAAAAGGAAAATACTACGGGAGAAAACGAACAAATTAAAAATGGAATATTCTATATTTCATTACATAGATTTGAAACTCGCTACCCATTCTAAAAAAGATTCAGAAACATTATGAATAGCCGTAAAATCATCTTTGAATCTATATATGCGACAATTATTAATTAAATGATCTATGGTTTCCTCTGCTTCCCCGCATTCACAACTAGGACTCTCAACTGAATTCCACCTGAAAAGTATGCTGTTGCAACGACCATGACCGGTTCTTAGACGATTCAGAATAGAAAATATTCTCCTTGGAAGATCAAACCCCGGAACTCTATTTGAAGGATCAGAAATTAAATCTTTGTTGAATAAATTGCAAGAAATCCATTCAGACCGCCAAACTTCCTTTTATTCGAATTAAGAAAACAGTTGGACCATAAAGGGTTTCGTGACTTCAATCTGGGAATCTTATTGCCTGGAATGTAGGAGATAATCGGAAATTAATTCGGAAAAGAATGAAATTTATTCCAAGAATTTGAAACAGCAGTCTGCCTGCGAATGTGGGGCGGGACAATGTTTGAAAGAACTGGCAACCAATGAATAGGTGTAGATCGAATAGTTCCAGTGATGATTCGCATAGATGAATTCAACTGTGCATCAATTTTTTGAGTATGAGCACTATTAAACCAGACAGGGCAACAATATTCAGCGGCAGAAAAAACCAAGGCTAAGGCTGCCGTTCGAAGAGTAGCTGCATCAGCACCCCATGAAGTACCAGCTAATTTCTGAAGAATATTATTTCTCGTTTTCAACTTCAGACGCAAGTCATTCAAATGAGCTTTGAAATTCAAAGATGAATCTAGTTTCACTCCTAGATATTTAGGATAAAAATTATGTCTCAAGAAAGAATCACCGAAAGTTACACTCAATGTCCTATATTTTTGGTGATTGTTCAAATGAAAGCAAGAAACCTCAGTTTTATTCGGCTTTGGACA
This sequence comes from Halyzia sedecimguttata, assembly GCA_937662695.2. Lineage (NCBI taxonomy): Eukaryota > Metazoa > Arthropoda > Insecta > Coleoptera > Coccinellidae > Halyzia > Halyzia sedecimguttata. The sequence goes on from OW569415.2 coordinate 18,791,518, forward strand.
CAAACGCCACTGAAATAGGTACTTCTTCAGAATATCTAAATCTGCAGATAGATTATTTTCTATACTTTCGAAATCAGAATGACGAAATGCAAGGGCAATGTCATCAGCGTATATGAATTTTCTCAGACGAAGTAGCAGGAATATCACACTGATATAAATTGAAAAGAAGAAGTGCTAAAACTGAACCTTGTGGGAGACCATTATTCAAATTCTTGAATTTACTACTATTATTATCAATAAAAACACGAAACCTTCTATCCGAGAGCATATTTTCGAGTAAACGAACCATTTTGCCACACTTTAAATGAGTATAAAGTTTAAAAATCAAACCATCTTTCCATACCGTGTCATATGCTGCCGACAAATCCACAAATGCTGTTCCTGTTTTCATTTTACTATTGAAACCTGTTTCGATATAAGTAGTTAGACTAAGAACCTGATCACAACAATTTCTATTTTTCCTGAAGCCCCCCTGGCAATTCTGTAGAACGTCTTCTACAGATGATACAATCCTAAAAAGAATCAATCTTTCTAAAATTTTAAAAGGAACACTCAACAGACTAATGGGTCGATAACTGCTAGGATCAGAAGAATCCTTTCCACGTTTTAAAATTCCTATGACTTTTGCTTTGCGGAATTCTTTTGGAATAATTCCTGTATTCAGAATATTATTATAGAATGATAATAACCAGGAGAAGGCTTTTTTGCCCAAGTGTTTGATGAATTCAGGATAAATTCCGTCAAATCCTGCTGCTTTTCGAGATTTAGTGCATTTAAGTGCTGCTTTTAATTAATCCAAGTTGAATATATTTAGAGAATACAATCCCGGGTTCTTTTTTCAATCCCGGGATTACGGGATTCTTCATGCACAATCCCAGGATCCCGGGACTATCCCGGGATTAGAATATGTGGTTTCTCAATGTGGTATGAGCTCAAATGGAAAAAAAAACTTGTGTAATTTCTTTAAAAATGTTTATAATGTAAAAGAACAAATCACAAACAATAATAAGAAAGACGAAAAAATACACTGAACAAAAAACTATAATTTGAAAAAAATAATAATTGAAAAACTACTTTGAATTTTTTAAATTTGAAGGGAGTGATACAAGAAAAGAAAAAAGCTTTCCTTTTATCATGGGCCGTAGACACATACGAATTGAAGCTAGAATTAAAATAAAAACACATGTGTAGCAGTAATCTCAACAACAAGACGCAGCCAGCGCCTACAATCGCGAACGGCACCCAGCAATACCATCCCGCGTATGCAGCAGGAATCTCAACAGCTAGACGCAGCAGGGAACGGCATCCCGCGTAGCTCAACCAAACTCACCGAGAGGGCGACAGCGATACGCGCTCGTATACAATACCCATAGGGGCGCTACCAATCTCTATAACTAAGAGATTGGGAGTTTATTGTTAAATCGTTTTATGAACTGTGTTCCTACGATATACAAGTGCGAAACGTTGATTATCCATCATATATTTCAAACTTACTGAATAAACCAATAAGTGCATCCCCAGCGGAACGCTTATCTGAGGCATCTGGCAACCAGAACCTCCAGAACGGTTCACAGTAAAAGTTCAACTTTGAGGGACATAATCACGTCATCGTACTTCGCCGCGACGATCATTGTTCGTCTTTATCAAGGTGCATCCCCACTGGAACTCCTGTGATATTCGTCACCCGGATCTCGGCTTGTCTTCTATTAGGCAAAGTGCGTCTAACCACCTAGTCCTAGTGATAGTGTATTGAACTACTCATCGCTTACCGAGTACTTGTGCGGGAAGTACATTCATTAAAAGTGTTCTCTCACCCCCATTTCATGTAAAGACTCATTGCTCTTGTTTAAAACCGCATTACTCTTCTTTTAATGTAAGTCTTTGGAGAATATATAATTACAAACTTTATAGCTTGTCATTAGTAATCCCCTTACAAACTGGCGCCCAACTATAGTGCGTGAACTCACGTCAACGAGAAAGGGGTCGGATTACAGGTGAACATTTTTTTTAGTGTTTCAAGTTCAAAGTTCGGTTCGACGGTGCTACTAGAAATCCCAAGACGGCAGGAAGAAGACAAAGTCCGAGACTCACTGCTAAGATCACACAGGAGCAGCTAGACCAACTCTTCGGTAGAAATCGTCAGCGAAGTTTTGCGGCATGCACGGCTCGTTTCAGCGGAGAAAAGGATCTAGAAAAAGTCCGAGAATTTCTACAAGTTGTCGATCTATACAAGACAGTGGAAGGCATCACCGACAAGGAAGCATTAGACAGCTTACCCCTGGTACTAACAAGTGAAGCTATTACCTGGTGGAGAGGAATAGGAACGCTTGTAAAAACGTGGAAAGAAGCCAAAGAGGCCATTGAAACCCAGTTTGCGCCAAAAAGAGAGGCATATAAAATATTCAGGGATGTCTTCGCCACTCCCCAAAGAGAGGGAGAACCGTTAGATGCATTCTTAAACAAGAAAAGGTCACTCTTAGCGGAAGTTACCGAACTAGAAGGAAAAGAAGAACTTCAACTAGATTTGATATACAGTCTCATCCATCTGTCTGTTAGAAGTCGAGTACCTAGAAATCAGATAACAAGCTTCCAAGAACTTCTAAGTGCAGGACGACGAATTGAGGAAGATCTAAGAGAAAACGGCAAAGAATCGAAACCTCAAACTGAGAGGAAGAAGAAATGCACATTCTGCAAATTTCCTGGTCATACTGAGGATGAATGCAGGAAAAAGAAGAAGCAACTATCGGAGAGGCAAGAAACGCCAACAAGGACACCTGAAACTACAGGATCTATCAACTGCTATGGTTGCGGTCGCCCCGGAGTCATGAGAAGGAATTGCCCTACTTGTAACACGACTTCGAGCGACTCATATGGTTTCTGTGCATTACATATGACACAGGAAGTACAAGCTGCACAACCGACACAAATTCGAAGCAGAGCAATTCTAGCTCTGAATATATTGGGAATACCAGGAGTGGCGTGCATAGACACAGGAGCACGAATCAGCGTTGCCGGAGCCACGCTGTATTACCAACTCCAACAGAAGAATGTTCCATTTTCCACTATTCATGCCCACTACAGATATGCTGATTGCAAACTACGAACGGGTAAGATTCTAACCTGTCGAATGGAGGTACATCTAGAAGGAAGAAAGATCCCGACAACATTCATAGTTTTACCTCATTCTCCCGACAATAGAACATTGTTAGGAATGAATTTTCTCCAAGATGCCGGACTAGTTCTGGATATCGCTGCTGGAACATGGTTTCTTAGAGATCAGCCAAACAAGAAATTCGGTTGGTTTTCTGAAGAAGACGGAAATACAATACGCCAATCGAGAAGCACTGAAGGAGCTCACCCAGTGATAGCAGCGGTGAACATCGAACCACATAGAACAGGAAGGAAGTTGGCAGACGAGTATTTATCATCCCCTCTGTACCGCCCTTCTCCTTCACAACAAACATGGATGTGGCAAGCTGCCGTAAACGACGTTGATGCATGGTGGGACGATGCCATGGATATCTCGACTTTAGAACTCCAGATCGTGGAATCCGATCTCGTACTGAGACGAGAAGAATGTGCCGATTTCCCTTTGGAAGAACGGAACAAAATAAATCATCTACTAATCCAGAATCAGAATTTATTCCGACCAATAGATACGCCTTGCACAGGGTATGAACATAGGATCGATACAGGTAACCATGCGCCAGTAGCAACTCCACCGTATCGCTTAACACCTCACAAAACGGCCATCTTACGGCAAGAAATTGACAAGATGCTTCAAGAGGATGTTATCGAAGAAAGTGACTCACCGTGGGCCTCACCTGTAGTGATGGTGCCGAAACCAGGGGGAGGAACGAGAGTATGCATAGATTATCGGAAGGTAAATGCTATTACCCGAACTGACACCTACCCTCTACCACGCATCGACGATTTACTCCAAGAAACCCGAGGTCACACCGCAATTACGACACTGGATCTACGAGCAGGATATTGGCAGATTCCGGTACACCTCGATGACAGGGACAAGACATCCTTCATCACTCCTTTTGGAACGTACAGGTTCAAACGAATGCCCTTTGGACTGAAAAATGCGGCAGCATCATTTCAACGAATGATAGACCGAGTTCGTCGGACACGACCAAGTTTGTCAGTATTGGCGTATTTGGATGACTTGGTGCTACTATCAGTCAGCACAGAGCAGCACATCACTGACCTGAGAGAATTATTCGACACATTGGCGAAGTATAACCTCCGACTCAATCGTGACAAATGTCAGCTAGGATGCAAAGAGGTCAAGCTACTAGGACACATTATATCGCCACAAGGAATCAAGGCAAACCCAGATAAAGTAACCGCTATCAGAGATAGGCCACCACCTACCAATTTAAAGCAACTGCAATCGTTCCTGCAGGCATGCTCGTGGTTCAGGAAATTCATACATGAATTCTCACAAATAGCTCGTCCTCTAACGAACTTAACAAAGAAGAACAGTCCTTGGCACTGGAGCAACGAGTGTCAGAATGCTTATGAAACACTACGAGAAAAACTCATTACGATGCCCGTTCTGCGACAGGTAGACGCAACGTTACCATTTACGTTAAGAACAGATGCTAGCCAATACGCCCTAGGAGCAGTCCTATTACAAGGATCAAACAAAAATTGGTTCAAGCACTGACGTGAAGTCAGGAGCTTTTGCGCGTATGTTCTATTGTCCATACTCCTGTAATGAACACTATTCTTAATCGAATTTACCATGATGAATTCTATTGTCTATTCTCCTGTATTGGACACTCTCTTCTTAATCGAATTCACCATGATGAATTCTATTGTCCATTCTCCTGTATTGGAGACTCTTCTTAATCGAATTTGCCATGATGAATTCTATTGTCCAGAATGGACAATATATAGAACATACGCGCAAAAGCTCCTGACTTCACGTCAGTGCTTGAACCAATTTTTCACTCTTATCTTCACTTATCCTCAAGTTTCAGCTCCCAAAACGGTCCAAGACTGCCCTTTTGGTCCAAAAAAATATCAAACCTCGTCTCTCATTACGTATAATTTGTGACGTTTCTATGGTCGAATTTACAAAGGAAAAATTCCCCAACTCAAAACCTCCAGAACTTGTATCGTTTTCGTATATTTAGACTCACCTTAGGTAAAGGAAAAGCAGGAAACGGATGAATCGATATTTCTCCTCCATCTCGAGCCCCGTTCTTCGAGCGGAGATTATTTTCTTTTCGAGTTCTAGGCTAATCCTTGTAGGCACCTCGCCTTCGGTACCTACCTCTCATGAATTTTCTCATTTTTCACATTTCCAGATCGTATATCGACGCGTGGCGGTTTATAGGAGGGTTTTTCGCCCTTTTCGCCATTTTCTTCAAGTTTCACGCCCCAAAAAGGCCTAAATCGTCAGTTTCGCTTTCGAAAATTTCCGACCCCGTCTCTCGAATTAATTCTGACGTTTCTCGGATTGACTTTTTGAAAGGAAAATCGTCGGACTCAAAACCTCCGAAACTTGTATTGAATTAGTATATTTAGGCTCAACCTAGAAGAACGAAATTTGGGAAAAACACAAATCGATTCGTCTTCTTCGACTCGACGGCAAAAGTCCGGGTCGAGGGATCGTTTCTTCGGAGCCTTACGCTACACCAAATCGGTACTACTCAACTCGCACAAGAATGCTCGAATCTCCAACAATATTTAACTGATCGTATTAAAACTTGAAACTTGGCAGTAGAGTTAGGTTATGAAGGCTCTTGCAAAATTTCATGAATTTCAAACGAATAGTTACTGATATATAGAATTTTTTTTTTTATTTTTAATGATTTATTAAAAATTTTCTACAAATGCTATCCTCACCAAATTTTGCAAACATTTTCGCGTTGGCATTCTACAACTAATAACAATGTTTGAATTCCATCGGTTCAGTATTTTTTGAGTTAATGAGGAACAAAAAACCACCAAATTTCAGAAAATTTCAGATTGCTATAACTCTAAAACCGTTTGGCCGATTATGCTCATAAACGAACTGAAATGTTGCGTTCTGGTGCACATCCTAACCTGAAAATTTCAAGCCGCTATCTCATTCCGTTCGCAAGTTATCGTGACAACAAAAATATTTTTTAATAATTTTTTTTAAATTTTCTAGCCATACGATTCGCACAAAATTTCACGAACGTGCTTAGGGTCATATTCTACAACTACCCACCAAGTTTCAATTTGATCGGATTCATATTGGTTGAAAACAAAATTATTACTCGGAAACCACTGGGATGATTATGTCCATTAACGAACTTGTCCGTCGTATTGGGATGCGCCACCTACCCTGAAAATTTCAAGTTGCTAGCTCTTTTCGTTCTCAAGTTATCGTGGCAACGGCCGGCCGGACGGCCGGCCGGACAGAATCAAATTTGACCTCGAATTCTTCATTGGGGAGTCGAACTCAATCGTTTGAGACCATTTTTTTCAAAAAATTCGAAAGTTACAGACATTTGGGCAAAACTATAACGCGTATGTTCCCCAGAACATACGCGCAAAAATGAGGAAAGACCGATTGAATATGCCAGCAGACTTTTATCGTCAGCTAAACGCAACTACAGTACCACGGAACGAGAAGCGTTGGCTATTGTATATGGATTGAATAAATTCAGAGGCTACATCGAAGACGCCGAGACTATAGTAATAACTGATCATCAACCTCTTCGATGGTTAATGAGTTTGAAATCTCCAAGCGGAAGATTAGCACGATGGGCTCTCCAATTACAACCGTATAACTTAACCATAGAATACGGACCTGGAAGAGCTAATGTGGTTGCAGATGCGTTATCTAGACCACCTATTGACGAAACGGTAGAAATGAATTTAGATATTGCCCTGATTCACATAGATATACCTAGAAAAGGAGCAGCTCAGGTGCGATCAGAACAAATCGAGGATACGGATTTGCAAGAAATAATCAGAGATCTTGAAGGCACTCTAGTAGAGAAAGCTCACAAATGGTCACAAAGAGGATATATCATGTCACAAGGCGTACTCTATCATTATGGAAGAGACTCAAGCCAAGACAAAGCTCAAATGGTTATACCACAAGCCGATCGCCATAAGATACTAGATGAAAACCATAACAAGGCAGGACACTATGGCATTGAACGCACACTCAGTCGTATCATCCAAAAGTATTACTGGCCACAGGTACGCAAAGATGTATTAAACTTCATAACCAAGTGTTTAGATTGCCAACGATATAAATTAGACAATCAGAAACCTGCAGGATTAGTTTTGACGACACCCACTAGACAGCGATTCGAGATTGTGGCCCTTGATCTCATGGGACCCTTACCTGAATCACCTCAAAAGTACAAGTGGATACTAATATTCGAAGACGTAGCCACTAGATGGGTCGAAATGTTCCCACTTCGTATAGCATCAGCTGAAAAATGTGCTGAAAAACTCATAAACGAGATTTGTTTACGATTTGGTACTCCTCGTATAATACTAAGTGATAACGGTAGTCAATTCGTAAGTGCCGTAATGCAGCAAACAGTGCATTGTCTGGGATTGGATCATCATTGCATTCCAGTATACCACCCTCAGGCAAATCCAGTCGAACGAAGAAACAGAGATGTCAAGACTCAACTTGCCATATACGTACAAAAGCAGCATACAAAATGGCCAGATAGTTTACCAGCCATTCGATTTGCCATGAACACCGCAAGATGCCAAGCAACAAATGCCACCCCAGCCTTTCTCACATTTGGAAGAGAACTACGATGCCCTGGTGAAGTTCATCGCGATCTTAGAAGCATTATACTGAACGAAAATTTTGTCCCCGAAGTAACTCCAAAGCTACTTCAACTCGAAGAGAACCTGAAAACAGCCCACGAAGTTCAAGAATTAGAACAAGACAGGCGAAACAAATACGCAAACGAAAAGAGAAGACCAGTTCCAAATCTTGTTCCCGGAACGTTAGTATGGGTTAACACGAAACTACTGAGCAAGAAAGCAGATAGGTTTTCAGCTAAATTAACCCCACGCCGAGATGGTCCATATGTTATCAAGGAAAGAAGAAGTCCTACATCATATGTCATCACAAGTCAAGAAAACAAAGATGAAGTCATCGGTGTATACCACGCATACGACTTAACCCCATGCAGAGGACTCGAGAACAAAGAATCGCCCACTCACCCCATCCGAAGAAGAGGTCGACCCAAGAAGAAGGAAGAAGATAATCCTGGCTTACTCGCCGAGACGTCTTCGCAGCCAGAGGGGGAGCCTGTAGCAGTAATCTCAACAACAAGACGCAGCCAGCGCCTACAATCGCGAACGGCACCCAGCAATACCATCCCGCGTATGCAGCAGGAATCTCAACAGCTAGACGCAGCCAGCGAACGGCATCACAGTGGGGCAGAATGGTCAGAAAGTGGAAAAAAATCAATATCTTCTGAACGGATGATCCGATCAACTTGGGGATTGTTCCATTCGATTCAGATGAAAGGGTTGTATAAGGTGTCACCACAAATTGAATAAAATTATTCTGGGGATCATTATTTTGCAGTGTTTCGGTTTCAGTTAGTTTCATAGGATTATGAAAAAAATCCGATATTAACAAAAGTTTTTATTTTGAACAAAAAACAAATTGTGTTGTACACAATAAAGAAATATAAAACACAAAAAAATGAATAAAAATAATAATAACTTACAAATTACACGAATAAATTAAAGGCTTCTGCATTCACAGGAAGATACTTTTTTTGTACTTCGGATTGCAAACTAGTTATATAAGGGTCAGATGTTTCCAATATCCTATGGAATACATCCTCATTAGTAGAAGAACGTGAATTTTTTCTTGCGTGGTTCAGTCTAAAGTTTTTATAATCTTTATTCCTTGCTTCCTGAGCTTCTTCAGAAAGTTGCCCAATAGGAAGAACTGCAGTTGCAATTATTTCGGCACCATGGAGCAAAACCTTATGCACTGTAGAGGGCATGTAGTACCAAGGGTACAACTCGATAGCCAATTCTGCCGTCTCTCGCGCATACGCTCCAAATTTAGTTGGGTCAATTTGATGTTGGCTGTTTATCACTTCAAGAATTACTGAACATCTACGGATCAAGCCCTCATTGATTTTTGTTATTTCTGAAGTCAGAGCGGAGGAAGCAAAAAATCTTCTAGATGTATTTCCTGTATTTGAAGATCCATATCCTTGTCGTACAAAATCGACACGGATTCCAAGTTTATTGAAGAATTCGTTCTGGATGCGTTTTTTTTCTATTTCTTTAATTGGAAGAGTTTCTTTGGAGGTTCTCCATTTCTTAAAACTTAGATTATAAGCGAGATGAAGGATGTACTCCATGAATTTTATCCGCGCATGCAAAGGCGATATACCAAGTTGGAGGGCTTCTTCGTTTGGCTGTTTGTACTGAATTTTGGATAGATTATTCATCTCTGATGGACGAGCTTTGCAAATAAAGCAGTTACCAGCTGATGTGGTCTCCGTTATAGCTTGAGCTACCTTTCCATCCAACATAGTAAATATCAAAATATGTCTAACTAGTGTTGTTATATTGCCAAAGCGCAAGGTTGACAGTTGTAACTCTTTGTACTCATATTCAACACAGTCTTTCTCGGCTCGAGACAATTCAAGAGTTTCTTTTGCGTATCGAAACTGTAATGCTCGACAATATCGCGTAGACGAGGGCCGAGGATTTTTCCAAATAGCCAAACTTTCATTTTGAGGGTCGCTGAAAGTCAGCCTCATTGGTACCATGGAGGTCATAAATAAGTTGGAATCCGATTCGTCTCCGTTCTCTGTCGAAAAGCGCTGAGAAAATTCATTTTGCCCAGAAGCTCCGTCAAATCCCCACTTCGATGTCAATACCAGTTCTTTACCATTAAATCTTTCTAGTTCATCTTGATTTTTCGTCTTGAGGATTCTTTCTGCAGTATGGTCCAGTAAATTTTGGAGCGGGACCTTTGCAGATGTGTCACTTATTTCTATATTTTCGGGTTAGCATTTTTTTTCGCAGCAGTAATTTTTTTATAACTTGGGAGAAGGTTACACCCTGCATTTTTTAAGGCGTTTCTGATCACCTGGTATTGGAACTTGCTCAGTTTGGCTTCGATAAAAAGCGATAAAGCTTCATCATCACTAAAACTTTTCTGCTTATCTGCTCGTGAGGAGGTGGTGGCCGAAGCCCAAGCGTTTATTAAGTTTTCAGGATACATCTCTTGAAGAACCCGAATTTTGTTTTTTTGGCTTCTTTTGCCACAATCATCGAAGTCCTTACTTGGCCTTCCTCGAAGCGGAATCGAAGTGAATTCCGCGTCCTCATTGAAAAAAGTAAATGCATTTTTAATCCACTCACCATTCTTCCTTTTGAAATACGGTTGGTTTCGGTGCGATGATTTCCATTTTGATGAAAAATTAGGTAAAAATCGTTTGTTCAGTTGTTCGGAAAATAAGTTTACTTTGTCTTCGGAAAGATGAGGAAACTTTTCAGTAATGAATTGATGAAATGATTTGAACTTGCATGGACTTAAGCTGAATAAATGATCGCACAAATCACTATAACTGATTGTAAGGCTCTCCATGGCAAAAACTTAATCAATCGACAAGAAAATTGTTCTATAAATAATCAAATAAACGCTACTCCGTTGACAGAAGTTTGGAAAATGGTGGGTTTCACGAAGCTTTGACAGCTCTTAATTGCCTGATTAGTACGATTCTATGTCGATTCCCAGTTCATTTTTGATGGAACCATCGAATTAAATCCACAATTAAGCTAATCGAGGCTTCGTGAAACCCGCTAGTATTCAATCTATGATCACCGCGTCACTAGCGTTACAGAAAATTACTACTCACTCGATAATGAGATAATATATCATGTCTGGTTACTAACTCTTTAGTTTACTAATGGTTTAAGATATTCCAAAAATCAATTTGCTTTGTTTTCTAAAAGATGAGGAACCTTTCCAAATCGTTTTCAGTAATAAACTGACGAAATGGTTTGCAATTGCATGGACTTATCCTAAATAAATCGTTCGCGCTCAGAGGCGAACAACTTTTACATAAATTGCAATTACTACCAAAGTTGCAAAAAGTTGCAGATGAAATAACAGGAGAATATTTTCTGATACATCCCGATCCTAATTTAGTAGATGCCAGCTTAACGCGAGTTAACGCAATTACTCCAGTCTTGCTTAAATTTTGCTCTTCTTTGTGGTAAGCTATTGGGTACACATTGCATCTTGTGCGGTTGCTTCTATTAGAATTTAATACATATATATTTGTACAAAAAGGATGTGAACAAATTTCCTCTCGAATGTACTGCAGGTTGCAGAAAAATATTTTTGAAAAAAAAGTGCAATCATTTTTCATCAATAAAAAGTGATCATTTCAACTTGAAAAAAATTTTTTCATGGATGGAGCGAAATAGGTTATTATTCCTTGACTACGAATGTATTAAATAATAATAGAAATATGGATCATGCGGAGTAATATCAATAAGTGGAAAAATTTAACGGGTTATTCCGCAAAAAAAAGCAGATTAAAAATAATTCTGCTGGTACCTGCCGACACGTGTTTCTGCTAGTTGGCTTCTTCAGGACAGGGCAACCAAGAAACCAATCTGCTTTTTTTGCGGAATAACCCGTTAAACTTTTCCACTTATTAAATAATAATATTCAACATTCGAAAAACAGATATTAATTTTTTTAATTTTTTCCACTGTCCGCCCCACTGTGCGGCATCCCGCGTAGCTCGACCAAACTCACCGAGAGGGCTACAGTGATACGCGCTCGTATACAACACCCATAGGGGCGCTACCAATCTCTATAACTAAGAGATTGGGAGTTTATTGTTAAATCGTTTTATGAACTGTGTTCCTACGATATACAAGTGCGAAACGTTGATTATCCATCATATATTTCAAACTTACTGAATAAACCAATAAGTGCATCCCCAGCGGAACGCTTATCTGAGGCATCTGGCAACCAGAACCTCCAGAACGGTTCACAGTAAAAGTTCAACTTTGAGGGACATAATCACGTCATCGTACTTCGCCGCGACGATCATCGTTCGTCTTTATCAAGGTGCATCCCCAGTGGAACTCCTGTCATATTCGTCACCCGGATCCCGGCTTGTCTTCTATTAGGCAAAGTGCGTCTACTAACTACTCATCGCTTACCGAGTACTTGTGCGGGAAGTACATTCATTAAAAGTGTTCTCTCACCCCCATTTCATGTAAAGACTCATTGCTCTTGTTTAAAACCGCACTACTCTTCTTTTAATGTAAGACTTTGGAGAATATATAATTACAAACTTTATAGCTTGTCATTAGTAATCCCCTTACAAACTGGCGCCCAACTATAGTGCGTGAACTCACGACAACGAGAAAGGGGTCGGATTACAGGTGAACATTTTTTTTAGTGTTTCAAGTTCAAAGTTCGGTTCGACGGTGCTACTAGAAATCCCAAGACGGCAGGAAGAAGACAAAGTCCGAGACTCACTGCTAAGATCACACAGGAGCAGCTAGACCAACTCTTCGGTAGAAATCGTCAGCGAAGTTTTGCGGCATGCACGGCTCGTTTCAGCGGAGAAAAGGATCTAGAAAAAGTCCGAGAATTTCTACAAGTTGTCGATCTATACAAGACAGTGGAAGGCATCACCGACAAGGAAGCATTAGACAGCTTACCCCTGGTACTAACAAGTGAAGCTATTACCTGGTGGAGAGGAATAGGAACGCTTGTAAAAACGTGGAAAGAAGCCAAAGAGGCCATTGAAACCCAGTTTGCGCCAAAAAGAGAGGCATATAAAATATTCAGGGATGTCTTCGCCACTCCCCAAAGAGAGGGAGAACCGTTAGATGCATTCTTAAACAAGAAAAGGTCACTCTTAGCGGAAGTTACCGAACTAGAAGGAAAAGAAGAACTTCAACTAGATTTGATATACAGTCTCATCCATCTGTCTGTTAGAAGTCGAGTACCTAGAAATCAGATAACAAGCTTCCAAGAACTTCTAAGTGCAGGACGACGAATTGAGGAAGATCTAAGAGAAAACGGCAAAGAATCGAAACCTCAAACTGAGAGGAAGAAGAAATGCACATTCTGCAAATTTCCTGGTCATACTGAGGATGAATGCAGGAAACAGAAGAAGCAACTATCGGAGAGGAAAGAAACGCCAACAAGGACACCTGAAACTACAGGATCTATCAACTGCTATGGTTGCGGTCGCCCCGGAGTCATGAGAAGGAATTGCCCTACTTGTAACCCGACTTCGAGCGACTCATATGGTTTCTGTGCATTACATACGACACAGGAAGTACAAGCTGCACAACCGACACAAATTCGAAGCAGAGCAATTCTAGCTCTGAATATATTGGGAATACCAGGAGTGGCGTGCATAGACACAGGAGCACGAATCAGCGTTGCCGGAGCCACGCTGTATTACCAACTCCAACAGAAGAATGTTCCATTTTCCACTATTCATGCCCACTACAGATATGCTGATGGCAAACTACGAACGGGTAAGATTCTAACCTGTCGAATGGAGGTACATCTAGAAGGAAGAAAGATCCCGACAACATTCATAGTTTTACCTCATTCTCCCGACAATAGAACATTGTTAGGAATGAATTTTCTCCAAGATGCCGGACTAGTTCTGGATATCGCTGCTGGAACATGGTTTTTTAGAGATCAGCCAAACAAGAAATTCGGTTGGTTTTCTGAAGAAGACGGAAATACAATACGCCAATCGAGAAGCACTGAAGGAGCTCACCCAGTGATAGCAGCGGTGAACATCGAACCACATAGAACAGGGAGGAAGTTGGCAGACGAGTACTTATCATCCCCTCTGTACCGCCCTTCTCCTTCACAACAAACATGGATGTGGCAAGCTTCCGTAAACGACGTTGATGCATGGTGGGACGATGCCATGGATATCTCGACTTTAGAACTCCAGATCGTGGAATTCGATCTCGTACTGAGACGAGAAGAATGTGCCGATTTCCCTTTGGAAGAACGGAACAAAATAAATCATCTACTAATCCAGAATCAGAATTTATTCCGACCAATAGATACGCCTTGCACAGGGTATGAACATAGGATCGATACAGGTAACCATGCGCCAGTAGCAACTCCACCGTATCGCTTAACACCTCACAAAACGGCCATCTTACGGCAAGAAATTGACAAGATGCTTCAAGAGGATGTTATCGAAGAAAGTGACTCACCGTGGGCCTCACCTGTAGACCACTAAAACCTATAGAGGGAATACCTAATGTTAAGATCCGATCAATAAATAAAAAAACCGTTGAAATTGACATAAACAAAACTAAATCAAGTAGCATTCACCAAACAATAACAATCCATGACTACATCATTGAAACATATATTAATAAAATCAACAAGCCAAAGAATACGGATAGACAAATGCTTATACAAAAACTGCAAAAACGATTCATGGAATCCTACTGAATAAACACAATACCAACTTTTGTGGGAAACAGTCTATATGTACTGATGTTTGATATGGAAAGGGAACCCAGGACAGTTGACACTGAACCATCAGAAGGAACACAACTTCACAGAAATATTGATGTTTAAGACAATCTATTGTAATTTAAACAGCTTGAATAACAAAAAAGAACTGATACGTCACTATATAGAAGAAAACAAAATAAATTGTGCAATGTTTGTAGAAACCAAAGCAGATGAGAAAAACATCTTCAAATACAAGGATTGGAGAACAATATGCAAGCATGGAACTATTCAAAATCAGAACGTCCGCGGAGGAACAATGGTACTGGCTGAAAAAATAGTTGAAATTGGAAAAAGCAACCCACCACATTTTAACAACACATGGAATGATGTCCTGCACTTCACTATCCCCTTCAAAAATGATAAGCTCCATATACTTCTGGTGTACATGCATCACTCTAGCAGACTGATTGAGGAGAATTTATTTGTAAAAGCATCTCAGTACAGATATTGCATTATTTTGGGAGATTTCAACATGAATACCCGAAGAAGAACTCAACTTCGCAACTTCCTGAGGAATTCCGACTTCAGCAAGATTGACACTCCACCAACATTCATAATGAAGAACAATATAGACTCTACACCCGATATCATATTATGTACAAGAAATATAAGGAACAACATCCAAAACATTAACCTTAACCCCGACCTAGGATCTAACCACCTTGCAATCGAATTCACAATAAATACCAACAGAAACCCAATAAGATACCCGCAAGAAACAAGGTACATATTCGAAAAATGCAACATCGAAGAAGTAAATAAACAAATGTTGGAAATAATAGACACAGAAAATGAAATCACTACAGAATACATAACATTCTTTCAAAATGCCATTTCAAATACAATATGAATCAAACACCCAAATCAAAGAAAAAATACTACAGTCAGACACTACCTCCAAGGGCGTAGCCAGGAATTAATTTCGGGGGGGGTTTTGAAATAGGAATTAATTTCGGGGGGGGTTTTGGGGGTATAAGGGTCACTTTCTGCAGCAAAAAAATTTTTTTTTAAGAGAAAAATAACATTTCGGGGGGGGTTTGAACCCCCAAACCCCCCCCCCCCCTGGCTACGCCCTTGACTACCTCCATATATTCTCAAGTTGATAAAAATGAAAAAACAACTATATCGTGAATTCCAAATTAATAATGATACCAATTTGAAAGTAAAATACAACAATCTTAATACCCAGATAGCACACAACATTCTGAGAATGTGATATCTAGCTTCTGAACGTTCATACTTTAGAATATTCTAATAGAACGTTCCATGCATCGTCGTATAACATCTAGAATATTCAAGGAATGTCCTTCAGTAAACGTTCCGATCACATTTCAAAAATGATATCCATATCATATGATATGAAGAACATTACTAGAATATCCTTAGAGAATATTCATAGGAGTTGTATTTTATTTCAGTATTTGGTAAGATCCTTGTGGAATATAATAAGAACCTCCTCAGAATGTTCTTTGATCATTGCGTCGCGTGGGATCATTTTGAGATTTATGGTTAATTTAATAGTGTAGTGTAACATGTGACTTTACTACTTCACCTCAGAGGCTTTTCGATGCTATAGAAATTTTTATATCTATTGTTCATAAGCTCGGTCAACACCTCCTACATCCTTTTAGGAGGTGTTGGCTCGGTATATTTTCACTAGTGAAAGTTAATCAGTAAAGTTCTGATTCAAATAGATGAACAGCTTTTCAAGCCGAATATTTTTCCCTAATCTTCCAACCCTGACCGATTACTTCGGCTATCAGAACACGCTCCTGGCTCTTGTTACCAGCCCAGCCTACAGATATTTATTAATTTCACAATTCGCATCCTGGAATCATCACGTGACGTGACGTGAACCAATATGGCGGTTCTTTAATCTTTGATGCTTTGATGGTTCTTTGTACGTAAACAACAAATAAGTTACGTGTTGAGGTCGTTGGTTATTTACTTATTCCGGAGCTTTTCTGCTGTTTAAACTATATTGAAATGGAGAATGAATATCTGAAAAGACTATTGTTGAACAACGGAGACTTTGCTGAACGGTAGGTTCGAAAAAAAGTACCTTCATCATGTGTTTACATTTGATTTTATTACAGATATACATATAATAAAGTTGGGATTAATTAACGGCTTAGATCCTTCAACATTGAATGTTTCTGATCTGGATAGTGGATAATTCAATTGATGGTGTTCCTCCAATCACATATATGGATATTGCAACATATTATTTGGATTATTATATACCACAACCTACAAGACATTCATGCATTTTTGCTAATAAAGAGTTCATATCTAATAGCACAATGCTGGGATAATTACTTTGAAAACAAACAGTTATTACTACCAAAAAATACAAATTCAATTATTCACCTCACAGTCGCATTATTGTGATTTCGTTATATGATTTCCAAATAGTTGTTTCGAAGTACGAATCCTATAAGATCTGGAAATATGGGAAAAGAACTGCTAAGAAATTTCATTTAGAAGTTATTATGCCAGGGCTGATGGCGAAATATTTCACATCTGTAGAGGTTGCTGCAGATTATCGAGAAAGGATCTTAATAATAATGATCATGAAACAACTGAAGAATCAATCAATTTTGAAGAAAAGTTTGATTTTCCTATTAAATATTACAACGTATTACAAAAATTGGAGAAATAGTAATTTAGACCTTGAGGAAATTAAAACAAAAGTGGTAAGTTTCAAGATTTTGATTTGTGTGATGTATCCAAATGTTACATTCAAATAGATTTTTGTTCTCTAGAAAATTCATTGATACTACCACATTACTGGTTATCAAATTTGTTCACATATAAAAATCCTCGAAATTATTGTATGAAATTCTCCTGGAAATTAATAATGTATACTCCTATCTAACATATAGGATTAGATAAGTCCACAGCATACATATTATTATTTATGTTACATTTCGGTTGTTGTTTTAGGTTTACGAGTTGTCAAAAATTGGGGGCCTAAACACAAAGTGATAACAAAAGGAAAGGTTGATGACAAATGCTCTTGCTATGAACTCTAGCTGGTTAGGATTTAAGAAGAAGGATAATTTTTCGGCATTGATTTTTTCCGTAATAGTGAAAGGTAAGAATTTTCGAAGAATTTACTATGTTCTATAAGATAGATAAGATAAGAAATATATCTATGAAGAAGCAATGTTTGATGGAATAACTAGTCAAGATATTTTACCGAAATCGCTTTACTTGGAATTATTGCGATAACTAAAATACATTAATACATATTTGAATTATCTCTCATATTTTACAGAATCTGTGATGAACATTCATCGAAAGATTACAGAGTCTGATGCGGAATTGGTAATTAAGGACTGGTTGGTTAAGGCGAAACAGAAGGAGGAAAAGTTCCAGAAATTAGACCTCAAAACTATAATCTAGTGAAGGTAGGAATATTAGTTGTACTCAATATCATTCATACCATGAAGCAATATTTTTTGATTATTCTACTAGCTAAAATTTGGTTTGTTGCCTTGTATTTCATTCTGATCTGGGTTTACACTGAAAACTATTAAATTATTCAAGGTGCCTAGTAATATTTCATTTCTTCTCTTCCAGAATCTCTGATTTTGAAACCAAAAGGCTGGTTGGTAGCCAAAAATGATGGAGAAGATAATCTCGCGAATATTATTTTTTTTATAAACAAAATATTTTGTTATTATTCTTTTGAATTTATTTCAGGAAATGTCTTCCTAAAAATAAAACTGATGACTTGAATTATGTATTATTATAAAATGGATTAGTGTTGTTTGACCTCGAATTATATTATTATATTATTTGTGAAAAAACTAGGCTTATGCTCAGAATCAGCATTCTGATGATTTTTTATGGGATTACAAAAAATAAATAAGAATTTCATAACCATTCAATGTGATGAGTCTATGAAATCTCAAAGTTTAACTAAATTTACAAAACATTTTAATTTTAAATTGAAACAAAAAAGCATTCAATACCGTCAATTTATCGTTGAACACAATTTTTTTTTTAGTTTTTCAGTTGGAGTTCGGTATTATTAATTCCCGCAGGGAATGCGGCAGGAATTAAAAATACCAATGAATTTATAAATTCAACCAAATATTCTCGGAATTAAAGTATATTCTGGGAATATTTCTAGAATGAGTGGAAATCTCCATAGAATATTTGGAGTAATATTAATAGGAGATTTTTTGAAACGTACCTGGAATATTCTCAAGAATATGCCTGAAATATTGTCAAGAACATTCCTAGAAGGTTCTAGAATATTCGGGAGAACATTCATAGAACCTGTATAGAACCCGAGTTCCTCTCTCACTTAATAGTGCATGGAATGTTCTAAGAATGTGTGGGGTCTGTTGTGAGGATATTCTATGAATATTTGAACATTCTGGCGGTATCTTCTAAGAACATCCATATAACGTGTGTGTGCTATCTGGGTAAGGACATCCACAAACTCATTTTAATCTACAGGTCCAATAAGTATTTAGAAGCATGCAAGGAAATAGAAGATCAGAAGGGACGAACATACTGGAGGACAATCAAAAAATTATCCAAATATACAACACATAATCTTGCAGATCCGATACAGTTGAATGGAAAAACACTAATAAATGACAAAGAGATCACCAATGCATTTGCAAGACAATTCCAAGAAATTTACAAAAAAACTACCAGCACAGACTTTGACAATAAACACTATAATAAGATAGAACACTGGCATCAGTACAGCTTTTCCCGAATACAGGCAGAAGCAAATATAGAATCAATCACGGAGGAAGAATATTACAAGGCCCTATATCATGGAAAAAACACAACACCTGGATATGACAATATTCCTAGAAGAATATTGAGGAAACTGGATCCCCTTATACATGACCATATAATTAAAATATATAATTTCTGCATCACCAACTCTTATTTCCCCATTGAATGGAAAAAAGGAATTCTCATTACTATACCAAAAGCCAATACAGACCATTCTAAAATAGAAAATTACAGACCAATAACATTACTCCCAGTGTTGGGAAAAAATTTTGAAAAAATTCTGACGGAGAGGATCCGTACAGCAATAGGAGAATCTATTCCTTCATACCAGTTTGGATTCAAGAGCCAAACCTCCACATCTCACCCTCCAACAATTTTAACATCAAATATTCAATGTAATAAGAAAAATGGAAAGAAGTCGGCAGCCCTATTTATAGACATCCAAAAAGCATTCGACAGTGTTTGGCACAATGGACTTTTATTCAAATTATGCCACCTACAATGCCCAATATACCTATTGAAAATGATTTCCAAGTTTCTATCGGGAAGAACACTTCAAGTTAAAGTGAAAACAGAAACTTCAGCTCCATTTGTGCCACTACAAGGTCTTCCACAAGGTTCGCCACTATCTCCGATATTGTATAATTTATACTGTCATGATATATACAACCACAATCAAGAATCAGAACACCATATTAACAAACAAGCATATATGCTGCAATTTGCTGACGATACAACACTCATTGCACATGGTACCACGATTAACAACTCTATGGAAAAACTACAAAAATTAACAGACGTCACTGTAGCATGGATGAGACGCTGGAGAATTCAAGCAAACCCTTCGAAATCAAGACTTTTGATCTTTAATCATAAGCTCAAACCTAACTCCAAAACGATTTTGTTTGGAAACTGCACAATTACACCAACAAATATGTGTAAATATCTTGGCATCAAAGTGGATCATAAGCTCACCTTCTAAGCCCACATAATAACACAAAAGAATGCGGCTTTTACCCGAGCTGGACATTTTAGATCGCTCACATATAAGAATCTAGGAATCAGTACCAAAACAGCCAGCACAATATACAAGATGATATGCAGGCCTTTGTTGGAGTATGGACACACAGTATTCTTGAACACCCCGAAGACAACACTGAAAAACCTAGAAGTTGCAGAAAGAACCTGCCTTAGGAAAGTCACAAAACTGAGACACTCAAACAATCCACTCCATAATCCTTCTAACCAACTTTTATATGAGACTACAAAAGTGGAACCAATAATAGGAAGACTTGAAAATATTAGCAGAAAATTCATCACCAACCAGAATAACATAAAAATTATGGACCCTCTGATTCACAGCTATAAAGAAACAACACCACCGAAAGCAAAATTACCACCACTCCCAATCTTCGAATATTTAAAAACCTTGTAACACCTTGAGAAAATAATGGATATTTATGTTAATGAAATTTTTTAATTGGCAGGAAGACTTAGGTCGATAGCCGTTTGATTATGATTATAATTATGATCAATAAAGTTTATTTATCTCTCTCTCTAAATTAATTCTGATCTGATCGAATTGATACTTGGTAGTTAGTTGAAAAATACCGACACGAAGAGTTATGCATTTCGCGAGGATCGTAGCAGAATTTAATATAAATATTCTCTATCTCAGAAATTACCCGATATCACTGCAATTTTGCAAGATCCTTCATAAACTTATTTTACAAATGTTATTATAGATTTAACCTTGATCGGATCTATATTATCTGAAATAATGGAAAAATATATCGAAGACGATCTTGGAAGTACACAACGGAAATGATTTTTTTAATTCTATTTCATTTTGGCTGACAGGGGCCACTAAGTAATATTAGCCCAGGGCCCCACAAATGTACGATCCGCGCCTGTGTATCAATCATTTTTTCTTGAGTTAAGGTTCATAATAAAGAAAAGAATGTGTTAGTGGTATGAACTATTGAATGTTAAATTATGAAAAGAGGATAGTATGTTATTAATATATTTCGAACTATTAAAATAATTTGCTCGTAATCCACTACCTACTCAAATATCAGGAATAAATGGACAATCTGCTATGATTGTCTCCAGCCTTGCTCTAGACATTTCGATGATACTTATGTATTTCGAGTTGTGAAACCTATGTACCGAGTGTATGTAAGTTGCAACAACCCATTCCACGAGGTTGAATCATTGCAGATTGCTCATTTAATCTTGATAAATAATTTTAATGACAAATTTTGAAGCATTAAGGCATTGAAGCAATGTAGATTGCTCTTTTTTTATAAGATAATTTTTGAAGCAATTTTTTTTTACAACAGTTTTTTTAAATTTAATTTCTTTCATGATGCATTTCTATCGTAGGAATCCATTGATATAATTCCCAACTCTGAGAAAGCAAAACTTTCGGAGATATAATTTGTCTGTTTGAACAAGAGCGCCAAAAAGCTCCTGTCCACAGGACTTGAACCAATTACATAAATACAATATATAGATTGAAATTAAAATGAGTTTTTTAAAGAAGTTCGGGGTGATTCCATTATCGCGGGTGCAACATTTAGACGAAAATTTTAGTTGCATGCAATTAAATAAAGAACATTTTTGATGAAATTAGTCTTTAGAAGACAACATTTTAATATTTTCACTTCATATAAGTTTAAAAGGATTTTAAAACAATATTTCAAAGGCCAGGAGGAAGGTTCAAATTGCTATCGCGGGTGCAACAGATTTGGCCCAACCTCTCCAGATCATAGACAAAAAATGGGTTCAAGCCCTGTGGACAGGAGCTTTCTGGCGCTCTAGTTCAAACAGACAAAGTATATCTCCGAAAGTATTGGTTTCTCACAGTTGGGAATTAAATCAATGTATTCTTATGATAGAACTGCATCAATTCAAGTAATAGTTTATTTATCAAGATTAAATGAGCAATCTGAGAATGAGAAAGGCACCATGGAAGAAATCAAATTAAAATAGCTGAAATGAATTTGACTCTCTCTTATAGAACAGGATGACATGTACGAGTTGAACACAGATCATATAATAAAGATTAGATAGAATAATGATAACATTCTGTGAAAACATAGAAGTACGATTCATTATTGATATTTCGAAAAATCATATCTCCGAAATTATCAGCTTGTTGGAGTTGAAAATGATATCAATGGATTTTATGGTGAAACTGCATCTTAAATAAAAATTGAATTTGAAATTTGTTAAAAAAAAAAAAATTTTCTTTCGTTACTCCGAAACCATCTGGGCTATTTTGCCCAATAACGAACTCAACCGAGATATTCATCTCCCTAAAATACTCTGAAAATTTCAACTGCGTAGCTCATTCCGTTCGAGAGTTATTGTAAAAAAAAATTTTTTTCATTTTCAAAAAAATTTTTTTACACTTTGTGGTAACCTGGTCAATACAAAACTTCACATACGTATGAAGGTCATGATTCTACAATTTGATGCTAAATTTCAGATAGATCGAGTGATCAGTTTCGGAAATAGTAATAAAACATGTATTTTACTAAAATCGGACATAACTCCGAAACCGCTCGATGGATTTTGTCCATTAACGAACTTAACCTAGATATTTACGCTCCAAACCCACCTTGCAAATTTCAATCCTCTAACTCTTTTCGTTCGAGAGTAGGTAATCGTGCCTAAGGCCGGACGGCCGGACTGGCCGGACAGAATCGATTTCGACCTCGGATTCTTGATCAGAGAGTCGAACCAAATCGTTTGAGACCATTTTCAGCCAAAAATTCGAAAATTACAGACATTTGGGCAAATTGATAAGCACTCAGTTCCGAGGAACTAGAGCGCCAAAAACGCTAAATCTGTTAATTGTGATACATTTAATATGTTATGCCTCAATATTTTATGAGATGTTTAAGTTACAAAGTACATAAAATAAAAACTTTACACAAAACGAAAACAAACAATGAATTATCCATTCTTTCCCGGGTGCAACTAGTCTAGATTAAGTGAATATAGAATTCGATTTAACTTATATGGGTACAAAATGAGAGATCAAAGATCGAACCATATTTATTACTAAACTAGCTGACCCGCACCCACTTCGTTGGGCGGTAAATAGCCCATGTCACTGTCCATCCTTTTATTCAACTATCTCCACTTAAAAAAAAAACATCAATTCGTCACTCCGTTTTGCCGCGAAAGATGGACAAACGACATCATCATTATCCACAGGCTGCATAGATTGTCTTTATGAGGATGTTAAAATTGTTAATGATGAAAATATTTAAATGTAATTAATACTAAGTTTTCACTTCTGCCGGGAGTCCCGAAGTGTAACCCGGTTGTTTTAGTATAGATAAATAAAGCGATTATTGTAGAGCTTCTCTATAAACAACATTTGACGTTAAATTATTTTCTGGTAAAAAAATATACTGATGGCCGGGAGCCCCGACCCGTGATAGGGCAACGTAAAGTTGCCCATGTGTAAAACATTCTTTTCGTAAATCAATTCCTACTAATTTGAATGTTTGGCCCTGAGATTTGTTTATCGTTAGTGCGAAAGAAATTTTTACTGGAAATTGGAGCCTTTTGAAGGGTATAGGCAAATCAGTAGGAATCATGGGTATTCTTAGTATATGAGCTAATTCACCAGCTGCAGGGCCGGTGATAATATTCGCTTCTATTAAATTATCTTCTAGCTCCTTTATAAGAAGTCTCGTGCCATTACACATGCTAGGGAGGTTTAAATTTCTGAGAAGCATTATTGGTAGCCCAGCGGGGTTCAGAGAATTTAAAAATTCCTGGGGATACTGTACTGCGTCCTCGATGTTAGTGACGATGGATTTATAGCACTTAACTTCACCCGGTACTTTCTGCATAATTAAATTGTTTATTTCGTTGACTGTTTCATTCCTGGGAGAATCTATTGCTCTACAACACAGCCAACGAAAATCATTTTGATGTAAGTTTTCGATGTCAGGATATATAGCATCTATCAGACTATCTAAATTATGGACTATTTGGCCTAGAGACTCATCTAAAGTAACTGCATAATTGGTGCCCAAATTTAAAAATGGAAAAATTCCTTCTCCAAGATTCAGCAGCTGTTGTGGAAAATTACTATGCGTATTTCCATGTAAGTGAGCTCTCATGTTGGTGCGCAAATACAAATGTTGAACAGATTTAAACATGCCTTCATAATATCTGCTCGCGTACTTCTGTTGACGACTGGAAGCGTTTGTCGGAAATCTCCAGCAAATACAAAAGTGATACCACCCATAATCGGAGGTCTTTTAAAGTACGGTCCACGGCCTCCACATGAGCTCTATGACTCATGGTGCATTCATCCCATATTACCAACGACGCGTCTTGCAGTAACTTACCAAGAGGCCCATTTTTCCGAATAGAGCACGTAGACCGTTGATCTAAAGATACGGATAGCGGGAGTTTAAACGTAGAGTGAGCAGTTTTTCCTTCGTTCAAGAGAGTTGCAGCAATTCCTGACGAAGCAACTGCAATTGCTATCTTCCCTGATTGCCGTATCTTAGCAAGTATCAAATTTGCTAGAAAAGTCTTTCCGGTGCCTCCTGGTGCGTCCAAAAAAAATAATCTACCCATGTTATTGTTCACGCTATCCACAATAGTCTCATAAGCATGTCTTTGATCTGGTACTAATTTTGGCACATTGTCATTTACAAACGCTGTTAGATCATTTCTGTTATACTGTTGTACCATTGTGTCAATAGTATTATTCTGGGTACGAACGGGAGGAGGTAATCCAAAATCACTTAAACTTTTGTCGTTTAATTCTGGAAGTTTGTTTTCTATTTCAATTAATCCTTCATTATAAATTACTTCAGTAAAGCGTAAAGTGTTATCCTGATTTTGTTGTCTGATACGATGTCTAATATCTTCACAGAACTGATCTTTGAAAGTATCCCCCGCCTTGGTGAAGCTCCCTTCGCAACGCAGAAATAGTAATATTTTAATTTCGCCATAACTTCAAAACCAAACGTCCAATTTTAATCTTTTCAATACCAAATATTATCTACATGAACTGTTCTTAGTGATGAAATAATTTATTTTGATGAGGATTAATAGCATGAGTAAAATAAATGTGTTTGAATGTAGTTCAAAAAACAATTAAGATTTTTAAATAAAAAAATGGTTGTTGTGCCTCACTCGACATAGATAGGTATAGTGTGTCGCGGACTTTTTTGTATATATTTATAAGATCTCCAATTAATTAGAGCATTTTAATGTTCTATCTTTTATAGTTTAGGCAGCGTACGCAAAATAAGTAACTTTTCTGGTTGATTTTTTACACCTTGTGTCCGAAAAACCCAAATATTTCACGGACCCTATTTTT
Source organism: Halyzia sedecimguttata (assembly GCA_937662695.2). NCBI lineage: Eukaryota > Metazoa > Arthropoda > Insecta > Coleoptera > Coccinellidae > Halyzia > Halyzia sedecimguttata. Next base: position 18,817,191 of record OW569415.2, read on the forward strand.
TTCCAAAATAAAATTTAGCCTATGTTACTCGTGGATAACGTAGCTTTCGAATGGTGAAAGAATTTTTAAAAACGGTCTAGTAGTTTTTGAGCCTATTCATTACAACCAAACAAACAAAGTTTTCCTCTTTATAATATTAGTATAGATAGTATACACTTTTGAAAATACTTCAATATTCGTCGAAAATTTTATGAACATATCATTTCCATCAGTATTTTTCTCCGGCGCTTCCAACTTCGCGATAATATCATCAAATTGTACGTCTGCTATGTCATTAACGATTTCTGTGAAAAATTTGCCATCAATCGTCGTCATTAATTGTACTCTGATTTCTCCATCTTCATCCATATCGCTCTGACACAACCTCACATAGCGATATTGAGTAATTTTTTTGCCGCTTTCGCAGAGCAGTTGTACGAACACAGACAAACCAGCGCAAATATCTATCGGTAAGACAGCAGCTTTGACAGTATCATTTTCAGGACATGCTTCTGGTGATAATGCTGAAGCTTGAAGAGACGTTGATGAAGTTTCATCATTCATAAATTCATTGTCTGAATCACTGTAAACATCTGGAATGTGCAACCTCTGTTTAAGGGACAATTAAAGATTTACTCTGATCCGATACTGAAGGCGCAGATATATCAGGAGACGGAATTTCTTTTCGTAAAATGTGATTTGTAAGAGGTTCCAAATCGTCATCGGTCCAATCACTATCTGTAATAGTGGTGGTTTTTGGCAACTTCAAAACCAATGTGCATTTAAAATGAGTCAGTGAGGTGCGAGCCACTGAAATGCTATGAGCCTCTTCAGATTGGAGGAAATGTTTTGATTGAATGCATAGTATATTTTCTATTTTTCTTTAACTTCTTCTTTTGCTACAAATTTAAAGACGATGTTCTTAGAGAGACTGCGTGCTCAATCATAGAATTCTAGGGCGATCTGATATCAAGATTGCGGGTGCAACCAATTTAAGTCATCGTTTATTTTGACCTTACAATCATTACACTCTTAAAAATAATTTGTTTAAGTTTAGTTTTGATTTCTTCTTACTTTTACAAAGTTTCAGAATGATATCTATTTATTTTTGATAGAAAAGTGAACTTATACATATATCTTTTGTATCGCAGGTACAACAAGTTATCAGTGTATTCTATCAGTCAAGAATGCTTTATAAATAGCAACAGCGCATGTAGTTACATGTAGTTACACTTTATGTAATATGAGAATAGATGAATATTGTCAGTTCCCGTTTAGTCGGTAAAACATACCCTCGAACTATCAGCAACAACTGTTTCGAGTCTGTGTTGATAGGTATGATTTTATAGTTTGTACCAACTCTTCGGGTGGTAATATATCCAAACGCGAGAAAAAAGCTGATAGTAAATAAAATCGAATAAAAATAAAGTGAATATTAAATTTATACTTTCTTCTTCGCACTAAAAACAAAAAAAACAACTAAAAGTGTGATAAAAAATTCAATTTCGGGAATCGTCTATAGCGGAATCGCCCTTGGAGAACAAAAAAATATATATATTAGTCGAATTTCCGAATTTTATACCATTGCTGTTCAGAGTTCAATTGAGATATCTAAAAGAGGACCACTGAAAACTAGGTATCACGATATTTCAAAGATTTTTGATCGGTTTTCGGAATATCATAACAAAATTATTATGTCCGTGGAAAGTGATAAATAATTCGAGTAACAAGAAAAAGTACGAAAGAATACTGAATATTTTGATTACGAAAGTCTTTCCATTTATCATAGTTTCAATCAACCTGATGCTCCTATTACACCTTCTCTCAGTTTCGAGGCTACTGCAAAACTTCCACCAATTAATATACTTTGTTTTGACGGAGATCCGAAAATTTGGTTAACCTTTCATGATCTGTTCGAGAAACTGATTCATGAAAATTCTAATCTTTCTAATGTAGAGAAGTTCAGATACCCCCTATCATTTTTGAAAGACGAACCTTTGAAATTGCTAAATGGTATCGCTATCAATAATGATAATTACAACACAGCATTCAAAAACTTACAGACAGATATCAAAATAAAAGACTTATAGCTACAAATGCATTGGATTAATTTTTTTCTATTTCATTAAAGAATAATTCTAAGATTTTCGTATATTACTCAATACATTTTCCGGATCGTTAGCAGTACTCAATACTTTGAATTTTAATACAGATCAATGGGATTTTTTACTTTTTGGCGCTCTAGTTCCTCGGAACTGAGTGCTTATTAATTTGCCCAAATGTCTGTAATTTTCGAATTTTTCGATGAAAATGGTCTTAAACGATTTGGTTCGACTCACTGATCAAGAATCCGTGGTCTAAAAACATTATGTCCTGCCGGTCCGGCCGGCCGTAGGCACGATAACTCTCGAACGGAATCTGCTAGACTGTTGAAATTTTCAGAGTAGGTTTGGGAGATAAATATCTCGGCTAAGTTCGTTATTGGGCAAAATCGGACAGATGGTTTCGGAGTAACAAAAAAAAATTTTTTTTTACTAGGCAAATTCCAAATTAAATTTTATTCAATAAGCTGTTTTACCATAAGAATCCAATGATATCATTTTTAACTCTAACAAGCTAATACTTTCGGAGATATGATTTTTCAAAATTTCAATAATAAATCATATTTCAACGTTGTCACAGAATGATATTATTCTATGTATGAATTGTCATAATGTCAAATGATGTTCCTGAGACATGTCACTATCTAATCAATCGAAGAATTGTGTGCGAAGTGAGAAAAATCTCAGTTGTTTGCTCCGAAATTAGGTTTTCTCAGAAAATTCTTACATTTCGGAACGGAACATGAAGTAAGAGATCTGAGAGTAGTGAGACTGCTTTTCATCCATAGACATAGATATAACTCTCGAACGGAATGAGGTAGGTAGTTGAAATTTTCAGAGTAGTTTAGGGTCATGAATATCTCGGTTAAGTTCGTTATTGGGCAAAATTGGCCAGATTTAATTTGATTTCTTCCATGGTGCAGTTCTCATTCTCATGATTGCTCATTCAATCTTGATAAATAAACTATTATTTAAATTGAATTTCCTTTATGATGCAGTTCTATCATATGAATACATTGATATAATTCCCAACTCTGAGAAACCAATACTTTCGGAGATATAATTTGTCTGTTTGAACTAGAGCGCCAGAAAGCTCCTGTCCACAGGGCTTGAACCCATTTTTGCAAACAACAAAGTTGGAAAAGAACACAATTGACCCTCCTTAGTCGCACAAGCTCCTAGAAGATTTGGGAGGGTCAGTATAATCCTAATCATGTTTATAGCACGCGCGCAAATGAGTGACTTAAAAATGAAAGAAAAAGTGTAAATAGTCAATCTGCTTTGGCGCGCGTGCTATAAACATGATTAGGATTATACTGACCCTCCCAAATCTTCTAGGAGCTTGTGCGACTAAGGAGGGTCAGTTGTGTTCTTTTCCAACTTTGTTACTCTTTCCTGATGGCAGCTTAGATACAGCACTGTTAATTTTTGAACCGACAGTGAATGGAGTCCACTATCCTTTGGGTAGATCTTCGGATCGCTCTATCCACTGAGCTTGAAGTACTCATCATTCAATTCAAATTAGCCACCGTGAACACGCGCGCCAAAGAGAACTGACTTCTCGTCAGTGCTTTTTTTTTCAAGTTCCTTTAACAAATAGCTTTACTTTAGCCATTATTATTATTAGTATTAGCTGTTAGCTTTACCGTAGATCAGAAAAAATTGCGGTTGTGGGACCTCCGTTAGGAAAGCAATGGCCTCTTCTCCAAATCCGAACGTACATATTTTAATATAGATCTACCGAATATAGTTATTTATAAATTCGCCTCAGGGCTACCATACAGACATTTCAACTCGGAAACAACGCTATTTCCCCCAAACTGACTTGTGTCCGTGCACTGAATTGACATGAATATTCTTTTAAAACCTCACAATATCGGCTCATTACTCCCAACATAACCCAAACAACCCAAAACCATTCACTTCTCGTCTGCGCATGCGCAAAATACTCGTGGCTGCAAGTCCTCCCAAAATTACACACCTCACAAAAAACTCCAATTCTCCAACACTAGTGGTTCAGGATATATCGCTTCTTGAATCCACGCATGCGCAGACCCTCACCAGGGGATTCTATAGAGGAATAGCATCCGCCACCCCAAAATCCCAATCCTCTGACGAAAGCACCAGCAGTTGAATCACTGATGGTCTGCTCATGCGCATAACGAAAAATGCCCGTAAGGGGTAACATCAATTTCGAAATTAGCCCCAGGGCCACGGTACGGACTCTTTAACTCGGAAACAACGCTACATCCCCAAACTGACTTGTTCTTACACTGAATTGCCATGAATATTCTTTTGAAACCTCACAATATCGGCTCAGCACTCCCAACATACCCCATACAACCCAAAAACAGTCACTTCTCTTCTGCGCATGCGCAATCAACTTGCGGCTAAAAGTCCTCTCGAAATCACACACCTTACAGAAAACTCCGATTCTCCAACACTAGTGGTTCAGGAGATATCACATCTTTAATCCACGCATGCGCAGACCCTCAACAGGGGATTCTATGGAGGAATAGCATCCGCCACCCCAAAACCCCAATCCTCTCTGACGAAAACACCACCAGTTAAATCACTGATGGTCTGCTCATGCGCATAACGAAAAATGCCTGTAAGGGGTAACATCAATTTCAAAATTAGCCCCAGGGCCACGGTACGGACACTTTAACTCGGAAACAACGCTACATCCCCCAAACTGACTTGTCCTTGAACTGAATTGCTATGAATATTCTTTTAAAACCTCACAATATCGACTCAGCACTCCGAACATAAACCATCCAATTAAAAAACAGTCACTTCTCTTCTGCGCATGCGCAATCTACTCGCGGCTAAAAGTCCTCTCAAAATAACACACCTTACAAAAAACTCCGATTCTCCAACTGTAGTGGTTCGGGAGATATCGCATCTTTAATCTACTTATGCGCAGACCCTCAACAGGGGATTCTATAGCGGAATAGCATCCGCCACCCCAAAACCCCAATCCTCTCTGACGAAAGCACCAGCAGTTAAATCACTGATGGTCTGCTCATGCAATACGGAAAATGCCCGGAAAGGGCAGCATGAACCTCAAAAACATATGTTTCGGCATTAAAAGCAAAGTATTCCGCAAAATAGTAGTAATTTTTTTATTTTTTTCATGTCACGTGATCTTCACGAAATTTTGCAAAAGTGTTTGCTTTGGTCTTTTGCATCTAACCACTGAGTTTCAATTTAATCAGATCAGTATTTTTCGAGTTATCGTGAAAACAAAATTTTCAAATTTTCAAAATTTTTTTTTGCCACTTTAGGGCCGTCCGTTCAACACAAAACTACGCAGGCATATAAAGGTCATGATTCTACAATCTGATTCCAAATTTCAAAAAGATCGAGTGATCGGTTCCGGAAATATTCATAAAAAACGTTTTTACTAAAAACGGCCTTAACTCCGAAACCGCTTGGTCGATTTCGCCCGTTAACGAACTTGTCCGAGATATTTGCGCTACAAAACTACCCTGCAAATTTCAACGCTCTAAGTCGTTCCGTTCGAGAGTTATCGTGCTAACGGCCGGCCGGACCGGACGAACAGAATTGAATTTGACCTCGAATTCTTCATCAGTATGAGACCATTTTCGAAAAAAAATTCGAAAAATACAGACATTGTGACGAAATGATAGCACGCTGTTCCTTGCGGAACACGCGCGCAAAAAGATGAGCAAGAACCCAGGTAACACAGACCTCGCATAGTGGTCTCTGAGAGGTTACAATGTGGATGAAAATGCGAGCTTCCAAAGTGAGATCCTCAAGATATCACACAGATAACCAGAATAAGATATTCCTATTGCGAGCTCCTAAAGATATCTCACAGATAACCAGACTAAGACATCCTGTTGCGAGATCCTCAAGATATCACATATGTAACCAGAATAAGACATTCCCATTGCGAGCTCCTAAAGATATCACACAGATAATCAGAATAAGATATTCCTATTGCGAGCTCCTTAAGATATCACACAGATAACAAGAATAAGATATTCCTATTGCGAGCTCCTAGAGATATCCTACAGATAACCAGAATGAGACATTCCTGTTGCGAGATCCTCAAGATATCACATATGTAACCAGAATACGATATTCCTATTGCGAGCTCCTAAAGATATCCCACAGATAACCAGACTAAGACATTCCTGTTGCGAGCTCCTTAAGTCATCGCAAGTATAACCAGAATAAGACATTCCCATTGCGAGCTCCTAAAGATATCACACACATAACCAGTATAAGACATTCCCATTGCGAGCTCCTAAAGATATCACACACATAACCAGAATAAGATATTCCTATTGCGAGCTCCTAAAGATATCCCTCAGATAACCAGAATAAGACATTCCTATTGTGAGCTCCTTAAGTCATCGCAAGAATAACAAAAATAAGATATTCTATTCCTATTGAGGAGATCCTCATCAAGATATCACAAATGTAACCAGAATAAGATATTACTATTGCGAGCTCCTAAAGATATCACACAGATAACAAGAATAAGATATTCCTATTGCGATCTCCTAAAGATATCCCAAAGATAACCAGAATAAGACATTCCTGTTGCGAGATCCTTAAGATATCACATATGTAACCAGAATAAGTCATTCCCATTGGGAGCTCCTAAAGATATCAAGCAGATAACTAGGAAAAGACATTCCTATTGCGAGCTCCTCAAGATATCAAAAGTGTAACGAGAATAACACATTCCATTGCGAGGTCCTAAAAACCTCACAAATTCAACAAGAATAGGAAATCAGGTGGCATGTTGCAGGGATCTACTCCATCCCTACTCTGCAATTCTCGTTTTGCCGGTAGATGGCGCAATCGTCTACTCTGTACCCGGAAGAACAACCCCATCGCTAATAACCTGAGTGGAATATCGATATACGCATCGAATCAGTACCCATCGAGTCCCAGTCGTCGAGTCGAGCAGACGTGTCGAGTGGAGGAGAATTTTGATCGTTTCTTACGAAACACGTTAACGAGACTAGTGTCACCGTGAAGCGCTTACTCTCTAGAGAGGAACCACCCGAGGGAGGTGCCCCCTCGCAGATTTTCATTGATCGCTTAAAGCGAACTAATGAAATGAACGGCATCATACCATCCCAGATAGCACACAACATTCTGAGAATGTGATATCTAGCTTCTGAACGTTCATACTTTAGAATATTCTAATAGAACGTTCCATGCATCGTCGTAGAACATCTAGAATATTCAAGGAATGTCCGTCAGTAAACGTTCTGATCACATTTCAAAAATGATATCCATATCATATGATATGAAGAACATTACTAGAATATCCTTAGAGAATATTCATAGGAGTTGTAGTTTATTTCAGTATTTGGTAAGATCCTTGTGGAATATAATAAGAACCTCCTCAGAATGTTCTTTGATCATTGCGTCGCGAGGGATCATTTTGAGATTTATGGTTAATTTAATAGTGTAGTGTAACATTTATGACTTTACTACTTCACCTCAGAGGCTTTTCGATGCTATAGAAATTTTTATATCGATTGTTCATAAGCTCGGTCAAGCGACCTCCTACATCCTTTTAGGAGGTGTTGGCTCGGTATATTTTCACTAGTGAACGTTAATCAGTAAAGTTCTGATTCAAATAAATGAACAGCTTTTCAAGCCGAATATTTTTCCCTAATCTTCCAACCCTGACCGATTACTTCGGCTATCAGAACACGCTCCTGGCTCTTGTTACCAGCCCAGCCTACAGATATTTATTAATTTCACAATTCGCATCCTGGAATCATCACGTCACGTGACGTGAACCAATATGGCGGTTCTTTAATCTTTGATGGTTCTTTGTTCTTTGTACATAAACAACAAATAAGTTACGTGTTGAGCTGTTGAGGTCGTTGGTTATTTTATAGTGTTCATTGACTTTTTCCGGAGCTTTTCTGCTGTTTAAACTATATTGAAATGGAGAATGAATATCTGAAAAGACTATTGTTGAACAACGGAGACTTTGGTGAACGGTAGGTTCGAAAAAAAGTACCTTCATCATGTGTTTACATTTGATTTTATTACAGATATACATATAATAAAGTTGGGATTAATTAACGGCTTCGATCCTTCAACATTGAATGTTTCGGATCTGGATAGTGGATAATTCAATTGATGGTGTTCCTCCAATCACATATATGGATATTGCAACGTATTTGGATTATTATATACCACAACCTACAAGACATTCATGCATTTTTGCTAATAAAGAGTTCATATTTAATAGCACAATGCTGGGATAATTACTTTGAAAACAAACAGTTATTACTACCAAAAAATACAAATTCAATTATCCACCTCACAGTCGCATTATTGTGATTTCATTATATGATTTCCAAATAGTTGTTTCGAAGTACGAATCCTATAAGATCTGGAAATATGGGAAAAGAACTGCTAAGAAATTTCATTCAGAAGTTATTATGCCAGGGCTGATGGCGAAATATTTCACATCTGTAGAGGTTGCTGCAGATTATCGAGAAATGATCTTAATAATAATGATCATGAACCAACTGAAGAATCAATCAATTTTGAAGAAAAGTTTGATTTTCCTATTAAATATTTCAACGTATTACAAAAATTGGAGAAATAGTAATTTAGACCTTGAGGAAATTAAAACAAAAGTGGTAAGTTTCACGATTTTGATTTGTGTGATGTATCCAAATGTTACATTCAAATAGATTTTTGTTCTCTAGAAAATTCATTGATACTCTACCACATTACTGGTTATCAAATTATTCAAATTTGTTCACATATAAAAATCCTCGATGTTATTGTATGAAATTCTCCTGGAAATTAATAATGTATACTCCTATCTAACATATAGGATTAGATAAGTCCATAGCATACATATTATTATTTATGTTACATTTCGGTTGTTGTTTTAGGTATACGAGTTGTCAAAAATTGGGGGCCTAAACACAAAGTGATAACAAAAGGAAAGGTTGATGACAAATGCTCTTGCTATGAACTCTAGCTGGTTAGGATTTAAGAAGAAGGATAATTTTTCGGCATTGATTTTTTCCGAAATAGTGAAAGGTAAGAATTTTCGAAGAATTTACTATGTTCTATAAGATAGATGAGATAAGAAATATATTTCTATGAAGAAGCAATGTTTGATGGAATAACTAGTCAAGATATTTTACCGAAATCGCTTTACTTGGAATTATTGCTATAACTAAAATACATTAATACTCCATATTTGAATTATCTCTCATATTTTACAGAATCTGTGTTGAACATTCATCGAAAGATTACAGAGTCTGATGCGGAATTGGTAATTAAAGACTGGTTGGTTAAGGCGAAAGAGAAGGAGGAGAAGTTTCAGAAATTAGACCTCAAAACTATAATCTAGTGAAGGTAGGAATATTAGTTGTACTCAATATCATTCATACCATGAAGCAATATTTTTTGATTATTCTACTAGCTAAAATTTGGTTTGTTGCCTAGTATTTCATTCTGATCTGGGTTTACACTGAAAACTATTAAATTATTGAAGGTGCCTAGTAATATTTCATTTATTCTCTTCCAGAATCTCTGATTTTGAAACCAAAAGGCTGGTTGGTAGCCAAAAATGATGGAGAAGATAATCTCGTGAATATTATTTTTTTTATAAACAAAATATTTTGTTATTATTCTTTTGAATTTATTTCAGGAAATGTCTTCCTAAAAATAAAACTGATGACTTGAATGATGTATTATTATAAAATGGATTAGTGTTGTTTGACCTCGAATAATATTATTATATTATTTGTGAAAAAACTAGGCTTATGCTCAGAATCAGCATTCTGATGTTTTTTTATGGGATTACGAAAAATAAATAAGAATTTCATAGCCATTCAATGTGATGAGTCTATAAAATCTCAAAGTTTAACTAAATTTACAAAACATTTTAATTTTAAATTGAATTATAACAAAAAAGCATTCAATACCGTTGATTTATCGTTGAACACAATTTTTTTTTTGTTTTTCAGTTGGAGTTTGGTATTATTAATTCCCGCAGGGAATGCGGCAGGAATTAATAATACCAATGAATTTATAAATTCAACCAAATATTCTCGGAATTAAAGTATATTCTGGGAATATTTCTAGAATGAGTGGGAATCTCCATAGAATATTTGGAGTAATATTAATAGGAGATTTTTTGGAACGTACCTGGAATATTCTCAAGAATATGCCTGAAATATTGTCAAGAACATTCCTAGAAGGTTCTAGAATATTCGGGAGAACATTCATAGAACCTGTATAGAACCAGAGTTCCTCTCTCACTTAATAGTGCATGGAATGTTCTAAGAATGTGTGGGGTCTGTTGTAAGGATATTCTATGAATATTTGAACATTCTGGCGGTATCTTCTAAGAACATCCATATAACGTGTATGTGCTATCTGGGATACGAAGACATCATGTCTTCGCAACACAGTTTGTTAAAAGAAGATGTGTTCACGCCACCAAAGAAAACAGCCCGTGCCCCTCCCGCAGCTCCGAAAAATCCAACCAAAGTGACCAACTCATTCGGTGTTCTCGAACGTGTTAGTGCCATGGAAATCGAGGAAACAACTAGTGCCTCAAGAAACATTAATCCCAGTGCCCCAACGATAAAGAAGTGCCCACCAATCACAATTACACAGAAGGTTCAGTCCTACAGCGAATTCCATCAGCAACTGAAAATAATCCTCAAACACAAGTACCCTATTAGGTACAATAAGGATGAGATCAAAATCACAACAACGGAAGTGAGTGGCTACCGTCAACTGATATCCTCCCTGAAGAAAGAAAAAATGGAATTCTTCACATATACTCCAAAAGAAGAAACGACCAAAAAAATGGTCGTAAAAGCAGCCCCCTTCATGTCAGAAAATGACATCATTAGAGAAATTTCAAAGGATGGAAAACTTAAAGTGGAGCAGATCCAATGCACAAAGATGAAAGGACGCAGCCCCAACCCTCACTCCTTCCTAGTGAATATCCCCAAGAGCTTCCAGATACAAGAACTGAGGAAAATCCAGGAAATCGACCACGTCAAGATCCAATGGCAGAAGTACGCGAGGAAATCAACTGTAACGCAGTGCTACAGATGTCAGAAGTTCGGTCACGGATCGTCCAACTGTAACAAAATCCCCAAGTGCGTGAAGTGCGCGAAAAACCACCTAACGTCAGAATGCGCGAATAAAGTGCGGAACAGTGCCCCGGTACAGTGCGCGAACTGTGGTGGACCACATACGGCGAACTACTCTAAGTGTCCAGAAATGTTAAGGTATGTCGAATCACTTTAAAATCGTCATACTTCTCATTCTAACACAAACATCCCCAAATTTCCCGAAAGACAGTCATATCCTAGACTTATCCCAAAGACAAATATGTAACAAACGAAATTTCATACGTTAACATGGTTAAGAAAAACCTTCCTGGCCACAACATTCAGGCACCAACTGGACCCACAAACCCCAAATCCAATAACGTAGACGATTTCCAGACGTTGTTACAAGAAATCCAGGAACTAAATTCAATCTGTAACATTTCACAACTCATCGCGTTGATTAGAGAAATGAAGAGTCAATTCAAGACCTGTACCTCTCCCTTAAACAGGATCTTAATTATCCAAAATTTAGCGGAAAAATATGGTTTTTAACGCGCACAAAAAAGACATTAATATCATTACCTGGAATGCAAACGGTGCTTTCAACAAAATTAACGAACTTGAAATACTTACGGACGAAATTAAAATTGAAATAATTTGTATACAAGAGTCAAAACTTAACAAACGGACACCTCCAAAAATTAGAAACTTTTATTACATAAACAAACCGAAAACAACTCAGGGTGGGCTCATTATCTACTATCGGAAACATTTAAAACCAATCGAGATAACGACACATACAATGAACTCAGAGTCACAGGCAATTATTCTTAACGACATTACAATTATTAACTTCTACAAAGGCCATAAAACCCCCATAGACACGGATGAAATAAATTACCTGATGAGCTTAGGAAAAAAGGTCATAATCGCCGGAGATTTTAATTGCAAACATACTTCCTGGAACTGCATTAACTCAGACACCAACGGTAACAAACTCAAAAAATACTTGGACAAAAAAAATTTTATTCTAAATATTCCTAGAAATCTATATACATACTACCCGGCACATGGAGGTACACCTTCAACACTGGACTTTATGATATCCAAAAACCTCAGCATATCGCAACCTTTCACAATTGAGGCGCTAGATTCAGACCACTTCCCAGTTTTGGCAGAAATATCAAAAATAAATTCATCCCCTCTACCAAAACAAAATGACTCGTACTACACAAATTGGAAGGAATCTGAAAAACTAACGGAACAAAACTTGAATATAGACAGGAATAAAAACACGACAGATGACATTGACAAATGCATACACAACTTTACGAAACAAATAAAACAAAATCTCTTTAGTACAACCACAAAAACTATACAACCCTTCAACGAACTAGAAGTTCCCCCAAATATCCTGGAACTTATAAAAATTAAAAACAAACTACGGAAACGCCTACAACGGAACTACAACATTGGACTCTACCAACAATACAAAGACTCAATCAATCTAGTCAGAAGTGCAATAAAATCTCTTAAAACGACCAAATGGGAAAACTTCACAAAAGACTTGACAAACACAAACAAAATGTGGCAAATAGCGCGCTCACTTAAAGGAAACAAAACTTTCGGCATACACACACTACACGGACCTCAAGGTTACATTCTCGAAAACGAAGACAAGGCTCAACATCTAGCTGACACATACGCAAACATACATAACTCAAACCATGTCCGACAACGAGACCAAAACATTAGTTGAAAGAGCTATCCAAACCTTAAAAACCCAAATCCACGAAATACCTCCCGAGCACCTCACAACTCCTAGGGAAATTAAACATATCATCAAGTCCCTCAAAAACAAGAAAGCCCCAGGAATAGATAAATCAGAAACCGCACCCTAAAATCACTCCCGCGGAAAGCTATTGTCCAACTCACTTACATCTTCAACAGTTGCCTCAAATTATCATACTTTCCATCCACATGGAAAAATGCTATCGTCCTATCCTTTCCAAAACCCAAAAAAGATCATAAATATGCCACAAATTACCGTCCCATTAGCCTTTTACTGACAATGTCAAAACTACTCGAAAGGATAGTCTCAAACAGAATTAAAGATCACGAAAACATTCACAGTTAAATTATTGATGAACAATTCGGATTCAGATCATCCCACAATACAACCCTCCAACTGGCCACAATTACCGATCAAATCACAAAAAATTTCAATTTCCGAAGAGTCACGGCAATGCTCAATTTAGATATAGAAAAAGCCTTTGACACCGTGTGGCATGAGGGCCTCATATTCAAACTCCTCCAAACCAAACTCCCAATACACATAATCAAAATCATACAATCCTACATCTCGGGCCGAACATTCCAAACCAGGGTTGAAAAATCCCCTTCCAACAAATCCCCCTTCCTGGCTGGGTTGCCACAAGGAGGTATCCTCTCCCCAACCCTCTTCAACTACTACATAAACGACATTCCAAAAACAGACAGAACGAAACTGAAAATTTTCGCCGACGACGCCGCGGTAATAGCAGAATCCCTCCATCCAACTCAGGCAGACAAATACATACAAGAGCACACATTGAACACATTCAGAAACTCGAAATGTACTACTACAGATGGAAAATCAAAATTAACGCTAATAAAACTACTCTGGTACACTTTACACACAGGATAAAACGAAAATCGACACAAAACGTTACATTCAACGGCCAGACCATAAAACAGCAAAACACAGTCAAATATCTTGGTATAACCCTAGACGACAAACTGAACTATAACTCACACATTAACGACTTATCGCGAAAGGCGTACATAATCCAACGTAACATTTTCCCCTTACCCAGATAGCACACAACATTCTGAGAATGTGATATCTAGCTTCTGAACGTTCATACTTTAGAATATTCTAATAGAACGTTCCATGCATCGTCGTATAACATCTAGAATATTCAAGGAATGTCCTTCAGTAAACGTTCTGATCACATTTCAAAAATGATATCCATATCATATGATATGAAGAACATTACTAGAATATCCTTAGAGAATATTCATAGGAGTTGTAGTTTATTTCAGTATTTGGTAAGATCCTTGTGGAATATAATAAGAACCTCCTCAGAATGTTCTTTGATCATTGCGTCGCGTGGGATCATTTTGAGATTTATGGTTAATTTAATAGTGTAGTGTAACATGTGACTTTACTACTTCACCTCAGAGGCTTTTCGATGCTATAGAAATTTTTATATCTATTGTTCATAAGCTCGGTCAACACCTCCTACATCCTTTTAGGAGGTGTTGGCTCGGTATATTTTCACTAGTGAAAGTTAATCAGTAAAGTTCTGATTCAAATAGATGAACAGCTTTTCAAGCCGAATATTTTTCCCTAATCTTCCAACCCTGACCGATTACTTCGGCTATCAGAACACGCTCCTGGCTCTTGTTACCAGCCCAGCCTACAGAATTACAGATATTTATTAATTTCACAATTCGCATCCTGGAATCATCACGTGACGTGACGTGAACCAATATGGCGGTTCTTTAATCTTTGTACATAAACAACAAATAAGTTACGTGTTGAGGTCGTTGGTTATTTTATAGTGTTCATTGACTTATTCCGGAGCTTTTCTGCTGTTTAAACTATATTGAAATGGAGAATGAATATCTGAAAAGACTATTGTTGAACAACGGAGACTTTGCTGAACGGTAGGTTCGAAAAAAAGTACCTTCATCATGTGTTTACATTTGATTTTATTACAGATATACATATAATAAAGTTGGGATTAATTAACGGCTTAGATCCTTCAACATTGAATGTTTCTGATCTGGATAGTGGATAATTCAATTGATGGTGTTCCTCCAATCACATATATGGATATTGCAACATATTTGGATTATTATATACCACAACCTACAAGACATTCATGCATTTTTGCTAATAAAGAGTTCATATCTAACAGCACAATGCTGGGATAATTACTTTGAAAACAAACAGTTATTACTACCAAAAAATACAAATTCAATTATTCACCTCACAGTCGCATTATTGTGATTTCGTTATATGATTTCCAAATAGTTGTTTCGAAGTACAAATCCTATAAGATCTGGAAATATGGGAAAAGAACTGCTAAGAAATTTCATTCAGAAGTTATTATGCCAGGGCTGATAGCGAAATATTTCACATCTGTAGAGGTTGCTGCAGATTATCGAGAAATGATCTTAATAATAATGATCATGAACCAACTGAAGAATCAATCAATTTTGAAGAAAAGATTTTCCTATTAAATATTACAACGTATTACAAAAATTGGAGAAATAGTAATTTAGACCTTGAGGAAATTAAAACAAAAGTGGTAAGTTTCAAGATTTTGATTTGTGTGATGTATCCAAATGTTACATTCAAATAGATTTTTGTTCTCTAGAAAATTCATTGATACTACCACATTACTGGTTATCAAATTTGTTCACATATAAAAATCCTCGAAATTATTGTATGAAATTCTCCTGGAAATTAATAATGTATACACCTATCTAACATATAGGATTAGATAAGTCCACAGCATACATATTATTATTTATGTTACATTTCGGTTGTTGTTTTAGGTTTACGAGTTGTGAAAAATTGGGGGGCCTAAACACAAAGTGATAACAAAAGGAAAGGTTGATGACAAATGCTCTTGCTATGAACTCTAGCTGGTTAGGATTTAAAAAGAAGGATAATTTTTCGGCATTGATTTTTTCCGAAATAGTGAAAGGTAAGAATTTTTGAAGAATTTACTATGTTCTATAAGATAGATAAGATAAGAAATATATTTCTATGAAGAAGCAATGTTTGATGGAATAACTAGTCAAGATATTTTACCGAAATCGCTTTACTTGGAATTATTGCGATAACTAAAATACATTAATACATATTTGAATTATCTCTCATATTTTACAGAATCTGTGATGAACATTCATCGAAAGATTACAGAGTCTGATGCGGAATTGGTAATTAAGGACTGGTTGGTTAAGGTGAAACAGAAGGAGGAAAAGTTCCAGAAATTAGACCTCAAAACTATAATCTAGTGAAGGTAGGAATATTAGTTGTACTCAATATCATTCATACCATGAAGCAATATTTTTTGATTATTCTACTAGCTAAAATTTGGTTTGTTGCCTTGTATTTCATTCTGATCTGTGTTTACACTGAAAACTATTAAATTATTCAAGGTGCCTAGTAATATTTCATTTCTTCTCTTCCAGAATCTCTGATTTTGAAACCAAAAGGCTGGTTGGTAGCCAAAAATGATGGAGAAGATAATCTCGCGAATATTATTTTTTTTATAAACAAAATATTTTGTTATTATTCTTTTGAATTTATTTCAGGATATGTCTTCTTAAAAATAAAACTGATGACTTGAATTATGTATTATTATAAAATGGATTAGTGTTGTTTGACCTCGAATAATATTATTATATTATTTGTGAAAAAACTAGGCTTATGCTCAGAATCAGCATTCTGATGATTTTTTATGGGATTACGAAAAATGAATAAGAATTTCATAACCATTCAATGTGATGAGTCTATGAAATCTCAAAGTTTAACTAAATTTACAAAACATTTTAATTTTAAATTGAATTATAACAAAAAAGCATTCAATACCGTTAATTTATCGTTGAACACAATTTTTTTTTAGTTTTTCAGTTGGAGTTCGGTATTATTAATTCCCGCAGGGAATGCGGCAGGAATTAATAATACCAATGAATTTATAAATTCAACCAAATATTCTCGGAATTAAAGTATATTCTGGGAATATTTCTAGAATGAGTGGGAATCTCCATAGAATATTTGGAGTAATATTAATAGGAGAATTTTTGAAACGTACCTGGAATATTCTCAAGAATATGCCTGAAATATTGTCAAGAACATTCCTAGAAGGTTTTAGAATATTCGGGAGAACATTCATAGAACCTGTATAGAACCAGAGTTCCTCTCTCACTTAATAGTGCATGGAATGTTCTAAGAATGTGTGGGGTCTGTTGTGAGGATATTCTATGAATATTTGAACATTCTGGCGGTATCTTCTAAGAACATCCATATAACATGTGTGTGCTATCTGGGTTACTGAACAAGCACAGTAAGCTAAGCCGGAATTCAAAACTTAGAATTTATAATCAAGGAATCAGACCAGTGTTTTTATATGCGAACCCTATATTGATCAATACATCGAACACAAATTTCAAAAAGTTACAGATCATTCAAAATAAATTCCTCCGAATAATTTTAAATGAACCAAGATCCACTAAAATTGAAGACCTACATAAATCCGGAAACGCGGACACGATACACGACATAATTAAAAGTCAGACAATAAAATTTTGCAAACACACGACGATGAAATTGGAAAAAACACAACACCTCGGGACAACCACGGCGGAAAACACAAACATCAAAATTAAACATAAATTATCCCATCACCTCATCCTGCAGGAAGATTGTTATCGTTAAAACGACAACAAGAACTCCTGAAATCCTTCATCCCATCTGAGAAGTATATGTCTTTTATTTGATTCGACATACCTCTAGAAAAATTGTCACATTCTTCCACACATCTCATGACAGATACATAATGTTATATTTTTAGATAAGATCCCAGAGATCAGGCACTAAATGTAAATCCTTAATGTAAGCGATTATTTCTTGTATATTTCCCCTTGTAAGTAGACCTGTATATATAGTTTAAGAAATTTCAAATTAAAAATTGCTGAAAAGCAAAAAATAAATATGTCTTTTATTTGATATACGCATCGAAGTGATGTATTCGGCGCCACACATGTACTGGACATTTGGAGGATATATAGATCCATATCGCAGCCGTCTTTTCTCAGTACTGCCCCGGTTGAGCAGCCTGAGAACTTCCCCATGTGATATCTCTGAGAACTTACTGAGCTCATCCCCTGTGACGGACATTTAGAGATGATAGGGAGGTCTGGGAGAGCTCCCTGCGATATCGCAATAGACCTCTCAAAATATTCCCCAGGGTGAGCAGTTTGAGAACTTCCCCATGCGATATCTCCGAGATGTTACTGGGCTCATCCCCTGTGGCGGACATTTGGAGATGATAGGGTGGTGGGCAAGCTCCCTGCGATATCGCAATAGACCTCTCAAAATATTCCCCAGGGTGAGCAGTTTGAGAACTTTCCCATGTGCTATCTCAGAGATGTTGCTGGGCTCATCCCCTGTGGCGGACATTTGGAGGTGATATGGAGCTCTTGACGACCTCCCAGCGATATCGCAATAGGCGTCACAATATCCCGGCGAGAGCTCGCCGAGACATCTCTGGGAGGTCCCTGTGTTACCTGGGAAGTCAAGGAAAAAAGGTAGTTTTCAAGGCGGAATAAGAAAAAACCAGAGCAACCATGGCGGTGAATGTAATTAGATCCACAACGATTGGGGCTATTGCTGAATACAAACCTAGTGAGGATTGGCAAACTTGGTCTGAGAGACTGGAGTAGTATTTCGAAGCGAATTATATCAAAGAAGAAAAGGAA
This sequence comes from Halyzia sedecimguttata, assembly GCA_937662695.2. Classification (NCBI taxonomy): domain Eukaryota; kingdom Metazoa; phylum Arthropoda; class Insecta; order Coleoptera; family Coccinellidae; genus Halyzia; species Halyzia sedecimguttata. The sequence continues at coordinate 18,835,915 of OW569415.2, forward strand.
GCTGTCAAGACAAGTGAAGCAAGCAAAAACAAGTGCAAGTGCTGTGGAAATGGTAATCATGATGCTAGCATCTGTAAGTACAAGGATAATGAGATTAAAGTGGTAGAAAACTTAGAAAATAACGATTTGAAATTCTTGTTAAATCAGTACAACGATCTTTTTAATGGTAAAATTAGGACTTTACAAATATGAAAAAGTAGATTTGAAACTACAACCTAATAAAAAAATTGGTTCAAGCCCTGTGGACAGGAGCTTTCTGGCGCTCTTCTAAAGTATTGGTTTCTCAGAGTTTTGAATTATATCAATGGATTCTTGTGAAATAATTTCATCTTAGCAAAAATTGAATTCAAACATCATAGAAGAATTTAAATTCAACAAGAGTGCCAAAAATTATCAATCCAAAACCAATAGACAAATTCTACCCAACAACGAACTCATCCGAGATATTCATTCCTCAATTCTGTGATGAACGATAATATATATTCTTTCCTCAAATCCACTCCAATACGCCAATATTCCAGTTTTGTTTTTAATGGAGATATTCTGAACACAATATTATTAACTTACCATTACCAGTCTCATCATCATATGCATTGACCATCGGCATGATAATATCAACCAACAAAAAGTATGATATCATATTATAATTCTTATAATTCTACGTTGCTGAAATGAATTAGACAATGTCATGTCTCAGGAAAATAAGTTGACATTATGACAATTCATACATAGAATAATTATATCATTCTGTAAAAACGTAGAAATACGATTTATGATTGAAATTTTGAAAAATCATATCTCCGAAAGTATTAGCTTGTTAGAGTTAAAAATGTTATCAATGGATTCTTATGGTAAAACTGCTTATTGAAAAAAAATTAATTTGGAATTTGTCATGTAAAAAAATTTTTTTTTTGTTACTCCGAAAACATCTGTCCGATTTTGCCCAGTAACGAACTTAGCCGAGATATTTATCTCCCAAACCTACTCTGAAAATTTCAACTGTCTAGCTGATTCCGTTCGAGAGTTATCGTGCCTACGGTCGGCCGGACCGGCCGGACAGAATGAATTTCGACCACGGATTCTTGATCAGTGAGTCCAACCAAATCGTTTAAGACCATTTTCATCGAAAAATTCGAAAATTACAGACATTTGGGCAAATTGATAAGCACTCTGTTCCGAGGTACAAGAGCGTCAAAAACCAATATTTTGTAAACCGAGCCCAACTCCATATTTACTCAAAGGTAAGGTTGAACAAGAATTAGGTGAACTCGAAAAGAAAGGAGTTATTACCTTGGTTGAGAACACAGAATGGGGAACGCCGTTAGTACCTGTTTTAAAAGAAAATGCTCAGATTAGAATCTGTGCAGATTATAAAGTAACATTAAATAGAAATTTAGAAGATGTTAAACATCCTTTACCCCGAATAGAAGATTTATTTGTAGATTTACAAGGAGGTGAATATTTTAGTAAATTAGATTTCTCAAATACATATAATCAATTAGAACTTGAAGAAAATACAAAGTTATTAGTAGCATGGAGCACAAGTAAAGGTATTTATAAAATAAACCGTTTACCGTATGGCGCGAAACCTTCATGTTCTATTTTTCAAAAAATCGTGGAAAAGGTTTTTCAAGGAGCAAGAAACAGTCATGTTCATTGATGATATAGTTGTGACAGGTAAAACTAGAGAAGAACATATAATGAACTTGAGGAAGGTATTTGAAAGACTGCGTAAAGCTGATTTAAATAAAATTTAAAAAAATGTAGATTTTTCGAAAAAAAATTAAATATTTGGGACATTATATAGATAAAAATGGTTTACATAAAGATCCTGAGAAAATAAGAGCAATTGTTGAGATGGATAAGCCTAAAGACCAGACTCAAGTGAAAGCTTTTGTTGGTATGATAAACTATTACGGAAAGTTTATTACAAAATTAGCTACAATATTGAATCCACTTTACAAATTGTTGCAAAAAGACGTCAAATTTGTTTGGACCTCTGAATGTGAAAATTCTTTTGAGAAAGCTAAGAAAATAATTTCATCAGATTTTAGTGTATATGTTTTCGAAGTGTTAATAAACATTTCCGTCGCCACATCTACATTTGGCGCTAAATAAGTTTTTTCCCAAGATTCTATTGCTAAATCTGCGTTCAGTTTTGTACAATCAACGTATTCTTCTGATCTAATATTATTTATCGGTTGACTGGACTCGCCTATGTCCACATGCACACAAAAAGATAACATCAATTACATAAAAGGCTCTAACCACGAGGGAAATGGGCGTAAGAATACTCAAATTAATTTACTAAGATCTACGATAAGAACCTGATGATTGCCAAAACTATCTTCGCATGGACGAAAACAGTTATGTAAAGCTGCGTATACATTAACGCGCTGCGCGACGAACGCAGCCCGTACCAACTAAAAATACAAATATAGTGGAGCGGCGAGGTAAGAGGCACGCTGCGAGGCAAGCGGGCGATTTATAACTCTCAGGGAATGCATTATACTACCTCGATCTAGAGCGAGTGACCGCTCGCGTCACATTGGAGAGGGAAGTCATTCGAAGTAAACAAAACGTTCACATTTGATATCGTGTGAGGTTTATACTCGTAAATCGCCCGATTCCCTCACCGCGTGCCCCTTACCTCACCGCTCACTATATTTGTACCTTCAGACGAATCGCATCGCGCTAATGTGTACGCACTGTAGCACTCTTGGAGGTAGTAATAACAATCATTGTAAAACGAGACCCCTTATGAGATCTGCTATATGGCCACATGAAAAGGGCCGGATTTGAGACTATGCCGCCTATAGGCTGAAGTCATTTGCCGCCCACTCTATAATTCATATTTGCTGTCCCTGAAAATTTGCCGCTCTCGGCTACAGCCTACTTGTAAATATGGCCTTTCACATGAAATATTATTAGCCACACTTCGGTATTTGGCCACTGGAGGATAATAAGGATTTAAACCGCCGTATTCACAAAGCATTCAATCTCCGTTAAGTCCTAAGTGAGGTCCTCAGTTAAGGATACATAAGAATCGCAACCTCAGTTCACGTATGTAACGGTGCTGAAACAGGCCTGTTTCACGTTAATTTTGACTTATACTGAGGTTGCGATTCTTATTTATCCTTAACTGAGGACCTCAGTTAGGACTTAACGGAGATTGAATGCTTTGTGAATACGGCGGAAAATTTTCTACTGTAATTTCTCCTCAGTTACTGTGTTGCGAAATTCCCGAGATATGCAGTGCTATTTATAAAGTAAACAAGAGCGCTAGTTAGGCTAAAATAAACTAAAACTTTTATTTGCCTCCAATAGGGACTTAAAAGTATCAACATCCTTGGGATATACTTAATGAAACTGAACTGAGGAAAAAATAAAAAATAACTGAAAATATATCTCTATATTTATTGATTTATAAAAATATGGTCACCTAATTATAAATATTCCCTACCGCCAATTCCATCTTCTCAACGTTTTCTCTATCTTATGATCCTCATTAGCGCTTTCTTGAATGCAAGAAGCAGATGAACAAGGAATTTCGTGATCTTGAACAAATAATGAGAGATTGAGAGATAGTAATACCACAGATGTGGAAACTAATGTATCATCTGCTCCGGAACCTGATTTTTTCGAATCATTTATTTTTGTAGCATATCTCATGCTGGGGTCATACTATCGCGATTCTGCGAATATTCGCGTTTTCGCTGCAAGTGTGGCCGGGTACTTTGTCGAATCGCGGTGTGTTCTGGCGAAGACGAATATACTTCGCAGCGCTGTCGGTAAACTGGCACGATTCAAAGGGTTTTTTATTATACAATATTCGACTTCGGTGTTCAGTTCAGTAGCGCTCCAGATTTTGAGTGCATGTTTGATTTCGGATGAAATTTACTATTTGTAGTAGATAAGTATTCAGCGACATATAAAAGAACGCCACTGCTTCCTCCATTTCAATTCTCAAGAATAATCCGCATGTCACATTGAGCTCATAAGTAGACAAGAACATCGCGACGAAAACTTCGCGATGTTTTCATCGCGATGAAGTCATAAAAATGTTCGCCTGCAAGTGTGGCCCCAGCATCGTGGAGTTTTACTGGTAACACTTATTTTATAAGCGTCATTTTGCTTGTTTCTATTCATATAGTCTTTTGAGTTAGTTTTCCACAAACATGGATATGTTTTGTAGTGTTCTATGAACTCTGTAATAAACTCTTTTGAAAAACTTCTCAAATCGGCAATCTTCCAAACAAAACTATTAAACCATAAACAATTGAGCACACACAATACTAACAAAAGTCTTAAAACAAAAAACTATTATTTCTCTACATCGTCGAACATGTGAGCACGTTCATGTACGTGCGTCGATAAATTCAAGCAGGACCAGTGAACATGTTCGTCGGGGTTTTAACTGAAATTTTGCCTGCACACTGGCGAAAATCAACGACTGTACATGTACGTGCGTTTATGTTTTATAACTTATTCGTGTGCCTGCAGGCACTACAGAGATTTAAAAAAAAATTCAAACTTTCAATCGCCTGTCGGACGTATTTGGCTAATTGTCTAGAATCCTAGCATAAATTTTATTCACCTCTTATAATATATTATGCAACGTTTGTGTAAGTACGATATACATTTTGGAAACAAATATCTATACAAAAGAAATAAAATCAAGTGATTAGCGCAACTTGGTACAATATCAAAACTAAAATTTAATACCAAATGTAGAAAAAAAATTATGAATGTTAATGAAGTAGATATTCAAAGTGTTCACCGCTAACGCCTTGGTAACATCTTAACCTCAAATAAAAATGTCTTCCAACTTCCAACATTATTCAACATCTCAGGAGTGATCGACCTGATCGCAAGCGTTATTCGATCTTTTAGGTAATTCAAATCAAGGTGTTTAGTTTTGAACACAATGCTCTTCACATATCCCCATAACCCAAAAGAAATCTAAGGGGTTAAGATCAGGGGATCACGTTGGCCATTCAATAGTTTCTTGCCTTCCTATCCACCGATTTGGAAATATTGCGTCGAGGTACTGCCGGACAATGCGTTGGTAATGTGGTAGTGCTCCATCCTGTTGGAACCATTTCGTATTCCGTGGAACTTGAGGATTTTCTTGATCAGGATATAATATCGTTTTGAAGTAGTGCTAAATATTTAACGCCATTCAAATTGCCCCCAATGAAAAGGGGGCCTATGATATGGTTTCGAACATTTCCTGCCCAAACATTATCCTTTTGAGGGAATTGCGTGAGGTCCTGTTTCATCCAGTGAGTATGTTCGGTAGAACAGAAGTGGCCGTTGAGAGAAAAAGTGAACTCATCGGAAAACAAAACGTCTACTAATTGAATAATATTTGTATCCATCATTTGTTGACAAAAATAAGTTCTCCTATCAAAATTGTCTTCCAAGAGCTCCTGGGTAGGTATCATTTTATAGGGATGCATTTTATTTTGTTTTAATATTATAATTTCAAAGCAAAAAGTATATCAAGCGAAAAGAGTGGATTACCAAAGGTATTATACAGTATTATTAATGTTAAGAATTTAATGCTCAAAAAAATAAAATCTCAGAAATGTTTAAATGAGAACTTTAACAAAGATTATAAAATTCATAAAAATAACAAAAAATTATTATTATAGGAATGCGATACAAAAATATAAAAAAAAAGCACTGACGTGAAGTCAGTACTCTTTGGCGCGCGTGTTCACGGTGGCTAATTTGAATTGAATGATTCAAAAATTAACAGTGCTGTATCTAAGCTGCCATCAGGATAGAGTAACAAAGTAGGAAAAGAACACAAGTGACTCTCCTTAGTCGCACAAGCTCCTAGAAGATTTGGGAGGGTCAGTATAATCCTAATCATGTTTATAGCACGCGCGCCAAAGCAGATTGACTTTTTACACTTTTTCTTTCATTGTTAAGTCAATCTGCTTTTGCGCGCGTGCTATAAACATGATTAGGATTATACTGACCCTCCCAAATCTTCTAGGAGCTTGTGCGACTAAGGAGAGTCACTTGTGTTCTTTTCCAACTTTGTTACTCTATCCTGATGGCAGCTTAGATACAGCACTGTTAATTTTTGAATCATTCAATTCAAATTAGCCACCGTGAACACGCGCGCCAAAGAGTACTGACTTCACGTCAGTGCTTTTTTTTTTTTTTTTTCAAGTTCCTTTAACAAATATAGCTATCAATACAGTTTGGCTGTTAGTTTTACCGTAGATCAGAAAAAAATTCGGTTGTGGGTCCTCCGTTAGGGACGAAATTGCATCTTCTCCAAATCCGAACGCATTTTAATATAGATCTACCGAATATAGTTATTTATAAATTCGCCTCAGGGCCACCATACAGACCATTCAAATCGGAAACAACGCTATTTCCCCCAAACTGACTTGTGTCCGTGCACTGAATTGACATGAATATTCTTTTAAAACCTCACAATATCGGCTCATTACTCCCAACATAACCCAAACAACCCAAAACCCATGCGCAGACCCTCACCAGGGGATTCTATAGCGGAAAAGCACCCGCCACCCCAAAACCCCAATCCTCTCTGACGAAAGCACCACCAGTTAAATCACTGATGGTCTGCTCATGCGCATAACGAAAAATGCCCGTAAGGGGTTACATCCATTTCGAAATTAGCCCCAGGGCCACGGTACGGACACTTTAACTCTGAAACAACGCTACAGCCCCCAAACTGACTTGTCCTTGCACTGAATTGCTATGAATATTCTTTTAAAACCTCATAATATCGTCTCAGCACTCCCAACATAACCCATCCAACCCAAAAACAGTCACTTCTCTTCTGCGCATGCGCAATCTACTCGCGGCTAAAAGTCCTCTCAGAATAACACACCTTACAAAAAACTCCGATTCTCCAACACTAGTGGTTCAGGAGATATCACATCTATAATCCACGCATGCGCAGACCCTCAACAGGGGATTCTATAGAGGAATAGCATCCGCCACCCCAAAACCCTAATCCTCTCTGACGAAAACACCACCAGTTAAATTACTGATGGTCTGCTCATGCGCATAACGAAAAATACCTGTAAGGGGTAACATCAATTTCAAAATTAGCCCCAGGGCCACGGTACGGACACTTTAACTCGGAAACAACGCTACATCCCCCAAACTGACTTGTCCTTGCACTGAATTGCTATGAATATTCTTTCAAAACCTCATAATATCGACTCAGCACTCCCAACATAACCCATCCAACCCAAAAATAGTCACTTCTCTTCTGCGCATGCGCAATCTACTGGCGGCTAAAAGTCCTCTCAAAATAACACACCTTACAAAAAACTCCGATTCTCCAACACTAGTGGTTCGGAAGATATCGCATCTTTAATCTACGCATGCGCAGACCCTCATCAGGGATCTGAATTCTATGGAGGAATAGCATCCGCCACCCCTAAACCCCAATCCTCTCTGACGAAAACTACAGCAGTTAAAGGACTTCTCATCTGCGCATGCGCAATACGGAAAATGCCTGGAAAGGGCAGCATGAACCTCAAAAACATATGTTTCGGCATTAAAAGCAAAGTATTCCGCAAAATAGTAGTAATTTTTTTATTTTTTTCATGTCACGTGATCTTCACGAAATTTTGCAAAAGTGTTTGCTTTGGTCTTTTGCATCTAACTACTGAGTTTCAATTTAATCAGATCAGTATTTTTCGAGTTATCGTGAAAACAAAATTTTCAAATTTTCAAAATTTTTTTTTGCCACTTTAGGGCCGTCCGTTCAACACAAAACTTCGCAGGCATATAAAGGTCATGATTCTACAATCTGATGCCAAATTTCAAAAAGATCGAGTGATCGGTTCCGGAAATATTCATAAAAAACGTTTTTATTAAAAACGGCCTTAACTCCGAAACCGCTCGGTCGATTTCGCCCGTTAACGAACTTGTCCGAGATATTTACGCTACGAAACTACCCTGCAAATTTCAACGCTCTAAGTCGTTCCGTTCGAGAGTTATCGTGCTAACGGCCGGCCGGCCGGACCGGACGGACATAATTGAATTTGACCTCGAATTCTTCATCAGGGAGTCGAACCCAATCGTTTGAGACCATTTTCGAAAAAAAATTCGAAAAATACAGACATTGTGACGAAATGATAGCACGCTGTTCCTTGCGGAACACGCGCGCAAAAATGATCCCAGGCAAGTGTGGAGAATTTTATCAGTAAAAAAAAGTCAATAACAAATAGCCTTACCGCCGTATTCACAAAGCATTCAATAGCCGTAAAGTCCTAACTGAGGTCCTCAGTTAAGGATAAATTTGAATCGCAACCTCAGTTAACGTATTTAAAGGTGGTGAAAAAAGCCTGTTTCACGTTAATTTTCACGCTAACGGAGGTTGCGATTCAAATTTATCCTTAACTGAGGACCTCAGTTATGACTTAACGGAGATTGAATGCTTTGTGAATACGGCGGTTAGTTAGATACTGAAGATAATAATAATCTAAATGATAGAATGAAATTCTCGAGTTAGACAGACCCACTCGTAAAGTGATGAACATGAATCGTAGCCTGCATCCCAACTGCTCGATTCAAAGGATATACCTTCCACGAACGCAGGGAGGCAGAGGTTTGCAAAGTTTGGAATACCAACACCATCAACAAACGTTGGAAATGGCAATAAGTATATTGAGAAGTGAAGTCCCGCTTCTGAAAATGGTGGCTAAGCATGAAATCCGGAATCAAGGAGCTCCCCTATATAGGGCTGGTCAGATAGCTTTGGAGAAGCTCTGTATAACCGGCATATCCATCGATCATGCGCTAATAGGAACACCTATCTCGCCAACAGACCAAAGAAGAGTTGGCAGAGAGATAAGGCAGGCACAACTGAAGAAACTACTATAAGATCACATGGGTAAACACCTGCATTCCATATACTTCAGGAGTTCGCAAGATCAGGGCCTGTCGGAAGAATTATCCTTCACCTTTTTGAAGTCCGCTGGACTCAAGTCGGAAAAGGAGGGATTTGTTATAGCTTGTCTAGATGGGGTTATAAATACCAGATGGTATAAAAAGAACATCATGAAAGTGGGAACCCCCACAACGTGCAGAGCATGCCACAGCCAGCCAGAAACTATTATGCACATTCTGTCTGCTTGCAGTGTCCATGTTCCATCATTATATGTGGAAAGAAACAATGCGGCACTCCGAATTCCCTACTTCCATCTGCGAGAGGTTTATGGTATAGACAAGGAACCAGTGCTACCATATGTGCCTTTGGAAATTGTAGCAGTCGTTGAAAATTGCAGGGCTCGCATCTACTGGAACTATGCGATTCCAACAACTCGGCAGATCCACGCCATAAAGCCAGATATACTTCTGCTGGACAAAGAACTCAAGGAAATGCTCGTCGTCGAATTTTCCTCCCCCGCAGAAAATAATGTGGTGACGAAAGAAGAACAGAAGAGGGAGAAATACAAGGATTTAATGTTGGAACTTGGGATCCTCTGTATCCAAGGCATAAGGTTAGGATGGTCATACTAATCATTGGATGCCTAGGCGGAATGAGAGCGAACTACGTGACCGAATTGATGACTATTCCGGCCTGCAAATCTCTGGCCGAGGATTTAGCGCACAGAATGCAGAAAGCGGTGTTGCCCGGATCACTTCGAGTCATCAGGTCCCATCAACTTTGAAGGCCACTTGCAGCTCATCTCTTGTGTTAAGAGACGCTGTAAGGGCAGGACGAAGAACTACTCCAAGGAACGTGCGAGAGGTTTTTTAGTGAGTAACCATCAACATCTGGAGTCTCACACTCCTGAGGGAAGCGGACCCTCTCAGGGCGGGCCTATAAAAGGTTTTTTCCACTCGTGTGGACGGAAAAAAAAATTAGATAGTGGAGGTTTTTAGTGTAGGAGTAAACTGTGCGAATAAAATCAAAAATTAAAAAAGGGAGTTTCATATTCCAGAGTGTATTAATTCACTTAAATTGATTCTGGAACCTTGTTGTGACCATGAGATATTGAAAGTCCAGAAATCACTGAAATCTGATAAAGCCCCAGTCATTGACGGCATTTGTGCAACTCTTCTCAAAAACGTTGCTTCAAACATATAGCTACCCCTGTTGCATTTTTGATCAATTTCTCCATGAGAACAGGTTATTTTCCTAGTCCTAGGGGAAAACATATATAAGCAACTATCGTCTTATTTCACTGGCTTCGAATATCTCGAAAATTTTCGAGAAAGTTGTTCATAGTAGAACAGCACAATTCCTCGGAAACTTTAATATCTTAAATGATAGACAGTATGGGTTTAGAATGGGAAGGTCGACTCAGGATGCAATAGCGGTTTTAACGTGCGAAATTTATAAGTGCTTGGGCAAATCGAAGCCTTGTTTGAGTATTTTCGTGGAGTTGGCGAAGGCCTCCGACACTGTGAGCCATGAGGGATTGCTTGCGGCTCTTGAGGATGTTGGTGTTGGGGGTCTTCCCCTGAGCTGGTTCAGGAGCTATCTGATGGAAAGAAAGCAGCGCGTTCGAGTTGGAGTATCGGTGAGTTCTTTATCCCAACTTTATTACGACAGGTGCGACAGGCCACAAAACTAGGTAATCATTATATAAAGGATACTGTGGGAGGTATACTCATTATTGAAAGGTTTTTTTCTGGGTTTTCTCTCCCAAACTCTGAAAAATATCTATAAAATAAAAATTAATTATTTTGTGATTTGCTTCTGCGTAAGAAACACAAGATATTTTTCAGAAGCAATCAATTGAACAATGTTGCCTAACAAACAACAACGAAACAACATCAACGATGAAACAACTATATCGTAACGTTTCGGAGTCTATATCAGACTCCTTCGTCAGACGCTTAATGAAAATCTTTAGAATTGTTTTGTTGATAGTTATTGTGAAATTCAAGAATTGTCACAATTGACAATGCTTGAATTTCATAATAACGATCAACAAAACAATTCTAAAGATTTTCATTAAGCGTCTGTTTTGTTGATAGTTATTGTGAAATTCAAGAATTGTCACAATTGACAATTCTTGAATTTCACAATAACTATCAACAAAACAATTCTAAAGATTTTCATTAAGCGTCTGACGAAGGAGTCTGATATAGACTCCGAAACGTTACGTTACGATATAGTTGTTTCTTCGTTGATGTTGTTTCGTTGTTGTTCGTTAGGCAACATTGTCCAATTGATTATGCTTCTGATAAATATCTTGTGTTTCTTACGCAGAAGCAAATCACAAAATAATTAATTTTTATTTTATAGATATTTTTAGAGTTTGGGAGAGAAAACCCAAAAAAAAAACCTTTCAATTACACAAAACTAGGCCCCATTATTTTAATCTTGTACCTTATTAATTCTGTGTTTTCTCTAAACATGAAAGGAAGATTATTTACATTTGCTGATGACACCGCGGTATTCTATGTGAGGGAAAGCTGGGAACAGTTGAGAGATATAGTCGAGATTGATTTTGGAATTCTAGCTGTGGAGACTGATTTTGGAATTCTAGCTGTGGATACTGATTTTGGAATTCTAGCTGATTATTTTCATAGTAAAATGAAGGACTTTATAATACAGTCAACAAATACCCTTGAATACCTTGGCGTAATAATAGACTCTCACTGGAGGTGGAATTACCAAATAGATAACGTGGTTACCAAAATTCGAAAATTAATTCCTAAGTTCAGATCATTGAAAGAGTTTTGTAACATAAACCTGTTGAGAACATATTCCGCCGTATTCACAAAACATTCAATCTCCGTTAAGTCTTAACTGAGGTCTCCAGTTAAGGATAAATAAGAATCGCAACTTCAGTTAAAGTGAAAATTAACGTGAAACAGGCCTGTTTCACCACCGTTACATACGTTAATTGACGTTGCGATTCTTATTTATCCTTAACTGAGGACCTCAGTTAGGACTTAACGGAGATTGAATGCTTTGTGAATACGGCGTTATATCTAGTTCATGCTCAGACTCTATTGATCTACTGATTGCTAGGTTGGTCCGGAGTCGTAAAATATTATTTATTAAAGTTGGAAATAACGCAAAAATGGTTGTTAAAAATAAGTTACGGACGACAGTTCCGCTTCCCGAGTGAAGAGTTGTTTTCGGAGTATATGATGTAATGAACCTCAGACAGCTTCATCATATCTTGATTCTAGCGATACATCAAAATAAAAATTTATCAACAGCAGGACTTAATGGACGCGACAGAGAGGACAATTATACTTGTAGTACCTAGAGCTTTGGAAACTGTGGAGCAGAGGTCTCATTCCTTTTTGGGCCTTCAAGTTTACAACTATATGCCAACGTATATTAAAAGTACAATGTTTAATATATTAAAGTAAAAATTAAAAGTCTGGATTAAGCAGTTAAGTATCCAAGAGATTACGAATTTATTTGACATAAAAAATTCATATGCTCATGTTTAGCATTCTGGGAATGAAGTCTTGATTGATGGCATTGTAGAAATTCAATTATAATTGAAAGAATGGACCTTAAAACTGAGCACACGTTTCGATTGAAACAAAAATAAGCTGCCTTATGCTAATACGAGGTCTAATAGGTTAGAATATTCTTTTATGGACTAAATTACCTCATACAAGGTTTCTTTAATGTCCAGGAGTTTACCTTCGAGGTTATTTTTTCTTGTTTTATTTGTGTTGATCAGCTATAATAATTCTGAAAATGGTGACTCATCATGAAATTAGGAACCAAGGAGCTTTCCTATTTAAGGCTGGTCAGAGAGCTTTGGAGAAGCTCAGTATAACTGGCATATCAATCGATTCATGAGCTAGCAGGAACATCTATCTCGCCAACAGACCCAATAAGAGTTGGCAGAGAGATAAGACAGGCACAACTGAAGACCCTACTCGAAGATCACATGGGTAAACACCTGCAGTCTGCACTGCATATATTTCAGTAGTTTGAAAGAGCAAGGTCTCTCGGAAGAACTATTCTTCACCTTTTTAAAGTCAGCTGGGCTCAAGTCGGAAACAGAGGGATTTATTATGACCTGATCTCCCAACAACTTGCAGAGCATGCCACAGTCAGCAGGAAACTGTTATGCAGGTTCTGTCTGCTTGCAGAGTCCCTGCTCCTTCAGGATATGTGGAAAGACACAATGCTGCACTTCAAATTCTCTACTTCCATCTGAGAGAGGTATAGATGGTATAGACAACGAACCAGTGCTACCATATGTGCCTCTGGAGATTGGAACAGTTGTTGAAAATGCGAAAATGGAACTATGCGACTCCAACAACTCGGCAGAACCACGCCATAAAGCCAGATATACTCCTGCTGGACAAAGAGTTCAAGGAATTGTTCGTCGTCGAATTTTCCTCCCCGCAGAAAATAATGTGGTGATGAAAGCAGAACAGAAGAGGGGAAAATGTTTGAACTAGGTGTGATGTTCTCGGGTGGTTCGCCTTAATCTAGCATGCCGAAGGGGTACAAGTAAAACAGTCACTCTCGGAGATGATAGATTTAATCACACATTGTCTGAGTACCGTAGACTCTAGACTAGACTAACTAGAATGACTGCTCCCATTTGGAGACGGTGTATATATTTACCATTCATGGTCGCGTTTATAAACAAATTAAACAATGAAGATAAATTAACATGGTTGTTATGACAATGTTTATAAATTATCTGAATTGGAACTAACAATCCTTGATGAAATACCTTCTTCTTCTCACGTATTGAATTATGCCAAGGATATACATTCCTAGGTTGTTTAGAGTTACGATGATTGAAATGACTGTTCAATCTATCACATAGGATCCTGTATCCAAGGCATAAAGTCAGGATGGTCGAACTAATCATAGGATGCCTAGGCGGAAGGAGAGCGAGCTACATGACCGAATTGAAGACTATTCCGGCCTGCAAATTCCTGGCCGAGGATTTAGCGCACAATATGCAGAAGGCGGTGTTGGTCGGATCACTTCGAGACCTCAGGTCCAATCAATTATGAAGGCTGCTTGCAGCTCATCTCTTTTGTTAATGGACGCTGTAAGGGCGAGACGAAGAACCAATCCATGGAACGTGCGAGAGGTTTTTTAGTGAGTAACTAATCAACAACCGGAGTCTCACACTCCTTAGAGAAGCGGACCCTCTAAAGACGGGCCTGTGAAATGTTTTTCCTCTCGAGCGGAAAAACAAAAAATAATAAAAATAATAAGGCAACAGGAACAAGGTCGCACATAGGGGACGCCACAATCAGGGGACACCCGAGCAACATGAACAACTGTCTGTGTTATACCGAAGATCTAGACCTAAAGAAGGGTATATATTGGCATGGTCTGTGGTGTAAGAACCACCCAGATCTCAACTACATGACGCAGCAAAACCTACGAGACTAGGTTAGCCATCTAGCTCAAGAAGAGAGGAATCTTGCAACAGTTTCAAGATTCAGAGGGGATATAAGAACGAGCTGAAGGGCAGGTGAGAGATGCTCCAAACCAACAACAACACTTGGCGAATCAAAGGGGAGAAGAACAGGATGAGAGGCAAATGAGAGATGCCGCAAACATTCAACCTCCAATGCCTGGATTGCGATATGTGGAAGTCACCGCACCGGACATGGAGCAGGTGAGAGCTGCCCCACTCGGATACGAAAATGCTGCATACTGCAACGGGCGAAGAATGGAACAGGTGAGAGATGTTCCAGAGCTAGCCGCCAATAGAAGGCAAGCATTTGAGGCTGCAGTAAGGAATCCTAACATGAAGACCACAATAAGGCTGAAATCGAGACTCCCGAATGAAGATCTAGCCTTGATGAATATTATAATCGACGATCACCTAAAGGAGGACTGTTCACTAGAATATGTCGTAGCTACAGTGAGAGCTGCTACTTCACTTATGTTCCCACCAGAGAGAACAACATCAAAGGTTTACAAACATAGGTCAAGATTGAATAAGCTAGACAAGAATATATGAACCGTAATAGTCTAAGAGCTAGCAACGTTTTCGAGAGAGAATTTCAGGTAGGCCAGTTTTTAGATATGCTATTCCTCTCACTCTCCCGGACGTTATACGGGCAATCTGGCTGGCGGTAGTGCTTGCGTTCATCAGTGCGCAGCGTACCTGTACAGGTAAAATATCGATTTTTCAAAGAATTTTAGGAAGGTTTTTAGTTTTTTAATTGTTTTTGTTGAATGTTTTGACACATGAATATATTAGTGCCAAATATTTTTATTGTTGTTTTAACTGTGCCAGACGCCAATTTTGTATTGAACAAAATTTTTTTTTTTCGAATTATTTTAGTACTGCTGAAATTTTGATATGATGTCATTTAATTATCTACAGACCCAAAATTAAATTGCCAAACAATCATTCAATTCTTAAACCTTCAGCCAGACCGTTCTAAAAGTGAAAAGTTGTGGGGTATCATTTTGCTTGGTCTAGAAATAGTTCCGAACTTCAACAAGTGCTACTCATACCGGGTTGAAAGTAATAAAGTTATTAGAACTGTTGAAGATTCGTTATCTTTTGCAGAACACGAAGAAGTCGATTCTCGAATAATATATCACATTTGCCAGATAAATGTCGATGCCGAAGTTGTGGTAAAAATTATGAATAAAATACTAATAAATTCCTTTGCCGAAAGATTATACATTAAATTTTCCATTCCATTACAGATACTACCATATTACAAAATGATAATACTTCAAAATACAGTGATGAAGATGATGATGATTACCGAAATGCCTCTGTTTTTTATGATACGATTATGGATTAAAAACTCTAACCATAATTGTTATGTAACCATCCGAACTTTTGTCTATTTTAATACTTAGATTGATAATTATTTTAATTTTATATAACAATAAATAATTATTTTGATACCGTATTAATTCACCACTCAATTCAATGGTTTTCAATCCTTTCTTTCAAATTTATTTTACAACTATTTCTAGACCAAGCAAAATGATACCCCATAACTTTTCACTTTTAGAACGGTCTGGCTGAAGGTTCAAGAATTGAATTATTGTTTGGCAATTTAATTTTGGGTCTGTAGCTAATTAAATGACATCATATCAAAATTTCAGCAGTACTAAAATAATTTGAAAAAAAAATTGTTTTCAATACAAAATTGGCGTCTGGCACAGTTAAAACAACAATAAAAATATCAGGCAATAATATATTCATGTGTCAAAACATTCAATAAAAACAATTAAAAAACTAAAAACCTTCCTAAAATTCTTTGAAAAATCGATATTTTACCTGTACAGGTACGCTGCGCACTGATGAACGCAAGCACTACCGCCAGCCAGATTGCCCGTATAACGTCCGGGAGAGTGAGAGGAATAGCATATCTAAAAACTGGCCAACCTGAAATTCTTGTTTTCCCAACGTTGCTAGCTCTCATACTATAAGGCGGCAAGCATCTTGGTACCAATGTATCATGGATGTTATGAAAGGACAACTGAAGCCGAGCAAGAAAGTAGAGGTCATGATATGGGTGAGCTGCGTGCGTTGCATCGTACGATGAGCCTGTCCACCATAAATCTATTGAAGCAGAAAGCTGTCGATAAAATAAGATCACTTGGGAACTAAAGAGATAGCGACTTGATATTTTCAGGGTAGGTGGCACGTCCCAATACGACGGACAAGTTCGTTAAAGGGCATAATTGGCAAAATGTTTTTGGAGTTATAAACTTCTGAAATTTTGTTTTTATTTCCTCAACTACTCAAAATATAAAAATATGATCGAATTAAAACTCGCTAATTACATGTAGATTGCTGACGCGCAATTATTTTCAGAATTTCGTGCCGAATAATTATATTGTTTTTAACCAATACAAATCCGATCGAATTGAAACTTGGTGCGAAGTTGTAGAATTCAGACTTAATGACGTATGTTGAATTCGTATTTAAATCGTATCATTAGAAAATGTCAAAAGAAATAATTGAAAAATATTATATATCATATCACGATAACTTGAGAACGGAAATAGATATAGCGACTAGCAATTTTCAGAGTAGGTTGAGCATCCAATTGCAACTTTGAGTTCGTTAATATATAGGCATAATCGGCCAAACAGTTTTGGAGTTATACCTGTCTGAAATTTCGTTTTTATTTCCTCCTTAACTCAAAAAATATGAAACCCATCCAATTCAAACATAGTATAATTAGTTGTAGAATACCGACGCGCAAATATCGTGAGGATTGTATCAATAGAAAATTTTTAAAAAATCATTGAAAATCTTTAATAACTTAATAAGTTTACAGCCAAGTTCCAAATTTGAACACGATTGGATCTGAGTAGCATTGGGTAAGTTCAGTAGCTGGATGGGTGACCGTTGCCACGATAACTTTAGAACGAAAAGAGATAGCGACTTGCAATTTTCAGGGTAGGTTTCGCATCCGAATGGGACAGTTATGTTCAGAGTTGGTTATAACCGGCCCTACAGTTTCAGAGTTATATCCATCTGGAATATTGTTTTCTCGATAACTCAAAAATAGATCCGATCGAATTGAAACTAGGAAGTAGTTGTAGAACGTTTGTGAAATTTTATGAGCATCGTATCACTAGAAGATTTTAAAAAAAAATTATAAAAAAATATAAATTATCTCACGATTACTTTAGAACGGAAAGACATTTGAGTTCGTTAAAAGGCATAAACGGCCAAACGGTTTTGGAGTTATTTCCTCAATAACTCAAAAGGTACGATGCTGATACAATTCAAACATTGCAATTAGTTCTATAGAATGCCGACGCAAAATTTTGTGAAGATCGTATTACTAGAAAATTAAAAAAAAACTTGAAAAAAATATATCAGAAAGCATTCGTCCGACATAGCTGATATTTTACGAGTGAACCTTCAAAACCTAACTCTACAACCAAGTTGCAAGTTTGAACACGATTGGATCTTTCTTGTTGGAGATCCGAGCAGACTTAGGTGAGTTCCGATATTTTCAAAGGAATTTAAATCTAATACTCAGTTGAATAAATACGGCAAAAGGATTTATGCCGTATTTTGTTCGTATATTATAAGATATTTAATGAATTTCAATTCCGATAGAATACAATTACAATTTACCATGGTAAATTCGAATTAAGAGTGTCCAATACAGGAGAATGGACAACATAATTTACCATGGTAAATTCTTCTTCTGACTTCACGTCAGTGCTTGAACCAATTTTTTATTGGTAAATCGATCGACACCATTCACGGCTTAAAATACGAAAATTATAGAACGAACGAACCGAGATCGTTGCTATAGTACGAATCTAGTCTCATTTACACTTCTTCTTCTTAATAATTAATCTTGTTGAGGGACATGTACATCAGTGCAACTGACTTTACTACCATTCCAATGGGTTAACTGATTAAAGCTGGACAAAACTCATAAAGTAAGTTGTATCACCCAATATCCCACAGGCTTTCCTTGGGAATGGGATTTTAACTGTAACACAGCTGGGTTGAAGGAAAATATTGCAACATGATCAACACACGGTGCTTTTATTCATACAGTAGAAAAAAATTCTATAAATATGCTCAAAATTAAACAAATTCAACTCAACAGGAGTTCGTTCTAAAATTCAGTTATTCTTTGATCAATTAAAAGCTAATTGAATTATTCGAATGTTTAAAATTCTATTTTTGACATCACTCTTCATTTCAGTCTTCTCAAAATAACAAGAGAATATAAATAAGCTATAAATGAATAACTTCCACAAATCTTATATACTTTATATTAAATAACAAAAATAGTAACCATACTTTCAACTTATACCAGAAATTCCAATTCTATAAAAAACTAAGGCAGAAGGAATCAAACATTACAAAATATTAAACATTAACAATTGTAGTACATTAGAATCATGAATGTAATCTGCACTCGAACTGTCATATAAAAACAATATTATTCTCTGTGTATATAAGCTTTGTATAGCACTAGATAGTCTAAGCATAAAATTTCATCCTACATCCAAAATGAAAAAACACATGATTTCGGTAAAAAATCTTACAATTTAAAAAAAATGCTACCACATTGCCCATTCGATGGATATTGAATATGATGCATTTCTAAAATAAGTGGTCTTCAAAAAAGAATTATTTTGAGTATAAATAAACATTTCATAGAAACAAAGGAGCCTCAAATTCTTATAGTTCATTTTAACTCTGAAACACATGCACTAGAAATAATCGTCATGAGGATTATTTTCAATAAAATATAAACATTTAAGTACAAACTAGGATTATTTTTTTGCACTGATAACATAGTCATTTTCAAATGGTCGATAAGAATCAGATCTAACATATAGGTCTTGGAGAATGTAAACCAATAGTCTGATAATCAAGTTCTGGATTATGACTTCTACCCTCGGGACCCCAGTCATATAAAGTTGGTGAATTTGATGTCCGGTGAGTAAGTCTATGTGCTATAGAAAACCCTCCAACACCTTCTAGTTGCGTCAGAACTATAATAACCTGAAAATTATATTTTAATTATTTGTGTATTTTCCAAGTGGCCGATTCCGAGAGCATGTATGTCAGGCAAACCAAGGTCTTGGGTGCCATTTATCAATGTGATGAACAGAGACGGCTCCACCATAACATAGCCTTTAGTTAAATAGACATGGCGGGATAAATTTATGATTACCTATGTTATGTTATGTTACCTATGTGTAATATGCATTTCCTTTTGCAAAGCTATACTCACGCTCTATCGTGAAAAAAAAATGAATCTTGGTGGAATGAATGTTCACTGGTTGGTGGTTTATTTAACCACACTGAACCGGGCATTTTCGGTCCGTAAAGGTCGCTTTATAGGTAGATGGCATTGTCATTCCTTGACCTTCTTACGGCAAAAGAATGAACGTCGCTGAACATCGCTCAAGGTTTCTTTATCGCAGAGGGGCGCAGTTCGTAAGGATCTCCATAGGTGCCACTGGTGGGATTCTTTCCCTACCAGTTCACGACCGATGGATTTAAGATTCCTTAGAACGCCTTCAGTTTCATTCAGTGTCGGCTCAGTCACACTGATGATTGGTAATAACCATGAAACCCTGATTTGGTGTCTGCCCCTGAATGACGCTTTCCTCTTTGGGGAACACTGAGCGATGAGGTGATCTAGCCCGGCCACGCGGAATATTTGTTGATGGTTAAAATCAATAAATATTTCACCGTGTGTCTTGTTTCAGTTTTTTTGAGTGAATGTTTCTTGCGTTTTTGTTTTTTTTTTAAACCAGTTTGATATTGGGCAGGAAAACGGCTAGATGGAAATGAACGAGATGACAGCAGTGGACACAATGATTCAGAATCATAAATTTCTGCCAGTCGTCGGCTTTCAATTTTGATGGACGTTAGCCAAAATCGGAATCCCATCCAAGGTAGGGAAAAAGAGCAAATCGTTGTTGTTCTCTGTTTAACCTATTTATTATTTATCAGAACGCAGCAGTGAAGCTTGGTCCAGCCCTTCAGAACTGCGACTGATGCGATATGTTGTTCCTTTACCCTACTTATTCAATCCTAAGGCAATGTCAACAGTGTAAACATGATGACGTCCTTGGGAGCCTTGGGTATCAGGTCGTGAGGTTTTAGAACTAGCTCACCCAAATATAAAATTCTTAGGCCTGCCAGCTCTGGGCATTTGCAAACTATGTATTGGGCTGTTTCTTTTTACGATCTTGTTTCGTCTGCTGACTGGCCTATGCGGTACAATTGATATCTGTACCGATGGTGCTGTCAGCAGTCCCACCATTAACCAAAGCTCAGCTCATGGCAACTTTAGAAGCTTTCTTATAGGATGATGAGAAAGCCACGAATATTTTGTGTGTAAGTCCTTGAGTATTTCTCCAAAGAGCTGTTCTGTTATCTAGATCCCATTGTTGGACCTCTGCCTTGTAGTGGTCTTTTCCAACCCACAGAAGGATTCTGGTCCAGTAAGTGTTACCCTGTATGCTCTTTTCGCTAGTTCATCGGCCTTGTAATATCCTTCAGTGCCCTGGAACCCATAGTCACCTTATTCTGGTTAGCCAGTTGCTTTATGGTATTCCGGCATTCCCATGACAGTAGGGGACCTTGGATGGGTGATTCCAGGTCTCTCAGTGTGGCCTGGCTGTCCATAATAATATATATGTGCGCCTACTTGAGGTCCCTTTTCAGACTCTTGAGCACAAATGTAGACAGCTAGTGTATTTGCGTTTAAGATAGAGAGCTCATGCCCTAGGGTCACAGAGATACTCAGTTTTGGCTCATATACCCCAATAACTACACCATTATCTGATTTTGACCCATTCGTATACAAAATGGATGACTTTTTGTCCAATCGATTAACGAGGTCCACCGCACTCTGACTCTGTTATGACCGTTGCAAAGGGAGTTTTGAAATCGAATATGGTTGGTATTACATCTGTCAAGTAGTTTGAGTCCAGTTGGTCCAGTAACCTCATTATATGTCTTACCCAGTTATCAGGTAGAAATTCCCCACTACGAGAAATTTTTATTGCGTCCAGCAGGCTACATTTCCTTACATGTAAGGCTGCTCGTATACCAGAACTAAGAGACCGCAACGCGACCGAGACTTCTTGTCGCTTAGAAATCGCAGTACGAGGTTAGTGATAGAAGCGCCCACACCATACGGCGATGAGACGCAAATCCATCTTTGAAAATATTGTCGCGTAGTGCTGGTATACGAACGGCAGAGGAGGCAGATTAAGTATGACCTCATAGCAAGTGAGATCTCTTCTACAGAGAAGGTCCTCTCCACCTGTACAATAAGATGGTGGAGTGCATCTACCGTGGATTTGCCTGACTTGTTGCAAATTGCTCACCTAATTATCTTTTATTTTCCTAATGGTTTTTAGGAGAAAGGAGGTAAGATATATGAGTCGATGAGATTTAGGTTCTGAGGAGCCTTTCCGTCCTACTTTGGTTATGAAAACTATCCTTCTTGCTTCTCTGTATGATTTAGGAATGTATCCCCATGTATAACTTGCCTAAAGATCACAGTAAGTGATATATTCAGCACAGTTTTGAAGCACAGCCGGAAATATACCGTCCATGCCGATTTGAAGGGCTGGAAGCTTTTTATCGCCCATTTACTTCTGTTTGATGTGAATAGTCTGCCAGATTTTTGATAGCTCCATTTGGAGGGCTTAAATGCGTGGAGATCTCGTCTCAGGTGCTGACTTGCATACGGCCAGGAAAATGAGTCTCCAGCAGAACTCTCAGGCTCTCTTCGTGTTCATTCGTGAAACTTCCGTATGGCGTTCTAATCTGGCCAATTGGGTTGCAGTGATCTTTTGATATTACCTTTTGAAGTCTAGCCGCGGAGGCAGCTTTATCAACTCCCTCACAGAAGCTTCTCCAGGACTGCCTCTTGGCTTTTCTAACCTCTTTGTTGTAGTTTGTTAGAGCCAGGCGATGGGCGTTAACCTAGGACTGTTTCTGTGAAATTCGTCTGATCGCATATTCGGCACCAAAGATCTTGGTTTTACATACAAGACTGAAAAACTATGAGACTCTTGCTCGTATATAGGTTTCACAGATACACCAAATATCGATTCCCTATCCATATTTCAATTTACTGTCACATTTTTTTTCCTTCTACCGGATAAATGATAGGGATTATTTTACCTGTCTTGTCATAGGAGGTATAGAATCAATGGCTTCCAAAGATCCACGGGTTGATACAACATTATAGCTTTCACAACAGTTGCATCTTACATGAAGCCACTTATTCTCATGCCTATTTTCCACCATAACTACCAAACCAGCCCAACCTTTGGTTAGGTAGTAGGCAGTCATTCCATCTCTTCCATGATGACGAGTTCCTTTGTCCATTGTCAAAGAAATGATAGTATCTGCTAAGAGAAATTCAGAGGGCGCCATGTGTTCAGCGAATAATGGTTTTGAACTGTGTATCGACAGGACATACCTAAAATAAATGTAATATGTAGGTACATGTAACTTAGCGAAATCTATTCAACATTTTTTTTATTTAGAGAATATCTACTAATTACTTTTATTGGATAATATATCGAATAATCACAACAGTTATTTTAGGTCCACTGTATTTCTAACTGGTTTCATATGAATTAGATGCCCTGAATTGCGAGTATAATATGGTATTAGTTTCGATTTGGAGTTCAGATTTCTAAGATACCACATGAAAATACACTACTAAAAAACTAAATACTGGAATATAATAATATACAAGTACCTATACAGTATGCCCAAGATACGGATGGGATAGCATTAGGATATAGGAAACGTGTATAGATACAGGGTCGGTTGAATTAGATATAGGTTGTGTGTTTTATAATACCTAACAATATGCCGTTTAGAATGTTTTCCAGATAGTTCCAGATATCTCCTCGCTTTAGATTTTGTCATAAAAACGGCGTATTGAAAAATATAAGCTGACGTTGGCCCATGCAGGATGAAACGTTGGATCACTAAAATGTTGATCCCATTGGATAGAACGGAGAAAGTGGCAATATAAATGTGCAATATAGTTCAAAATTAGTTTGCAAAAGAAGCCAGTAATAAAAACTCGGTTTTTCTAGCTATCTCTGGAACGAAGTGGAATATCAAAACTTTCTAAACGGCATATTGCTAAACAATGCATGTGAGGCATCCGCCGAAATTAGATTTCTTTTCCAACGGTCCACATTGAGGTGCGAAAATCGTAAATACGGCGTGAATTAAACTATCCGAATTATTTTTGGTTTACATAAGAAAATAAATCAACTCTGGAAGAAGTGAGTGGAGTGAAAAACAATGAGAAAGGACACACAAATTCGTGAAAAACTCGAAACCGTTCGCGAAACTTATCTCACCTGATCAGATGGTGAGGATGTGTACGACACGATAAGATCGTGAAACATCAATCCTGTCGCGTATTAAGAAACTGGCTACAATGCCGACAACTCTGAGTCAAGAAAAGAAACCCATCCCGATGAATGAGTAGACAACAAACGACCAAAGTACCTCAAAACAGCACACCACCCCATTCATAGAATGTCGTCAACAAGTGATGAGGAATTTCAAGGGTTTGAGGAAAATGAAATGGGAAAAAATCCATGACAAGCTGTGAAAACTACGACAACTAAAAATAAGAAAGATCAATTCGGACAACTAAAAGAAGGAAGATCAATTCAAACAACACACTTCCAATCCAACCACAACCGATTACAGATTCAATGCTCTGATTGGACTGAATGAAGAACCCAACAACACCAATGGAACAAAAATTTTCAAACCACCTCCAATATTTATTTATGGAGTGATTAACTATGAAGAAATGGTCGAAAATCTAAAAACGGTCGCTGAAGATAATCAATATATAACCAAATGCCTGGCTGATAATATGTACCATCAAAATAATGAGACACACTCCAGATACGTACAGAGCATTAATAAAATTTATGAGAGAGAACAACGTAGTGCATCATACGTATCAACTCAAAGAATAGCGTGCCTATAGGATAGTTATAAAACATTTACACTATACAACCGACACAAACCTAATCAAGGAAGAGCTGACGAAAAGTACACGCAGTTAGAAACATAATGAATGGTAGGAACTAGTTAACGAAAGATCCCCTGAATCTCTCCTTCGTTGATCTAGAACCAGCCAGTAATAATAAAGATGTTTTCAAAGTACAATATCTTCAAAATAGAGCCATACAAATCGAACCACCAAAAAGGACTAGAGGAATCACACAATATATGAGATGTCAATAGTATGGACATTCAGAGACATACCGTAACCCTTTCCACGCGTTAAGTGTGGTGGGGGACACACCACGGCAAATTGTAAAAAAAAGCAAAGATTCTCAAGCAAAATGTGTCCTGTGCGATGGTGTCCATCCGGCAAATTACAAAGGATGTGAATTCTATCACTGCAGCGAACTAGCCAATAAATCCATAACACAAACTCCACACAACCAACATCAACAAACAAGAATTCCCCAGAATAATCAAGAACAAACAAGAACTGCCCAGTATCACCAACAACGAACAAGGCTGCGCAGATGCAGTCAACAACACAAATCAAATGGAACAATCAAATGACACCAACAAAATAATGAACAAATTTCTGGAAGATTTCAAAATTATGTTCCAAAAACTGATACAACAGAACAAAATGATGCTAAACATGCTTACCACGCTCATCGGTAAAATTCGCTAAGTTCTTGAAAATTGCAGAGTGGAATGCCAATGGGCTTCTACAACATAAAAACGAGGTAGAAATTTTTCTTCATCGCAACTCGATAGATAATTTACTGATCAGCGAAACACACTTCACAGGTCCTACTTCAAGATATCACACTATATCACTTACAACACAAACTATGCAGACAACAATGCCCATGCTGGTACAGCTA
This sequence comes from Halyzia sedecimguttata, assembly GCA_937662695.2. Lineage (NCBI taxonomy): Eukaryota > Metazoa > Arthropoda > Insecta > Coleoptera > Coccinellidae > Halyzia > Halyzia sedecimguttata. The sequence goes on from OW569415.2 coordinate 18,861,260, forward strand.
TAATAGTCCGCCACGCAGACTTCACTGATTTTCTCTCGACATTAGGTCCCAAATTCGTAGTGGCTGGAGATTATATTAACAAGCATACGTCCTTCGGTTCACGGTTGATAACAACGAAAGGTAGATAACTAGCAAGTCTAATACAAGAAAAAAGGTGGTCAATCTCATCGACTGGTACTCCCACCTACTGGCCGACAGATCCCAAAAACATCCCTGATCTGTTGGACTTTTTCATTAGGGATGGCATTTATCCGTCATATATGGATGTTACACCAAGCTATGACCTTTTCCTTGGACCACAGTGGAACAAGCAACGCCAACAACAACTGTAAAGAAAGGATCCTTTAACATCCCTTCTTAAACGCAGCAACTCATTGAACACAAAAGGAGAACACGAGCCAGGTGGCACCAAACATATACTCCATCTGACAAGAATATATTGAATAGGATAACAAACCAACTGAAAACGAAAATCAAAGAGGCACAAGAAATATCGTTCAATAACTACGTCACAAGACTCAACAGATATGACAATTCAATATGGAAACCTATCAAGAAGACCAAAACTGCATATACCTACTATACGTAATGAAGGAACATCTAACAGACAATGGGAATAATGAAGAGAAAGCATAAGTACCTTGCCACCTTGCCAAAGTATTGTCCACCAACAGCGATTTAGACAATGAAATAGAAAGATAATTACAGGATACATCGCAAAACATAATACCGATAAGATATTTCAATAACACTGAAGATCAAGAAGAAATTAGTCCCCTAAACACAAGGAAAGCTGCTGGAGCGGATCAAATTCACCCAAAAATGCTGAAAGAACTTCCAGAGAAGGGAATAGTTCTACTCAAAATACTTTTTCAATGCAATTCTAAAGCAAAACTACTGACCAGAACACTTCAAAATCGCAAAAGTCATCCCAATATTGAAACCAGGTAAAGATCCAAACAGTATAACTTTCAATCGGCCAATCGGTTTGCTGTCGGTGATCTCAAAAGTTCTGGAGGGACTCATACTTCGAAGAATCAACATAGATCCAAGCACAGAAGAATGGATACCCTCCCACCAATTCGGATTTCGACCAGACTACTCGAACGTGCAGCAAACACATAGAGAAGTCACTTAATAAATTAAGCTCTGGACGTGAGACGTGAGTCAAGCCTTTGACAAAGTTTGGTACTCAGGTCTGTTATACAAGGTGAAGAAACTTCTTCCGATAACGTACTACAAGTTAATAAGATCATACCTGAATACAAGGCAGTTTAGAGTCACTGCTAATATTTTAATAGAGTCTGGAGTCACACAAGGAAGTGTTCTTGGTCCACTACTTGTAATGTATGTGCTATGCTATGTAATGCACACAGCATACCTACCAACCAATACAAATACCATAATTGGTACATTTGCAGATGATACTGCAGTCCTGGCGAGCCACGAATACCCAGTGGAAGTCTCCAACTCGTTACAAGACCACCTCAACCTAATAAGAAACTGGCTGATGAAAAAATGAGACCAAATCCGTACAGGTAAACTTTACATTACGAAAGGGCCAGTGTCCACCAGTACGAGCAAATTATATCCAGATATCCAGACTCTTCAACAACAAAGTATTCGGATATGCATTTAGATAAAACAAAGTCACTTGGAAAGAACATGTGATAAATAAAAGGAAGCAAATATACCTTAAAATAAGGGAATTGTACTGCCTCATAGGCAGAAAGTCCAAATTATCAATAGAAAACAAACTTCTACTATACAAAACTATTATAAAACCAATCTGGACATATGGAATCGAGCTGTGGGGATGCACCCGCAAATCAAACATCGCAATAATCCAAAGATACTCCGAACGATTGTGAATGCTCCCTGGTATATGCTAAACCAAACGATGCACAAAGATCTAAAAATACCTTTAATGTCAAGGATGTCATCAGAGAAAGAAGCAGCAATCATCAAGAAACTTGACACACAAATATCCTGGTCCAACCATTGACAGAACCAGAAAGCAGTAGGAGACTGAAACGTAATTGGCCAGCAGACCTGAAAGGGAACTAAAGAGGATTTTTCAATGGAGAAGACCTCATCACGCCATGTGAAAGCCCCACAGCTTTAAGACAGCAAACTAGCCTATAGAATTTGAACAGAGTGCCAATCAATTCGTCCAATTGCCTGTAATTTTAAAATTTTTGGCCGAGAATGGTCTCAAACGATTACTTTCGACTCACTGATGAAGAATCCGAGGACAAACTTGATTATGTCCGGCCGGCCGTCAGCACGATTAATTTCGAACGCAATGAGTTAGAGAGTTGAAATTTTCCAATTAGGGTTGGAGTCCAAATTTACTGAGTTCGTTATGTGCAAAATCCAGTGGTTTCAGAGTTATAGCCATCTGAAATTTTGTTCTCCAATAACTCGAAAAATACTGGTCTGATCGAATTGAAGCGCGGTAGTAAGTTGAAAAATATCGACACGAAGACTTATGCGAAATTTTTGGATGATTTGTCGCATGACAGAAAAATATATTTAAAAGAATTCTGTATCTCAGAAACTATTCGTCCGATATAATTGAAATTCTGCGAGAGCCTTCAAAACCTCATTTTACAGTAAAGTTCTAGATTTGAACTCGATCGGATCTATATTGGTGAAGATGTACCGAAATATCGTAATATTACAACAATCGAGATGTACTGTTCCATTGTTTTACACACGGCAAACGAAGTTTTCAACAGTTTTTGATTTTTGACGTGCCTGGAAAGAATTTAATGAATCATGTGTATAGATCGGCCGAAGTCAAATTCGACAAGTCGATATGTCAGTAACAACATTCGTTCAATACCTAGTGAGAATTGGATATGTACCTTATTTTGCACCCAAGTTCTCGATATAAACTTGATCGAATAATAAGTAACATGATGATAATTTTCCGAAATTAGAAATTTGAAAACGAGGTATCAAAGGTCAGTAATAACATAGAAATTGGGAATGCGGAGATGATATACAGGCTGTCCCGAAATTAATGCAATAAAATTCGGTCACAGGTTCTGGAGACGAAATTAGGAGACCCGTATTTTTGTCAGGAGGCCCCCTCTTTCGCAGTTGCTGCCCACTGAATTTCGCCCCTTAAAATAGTCTTTTCTTTTTATCTCAGGTTTATATTTTTCCAAAAATCTGGCATTTCAGGTAAAAAATGCGAGAGACTAGAGAGTTTTTCAATTGAATGGGCTTTCTAACGGTTTAACAATTTTCAAGGAATTCAAATAGGTGGTTAATGTTTGGTGGTTCGAAAGACAATATGGCCCAGTAAAAAGAGGTAGCACTATGAGATATTGCATATCATGAAACTCCTGTGTACCAAATTCAGTGAATATCGTATGACCGGATTCTGAGATAAAGAAATACTATTTTAAGGGGCGAAATTCAGGGGGCTGTAACTCTTAAGAGGGGGACTCCAGGCAAAAGTCAAAATTAGGGATCTCCTAATTTCGTCTCGAGAATCTGTGACCAAATTTTGTTGCATTAATTTCGGGACACCCTGTACATAAATGAAAAACGTTAACGGGTAATTCAGCACAAGGAGCAGAGAAAAAGCATGATGTTGGTACTTGCCGATACGTGTTTCTGCTATTTGGTTTCTTCAGGAAATGTGAATTCATAGTTGCTGATAGCACAATTGAACTGATCTGTGTCCTTAGCCTTACGCCACAAACCACAAACAAAGCGTTTATTTTTGACTCAACAGTGAATGTATGTATTCGTATAGGATCTTACGCCACCGTAGATCGTCAAACCAACAGGGAATGTATGTATTTGAGTGGGTCCTTAAACCACCACAGACACATAATTGTTTCAACTGAACAGTGAATGTATGTATCTGAGTCGAAACTTATTGTTGAGGCCATTCTCGGACAAAAAGCGGACCAGTTTTTTTTGGACGTTTATTTTTACAGTCGGATTTATATTTTTGGAAATAATAGGAATATTATTTTTTCCTGGAGCTAAGCGACCTTGGGCGAGTTCAGTACCTAGATGGGTTACCGCTCCGGCTATAAATTTGAACAAGCGCGCCAAAGCTCCTGGCTACAGTACTTTTCCAACATGTAAGTCGAAACTAATCGTTTGAGACCATTCTCGACAAATGATTCGAAAATTGGGAAAATTTGGACGAATTGTTAGGCACTCTGTTCACCTGAATAGCACGCAAAAATGGTTGGGGTATAATTAATTTTGGAAAAAAGTATTTTCGTATATCGTCACCCACCTTGTGTCTTTAACATTACCTCAAATTAGGTAGTCATTTTTGTAATCGAATATATGTTTTTTTCCCGATTTTTGATTATGTTATAAAAGTAATGAACACATCAGATCAAATTAACCTAAACTATATTTTGTTTGGAATATTTCACCGTTGGAATTCAGAAACACTTGTTATGTCCACTGCAATTGTTGGGCACTGTACATATACAGTCTGAGTCTTTATGTTGTACATTAATTTTAACCATAGATTACTCTCATCAACTAAAACACTTTTTGCGCGTATGTTCTGGGGAACATCGCGTTATCATTTTGCCCAAATGTCTGTAACCCCAATGAAGAATTCGAGGTCAAATTTGATTCTGTCCGGCCGTTGCCACGATAACTTGAGAACGAGAAGAGCTAGCGAGTTGAAATTTTCAGGGTGGGTGGCGCATCCCAATACGACGGACAAGTTCGTTAATGGGCATAATCGGCCCAGTAATAATTTTGTTTTCAACCAATATAAATCCGATCGAATTGAAACTTGGTGAGTAGTTGTAGAATATGAACCTAAGCACGTTTGTGAAATTTTGTGCGAATCGTATGGCTAGAAAATTATTAAAAAATATTTTTGTTGTCACGATAACTTGAGAAAGGAAAAAGATAGCGGCTTGAAGTTTTCACGTTAGGATGTGCAGTTTCTTTATGAGCATAATCGGCCAAACGGTTTTAGAGTTATAGCCATCTGAAATTTGGTTGTTTTTTTTTCCTCATTAACTCGAAAAATACTAAACCGATTGCATTCAAAAATGGTTATTTGTTGTAGAATGCCAACGCGAAAATTTTTGCAAAATTTCGTGAGGATAGTATTCGTAGACAATTCTTAAAAAATCATTGAAAATTGAAAAAAAAAATTCTATATATCAATAACTATTCGTTTGAAATTGCTGAAATTTTGCAAGAGCCTTCATAACCTAACTCTACTGCCAAGTTTCAAGTTTTAACACGATCGGTTAAATATTGTTGGAGATTAGAGCAGCCTTGTGTGAGTTCAGCAGATGGGTGACCGTTGCCTCGATAACTTTCGAACGAAAGGAGATAGGGACTTGCAATTTTCAGAGTAGGTTGCGTATCCGAAAGGGAGAGTTGAGTTCATTTTTGGGCATAATCGGTCTAACTGTTTCCGAGTTATACCCACCTGGAATATTATTTCCTTGATAAATATATATACAGGGTGAGTCTTTGACCACTGCATTAATTTTAACCAAAGATTCCTCTCATCAAATGAAACACTTTTTTCATTTGACATTTTTCCAAATTCAGCTCAGGTAAAAAGATACAGGCTGTTGAAATTTTGAAAAAAAATCAGTTTTTATTTTGTAGCTTTGACATCCTTTTTTCGAATAAAATGAATGTTGGCGTAATGTTTCCTATTACTATGATACATATTTTCCATATATTAGATATTTTCTACTTCTACTGGTTTTCTAGTTATGGACTCGTGGATTAATAAAACTAAACGAAATTAGCATAAAGAAAGCATATAAAGTTTTTCTTGAGTCATTTCAAGAAAATATTCCTTCGTTTTAGAACATTATTTTATTCTTCATCATTTCTCCTTAAACGCACCGTTTTCGAGATATTCTTCATTGAATGTTTTAAAATGGAAAACTCCAGAAATTTCACTACTTTTATGGATCCGTCCCTGAGCGTTGGAATCCCGAATCAAGCTGTAAACCACGTTACCATGCCTTATTCTCGTCCACCAACAATGTCATATATAATTTATATGCGGGAGTGTATTAGCACATTGTGAAATCTTTAAACGCTTGTAACTTTTTACCTGAGCCGAATCTGGAAAAATGGTAAATGAAAAAAGTGTTTCATTTGATGAGAGGAATCTTTGGTTAAAATTAATGCAGTGGTCAAAGACTCACCCTGTATATATATAAATAAATATTCGATCGAATTAAAGCTTGGTAACTAGTAGTAGAAAATCAACATAAAGACGTGTTTAAAATTTTGTAAGAACCGTAACCCTAGAAAATATCATAAAAATCACAAAAAAAATTGGTTCAAGCACTGACGTGAAGTCAGAAGCTTTTGCGCGTATGTTCTATTGTCCATTCTTCTGTATTGGACACCCTTAAACATTACCATGGTAAATTATGTTGTCCATTCTCCTGTATTGGACACTTAATTCGAATTCATGGTAAATTCGAAATTAGAGTGTCCAATACAGGAGAATGGACAACATAATTTACCATGGTAATTTCGATTAAGGGTGTCCAATACAGAAGAATGGACAATAGAACATACGCGCAAAAGCTTCTGACTTCACGTCAGTGCTTGAACCAATTTTTTCATGAACCATTTTTCCAGATTCTACTTCAAACTTAACCTAAAACTGTACGAGGAATACTAAAAGGAATAATATACAGGATTTTTCGTTTCAAATATCGAATTGGTTCAAGCACTGACGTGAAGTCAGAAGCTTTTGCGCGTATGTTCTATTGTCCATTCTTCTGTATTGGACACCCTTAATCGAAATTACCATGGTAAATTATGTTGTCCATTCGAATTTACCATGGTAAATTCGAATTAAGTGTCCAATACAGGAGAATGGACAACATAATTTACCATGGTAATTTCGATTAAGGGTGTCCAATACAGAAGAATGGACAATAGAACATACGCGCAAAAGCTTCTGACTTCACGTCAGTGCTTGAACCAATTTTTTCATGAACCATTTTTCCAGATTCTACTTCAAACTTAACCTAAAACTGTATGAGGAATACTAAAAGGAATAATATACAGGATTTTTCGTTTCAAATATCGAAGTAAATGTTTAATTCTGTTTTAATCAGTGACACATCAAAAAAGTATTTTCCAAGGAGGTATCATACCCAAAAAGATCCTGATGAAAATGTTCAGAATTGCATAGGGACCAACTGATTCGGAAAACTTTCTGTAAACATTCCTGTATACCCAGATATTAATAATAGACATACCTTGGAAATGCGTTAGTATCAACAAGCCCGGTGTTCCAATGATTGAATGCAAGAGGTATAACGGTATATTTTCCAGGTTCTAGCATTTTATTGCATCCAACAAATCCTCTTACTTGTCTCTTGCTATGCTCAACCAAACTGCCTATTGAACCTTCTGTTGTTCCTTTGAATATTCCAACGCACAAGTCCAGTTGAGATCGTTGAGATTTTTCGCTCTTTCTCTGACCCTCCTTTAAAAAATAATTGTTTAGTGAGAAACATTATACAGATTCGGAAAGAATATATCTTCGGTATTGCGATTTAATGAGAGCGTAAATAATAGCTTGCTAAATATTGAGAGAGCATTACAATAATTTCTCCTCGAATTGCGCGAAGAGGGGATCGAATTTTCGTTTGACGTCACCATACCGAGAACCGTGGCACCGCACCTCCTGTGACGCAAAACAAGCCTCGAGACTCGAAGAGTCGAGTGGGATAACAAGAGGGTAGTACAGCATTGCGTCTCTTTTGATTATGTGGTATCATAATATATTTGCGTTTATTGTTACTCTCATAGTTTTCTGTCTATACCACAGATATGTAGGATTTTGTATCATTACCTAGGGGTAATGATTCTACATTAACACTTTGTAATAAATACAACACTGTATGCTACTATGTACAGGTTTATTTACACAACTTCTACAACCGTCAACTTCGCCGTCACATTAAATACCGTCGATTACTGAGCTTCCTAACAGTCTCGATACTCTATAATCGTACGTTTTAAGTATCTACCGTCTAATGAGCTTTTACAACACTCGCACCTCTAATCAGTCTTTCGTCTAAGTAGGAACCAACTTCCTCCACAACGTCTTTCGTGCTCGGCCGCACCCTTCGAACTTCGTCTACCGAATGTCCACCCTGGTCCTCCCGTTTTTCTCGATTAACCCTTGGTACCTCCCTTCAACTCTCTCTCTCTCTCTCTCTCTCTCTCTCTCTAATGGCTGTACTATAACGGTAGTACTCAATCCTAATTGGTAGATCCTACACCTCGCGCTACCTCGCTGAAACCAACGGGTTTGCGTGGGAACAATATTATGAGCCTTGATGATTTCTGAGAACCGATCCCCCAAGAAGACTTTTCCAAGATTTAGATGACAGCTAACATAGAACACTTCTTCCTCAGAGAAAAGTAGTCTAGACGACGAAGTGCCTTCGAGGCGCCTCCAGACTCAATATGTGATATCATTGGAATGTTGGGATTTCTTCAGACTGGGATATAATCCAGAAATGCGTCTCAAATATCCGTTCGAACGTCGTTCAACTTCATCTGCACCAGTAAAACTAATCTAACGTTTATTATTTACAAGGGTGAAAATATAAGAATTCCTACAGATATGTGTTCCGATACTGTATTTGATGATGTAATCACTTACTTGAAACAGTGTGAAATCCACCTCAGTTGGTTCTGAAATGGTCACTGATATGCAGGACAGGTACTCTTGAATAGCCATGGGTGGTAAGATTCCACTCAAACGGGTTTCTCTCCATGTCGGTCTAATCTTACATATATCTATAGAGTCGAAATATTTCAACACATCTTCGAATGATATCCAAAATGTACCATCTTCTGGTCCATTTGGCATCAATTGAAGTCTCAGCAAAGAACTCCATAAGGTGGAATTATTAGACCAGTCACCCTTCCATACAAAATGACCTGTTAACAATTGAATTCCTTCTGAATCTATCAGTTAAATCTTATGCTGTACATACCCCATGGATTCCTCAATTTAAGAAGTCTATAGTCTCTAATGTCCACGACATCTAAGAGCGAATATGCATGTCTTGTTCTCAATCCTTTACTGTAGAATTCCTGTTCATCTACCCGCATGTTTCCCCCTCCACATGATGCTCCCATAAGGAATAAAGCTTCTCTAGAAGACAGCAACCTGAAAAATGAAAGTAATTAATTGATTATATACTCAATATGTTTGGAGGCAGATGTTTTAAAACTTAAACTACTAGCGTCATCTGAATAACGGTCAACGGTACATTATGTTTAATGAAACATACTGTATCTACCGTGATAACTTCACTATCTCTGTTCGGTAGGAATCGGGATTATTCCTAAATCGGATTTGACGCAAATCATTATCGAAACGAAACAATACAGACCGATATTGAAGGTCGATTTGAATTTATTAACAAGGTGATCATTGATCAATATATTATTCGAAACGCGTATGATAGATGTTGGAATCGTGTAGTGATATATGCACAGTTAGTAAAAAGCAACGCACAAAATTCATATCTTTGGTATTTACTATTTTGTAGCAAAATGCCTGAATAGGTCAATTTTTGCGCGCATGTTCCGCAAGGATGTCTGTATTTTCTGGATTGCCCGGATGTCTGTATTTTCTGAATTTTTTGCCGAAATTGGTCTAAAACGATTGGGTTCGACTTACTGATGAATAATGCGGGCTCAAATTCAATTCTCTCCGTCCGGTCCGACCGGCCGGCCGTTTGCTCGAAAACTCTCGAACTCAATGAGTTAGAGGACAGTTTTGGAGCGTAAATACCTCGGTTCGTTAATAGGTCAAATCCACCAAGCGGTTTCGGAGTTATGGCCATTTTAAGTTAAAAAAATTTTTATGAATATTTCCAGAACCGATCACTCAATCTATATCAAATTTAGCATCTAATTGTAGAATCATGACCTTTAGATGCATGCGAAGTTTTGTATTGATCCGAATGCTATAAACTGGCAAAAAAAAATTAAAATGTTGCTGTCACAATAACTCGAAAAATACTGATCTGATTGAATTGAAACCAAGTTGTTAGATGCCAAAGAACGAAGCAAAATTGCAAAATTTCGTGACTATAACATGACTTAAAAAAATTCAAAAAAATTACTACTATTTTCCGGAATATTTCAATTCCGAAACCTATTTGTTTGAAATTCATGCTGCCCCTTCCGGGCATTTTTCGTTATGCGATTGGGAGGGTCCACGCAGGCGTGTGATTTTGATAGGACTTTCAGCCACGAGTAGATTGCACATGCGCAGAGGAGAGATGGCTCTTTTTGGGTTGTATGGCTTATGTTGGGTGTGGTTTACGTCTAGCGGTCATGGATTGGGTGCTGAGCCGATATTGTATGGTCTTGAAAGAAAGTTCATGGAAATTCTGTGCACAGGCAAGTCAGTTTAAAGAAAATAGCGTTGTTTCCTGAAATGTAGGTACCGTGGCCCTGGGATCAATTTATAAATAACTATATTTGGAAGATCTATATTAAATTAGATTCGGATTTGAAAAATAGGCATAAGCAATTCCGTTCCTAACGGGGGTCCCAAAACCGCATTTTTGTTTATTACGACCTACAGTAAAATCAATAGCCCGACTGTATTAAGAGTCAGATTTGTCGAAGAAACTTGAAAAAATATTTAAAAAAAATGGGTTCAAGCCCTGTGGACAGGAGCTTTCTGGCGCTCTAGTTCAAACAGACAAATTATATCTCCGAAAGTATTGGTTTCTCTGAGTTGGGAATTATATCAGTGTATACATATGATGAGCTGCATCATAAAGGAAATTCAATTCAAATAATAGTTTATTTATCAAGATTAAATGAGCAATCATGAGAATGAGAACTGCACCATGGAAGAAATCGAATTAAATCTGGCCAATTTTGCCCAATAACGAACTTAACCGAGAATTCATCTCCCTAACCTACTCTGAAAATTTCAACTACCTAGCTCATTCCGTTCGAGAGTTATTGTGGAAAAACTTTTTTTTAATTTTCAAAATTTTTTTTTTACACTTTGCGGTAATCTGGTCAATACAAAACTTCACATGCGTTAAAGGTCATGATTCTACAATTTGATGCTAAATTTCAGATAGATCGAACGAACTTGTCCGAGATATTTACGCTCCAAAACCACCTTGCAATTTTCAATCCGCTAACTCCTTTCGTTCGAGAGTTATCGTGCCAACGGCCGGTCAGCCGGCCGGACAGAATCGATTTCGCACTCGGATTCTTGATCAGTGAGTCGAACCAAATCGTTTGAGACCATTTTCAGCCAAAAATTCCAAAATTACAGACACTTGGGCAAATTGATAAGCACTCTGTTCCGAGGAACTAGAGCGCCAAAAAAACAAGTTTCGTATGACAATTGCCCAAAACAGGTTTAAAGTACCTACAAATAGTAGGTATTCCATAAAACATGTATGAAAGAAGATGAGTAATAATATGAAAGAAGATGAGTAATAAATAAAATACCTTGTAATCGATCAAAAATTTCCTGATCTACGTTCACCAAATTTTCTCCTCTCTCGAACTACAGAATTATGCTTTCAATATTTACGTAATATTTTCAAACATTTTCGGGTGAGGTCGCCGTTGCATCGCTAAAATACGAGTATTTCAACCCCAATATTTTTGAAGTTACAATATTCCCTTCTGTCAAGTTGACATTATGACAATTCATACATAGAATAATTATATCAATGTGTGAAATATGATTTACATTGAAATTTTGAAGAATCATATCTCCGAAAGTATTAGCTTGTTAGAGTTAAAAATGATATGAATGGATTCTCATGATAAAACTTCTTATTAAAAAAAATTTAATTTGGAATTTGTTTCGTAAAAAACAATTTTTTTTTGTTACTCCGAAACCATCTGTCCGATTTTGCCCAATAACGAACTCAGCCGAGATATTTATCCCCCAAACCTACTCTGAAAATTTCAACTCTCTAGCTCATTCCGTTCGAGAGTTATCTAGCCTACGGCCGGACGGCCGGCCGGCCGGACAGAATGAATTTCGACCATGGATTCTTGATCAGTGAGTCGAACCAAATCGCTTAAGACCATTTTCATCGAAATATTCGAAAATTACAGACATTTGGGCAAATTGATAAGCACTCAGTTCCGAGGAACTAGACGTGAAGTCAATACTCTTTGGCGCGCGTGTTCACGTTGACTGATTTGAATTGAATGATGAGTGTTTCAAGCTCAGTGGATCGAGCGGGCCGGAGATCTACTCAGAGGATAGTGGGCACCATTCACTGTCGGGTCAAAAATTAACAGTGCTTTGTCTAAGCTGGCGTAAGGATATAGTAACAAAGTCGACAAAGAACACAACTGACCCTCCTTCGTCGCACAAGCTCCTAGGAGCTTCTGAGGGATCTCCATGGGGAAGACTTAGGATCAGAATAATCAGATTCATGTATATAGCACAACCGCAAATGCAGATGGACTTCCCTATGGAAGTAAAGTCTTCCTGGACATTTACAAGGCTTTTGATGTGGTTGATAGGGTCTTGCTGTTGGAGAAGATGCAACAAATGGGAGTGGTATCTGATGCTCTGCAGATGTTTGCTAGTTATCTTCAAACCCGTATGCAATATACTCAGGTGGGCGATACTGAGAGTGAGAGAAAAAAAGTTCAATTTGGTGCTCCTCAGGGGTCCATACTTGGCCCTACTCTATTTTTGATTTATATCAATGACATTGCCACGATACCTTTGATAGGAGATATTACGCTGTATGCTGATGACACAGTGCTCATGGTAGAGGGTGATGAGGCTGCTGTTTCTTGTAATGCGCAGAAAGATTTGGACTCCATATGTGAATGGGTTAATTATTTATTTATTTATTTATCGTATGGCGATCTACAAATTTATTCTTAAATATAGGTAGAGTGTTGTACGTATATATATACGTATAGAAAACTAACACTTTTACAGATTGAATAACATAAAAAAAGACTAAAAACAAATAAATATAATGGGTTAATAATAACAATATAATGCTGAATGAGAATAAATGTAATTTTATGATCTTTAATAGAAGGAAAATAACAAATATATAACTGAGAGTTAATGATAAAAACATCAAAAAAATAGATTCAGACAAACATCTGGGACTTACAATAGACAAGGATATTAAATTTAACGAGCATATCAGACTGATTAAAATGAAGATAGATAATGTTTGCCAACTATTTAGAGAGAATTCAATCTATCTAATTGAAGAGTCGAGATTCTTGCTGTATTATGCATTTGTTCACTCTCACCTGATATACCTGGCCGCCTTCTGGGGACAAACCAGTGATATATACTTGAATAATTTGCAGATAGCTCAGAATAGGGCAATTAAAATTCTTTTCAATCTTGATCATCGAACAAACACTGATAACATGTATAAAAGGCTGAAACTACTAAAGGTAAGAGAGATAATAAAACTGGACAGCATCAAACTAATTTATAAAATAAGTAACCAGCTATTGTGCCCGAATATCCAAATTGTACCTAATTCTGCGTTATATGGATACAACATACGCACTAAACAACATTTTCAGGTGATGCCTGCTGCTACTTATATGGTAAAAAAGAAGATCACTAGCTGTGCAGTTGATTGGTTTAATAAACTTCCGTTAAAAATAAAAAGTGCAAATACTCTTAAAACATTTTCCAGGATGAGCAAGTCCTTCCTTTTTGAACTGAGATCAGACCTGTGATAATCTAATGTGATACCAAGAACGTTGATTCTTCCTTTAATTTTCATTCCCTTATTTTTTGTTGTTTCAAATTTTATATAAAAAAAAATGGGTTCAAGCCCTGTGGACAGGAGCTTTCTGGCGCTCTAGTTCAAACACACAAATTATATCTCCGAAAGTATTGGTTCCTCAGAGTTGAGAATTATATCAATGTATTCTTATGATAGAATTGCATCATAAAGGAAATTCAATTCAAATAATAGTTTATTTATCAAGATTAAATGAGCAATCTGAGAATGAGAACTGCACCATGGAAGAAACCAAATGAAAATAGCTGAAATGAATTTGACTCTCTCTTATAGAACAGGATGAAATGTACGAGTATGAACACAGATCATATAATAAAGCTTAGATAGAATATTTATAGCATTCTGTGAAAACATAGAAGTACGATTCATTATTGAAATTTAGAACTTCATCTTAGCAGAAATTGAATTCAAACATCATAGAAGAATTTAAATTCAACAAGAGTGCCAAAAATTATCAATCCAAAACCAATAGACGAATTCTACCCAACAACGAACTCATCCGAGATATTCATTCCTCAATTCTATGACGAACGATAATATATATCTTTCCTCAAATCTACTCCAATACACCAATATTCCAGTTTTGTTTTTAGTGGAGATATTCTGAACTCAATATTATTATCTTACCATTACCATTCCCATCATCATATGGATTAACCATCGGCATGAAAATATCAACCAACAAAAAGTATGATATTATATTATAATTCTCATATTTATACGATTGCTGGAATGAATGACAATGAGACAACGTCATGTCTCAGGAAAATAAGTTGACATTATAACAATTCATAGAATACCCACAGAATAATTCTATCATTCTGTGAAAACGTAGAAATACGATTTACATTGAAAGCCGGGGCCGCGGGTTCGAATCCCGCTCAGGGCATGGATGTGGTGTTGGGTTGTGTGAATGTCCAAAATAAATATGAAAGAGTTTGCGATATAAGGATTATAACTGTGTAGATGGCCTACAGTTGCCTAGCACATAAATAGATAGAAAAAAAAATAAAAAATGTACATTGAAATTTTGAAAAATCATATCTCAGAAAGTATTAGCTTGTTAGAGTTAGAAATAATATGAATGGATTCTTATGGTGAAACTGCTTATTGAAAAAAATTTAATTTGGAATTTTCTTTGTAAAAAAAATTTTTTTTTTTGTTACTCCGAAACCATCTGTCCGATTTTGCCCAATAACGAACTTAGCCGAGATATTTATCCCCCAAACCTACTCTGAAAATTTCAACTGTCTAGCTCATTCCGTTCGAGAGTTATCGTGCCTACGGCCGGACAGAATGAATTTCGACCACGGATTCTTGATCAGTGAGTCGAACCAAATCGTTCAAGACTATTTTCATCGAAAAATTCGAAAATTACAGACATTTGGGCAAATTGATAAGCACTCAGTTCCGAGGAACTAGAGCGCCAAAAAGATAAAAAAAAAGAAAGGAAATGAAAGTATTTGTTATAAGTTGAAATATTATTATACATGATATACTTTAAGTTGTTGTTATTATTATTATTATTATTATTAATATACTGATCCTCCTGGGTCTTCCACAAGGAGACCCCTCATAAGCTCTCTAAGAGCTTGCCCTGAGTTAGGAGAACCAGTTGTGTTCTGTGTAGGCTTTGTTACTGTGTCCTTACGCCACCTTAGACACAGCACTGTTAATTTTTGACCCAACAGCGAATGGTGGCGATTACCGTGACTAGAAAATTTCTTTCCTAGCCTCGGAATTGAACTTGGGGCTTCCGCTCCCAAGTCAATTACTCTACCACTGAGCCAATCGATATATTTTAAGGAAATTTACAGTATGTGATATTTTGTGAATGTAAATTTGCTTTTGAACACCTCTTTAAATGTTAAGTGTACCTGTAATAGGCTTTTTTTGGCCTCTTGGGTCCTAATAAAAAAAAGGCTAAAAAAGCATTGACGTGGGGTCAATCTGCTCTGGCGCTAGTGTTATAGATATGATTATACCGACCCTCCTAAGTCTTTCCAAATGAGATCCCTCAGAAGCTCCTAGGAGCTTGTGCGACTAAGGAGTGTCAGAGAGCTATCGTGCTTGCTTCTAGACGGACATAATTGGATTTGTCGTCGGATTATTCATCAGCGAGTCAGAACTGAACGTGTAAGATGATTTTCTGCCAGATCCGTATTTTTCGAGTTATTAAGAAAACAAAATTTCACATGGCTATAACTCCGAAACTACTACGCGGATTGTACCCATTAGGTTTGTTTTGGTTCGCAATTCGGACTGTCCTAGAACATTTCAAAGTAGTCACACAGTCGTTTATTGTAATGGTACTTGCGCGAATGGGCGAAATCTTTCACACGCTACGTTTGGCCCACTCTTTAGAACCGATTCGGAACTGTCCCTACTGCGAACCAAAACAAGCCTATTGATACGAATACAACCGAGATATGTATGAGCTTAACCTAGCCTGCAAATTTCGACTCTCTAACGCATTTCGTTCGAGTTTTCGTGCTAACGGCCGGTCGGACAGAATTAAATTTGACATCGGCATCAGAAGAAACAGGGCGATCGTCGCAATTAACGAATAATTGTTTTCACTAATTAGTCTTTGATTACGGGTTAATTCAGCACATATTAATGTAGATTAACAGGTAGCTCACTTCATCAATGTTTCATCTCAGAGGATGGGAAAGTCGTTCCTGAAACATGTGTAGTAACTAGCTATATTTTAGGATCCAGTCTACAGACCACTCAAACCAAAATATTTATACTTTTTCCTAATTATGTATACGTTCCGTAAATCACCTTGGTTGTTGCGGTTACTACCATAGACAAGGAATACTACTACTTTTCCGTTCCGTAAATATGAAATGTTCGGTCGGTTCCTGAAATATAGGTTATTCACGGAACTTGGTTCCTAAGAAAGCGGTAGATTTTCAGGCACCAGAACAACCGACGAATTTCTTTCGTGCTGAAACAGGCCTGTTTCACGTTAATTTGCACTTAAACTGAGGTTGCGATTCTTATTTATCCTTAACTGAGGACCTCAGTTCAGACTTAACTGAAATTGAATGCTTTGTGAATACGGCGGATTATTTGTTCCACTTCAAGTTAACTGATATCACGAATATTCAACAAAAATTAACCCCTTAAACTTAAACAACTGACAGAAATACTGACAGATGACAATCTCACCAGAGTAGTTACCGGTCCTGAAAAAATTGGTTACTTTGGTTGATTTACGGAACGTATTTTATGTCATGGAAAGGTTACTGAATCCAAACTAGTGGGGTAAAATCCGAGTCGTACTCAAATACAAGAACTAGATGCGACAAAGCTACCATCAATAGTACGATTTTGTCACCATAGATCGTTCTCAAACAACTCGCTCTATTCAACAAACTTGGCCCCTTGAACTATTATTTGGGCCGTTATCTGATATTTGATATCGACGGGAAAAGTTGGGATATTCAGCTATTAAGAACAAAGTATGGAGAAAGTTCAAGGATTAAATTAAGTTCTCCGACCCTTCCAGCGACAATAATATGAAGGTTGATATAGAAAGTAAATGGATTTATTTACATTACAAATTTAATTATTTTACTAGTCCTCAGTCATATCACCCAGAACTTTGTGCACGAAGGGTTTATATACTGTGTTCTTAAAAAAAACTCAAGTAATTAAAGCACTCACTGGGCCCAAATGAAATCAATATCCAATTCTTCTTCAGACTTCAATGTCGCTTGGAGGGGGATAGACTCGCAAGGAGCACCTGTCAGGGTTGCAAGACCCTCTATCGTTCTTCCAGATACTAAAGCTTCATAGCAACCATGAATCTTTGCAACAGCTTTTTCGATCAATGGTACCCACAGCTGCCTCCTTTTAGCCTGAAAAATACCATATATAACTTGGCAACCTAATTTGGATTATATCTTAAAAACGCAGATACATATAATTTGCCAAATTGAACTTTGAAAAGATGAGCAATAAAGAATAGACTATTTGGCCTAAAAAATAGTTTTGTTTTATTTCTTATCATATTATATTGCAGAGTACCTTAATATTTCCTGTAGATATGTTGTACATTTGCTACAAAGCGATGCTAAAGTTTGAATTGTAAACAGACGCGACAAAAAGAAATTTTCGTAATGGCGATTTCCACGGCAAATATAACGCCGATTAAAGGTAAGCATCCACATTGTCCGCATCGTAAGTATCGGACGCATCGCATCAAACGGCTAATGTTTCACAATGCACGGATTTGCCGACGCAACTACCAGTAATCGGATTGCCGATGCCACCTCATTCGGAATTTCGTAGTTACTTGTTCACGCGTACTTGCGGAATGTGTTTGTGAGACAATGGAGGAAATCGAAGAAGAACAATTTGTCGTAATAGCTTGTTTTTTAGCAGAAAAGGAAGAAAATGCTAAAAAAGTGATACATAATATTTGGATACACGACACATTCAAGAAAAGATCACCTCATGGAGAATATCACACACTTCCTTTCTTCGTTGGTTGGAATAATTAGGGAGACTTAAATCATATATCTCATCATATCCTTGCACAATTGGATGACGATCGTCGAATGCAAATGACGGTGATGGACGATGAGGAGCGAGCGTGCGTCCACTGATCGGCATTCCGTATGATGTCATTGGCACGCATGACAAAAGTTGCCTGCATGACGTCGGCATTGCTGACGAGCAGATACCAGCGATCTGTACAAGTAGAAGCACTTGTGTGATTTTCTATACAAAGAATACTACATTCTGTTTGATACGATGCGTCCGATACTTACGAGACGGGCATGTGGACGCTTACCTTAAAGGCGTAACGGCGGAATTTATTTCCATTATGACCATGGCTATCCCTTGGTCTTCCAATTTATGAGGCCTTTATATAAATGCTGAAGATGCGAAGCAGTTATAACCTGAATTAACAATCTTGACACTTTACTGAAAGTGGTGCGTCAGATTTGTTCAGTTGTTGAAGCATGGATTCTTGAACTTCAACATGGTTTTCAATGGGATACAAATTCCAGTTGGAGCACAGAAAAAAAATCTATTTTAAATATTTGAATTGATCAACAAGTCCAGAGCGTTCCTGCCAATAGGTTCTTCATAATGGCTTCGTATAATTAATATACTTATGCATATATTTCACAAGTCAAATAAACTCCAGGGGATTCATCGATTTGTCGAGAAGCAAGAGCAGACGCGTTTCTGACTTCTTGGCCTTCATCAGTACCCTGTAGCTTCTCAACAAATTCAACTAAACTGGACCGGGTTAAGCCTCTCAGAGGCGGCTAGGTCGATCATACCTAATCGCCCACGCCACCTATGAGACAAAACACGGAATTCAGCCTTTCCCCACCAGTGAAAATTTGAAGCGTGAAATCATATGCCACCATTCGCTCGATTTTAATCGAGAACCGAGTCCCGCAGAGCTCAGACATTATCTTCCAATGGCCATGAACGCTGTTTAGCGTTTTCAAAAATAATAATGGGGTTTATTTGACTTGTGAAAATATATGCATAAGTATATTAATTATACGAAGCCATTATGAAGATCCTATTGGCAGGAACGCTCTGGACTTGTTGATTTATTAACAACGGTATCGCCATTTGTCATTATTATATTTGAATTGGTTTTATAAAGAAGATAGTGCATCAGAATTTATTCTTGCTTTACGCTGATGACATATTATTAGCTTTGTTTATAAGAATCCAGTGGAAAATGTTCAATTCGTGTTGAATTTCTGATCAACTGTTTTCTTAGAGCTACATGACACGCAAGCTTGCCCAGTAATCTATTTCTATTAGTAAATATTGTGTATTATTGTTATAATGTGGGGAAATTGTATAAAGATATTGCATTTTTCGTTTCACATAGTCTTGTGCGCCCAATTCCTGAGCAAGTATAATCTTGTAAGGGATGTAAAGGTCCGTATAAGATTCGTCTCACTGTTCTGGACGATATACCAAGCACAGAGGCATGTTCCTGCGCACATAGTTTTGTAGACATTTCAATTGACGCTCTTACGACCGCGATGTTTTCTGGTGTCACCTCCAACTCGTTTTGTACGAACTGCATTACCTTGCATTACTGATGCATTCCCGTCAGACTTGGGTCGAATACCGTTTTTCTGTATTCAGAACACAATGAAATACAGAATACAGAATACAACATTGATAAAAATATTCGAATACCGTGGATTCGAATACGATACGCCAAAAAGTATTTGAATACACAGTATTCGAATCCATGGATTCTTTTAAATGAATATCTTTTTGAATACAGATTAACATTTGGCGCTCTATTGAACTCTTTGTGACATACACATAAACATAAGTTATACAGTTATACAGATATATAGGTAATTGTTTTATTTTAAATGTAAATACAAAATTAAAACATTTCTTAAAATAACAGAATCGGGGAGGGAGAATATAGGTATTACACTTCCAAAGAAAAGTAAAAATAATCTCAGAATATTACACAAAATTGAAAAACTATTATTTAACACTCGTCACTCAATGCCATTAGCCTTCAATAACACTAGAATTTGGAAGAGATCGTCACTCAGCTGTTGACGCTTGGGCGCATTAATCATTCCAGCAAATGAAAATAGTCGTTCTACTGGTGCAGATGACGGAAGTATGCAATTGTACCGTAAAAAAATGGATTTTATTGTTGGGTACTCGTTGAGCATTTCCACGGACGTCCTTCTGTCTTCTAGATACTGCAGAAGTTGAAGCTGTACCTGTCTTTGTATCTTAGAATCCCTTGATTCGGATGAAGTGGACGCATTCACATTATGATCCGATTCAAACTCGAAAAATTCATTGATACGTGTTAGGGCAACTTCTTGTTTTTCCACTACTGTTTTATCTTGTTCAGAATCTTTTTTAACTATATCTATTGCAGAAAGTATAATAGCTTGCTTTATATTTTCAATTTCGAGTGCGAATTCGGCGGAAATTTTTTGAGTTAGCCACTGAAACTTTATATTGGGGCATGTTACAGCAGCAATTATTGCTTCTTTGGATTCTATTCTTGAAAAATCGAAATATTGTCGAAATCTTTCCTTCAGTCGAGTTATTACGTGTTCAAGAATACAAGAAGCGCTGCGGCTTAGTGTTGTATTATTTTTGACTTTCTCTAATTTTAATCCTAGAGATGTGATGCTGGGAATCAAATATCCAAAATAGGTATTATTTTGACCCTGTAAAAAATCCAAGGTCTCTGCCACAGGTTTTAAAATTGAGCAATACTCTTGCAAATATGTTATATCGCTGTCTTTAAGAGGTTCTTTAATTTGAAGGTCTTCAGCCAGTTTATTCATATCAGCTCTGGATATGGTCAGTATTTGGCTGACGGAGTCATAAAATGAATTCCAACGTGTAACTGTCGGATAACTCAAACTGTGACCCAACACTTTTTGTAGCACCTCCGCACTTTTTGGTTTTGATGCGTACTTCCATAATTCACTACACTTATGTAGTATGTTTTTATGTCTAGATCTCATAAGTGTACTACTATTAATGGAAGAGTTTACATCAGTCGTTGCCAATAAATTTAGGGTATGGCTGGCGCACCTTATGTGCCTTGGCAAAATTAAATCAGCGTTTTCAGAGTCATAATTGTTATCATTTGCAGCTGTGGCATTTTCTTCGTCAACCAATGGACAAAAGGTAATAATACTCTCATCGTCCTCATCAATTTCAGTTTGTTCGACGCAGTCAAATGTCGACGTTGTCAAACCGAATTCCTTGAAAGATTTTACAAAATTACTGCCATTATCAGTGACAGTTGCCACATTTTTATGAATATCCAAATTGAAATTGACAAACCCCTCGTGTAGTTTTTCTGCAATACGATCATAAGTATGGGATCCACTAAATCTTTCACAAATCAGTGCAATGGACTTTCTTTCGAAGGTGTCTTTTTCAATCCAGTGACATGTGATGCCAAGAAAACTTCTCTTGCGGGCAGACCATATATCAGCAGTCGTACCAACATAGTCACATTTGTCAAGCTTCGTTTTAATTCGCTCAATTTGTGTTTGATAACAAATTTTTACTTTCTTTACAAACGTCTTTCTGGTCATTATATCCACATTGAATTCTGCAAATAGATTTTTAAAGCTAGGATGTTCGATTATACTAATTGGGGACATCGTATCAGCAACAAACTTTATCAATTTTAGATCAAAATGCTGTCGATTATGTCTTGTCGGAAGGGCTTGTGTAATTTTAGATTGCACTAACAGCGGCGTACAATGATCTGAACTTTTTGCAATTTTTACTTGGTTTTTATGCGTTTTATATTTATCCTCTGCCCCAGGATGTTTTTTCTTCAAATGTTACAGAAAATTCGATGTGCTGTTAGTAGGACCTTTAATTATTGTTGTGTTTGGAATGCATGCGACACACTTCGCGCTTAAAGTGTTCTCGCTTATATTCTCTGGGGTGAAGAATATACCATCAAATAAGGGCTTCTTCTTGAACTGCAATATCAGTTCACTTATTTTTGGGTCATTTGTGCTGAAAAAGAAATATTACTCTTGAACAAGCTCGAAGCAGTTTGTTATCAAATTTACCTCAAAGTAGATGTAGATGCTATCTCGTTATCTGCTTGAAATGAGCTCGATTCAGAGCAGTGAGTTGTCGAGGTCTCCGAAGTCCCAGGTTGTGATATAGATATTTCGGAGGTTTTTAATTGGCTCTTTGTTTTTTTGCTTGCTGGTGAATTATTTGATGAAAGCGATCGAACATTGAAATAATCCAGAATATTTCTCTTTCTTTTCGTTGAATTCGGTACATAATCAGAGTCAGACGAATCCATACAATATGGATCAGGTGTTTCATCAAAGACATCCCCTCTGTCGCTGTCTGAATCAATCATTTTTTCACTGAGAATTTCATACTACTTAATACATTATACCGAGCATTATACACTATACCTACTACACAAAGCAAACAAAATATATTATTTGCATTATTGCTATTGGGAAAAGTTGTCAAGAAAGCTGTATTATTACTTAATATACTAATCTAATATCTATTATTATGAACACTATTTCAAAGTAACAATAAGCCCGTATAAAAATGATTCATTTTCAGGTACACGTAATATTATTCAACTTGAATTTTCAATAGTTAATTTGAATTAAATTGGAGATTTTTAAAGTTGGTGATTTGAAATATTATACAGGGTGATTCTTTGAGACCGTGAATTAGAAGTATATGGCAAATGGAAAGGACTAGAGTTTTGAAACTTTGGTTTTAGCTACTACGATTTGGGATCTATTGACGGAAAATATTTTCAAGATGGCGTTTCGTCGTTTCGTTTTTCAAATGAGATGCAAAATTTTTTTAACATTACTTCAATACACAATTTAAATATACATCAAACTGTTATAGCATTCCCTATACCTATCTTCAATAGTTTCTGAGAAATTAAGTAAATTTGTAAAAATAATAAATTTATACCTGTAAATGTTCCACGTTAGTGATTTCTATATGCGTGAAAAACCCTTCTATGCACATCTTGTCAATATTTAAGCATATTATTTTTTCACTGGGAGATACCGATTTGTTAAGTTTGAATATTTTTTGGCAAGTATGTGTATGTTAACTAATAATGAATTCTATTTTTTTATGGCTCAATTTTTATTTGGTTCTGAAATATTGATAAGTCGTACATAGAAGGGGTTTTACCTATAATTCATATGCTTATAAAACGCATAGAAATCACTAACGTGGAACATTTACAGGTATAATTTAATTATTTTTACAAATTTACTTAATTTCTCAGAAACTATTGAAGATAGGTAAAGGGAATGATATAATAGTTTGATGTATAATTAAATTGTGTATTGAAGTAATGTTAAAAAAATATTGCATCCCATTTGAAAAAATTGAAATTGAATGCTTAGAAATTACCCAAATTAGAAACCTTATTCTGAACACCCTGTATGAGTAACTTCAATTATTTGCATTGTAGTATGTCAAACCATATCTTTTGCTGCTTGAACCAAAATTTAAACCTTTTAACTTGAAAAATGACGTAAATATATGATATAAGAGACAACAATAAAAATTCCAACAAAATTATCAAAATCAAAATATTTCAATAATGGCTTTAGATAGGTATGGGACACCTATACAAAAAAATACGTAGAATTTTACGTGCAATCTGAAAATGCATTCAAAAATATATAATCGTATTTGAAATAAGAAAGATGGTATCAACTTCCGGTATTTCCGGAAACAACGCCATCTTGATAATATTTTCCGTCAATAGATCCAAAATCGTAGTAGCTAAAACCAATGTTTCAAAACTCTAGTCCTTTCTATTCGCCATATACTTCTAATGCACGGTCTCAAAGAATCACCCTGTATATGGTGCTAGTGCTACAGCTTACAAGGGCAGAAAATCAGCATTAGCAACTCTTTAGTTTGAAGTTGAATAGTTGAGCATGAGTACAAATATTTTCGCCTAGCATCAAACAAAAATATTTTAGTACATAGTAGGTACATATTAATGATAATTGATAACTGATACGATACTCCATGGAAAATCTGGTCAGTGAAACACCATCAACAAAAGCATACAAATTTTAATTAAAATTGTTTGATATGTAATTTTAATTTAGAACTTAGTACTCACCTGATTTTTATGAATAAATATAAAATTTATATTTTAGTATATACTCCACACTGAACACACTAACTGAACACGTTGTGGGCCTAGGCTACTACTGTGCGAAACTTTAAAGCGCGCCGTATGATCGGATTGTGTATCTCTACAAATTCTTGCCTGCACCTTAAGCCGCATCCAGATTTTTTTTGTGTACCGAGAAAACACTGAGAAATACCCTCCTATTAATATGAAAGTTATTGAGGAAATTAGTGGTTCATAATTTAGTACCAGTTTTATGCTAATCTTGTACCTTATCTTAAAATTTTATACCCTTGGCCATATACCAATATTCTATAACGTAAGTATCTTGCATATTGTTGTCATTCTCGAATTTATTTTTAGAATTTTTGGTTAATAACCCTTATTATGGCACCTTGTATTCCGAAAAACTGGAAATAAATATTATGATAATTATCAGGGGTAAAACCTGCTACGTAATAGAGTCATAAACTGAATATTGTTATGCCCGACTAAACCTAATGAGATATGTACCTGACGCGATCCCTTATTCAGGTATTTTAAATAATAATATAATTTTTCCTACCAATTTGGCTAATTCACAAACATTGTGAAAGATATTGGCAAAACCAGCAGATACAACATAGTATCAAATCAATACTAGTACAAATTTTTTGTTCATTCAAAACTGATAAATAGTTTGTGAAAAAATGTACCACGAAATTGGGCACATTTTTCACAATATCTCCGGAAATTGCCATCGTATTGAACTGAAATTTAGCGTTCTGCTGTAGACTATAGGCCTAAACGTTGGTACAATTTTTTTTTACATCTGATAAACAGTTCAAGAAAAAAAAATCCGACAAAATAAAGGAAACATTTTTTTTAAATCTACCAACAGTCCGATCCTAAAAAAAATTGCTATAAGTTGATTGCCAAGTTTCAATTCAATATCTTGGGTAGTTCCTGAAATATCTGGAAAATTCGAGAATTACAGACATTTGGACGAAATTATAGGACGATGTTCCTCAGAATATGCGCCAAAAACCATGAACCACTCGTACGAACTGAAATAGCTGCCGTTCTTCAAATCAACGCGAATCAACGTATTGGCTATTGGATTCATCCATCTATTAGATTTATTGAATACAAGGATTCTCTCTTAATGTTTATGAATACAAAGATTCTACATTGAATTCACGTATTCTAATATTCAAATAATTTGAATACCAGGATTCAAAAATTCAATATTTTGAATACAGGTATTCTAGAATTGAATACTCCGAATCTCTGGATTCAAAATTTGAATAATTTGAATACTGAATAACAGTAGCTTGAATACGAATATCGAATAGCCTTCAATCAAAAGGATTCAAGAATACGAATACACCATTTTTATTTGTATTCGAATACGAATACAGAATCCTGGCAAAGTAGCTTGAATAGGATTCAAGTTACTGCGTATTCGAATACTACCCAAGTCTGATTCCCGTATAGGTTTAGGATCAGGAATATTGGGATCAGAAGGCCCCTCGCGTAGCCGCTTTTCCCGTCTTTAAAGGAATCAAGTAGTGAAAATTCTACAAAATAGAATCAGATGACGGTCGTCTGAAAGTGCATGAGCAAGCGGACATAGAGGTATTTAAAAAAATGGTATTTTTATTACGAACTCTACACGTTGTGGAGCGGAGGCCTCTTATGGAGCACATTTGATTTGTGCTAGGTAGCGGTAGCGCAAAGTGGCTGAGCGCTTCGTCCGCTGAATGCGACCATTGTTTGTTGTATCTCTGTTACGCAGAATATTTCTATGACTACCCTATTACCTTACAGAGTTTCTCACGAGAGATGTTGCTGCGGTGCTTGTTGAGGTTCTAATTGGAAGTCCCAGAAGGCAGCTCATTGTCACCTCAAGTTACTTTCCAGGAGTAGCTATCAACCTAACACCAGAGGAAGTTCAACGCCTCATTGAATGGTGCCGCGAAGAAGAAAATAATCTAATTCTGGGCTGGGATGGGATAGCACAGACATAAATCATTGAGGTGGGGACTTACTTGATTATCTATTTTCCAATCATATTGAAGTAGTATATATAGGCAATAGTCCAACGTCAGCGCCAGAGACGAGATCTCCACAGATAAAGTATCCAAGCCCTCCAAGTGGGACTATCAAAAATCTGGCTGACTATTCACACCGAACAGAATTTACAAAAGCTTCCAGTGCTACAAATCGGCAGGCATGGATGGCATACCTCCACTTACTGAGCTCTTTAGAGCTATTAATGCATGGGGGATACATTCCTAAATCATGGAGAGAAGCAAGTTTAGTTTTCATATCCAAAATGGAACGTAAAGGCTCATCAGAACCTTAATACCATGTCTTACCTCCTTCCTCCTAAAAACCATGGAGAAAATAATAGATAATCAGATGAGAGAAAGTATAAAGCTTCACAAAAAACATTTGCCTACAGATTAGGCAAACCCACAATAGATGCACTCTACCATCTTATCGTAGAGGTGGAGAGGACCATCTCTGCAAAAGAGATCCTACTTGCTATGTTTGGTGATATTGGGGGTGCTTTTGACAACACCCTGCACACTTCCATATGCAATGTTGTAGAATTTAAATTATTCATTCTCATTTTTCGGAGCAATTATCATTCAGATCATTCGAGATCGTATAAAATGAAGCCTATGTGGAAAAAATGCGATACTCGGGCCGTTATCTCTCCGCGAGTATTTTCCAGGTGTTGTTGTAATTTTCATTCGTTCGAACAACACAAAAAACGGCAGTGCGATTTTCGACCTTATTCGATTCCGAATGTTCTGGAAGGTTCCAGAAGACAGGAAATCTGTGATCATCCAATGAGTGGTCTCGCTGGCCTTCCTTCATCCAAAATTTCCCGAAAATGCCGGCATGGTGACATACTTTTTCAGGAAGTCTATAAATTGGTTGTGCGCAAAAATTTCGAGAATTCTTCCGATAGTTTTCGCAGACTTAGTTCAGATCGTCCACGCAATTTTCCAAGTTTAAATTTCCGAAAGACTAATTTTGAGTTTTATTCAAGAAACCCGTTTTCCGAGTGCGACATTATTTAGTTTAGAACGTACATTTTTAGTAATATTGGTTTTGAACAATTTTTCTTATATTTTAATTCCGTTTCCGAGAAAAGACTCAAATAGTAAAAATCAGTGAAGTGGTGAAAACCCAAGTAAGTTGGCCGTGTCCGCCCGACCGATACCACATCTCCCTTGTATTCTGATCAGAATTTGTAGTTATTAATATTTCGTTTTGAATCTCCGTGAAAATACACCGCACAGCTGCCGTCGGAGTTGTAACCATATTTCTGTTCTCAACTGCTTACACCGATGGGCAGCCTCGCTTTGTGAGCGTTTGAGACAGAGTTGGTTGCAGACCTGAATGCCGTTCAGTGAACTGGGTCGAGGTGAGCATCCTTTCGAACCTCTATTGGTTGTTACCTGACTTAATTGCTGGGGTTGTGTGCAGTGGCTTGCGGTGGTTCACAACGTCTCCGTCGGATTCGTCACTTATATTTCTGTTATAAACTGCTTACACCGATGGGCGGCCTCGCTTTGTGAGCGTTTGAGACGGAGTTGGGTGCGAGTCTGGGTGCCTTTCGGTGAATTGATTCAGGGTGAGCATTCTTTCGGACTCCCATTGGTTGTTACTTGACATCGTTACTGGGGTGCATTAACGTGCCGTGGTTCATACCGTCTCCGTCGGATTCGTCACTTATATTTCTGTTATAAACTGCTTACACCGATGGGCAGCCTCGCTTTGTGAGCGTTGGAGACGAAGTTGGGCGCGAGTCTGAGTGCCTTTCAGTGAATTGAGTCAGGGTGAGCATCCCTTCGGGCACCGACTGTTTGCTACCTGACTTCGTTGCTGAGAAGCTGATTCAAGTGTAGTAATTTTGGTTGTGCTATTTCTGATCGGAATTATAGTATGGATCCGTATACATGTGCCAACATATCTCATACTTATTTTAATTCATTGGTAAATGATGTGTGTGCTATCATAGTCTGATATTAACCGCTCCATCTCCTCAACTCTGCTTTCACCCCGCATTCACGAGTAGTATAAGTCGAAAGTATGGGAATTAACCCGACATCTTTGGATTCGCAGGCCTAGATGTAGTTATGCAAGTAGTTTTTTGGGCATTAGCTGGTCTGTATTGATAAGCTGTGTTTTAATCATCACGTTATTGCACATTTCATTCATTATTATATACAGGGTGGACATCATATCGCCGTCCACCCAGCATAAGTTGATTTCGCCTTACACTGTTGTGCATTGTTTATCTGAAATATTACTCCTACCCAATTACTCTGACACTGTAGATGACTGCTGATATTGTCGGTACAAATATTGTAAATAAAACTGTATATAATTCCTGTGTATTTTACTGATACCGTCCTGCAGTGTTTATGTTCTCTGAAAGAGACCAAGACCCATTAACCGATCACATCCCAGATTAAATTGAATCCTTCTCCAACTGCAAAAAGGTTAGTTACCCAGGTACTAGAATTATATATATATTCTATCAAGGAGTTGCAACCTTGCTAAACCAATTGCAACTGGCACCCGAGCAAGTTGTGGAAAGGCAGGTTAGAGTAAGTCCCAGAAAAGGTCATCACAAAGCAAATACACTTGCTGTCTAAATTTGTACTCAAGAGTGTCTTAAGGGGGCGCACATATATATTATAACAGACAGCCAGGCCACACTGAGAGACCTGGAATCACTCATCCAAGGTTCTCTACTGTCCTGGGAATGCCGGAATACCATAAAGCAACTGACTAGAGGCAAAAAGGTGACTCTTCTAGTGCCAGGGCACTGTAGTATTGAAGCCCTTCTGTGGGTTTGTAAAATACCACCACTACAAGGCAGCCGTTCAACAATGGGAGCTAAATAACAGAATAGCTCATTGGAGAAATACTCCAGGCACAGTGAAAAAGATTTGTGGTTTCTCACCATCCTATACCAGAAAGCTCCTGCAGCTGCCACGAGCTGAGCTTCTGGTATTTTGACAATTGACTCAATTGAATAAGAAGGGTAATAGAACAAAACATCATATCGGTCGCAGTTCTGAAGGGCACCAAGCATCACGACCGCGTCTTATAATAATAATACGCTATTACCTATAGGAAAATACAATATGTGAGAATCCATCAGCGGAAAACTTGAAAATAGTTGGAAATAAATGTTCAACCAGTAGACAGCAAACGCATAATTAAACTTGGTTCAGAATTCAACACTAATTGTTCTTTTACCCAAATAATTCTATATTGATTGAAGCAAACATATTGTTTGCTTTTAGTGATTCAATGCAATTTTTTTCTTATCTATGCACATATTTTGCTATCAATATCTCAGAATATTTTAGCTTAGGCTGGTTTTCCTGTCACGCTGACGGTCGGCGCTGATGAGTCAATATGTATGTAGCTATAGGTAGCGTTTTCGAGTCACGCAGCGCTGACGGCCGTCAGCGCTGAGCTATATACGCGCACGTACGCGCCGGCGCGTCGGCGCCGCTGACTAGCTGGCGCCGACAAGCCTCCACATTCAGTGAGCCAGAGACAATAGCATCCTTCTATTTCTTTTTGTGATCGCGCGATACTAAAAGGATCCGAGCTGACCGATCAGCGCTGACCGTCAGCGCCGACCGTCAGCGTGACAGGAAAACCAGCCTTAATAAGTGGTATAAGTAATGATGCTCCATATACCAGGTAGCATGTTGCATTATTCGGGAACTTAAACATATCATCTACCTATATGACCGCACAAGGATTTATGTAGCTTCTATGTACGAAGGTTATTTTTTAAGGCATACTAAGATTAAATCAACAAGTCCAGAGCGTTCCTGCCAATCGGGTCCTTCATAAATGGCTTCGTATAATTAATATACATATGCATATATTTCACAAGTCAAATAGACCCCAGGGGGTTCATTGATTTGCCGAGAAAGCAAGAGCAGACGCGTTTCTGGCTTCTTGGCCTTCATCAGTACTCTGTAGCTTCTCAACAAATTCAACTAAACTGACCCGGGTTAAGCTTCAAATATTCACTGGTGGGGAAAGGCTTAACCCGGGTCAGTTTAGTTGAATTTGTTGAGAAGCTACAGAGTACTGATGAAGGCCAAGAAGCCAGAAACGCGTCTGCTCTTGCTTTCTCGGCAAATCAATGAACCCCCTGGGGTCTATTTGACTTGTGAAATATATGCATATGTATATTAATTATACGAAGCCATTTATGAAGGACCCGATTGGCAGGAACGCTCTGGACTTGTTGATTTATTAACAACGGTATCGCCATTTTTGCGCGCGTGTTCCGCAAGGAACAGCGTGCTATCATTTCGTCACAATGTCTGTATTTTTCGAATTTTTTTTCGAAAATGGTCTCAAACGATTAGGTTCGACTTCCTGATGAAGAAGTCGAGGTCAAATTCAATTCTGTCCGTCCGGTCCGGCCGGCCGTTAGCACGATAACTCTCGAACGGAACGACTTAGAGCGTTGAAATTTGCAGGGTAGTTTTGTAGCGTAAATATCTCGGACAAGTTCGTTAACGGGCGAAATCCACCGAGCGGTTTCGGAGTTACGGCCCTTTTTAGTCAAAAAGTTTTTAATGAATATTTCCGGAACCAATCACTCGATCTTTCTGAAATTTGGCACCAAATTGTAGAATCATGACCTTTATATGCCTGCGAAGTTTTGTTTTGATCGGACGGCCCTAAAGAGGCAAAAAAAAAAATTCAAAAATTTTAAAATTTTGTTTTCAGGATAACTCGAAAAATACTAATCTGATCAAATTGAAACTCAGTAGTTAGATGCAAAAGACCAATGCAAACACTTTTGCAAAATTTCGTGAAGATCACGTGACATGAAAAAAATAAAATAATTACTACTATTTTGCGGGAAACTTTGCTTAAAATGCCGAAACCTATTTTTTTGAGGTTCATGCTGCCCTTTCCGGGCATTTTTCGTTGTGCGCATGGGCAGATGAGAAGTCATTTAACTGCTGTAGTTTTCGTCAGAGAGGATTGGGGTTTTGGGGTGGCGGATGCTATTCCTCCATAGAATCCAGATCCCTGATGGGGGTCTGCGCATGCGTAGATTAAAGATGCGATATCTTCCGAACCACTAGTGTTGGAGAATCGGAGTTTTTTGTAAGGTGTGTTATTTTGAAAGGATTTTTAGCCGCGAGTAGATTGCGCATGCGCAGAAAAGAAGTGACTGTTTTTGGGTTGGATGGGTTATGTTGGGAGTGCTGAGTCGATATTGTGAGGTTTTAAAAGAATATTCATAGCAATTCAGTGCTCGGACACTAGTCAGTTTGGGGGAAATACCGTTGTTTCCGAGTTGAAGTGTGCATTCCGTGGCCCTGGGGCCAATTTTGAAATTGATGTTACCCCTTACGGGCATTTTTCGTTATGCGCATGAGCAGACCATCAGTGATTTAACTGCTGAAGTTTTTGTCAGAGAGGATTGGGGTTTTGGGGTGGCGGATGCTATTCCTCTACAGAATCCCCTGGTGAGGGTCTGCGCATGCGTGGATTCAAGAGGCGATATCTCCTGAACCACTACTGTTGGAGAATCGGAGTTTTTTTGTAAGGTGTGTGATTTTGGGAGGACTTTCAGCCGCAAGTAGATTGCGCATGCGCAGAAGAGAAGTGACTGTTTTTGGGTTGTATGGGTTATGTTGGGAGTGCTGACCCGATATTGTGAGGTTTTGAAAGAATATTCATGGCAATTCAGTGCAAGGACAAGTCAGATTGGGGGATGTAGCGTTGTTTCCGAGTTAAAGTGTCCGTATCGTGGCCCTGGGGCTAATTTCGAAATTGATGTTACCCCTTACGGGCATTTTTCGTTATGCGCATGAGCAGACCATCAGTGATTTAACTGCTGGTGCTTTCGCCAGAGAGGATTGGGATTTTGGGGTGGCGGATGCTATTCCTCTATAGAATCTCCTGGTGAGGGTTTTGGCATGCGTGGATTCAAGAAGCGATATCTCCTGAACCACTAGTGTTGGAGAATCGGAGTTTTTTGTGAGGTGTGTAATTTTGGGAGGACTTGCAGCCACGAGTATAATGCGCTTGCGCAGATGAGAAGTGAATGGTTTTGGGTTGTTTGGGTTATGTTGGAAGTAATGAGCCGATATTGTGAGGTCTTAAAAGAATATCCATGTCAATTCAGTGCATGGTCACAAGTCAGTTTGGGGGAAATAGCGTTGTTTCCAACTTGAAATGTCTGTATGGTGGCCCTGAGGCGAATTTATAAATAACTATATTCATTAGATCTATATTAAAATACGTTCGGATTTGGAGAAGAGGCAATTGCGTTCCAAACGGAGGTCCCACAACCGCATTTTTTTTCAATCTACGGTAAAGCTAACAGCCAAACTGTATTGATAGCTATATTTGTTAAAGGAACTTGAAAAAAAAAAAAAAAAGCACTGACGTGTAGTCAGTACTCTTTGGCGCGCGTGTTCACGGTGGCTAATTTGAATTGAATGATGAGTACTTCAAGCTCAGTGGATAGAGCGAGCCGAAGATCTACCCAAAGGATAGTGGACACCATTCACTGTCGGTTCAATAAATTAACAGTGCTGTATCTAAGCTGCCATCAGGATAGATTAACAAAGTTGGAAAAGAACACAAGTGACTCTCCTTAGTCGCACAAGCTCCTAGAAGATTTGGGAGGGTCAGTATAATCCTAATCATGTTAATCGCACGCGCGCAAAAGCAGATTGACTTAACAATGAAAGAAAAAGTGTAAAAAGTCAATCTGCTTTGGCGCGCGTGCGATTAACATGATTAGGATTATACTGACCCTCCCAAATCTTCTAGGAGCTTGTGCGACTAAGGAGAGTCACTTGTGTTCTTTTCCAACTTTGTTAATCTATCCTGATGGCAGCTTAGATACAGCACTGTTAATTTTTGAACCGACAGTGAATGGTGTCCACTATCCTTTGGGTAGATCTTCGGCTCGCTCTATCCACTGAGCTTGAAGTACTCATCATTCAATTCAAATTAGCCACCGTGAACACGCGCGCCAAAGAGTACTGACTACACGTCAGTGCTTTTTTTTTTTTTCATTATTATTTTTGAAAACGCTAAACAGCGTTCATGGCCATTGGGAGGATACTGTCTGAGCTCTGCGGGACTCGTTCTCGATTAATATTGAGTGAATGGTGGAATATGATTTCACGCTTCAAATATTCACTGGTGGGGAAAGGCTGATTTCCGTGTTTCGTCTCATAGGTGGCGTGGGCGATTAAGTATGATCGACCAAGCCGGCTCTGAGAGGCTTAACCCGGGTCAGTTTAGTTGAATTTGTTGAGAAGCTACAGAGTACTGATGAAGGCCAAGAAGCCAGAAACGCGTCTGTTCTTGCTTTCTCGGCAAATCAATGAACCCCCTGGGGTCTATTTGACTTGTGAAATATATGCATATGTATATTAATTATACGAAGCCATTTATGAAGGACCCGACTGGCAGGAACGCTCTGGACTTGTTGATTTATTAACAACGGTATCGCCATTTTTCATTATTACATACTAAGATTGATTTAACAAATTCACCTGGGAATATAACAAGTGACCTCTTCTGTCACAAGGAAAGTAGTCATCAACAAGGACAGTATTCCATCTTCCATCCTTACATAATCTAACTTGATATACTCCTTGTGGACACACATCCCGGGTCATAATTATTGCTCTCAATAATTCTTCCCTTTCTGCCAATACGGTTAAGGCACTCAAAAGCCAACAGTTTCCCAGAATACCTGTAAACATGGTGATTGAGCAATTATAATTATAATTACAATAATAACAATTATAATGGAATATGGAATAATTAGCTTTGTTCATAATTATCAGACGATAACTTATCATAGCTTGAATCTGGAATGATCTGCGGTAATTATGAGGGCATTTGGAATAGGGCGAGGTAAATTATACTGTCAAATTTTGAGAGTTTTTCACCTTGGGATATATCTGATATATGTGGTCTCCTGAATACAGCCCAAGGTAGATCACTGTCAGGGCCATCATCCACTGTTATATCTTTAACCCTTTTCCATTTAACCACTTGAGGTAAATTGGTCTCCGCAGGATAATAGTATAAACTAGAGCTGCCAGGTTTGAACGAATCATCAACAAAGCTTTGTTTACGTGATCTGGAACAAAGCATAGAAATTATACATATGTTGTTCATAAGTATGGTTAAGTCTTGTCATTGACTTTATTCAGGTATTTATTGGATTAATTGAAAATAATTCCTCTTGATCTTAATCCAAACTTAAGGAACACATTGACATCAGAAGTCCATATTTGATTTCACGTAATTCAATAGACTTTCATTACTAGAAAAGAACAGAGACATCCCCTCCATTATATAAATGGATTTTGGGCGCAGTCGTTCCCCTGAAGAGAGTACCAACCAATCTTTCCAAAATGTCAGTAATTTTCGAATTTTTAGCCGAAAATGAGTTGACATTTGCAGGGTAGGTTCGTAGCCGCTTGAGTTTTTAATGCCCGAAATCCGCCGAGTGGTTTCAGCGTTAATGCCATCCGAAATTTATTTTCCCAATAACTCGAAAAATACTGATCTGATCGAATTAAATCTCAGTGCATTGTAGAAAAATTCCGTGAGGATCATTTGAATAGAAAATTAAAAAATAATTGTGTATATCAGAAACACTCTAAGATATCGAATTTTGCAAGGAGCATTCAAAACAATATTTTACAGCCAAGTTCTAGATTTAAGCTCGATCAGATCTATATTGTTGCAAATATTTGGAAAATATCGAAATTTGATACAGTGGACTAGTATTCCATTCCATTCCATTTACCAACGACACCCCTAAGAGTACTATCGTCAATGATACGGTTAATAAAAATAATTGCCATATTGTCATCAGTTACCAACCGACCAAAAAGACGGAACCCCAACCTGCAGTTACACTTGGATCAATTGGGATGGCTATTTAAGAAGTGAATTGAACAAAGTAGTCTGTAGGAAGTCTACTCAAATCACTTTCGATACAAGGACCAATCCATACTCAAAGGTTACATCAAACAACGCTTCAAACCCAGTGGCATATAAATACACCACGATTCAGTCAATGAAAGCTAGTCTCGCTTTCTGTTTGGTTGTGGGGGCGCGATCAAGGGTGCATTTTGGGGGTTCAGACTGAAACGTGGTGTTCCAAAATAGGCTAGTAATCTC
The DNA here is from genome assembly GCA_937662695.2 of Halyzia sedecimguttata. NCBI lineage: Eukaryota > Metazoa > Arthropoda > Insecta > Coleoptera > Coccinellidae > Halyzia > Halyzia sedecimguttata. Next base: position 18,896,975 of record OW569415.2, read on the forward strand.
ACAACATCCAAATTTTCAATGTGATACCCTCTTTACTGTGCCATTTTTGAATTCTACGACAAATTTTAAGATCTTTTTGCGCGTATGTTCTGGGGAACATCGCGTTATAGTTTTGCCCAAATGTCTGTAACTTTCGAATTTTTTGACGAAAATGGTCTCAAACGATTAAGTTCGACTCCCCAATGGAGAATTCGAGGTCAAATTTGATTCTGTCCGTCCGTTGCCACGATAACTTGAGAACGAAAAGAGCTAGCGACTTGAAATTTTCAGGGTAGGTGGCGCATCCCAATACGACGGACAAGTTCGTTAATGGGCATAATCGGCCCAGTGGTTTCGGAGTAATAATTTTGTTTTCAACCAATATAAATCCGATCGAATTGAAACTTGGTGGGTAGTTGTAGAATATGAACCTCAGCACGTTTGTGAAATTTTGCGCGAATCGAATGGCTAGAAAATTTTAAAAAAATTATTAAAAAATATTAATGTTGTCACGATAACTTGAGAACGGAATGGGATAGCGGCTTGAAATTATCAGGTTAGGATGTGCACTAGAACGCGACATTTCAGTTTGTTTATGAGCATAATCGGCCAAACGGTTTTAGATTTATAGCCATCTGAAATTTTCTGAAATTTGGTGGTTTTTGTTCCTCATTAACTTGAAAAATACTGAACCGATTGAATTCAAACATGGTTATTAGTTGTAGAATGCCAACGCGAAAATGTTTGCAAAATTTGGTGAGGATAGCATTTGTAGAAAATTTTTAATAAATCATTGAAAATAAAAAAAAAAATTCTATATATCAGTAACTATTCGTTTGAAGTTGCTGAAATTTTGCAAGAGCCTTCATTACCTAACTCTACTGCCAAGTTTCAAGTTTTAATACGATCGGTTAAATATTGTTGGAGATTCGAGCATTCTTGTGCGAGTTCAGTAGATGGGTGACCTTTGCCTCGATAACTTTCGAACGAAAGGAGATAAGGACTTGCAATTTTCAGGGTAGGTTGCGTATCCGAAAGGGAGAGTTGAGTTCGATTTTGGGCATAATCGGTCTAACGGTTTCCGAGTTATACCCACCTGGAATATTATTTCCTTGATAACTCAAAAAATAAATATTCGATCGAATTGAAGCTAGGTAACTAGTAGTAGAAAATCAACATAAAGACGTGTTTGAAATTTTGTAAGAACCGTACCCCTAGAAATTTTGAAAAAATTACGAAAAAAAAAATTTTAAGAACCGTACCCCTAGAAAATTTCAAAATAATCACGAAAAAAAAATTGGTTCAAGCACTGACGTGAAGTCAGAAGCTTTTGCGCGTATGTTCTATTGTCCATTCTTCTGTATTGGACACTCTTAATTCGAATTTACCATGGTAAATTCGAATTAAGAGTGTCCAATACAGAAGAATGGACAATAGAACATACGCGCAAAAGCTTCTGACTTCACGTCAGTGCTTGTTTAATTAAGCAGCCGTTTTTGATTTATTTTTTATGCAAATTTTCAAGGCTTAAAGAAAAATATCATAGGCACAGAATATTTTTTATTTGCGGAATGCATACGTTTTGTGCTAACAATTCAATCCTTACATGAAATATTAGAAGAAAATCTTATAGAATGCAAAAATGACAAAGTATAAAGGGTATCATATTAGAAATTTAGAAGTTGTGAGATGACTAGCTTTTTTTGAAAATATGGAGACTATGGTCCCTAGCGACACTCGCAAGGGAAAACATTTCAATATGGTAATTGAAAGCTGGAAAACGCCGATCTGTATGTAGTGCTCTACCCCGTTATCGAAAATGTGTGTTTGTGACATTCTTTTGAAAACATCTTTGTAACCGCTTGAGCCACAAGTGTCAACGTGTACACCAAATGAAAGGTGAAAGATCGCAGTTTTGGAATATAATTTATTATTATTACGTTACCGGCGAAAAAAATAATTTACCTTAAAAAGTACCCCCCCCCCCCTACCTTTTGTTTTAGTGGGCGTTAAAAACTTATTTCATCAGGGTTTAAAACTACTCGATCTGCTTACTCAAACGGTCAAATTTCATTTCTCTATCTCAACTGGTCTCTAACATATTTACAAAAAAAGAAAACTCACCACTGGCTTAAACTATCCCTAACTGCCATCAGAAGACGCGGAGGACAGTTTAACAACAGGAAGTGTGACACCCTAATGGTACCATATCACCTCCTTTCCCGTGTCTGTGTGGCGGCCTTGGCCTATCCGTAGGGTCAATTTAATAGTTTGAAACCATTTTCGATTGAAAATTCGAGAAATATAGACAGTTGGAGAAAATGACAGAGCCCTGATAGGAGCGCGCAAAAAATGATTACTGGAAATTCCTCATAACAGAACACCGATTCAAAGCTAAAACAGACTATGTCGACTCATTTCGAGATATGCCACGGGAAGGGATGAGGTTATCCTGAAAATGCTTAAAAAATTTCAATAAGTTTGTCGTTTGGTTGCTCAAAAATCCTATAAAGACTTCTCCTGTGTAAAATCAACTCAGAGAGATACCTCCTCATTTGACCAATTGGGTTCGCAAGTAGAACACTGTATAACAATTCCACCGAATAAGGAACGAAATTTCAATCTACTCTGCAACTTTCGTTGTAGATCGTTTACAAACGGCTACCTGGACGGACATAATCAAATTTGATAGTTTAAGAATATTTCGTCTAAAAATTCAAAAAACACCTTTAGGCTAAAGGATAGCGTCCTTGTAAGAGCGCGCAAAAAAGATTATTTTAACAACTAAATAATTTCTTATTCAGAAAATGACAGATAACAGAGTCGATCTAACATCGTCTACTGCAATACTGCACGAAGAGTTTGTCAACAATAAAGATTTTTGGAATTGCCTATAGATTTATTAAGATGTATTTGACGTGCATGTATAAACTAGCGAGTATTATTCAACTATCAACTTTGACAAATCATATCTCTGAAAGTATTAGTTTCTCAGAGTTGGGAATGATATCAATGGATTCCTATGATATAACTGCATCATAAGATGGGTTCTATAACCGAGGACACGTAAAGGTAACACTCCCGTCTCCAGTTCTGCACTTAAGGAAATTGGTGTGATGAGAAACACATGCACATAAGTAACACATGTGAAACTGCATGTTTAAAAAATTTAATTTGAAATTTGTAATGTACAACGAAATCATCAGGCCGATTTTGCCCAATAACGAACTTAAACTAGATATTAATCGACCTAATTGTTTTTGACCACGGATTCTTGATCAGTGAGTCGAACCAAATCGTTTGAGACCATTTTCATTCAAAAATTCGAAATTTACAGACATTTGGGCAAATTGATAAGCGCCCTGAATGATAGAAATATCGACTAATGCTTGAATGTTGATCAAAACATTATCGGGTATATAGTCACAAATCAATAGATGATTAAATCCTCTTTATTAAATTATTCCAAGTTTTCGAATTTGTTTAAGGAAAATCGTATATTATTATTATTATTATTATTATTATTATTATTATACTGATATATGTTCCACATCATCAATAATAATAGATTTGTTGTTTAGCTCGCTTGTGATTGTCTTTTTTCCTCATATTGATTTCCCTGAAGAAGAATTTAAACAAATTCGAAAGCTTGGAATAATTTACTAAAGAGAATCATCTATTGAATTGTGACTACATACCCGAAAATTTTTTGATCAACATGATAAACACTCTGTTCCGAGGAACAAGAGCGCCAAAAGTATAGTGTTTAACTCGTCAAAATGGATTTTTAAAGCCACGTTTTGAAAAATGCTCTCTCGTTTAAAATAACCTTACTTCCGTCACCCGTTGAACAACATCTAATTACTATTTATTATTAATAATGATATTAATATAGAACTCCATTAGACCATGTCCAAATGGCTAACGACCGAAGTATTCCAACCTGATATTAATATCTCCTCACATTCAGAAGTGGAATAGAATGCAGCTAAAATAACAGCTACCTATTTGTTTTCAGGAATCAGGTGATATACGTTGATGATAGGTTGTCAAATATCTCCCTTCCGCTTTTTTGCTCTTTATTCAATGCTTTATAAAAAGTGTTACAGTGATCGGATTTAGTTCAAATATGCGCCGTTTTGTTCGATAACTGTTTCCATCTAGACGGCAACTTCATAATACCTCCCTCGTAGAAGCCCCCCTCCTTATTTGCAAAGAGCTCGGACAGCCACTTTTCACTATCCTCTTTTGAGTTCAACTTTACACCACCAAGGGCGTTCGCCATGGACAGGAACAGGTGGTAATCACTTGGCGCTATGTCCGGGCTATATGGTGGATGCGATAAAACCTCCCATCGAAGCTCCCGTAGCTTCTGACGAGTCATCAACCAAGTGTGTGGTCTGGCGTTGTCCTGGTGGAACACTACACCCTTTCTGTTGGCCAATTCTGGACGCTTCTGGTCGATCGCCTGCTTCAAGCGGTCCAGTTGTTCGCAGTAGATGGTAGAATTAAGCGTCTGGCCATATGGGAGCAGCTCATAGTGGATGATTCCCTTCCAATCCCACCAAACACACAGCAAAACCTTCCTGGCCGTCAATCCCGGCTTGGCCACTGTTTGGGACGATTCACCTGCCTTCGACCCCGACCGTTTTCGCTTGATATTGTCGAATGTGATCCATTTTTCGTCGCCAGTCACCATCCGCTTCAAGAATGGGTCGAGTTCGTTCCGTTTCAGCAGCATATCGCAGGCGTTGATTCGGTCCAGAAGGTTTTTTTGCGTCAAATCATGCGGCACCCAAACATCAAGCTTTTTTTGTATCCAGCCTTCTGCAGATGGTTTAAAATGATTTGGTGACTAACTCCCATCTCCTGGGCGATGTAACGAGATGCCACATGCCGGTCTAACCCGATGTATTCCATGATTTGATCGGTATTTGTCGTCAAAGTTCTTCCGCCGGCTGGCTTATCCATGGTGTCGTTTTCACCGGCTCTGAATCGTCGAAACCATTCCTCCGCGGTTCGAACTGATAGAGTACCATCCTCCAAAACACCATTAATCTGACGGAACGTTTCTCTAGCGGATTTGCCTTTAACGAAGGAAAACTTTAAAATAGCGCGAATTTCGGCGTTAGTGAACTCCATGTTTACACGTCTATAACTGTTGAACGCAATATCCAAACTAATCATACATAGCGTCGTTTTGTAGGTTATGTCAAGACCTTTCAAATTATGTATAGGATTGCCAGTTACGAGCTCTGTAGCGCTTTGTACATAGCCGCGAAATTCAAAAGACAAAAAGGCGGAAGGGAGATATTTGGCAACCTATTATAATTGAGTAAGCATGAAATCGTTCTAACAAATGTCTCTCAGTGTTTGAATATATTTTTGAGTATTGGTGCCATATTCATATTTTGATAATTTAGTTAAATGGTTCACTCGAAAATTATAAATTGGTTCAAGCCCTGTGGACATGAGCTTTTTGGCGCTCTTGTTCAAACAGACAAATTATATCTCCGAAAGAATTGGTTTCTCAGAGTTGGGAATTATATCAATGGATTCTTATGATAGAAATGCATCATGAAAGAAATTAAATTTAAAAAGTGTCGTTTAAAAAGAATGCTTCAAAAATTATCTTATAAAAAACTAGAACAAGAGGTGTAGGTACCAGAAATAATTTTGACATTTATCTCTCATAGGAAAATAAGATGACATGTAAGAACACAGATCATATAATAATTCATAGATACAATAATTAAGTACAGCATTCTATGAAAATATGATAAGTACAGAAGTACGATTCATTATTGAAATTTAGAGAAATCATATCTCCGAAATTATTAGCTTGTTAGAGTTGAAAATGATATCAATGGATTTTTATGGTGAAACTGCATCTTAAAAGGAGTTAAATTTGAAATTTGTGTTGTAAAAAAAATTTGTTTTTTCGTTTCTCCGAAACCATCAGGCCAATTTTGCCCAGTAACGAACTTAACCGAGATAATTATCTCTCAAACCTACTCTGAAAATTTCAACTGCCTAGCTCATTCTGTTCGAGAGTTATTGTGGAAACGAAATTTAAAAATTTTTTAAAAAATTTTTTATACCTTATTGCAACCCGATCAAAACAAAACTTCGCATGCAAATAGAAGTCATTATTCTACAATTTGATGCTAAATTTCAGATAGATCGAGTGATCGGTTTGGGAAATATTCATAAAAACGTTTTTACAAAAAAGGGCCATAACTCGAACCGCTTGGTGGATTTCGTCCGTTAACGAACTCATCCAAGATATTTACGCTACAAACCTACTCTGCAAATTTCAATCCTCTAACTCCTTTCGTTCGAGAGTTATTATCGTGCCGGCCGGCCGGACAGAATTGATTTCGACCACGGATTCTGATCGAACCAAATCGTTTAAGACCTTTTTCAGCCAAAAATTCGAAAATTACAGACATTTGGGTAAATTGATAAGCACTCTGTTCCGAGGAATACGAGCGCCAAAAATGCGAAACTTGGCAGCTTTTAGGTATCTGAGGTCAGCTGCAGCATCATCAGTGAATCTTTAATTCTATTTTAAATGATGGCACTAACCTGCAATAACGCACAATATAATTCCAGTGTTTATCTACAATTTCATCATCATTAAAGTGTAGAGATTCCTCTGCTTTTGTATCACCATCTTCGCAAATCTTCTGGCACATATCACACATTATTTTAGATTTATTGTTTTCAAAGGTACAATATTTACAGGTCCAAGGTATCAATTGGAGCAAAGCTGGTCTTTGTGGGGCTGAAAATTTTCAAAATACATAATCACCTCAAAATCATACATATGTTTACAGTTTTGACTTTTTAACGCAATTATAATCTAGCAAAGTGTTGAAAACCACTTCAGATACTATCGTCTTCTAACTAATCATAATATATTTTCTTGTATGTCAAAAAAGAATTCGATAATATTTCTACTGAAATATTTTATTATATCACAAAAGAAAACTTCATCAGTATCAGTTTATATCAGTAACCACAGATGATATTGAAGCTATGGTTTAAAGTTAAAATTTTCAAGGGTTTTTCAAATTGTTTGTGTATTCTGCTGATGGTTTAATATATTTACATCAATGGATCTATTCACCTTCTGACATATAAGCCATGCACAAGAAACAATAGCAAACAATTTCACAGAGATCTACGACCATACGTCTAAGTAATGCCGCAAAACAATACAGAACAACACGAAGTTATAGGTTTACAATTTTTGCCGGTTTCCATATATTTAGTTAATTATAAAAAATTATGTCAAACCAGTGCAAATGAGTTTTTAGAGTGCAACAGTGATCAGTTTTTGAGTGTTGATCATTGATTCAGTGCAAATTCGGTGAATAAATGAATAACATAATACAATGTTATAGGTTAAGAATTGTCACACTATTCTTATGTATTTATGGGTGATTGGGTAAAATATTGTGTTAAACGGGTGCAAATGAGTTTATAGTAAGGAAAATCGTCCAAGTAAAATTCGTTGCTGACTTTAATTCACTTTGCATCGAAGAAAATTCTATTGCGGCAATATTTTCTGCTATGTCAATAAGCAATCACCGGTCACGGCCAGGTGGTTTATATACCATGAAAATTTATGAGAATTTTGATAAGGTGTGCTCCCCCCCCCCCTGGCTGCGCTCTACAACGACGCTGTCACGAGTTCAGCGCTATTTTGCGTGGTGGCTCCTGCGCTGATTTTGGATAAGTATGTTGTGTTGCATACGGGAAGGAGGAATCCGATGAACATCCATTGACAAGCTCCGATCACAATAACAATCTAGGATTAATAGTATCGGATGATCTTACATGGTCCAGACATGTTCAGAAAATAACAGATAAGGCGAAAAGGGTGAAGTATATGGTTTACAAGTCTTTTTTTCACTGCGACCCAGATGTTTGCTGCAAAATCTGCACATCATATATTCGCCCTATTCTGGAATTTGCGGGACCTGTATGGTGTCCTATTCTTAAGGGAGATGTGAACAAGTTGGAGGCAGTTCAAAGATCAACAAGCCGGAATACCACATGGCTTCAATCATCCAAGCTACGATGAACGGCTCAGTATATTTAGCTTGAGTATCTACAAGGATTGACGAGAGAGGGGAGACCTTATTGTCATTCATAGAGCCCTAAATAATACATTCGATTCAGACTTAACAATAACCGTCTGAGGGGACATCACCTCAAGCTTCACAAAGAAAACTTCAGGACCACTCCTCGTGTCAGATCTTCTTATACAATCGAGTTCTCGATGCCTGGAACCGTTGATGCGGAGATCGTTGGTGCATCGAACAACTTCAAAAACAAATATGACAACTGTTTGAAAAGAATTGTACCGACGGTTATGTTATGATTACTAGACCAGTAAAATTATGCCCATGATAGGGATAGTCAGCAGATGTCAATAGTACTTATAACACCTTCTTTGCTTCGAACATGAGATACTTAATGATAATTTGGAGAACAAGCTCTGAGAGTCTGTTGATAAAGTATCAAAGGCTCCGAAATAAATTTGTTGAAGTTTTGATCCATATGGATAGTGACACCCCAACAACCAATATTTATAAAGACCTAAAAATAGTACCTATAAAAACATTAATACAGATTGAACAATGGTACAGGTAAGCTACAAGAAGAACCATGAGGAATATAAACTTAACATTAGCCTTACGAAAAATAGTGCGGTGCAACCATAAGGGACGATTATTAAACATATATATACACCTTTTGCAGGCTAGGACGGAGATAGGCAGCAGGTACCCAATAATAAGATGCTCCGAAACTTTTAATAAATTACCACTGGCAATACAGAATAGCAGCTCACTCCATAAATTCATAAAGTCAATGAAGAAATTTTTTGTTTAACTGAATTACCAGATCTTTTGAAGACTGGAACTTCTGGAACAGCATTTTAGGTTTATTAAAAGTCGCTAATTTCTTGTAGGTTTCGATGAATAAATGAAATTATTCATAAATGGCGAATATACAACTTAAGTCTGGGTAGTTCACTAGCCAATTAGTGGCTAATGATGACAGTTGCTATAGAAAACTCGATCTTGGCAAATGATTTACTTTAGCAACCTGATTCTACTCGTAAGGTCAATTGAAGAGCTGTCCCATATCGTATATGCAATTTTATTTGTCATGTTCGCTTGATAATAATGATTATTTTTCCCGCGAAGCCATGGACAAAAACCAATAGCAACAATGTCATAGAGACCTACGGTCATACGTCTAAGTAATGCCGCGAAACGAAAGAGAACAACACACACCAAGTTTTTTTGATGAATTATAAGGTATTAGTACACTGTATTTTGTATAAAGGAAAACCATTAATTGTGTAAATTGAAGGAATACAACTTACCTAAGAGCTTCTGTGTGGTTGCTTATACCTCCTTATCAGACTCTTCGTGAGTCACAGGAACAAGGTAGGGTTGATTAGGGTAAGGAAGGAGAGAAGGGGTTGGTGATATGTACTAGTAATCACACTAAGTTCTTACGACCTCCCAAAAATGGAAAACACTAGCGGGACAGGTTTACAGCGAACATTCTGAGCGGTATTATGCCATTTGAAGCGGAGTAACTAGTCAAATTATAGCGGAATTACCTTTCGTATAGCGAAATATGCAAAGCGGTTAAAATCGAATCGGAAAAATGTGCAAAGCAACAACGATATCAATAGATGTTCAATTCATGTAAAAAATGATAGTAGGTGAAATGAAATGTAAGCGTTAACAAAGTTATAGGTTAAGAATTTTCGCTGGTTTCCATATTGTTTGTGGTTAATTGTGTATGATATTACGTTAAACGAGGGAAAATGAGTTTTTAGAGTGTAAAAGTGATCAGTTTTTGAGTATTATTTATTGATTCAGTGCAAATTCGAGAATAAGTGTCTCTAGATATAATTAACAACGCCTCGTCGATATTCTGTAACAGGGAGTACCCAAGCCGAATTACAACTCACAATGTGGGTATGTCTCAATTTTTAAAATTCCCCGTAAACACTAATTTAAACATAAAATGGGCCTCTTCTATAATTCGCAAAAACTGAACGCCTTCACAAAATTCATCTGTTTGATCAATTCATTTTACTTATGATTTCCACTTAAAGATGGCACGATTGCAGAGTACCATTTGAAATTGCCAAAATAGAATAAAAATGTAATTCCATCAATTCTTCCAAATTTACCTAGATATCTTTAGAAACCTTCTGATTCTCCAAGGTAAAAACGCCAGATGAAAGACGTCAAAATCGTATTAATTTCCATAATGATTATCCACAAATTCGAGGCTTCAGATATTATTCAAAATTCCAATCAACTGTTGAATGCTTATTCTAATAATTTTATTAGGAATTGGTTATTGTGTAGTTTATAAATAAAACGGAGAATAAAATATATTTTTGTCAGCCGACGGTTTAGGAAAACCAAGATTCATTAAATCAAATCAAATTTTCATAGATGAAAATATAATTGTCCAAGCTTTTCTCCGTAAAATCAAGTTGTAAGACTCGGAAAAATTCATTTTAATTTATGTCTGAAAACCTCTTGATTTTGGAAAAATATGGCTACTGGAAAGTACTCATAAAAAGGTAAGTTTCACGATAGTACCTTCAGGGTGCTGTGGAAACCACCTTTTGTAATCATTCAAAACAAAACATGAATTAAATTTTCGACCGAAATGATGACATGTAGTATATTCCGCAATATTTATATTAATTCTTGTTTGCTTAATAATACGTCCGAATAGAAATGAAAAAATCACAAACAACATTCTTATCATCTCCTCAAGAATCTCTCATTTTCAAATATTTCGTGTATTCTGAAACGATAATTAGTCCGTATGGATCTCACATAGTTCTCCCAGAAACATAACATGCAACGTTGCCTTTCTCTGTACATAGCTTGTATTTCAGAAGGCTGCGGTCTATTGAACTTCATTCCATTTGTAATATCATATCAGATTTCGAGATTTAAATGATTTGGGAGATTAAATGCAATTGTTTTTATATTTCGGTAATGTACTTTTTCTACTCACCAATATCTCTATCAGACGTTAAGGTTAACTGAGTACTTTCAACATTTACATCATTCATACAACCTATCCGACTGGAACTTTTTTTTTTATGGTTTGGCGACCCGCTTCTTGAAGATACATGTCTTTTAGGTTCTTTACATGCTGAACAATACAGATAACTGATGGGATTTTTTAGAGTGCATAATGAACAAGTCCAGAATTCTCCCCTTCTCAAAGTCATATCATTGCTAACAGATATCGATTTAAGTTTGGAGCCACAGCAGGCTTCACAAGACAAGGATTTAGCGTTGTTAACTAGAGTACATTTTTTGCAAGTCCAAGTTTGGTTATGGCTCGTCCCTTCACCTGAAATACCGGGAGTGAATTATAAATTAATTTCAAATATCATGCATGTACCCATAGGAAACATGAAATCGTCATCAAGGTCTTGATCAAGCGTTGCTATTGGTACTTTGCCTATCCCCTTCCAGGGAAATGATCTACAATTATTATAATTGTTCATTTGCTTTAAATAAGCGACAAATTGTAAATTTAAGCTAAAAACAGGACTTGTGATACATACATTGCTGCTGTGTCTTCTGTAACGGTTATTGTACTTGGTTGACTAACAGAAGGTTTGCTTCTTTTGTCTTTACATATTTCACATTGATCATTATCAAGGCTATTGTAGGAATATGAACACATTTGACAAGTCCATTTTCTCTCTTTCAAGGACCAAGTCGCTGTCGTATTTGGTAAACCTTGTTTAAAATCTTGCATACTGTAAAAACAATAACACAATTAGGCATGTGTGGACTGAAGATTTAAGTAATTTTGGTTTCGATAAGAATTATTCAGTCATTGATTGAAATCGTGGATATCGAAGCCACTAAGCGTAACTTCCCATACTGCATAACAAATGCAGTATGCGAAGTTATGCCTCTCAAACTGCTGATAAGGACTTCGAGTCTTGCTAGGAATACAAATGCTGAAAATATAATGACACTACCCCGGTTCAACAAATAAAAGCATGATTTATGAATGATGAAAATACAGTAGTGTCATAAATGGAATCCACTAACATTAGGAGTTAAAGAAATTATAAAATATATCCGTTCATATAGCTCAATATTTAAACAAGCAATGAAACACATTCCAGAACAGAGTGCCTATCAATTCGTCTAAATGTCTGTATTTTTCGAATTTCTGGCCGAGAACGGTCTCAAACGATTAGTTTCGACTCAGTGATGCAGAATCCGAAGTCGAAATTGATTATGTCCAGCTGCAGGTCCCCACGATTACTGTCGAATGCAATGAGTTAGAGAATCAAAATTTTCGGAGTAGGTCTGGAGTCCAAATGCGCCGTTAAGTTCGTTAATGGGCAAAGTCCACCAAGTGGTTTCAGAGTTATAGCCATCTTAATTTTTTTCTCAATAACTCGAAAGATGCTGATCTGGTCGAATGCAAGCACGGTAGTTATTTGAAAAAGTTATGCAAATTTTTGTGAGGATCGCATGACTGGAAAATGAGAAAAAATATATTTAACAAAAGTCTGTATCTCAGAAACTATCTATCATAGATCGTTGAAATGCTGCGAGAGCCTTCAAAACCTTATTTTACAGAAATTTTCTAGATTTGAACTTGATCGGATCTAAATTGGTGAAGATATTCTGTCAACAGTTCATGATTTTTGATGTGAGAGAATTCAATTAATTAGATCGGCTGAAGTCAGATTTGGCAAGTCGATACGTCAGTAATAACATTCGTTCAATACCTTGTGATAATTGGTATATCTTGTTTATGATATGTAACCTATTTTGCAGCCAAGTTCTCGATTTAAACTTGATTGAATAATATGTAACATGATGTCTTTCTGAAATCAGAAAATTGAAAACAAGGTATTAGAGCTCAGTAATAAGAGTAGTTCAAGTTACGAAATTCACATCAATTTTTTAGTGCGTCAGTGGACCAGTGATAGGCATTCGTCTTCTTGACAATAGGTACCGGAATCGATTCCCATAGCCGAAATTATTGCTCTTTTTCATTTTTGTTTCCAATTCTATCGAGAATCTAACATTGTGAGAAGGGTTATGGACGAAATTATGTCGATAATTTCATAAAATTACGTATGTCCATATATTATTAGATAATATAAAAAATTGGTTCAAGCACTGACGTGAAGTCAGGAGATTTTGCGCGTATATTCTATTGTCCATTCTCCTGTATTGGAGACTCTTAATCGAATTTTCCAGGGTAATTTTTCGTAATTTTTTTGAAATTTTCTGCGGTTACGGTTCTTCCAAAAGAATTTTTTTTCGTCATTTTTTTCAAATTGTCTAAGGGTACGGTTCCTACAAAGTTTCAAACACGTCTTTATGTTGATATTCTACTACTAGTTACCAAGCTTCAATTCGATCGAATCTTTATTTTTTGAGTTATCCAGGAAATAATATTTCAGGTGGGTATAACTCGGAAACCGTTAAACCGATTATGCCCAAAAACGAACTTAACTCTCCCATTCGGATACGCAACCTACCCTGAAAATTGCAAGTATCTATCTCCTTTCGTTCGAAAGTTATCGAGGCAACGGTCACCCATCTACTGAACTCACACAAGGCTGCTCGAATCTGCAACAATATTTAACCGATCGTGTTGAAACTTAAAACTTGCCAGAAGAGTTAGGTTCTGAAGGCTCTCGCAAAATTTCAGCAATTTCAGACGAATAGTTACTGATACATAGAATTTTTTTTTATTTTCAATGATTTCTCAAAAATTTCCTACAAATACTATCCTCACAAAATTTCGCAAGAATTTTCGTGTTGGCATTCTACAACTAATAACCATGTTTCAATTCAATCGGTTCAGTATTTTTCGAGTTAATGAGGAGAAAAAAACAACCAAATTTCAGATGGCTATAACAAAACTCAAATGGCTTATAAACAAACTCCAATGTCACATTCATATGCACAACCTAACCTGAAAATTTCAACTCGCTATCTCTTTCCGTTCTCAAGTTATCGAGACATAAAAACACACACAAAATTTCACAAACGAGGTTCATATTCTACAACTACTCACCAAGTTTCAATTCGATCGGATTTATATTGGTTGAAAACAAAATTATTACTCGAAAACCATTGGGCCGATTATGCCCATTAACGAACTTGTCCGTCGTATTAAGATGCGCCACCTACCCTGAAAATTTCAAGTCGCTAGCTCTTTCCGTTCTCAAGTTATCGTGGCAATGGCCGGACAGAATCAAATTTGACCTCGAATTCTTCATTGGGGAGTCGAACCAAATCGTTTGAGACCATTTTCGTAAAAAAATTCGAACGTTACAGACATTTGAGCTAAATGATAACGCGATGTTCCCCAGAACATACGCGCAAAAATTGCTGCTATACAGGGCGTTTTTGATAAAATGTCAATTCATAGGTCCTTATGGCACAACCGTACGATTCGACTGATTTGTATCATAGGAATAATTCTCGGAATTAATTATTGAAAATAAAACCACTGCTATACATCACGCTGCCACAAACAAAGCACCGTTTATTTTCGATCCAAAAGTAAATGTAATTATTCGAATTTGGTCCTTACGCCATCACAAACACAGCACTTTTTATTTTTGACCCAACAGTGAATGTATGTATTTGAGTCAAAACTTAACTTTTTGAGACCATTCTCGGACAAAAAGTGTACAAGTTTTTTTGGCCGCTTGTTTTGACTGTCGGATTTATATTCTTGGAATTATTGGGAATATTATTATTTTTCCTCAAGCTAAGCAGCATTGGTCGAGTTCAATACCTGGATGGGGGGCCCCTGTGGCTATAAATTTGGATGGCGACAACTGGTTTTTTAGCAAAATAGGAAATTTTTCAGGGAAACAGTGAATAATGTAACTGCGTCGATATTGTTAAAATTTCCAAATCGCCTTTAAAAAACCTCTGTATGTGAACAATACAAGTCTGTATCCCACAATCAATACATAGATTGTAGTCCAGTGGTGCAAGACCGGTGCGGTCCGGTCCGTATGCCTTGTCTGATTTGGATGCAATACGCCCACTTCTTTCAGACACGAGCAGGCACTGGTTCGAGGTTATAGACTTAAGCCAAAAACGTCGGAACCCTTAGGTTCCGTTAGAATAAAATTTGCTACCACAAGTATTTTTCTTGAAAAAAGTATGACCTCTTTCAATTATTTCTTCACCTATAGAAGACAACTCCTCGGCGTTCTAGGCATTGTACTGAAAACATAGTGTGCTCAAGGGTAGAGCCAGAAACAGCTGTTTTCGTCGAGCCGGTATCTTTGTTCCATGCTGTTAATATATGTATTAAGACACACCGCGGTCTCTGCCGATACGGTGCTTCAAAACCCCTTCGGCATATCGTTTTATTGCTGTGCTTACGCCGTTTTGTAGACGAAAGTCGGCTATTCATTACAGTCTCTTAGTGTGCGTACACAACGAAATCTGGATGCCTGCTTGCTAGTGACAACCGCTACCTATATCAGGAACTATGTTCAAGGAAATACAATTGAATGCTGGTTGCTTTTACTTGATGCAAATCCATATTAACTCAATGAAAAATTATATAAGATTTACGGTAATTTATTTAATATTGCGAAGCGTTTCGTTGATGCAGCAACATCATCAGACTACATCATACTAAATTCTTAATAAGTGACGATCTTTCCATACCTCGATGACCTGGACATAGGATCTATTCTGATAAATTATATATTATGAAAAACAGGTAGAAATTTTGGCATAACAATTGAGGAACATCATCACAGCTAACAAAACTACAAAATTAATTATAATTATTCGAATCATTTATTAGCAAAAGGGCATAAGTTTACCCCGGATTTCAAAATTTTACCCAATTTGAATAAAGGTGCACAACTCAATTATTGGAAAATGGTGGAAATAAATAGAGAAAAATATAAGGGTAATTTAGTTAACGAACAAACAGATCTCAAATTAGTTGCACTAGCAGTGTAAGATTATGTAACTAGTTTCAAATAAGTAGTAAGAAGAATAGAAAGACCCTATACGTATTATAGGTATAGGAAGATCATCACTTGTTGAGAATTAGTATGATGAAGTCGCTGTGTCGATGAAACGTGTCATAATATTAAATTAATTAATGTAAATCGTATATAATTTTTCATTGAGAATAAATACAATTGAACATTGTTTATTTATTTATTTACTATACAATATACAATGTATTTGCAAGTATATACGGGAAACCCCCTTTAAACAATAATAACAAAAAAACAAAATAATCATGACAACCGAAACATAATATCAGACCAAATTTTACATAGATGTGTTGGCATCCAAATAAGAACATAAAACAGTGATTCAAAAGTGCTACCTAAAATTAACTTGAAAATGAAATACAACTAACTAATAACTACAAATAACTACCCTATATATTACCTACACTGGCGAACCCTGTTACGTACTGCGACTTTAAAGTTATCAAAAGATCCGAAAAAATCTAAATCATTCGCTACAATGTTAGCCAATGAGAGGCAACGGTCCGGAAAACAGCGTGCACCATAGTTGGTCCTATGCAAGCCCACATGAAATAGGAACTTGCTTCTATTGTTTCTGCTGGGACAATTCAAACCTACACTGAGCAGCAAATCTGGACAGTCAACAATCCCGTGAAAGATTTTAAACAGAAAGCATAGGTCTAGTATACTTCTACGCTCAGCCAGAGTATCCAAGTTGTGACCAATTCGAACCACTTCCATGTTACTACTGGTTACTTCCAAGTTCGATTTATATGTCAAATACCGCAAAAATTTACGCTGAACTATTTCGATGTTATTGATATTATATTTATACAGCGGTGACCATACACTCGAGCCATATTCCAGAATTGACCTTACCAGAGAACAATATATTATTTTGACTGTTTCAGATGAAAAATCTCTTGTGTTGCGCATAAGAAACCCGAGTACACGGCATGCCTTGGAAGCAATATACGAAACATGCTCGTTAAAGCAGAGTTTATCATCTATCACTACACCCAGATCATCTATTACATTAACGCATTCCAGGTTGTTCCCACCAATATTATAATTAAAATCAATTACGCTCTTAGACCTATGAAATCTTATCATCTTACATTTAACCACGTTCAAAGGTAAAAAATTCACAACTGTCCACATAAAAAACTTATCAATTTCGTACTGCATATCTAGAGCCATATTAAAATCATCCACTACAGAGTATATTTTCATATCATCAGCAAATAACAGAAATTTCATCCTACCAAAGACACAGCTGACATCATTTATAAATATGTTAAATAAGAGTGGGCCTAAATGAGACCCCTGGGGAACACCCGATGGCACCTCAATAACACGAGACACGAAATTCTTGTATCGAACTGATTGAGTTCTACCACTAACAAAACTCTTCAGCCACATTAACAAGTATCCCGAGATACCAAAAGACTCTAACTTTGAAAACAACAAATTGTGATTCACCTTGTCAAATGCTTTCCTAAAGTCCGTGTACACAGCATCCACCTGCGAGCCCGATTCAAAACACTGTATTATGTCATTCACGTAAAGCACTAAGTTGGTGAGTGAGGAACGTCCACGACGAAATCCATGTTGCTCATTTATCAACAATGAATTACAATGCCAAGACAGATAACCATATACCATACTATCCAGCAACTTCGGTATGGTCGATTGTAAGAATTCGACCTCTTTGAAATGCCTGTACATTTATTTGCTGAATTATTATTTCCCTTTCCGCGTTCAAAAGGGGGCAGCATATCCTTGAAACTCGCAGTTTCAAGGGCGCATTCAAGGGAGGGGGGGGGGTCATTGGGGTCATGATCCTGCCATAGGCTGGTCGTACAAATAGATATGTTTTATAATCTCATTAATACATTCAATAAAATAAATATTTTGTATGATGTCAAACGCAAATGAGACGTATAATTTGAGTCTGCGTCTCCCCCCTCATTTAAAATTGTATCTGTTGGATTGTAGATGACCTATTTTTTTACAGTGCGATTTGTTTATGTTCTTTTTTGATAAAGTCAAATTGTAATTTCAAGGGCACCTTCAAGGCTACTGCAAATTCAAGTTCAGAAATTTAAATCATGGTGGTCAGAAGAAGTGTAATTTGTCTAAAACTGCATATTACTTATTTTTACTGTTAGTGTCAAAGTGACATCAGTTTCAGAATGTTTCCATTTTGCATAACTTTGGAAGCCCTATTACTCCATATCTCCTAAGCAGCATACTACTTATAGTGAGATAAATCATTTGATAGAAAATTTTTCGATATTGGTCCTTGCAAATATTGGTCCATAATCTCCAATATCTTTGATTCGGCTCGCTTTAACAGTATTCAGTATACACATTTTATTTTACACTTAATTATTGAGTTTCAACCCCTTAATGATTATGTCAGGTTTTATACTATATTTATTTCCATCTGTTCGAAATGAAGTATGAAAGAATGAACCCAAAACTCCAAAGAATAAATTCGAGAATGACAATAATACGCACCAGATGCCACCCATATATTCTATAGATCGTTAAACGAACCTCTAATATCTCACCCAGGTTCCGTATACTAGACTTTCGTAGTGATGAGTATTCTCATGCGAGAACTCCTATAAGAAATCTCATCTCAGTTTTCGCTCACTATTTACACATTTCAACCGACAATTATCATACCGAGTTTGCGCAGAATCACTGTCAAGTGCATCACGTGATAAATGTCGTAGGAGAGATCTGTATCAACCTTTCGAGAATAGGCCGCATAGACATCTCGAGAGGTTTCAATAATTGAAAGGATTATTTTCACTCGAGAAGTTCCACCTCTAGTAAATTTATTCAATGCGAGGTTGACATAATTGTTAGTGTTTTGGAAAATCCGAGAAGTACAGTGATAAATAGCAGATGAACATACAGTAAGCAAATATTCGATTGTATTGCATATTCAGCCCTATTCTGTAACTTCAAATCGAATAGAGATGGTATGCATCGAATAGAAATACAACGGTCAAATCGGAATCGCTTCAAATTGGATCTGAAAAAGAAATCGAATAGAATTGCTCTCTACCGCCTAAACCATATCGGAATCGCTTTACGAGATCGGAACCATGAGCGGGAGCATGCTCATTCGCCGTATTTTGACATATGAAATCGACGAATTCAATTTAGCGTTTGTAAATACGGAAAAGTTTAATAGATGTTTCGCCAGAAGAAGGAAATATTTTAAAACAAGTGTCGATTAATCAGAGTGAAAAACATGGATATAATCTATGAATTACGTTCGGTGATAGAAGAAAAAATCGAACAGCAAATGTTCAGAATGGAACGTCGTAAACTTAGGGATACCAGTTAGTAATCCTTTTGAAATCCCTGAAGATTTTTTTAGGAAGCTTTACCGTTTACCTTGAACAATTGCTGTCGATTTCATAAATGAAGTCAGTTCTTACTTTGAACAACCAATTCTGACGACTGCCGAATCATTTGAAGCTATTGGAGAACTGTAATTTTCTTTCTGATTTTAAATTCCACGGGATAAATTGAAAATTTATTCAATTCGCTTTTTATTAAAAAAAAAATCATAAAAGTAAACTGCATATCTTCATGAAATTTGCTAGGTTAAGTTACCCAAAATAAACAAACTGATAAATGTCAGTGGTTATTAAGGGCGAGATTTGCGTGCACATGCAACGTTGCCTACTACTTCCAAGAGCGTCGAATAGAAATAAGAAATCCGATTCTGCAGCGTCTTATCATTGGTTATAGAATACCAAAATTGGACGCGATAGAAGAGATACATTTCGATTTGTCAGATTACGATCCGATGCGTTCATTTCTATCCGAGTTACAGAATAGGGCTGATTAAGTATGTATGTATTGATTTGTAAATTGATTATGCGATAATCTGTTTTAGGTAGGTAGGTACTTGAAAAGAATGAATTCCACCCCTTCCAGGTCAAGCTCATCCCCAAAATTTCAGAAGATGATCCAGACAGACAAGATGTAATTCTGTGAAAATTTGATGAATAAGACGAGACAAGTAACTTCTTCCTACATGGACAAGTTCATCGACAAAATGGACCAACAGATGGTCACCAAGATCACCGGAACATTGACTTTGTTACAAACCAAGTTTTCAGGTCGAGTAATTTCTTGTTTCGGAGACCAAAACTGACCGCCAAGAAGTTGTGATTTAACTTGTTTGGACTAAATTTCATCAAAGGATTGCATACCTGCCAACAGAGCAACGGTGGCCATTTAACCGATCTTTTGTTTCATGTGTAAATGTCATCACTACCTCCATACATATGTAGAAAAAAAAATGTTAATAAAATATTAAATAAATATATATTTTTTAATTTTTAAAATTCAAGTTCTTGCTGAGACACCCTTTAGTATTAATATAATTCGCAAAATAAAGATACTTAGACAAAATTGTAGGGCTCTCCTACGAGCGCACAAATAATACTTACATTTTTTTGTGTTGTCCAGAGTCAAGATCATTTTTTTTTCTACTTTTTCCATTGTTTATATTCTGGTTTTGATAAATGTGGGTTTTCTTTTCGGGTCTTGTTATACCGATATAACTATATTGAGTGGATGATGTATTGCCACATAATTTACCAGATAAATCACTAGAGCTTTTATTTAGGTTAAGACTGGTTTTAATAGGCGAAAGTCCTTCTGCTAAGGGGTAATGTTGAGATCCTGAAAAGGAAAAATGTTAATGATTCAATATTGAATATAATTAGCAGGTACATGATGAAGATCTATTATAAATAAATAAGAGATTGGAGGAAGATATTGTATTGTCTATCCAAAGGCGTTATGTTCAATTTTAAAATTATGGGAATCTCAATACGTCTCTTGCATGTAACACGAAATACCATATGTCGATATTTTTCTGAATCCACTTCAATACCAGATCATCATGTATACCGTCATACACTTTCATAATTTATAAAATTTGAATATTTCGGTATTGAAAATCGGTAAATCAAGAAGCAATTTCAAATGAGGTGAAACGCTTCTGAATCGTTGCTATGACGGATGACGTAATCATAATTTACCATCTGCTTGTTACAGCCAATGCTGACTTCGAGCCCTTTATAGGAAGCTGAGTTACACTGGAATAAAGAGTGGAACGGGCACGAGAAGAGAGTGAGAGTAGATATGACGGGTTACGTCACGAACGGTCGTTTGAACAGGCATCATGTGCAACCAAATTTGAATGATCGTTTTCTCGTTGAAAATTGAAATTTATGACGGCGGTTGAATTTTTTCAGTATTCTTATGGATAAAATAATCGATTCCAATAATAAAAAAAATCATGCGAGAGACCTATTGGTTTGAGCACTGACGCGAAGTCTGGAGCTTTCGCGCGCTTGTTCTATTGTCTACTCACCCCTATTGAACACTCAACTACGAATTTAGCATCGATATATAACGTTTTCTCTGCTTTCATAATATATGAATACATTTAATACCATTTTAACGACTGACTCCAGTAGAGAATCGTATATGGTCACAGAATTATTAATTCTGACATATGGGTGATTCCGTTCTAACTGTGATATTCAATGTCCTGTATTGTTTGTTCTCATAGGTCATTAATTAATAATCAATTTATGAAATTTTTGTGCTTATTGGAAAATTATGAACATATTTCAACATTATTTTCATATAATATAACTTGCCACTTACAGAAAACTTACAATATATCACTTAAATGTCAGTACTATGTCCATTTCTAGAATTTATTTATTAAAAGTCAGTACCGTGTCATGTCCATTTCTAGAATTTATTCATAAATTGTTATTTTTTTTTGTCGTAATAAATTATTTAAACTAATTACCTTATAAATTCTAATGTTTATGTTCAAACTGAACAAAATTTACACATTTTTTATTTAATGTATTAAGTAAAGCTTTAAAGACAAAAGTTATTGAACCGGAATTCAATGTTAACTTAATACATTAAACAAAAAATGTGTCAATTTTGTTCAGTTTGATCATAAACATTAGAATTTATGAGGTAATTAGTTTAAATCATTTATTACGACAAAAAAAACTAACAATTTGTAAATAAATTCTAGAAATGGACATGACACGGTACTGACATTTAATAAATAAATTCTAGAAATGGACATGGTACTGACATTTAAGTGATAAATTGTAAGTTTTCTGTAAGTGGCAAATTATCTTATATGAAAATAATGTTGAAATATGTTGATAAATTTCCAATAAGCACAAAAATTTCATAAATTGATTATTAATTAATGACCTATGAGAACAAACAATACAGGACATTGAATATCACAGTTAGAACGGAATCACCCATATATATTCTATTGGAATGGAAATACGGAAAAACTTACGCCTCAAGTAACTCCAGGACACGATATTGACGAAATTCCGCGAAAATTAGTGGGTTGGCAATCCATACAAGTAATGACCGAGTATCAATTGGATCGGATTGGTATATTTTGAGTTTGAGGAAATGACAAACAAAATTACAGATGAGAATAACTACAAGACAATTTGGCCGCTTATGCCAATTAACGAACTCAAATGTCGCATTCGGATGCGCAACCTACCTTGAAAATTGCAAGTCGCTATCTCTTTCCATTATCGTGGGATACTTAATATTTTTTCGTATTTTTTTTTAATTATCTAGTAGTACAGTCATCACAAATTTTCACGAATGTCTTTATGTCGATATTTTGCAACTAGTTACCAAGCTTCAATTCGATCAGGTTCGTATTTTTTGAGTTGTCGAGGAACCGTTGGGCTGATTAACCCCAACAACTTAACTGTCCCATTCGGATGAGCAAACCTACCCTGAAAATTGCAACCCTATCTCTTTCCGTTCGAAAGTTATCGAGGCAACGTTAACCATCCAGCGACTGAATTCACCCAAGGCTGCTCGGACCTCCAACGATATAGATCCGATCGCTTTCAAACTTGAAACTTGGCAGTAGAGCTAGGTTTTAGGCTCTCGCAAAATTTCAGCGATGTTCATTTGTTTCAATGATTTTTTTTAAATGTTCTAGTTATTCGATTCTCACGAAATTTAGCAAGAATTTTCGCGTCGGCACTCTACAACTAATTACCTTGTTTGAAATGGATCGGTTTCGTATTTTTCGAGTTATTGAGGAAATTACAATCAAATTTCGGATGGGCATAACTTCAAAACCGTTTGGCTGATTATGCCTGACACCTGACATAAACATTGCATATCGCCATCTCTTTCCGTTCTCAGATTATCGTGACATAAATAATATTTTTTAATAATTTTTTTTAAATTTTCTAGAGATACAATTTTCTCAAAATTTCACAAATGTCTTTAGGTTTGTATTCTACAACTTCCCACCAAGTTTCAATTCGATCGGATTTGTATTGAAAACAAAATTATAACTAGGAAACCATTGGGCCGATTATGTTCATTAACGAACTTATCGTATTGGGACACGCCACCTACCCTGAAAATTTCTATCTCTTTCCGTTCTCAAGTTATCGTGGCAACGGACGGCCGGACAGAATCAAATTTGACATAAAATTCTTCATCAGCGAGTCGAACCCAATCGAGACCATTTTCGGCAAAATATTCGGAAATAACAGACATTTGGGCAAAATGATAATTGATAACACGATGTTCCCCAGAAGATGCGCGCAAAAATTGAATTGATAGGTAATGAAACTAATCATACTTCTTAGGCACTATCTGTTGGTGCTGAAAAATTAATGTATACAAATCTGAATATTACTCGTATATTACGGATTAGATTTTTTTTAAAATGGTATTCTCTGCGCTCTTTCATGAGCAACTACTCCAGGAAATGATAGCTATATAGGCCATCTTTATGGCATTTCCTCTTTTTTTTAATGGGGCGGCCATTGGCCACACATATTTTCTGCAACTTTTTGTTTTATGTTGAAGAAAACATAGAAGTACGATTCATTATTGAAATTTAGAAAAATCATATCTCCGAAAGTATTAGCTTGTTGGAGTTGAAAATGATATCAATGGATTTTAATGGTGAAACTGCATCTTAAATAAAAATTGAATTTGAAATGTGTTGCTTAAAAAAAAATATTCTTTTCGTTACTCCGAAACCATCTGGCCTATTTTGCCCAATAACGGACTTAACCGAGATATTCATCTCCCTAACCTACTCTGAAAATTTCAACTGCCTAGCTCATTCCGTTCGAGAGTTATTGTAGAAATAAATTTTTTTTAATTTTGAAAATTTTTTTGTTTACACGGTAACCTGGTCAATACAAGACTTCACATGCGTATAAAGGTCATGATTCTACAATTTCAAGCTAAATTTCAGATAGATCGAGTGATCGGTTTCGGAAATATTCATAAAAAAATGTGTTTTACTAAAATCGGCCATAACTCCGAAACCGCTTGATGGATTTCGCCCATTAACGAACTTGTCCGAGATATTTACGCTCCAAACCCACCTTGCAAATTTAAATCCTCTAACTCCTTTCGTTCGAGAGTTATCGTGCCTACGGCCGGCCGGACAGAATCGGTTTCGACCTAGGATTCTTGATCAGTGAGTGAGTGGGAGATAAATATCATGGTTAAGTTCCTTATTGGCCAAAATCGGCCAGATGGTTTCGGAGTATCGAAAAAAATTTTTTTTTACATTACTAATTTCGAATTAATTTATTTTAAGACGCAGCAGGTACGTCATAAGAATCCATTGATATTGTAGGATTTTTTCAATTAGAATTGCAATTCTATTTGTATATAATTAGAATTAGAATTACTTTTTAAGGGTGCAAGCAACGTGTTATCGACACATCAGACGTTCTCTGCGCCCTCGGGCACTCCAAATCCATTAGCATACCGTAAGCGATCCTATGTAGATTCCGAAGACGATGTACCACTGACAGGAAGGAATAATTTAAGACCAAACCACGACTGTCTGCCGTCTACAAGGAGGTCGGGTCAACGGAATATCTATCTATATCTCGATTTTATAATACTCGAAGTAATTCAGCCAGATAATCACCAATCATTGCACTACCCTGTGAGATCGAGGGCAAGCCAAGTGAGGGGGGTAAACAGAGTAAGTACCTAGGGTGCAAGGAATCGGCGAATACGGCCAGTGAGTTCTGAGGAGGGATAAGAATAAGAAGAAACAATTAAGACGGTTAGCTAATACGAGTTTTTATCCCTGAGACCTAGACGGTTTTACTGCGGTAGTTGGCGAACTTCAGTAATTGCGGAAGTAAATACTGTCAAAGTTGTAAATATTCCTTCGAGTTGAATAAATATTATTATTATTATTTATTGTTGAAGAGTAGAGGTAAAACCTATAAACTCACAAGTTAACAAAAAAAAAAAGAAATATTCCACATGTAAAGTAAAGAAAAAGATCAGAAAAAAAATATGTCCAGGATAATGAAAAATTACGTACACGCACTATAAATACACTTCACAAAGCACTCCCGTGGAGCCTCCATCCATCGTAGCTGTTCTTAAATGTATTCACACTACTGGACTCAACAACAGATCTGGGTAAACCGTTCCACCGATCGAATATTCTATTGGACAGAAAATATTCCCGTGTACTGGTCCTAAATGGCTCCTTGGCAAGCTTGTGACTATGTCCCCGGAGGTTATTCCTGTTGAACTCGAACTAATGACGCAGATCAACTCCAAATTTATTATTTATGGCTCGATAAGATACTATTAAATCCCCCCTAGTACGGCGATCCTCGAAGGATGTTAGACCAAACATCTGCAGCCTGGTATTGTAGTCGGGTCGACCATAGGCGGAAAACGGAACCCTGGTACACCATCTCTGGACGGACTCCAGCAAATCTCTATCTCCTTGAAGAACAACCCACCAGGCAGGTCTGGCATATTCCAAAATTGGTCTCACGTAGCTCTCGTATAGCAATCTCATTGTCTGAATACTGCAGTTCTTCTTCTTCTACCGCGGTGCCGTCTCAGGCTGAACTGAGGCCTTCTGGCCCATTGTTCTCCCGCTTGACAAACTCGTGAGACTCATTCCAAAAAACACGCTGACAGGAATGCCGCGAGTTTAAAAGGAGAAGTCCCTCTCACCATAGGAATCGTAGGTGTTGGGTTGCCTAGGTGTATGACCCTCAATTCTTTAAGGTTGTTACAGTCGAACAGAATATGTTCAGCTGTTTCTTCCATGCTCTTGCACCAGCGACACAGAGCGCTATCGGCCAATCCCATCCTATTCAGATGTTTGTTGAACTGGTGACCAGTTAGTAATCCAGTCACCAGGCTCAGTTCTCTTCTTTCGAGTGAAAGAAGTTTCTTTACTTCAGACTTTGAAGATGGTTTCTTAATGAGAAGCCTTGACTGCCTGAGTCCTACTCCCATGTTCCATACACTGGAGAAATTCTTGTCCAAACGATTCTTGAAGAATGTTTTAACAGAGGTACGACATACTGGAAGTGAAGGCTCAGGACCTATATATGGTATCCGAGCCCC
Organism: Halyzia sedecimguttata; assembly: GCA_937662695.2. Classification (NCBI taxonomy): domain Eukaryota; kingdom Metazoa; phylum Arthropoda; class Insecta; order Coleoptera; family Coccinellidae; genus Halyzia; species Halyzia sedecimguttata. The sequence continues at coordinate 18,923,532 of OW569415.2, forward strand.
CTGCTTCGCCAGCTTATCTGCCTTAACATTACCTGAAATCTCCGAGTGAGCCGGACACCAGATGAGTTTTACAACGTTACCAGCGCCCAGCCTTCGCAGAGCCTTCCTGCATTCGCCTACTAAGTAGGAGTTTATCTTCACATCAGATAGGGATTTTAACGTTCCTTGACTGTCACAACATATATATATATATGTACTTGCCAGAGTATCCTAGTCGGATGTTTTCCAGCGCGCAGACAAGAACAGCGTATAGTTCTGCCTGTATTATCGAGCAGTTCTTCCCGAGAGGGATGGACATGCTCACTCGAGGTCCCACAATGCCTGCACCTGTCCCTGTAGTCGTTACAGAGCCATCTGTGAACCATGTGGGTCCCTCTGGTTTAAGGAGATCACTCCTTGTATCCCATTGGTCTCTATCAGGAACAATCACCCTATAGGGTTCGTTAAAGCAGAATAAGGAGCCCGCACGGTCACTCCTCCGGAGGAGAGATGCATCATCATCCTCCACCTTCTTGAGTGCCCTCGCGTGTCCCCTAAACATTCCGCTGTCACGCCACTGTCCCTGTTCCCAGATTCTTAAAGCTGTCTTCATAGCCCCCTCCTCAACTACAAGATGCAGGGGAGGTAGCCCCAGCAGGCACTCCATAGCTGTTGTTGGAGTAGATCTCAGAGCACCTGTGATGCTTAAACAAGCTTTTCTCTGAGTTCTTGTCAATTTGTTGCGGATATATGACTTCTTCAAAGAAGTCCACCACACCAATGATGCGTAGGTTAGGATAGGCCTCACCACCACAGAATACTGCAGTTACAGAAAGACTTTTGAATCAAGTAGGTGATTTTCTTGGCTCTAGCACAGACGGATGAGATTTGCTCAGACCAGTCCAAGTTAGAAGTGACAGTCAATCCCAAGTCCCTCTGCATCTCAACCACTTTAAGGGGACTGCCAGCGAGTGAGTACGGTATACGTGTATTCCTCTTGCCCATGTGTAAGACACAACACTTATCAGTGTTGAGCGGCAACAACCAGTCCTCCGTCCACTGGGTGACAGTATCAAGATCAAGCTGCAGCTGATTAGTGTTCAATGATGGGACTCCGTATATTTTGGTATCATCAGCATATAACAGGCACCTGGACCTAATGAGACAAGGGAAATCCGCATTGTGAAAGAGAAACAGAATTGGCCCAAGCACCGATCCCTGTGGCACCCCACTCAGAACTCGTCCCTCCATGGACGAAAAAACTACACCAACTGTCACCCTGAAAGTTTTCTGACTCAGAAAAGATTCTATCCACAACAACAAGCGGCCACGTATTCCAAGGTGTTCCAATTTCTTGAGCAAACGTTTGTGGGGCACACTGTCAAAAGCTTTTGAGAAATCTAGATATATAACATCCATTGGAATCCCCTCATCGAGCGCTCTACTCCAATCATTTATTGCAGAAAGGAGATTAGTGAGGGTTGAACGACCTGGAAGGAAGCTATGTTGCTCTTTAGGGACTAAGTGGTTAGCCTCTGCAAATTCCAGAATTTGATCCGCCAATCTTGGCTATGTATCTACATTCGAATACTTTAGCTATTGTTGACACCAAGCTTATGGGCCGGTAATTGGTAGGCAAAGTCTTATCTCCACCCTTATGAATCGAAGTTACAATAGCTGATCGCCAGTCAGATGGTAGCAAAGATGTTAAAAAAGATCGTTTGAACAGAAGGTAAAGAGGTCTTGCAAAACCAATGGAGCATCGTGAAAGTAAAAGGGGCGTGATCCCATCAGCACCTAGAGCAGAAGAAATATTCAGAGCCGACAAATAATCTCTGACCAGTTCTTCGGACAAAAAAACATTATCCAGGTCGAGAGCACAGCGAAGGGAGTTAACTTGTGGTATACTGGAAGATTGTTCATTCGTGAAATGAGAGGCAAACGAATCAGCGAGCACATTAGCCGACTCGAGAGTGCTTGCACAAAGATTGCCGGAACCATCCCGGACCACCTGAACTGAAACCTTGCAGCTGAGGTTGCCACGCACGTGTTTGAAAAATCTCTTTCTATTATGGGATGTAGCAAGGCTGTGCTCAAACTGCTTTTTCGATGATGAAATTAAAGAAGATAAGTAATTTGAGTAACTTCGATGTCTCCGATAATCTGCTGTATTCATGCTCCGAGTATATCGTCACCAAAGGCTTTTTTTGACCTTTATGGCCCTAATGATTTTACCGTTTATCCAAGGCTTCAACGGGTTGTGCTCAACAGTGACGCAGTTTGTATTATTGGCAACAATATGATTCACAACTCCCTGAATCCGAAGCCACAGATCATCCACATCACCGCAATCCTCAAAAATACCAGCCCAATCTACATACAGTAGATCCGCTGAAACTTGCTCGTAGTTAATTCTCTTGTATGTTTTGTCCTGCAAACTTGAAAGGTGTTCATCATAGAATTGCAACTGTGTAACCAAAACAACATGGTCAGACTTACCAAGAGGGGGCAGATATTGAATATCAGACAGTAGGCTGGACTCAGAAGTGATGAGAAGATCCAAAACGGAGGGCATTTGACCCTGTCTGTATCTAGTTGGTTGGAGAACTGCCTGATGAAGGCCTGAGATCAATAGTAATTCAGCAAAAGGAAAAGATGGCGAACTAACAGGTGGGAGAGTCGTCACCGGCCATTCAATCTCAGGGCAGTTGAAATCACCCGCTACCAAGATGTTTCGACGTGAGATAGAAATTTCTGTCAAAAATTGAACAAGCGCAATGTCGTCTCCACTAGGTCTAGGCCTATAAACGCATGCCAAGGTAAGGGAAATATTGGAATTAGAGATCTCAACAAAGACATTGTCAACACCTAGCCAATCCCTATGGAAAGTAGAAACCTTGAATGCGTCTACAATAGAGTTATTCAGATAGATACACACTCCTCCATGTCCAATCGTACGAATACTATCCTGACGAAAAATGGTATAATTAGGAATATGACAGGTAGAATCAGCAATGGAAGAATGTAGCCAAGTTTCCGTTATGAACAAAATCAGAGGTTTGTGGGTGTGAACAACGGACAAAAGTTCGCCAAACTTGGACATCAAAGATTGAGCGTTGGTATAGACAATTGGCCAAGAGGTTAACGGGGTCGGTTTTTTGAAGAAGAAGAATTTTTTGATTTTTTATCTGAGACTATGGTTGGCACTCCTTCATATATCTAATGGTAAGATGCACCTCCCCCTGCTCACGTCTCCTTCTCAGATCATTACGAACCTCATCTAGTTCATTCAACTGTTTCTTTGTCAGGTCACTCCGAACAACAACTTCACGAAACAGCGCACTGCCGAGCAGAGATCTCTTATTGCGGAGAATCTTCCCAACAACCTCGCTATTGGAAAAAGAAACTTTCAACCCCCTTGGTTTATCAGCCTGTTTGCCTGGTATACGCGAGAACTCTGTCATAAATTTACTTGCCGATGGATGCACGCAATCCACAACAGCCTTTACATTCATCTCATCCTCGGGACTCTCTGTTAGATTCAGCAGTAAGATATTATGCGATTTCTCTATGCGATCGATTATCTCAGGAACATCTACAGAGACAGCAACCGATGGGGTAAGATTCAACTGGGACTCCAGAGAAAGTACCTTATCAGATGTACATCTCAGATCTCCCAACAGCCCACTCTGAGACTCCTGCAGAGCCGAAACGTCGGATCTAAGAGCAGAAAGACCCTGTTGATGGTTCGAAAGCAACTCTGTGTGCTCATGGATAGATTTTGTACAAGAGGCGAGCTGCATTAGGATCTCATCTTGACGTATCTCCATTCGTTGTAAGCTAGCAGCAACATCACCAATTCGGTTCATCATCTGTTGAAAGTGTTCTAAGGTGATGGGAGAACTATCAGAGGGTGCAGATACAGAGGACGACTTGGTAGTTGCTGGAGAGACCGCATGTGATTCAGCAGAGCTACTTAGTCTGCGATACTTAGATAAGCATGCAGGACATGACCAATTTTCGGACTTTTCACGAAGAAAACCGATATCGCTGGAGGTGAGATTGACACAATTGGCATGAAATGGCTTATTGCAAGTATTACAAGGAATAGCAAGGTGTGAACCCGAAATCAATTTACTGCAACAGCCACAATTTCGCGGCATTTCCAACAAATTCAATGAAGAATATTAAATCAAATTGGCAACGAGAGATGGAAAGGAAAGACTTCTCACTTCCTTGGGCCTATAAGGAATACTTAATACAGAAGCAAGGAAGGCCACGCATAAACGGAAAAAAGGATGGAATCAGATTTCAAAGGTATAAACGATATTCACGTATTTGAATTAGATGGAAGATTTCGATCACGGAGAGAAAGAAATCATGCACCGCACGTGCAAAAGGCGAATTATCACCCAACAGCTGTTAATTCAGCGATAACAGTGTATTCGCGAATGATATCGGAAATTATTTTCAACTGGTAGGTGATCTAAATTATGAATTGAATAACTCGAGTTGCAATTTTCAACTCGGACGACAGGGAAAACTCTCAAATCTCACCCACGTCACCTCAACTTGCACTCAAGTACACTGAATAAGATAAAAATTCACAAGATCAAACACAGGAATACTTTAAACCAGAGATAACAGAGCGTGTGTGTACAGCTCTCACTGTGGAACTCGAAATATGTAAATAGCAGAACATTTGGAAACCAAAGACGTTAAAGACGAAATGTTAGTAGCGTAATTCATTCAACCCCTAGGCGATTGATAACAAAATCCTACAATATCATTTTCACAAATTAATACATTCGGAGATATGATTTTTCAAAATTTCAATATTAAATCGTAACTCTATGAATTCACAGAATGCTGTATCGAAAATCAACTTTCCTATCTATGAATTTTATGATCTGTGTTCATACATGTCATTATTGTCATATCATTTACAGATAAGAGACAAGTCAAACAAAGTATGATTGAATGCAAAATGACCAATGAAATAACCTCAGCTCAGGATAATCCATATGATGATGACGATGATGGAAATATATACTTTGGTAAGTTAATTAAATTTAGTTCAGATTATCTCCAGTAAAAACAAAACTGGAATATTGGCTAAATTTCAATTGACATAATATAATTTTCATAGTATATTTGAGGAATGAATATCTCGGATAAGTTCTTTATTGGGTAGAATCGGTCTGGAGTTTTTGGATTAATCATTTTTGGCCCTCTTGCGAATTTAATTTCTTGTATGATGTTTGAATTTTAATTTCTTTTATGATGTAGTTCCATCAAAAGAATCCATTGATATAATTCCCAACTCTGAGAAACCAATACTTTCGGAGATATGATTTGTCAAAGTTTCAACAACAGCGCCAAAGCTCCTGTCCAAACGGCTTTACCACTGTTTGCGAAAAAATTCTGCAAGGTATTCACAAGAACATACCGAATTTCGATTCGAGTTTTCATCAATAACTTCCGTATTTCAACTGGGGACCCATATTTTTTGCGCTCTTGTTCCTCGGAACAGAGTGCTTATCAATTTGCCCAAATGTCTGTAATTTTCGAATTTTTCGATGAAAATGGTCTTAAACGATTTGGTTCGACTCACTGATCAAGAATCCGTGGTCGAAATTCAGTCTGTCCGGCCGGCCGGCCGGCCGTAGTCACGATAACTCTCGAACGGAATGAGCTAGACAGTTGAAATTTTCAGAGTAGGTTTGAGAGATAAATATCTCGGCCAAGTTCGTTACTGAGCAAAATCGGACAGATGGTTTCGGAGTAACAAAAAAAATTTTTTTTACATGACAAATTCCAAATTAAATTTTTTTCAATAAGCAGTTTTACCATAAGAATCTATTGATTTCATTTTCAACTCTAACAAGCTAATACTTTCGGAGATATGATTTTTCAAAATTTCAATTATAAATAGTATTTCTACGTTTTCACAGAATGATATAATTATTCTATTTATGAATTGTCATTATGACAACTTATTTTCCTGAGACATGACATTGCCTAATTCATTTCAGCAATCGTAGAATTATGAAAATTATAATATGATATCATACTTTTTGTTGGTTGATATTTTCATGCCGATGGTCAACCCATATGATGATGGGAATGGTAAAGGTAAGTTAATAATATTGTGTTCAGAATATCTCCAGTAAAAACAAAACTGGAATATTGGTGTATTGGAGTATTGGAGTGGATTTGAGGAAAGAATATATATTATCGTTCATCATAGAATTGAGGAATGAATATCTCGGATGAGTTCGTTGTTGGGTAGAATTTGTCTATTGGTTTTGGATTGATAATTCTTGGCACTCTTGTTGAATTTAAATTCTTCTATGATGTTTGTTTATAAAATAATTTTTGAAGCATTTTTTTTAACGAAACTTTTTTTGTGATGCATTTCTATCATAGGAATCCATTGATATAATTCCACACTCTGAGAAGACAATACTTTCGGAGATATAATTTGTCTGTTTGAACAAGAGCGCCAAAAAGCTCCTGTCCACAGGGCTTGAAACAATTTTTTTATCGTATTCTGATTCTACTCCTAAAAACAAATAAATAAAAAATAAAAAAAATAATAAATCGTTGCTATGACGGCTGACGTAATCAATCTAATCTACCCTTGGCGAGTTCATCTGCTTGTTACAGCGAAACAAAGAGTGAAACAGACACGAGAAGAGAGAGACGTAATCAAAATCTACCCTAGGCGAGTCCATCTGCTTGTTATAGCTAAACAAAGAGTGAAACGGACACGGAGAAGAGAGAGAGTAGATATGAAGGGTTACGTCACGGAGAGGCGCCAAGTTTCGATCGTTTGAACAGCTATTATGTGCAACCAAATTTGAATGATCGTTTTCTCGTTGAAAATTGAAATTTTTGACGGCGGTTGAATTTTTTCAGTATTCTTATGGATATATTAATCGATTCCAATAATAGAAACATGCGTGCAAGAGACCTCTTATTAGACTCTGCATTGAGAGATTTCCTGACCGACCTAGACAATCAAGAGATACCATCATTAGAATAATGAATAACACGAAGAATTATGGTTCCTTTCATAAAAAAACGGTCAGAAAACACAGAAATGTTGTAGGACGTTGTGTGAATATAACGAAATACAGTTTTGGCGTATTTTCGTGTGAACCCGCAAAATTATCTAAATCAGGCTGAAAGAGATCTAGGATGATGCTGTTCTAGCGGCAGGAGAATTTTGGAAAAACATAAGATTCACCCTCACAAAATCAATTTGGGGCAACATTTTAAGGAAACTAACACAGTTTTGCGAAACAATGCCGATTCGAGTTCAAGAAGATGGAAACTTCTTGCTCTGTGTCATTGGACTGGACCGAAATTCACAAAGTATGATACATTTGATAAGCATAACAGTCATTATTGGAACCAGAAAAACAATCACCACTTTAGACATCGGAACTTCAGGAGTCCTGGAGCTTCAATGTTTTTTGTGCTATCAAAAATCACGCAATTCTTGATGTTCATATTTTCGATACATACATGAAAATATTTTAGATTCTCTCGGCGTCGAGGATAACGCATTGAAAATGAATTTCATGAAAATATCCTGAGTAGTTATCCGTATAATTTCGAGTGGGGTTAAGAAAGAATGACCCATTATAGTCTCATTGTTATTTTGAATGAAAATACGATACATGTCTTCTATTCAGAACATGATGGAAATATGTAGTGATACATTATTCTGATTTGCTCAGAATGTTAGACCGCTCTTGGACGCCCACTATTATATTCATTAACCACCGCATTATCTCATCGACTACTTGAACACAACGTCTTACCAAAATATATTTATTTCTACATATTTCAATCTAGCCGATAAACACAATCAATCAGTTGAAAAAAAGGTTCAAGCGCTGACGTAAAGTCAGAAGCTTTTGTGCGCATGTTCTATTGTTCATTCTCCTGTATTGGACACTCTCGAATTTACCATGGTCAATTCGATTAAGAGTCGACAGGAGAGGACAATAGAACATGCGCGCAAAAGCTCCTGACTTCACGTAAGTGCTTGAACCAATTTTATCTCAGTAATTTTTTCACAATTTTCTAGGGGTACTGTTCTCACAAAATTTTACACACATCTTTATGTCAATATTCTACATATAGTTACCAAACCTCAATTCGATCGAGTCTATATTTTTTGAGTTATCGAGGAAATAATATTCCAGATGGGTATATCTCCGAAACCGATGCACCGTTCATGCCCAAAAACAAACTTAACTCTTCCCTATCCCTTTTCGTTCGAAAGTTATCGAGGCAACGGTCATCCATCCAGCTACTGCACACAAACAAGGCTGCTTGGATCTACAACAATATAGATCGGATCGTGTTCAAACATCGAACTTGGCAGTAGAGTTAACTTCTGAAGACTCTTGCAAAATTGCAGTTGTCAAACGAATAGTTTCTGATTTACTGGGTGTCCCAGTATACATGTTCCAATGTCGTTCAAGTAACCTTCAACTGAAAAAAACAAAAATTGAAAGTCGAGAACTATTAGGGGTATCCTTTTGGAAGACCTAGGAGGATCAGTATAATAATATACAAGTACTTTGGGTTCAACCGAAAGTGACTCTGACTTTTTTGGCGCTCTAGTTCCTCGGAACTGAGTGCTTATCAATTTGCCCAAATGTCTGTAATTTTCGAATATTTCGATGAAAATGGTCTTAAACGATTTGGTTCGACTCACTGATCAAGAATCCGTGGTCGAAATTCATTCTGTCCGGCCGGCCGGCCGGCCGTAGGCACGATAACTCTCGAACGGAATGAGCTAGAGAGTTGAAATTTTCAGAGTAGGTTTGGGGGATAAATATCTCGGCTAAGTTCGATATTGGGCAAAATCGGACAGATGGTTTCGGAGTAACAAAAAAAAAATTTTTTTTTACGAAACAAATTCCAAATTAATTTTTTTTTAATGAGAAGTTTTATCATAAGAATCCATCCATATCATTTTTAACTCTAACAAGCTAATACTTTCGGAGATATGATTCTTCAAAATTTCAATGTAAATCGCATTTCACACATTGATATAATTATTCTATGTATGAATTGTCATAATGTCAACTTGACAGAAGGGAATATTGTAACTTCAAAAATATTGGGGTTGAAATACTCGTATTTTAGCGATGCAACGGGGACCTCACCCGAAAATGTTTGAAAATATTACGTAAATATTGAAAGCATAATTCTGTAGTTCGAGAGAGGAGAAAATTTGGTGAACGTAGATCAGGAAATTTTTGATCGATTACAAGGTAATTTTTTATTTATTACTCATCTTCTTTCATATTATTACTCATCTTCTTTCATACATGTTTTATGGAATACCTATTATTTGTAGGTACTTTAAACCTGTTTTGGGCAATTGTCATACGAAACTTGTTTTTTTGGCGCTCTAGTTCCTCGGAACAGAGTGCTTATCAATTTGCCCAAGTGTCTGTAATTTTGGAATTTTTGGCTGAAAATGGTCTCAAACGATTTGATTCGACTCACTGATCAAGAATCCGAGTGCGAAATCGATTCTGTCCGGCCGGCCGTAGGCACGATAACTCTCGAACGAAAGGAGTTAGCGGATTGAAAATTGCAAGGTGGTTTTGGAGCGTAAATATCTCGGACAAGTTCGTTCGATCTATCTGAAATTTAGCATCAAATTGTAGAATCATGACCTTTATACGCATGTGAAGTTTTGTATTGACCAGATTACCGCAAAGTGTAAAAAAAAAATTTTGAAAATTTAAAAAAAGTTTTTCCACAATATCTCTCGAACGGAATGAGCTAGGTAGTTGTTATTTTCAGAGTAGGTTAGGGAGATGAATATCTCGGTTAAGTTCGTTATTGGGCAAAATTGGCCAGATTTAATTCGATTTCTTCCATGGTGCAGTTCTCATTCTCATGATTGCTCATTTAATCTTGATAAATAAACTATTATTTGAATTGAATTTCCTTTATGATGCAGCTCTATCATATGTATACATTGATATAATTCCCAACTCAGAGAAACCAATACTTTCGGAGATATAATTTGTCTGTTTGAACTAGAGCGCCAGAAAGCTCCTGTCCACAGGGCTTGAACCCATTTTTGGCGCTCTAGTTCCTCGGAACTGAGTGCTTATCAATTTGCCCAAATGTCTGTAATTTTCGAATATTTCGATGAAAATGGTCTTAAACGATTTGGTTCGACTCACTGATCAAGAATCCGTGGTCGAAATTCATTCTGTCCGGCCGGTCCGGCCGGCCGTAGGCACGATAACTCTCGAACGGAATGAGCTAGAGAGTTGAAATTTTCAGAGTAGGTTTGGGGGATAAATATCTCGGCTAAGTTCGTTATTGGGCAAAATCGGACAAACGGTTTCGGAGTAACAAAAAAAAAATTTTTTTTTTACGAAACAAATTCCAAATTAAATTTTTTTTAATAAAAAGTTTTATCATGAGAATCCAATCATATCATTTTTAACTCTAACAAGCTAATACTTTCGGAGATATGATTTTTCAAAATGTCAATAATAAATCGTATTTCAACGTTGTCACAGAATAATATTATTCTATGTATGAATATGAATTGTCATAATGTCAAATGATGTTCCTGAGACTAATCAATCGAAGAATTGTGAGCGAAGTGAGAAAAATCTCAGATATGATTTTTCAAAATTTCAATAATAAATCGTATTTCAACGTTGTCACCATAGATTAAAGACCTTTAATCTATGGTTGTCACAGAATGATATTATTCTATGTATGAATATGAATTGTCATAATGTCAAATGATGTTCCTGAAGTAATCAATCGAAGAATTGTGAGCGAAGTGAGTTAAATCTCAGTTGTTTGCTCCGATATTAGTTTTTCTCAAAAATTCTTACATTTCGGAACTGAACATGAAGTAAGAGATCTGAGAGTAGTGAGACTGCTTTTCATCCATAGACATAGATATAACTCTCGAACGGAATGAGGTAGGTACTTGAAATTTTCAGAGTAGTTTAGGGAGATGAATATCTCGGTTATGTTCGTTATTGGGCAAAATTGGCCAGATTTAATTTGATTTCTTCCATGGTGCTTTTCTCATTCTCATGATTGCTCATTTAATCTTGATTAATAAACTATTATCTGAATTGAATTTCCTTTAGGATGCAGTTCTATTATATGAATACATTGATATAATTCCCAACTCTGAGAAACCAATACTTTCGGAGATATAATTTGTCTGTTTGAACTAGAGCGCCAGAAAGCTCCTGTCCACAGGGCTTGAACCCATTTTTATCTCAAACAGTAACCAATATCTTTTTTGCAATTTTTAATTTCTATTCGAAATTGCCTTTCCAACGATGTATCACACTTTGTATTTTACATTTGATTTGATGGAGAAAACTTCAATTTGTTTGTATTCTACAACTTCTCAAGTTTTAATTCGATCGGACTTGTATTGGTTGAAAACAAAATTATTACTCGGAAACGAACTTGGGCCGATTATGCCCATTAACGAACTTGTCCGTCGATTGAGACGCGCGACCTACCCTGAAAATTTCAAGTCACTATCTCTTTCCGTTGTGAAGTTATCGTGGCAACGGACGCCGGCCGGAAAGATACAAATTTGACCTAGAATTCTTCATCATGAAGTCGAACCCAATCGTTTGAGACAATATTCGGCAAAAAAAAATTTAAAATAAAGACATAATGACAACGAAATTGAAGCTTAAATTTTCAATTTCTGAGCGAAAACCCTAGAATATTCCTCAATTTGCTCTTCCATGCTCTCCATCGGCTTTTCCACAGAGGATAATTCATCTTTCAGCCTTGATTACCGTCAGTGCAGTGAACTGCTTGAAGTCTGTAATACAGTTTGTCCTGTCAAACTTCAAACTCTATCGGTCTGTGGAATATATTTTCCCTCCACTCCACGTGCCCACTGGCTGGAAACGATTGTAGAGAATTTTTAAATTGTTGAGGAAACATATTCTTAAACAGGGCCGTCGCTACCGGGGGGAGGGATATTAGTTGTGGCCAATAGCTGGAAGCTTAAAATCTTTTTCATATGTTTGGCCGTCAACAACCAAACCAGGCTCAAACCTTGCAGTCATCCAACCAATCATCATCTCAAGACCATGCAGGTGAATTCACTGAACTCTCAGATGATGAATCGACAAATGAGGGACCAACTGTTGAAAGCGGGCACTCATGGCAAACAGTAGCACGAAAAGGAAAAAGAGCAATCAGTCGTCAAACTTCCGATGAAACTACTAAAAAATTGAGGGTTTCCAATAGCTTCCAATCGCTCATGGATTGCAACGATAATGTGCAAGAAACTACAGATACCAGAACTAAAACGGATCCAAAACCACCACCAATCTATATTTATGACGTTTCCGATTTCCCGGGAATGATACAAAATTTGATTACAGTGACAGAAAAGGAATCATTCTACTCAAAAACTCTAGCTAACAACACTGTACAAATAAACCCGAAAACTCCAGAAACATACAGAAAACTGATCAACCATGTGAGAGCACAAAAGATTATTCACCACAGCTATCAGCTTAAACAGGAAAGAGCCTATAGGGGGGTCATTAGAAACCTACATCATTCTATACCTCTCGAAGATATAAAAACCGAATTAGAGACGATCGGCCATAAAGTGCGCAATATAATCAACATAAGGCACAGAGTAAGCAAGGAACCACTTCCCATGTTCTTCGTCGATCTAGAGCCACAGCGCAATAATGACGATATTTATACCCTAGAATTTCTGCAACAAACAAAGATCCGTGTTGAACCACCAAGGATAAAAACAATATAACTCAATGTACCAGATGCCAAGCATATGGGCATACAAAGTCCTACTGCTTCAAACCTTTTAATTGTGTACGCTGTGGCAGGCCACATGACAGTAAATCGTGCAAAAAACCAAAAGAAACACCTGCAAGATGTGCACTATGCTCTGGTAGTCATCCATCAAACTACAAAGGTTGTGAAACTTACCGAAACCTGATAGAAGCACGAAACAAAAACAACCCACGGTATTCACAAAGAAATAACCCCAGAACACTCACTTTTTCAAACCCTCAACCCACCCAACAAAATTCCCCACAATTCACAAGAAGTTATGCTGAAGTAACCTCCATTGTGCCTCCTACGCCAAGTCATGAAATACCACAACTTGAATAAACTCACCCAATTTCTTGATGAATTCAAAACACTGTTCAACCAACTTCTTAACCAAAACAGCATGATATTGAACATGCTATCTACTGTCATCAACAAAATTACTAAATGATGGATTTCTTACGAATAGCTGCCTGGAATGCCAATGGGCTAACCAACCATACCCAAGAAATCATCTTGTTTTTGAATCAACAAAAAATAGACATGCTAATTTCAGAGAGTCACTCAACCAATCTGACTGTAGTAAATATTCCCAACTACAAAATCTATTATGCAAATCATCCAGATGGTACAGCCCACGCCGGATCAGCAATAATAATAAGATCAGCCTTGAGCCATTATGTGAAGGAATCTCACATAACAAACAAAATACAAGGTACAATTATAGAACTGGAAACTTTCGCGTGGCTTATGTCCATTGCAGCCATATATAGTCCCCCACGCCATTCCATATCGAGTGACGAGTACAAGAATTTCTACTCAGCCTTAGTCCACACTTTGTAGCAGCAGGAGATTGGAATGCCAAACACACTTCATGGGGATCCAGACTTACAACAACTAAAGGACGAAACCTACTCAGAGTGATACAACAAAATGATATGAAACCTATATCAACCAGAGAACCTACTTACTGGCCAACGGATATAAACAAGATTCCAGACCTTCTAGACTTCGCAGTAACGAAGGGAGTATCAGACCTCAACTACACAATCGAGTCTAACTTCGACCTATTCTCCGACCACTCCACCATACTGATAACATTAAGTACAAGCGTTGTATTGAGAGCACCCCGAGTTAGACTGAGTAATAAATGGACAAACTGGAAAAAATTTCAATACACCATCGAAGAAAAAATAAACCTCAAAAGAAAATTGACAACAACACCAGAAATTGACGAATCAGTTCAATACATAACAACTTTGATCCAGTCAACAGTCTGGGAGGCAACACCTGACATCAGTAGAGTAACCCCTGACAACTACAACATCCCCCTATACATAAAAAATCTTGTGAGCGAAAAGCGAAAAGCCCGCCGAAGATGGCAAAACTCCAGAAATCCTGCAAATAAATCCGAACTAAATAGGCTCAATCGTCAACTCCATAATGCACTGAGGCAAGCAAGAAATGAAGAATTTAGTCACTACATTAGTAATCTAAGTGCTGAGGACCATTCAATATGGAAGGCTACGAAAAAATTCAAGCGACCGTTAACTGCAATTCCACCAGTAAGAAAAACGGACAGAACCTGGGCAAGATCAAATAAAGAAAAATGGGTTCAAGCCCTGTGGACAGGAGCTTTCTGGTGCTCTAGTTCAAACAGACAAATTATATCTCCGAAAGTATTGGTTTCTCAGAGTTGAGAATTATATCAATGTATTCTTATGTTAGAACTGCATCATAAAGGAAATTCAATTCAAATAATAGTTTATTTATCAAGATTAAATGAGCAATCTGAGAATGAGAACTGCACCATGGAAGAAACCAAATTAAAATAGCTGCAATGAATTTGACTCTCTCTTATAGAACAGGATGAAATGTACGAGTATGAACACAGATCATATAATAAAGCTTAGATAGAATAATTATAGCATTCTGTGGAAACATAGAAGTATGATTCATTATTGAAATTTAGAACTTCATCTTAGCAGAAATTGAATTCAAACATCATAGAAGAATTTAAATTCAACAAGAGTGCCAAAAATTATCAATCCAAAACCAATAGACGAATTCTACCCAACAACGAACTCATCCGAGATATTCATTCCTCAATTCCAGTTTTGTTTTTAGTGGAGATATTCTGAACTCAATATTATTAACTTACCATTACCATTCCCATCATCATATGGATTGACCATCGGCATTTTCATCGAAAAATTCGAAAATTACAGACATTTGGGCAAATTGATAAGCACTCAGTTCCGAGGAACTAGAGCGCCAAAAAAGCAGAGGTATTCGCAAAGCAACTAGCGAATGTGTTCACTGCACCCGAAACAAATAGCAATGATGAAGAAATCCTTGATTACCTGAATGCTCCATACCAACTTTCAACACCACTGGAATCATTTACTACCTCAGAAATTCACAAAGAGATTGAGCTTTTGAACACCCACAAAGCACCCGGATATGATTTAATAACAGCCGAATTACTTAAACACCTACCAAAAAAATCAGTGGAGTTAATAAGAAAAATATTTGATGGCATGTTGCGGCTGTGCTACTTCCCCATTAAATGGAAACATGCTCACGTAATCATGACCGAGAAACCTGGAAAAGACCCTTCAGAAATAACATCTTATAGACCAATAAGCCTCTTACCAACCTTATCAAAATTATTTGAGAAACTACTCCTAAACAGAATTGTATCCGCAGACATTCTACGAAACCTGATCCCTGATCATCAGTTTGGATTTAGGCAGAGACACTCCACGATACAGCAGTGTCATCGGGTTGTTAACAAAATAAGAGAAACTCTGGAAAACAAAAAAATGTGCTCTTCAGTCTTCCTTGACATTGAACAAGCATTTGATAGAGTATGGCATACTGGTCTCTTATATAAAATTAAAAAAAAAATTGGTTCAAGCCCTGTGGACAGGAGCTATTGGGCGCATGTTCATCTTCCTTGTGGCCCGTACTGACCAGTAAAGAAAAAAAGCAGTATCATGTTGAATACCTTAATATTATTCTGGAACACAAATTTTCCATTACAATAATCTTCATCTAGTTTCTATTTAGTATCAATTCCTGTAGAACGTGATCATAATAAGTGTTTTCCATATAATAAAATGTGTTTGAACTTGGTATGTAGGAAATCTGACATCAATTATTGGAATTAATTGATTTGACAAACAGCCGTCAAATGAGGTAAATAGATTTTTGTGACGATTTTCTGTGACCATAGAACGTCAAAACACGCTGAAATGTGAATTTTAAGCAATATCTTCTGAAATTTTGCACACTCGTGTAGAATGCTTGATTTAACGTCGGTACAAATTTTTTTATTAAAAAATTTTCCAACTGCCCGATCCCAACAATACTTAGATAATATTATATCCATAAATTAAGCATTTCATTATTGCATTTCTTGAAATAGGTACCTTTTCAAGTCGATCAACATCGTCCTTCATTCGACGTCTAAACTATGACTTGATTCTTTATGTTTATGTCTTTGAATTTGTTTTCGGTGGAATTCAAAGAGTTCATAGAATAATCGATGAAAATACTGAGAGAGACCCAGGAAATTTGACACATTTTGTCTTATATCTCCAGAAATTGAAATCGTATAGAGCCAAAATTTTGCACAATGTTGCAAAATACTACAATTGACGTTAGTACAAGTTTTTGTTGCAATCTGATGAATAGTTCACGAAAAAAAATTTTTTTTTTCGAAAAAATTGAAAGAAATATTTTTTTAAAAATTACCAACATTTCGATCATAACAGAATTTTGCCAAAAGTTGCGCGTTTATATCCTCGAACTGACTACCAAGTTTCGATTCAACATCTTCTTTAGTTCCTGAAATATCAGGGAAATAACCTCAAAATTTTAAATGTCTATAACTCCTAAACCGTCCGGCCGATTTTGCCCGTTAACGAACTTAACCGTCGCATTTTGATCAGAAACCTACCCTGAAAGTTTGAAGTCGATAGGACCTTCGGTGCTCCTGTTATCGTGCCTACGGCCGGCCGGCCGGCCGGCCATACGGCACCCAAAAATCTGATACCGGATTCGTGATCAGGGAGTCCGAATTAGTCTATTAGCCAATTTTCAGCTCGAAATTCGAAAATTACAGACATTTGGACGAAATGATAGGACGATGTTCCCCTAGAACATGCGCCCAAAAAGCACTGACGTGTAGTCAGTACTCTTTGGCGCGCGTGTTCACGGTGGCTAATTTGAATTGAATGATGAGTACTTCAAGCTCAGTAGATAGAGCGAGCCGAAGATCTACCCAAAGGATAGTGGACACCATTCACTGTCGGTTCAAAAATTAACAGTGCTGTTTCTAAGCTGCCATCAGGATAGATTAACAAAGTTGGAAAAGAACACAAGTGACTCTCCTTAGTCGCACAAGCTCCTAGAAGATTTGGGAGGGTCAGTATAATCCTAATCATGTTAATCGCACGCGCGCCAAAGCAGATTGACTTTTTACACTTTTTCTTTCATTGTTAAGTCAATCTGCTTTTGCGCGCGTGCGATTAATATGATTAGGATTATACTGACCCTCCCAAATCTTCTAGGAGCTTGTGCGACTAAGGAGAGTCACTTGTGTTCTTTTCCAACTTTGTTAATCTATCCTGATGGCAGCTTAGAAACAGCACTGTTAATTTTTGAACCGACAGTGAATGGTGTCCACTATCCTTTGGGTAGATCTCCGGCCGGCCGGCCGGCCGGACCGGACGGACAGAATTGAATTTGACCTCGAATTCTTCATCAGGAAGTCGAACCTAATCGTTTGAGACCATTTTCGAAAAAAAATTCGAAAAATACAGACATTGTGACGAAATGATAGCACGCTGTTCCTTGCGGAACACGCGCGCAAAAACACATGTCAGACCAGCTTTTCCTGCTCCTTAAGTCGTACCTGACCGATAGGTATTTCCAGGTGAAAGTGGATGAGGCACTCTCAGATTTTCATCCCATACAAGCTGGAGTCCCACAAGGTAGCGTACTAGGTCCCATTTGTACCTCATTTTTACTGCAGACATCCCACAAACCAATGACACCTTGCTTGCTACATTTGCAGATGATACAGCTATAATGTCAACAAACGCTGATCCAACAGAAGCATCGCACAAGCTCCAATTACACCTGGACTTGCTACAAAAGTGGTTTGTGAAGTAGAAGATCAAGGTCAACAATAGCAAGTCCGTACACATCACCTTCACTCTGAAAAAGAGCACTTGCCCCCGAGTCTGTTTCAACCAAGCCCCAATTCCTGTGAAAACAGAAGTCAAGTACCTTGGACTCCACCTGGATGATGAATTAACATGGAAAAGACATATTAAGGCCAAAAGAAGACTGCCAGACCTCAAAGTTAAAAAAATTGGTTTCTGAAGAAAAAATCTCAACTATCCTTGGAAAACAAAATTTTAATTTACAAGTGTATATTGAGACCAATATGGACATATGGGATCGAGCTCTGGGGATGCAGTAAGCCAACAAATACAAAAATCCTCCAAACATTTCAATCCAAGACCCTGAGAATGATGTCTGATGCCCCATGGTATGTGTCAAACAAAACTCTGCACAACGATCTAAACGTACCCTACGTAACAGAGGTAATAAAACATTTCTCTACAAAATACGAGACACGCACTAACGATCACGAAAACCCTCTCATCAATGAATTATTGCACACCAACTATCCAAGACGACTCAAGAGAACCTGGCCAGAAGATCTGAGTAGATGGAACGCAGTAATCCGTCGCTGGACGGTACCTGTCTCAAGTCTTTTACTTAACATTAAATTTACTTATTACTTATTGAGTAGATTGTAAATTTGCATTGAATGAATAAATAAAAAAAAATATTGATATAGCAGATATTTTCGAAGAATTGTTGGAACATTCCACTCAAGATAGCATTGTAACATTGTAACATTGAGTTAATATGGATTTGCATCAAGTAAAAGCCACAAGCATTAAATTTTTGTAACATGACATTGGTATATCATTTTTCGAAAGTTTTCTTTTCAATATTTGTATGTGAACTCTCCAGATTATTCTTATGATCTCGAAACCTGGATGTATAAATTTATTTTTGTCAAATACAATTCTTTTTTGGTCCTGGATCTTTTGAGAGATGCAAACAATTTTTGTTTCACTCAAAAACAAAAATTCAGAATGCAGTCTTTTTCGTATTAGTATATTCTGAAACAAGTTGCAGAATGGGGTACTAGCGAGTTTTCGAACGCATGAGTGTTGGAATTACCTTCTGCAACGAGTATTAGACGATATTTTCTCTATTTCAGGCAAGTTTTGCCAAATACTGTTGAAATTTAATGAAGAATTTGGATTATACATCCTTTTTTATTGTATCTTGGCAGTTGGTGTGACTGTTAAGAAAGTTGACAGATTACTGAATTTTAATTTGAATCGTACGTAGGGCATGGACATCAGATTTACAGTTTCCTAATAACATGAATGATTCAAAATTAGCAAGGAGGAAATCTCTAGAACCCTATTTTTTAATGAAAATAATACTTATCCTCGCAAGAATTATTTCACTATATACAAATTCTATTATATTGACAATTGACGTGTGTTGACATTTGCTAGGATCGAATGTCAGTGCTGACTACCACAAAACGAAAAATATAACTAGAAACAATGCGGGAATGAGTTCATTACAGCACTGTTTTTAATGCTGTAATGAACTCATTACCTACTGAAATAGAGAAAATAATTTCCATTGATAGTTATATTAATTTATAATTCATTCTTTATTAAAAAAGTAATTTATCAATATTAAATACTTTATCCATATTTTTGTGTTTTCGATTTTAGTATATTTTTTCAGATTAGGGGCGCCAAAAGCCGTTTCTCCCCCCCCCCTCCTCGGAAAAGCTCTCAGCTACGGCCCTGTGTTTTATTTGATATTTTACCAGAGGAATCTCTGCTTGAAATTAATGTAAAACTTAAAGACTCACCCTGTATATCTAGTTAAAATATTGAGGAGCATTAGCACGCTTGTTCATGGAATGATTTGTAACACCGTACACTAATTAAATTTAATTTTGGAAAAAGACACTGGCGTACCAATTTTGTCTTCAAAAATATGAGAGCCAATGCCGGTATTCACGCCCCTGTAGTTGCTGAAGACAAGATATTCAACTTAAAATAATAATACTTTATTTCCATATAATGCTTATCAGTACATTGCGGAAAAAGTCATACAATATCTCATGGGGGGAAAAAAAGAAAAACATAGAAAGAAAATTACCGGAGAAATTCAGATAAACTATAAATGCACTTATCCAGTAGAAATTATTTCAACCTCTTTTTGGCGCTCTAGTTCCTCGGAACTGAGTGCTTATCAATTTGCCCAAATGTCTGTAATTTTCGAATATTTCGATGAAAATGGTCTTAAACGATTTGGATCGGCTCACTGATCAAGAATCCGTGGTCGAAATTCATTCTGTCCGGCCGGCCGGAGGCACGATAACTCTCGAACGGAATGAGCTAGAGAGTTGAAATTTTCAGAATAGGTTTGGCAGATAAATATCTCGGCTAAGTTCGTTATTGGGCAAAATCGGACAGATGGTTTCGGAGTAACAAAAAAAATTTTTTTTTTAACAGAACAAATTCCAAATTAAATTTTTTTCAATAAGCAGTTTTATCATAAGAATCCAATGATATCATTTTTAACTCTAACAAGCTAATACTTTCGGAGATATGATTTTTCAAAATTTAAATAAAAAATCGTATTTTTACGTTTTCACAGAATTATATGATTATTCTATGTATGAATTGTCATAATGTCAACTTATTTTCCTGAGATATGACATTGTCTCTTGCTAATAGTTGGTTCGAGAAACGTCAAAATCGACTTAGAGAGACAAGGGTAAAAAACCGTCAAATAAACCCCCATGTGGCGATTTAATGTCGAAAAGTGAAAATTAAGAATATATATCCCAGGTAAGTACCGACGTTTTATTCTAATACCGGAGATCGACAAGATCGTACGAGGAGCCCGATAGCCGGTGTGTCTACGCTGTCGGGTTTTCGGTTTCGGAAAGAGAGAAGGCGGGACTTTTTGGCGCTCTAGTTCCTCGGAACTGAGTGCTTATCAATTTTTATTTAAGATGCAGTTTCATCATTAAAATCCATCGATATCATTTTCAACTCCAACAAGCTAATACTTTCGGAAATATGATTTTTCTAAATTTCAATAATGAATCGTACGTACTTCTATGTTTTCACAGAATGCTATAATTATTCTATCTAAGCTTTATTATATGATATGTGTTCATACTCGTACATTTCATCCTGTTCTATAAGAAGGAGTCAAATTCATTTCAGCTATTTTAATTTGATTTCTTCCATGGTGCAGTTCTCATTCTCAGATTGCTCATTTAATCTTGATAAATAAACTATTATTTGAATTTAATTTCCTTTATGATGCAGTTCTTTCATAAGAATACATTGATTTAATTCCCAACTCTGAGAAACCAATACTTTCGGAGATATAATATATCTGTTTGAACTAGAGCGCCAGAAAGCTCCTGTCCACAGGGTTTGAACCAATTTTTAAATAAAACTTTATTATTTGAGTTTTTGATTTCTTCACTCAATTTATTGTATACCTTTATACCCAAATACATAGGGGAATGCCGTCCTATTCTATACCTGAATGACGGAGTAATGAGATTATCATGATGACGTGTGAAGTTTTGATGAAAGTCACTATTTTTGGAGAAGGTACTTTTATAATCATATACATGTGTGGCTAATTCCAAAATAAACATTGATGGTAAAGTGAGTATATTAAGAGATTTAAAGACTGGTCTGCACTACTCTCTCTCTGTTTTATACCAGCCAAACGTCTTATCACCCTCTTCTGATCTATGAACATGCTCTCGGCGCTGGTACCCCAAAATGCCAAACCATACCTCAGCATAGATGATACCTGCGCATGATATAATGAAATTAACTGATCCTGAGTTAAGATACCTTTTAAATTTCCAAAGAGAAAACACATTGAGTTCAATTTCTTACTCAGATTGTCACAATGACAGTTCAGATGTTCATCGATATCCATTCCAAGAAATCTGGCATTTCCCACTATCATTAGTTCACTGCCATTCAAACCTAAATCCACATTGATGATCTTGTTATAATTGAGAAATATCATGAATGTAGTTTTACTCAAATTAAGATGTAATAAATTACTGCTGAACCAACAGTATATATGTATAAGACAGTAAGGTTTCTCTGTAAATTCTCTCGCAACGTGATACTTTCTTTAGTCGATGTTATTGCTGTGGCATCATCTGCATAAAGGAATATGTTGAAATCAATATTTTCTTTTATATCGTTGATATAGAAGATAAAGAGAATAGGCCCTAAAATAGAACCCTGAGGAACACCTATTTCAGTTTTGAGAAAACTCGAATTTATGCACTCTTGATCATTATTTTTAATACTCACGAACTACCGTCTATTTTTGAGATTATCCAAGAGTAATCTGTGATCAACCAAGTCAAACGCCTTGCTCAAATCACAAAAAACTGCAGCAGAAGGTGAGCCCTCCTCAAGCTGTTCAACCACACATTTGGAGAGGGCAAAACAGCCTCATTCGGACAACGACCACGACGAAAACCGAACTGATTCCTGCTTCATATCTTATGACTCTCCAGAAACCCGAATAACCTCTCAAGAAAACAATATTCAAAGATCTTCGAGAATTTTGAAACTAATTATATTGGTCTGTAATTATCCATAACTTCACTATCGCCCTTCTTATGCAATGGAATCACTTTTGCTATTTTTAATTCATCTGGAAACGAACCATTAACAAAGGACATGTTCACCAAATACGTGAGTGGTTCTGAAATTTTTCTCGAACATTTTTTAATCACAAATCCAGAAATATCATCGAAACCAGCTGAGCGCTTCGATTTGTGTTTCGTATTCATCAAATTGAAAAATTCTTCCACAACGTATGGCATTAAGAACATAAGACTCATCATTAGATTTGATGTGATCCGCGCTATCTGTCGTTGATATATTACTTCGCATTTACTGAGGAGTTTCAACAAAGAAGTTAGTTAATTTGTTTGCAATATCATAACCATTCTCGATAATACCTTCATCCTCTTTTATTCTGAAATTATGTGATCTAGTATTGTTATTATCACTCTGTTCATTTAAAATTCTCCAAGCAGTTTTCACTTTGTTGTTAGAACTTACATTCCAGATAGGACGAACGTGAACATGGAAACATCCCACTCGACATATAGAGATCTCTTAAACGACCACTGGAAAGTTTAACATCATTATCAACCCATGATTTATTCTGTTTTTTATAAAACTTTTTCAATGGGAAATTCTAATCAAAATGAAACTTGAAAATGTTAAAAAATGAATTAAAGGCATCATCTAAATCAAGTACTCCATAAACTTCATTCCAGTCCTCACGCGACAGATCATTCAAAAATGTATTCATACTATTTTCAGTGAAATTTCGCCATTGATAATAACTTGCTTCGGTTTTTCAGAAATCATACTCAATAGAAGTCCCCTATAATCACCTTAATAAGATGTTCCTTTCTATCAAATTTCGTTCAAATATCTCATGCCGTTTCAAAAATATTGAGGAATTTATTATTATTTATTTGGAAAACATGTAACTCCCTGTATCTTGGAAACGAAGCATTTCCGGACAAAGTCCTAAAGGACCTTCTCGACCCCAAATAACTCAGAGATTAATATAGTGAATTTGTTCGCAATGTTTACAATCTTGTATAATTCAATATGTCTCTAGAGCAGACGTTTTCAACCGGTGTGCCGCGTATATTTGTAGGTGTGCCGGGATTTCCGCGTAGTGTATGCTGCATTGATATCATGAATAGCTATTGTAATGAGAAAATAGTACGAAAACAACTTTGCTCCGTGCGTCAGGCTCAAATATCACATTGAAATAATAAAGATTTAATTTTTAACCAACTATTTTTATTTGCGTTGGTTTTAGGGGTTTCGTACCTAAAGGTGTCAACGAGACCCTATTCATATTCCTCCGCTATCCATTATGCTATGCATATTATGGGTATACTGTACAGAACCCTCTATGCGCCGGTCCGACTCGCACTTGGCTATGTTTTGCTGGTGCGCCGTGAAACTTTGATGAACGAAAAGTTTGCCGTTAAAACCAAAAGGTTGGAAACGCCATTGAAATTGAGACCTAGTGTATATGTGTGCAGTATCCTGAATCTATTCCTGGGAGTTCATTTTCATGAAATTTTGCGAGGATTTTAGCAAACACGTAACCAAAAGTTCTTCTGATGAAAAGGCTAGTTTTTTGTAGAGAAACAAAATCCATGTTTGACCTAAGAACACTATCGAAGACTGAAGTTTATATGAAGGCACCATATCTGCAGGCACTGCTATATCACTGGATATCTGAAACCCATCATGCAAAGAAATTATAAAAACGGGAACAGGGGACACAGTGTGCTTTGAGTGTCGGAATTTCGAGAATCACGGAAACGTCGGCCAAAGTAAGGAATAATTGGTTAATGAAAGCATTGTATTTAGGTAATATACAGGGTCTTTCACGAGGAACCTCACCCATATTTATACCGGAAACTACTGAACGTATTTTCATGAAATTCAGCACTTATAAGTACTTCACGATGCTGATGAAATCTAAAATATTTTCAAGGCATGAGCACCTCCGGTTTTTCCGGATTTGACGTCAACTTCCGTTTTTCAAATTAGAACACCATTTTTTCATTGCAGAAATAGATTCCTTAGAAAATTTCAAGTTATTTTGATGTAACATTTTTCAGTTTTGGTTGGAAAATTCTCTCTGAGCGGAAAAATTCGAAAAAAAAATCGAAAATAGAGCTCCGCTGAAACAAGAATAACTTCGAGGTTTTTGGATGGAAAATTTTCATTTTTGGGATTTTTCAAGATGTAAGATTGATGTATCCACTTTAAAAATCGAAATCGCGATTCATGATACAGGGGGTGAAAAAATCGCTTTCAAAGTTAGGGATGACAAAATCGTGAAAAATCATTTTTTTCAAATTAGAACCCCATTTTTTTATGGCAGATATTGAATCTACGTTAAAAAATAATGTGAGTGTATGCATCACACCCTTGCCCTAAAGAGGATATTTTCTGAGTTATTCACAAAAAACTGTTTTTCGTCTTGAATTTTCAGCTATTTCTTTTCCCTTCACGCCAAAAAGATGAAATTTTCAGGAACGGTTACTTAAACCATGTTTTAGATTTTACTACCCTAATATGCAAGAGAAAAAAGTTACAGGTTGTTCCTAAATAGATGGCGAATTTTGATTCGAATTTGTATCGGAAACCTCTTTATTTCAACTAATCGGCCATCGGTTTTCTCTCCAGTGATAAATAAATAATGCCTTATGAACCATATGCAAAAACTTACCATGTTTTACATTCTTTTTTTTTAATGATAGATATCATTAATTACATCTGCCAAATTCCTCTTTATTCAGTAGCATTTTGTGTTTACTATTAATTTGGTGATAATTCGTATTAAGTTATAAAATCGATCACTATGCCTAATTTTACCAATGAAGATTATTTAAATCTCATTCTACTTCATGGAGAATGTAATGAAGTTGTAGATAGAACGATTCGACTGTTCATTGAGAGGTTTCCTGACCGACCCAGACCAACGAGAGATACCATTAACAGAACCATGACAAACTTGAGAAATGTCGGATCTTTCGTTAAGAAAACTATACACAGAGAAAAAAGTGTAGTAGAAGATGAGAACAACGAAATTACAGTTCTTGCATATTTTCGTGTGAATAATCAAAATTCTCTCAAAGATGCCGAGATTGATCTGGGATTATCTCAATCGAGTATTTGGAGAATATTGAAAAAACCAAAAAGGCAACCATATAAATTCAATAGGGTACAGCATTTGAAGGAAACTGATTTCGTCAGGAGAACAGAATTTTGCGAAGCTATGATGATTCGATTTCAAGAGAATGAAAACTTTTTGGACTGTATAATTTGGACAGATGAATCTAAATTCACAAAGAATGGTTCTTTCAATAGGCATAACAGTCATTATTGGGATGAAGAGAACAACCACCACTTCAGACAATGGAACTTTCAAGAGACCTGGAGTTTCAATGATTTTGCGCCATCAAAAATAATGCTCGATGTTCACATTTATGATGGGACTTTAACTGGTAAGATAGAACACTACACATGTTTGCATTATTTAAAGAATGTTCTCCCTTAGGAGATAGATATTCTGACATATTGACTCAAATAATTGAGCCGCTAGTACAGAACCATAATGACTTATGGCATCAACAAGATGGCGCGCCTCCACACAATTCACTCAATGTGTCAAATATCCTCTACAGGCTATTTGAAGATCGATGGTTGGCAAACAATGGTCCACATCTTTGGCCACCACGTTCTCCCGATTTAACTCCTTTAGACTATTATGTTTGGGGTAGGATAAAAAATATTGTCTACTCAACTCCCCTGACTGATAAAGAGGACTGCATAGAACGAGTCAGAAATGCGTTCAGGTTTGTTTAGATTTTTAGATTCATAGTTTTGAAACTCAATTTGGTTTTTAAACACTTTTGCAGATCTCTTCCTCCCGATGAAATAAGAAGAGCAACGCACGAAGCATTCCTGAGACGTATAAATAAATGTCTAGAAATTAACGGTCAAAACTTTGAGCATCTTCTCTAGTTATAACTGCGAGAGTTTGCCATGGTTCTCCTAATAGTAACTTGAAGTCGGTTTCAAGAAGGGGTGAAAAATCTACAGCATGGTTCAAATAACAGTTCCTGAAAATTTCATCTTTTTGGCGTGAAGGGAAAAGAAATAGCTGAAAATTCAAGACGAAAAACAGTTTTTTGTGAATAACTCAGAAAATATCCATTTTAGGGCAAGGGTGTGATGCATACACTCACATTATTTTTTAACGTAGATTCAATATCTGCCATAAAAAATGGGGTTCTAATTTGAAAAAATTGATTTTTCACGATTTTGTCATCCCTAACTTTGAAAGCGATTTTTTCACCCCCTGTATCATGAATCGCGATTTCGATTTTTAAAGTGGATACATCAATCTTACATCTTGAAAAACCCCAAAAATGAAAATTTTCCATCCAAAAACCTCGAAGTTATTCTTGTTTCAGCGGAGCTCTATTTTCGATTTTTTTTCGAATTTTCCCGCTCAGAGAGAATTTTCCAACCAAAACTGAAAAATGTTACATCAAAATAACTTGAAATTTTCTAAGGAATCTATTTCTGCAATAAAAAAATGGTGTTCTAATTTGAAAAACGGAAGTTGACGTCATTTCCGGAAAAACCGGAGGTGCTCATGCCTTGAAAATATTTTAGATTTCATCAGCATCGTGAAATACTTATAATTGCTGAATTTCATGAAAATACGTTCAGTAGTTTCCCGTATAAATATGGGTGAGGTTCCTGGTGAAAGACGCTGTATATACAATGACGAAAGTATTGTTATGGATTAATTGTGACCGAATAATCACGAGCGAAACATACAATTCGACATTTCTAAATAAAATGATTGCTAAGTTTGAATAAAAAAAAATACAGATATTGTGGCGAAATGATAGCACGCTGTTCTTTGCGGAACACGCGCGCAATAGGGCATTCTCACTACCGGATTAACAAATTAAAAAAAAGAATAGAAAGGGCGTGGTTGCTGTTTTCCGTCACCAACAGTTTCCGTAGCTCTGGCGCCAACTGATTCTTTCTGTAATAATTTATCTTGTTCTTCTGGTGGTGAAGATTACTCATTCATTAGTTTACACCGAGAACTGCATGTTTGATGTTTTAATTTATCTTTGCAATTCTTCACCTCATTAATAGTGCGACTTTTCAGTATTTTGGCTGGTTGTTATTTGGTTATATGATTATCGTGAATATTTTTTCATTGATTCTATTGGCTACTTTCAACTTCAAACTATCGATTATAATCCGATCCCCAGAGCCTGCATTTTGCGTCCGCTGACTTACCCATGCAGTAGAAATACCACTAGTAATGCATGGGCAAGTCAGCAGACTTAGGATTGAACAAGGAAATAGAACAAAAGATCGTATATGTGTAGTTCTGAAGGACTGAACCAAGCCACACGAACCCGTTCTAATATTTATATTCAACGCTTTTAATAATAATAATGGAATATAAAACCATAGTTTTGACATGTCTACCTCATATAAAGGGCGCCTACAGACGAACGAGAAAGTTCTAATATACACCATTCACTTTTATAAAGTCTCCTGGTTGGCCATGATTTAGGTCTATCACGTTTTTGTAACTAAAGCAGAGGCAGGTTGGCACTGCTGAAATATTGTCAAGGTCAAAACAATTCGCCGAAACGTTGCCAATTTCTACTCAACATAATCTTCAATCTTAGACAGGATATTATCACAGACCAATATCTTCGAATATAATAAAGAACTCTTCGCTTTGAAATTGAAAATGCCGAAGGTTTTGAAGAAGCAGAGACAAGTGCTATACAGAACCGAAATCTGCAATAGGAAATCTTCATTCTGACTTGTTGAACTCTCGAATGAAATTACTTATAGCGAATTCCAATGGCAAAACCAGTGGTGCACTGAGTCCAATAAATGTTGCACTGGACGTCAAAATGCTCGACGAAATTCTCCAATGGAATACGATTCATGCACTCAGTGCGCACGAGTTCTACCAATGGAATTCGCTATTAGTTTCCTATCATTATATTTTATTAAGGTATAAGAATGACACGGGTTTCGTAGTACTATTACATTTTAAAGCTGGTGTATTTCAATTTGTTGCCTTCTGTAGGCTTATTTCTTGAGAATTTCCAAAAGTGGGGAATTCCATAGGTACTTCTGTTCGTTTAGAAGTTTTCCTGCCGGGATATTTAGGTACTTTTATTCCTTTTTCAAAGGAACTACAAAGTAACAGAATACTATATTCATTACTTTTCAATCAAATTTCAACACTTGATTCTTGATGTCCATACAAGAAAATAGCATAATTGAATCTTCCAATCAGTTTATTTTACGTGGAATATTTCCAATAACAACAGAGGAAACATTTTCTTCTACAGTTGCCAGGACTGTGGAATTATTGAATTCACATAATATCTTCTCCAATTCATTAGTTTTCGTGCGGTCTCGTGGTGTTGGTATACGAGAGGCCTTAATTGAAGCGTCAAGTATACGGAGATTTTGCTGTCCGAAAAATTGCGCTTAATGGCACTGTTGGACATGGTTGGCAAACAACAAATATTTCTGGGGAATTCCGTGGACATCAGACTACCGAAAACATAACATATGTCGAGATTTTCCAAAATGTTTGAATACATTGTCGTATCAATTTCTATGAAACAGGGGTTTTTATTGAAGTTTTTTCACTAAGCTCTAGTATCCTACATCGAATTCTATGGTACCCCGTTTTGTTACTAACCTATGCTAACACTCTTTTATTTTCATACACATGCTTTATTCTTAGAATCACAAAATGTAACGCTCAAAGTTCAAAAGAATATAGATATATGAATATATGAACCAGTATATATGATGGCTCATTGTTTGGGCAATAAAGGGCGATAAATAAAAAAATATTGAAAAACTAACATCTACTTTCATTGCATTACCTTGTATATCAGTCATTGAAGTGCTAGACTTCGGAAAAGAAATTTGAGTTAGTTCACTTCCTAAACTACGACGATTAATGTTCAAATGAAAATTTTGTGAGGAATTTAGTTCTGAAAATGATCTCCGATAAGTTGGTCTGTCCTCCAAAATTAAGCCTGAGAGATTTTTTGGGTCTTTGTTATCAGTCCAATTGTCTACCTGCAATGAAAGAAAACAAAATTAATGATTTAATCAATATCTGAAAATATGTGCACATGAGGTGGTTTCTTATAGACACAGAGGTTGTTAATTGTTTGACTAGAAATTTTATGTAGAAAGAAAATATTCCTCCATAAAATCCTCAACGAATACTGAGCTTCTGATCTGAACTCGCCATATGAACTTTTTCATCATTATACAGGGTGCCGGAAATGATGAGCGAAAAATTCAGGGGTGATTTCTATACCAAAAATAAATGGTACTTTATTCGAAACTTGATTGTTAACGAAGTTAAAGTAAAATTTTTTGCACAGTTTTTTTGCTCTACGTTTTGCCTCGTTGATAATATTTCGACGAAATTTCGTATTTGTGGCTTTTACGGGATGAGCAAAACGAACTTGCAAACCATTTCTCCTCATTTTGTAGAGGGCGCCACATACGAGCCTATACTTTTGTTTAAATGGTCCCAAATTTTTTATGCTACACTGTATGCAAATTTTTACCAAATATTTTCATTCTCTAGACTTCTTTACACAAAAAAGGTACACCTCTTTTGTTTCGATAAATCTAACCGTTTTCGAGAAAAACGCAAAATAGCATTATTTGATGGCGATGAATGCGAAATCTTTTTAATTTATTTTGAACCTTAAACATAGCAATACACACATAATAATAATCATACACAACAATAAATCCGTCATTCAGATCAAAGGTTCTAAGTGACGTCCTTCCTCTTCAATGCATACATTAATACTTCTTAGAAAGTTCCGACGGACTCTATGGAATATTCCTTCCTTTTGCCTTATTACCTCACAATTAGCAACAATTCTCTCTCTCAGCTCTACGACTCGAATAGAAAATTTCATCGAAATATTATCAACGTGGCAAAACGTAGAGCAAAAAAATGGGTTCAAGCCCTGTGGACAGGAGCTTTCTGGCGCTCTAGTTCAAACAGACAAATTATATCACCGAAAGTATTGGTTTCTCAGAGTTGGGAATTATATAAATGTTTTCATATGATAGAACTGCATCATAAAGGAAATTCAATTCAAATAATAGTTTATTTATCAAGATTAAATGAGCAAATCATATATTTTAGCCGAGATATTTATCTCCCAAACCTACTCTGAAAATTTCAACTGTCTAGCTCATTCCGTTCGAGAGTTATCGTGCCTACGGCCGGACAGAATGAATTTCGACCACGGATTCTTGATCAGTGAGTCGAGCCAAATCGTTTAAGACCATTTTCATCGAAAAATTCGAAAATTACAGACATTTGGGCAAATTGATAAGTACTCAGTTCCGAGAAACTAGAGCGCCAAAAGACATTAGAGAAGGTCAGGGAACGTTTTTTCTCGATCAACTGCAAGGATAATGTAAGGAATGGTGTCACAAGTGTAAATTAGGCGCTTCGGCGAACGGACCGATCAGAAGTCGCAGAGCACTTGAAATATAATGCGGGCAGTCCTTTAGAACGAGTGGCTGTCGATATTGCAGGGCCCTTCCCTGAAACCGAGGATGGAAACAAGTAGCAATGGACTACTACGGAATGGGTGGAAACCTATGCCATCCAGAACCAATATGCCGCTACAGTTGCAGATGTATTGATCAAGGAGAGTTCTAGTCGTTTCGGAGTACCACTGGAGCTACACTCTGACCAAGAAAGAAACTTCGAATCCAATATGTTACATAATGTGTGCAGACTGTTGGGAATTCGGAAAACGAGGAAAACTGAACTCCATCCGCATTCAGACGGCATGGTCGAGTGCATGAATAGGACTGTAGGAAAATATCTTCGCAAGGTAGTCTGCAACCATCAAAGAGACTGGGACAAGTACTTGCACTGTTCACAATGGCTTACAGATCATCTGTGCAGGAATCGACCGGAGAGACCCCAGCATGTGTAATGTTCGGTCGAGTTGCCATGCGATCTCGACTTTGCATGTAAACCAGGTGAAAAGATAGCTGGAGAAGAATATGTCTGTGGTCTCAAAAGAAGACTAGATTACATCCACGAAAAAGTCAGACACAATCTCCAGATGGCAAGTGATCTCATGAAAGCTCGTTATGACATCAGAGCGACCGAAGGAGGTTTCAACAAGGGTGATCTGGTATGGATATTTAACCCGCAGAGGAAACGAGTATTTTCACCCATGTTGCAGAGAGATTGGGAAGGCCCATATTAGGTGATCAAGATGTGTTGTATCGCATCTAGAAACTTCCCAAAGGTAAAAGAATAGTGGTATATTCGAATCGTTTCGCGTTGTATGATGCTGATTACGACGCACAAGAAGACACTCAGTTAAAGCAAGCTTTACCCTATGCAATATTGATTTAACGCAATAGCAATGCAACGAACTGCATTGCATGAATATGATAATTCCATACTGCAATTTATGTGTAATACTATTTTCAAGGACTTGCACAACCAACTCAAAGAAAACTGAAAGCACTTTTTCATTAATCCTGTTTTATTGAGTCGACATAATATAATGTAAATGTGAGCGAAGTGAGGTTTGTTCCGAAATTGGTTTATCTCAGCAATTTCCCAGAAGATTCTTATATTTCGGTACAGAACATAAGTATGGAGGCGATATTGATGGTTATGCAATATATTGCGCTATTGCGCAACCTTTCAATATCGCCCACACACGATCAATTATATTGCACAAACCAAAATAGCGTGTATGGGCTACATTAGACTAAGGGCCGGTCTTTCCACCTCCTAATAAAGTGGCCAATAGTTATGTTTTGAAATAACCGTCTTTCCACTTTCCAAAAACAACTATATATACGAATAATGCAGTTGACAATTGACAGTTGAAATTTTCAGAGTAGGTTTGGGAGATAAATATCTCGGCTAAGTTCGTTATTGGGCAAAATAGGACAGATGGTTTCGGAGTAACAAAAAAAAAATTTTTTTATATAACAAATTCCAAATTAAATTTTTTTCAATAAGTAGTTTTACCATAAGAATCCAATTATATCATTTTTAACTCTAACAGGCTAATACTTTCGGAGATATGATTTTTCAAAATTTCAATAATAAATCGTATTTCTACGTTTTCACAGAATTATGTAATTATTCTATGTATGAATTGTTATAATGTCAACTTATTTTCCTGAGACATGACATTGTCTAATTCCTTGCTAATAGTTGGTTCGAGAAACGTCAAAATCGACTTAGAGAGACAAGGGTAAAAAACCGTCAAATAAACCCCCATGTGGCGATTTTATGTCGAAAAGTGAAAATTAAGAATATATATCCCAGGTAAGTACCCAGTATATCCCAGGTAAGTACCGACGTTTTATTCCAATACCGGAGATCGACAAGATCGTACGAGGAGCCCGATAGCCGGTTGGTCTAGTCCGTCGGGTTTTCGGTTTCGGAACGAGAGAAGGCGGGCTCAAATCCCGGAAAGGGAATTACACTTTTTGGCACTCTAGTTCCTCGGAACTGAGTGCTTATCAATTTGCCCAAATGTCTGTAATTTTTATTTAAGATGCAGTTTCACCATTAAAATCCATCGATATCATTTTCACTCCAACAAGCTAATACTTTCGGAGATATGATTCTTCTAAATTTCAATAATGAATCGTACGTACTTCTATGTTTTCACAGAATGCTATAATTATTCTATCTAAGCTTTATTATATGATCTGTGTTCATACTCGTACATTTCATCATGTTCTATAAGAAAGAGTCAAATTCATTTCAGCTATTTTAATTTGATTTCTTCCATGGTGCAGTTCTCATTCTCAGATTGCTCATTCAATCTTGATAAATAAACTATTATTTGAATTGAACTTCCTTTATGATGCAGTTCTATCATATGAATACATTGATATAATTCCCAACTCTGAGAAACCAATACTTTCGGAGATATAATTTGTCTGTTTGAACTAGAGCGCCAGAAAGGTCCTGCCCACAGGGCTTGTTCTATCTAGTAACTAAGAAGTTCTCCTTATGAGAAGCCAAGTTGCCGGGACTTATGGAACGTTTTATTGAGACTAAGAAAGGAAATAAAGCATATGGCCAACAAACTGACTGTACCAAAGTTAGGTTGTGGCTTGGATCAACTCGACTGGAGGATTGTTCGGAATATGCTAGAAGTGATTTTTAGAGGTACCGGACTGCAGATCCTGGTATGCAGTTATAATTCAGGAAGAGTTCCACCCATAGAGAGGACCATTCAGTGCTACTTCCGTCAGCAAGGAAATTGTAGAAATGGAGCAGACTGCAGATTTAGCCACCGCAACGAATATGTTCAGGGACACTGAACAGCCTAGGGAGGTTCAGTAACATAAATCAAAGTAGGGAAATGACGGTGAATTTCATAACTCGTTTTCGACCTCAGGCGAAATAAGAAAAAGAGAAGTTTTGGATTTATTGAAGAATAAAATAGAACATAAAAATACTATATTTCTAAGGGCTGCGCCTTTTGTATTCCATTATTATACCTATTTCTAATAAGAATTAGCTCCTCTCCCTTAATTCTTTTTATTTTCTGAATTTTTTTTTATTTATATTATAATTATTTTACAAGATTTTTTTTAATATTGTTGCGTTTTCAATTGATTAAATTGTCAACTTCCACTAAACTAATTTATTTACAACAATACCTATTCAACTATATACAGTAATATTTACACAAACTTGAAAATCTTCACACTATTTATTTCAACTAGATTTATTTCTACTGGCTCCCCTCTTTGACTCGGCTGTAATACAGGGTGATTCACGAAGACCGTTCGTTGGAATATTTCAAAGAAAGACTCGAGATAAACAATTGAAATTTTATGGTTAAGCTTTGCTAGGAGAAATGAATTCTTGGAAAAAATTTCAGATTCGTTTCACCGGAAACGATACTAACTTTCGAGTTTTAAATGTAATACCCAGATTTTCATTGATAGTCTAGTCAACAAGTGCTTTTTAGGTAAAAATTTTTGCGTATTCTCCGAAAATTATAACTGAGGTGTCATTCGATTCAGACAGTTTTTGAGAAAATGCTAAGGCCGCTCGCAAAAAATGCAATAGTTATAAACATTTACGTGAAAAAAATGAAGGGGCTTTGGTTTTTCGTCAATATTTCAAAAACTATCTGAGAGAATTCAAATTTAAAAAAAAATTGGTTCAAGCACTGACGTGAAGTCAGGAGCTTTTGCACGTATGTTGTACTGTCCATTCTTCTGTATTGGACACCCTTAATCGAATTTAACATGGTAAATTATGTTGTCCATTCTCCTGTATTGGACACTCTTAATTCGAATTTACCATGGTAAATTCGAATTTTTTCGTGATTTTTTTGAAATTTTCTAGGGGTACGGTTCTTACAAAATTTTTTTTTGGCAATCTTTTTTTTATTTTCTAGGGGTACGGTTTTTAGAAAATTTTAAACAAGTCTTTATGTTGATTTTCTACTACTAGTTACCAAGCTTCAATTCGATCGATTCTTTATTTTTTGAGTTATCAAGGAAATAATATCCCAGGTGGGTAACCGGAAACCGTTAGACCGATTATGCCCAAAAACTAACTTAACTGTCACATTCGGATACGCAACCTACCCTGAAAATTGCAAGTGCCTATCTCCTTTCGTTCGAAAGTTATCGAGGCAACGGTCACCCATCTACTGAACTCACACAAGGCTGCTCGAATCTCCAACAATATTTAACCGATCGTGTTAAAACTTGAAACTTGGCAGTAGAGTTAGGTTCTAAAGGCTCTTGCAAAATTCTAGCAATTTCAGGCGAATAGTTACTGATATATAGAATTTTTTTTTTTCAATTTTCAATTATTTTTTAAAAATTTTCTACAAATACTATCCTCACGAAATTTTGCAAGAATTTTCGCGTTGGCATTCTACAACTAATAACCATGTTTGAATTAAATCGGTTTTGTATTTTTCGAGTTAATGAGGAACAAAAAACAACCAAATTTCAGATGGCTATAACTCTGAAACCGTTTGGCCGATTTTGCTTATAAACAAACTCAAATGTCGCATTCAGATGCACAACCTAACCTGAAATCTTCAAGCCGCTAACTATTTCCGTTCTCAAGTTATCGTGACAACAAAAATATTTTTTAAATAAATTTTTAATAATTTTCTATCGATACGATTCTCACAAAATTTCACAAACGTGCTTAGGTTCATATTCTACAACTATTCACCAAGTTTCAATTCGATCGGATCTATATTGGTTGAAAACAAAATTATTACTCGGAAACCATTGGGCCGATTATGCCTATTAACGAACCTGTCCGTCGTATTGAGATGCGCTTCTTCTAGTCGCTAGCTCTTTCCGTTCTCAAGTTATCGTGGCAACGGCCGGACGGCCGGCCGGACAGAATCAAATTTGACCTCGAATTCTTCATTCGTGAGTCGAACGATTCGGGTTTGAGACCATTTTCGTAAAAAAATTCGAATGTTACAGACATTTTGGCAAAATGATAACGCGATGTTCCCCAGAACATACGCGCAAAAAGATTCAAGAAGAGGAGGAAATTTCCTACAAAAATATCCCAACTCCCGGAACTAGGACCAATATCTATAATTTTCCCAGAGGGTTGAAAATACTCCCGAAAACGGGTACACCGGCGTGCGTAAGCCTTGCCCCCTTCAGACTTTTCATGAATAAATATTATTTAAACTCATCAAATATGAAAATAAAAAATTGAAAAAAAATCAGGTGTCTGCAGGATAGATCAATGAACAATAATCCGTGGTCCAAATATGTTTATCGCGACTTTTCAATTAGTTATCCATTAGTTAAATATCAATTTTTTGTAGCACGAACATTAACATTGGAAGTGCGATAGTTGTTGAACTATTAATTTAATTTTTTTTTTCGTTTCGTGGAGCTATTTTCAAAGATCTTGAAATAGATTCCCGTTGGAAAATTTGAAAAATTGTTAATTTTCGTTTTGTTATGATCAATTTACTTAAGTGAAAAATTATAAAGCTTCAGTTATGTTTCAAACGAACATTTTAAATTATCTCATAAACAACGCATTGGTTTACAACAACTTTTCAAACAATAGGAGATAATAATTATTAAAAATCATTTTTGACTAAATTCTGATCTTAAGAAAACGGATCAATAGTAATATTATAAATTGAAGCTTTATAATTTTTCACTTAAGTAAATTGTTCATAACAAAACGAAAATTAACCATTTTTGAAATTTTCCAATAGAAATCTATTCTAAGACCTTTGAAAAATAGCTCCACGAAAGGAAAAAATTGTCAGATTATTATTTTACCAATTAGCATACTTGCAACGTTAATGTTCTTGCTACAAAAAATTGTTAATTAACTAATGGATAACTAATTGAAAAATCGCGATAAACATTTTTGACCACGGATTAATGTTCATTGATATATCCTGCAGGCGCCTGAATTTTTTCAATTTTTTATTTTCATATTTAATGAGTTTAAATAATATTTATTCATCAAAGGTATGAAGGGGGCGAGGCTTCCGCACGCCGGAGTACCCGTTTTCCGGCGTATTTTCAACCCTATAAGAAAATTATAAATATTGGCCCTACAGTTGCAGCAGTTAGGACTCTTTTTGGCGCTCTTGTTTTAGGAAATTTCCTCCTCTATTAGAATCTTTTTTCAAATTTGCATTATCACAAACAGTTTTTGAGATATTCGCGAAAACTTAAACCTTCTTTTTTTCACTTAACTGTTTATAACTATAGCAATTTTTGCGAGCGGCCTTAGCATTTTCTCAAAAACTATCTACATGCCTTTCCGAATTGAATGACACCTCAATCATAATATTCGGAGAATACGCAAAAATTTTGACCTAAAAAGCACTTGTTGACTAGACTATGATGATCAGATTGAATTCTACGTGGTTTTAATGTGTCACTTACATATTATTCTAAGAAAATTCGTGTGAAATCTGAAAAATCCCTTTAAATTATATAGTTATATAATAGGGCTTCATTCCAATGTTAACTTATAGATTTTTGCATGAAAATTACTCATTTTCTAGCTTCTATCAGAAGACATAGCAATGCTTCTTCTTCGTTAATTAAAAACTCAATTGAACATACAGGGTGTTTCTATTTCAATGTCAAAGTCAGTCATGACAAAAACCTCAAAACTATTTTTTTTTTCAAATAAGAACCCATTTGTTTTATTGATCAGCTGAAATCTACGTTAAAAAAAAAAGCACTGACGTGAAGTCAGTACTCTTTGGCGCGCGTGTTCAGGGTGGCTAATTTGAATTGAATGATGAGTACTTCAAGCTCAGTGGATAGAGCGAGCCAAAGATCTACCCAAAGGATAGTGGACACCATTCACTGTCGGTTCAAAAATTAACAGTGCTGTATCTAAGCTGCCATCAGGAAAGAGTAACAAAGTTGGAAAAGAACACAACAGACCCTCCTTAGTCGCACAAGCTCCTAGAAGATTTGGGAGGGTCAGTATAATCCTAATCATGTTTATAGCACGCGCGCCAAAGCAGATTGACTTTTTACACTTTTTCTTTCATTGTTAAGTCACTCTGCTTTTGCGCGCGTGCTATAAACATGATTAGGATTATACTGACCCTCCCAAATCTTCTAGGAGCTTGTGCGACTAAGGAGGGTCAGTTGTGTTCTTTTCCAACTTTGTTACTCTTTCCTGATGGCAGCTTAGATACAGCACTGTTAATTTTTGAACCGACAGTTAATGGTGTCCACTATCCTTCGGGTAGATCTTTGCCTCGCTCTATCCACTGAGCTTGAAGTACTCATCATTCAATTCAAATTAACCACCCTGAACACGCGCGCCAAAGAGTACTGACTTCACGTCAGTGCTTTTTTTTTGTTTTCACGTTCCTTTAACAAATATAGCTATCAATACAGTTTGGCTGTTAGCTTTACCGTAGATCAAAAAAAATTGCGGTTGTGGGACCTCCGTTAGGAAAGCAATTGCCTCTTTTCCAAATCCGAACGTATTTTAATATAGATCTACCGAATATAGTTATTTATAAATTCGCCTCAGGGCTACCATACAGACATTTCAACTCAGAAACAACGCTATTTCCCCCAAACTGACTTGTGTCCGTGCACTGAATTGACATGAATATTCTTTTAAAACCTCACAATATCGGCTCATTACTCCCAACATATCCCAAACAACCCAAAACCATTCACTTCTCGTCTGCGCATGCGCAATATACTCGTGGCTGCAAGTCCTCCCAAAATTACACACCTCACACAAAACTCCAATCCTCCAACACTAGTGGTTCAGGAGATATCGCTTCTTGAATCCACGCATGCGCAGACCCTCACCAGGGGATTCTATAGAGGAATAGCATCCGCCACCCCAAAACCCCAATCCTCTCTGACGAAAGCACCAGCAGTTAAATCACTGATGGTCTGCTCATGCGCATAACGAAAAATGCCCGTAAGGGGTAACATCAATTTCGAAATTAGCCCCAGGGCCACGGTACGGAAACTTTAAGTCGGAAACAACGCTGCATCCCCCAACTGACTTGTCCTTGCACTGAATTGCCATGAATATTCTTTTGAAACCTCACAATATCGGCTCAGCACTCCCAACATAACCCATACAACCCAAAAACAGTCACTTCTCTTCTGCACATGCGCAATCTACTTGCGGCTAAAAGTCCTCTCGAAATCACACACCTTACAAAAAACTCCGATTCTCCAACACTAGTGGTTCAGGAGATATCACATCTTTAATCCACGCATGCGCAGACCCTCAACAGGGGATTCTATGGAGGAATAGCATCCGCCACCCCAAAACCCCAATCCTCTCTGACGAAAACACCACCAGTTAAATCACTGATGGTCTGCTCATGCGTATAACGAAAAATGCCTGTAAGGGGTAACATCAATTTCAAAATTAGCCCCAGGGCCACGGTACGAACACTTTAACTCGGAAACAACGCTACATCCCCCAAACTGACTTGTCCTTGAACTGAATTGCTATGAATATTCTTTTAAAACCTCACAATATCGACTCAGCACTCCCAACATAACCCATCCAATTAAAAACTGTCACTTCTCTTCTGCGCATGCGCAATCTACTCGCAGCTAAAAGTCCTCTCAAAATAACACACCTTACAAAAAACTCCGATTCTCCAAGAAGTGGTTCGGGAGATATCGCATCTTTAATCTACGCATGCGCAGACCCTCATCAGGGATCTGGATTCTATGGAGGAATAGCATCCGCCACCCCAAAACCCCAATGCTCTCTGACGAAAACTACAGCAGTTAAATGACTTCTCATCTGCGCATGCGCACAACGAAAAATGCCCGGAAAAGGCAGCCCGAACCTCAAAAAAATAGGTTTCGGCATTTTAAGCAAAGTATTCCGCAAAATAGTAGTAATTTTTTGATTTTTTTCATGTCACGTGATCTTCACGAAATTTTGCAAAAGTGTTTGCATTGGTCTTTTGCATCTAACTACTGAGTTTCAAATTAATCAGATCAGTATTTTTCGAGTTATCGTGAAAACAAAATTTTAAAATTTTTGAAATTTTTTTTTGCCACTTTAGGGCCGTCCGGTCATAACAAAACTTCGTAGGCGTATAAAGGTCATGATTCTACAATTTGATGCCAAATTTCAGAAAGATCAAGTGATCGGTTCCGGAAATATTCATAAAAAACGTTTTGACTAAAAACGGCCTTAACTCCGAAACCGCTCGGTGGATTTCGCCCGTTAACGAACTTGTCCGAGATATTTGCGCTACAAAACTACCCTGCAAATTTCAACGCTCTAAGTCATTCCGTTCGAGAGTTATCGTGCTAACGGCCGGACCGGCCGGCCGGCCGGACCGGACGGACAGAATTGAATTTGACCTCGAATTCTTCAGCAGGGAGTCGAACCCAATCGTTTGAGACCATTTTCGAAAAAAAAATCGAAAATACAGACATTGTGACGAAATGATAGCACGCTGTTCCTTGCGGAACACGCGCGCAAAAATAGTGTACAAGTGTAATACATTCTAATGCTTTAAAATGCTTATTTCCGAAGACATACGGCAAAATCTCATGGTATAGTTCTTGTTTACATTATTGAAGTTTCATCCATTCTTCAGGAATAATGGTGAAGAAAAGACAAGAATTTAATAATTGTATATATTCTATATTATTATACTGATCCTCCTAGTTCTTCCCAAGGACAACCCTCTCATAAGCTCTCGAAGAGCTTGTATATTGTATTGTATATTGCTGTAGGGGGTAACGTTGCAATGCGACCTTGAGGTCTATTGTGCCCCCCCTTCAGAGATGTCGATGTCATTACCATCTACAGCTCGCCTTCCAGTTCCAGAGTTCTGATGAACTCCAGTATCTGGGATGGCTTCAAGGAGGCTACGTCTTCGCTCCTGCAGATTTCTTGTCCAAAGCATTCCTTGCGTTGGTTTGAGATGGCGAGGCATTCCGTTGTCAGGTGATCAGGAGTTTCATCCTCCTCCCAACAGAATCTGCACTCGTCAGTTTCTGCTAGCCCTAATCTCATCATATTTTTCCTGAGGCCGCAGTGCCCTGTGAGGAAGCCAGTGAGGAGCTGCAGCTTGTTCTTACTGAGGTCCAAATATTTCTTGGATCTGACAGTATCAAAGTTCCGGAGGAATTTCTTGGAGTGATGCATTCCGGGGAGAGATCTCCAGAAAGTCAGTTTCTTTTTTCGTCCGTAATTCACTTTTGTAGGTGTGTCTACCAACCCCACAATAAGGTTCCGGGCCAATAAAGGGGGTTTGTGCTCCCTTCCTGGCAAGTGTGTTGGCCTCCTCATTTCCTATGATTCCCGCGTGACCAGGAACCCAGACCAAGGAGTCTCGAAGAGCTTATGAGCCACCGTTTTTTTTTCGCGCCAAGGGATTGCATTATGACTTACGAATTTCGGTAGAAATAATATGCTAAACATAGGTATTATTTTTCGATCACAAAAAATTCTCAACATAGTGGATATCCACTTTATCTTTCGAGTGTATTTTTAAAATTCTTGGTCAGAGCTGTTCAATTGTTATTATGTTAAGAAGCTAAGAATTATTTTTAGTCATGGAACGTTATTACAATGATATTATCTTCGATTTATTTGTAATGTATGGTGAAAACGGCAGACTACTCGGAAGAACATGCAGAGCATTCAACGCAAAATATCCACATCGACCCCAAATGACAAAGGAGAATTTAATAGATTGAAGAGAAATTTTCTGGATCATGGAAACGTAGTGAGATCTTATGTAAGAGCAAAACCGATTTCTGAAAATGAAGAGAATGAAACTGATATTCTAGGATATTTCCACGCTTATACACGGATGTCTATCAGATCGGATAGGCTACTGCTCCTCGAGCAGTAATGGAAGTTGAGAACCAATTTCAATTCAGAATTGATGTGTTCTGTTTACTAATAGACAATCAGTGTAGCTTTCTTTCGAGAATTCTAAGCGAAGTATTGGAAAAATTTCTGGATGATTTGCCAATCCACTGTATTAATAATCGTTGGATTCAAATGGATGGAGCGCCAGCTCATTCCAGAGTAGAAGTAGATGCCAAGCTAACAGATTTATTCGAAGATCGTTGGTGGGGAAATAGAGGTCCTCTAATTTGGACCCTGCCAAAATTCGTAGTGTACCACAATCCGTTATATTAGAGAACGTCTTTTGAAATGCCTTCATTATTTTGTTTTTAATTAAGCGGTTAGAATTTAATTTAATTTCGGTGGTTCACCCCACGGACAGGCTAAGCCTTTGTGAGAATCACTATCATTTGTAGAAACTATTGTACCTGTATAATATCTGCAAATAAATTATTATTTTTTTTTCTGCTCGAGAGTAAAAACCTTTTAGTCCCGCCCTGAGAGGGCCGGCTTCTCTCAGGGCCGGTTTCTCAATTGCGAGTTAACTCGAGGTTGCGGGTAACCCGAGTGTTACGCGTTGAGGAATATCGCTAAATACATGCGTAACTCTCAACGTCGAGTTCCGCCTAGGCATCCTATGATTACTACGACCATTCTAACCTTATGCCCTGGATACAGAATCCCCAGTTCGAACATTAAATCCTTGTATTTTTCCCTCTTCTGTTCTTCTTTCATCACCACATTAGTTTCTGCGGGGGAGGAAAATTCGACGACAATCAATTCCTTCAGTTCTTTGTCGAGCAAGAGTATATCCGGCTTTATGGAGTGGATCTGCCGAGTTGTTGGAATCGCATAGTTCCAGTAGATGCGAGCTTTGTCATTTTCAACAAATGCTTCAATCTCCAGAGGCACCTATGGTAGCACTTGTTGGTTGTCTATACCATAAACCTCCCTCAGATGGAAGTAGAGAATTCGAAGTGCTGCATTAAGTCTTTCCACATATCCTGTTGGAGCATGGACTCTGAAAGCAGACAGAATGTGCATAACAGTTTTCTGCTGGCTGCTGCAAGCTCTGCACGTTGTTGGGGTGTCCACTTTCATTATATTCTTTTTATACCATCTTGTATGTATCACCCCATCTTGACAAGCCATAACGTATCCCTCCGTTTCCGACTTGAGCCCAACGGACTTCAAAAGGGCGAAGGATAATGCTTCAGATAAACCCCTTCCGTCAGGTCCTGATCTTTCTAACTCCTGAAAAATATAGAGTGCATGTGTTTACTCATGTGATCTTCCAATAGTGTCTTCAGTTGTGCCTGTCTTATCTCTCTGCCAACTCTTCTTTGGTCTGTTGGCGTGATAGGTGTTCCTGCTAGCTCATGATCGATGGATATGCCAGTTATACTGAGCTTCTCCAAAGCTCTCTGACCAGCCCTAAATAGGAAAGCTCCTTGGTTCCTTATTTCATGATTAGCCACCATTTTCAGAAGCGGGTCTTCGCTTCTCAATATTCTTATTGCCATTTCCAACGTTTGTTGATGGTGTTGGTATTCCAAACATTGCAAACCTCTGCCTCCCTGCGTTCGTGGAAGATATATCCTTTGAATCGAGCAGTTAGGATGCAGGCTACGATTCATGTTCATGACTTTACGAGTGGTTCTGTCTAGATCGAGAATTTCATTCACTGTCCAGTTGAGTAGGTGATTATCGGAACTGCCAAGATGTTCGTAGCAGATACTTTATTTTTCCCAGACAGCTGTGATTTCCATGTATCTCGGATCTTCTTATTGTAGCTAGCTGTTAAGGCATCTTTGATTTGGGTTGTCTCCAGTGCATCTCGTTATTTCATCACAAGGAATTTGTATGTTTCTTCCTCTTCGAGGTGTCGAATCCTTATTCCCCCTTCTAGGTCGATGTCTTCTCCTGTTTGTTCAGTTCTTCCTCCGCTTAGATGAAAAATAGCACATTTGCCCAAACCGAATGACATTCCTATTGCTGAGGTGGTAATTGTTGTAGTGCTGCCTTGGAAGAAGCGTACAGTTTTAAGTCGTCCATGTAAAGTAGATGTGAGATCAGATGTTCTCTTCTGCCTGGTGGCCCGGCCTTGTACCCTATTCTGCTTGCCCTCAACTCAGATGTTAACGGCAGAAGTGTTATGCAGAACAATAACGAGCTTAGCGAGTCTCCTTGAAATACGCCTCGCCTGTATCTCACCCATCAAGTATAAGTGGTCCGACCTTCGGATCGAACGGCGAACTTAGTTTTCCATAATGCCATGGTATTTTACATCGCATGGACGATGTAGGCCGATGTGGACTTTGAGCATCTCTAGCAGCTGTATGTCAAAATACCTATAATAATAGTACACTATTATTATACGACTCGAGGGTGTCCGGCAGTCCCCTCGAGCCGTGCAAGGCAGCCGTGTGTCGTTCAAACGACCACGACTCGGTTGCCGATGTCGTTTACACGACTGTGAAGCGAGGCTGTGGGAAAGCCCGAGCGTTTACGTCGTTGCCGTACATAAA
Source organism: Halyzia sedecimguttata (assembly GCA_937662695.2). NCBI lineage: Eukaryota > Metazoa > Arthropoda > Insecta > Coleoptera > Coccinellidae > Halyzia > Halyzia sedecimguttata. The sequence continues at coordinate 18,968,114 of OW569415.2, forward strand.
ACCGTGTCGTGTTGATGTGAAGCGAGCCTTACACGGTCAATCTGGTATCAGTCGCGCATCACATCAATCATGGATTGATATCAAACGGGAAACTGATGGATTGATGGAATAATGTGCTTCGTCAGTCCATCAATCCGCATCAGTCTCATAGTGATCAACGTCACGGACTGAACTGATGCGAGATTGATTGTAGATTGACCGTGTAACCTGCGTCTAATGTAAGCCATACACGCTACGGTATGCCGGACAGGTTACCTGTAGAGGTTTGCCTGCGCAGGTGAACCAAACGTCAGTAACATGTATGGGGACGTTTCGGTGAGGTCTTCAGTTGCGATGGCATCGAGACAACGATGACGCGATGGCATTATTAGGCCTTGCTTTTATTTAAAAGATGAATGATACAAAAACAGTCTATGAGCAATTTATAAGCAGCTTCGTGCGCAGGCGACCGGAGTACACGCACATACGCACAGGTATACCGTACGGTGTCACTCGAAAGAATTGATTTTCTCTCTTGCGACGGTCGCCTGCGCAGGTACAAAAAACTGCGCTGGTCTATTACCGCAGACGTTCCGGTCTACCTGCGCAGGAACGCCTGCGCAGGAACGCCTGCGCAGGTAGACCTCTTCGGTGTACCGTACCGTGTATGGCCAGCATAATGTAAGCCATACTTGCTACGGTCTACCGGAGAAGTTACCTGTACAGGTTTGCCTACGCATGTGAACCAAACGTCGGTAACGTGTATGGGGACGTTCCGGTGAGGTTTTCAGTTCTTTTTGCGGTGGCATCGATTGACAACGATAACGCGATGGCATTATTGGGACTTACTTTATTTTTCAAAATTAATGATACAAAAACAGTCTACGAGCAATTTATAAGCCGCTTCGTGCGCAGGCGACCGGAATACATGCACATACGCACAGGTACACCGTACAATGTCGTTCGAAAGAATTGATTTTCGATCTTGCTCCGGTCGCCTGCGCAGGTACAAAAAACTGCACAGGTGTATTCCCACAGACGTTCCGGTCATCCTGCGCAGGTAGACCACTCCGGTGTACCGTACGGCGTATGGCAACTATAAGTGAGCGTCAACCTTTATAGCATTGATAGTACTCTGATATCGAATCGAGCATCAAAACGCGCTCAATCGTTGAGTACGAGAATTTTTAATCTTTTTCTAGCACCATATCCACACACACACGATTAGCAATGTTCATTGTCAACTAATCGCAAAGTCAAATCCTTTCAACACAAGTCTTATGACAATTTCGGATGTTGAAGAAGTACCAGTCGAGCGATTATGGATAGTGAAAGGGATAATGTCAAGGGCAGGTATATTGCGCGCTTGTCGTTATACAGGAATAGATCAAAGCTCGGTAAATCTTACCCACTTGCTTTCAAACAGTAACCAGAAGTTTCGAATTTCTCAACAGAACAGTAATTTAAAACACATGTCAACGAGAGAAAACAAAAGAACACGACAATCGACTCTTAGCTTTCTCAAGGTCGGTCAAGATGCCGTTGTAAAACCGCAAGTGCCACTGAAGCACATGTGGTCCACGATGGGTCTGCGCAAAGTTCATCGGCAATTTTTCTAAATGAAACCTTTTTGTTGGATCGATAAATTGATTTATTTTACTCTGAACATGCTTTCGGTACAATGCCATAACCTCGATCTGATCTCCGGAAAATTCGCGATGAGTTGATTACCTTATTGAAAAGGGGTGGATTTTATGCCCGACAATGGGCATTTAATTATCCTACCTTGCTATCAATATGACAATGACAGCATGCGTCTGTCACTGGTTCTCGATTACACCATAAAAACAATCGGTTTTCAATGGAATGCCCAAGAAAATGCAATATTTTTACAGACTGCCACCAAAGTATTCGACCCGTTCGGATTACTGGTCCCTACCATTGGTAACGAACAAATTATAAATAGGCTACCATAGAAGTTGGCATTCATTAGTCTATAGTCAAAGGCTGTTAATTTGCTTTCAATAGCGCGTTGTTCCCAGAAGAGTAAAATCTACCGTGATTTACTCGGATAAGGTCGTTGATTTCATTAATATGGAAAACAAACTCAACAAGCTGCATACATTCCATTTCAGATATCAGTTCAAGTTGATATAAAAATTATACGAGGATATGGAAACTTTCTTGGCATTACAATTTTTGCAAATCTCCTCATTATTGGAGATATTGAAGAGACGTCAGTAAAGTCATACAAGCAAACCTTTATTATTGAAATAGAAGCTATATTGATCTCCCGTGCTATATCACCAATGCATTCTGACCTGAATGACTTAATTCCGTTGATACCTAGCCATCAACTAGGCTGATGGCTGAAGACTTTACCGAATCATCGCCGTAACTGTGAATTGTTTTAAGATTATTTGACATCTCCTATTTGAGGACTATTTTTATTTGTATATATTATTATTATTATTATTATTATTATGTCTTTATTTCCACATCTCAAATTAACATTACAAAAGAAAGAGAACAGATTTACACGTCAAATGCGGAAATCCCAAGGGGAAGTTCACCAATTGGTACTCTGCCACTTAACCCTTGCTGTGGTACAGTTGTAAACACTAAAAAAAAAAAATATCCCCCTAGACAGAGAAATCCATGTTGTGGAATTGTTAATAATATGTAACCTAGTTCGAGACTGCCTTTCTCAATATCCACATGTTTTTGCTTCATTATGACACTGTGATCCGATCCAATTCTATTTATTCATATTATTATAACCAAATATAAGTTAAAGTTAGACAGCCTTAATAAAGATGACATCAATCTACAAATTGATGATGAAATAATTGAAATTGTGTCATGCATTATCTTGGATTCCAGTTAGACAGTTAATTACCGTTTGGCAACTATAATTATGTATGTAAGAAGATATCTAAAAGACTATATTTCTTCTCAAGAATTTCTAGAAATTTATCCAATCAGTCCAAAATTACTGTATAAAATTCGATTATCCAACCTCATTTTGATTACTGCGCTTCTATTATTTTCCTTTCTAATTTAAATCAAACAACACAATCACAAAATCGGTATGTGCATAGTTCTGAATGCGAGTAGATTCACTGAAATTGGACTCATGTTAGAGACTTTACAGTGGCTATCAGTTTCTCTACGGTTGTATTATTTGACAATGATATCTTAATATTTAAAATTCTACTATAAGTATGTATGTTGTTGAAGTCCTACCTAAACAACGTGACCGATTTTGATAAAATTTTGTGTTTTTGGGTGAGTCCCTGAATGGTTTAGAGTCGCCATCGGACCCAGTAGATGGCGTTGCAGGTTAAAGAATATTTGATTTGATTTTTAGTACGAAATGGCGGATGCGCTAACCCAGTTATAATATCCACTCTTCTCAGATCTCATAATGATTTCCATTGATACCCTTGGAGCTCTCAAAGTCACATTTTCATTTTCCATTGCACAGATGAGATCTATTTGAATGAAATGAATTGAATAAAATATATTCCATTGTAAATCAAGAGCAAATCTGTTTGCTCTCAGCACAATTATTTTCGCCCCTTTATAAAAGCTCAAGTCAGGGACAGAGCAATTCAAAAAATTAGGTAATGTTTATCTGTTTACAGAGAGTTAATTTTCATTTTTTAAAAATTATACTATCAAAAATTATACAATCACTAATAATAGAATACTTAGTACCTTATTGGGGATAATGGCCAGCTGTAGTAGCAAAAGTAATGAAGAATTTGTTATTCTAATGGAAAAATCTGATAAACAAATTCTTCCAAAAATTTAAGAATTTTCATTGATTTAGAATTTTATAGCAAATTTTTAATCCTCCATTCCTTTAGGTTGCTATTCGAAACTTTTCAAAGTATTACACAAAAACTTGAAATTATACATATCTTCCACACTTTGCTTCAAAAACAAATTCAAAACTAAAAAGGGAGGGGAGAACCATTTTCCATTGAGATTGCTCTAAAAGTGGTTTTTGACAGATCTTGGTCCGAGACGGTAAACTCTCAGAGTGATCGGATGCTAGTCAATGGAAATTGTTATTTGGAGACCTGGAGATATAGGAGTCAGTTTTTGATGTTGCTTTCGGCAGCAGCAAATCGCACAATTATAATGTTGGAACGAAAATATTGGAAGGTTACCCTTATGTGAAATGTCACTTAGAATATAGTATATCGAAAATTCGAATATTGAAAAAGAAACAGTATTTAGATTTTTCAATCTTGCCAATTTTTGAGCTTTTATCAAAATCTTGGTATGTGTTGATATTATTTGACAATGGTCTTTCTAAACTTCTTAGTATAATTTATAATAAGTTTTTGCCTCCATAATAGCTCATTGCAGAAAATACTTACTTTGATAATAACACTAGGACTCATATTGCTGTTAAGATCTGGGGAGTATTGAGATTCACAAGCTTCACACACTATAACACTTGGACTATTGAGTAAGGTACATCTATTGCAAGTCCATGTTGACATTGGTAACCGTGTTTCCAGAGGCCACTGGTTTTGATTACTTCCTGATTGATCGTTTATGCCACTTGCTGTAGTTCTAATATTTTTAGGAATGTCACCATCTATAGTAGAATCACATTTTTTCTTAGCTATTGAACAACTGTAACTCTGTATATTAGATAATGAAACAAACTTATTTTTGTTTTGTTGACATTGACATCCTAGGGGCTGTATATCATATCTCCTATAAACACCAGGATTTTCAGTATGTTCTACAGGTGTTAAAGCACAATGTTTACATGGTGATTGTGTAATATTCATTTTATCCAGTTTTGAATCACACAATAAACATATAGTTGATGAACATTTAAATATCACTTTGCATTTATTGCAGATAGAGGAATTTAAGTTTGGTAAACTTCGTGACTTTTTAAGAGCAATTAAAGGTTTTCTTGTCACATTTTTAACTGATGAGCTTCGGTTCAAAAGAAGCAAAGTATTGAACACCGTATTTCTCACTAGAGTTGAGCAGTTGTTTTCTGATTGTTTGCTGGAAAATATAGGGCAATGAATTAAATGAAATGTAATAATTTTGTAAAGAATTACCCCTTGCAATTTTGCTGGATGTGTTTGCCCCTACATGTAAATCGTCTAATAACAGTAAAATTGGAGGTTTGAGTGAAATTTTTGGTTAATGTTGAGATATCTGGACTTAGATCAGTAGTTCCATTATTATCATTCTGTCTGTGTACACCACATCTATTACATTTCAGTTTCTCAGTTGGATTAATGTAACTACATGAGACACAATGCCATTGTAGCACTGAGGCAATTGCACCCATGACAAATTACACATTGCTAAATTGAACTAACAAAAGTTTTATTAACTGAATCAATTTCAGCTTCATTTATCACAACAGCTGATGTTGAAGGAATTGTATATTTGAAAAGCTAGCCATATTGACGTATTTTTCAGGATTCTGCGCATCTTTGACAATCGAATATGACGGTGTAGGTAACAATTTACAAACTGTGGAAATACCGATTTTCTTTATCTTGAATTTCATTTTTCAATTTGCAGATGTCCAAAACATTTTTGGAAACAGATAACAAATATTCAGTTTATTCCTTATATATCATGTGTGACGAAATTTTCCGGTTTCAGTCTCAATTATAGGATATTAACGTACATACACCAAACTAAGAAACAGGAATATCAGATTTATTTTTCATGATCACCATTGTTTTGAAATGGAATTAATTGAATTCACATGCCACTTGTATTTTTTCAATAGATTATGCAATGAACATTATAAAAATTGATTCGGAAATTCAATATTTGATTGCAGGAAAGCCCCTGGCGCCACCTAACGGTTCAGTACACGTACTTAATAAATAATTGCAATTCAGAACGAAACTGTGGAACGAAATACGTAGTTGAAATGAAAGTAGATGTGTGTGGGCATGATGAAAGAATACGGAAAAACAGAAAAATTATGAAATTTTGATAACTAAAGTGATTCTCAAGTGTATATAAAATGAGTGTAAATGTGGATGAGTGATATATTAGTGCGCAGTGGTTGGGAGAGACCGAAGAGTAATTTGTAAACAACCATTTAGAACATCCGTGGAACCAAAATGGCTGAGTATTAAGTACTCTTTGTCCGTATGCCAGTATGAAATTTGACTCCATTGCAGCAGAGAGTAATATTGCGAGGTGAGTCGTAAGTTCTGCGAGGTGCTTTAAAAATTCTAACTATAAGATGTTTTTTCAGTAGACAGATGATTAAATCTTGGTTTGTTCCAATTATTATGGCTGTTGTCCATGGCCACCCCCACTGTTTTCTATAAATGAGTACGTAACCCGAAACAATTCAAATTATATCCATTTCTCATGCAAGTTCCAAGAATTGTTGTATTTAATGGTTTCGTCTGCCACTCGAATATTGTAAATATTAATTATTTCACGTATTTGTTGAAGATATCTATTAACAGTTTGATATAGGCCATATCACTCAATTCTTCGAAATAGAATTGTGCAAGCCTTAAATGGACCGTAAAACTACATTAACAGAGTTGGAACTCAATAGCCTAAGACATGTTCCAAGTAGATGAAATGATATGATTTTTAATATTATCTGTTTGTTGACAGAAGTAGGTGGGTCCCCACTCCAGGAGATATAATGACTCCTCTTAATATTGATATCTTAAAATATGTGCTTTTCCAATGTGATAGAAGCAGTCCAATAATGTAGACAAAAGAAAAAAAGCTATATTTGAGTACTTTTAGTACAACAATATCGTCAAGCTAGTTACGTTTTGAAAACTTCAGCTGTTGCAAAGATGAAAGCGGTTCAGCTGGCATAGTAAAACTAATAGTTTGTTCCTTACCATTTAAATAAGATTTATCTTTAAGGATAAGTATTCAAATGTCTAGTGAACAGTAAAGATACCATTTAAGTTAATGAGGTGGTGGCTTGTTTGTTCTTAGACGGAGGTTACACTGTCAGTCTGGTATCATTCTAATCTAACATCAGTATTACCATCAATCCGGATCATCAGTCAATGCATATCGAACCAATTTCCCATCAATCTGACATCAATCCATGATTGATGTGATGCGAGACTGATACCAGATTGACCGTGTAAACTCAGTCGATTTTATTTCATATTAATGTGACTTTTCTATAATAGGTGTCTTGCATGAATTTTTTTTACTACTGGAATCGATTATTATATCCATAACAATACTGAAAAAGTTCAACCGTCGTCAAAAAATTCAATTTTCAACGAGAAAACGATCATTCAAATTTGGTTGCACCTAATGCCTCTTGAAACAATCGAAACTTGGCGCCAGTCCGTGACGTAACCCGTCATATCTACTCTCACTCTCTTCTCGTGTCTGTTTCACTCTTTATTCCAATGTAACACAGCTCCCTCTAAAGGGCTCGTAGTTAGCATTAGCTGTAACAAACAGATAGCAAATTTTGATTACGTCATCCGTCATAGCAACGATTCAGAAGCGTTTCACCTCATTTGAAATTGCTTCTTGATTTACCGATTTTCAATACCGAAATATACCGGGGCATACATGATGATCTGGTATTGAAGTAGATTCAGAAAAACATAAACATTTATGGTATTTCGTGTTACACATGCAAGAGACCTATTGAACACATAATATCCAGTAGTGTTTTTGCCTTATTATCCGGATCTTCCATATACAAGCAGTTGCCGCTTCATTTTAAACAAATTGCAACAAATTACTGGACTGTTGTATCCCTAATTTTCGAGATATTGCGGAAAAAACACTTACATGGTCATATTTGTGGACCCATATTTCGTACATATCCACCATTATAGAAGAAGATACTATTATAGTTAAAAAAAACTACCAACAAAAGGATCAAACTCTTCTTTCAGTGTGGGAACACAAAGTGATCAAGGTGCATCAGAAATTGCAAAATCCTGCTTTTTGGCCGGTGGTGTAGTCATCCGAGAGTTCAATTTCAGGAATTTTTTTCAAAGGGATATGAATGTGACCAGGTAGAGAGAACTATCAGCAGCTCTTCTGAAAGATTTTCAGAATGCTCCTTGGAATGTTGACATATTATGGGGCTCTGTTCTATCCGTGATTCAGTGCTTCGAAGTATTTGTTGTGATCTGTTCATGGAATATCATTTTCATTTTTCATTGTTGGGAAAACCTTCTTGTACCAGTCCTTAATTTGATTTTTGTGGGCATCGTCGATGTCTGGGTCTTCACTCTTTTCAAAGACCTTTTGGAAGTATGATGAAGTTTTAATGAGCAAGTTTTCGATATATCTGCTAGAGTGATGAATATAATCCAGAAATGCATTTGTCAGCCTTGAACACGATTGTGAAATGCAAAACTTCGTTCCATATGTTGTTCTGTAGTGGGTAAGATTCCTAATTAAAAAAATATTTTTCAGCTTGCACCTACCTCCTCTTGTGTCTTCATTCAATATGTTTCTGTGCTTTATAATCATGTCCCACTTTTTGTAGTCTATGTCCTGTTTTTGATTTGTTTCTGTTTCCACCAGCATCAAACATTACATATTGTTTTCCTCCACATAATGACTTACTAATCCTCTCTTGCTGTTCAGACTGTTAATATTTGAGTACAGACACCTAATCATGAACTTCTGTAACTTTTTGGATCTCTCCCGAATGCTCTGTATCCACAGATTTAACTTCAATCATTAGAATATACAGCCGGTTTCCGACAAATGTAGGGATGCTATTTATTCAGTGGAGGTCAATGAACGTTTTTTGTATTAGTTGTCTGTATTCGTGGTTTAATGAACTTATTGACACATATACAGTGTGCGTCAAAATTTGAAACAAATTCATTTTCGTAGGGGTTGAAAGTTGTGCATGAACAAAACTGTAATGGTCGACTTTCATTCGGTGACAAATTTCATCAGGTACCATCGTCTCAAAGTAAATACGCCATGACAAAGTGCACATACTGAAAACATCTTTGAACTAACTATTTTTCAAAAATGAAAAATGTTTTCTTGAAAATTTCTGCACGCCTGTCTGTAAAGAAGATACAAAGACCTTGCCAAAAAAGTACCACATGACCCACTTTCCCTATTCAAAAAATTTAGAGGGTTGATGGGGATGGCACAGGGTGCAACAAAAATCCTTCAAAAATGCATAAAAATTTGGTAAAAGTGAAACAAAAATTGAGCTGTTTCAGGATTTTGTTGCCAAATATTTTTCTTCTGCGAAAATGAATTTGTTCCATAATTTTGACGCGAACTGTATACATGCATACTATACCTATATGTGATCAGAACGAAATATTCGTCGGCTTGTGTGAGTCCGGAATATAGAGATGCGTCCGGATTATGGCTCAAGCTCCATTAAAAGCTTACGTATTTTTTTTTATCATCCTTTGATTTTGATTTTTCTTATTCTTAATGGCAATTTATTGAAAAGTTTTATGCAGGAATATTTTGCTCCTTTATTTAGCGCAAATGCTCCTTTAACCATTTGGCACTGACCGATACGATTATAAACACTTTGTGCTCTTCGCTTAAGGACTTCAGGATTAAGCTGCTCCACTTCTGCGCGAATTTCGCCTATTAAAATAAACCTTTGATTTTAAATAACCCCACAAAAAAAATTAAGGGGTCAAGTCTGGGGAAAGCCGTGGCCACTCAATAGGTCCTCATTGTCCTATCCCTCTTCCAGGAAATGTGGCACCATCTAGTAATGCAGCATTTCCGGGTTAAAATCCCTGCTGAGTATTGAACATTGATTTATTTTAAAATTTGGATTCGGTCTATGCCCACCTTTCCCACGAGTCCTCGTGTTAACGATAAAAAATGTGGCAAAGCCCTGTGGACAGGAGCTTTGGCGCTCTTATTCAAACTTTGACAAATCCTATCTCCGAAAGTATTGGTTTCTCAGAGTTGGGAATGATATCAATGCATTCTTATGATAGAACAGCATCATAAAAGAAATCAAATTCAAAAAAGTGTCATTAAATCAAAAAGCAAGAGACCCAAAAATTATTGATCCGAAACCACCTGACCGATTCTACCCAATAACGAACTTATCCGAGATATTCATTCCTCTGAAAATTATATTATATTAATTGAAACTTAGCCAATATTCCAGTTTTGTTTTTTACTGAATCCAATTTGATTAACTTACCAAAGTATATATTTCCATCATCATATAGATTATCCAAGGGTATTATATTATCACCCAAGAACTATAATATCCTATAATCCTCATAATTCTACGATAGCTGAGGTTATTTCATTGGTCATTTTGCATTCAATCATACTTTGTTTTCTAGAACAGGAGTTACATATTTCATATCATGAAGAACGAATTTTGAATAGAACCAGAAATTAATATGACAGGTCTGTTATGGGTAGATAAGATGACATGTATGAACACAGATCTTGAAATTCATAGATACAAATATGGACGTTAATTTTCGATTACAGCATTCTGTGAAGTCATATAATTACGATTTACTATTGAAATTTTGAAAAAATCATAATATCTCCGAAAGTGTTAGCTTGTTGTAGTTGAGAATGATATCAGTGGATGTATGATAAAACTGCATCTTAAAAAAATTGAATTTGAAATTTGTAATTAAAAAAAGAAATTATTTTCCCTTACTCCGAAACTGAATCGATTTTGACCACGGATTCTTGATTGGTGAGTCGAACCAAACCGACCATTTTCATCTAAAATTTCGAAAATTACGGACATTTGAGCAAATTGATAAGCACCCTGTTCCGAGGAACAAGAGCGCCAAAAAGACGGTATGAAGGTTCATACAGTATTTCTTGAGGGTGTGTTATGCGTGAATAGACAATAGAAGCGCGCAAAAGCTCCTGACTTCACGTCAGTGAAGTTAGGAATTATGGAATTTATTTGTCTTGATTTTATTTCTGTGCCTTGCTTATCGAGTGAATTATTACATTTGGGATTCCTCCTATAGGTTATGTGAGCCTTTCAGATATTTCATCGACTATTCCATATGCTCCGTACAGCCAAACACACCACATTTTTTTGGTAGACTAGTTTTACAATATTGGATTTTGTGGTCGCCATTACATTTACTGCATTTAATTGTTGTGGTACACTCTTCAGTTGTGTGTGTAGTAGATGGCTAGGATTTACTTAGTTATGTTTGCACTCCTGTTATGATTCTAATGAAGAATGATGGGTTGTTCGTTTTCTATGAGATGATCCTCCTACAGTAGAGATGTTGATATCGACATGTTTATGCAGACACTTCTAGATCTTCCAAGCAGACCCCTCATAAGCTCTGAAGAGGTTGGGCGAGTTAGGAAAATCAGTTGTGATATGTGTAGGCTTTGTTACTGTTGCACAGCACTGTTAATTTTTGACCAAAAAGTGAATGTTGGCCGCTACAGTCTGACTAGGATATTTCTTTCATTGGGAACTTCCAAAACTCTGGTGGCGGGATTCGGCAACTAACCACGCTAGTAATAAATGTAAACAATCTCGTGTTGGACAGGTCAGTCGACGAAGTTTGACCGAAATTTTCATGGAAAATTTAAATTATAATTGACTTGAGATCATTGTTGGATTACTTTGTGATATATATTCAAATATTGATCATTATATAACTAATTTTATGGCACTTGATTGATATAAAGACTACAACCAGTAAGTATATTCATATATGTTTGTCAAACTTACATTATATTTAAAAGTTCTTTCAGTTACTATTTGCGAAGGATTAAGAAGGGACTCAGTTGATTAGAATTTCTGGAGTACATAGGAGCTTCAACTTCTAATTCTAGAGTCCTTGTAGAAGGAGAAGAGGTTCTAAATGTAGATCATGTAATCATGTGTGACAAAACAAATTGTGGTCCCAGTTTTATAGACATTTGTTCTTTATGTTTACAAAGTAGTGCCCTTAATTCAGTACCACATAAAATTGATGGCCCATTAATGTGGAGAATGGTAAACTTAAAATAGAAGGTATGGTATATTCTTGTATAGTCGGAGCACGGAGGAGGTGTAAACATATTACTGGTGTATTAATTAAAGTTCAGGTGCATGATGTTCTAGTTTATTTATGAGAATATAGTGTCAAATTGAACCATATAAAGCTTTTGTAAAACAGTTACCAATAATTGAAATGATTTTTTCAAAATATGATACATATAATATGTGAAAAGAATTATTAACAATAAGTGTAATGTTTGAGGTATAATAAAGATTATCTGGATGTAGTTCCAGGTTAAGTACTCTTCGGTCTATTAGTTATCCTTCTAACGCATTTCCAATATTTATATTTGGTTTTCCGGAGGTAAGAAGTGAAAACTCAAACCTATACATTTTGGCATTTTTTTCGCCCATGAATTGCATTGAGGCACACAACAATAGTCGTTTCTGGTCGAAGACATATTAGGCAGGATAATATTCACTATTTAAACTTGAAGATTTCTTTCAAACAAAAGTTTATTGACGAATACTGAACCATTAAACTCGAACACGTGGCTCATTACTAGCTTGGTTAGTTGCCGAATCCCGCCACCAGAGTTTTGGAAGTTCCCAATAGCCCAGGGTTGAACTTGGGACCACACAGTTCCTAGTCCAATGCTCTACCACTGTCCTAATAGCACTACTTTATTGAAAGTAATCAAAGTAATCAACCTACAGAAAAAAAAACAAAAATACAAAAAAAATTACTTGAAAATACCATAATACACATATGAATGCACCTAGATGTTTCAACATCTGTAGAATGCACCTAGATGTTTCAACATCTGTAGAATGCACCTAGATGTTTCAACATCTGTAAGTGCACTCATCATACTGCGCAAGACATAATTCAAAACATGTGATTCAAGAGTATCAAGCAACACAGTTTAGCACAACGAAGAAAGTCCAATCAAAGCCCATAGCACCAGCTAAAAAATCAGCACTAACTAAAAAATTACTTCAAATTGTAATTTGTTCTCATATATATACATTTTTTACACAGTTTCTTAAACTTATTATTATTGCTAGCTTTTATCTCCAATGACAACTTGTTATACACCTTGGGTCCAATGTAATTGATATTGAATTTTAATGTTGTTACGTTTCTTTGCCCGTGTGGAGTATCTGTCATCCACAAATTTTTGTAACATTTTGTGGCTATGTATATAAGAGTTGTTGGAGCAATTCACTTTTTCCATTTCGACATGGCAAATAACAGCAGAAAAAGACTGTCATTCTTGGATTCCTTCCTTCTTTTGTGTTGACTAGGTTTCTGCTTAACTTTGTATTTTGTCATTGTATTTGAGGTATGGTAAACCCCTTCAGCAGATTAGTCTTAGGGTTGTCTGATTTGATGAGTTGGAAAATAATGTGTTCCATGTGTTGGCTATGTGGATTCTTGTTGTGTCTATTTTTGTTTTAATAATATAGAGGAGTTTATACGATGTGTAGGAGAAAATTTAATTTGATTTCAATATGCACATATTATCAGTACATGTGTGTGTATGACGCTATCAAACATAGTCCAACCAATTCCACCCTTGGCACTGGGGTTCGGATGTGTTCACTCCTTGAGCAATAGGTACATATTAGATTCGATCTGGACGGAGTTTGTTACTTGCTTGTATTTGTGGGGCGAGAAGTAGTGGAAATAGGAAATATTCCTTGTTCGACATTCTTGAAGTCTCCTTGAAATCAACACATTCCCATATTCGATAGTCGGACATGGTAGGGGATGATATATGTGCTAGGAACGAGGTTTCTCCTACCCTAGTCAGTACAGAGAGAGAGAGAGAGAGAGACAGAGAGAGAAATTTATTGTAAAAAAAAAATTACAAAGGGCCATCGACCGAGGTCCTTCAGCCATTGATACAACTTTCAACCTCAATTTCACTTGTATACTAAGTAATAAAGTAGAGTTAATAAAGTATTGTAAGCTACACGTCATGCGTGCTCTCGTTTACTCCCTGTTGAGCCAATCATCTCCCACAAGGTTGAAATTGGAAACCTGGCCCAGGTTCTTGCCGTTGATCTCCGAATACAGTAAGGATCTATAATACTTGTGTTTTCCGGCTTGGACTGGAATTTCTTTATGAACTGATTCCTTCTGACTTCAAATGGTTGGACATTGGTGGATGCATAGAGAAGTGTGTTAGGTGGGTTGTGTAGTGAGTTGGTAGGATATCTCATCTTAGTAATTCTCCTAAGTTCTGATGTCTCTGCCTGTTTTAATCTCTCTATTGGTGATTTTCTGCTGTTAGCTAAGATTACTCCTCCATACTCAGTACATTTATTGTTCAGATACGATTCTCTCAATTGTCAATTCCGAATACTTACCTAGTCACTAATAAGAATGGACAATTTATAAGTTATTTTGAATTTATTTGGGCTTGATATCATTGTAATTGTTTTGTATATTGAATATATCGGTACTGTTTTGGATTCGTTCATTTTGTATCCCCGAGATTATAAAACAGAATAAGTGATATTGTTTAACCTGGATATTTCCTTTCAGTGGTTCCGTGACATGTTTATCCAATCCCAACAGTTGGTCCCAGGTAGCAGCACAAGCAGTGTCGTGTCAAGTCATTCGAGAAAACGAAAAGCAGATTATTACGCGTCCTCCTCTGGTAGTAGCGGTATCGCGGCCGGTATACAGCACATTATCAGTGGCGGGACATTGGCCAATGACGTGTATTTAACCGCAGACTCTGTCCACACAGTAACCAGTTCTAGTCAAACCGATCAGAGCCATGTCAGTCCAGTCGTGGGTGCCAGTAGTAATAATCAACAACACTTGTTCATTCGACCGTCCACAATCAAGTTACTAGACGGCTACCAGCGTAGTGGACAAAAAGTAAGCATATTAATATTAATTATATTGCATTAATTAATGTAGTCAATTATAACTTTTTCCATGCTCCATTACGGAGTCAGTACCTTTTCTTCATTTTGTGTATTTTATTATTGATAATATGTTTTCTATTTCACTGTTCAGTTTTTAGCCTCGAAAAAGAAACTGAATCGGTTTCGAAACGCCAAATATTTAAATGTAACATCGTTTATTTGTCCAAATTCCTGCTAAAAATTCATTCAAATCATGGACGATACCTATAACGATGTACATAGTAGTATTGAAACTACAATTCGAAGGGCTAACGACTTAGATGTTCCTGCCTGGTTACAGATTTTTGTTTTACATTATATTGTTATTTATATAGTTTGTGAGTGAAAGCTAGTATACCTACATAAAATTGATGAAGTTTTAGCATTTAGAGATGGCTCAGCAAGTATTCAAATAGTGGTTGCTCTGGTTTCTTCCTCTTGGGTACTTGATTAGGGAACGTCATATGTATAACTGTATTGTGCTGTTACTGGTTGAATTTTTATTCAATCTTTTGTAGGATGCTGAGTTTATTTCTATGTCTGATGTACATATTAATATAGTTTTTTGTTACTATAATATTTATTGGTTAATAAGGGTTTTTCATGGATATAAAAAATTTTTATTCAAATAAAACACAGAATAATCAAGATACTCAAATTTACTCTAGGTACAGTAAACATGTTACATTTGGAATTCTAACCCCATAACATGAAATCCAACGTTAAATTGCATGTTCATGATGGTTATTCAACAAGACTCGGATTTCTCTAGACTACAGTGAAATCCAGACTATTTTAATACAATTGTTTTGCGAGTAAACTTGTATACGAGCTATCGAATGCAAGACATTTCTAAGCAACAATTAAAGTTCTGAATAATAAAAAGCTTATTCAACTTCACATGCCACATCAAAAGAAAACAAATGTAATTAATAATTTAGTGTCTATCAGAAGATCTTCAATTGAATAAAAGATTTTACAGAGTAGCAACTCCTTGGCCTTTCGTTTGAATGCAGTCATATTCAAATTTTAATTCCTTTTGGCAAGCCGTTGTACAATTTTGAGCCCCGAAAGTCCACACTCCGTTGGGTACTCTTCTTCTTGTGGTACAGAATGGCCAATTTGTACCTGTTTCTATTATTGAAATCGTGATTTGCGTTGTACAAGGGAAACTAATAGCGAATTCCATTGGTAGAACTCGTGCGCACTGAGTGCATGAATCGTATTCCATTGGAGAATTTCGTCGAGCATTTTGACGTCCAGTGCAACATTTATTGCACTCAGTGCACCACCAGTGCACAACTGGTTTTGCCAATAGAATTCGCTAAAAAAAGATACTTTCGTAAGATAATTCACATATTCCAAAATGCATCACTACAGGTTTCGATACTATTCAGGTGGCACAGCACTCTGATTGCCTTTTTTTGAAGGTTGAGAGTGTCTGAAGCATGTGGTTAGGTCCCCCACGATAGGATTCCATATGATACCATAGAATGGAAGTTTGCATAGTAAACATCTAGAGCCGCATTTAATGTACATACTCTGTCACTCGTATTAAATATATTGCTGTGTTCAAGTTCTTCTTCAGTTCCTCAAGATGAATTTCCTAGAACCTTTAAGCTATTAACATCAGCCCTACCATACAATATCCTATTTTTTCCCGATTGACTTTTAAATAGTTTTTTTTGAACCATTCATCAGAATTAGCTATCACAGCTCTCTTGAGGTCTTCTGCACTTAAGGTTTTCATGAAAAAGGTTGTATCATCTGCAAACAGTGAGGTCCAAACTGAGCCAAGTGAATACAAGTAAATATTCAATATTCATATTGTTCTTGAACATGATGAAGAGCACTGGACCCAATATTGAACCCTGTGGTACACCACATCGAATTAATTTCCCTTGGGGAAAGTACGCTACTCCACTCCACCTGTTGCGCTCGGCTTCACCAATAAGACCCCATGATGAGGAGGGCCACTGGTGCTAGCTTTTGATATCAGTTATAAGCGTCATCACGTCACGTTTTATACTAGGGCTGAGGAACCGTTACTGTCTGTGTCTTTGATATATCAGTGATCCTATCATAGTTCGTAAAATATCGCTGAACGCTTATCATATTCTAAAAATTCTCTTATGGAGTATGGTTCAATATTTAAGTAATAACATTTTGTAAATACTCTTCTTAAACAACTTCAATTCGAATCGGTTCTCAGTTGTGAATATTGAAGAATTTCAAACATTTATACTCAGGGGCCCTTTTCAGTGATGGTTAACCTGTGCTTAGGGTATTTCAATTGTGTGGTTGTAGTATCAATTTTGCTCTCAAATAATTTTTTATTTTTGGACGAAGATGAAACTGTAAATTTGTAGAATTTACTTCTACAAGAATCTGTACTGTTAATTTTGAACAGTTTTCGAATAGCTGTTTTAGTAAACAAAGAATTTAGTCCACTTGTGCAGATGATCCATAGAACATGATACCATAGTTTTGACTCTAATACAGCATGCTATATGATTTTTATTGAGGAGAGATTTAAGCATGCACCCAACACATCCAAGGAGTGACAAATACTGCTCAATTTACCACTAAACTGTATGATGTGTTCAGACCAATTCAATGTCTAATCTATCTGAAGTCCCAAGAAATGAAAGTTTGCTAAGATCTATCACCATATTGTTGAGATTCAGACTTTATAGGGTATCTAATCTGCTGTGAGAGGTACTGATTAGAATTGCAGTTGTTTTGTTTTAGTTCATGCGTAACTGGTTCATGCAAAACAAATTATCTGCCTTTAAGGCTGTATTCTGCTAGTTGCACAGCTTTTTGATAGTTACCTTTTACTTTAATGTTCATGTCATCAGCATAATAGAGTGTATCGATATCTGTTGTTGATGATTAAACATTTTAGCTTCTAATCTAGTAACTTATAAGTCAATTATATTTATCTATGGTTACGATCGTACAGTTGATAAAGTGATATAGTTCTCTCAAATGTATTTATTGAGTAGTGTTTTGTGGTGAATAAAAGAGTTTAATTCCGTACAGTTATTCTTTTTGTCCAATACATCTACAAAGATTCACGCCTCTAATAGGTTATGGGCTCAGATGAAGATAGGAAACTGAGGAAGAATTGGTAATGAGTGAATTTTGTATTTTTCGTTCTGATAGCAGTCTTCAGATTACTCTATACTGACATGGGAGATGCAAATGGTGCACATCTTTCTTTTGAAAAACTTTCTAGTCAAGAAAATTATAATAATTGGAAATTCATGATGAAAATGTTTTTAATTCAAGAGGATTTATGGTATGCTCTGAATGAATATCCAGCAGATGACAAGACACAGGCAAGTACAAAGGAGCGGAAGGACCAGAAGGCTTTAGCAAAGCTTCGTCTCATGGTGAAAGCAAATATATATTCCCATGTGTGATCATCTAAAAGTGCAAATGAAGTCTGGGACAATCTTCAAAAGACATTTGAAGATAAGGGGTTCTTTAGAGTACTCAAACTAATAAGAGCACTTGTAAAAATAGAACTTTCTGATTTTTACACCAACCTGTTGATGATTAATTCTTGGGGATCACCAAAATATGACATTTGAAAACTGTAATCAGTAGATTACATCAGTATTTGTCAAAGGGACATTGTTGCTTGATGACAAGTTTGGAAAGGGCTCTCGTCCAGAAAAGGCACCCTATTCCAAAAACAAGAAGTTTAATAAGAGAATTAAATAATATTGAAAAATGGGTTAAATGTTTTCGCTGTGGATTATATGGACATTACAAATCACAGTGTGGTAAAGTAGACACATCTGCTAAACAAGAAAAAACTATCTTGACTTGAAAAGAAGGATAGGCAAAATATATTTCATCAAAACCTCATTTGAACACAATGTTTTGTACAGGAATTTCAAATGAATCAGACGCATGGTTCATAGATTCAGGATGCACTTTTCATATGACACACCATAGAGACTGGCTGTCTGAGTTCAGTAGTGGAGGTGTCACCAATATAACAGTGGCAGATGGTGGCATAATATCAAGATTTGGCGAGTCAAATATTGTTACCGACAGTGGTATGAAGCATGTTCTAGATGTGGAGTATGTGCCTGAATTAAGAATTAATTTGCTTTCAGTCAGCGGAATTATTGACAAAGGCCACATTGTTGTTTTTGACTCTGAGGGGTAGCTGATGTTTTAGTCACTGCTATGTTGAAGAATGGGCTGTACCAGTTGGATGCAGACACTAGTTTAGTTCAAGTTTCTGTATCAGGTCATCTGTGAACCCATGGTATATCAGAAGAATTGATGCTCCGCCGTGCCAGACATCTGAACCGTGTTTCTATGAAACTGAAAGATGGTTTAGTAACTAGTTTCGATTTCAAGGAAGATGTTGAGAAGGCACCATGCGCAATATGTCTTCTTGGGAAACAGCACGGTAAGCCATTCAAGAAGACAGGTGGGAAAAGAGCCAAGGGAATTGGTGAACTTTTTCATTTGGATTTATGTGGTCCGATTCCTGATACTTCACTAGGCGGAGCAAAGTACATACTGACTTTTGTCGATGATTTTTCTCGGAAAATATTTGTATACTTCCTTAAATCCAAGACTGAAGTTCTGCAAACTTTCCAGGATTTTCAAACCATGGGTGAAAACGAAATTGGCAAGAAATTGTGAAAATGCGAACAGATAATGGTACAGAATACATAAACAAATATTTTGAGAGGTACCTCAAATCGAAGGTTATCCATCATCAGTTAAAAGTATCATATATGCCAGAACAGAATGGAGAAGCTTGAAGGACTAAGAGTAGAATTGTTGAAAAATCAAGTTGCTTGCTACAGGAAACCATGTGTGATATTCCCTTGTATTCAGAAGCAGTAAATGCAGCTATGTACGTCAAAAATTGTTCAATGCATAAAGCAATCGCAAATGCTACGCCAGAAGTGATTTCGACTGGAAAGAGAGTTGAACTTATCACTTACATGTTTTTGGATGTGATGCTTATGTCCATTCTCCAGATGAAAAACGCAAGACATTATGACTGAAAGAGCAAACCCTACATCTTTCTAGGATATTGTGAAGGTAAAAAGATATATAGATTTGTAGATCCGGACCACCCATCGAAGATTTTTCGAGCTTGTAATGTTGAATTCCTGGAAAATACATTTTCACTGATTCAAAGAATGGGAGAAACCGAATTTTTCCAAGGAAAACGATTATTTTCTTTCCAATTGACGAAGAAATGATTGTCCTTGAAGCTGAAGATGGTGAAACTCTAGATCACGATTTATCAGAAGTAGAAGCATCGAATGAGATGAAGGTCGAAAACTCTACTTTTTCTACAGAAACACATCCAACTGTGACAAGGTCAAATTTCAATTCAGAATCCGAATACAAAGCAAGAGGTTCATGTTCTGAGGAGGCTACTGAAATAGTTCGTCGTTCATCTAGAGTTTCGGAACTTAAAACATGTGCCGAATGGAAGAAGGCAATGGAAGCTGAGTACCAATCAATCCTGGTTAATCAGGTTTGGAAACTTTTAAATCGTTCATCAGATGAGAAGGTGAATAAATGTAGTATAAAGCTAGTTTAGTTGTTGGTGCATTTATGGAAGAGTACAGTTCATGTTTTCACCAAGAGTGTGAATTCTTCAAAACTTAAGTTTTGTGCTGGTAATCTTGGACTAATATATTTGATGGGTTGAACACATTTCAGCTTCTAATCTTGTAACTTATACGTCAATTATATCTTATTCATGGTTAAGATAGAATAGTTGATAGTTCTCTCAAATGTATTTGTTAAGTAGTGGTCCGTTGTCAATAAAAGAGTTTTTGTTCAACTGTCAAAAAAACTTGACATTTTTGGATCTCTATTGATGCGTAAATGTTTACTTTTTTCACTACCAAAATAATTCACAAAATATAACATGAAATATTACTTTTTGAAGGATTTATTTTCAACAGAGTCAATTATTAATTGATTATTCATCATAAAATAATTTCACTTATTGGAATAATAATTGATAGTAAAGTTTGAACAATTACTTCCAACATAAATTCCCTAAGATGTTCCATGTTGTTGCTGATCAGAAACGTTAGATATGTCTTAAAGAGTTGATTCCACAATTTTATCAGTTGTTTAAAAGCACTAACTTATCGGGACAAAAAAACCACGTCAAGATGTATTGGAAGTATTTATTTTTAATATATTTCAGACGATGTAAATTCACATTCACAGTTCTACAAAAAATTTTGTTTGTATTTCGTGTATAAAATTCGTGTTTTCATTGCCTCTACCTGCGGTCTTGTCCAAAAATTAACACTCTCATATGCTCATTTTACGCACTTAATACAAAAATAACTATTCATTTCGTACAGTTATTCTTCCTGACCAGTGCATCTACAAAGATTCATTCCTCTAATAGTTGGCACTTGACTTCATAATGGAGATTGTTTATTAAAATAAGGAAGATTGCAGGACCCAGCATACTGCCCTGCTGTATGCCCTGATTTTGAGAGGTACCTCAAGTCGAAGGTTATCCATCATCAGTTAACAGTACCATATGCACCAGAACAGAATGTAGTAGCTTAAAGGAGTAATAGTACAATTGTTGAAAAATCAAGAATTCATCATGAAGATTTTTTATTAAAATAAGGAAGATTGCAGGACCCAGTATACTGCCCTGCGGTATGCCCAGTTGGACTATGATTGGGTTGTACTCAACTTTCGTCCCATGTTTGGTTATATTCACTTTCTGAGTTCTAGATTCTCTCCTTACACCATCTTTAAATATATTATTAAGAGTAGAAAACAAATAGATCCGAAAGTTAGACAACTATATTGGATATCATTAGAGAACAAACTTCTAGTTTATCTTGTCAGTTGATTTGTAGTTGTACTTTTAGTTAAATAAATAATAAATAAAACTATTATCAAGCCAATCTGGACTTTCGGACTTGAGCTCTGGGGATGTACTATTAACTCTAACATCTCTCTAATACGTAGATGCATATTCAAAATTTCCGAATTGGGAATATTCCTGTTCCTTCAAACATTTATCAACCACTTGGCTGTCTGCCAACACCCAACTCAGCTCCCTCCTTAAGGGATCCATCACATTAGGTGATTTTTTTTGTAGATAAGCTAGCCTCCTTACGCTTTCTGGCGGTCATCGACGATCATTTCAAAGCTGGCGCGGAAGTAAAGTTCGACTGGCATGGAATATTTCGGACACAAGAGGAACTCTGCCTCTACCAAGCTCAGAATGCATTAGTGCATTGAGGGCATTCTTTTAACCTTCTTTTTTCATCTGAATGTGCAGTACTGTCAAGTTCAAGAGGATTTTCATTGCTGCCGTGGGGGTAGTATACATAACCCCTGTTATCCCCAGACAAGAAGATCTTTGAAACTTCTCTGGCTTCTGTTGGCTTGTCTATTATAGATATTAATGATGAGAATATGGAACAAGTTGAAGAATGTAAATATTTGGGCATATTAATTGACAAAACCTAACATTTATTAGTCATGCAATATATATTATAAACAAAATTGTAGAGAAAGTAAATCTGTTGACTAGAATAGGAAAATTTTTAGCCCCTGGACTAAGCTGATGATATACAGAACAATTGTTTTTCCGCACCTTAACTGCTCTGCATCTGTTCTATATTTGCTAAATAGCACAGATATAAACGCTATACAGAAGAAACAAGACCAAGCATTGTGGACTATTTTGAGGTATAACTGGCATACATTTATGGAATACATGTTGGAGGCTTCTGGATTGTTGATTGTTAGACTATATTTTTTATGAACTCGATGATTGTTATATATAAAATTCAGCATGAGCCATTTCCAATACATCTATGAATGTAATGTAAGTGCACTTAGTACATTTGTGTTACTTATCTAAGAATTTATTATTGCATTGAGTAGATGGCGACGGAGGTCTTAAAATAATGAATATCACTTACATCATTTGTGCACAACGTAGTTGTGTGGCTATTACATATCACAAACTACTTAACTCATTTTTGTAAAAAAAAATGCACTTATCACATTTGTTTGCTGGACCATCGATATCTTCGATCCTGTCAAAAACGAAATGTGAATAGACTGTATATTCAAAATAAATAAATTTCGTTTATTGTACCAAGATATTGCAGAAGGCATTATAAAAAAGAAAGCAGTATTGTATGAAGAACTATGACATGATTATAGTGGGAATCGCAGATTGTCTGGGTTGTGTTCGAATATTAACTCCATGGAGTAGAGTAGAGTTTTTGAAGGTTTGACAGATTTAATCTGGAGTTTACTCTGACAGTGACAGAAGGTGCCAATATCGGAATATAGGTGATGTTGGTTTAAGAAAGAACCTAGGTATTATTATTGTTTTCTTCACATATATGTAACTCTAATCATAACTATATATTGTGAGCAGTATTAAAACTATTAAATTACCTCACAGAGCATTCATAAAACAGTGAGAAAACGATAAGAGATTTTCCGTCCCATGAGTTATGTCCATGTTGACAGGAGTAAAATGAACTCGGAGTAGAATACTCTGACATTTCGAACGACAGTCATGGAGTAAAATTTACCCAACCTTTCATATTTCGAACGCAATTTAGTAAATATTACTCTACGGAGTTAATATTCGAACACAACATGGGGGACACAAATGAAACAATATAAGCTATTTACCATTCGTGGAATAAATGATAAGATCCCAAGTATTTTTTTAATATTGCTTACTTTTTCTCTATATTGAAAAAACTTTTGAATTATTGCTTATTCATGTCATCCATATATTATATTAGCCATCAAACAGTTTTAATTCTGCATAATCATTAAAAATATGGTAATAATACGATATTGTAACACACCATTTGATGAATATTTCAATCGTGACACTTGTAATTATTTTATTTCAACTCATTGATACCATGAGCTCTTATCTGAAATTATGGATAAACTCCTAATATTCCATTTAATATTGAAATATTAAAGTGAATTTTCAGAAGTTTCCACTTGTTAAGCTGTATTTCAAGATAATGAATGTTTGAATGCAATGATTCATGTAAATTGAATGGAAAAATTGGTACAGGGAAATAAGTAATTAAGTGAAAAAAATTACCACACTCGAGCACTAATTCAAACACAGGAAATAATTTCAAATAAAACTCTATAAACATATAAGAAAATTTACTTCAAGAGAGATCAATAATAACATTTTTTTTTTAATTTCATTACATACTGCATACCAACATCCTGGAAGGATATATTAACCCTTGGATTTCTCTAAGTAAAATAATTAATTAAAATCAATACCAGTACTGCTGATTTTTAGCCTGAAATCTTGAAGGAAATATACAAGATATCTTCATTTGGAACAATTGCTGACAAATCTTAAACAAAAACATAACTTAATACCTATATCATTTAGAAACCATCAATAAGGGCATGTACCTGCTATTACTCCGATTACAATTGTAACCCTGCAGTTCTCCATAATTAGTCTTGGAATTTCTTTCTCCTGCTAGGAATTAGTGTATGCTGTACTACGCTGTTCATCATATTGGTTTGAAGTGGGTTGTTTGTATTTTTTGGCGCTCTTGTTTATTTTTCTTACATACTGTTATCGAACATTAAAATTGTAACTGTTTAGCCATGGACTATTAATAAAGATATTATATTATATTCTCTAGTATTAGGCCACCATACTATAGTAATATGTGCTGATGGGTATGGCCACAGTTTGTTAAAAAAAAAATTGTGTTAAGATAAGTAAATGATCTCTTTCTTTTTCAGAGAAAAGCGTGGTCGCCGAAAGGTAATGGTGATAGCGGGGAAACTGTTACACATTCAGATTGCAGAAGTGCAACAAACACGACGGCACACAGCAAGGTTTCAGCGGCTCCGGGGGCGAACCCCCAGCCGCAAGGTAAGAAAAAATGTAATGACCATTTCTTTTACTTATTCTTGAGGCTTGGAGACTAAGCTTTTGTTCGTTAGCCCAGACAGTAATCTCGATTGCAGGAAATTAGATTAATTTAAAATAGAATAATCAATGCTCTCGTCAACAACCTTTTCCACCCAGTAGACATTGTTTGAGCTAGAAAAGAATGCATATTTGCTATAACAACAAATTTCAGGTTCCTACTAGAAAAGGGACCATATTAGCCTGTCCCATAAATCATTCAAAACCTTGAGTTCGAAATCCATGCTCAAGAGTTTGAAAATGGCTAAGGAATTAAGGCTTTAGTTCCTCTAATAATTAGGCAGCACGAGGAGGAAAAGCAGCTAAATTGCTCAGTTCAAAACTAGTGTAGGGATGCCGTGAAGAAATGTACGTTTGACTTCCCTTTCTTTGTAAAGTTGCTTTTTCGAAGTCAGATATTTTACTTTACTTTTAAGTTTTCACTAATTCTTATCAATTCATTCGAAAAATTATGTTGAAATTAACTGTATTCTGATATCCAACGACTGTAAAATGGTAGTGATTTTTTTTATGTAATCCTGAATAACCATGGTATTATAGTTGGCATAAATCATGAAATGATTTGGAATAGTTGAGAAAAAAAGTTTTAGGCATGGTTTAAAAAATTTTATCTAGCTTGCCACTTCACTTTACAATTTAAGCTCTACACTACCCCATGCAAATTATCTCAAAAGATGGCCTATTTGGTCAAGATTTCAAAATGGAACACTTTGATTATTAAATATACATTCCTCATTCTTTTTCCTGACCGAGCATAATGTCTAAGATGTTTTGCAACGAACTTGGGTTGAGTCTCCAAGCCTTCTCCTATATTTAAGTCATATTAAGAAAAGACCAACTTATCTGAAACTGTGTTATATGTAGACAAATCACATATGATTATTATTTAGTAATTTTATAATTGATGGCCTTTTGTTAATATAGAAGCTAGATGAGTCCTGCTTATTTACAAAAAATATACATATTCAAAGATTCATATATTCTTTATCCAAATGTAGAAGATACTGTTCTGGAATCAGAAGTGGTCAAAAAGGTACCAGCAAATTGCTAGAATAAGTATTTCAAAAACAGATAATGGTAGTTTGTAACATGAACTTGTCTGTAGTTGATTATCGATAGTCTTATTTGACTTGGGTTATCGTCTGCTATTCTCTTTCACCTATTGATATTTACTCTAAACTAAAGACGGATTCAATTAGTGCTTTAGGATTTTATAGTGGAATAAATCACAAACATTACTGTACTCCACATGGTTTACACTTAATTTGAATAACCAACTAATAACAATATACAGTGAATTGTTGGATCATAAAGGCATCAATGTCATAGTGACAACGATGATCATTGGGCTTTGTTCTTGAAACTTTACATGATTGCAAACTTATATCCTTCCCCAGAATCCTCCAAGTTGATCCATGTCAGGATCAATTGCTGATAACGACTCGTAACAGACAAATTCGAATAATCTTTGTCTCACATCTTCAATATTGTCCGCATTTCACAAATTTTTGATATGACTTTTTCCTTGGATTATCCAACAGTGTAAACTAATTTTGAAATTTCTACATAAAATTATGAATTGTTTGTTTTCTTGACCGCTCATGGGGACCATAACCTGCATGGCATCCGCTTCAAGTTGCCTTCATAGAACTTTGGTTTTGGTGGTCTATTTTAATAATTTCGTAACATTGTTGTAGGCTAAATGTTCCATATTGTTCTGTAATATCTTTACCTTCAAAACTGTTGAATAATTTTTCACATGTAATCAATGTTGCCTATATTTCACTCCTCAGGCACTAACTGGTCCACTCCGTATACTTAATTTACCTATATGGTATTGTCATTTATGCTGCAATAGTTGTCTTGTTTTTAGGATCAGAGGGGGTACTTTCCTTTTGTTTGGCCAATTTGACTGCTGCTGATTCCACTATAAAAACTTTTTTTTCACTCCATAGGTACAATTATGTATATCTTTTCTGTATATTTCAATATGTAGATTCACAGGAATCTACATTCAAATCAAAATCAGAAATACAGTATAATATATTACATTGAAAAATAAATGTAAACTGAAACATTAATTTAAAGAGACAAAATGTATATATAAATTATATATGTATACTACTATATATGTATCTTCACTGCAAATGTGCTGATGGCCGGCTTCCAGAAAATCTCTTATTGAATATGATCCTAGATTTACTATTAAGACTAATAATCAACTTTTTGAAATTTTTTATGTTACCATCCTGCTTGATGTTTGAAGGCAGCATGTTATAGAACTTAATACCACATTCAAGTGATCTTACAGCCTGACAGTTTATGTTGCGGAACGACATATAATCATTTTGATATTTACCCCCGGTTTCTGAAAAGCTGATCAACACAAATGTTAACTAATCAGCGATCAATCTCTTGTTAACCCTCATCTGAGTTACGCAAAGCGCAAAAACTCGGACTGATTGGACATTAACAATTCTGTTAACTTTGACCAGCCTTTCAGAAACCGGGTGTTAGTGTCCTAAGGATCTCTTTGCCCCTGGGACCAATTTCGAAATTCACGGAGCTCCTTTCGGGCATTTTGCGTTCTACGCAAGAGCAGACGGTTTGTTCGAGGTTTTGGGTGCAGGCAGCATTATAGAGCACTTTCGGTGACGAGTAAATTGTGCATGCGCATAAGTAAGCTGGCCGTTTATGGTCTTGTTTGTGCTAGGATGCAAGTGAATTCCTTGGAGTGGTCGGCGTAAACCAGATTGTAGTAATCAACAGAATTGTCAGAAAAAAGATTGAGCGATTCGGAGATCTAGTCAGACGGTATTGGCCACCATTCACTGTCGGGTGAAATATTTAGAGTGTTGTGCCTAAGCTGGTATAACGATACAGTTACAAAGCCTACACATAATACAAGTCACTCTCCTAATTCGCAGGAGCTCCTAGGAGCTTCTAAGGGGTATCATTGGGGAGGACCTAGGGGATCGGTATAATCATGTCATTAGCAAGCGTGCCAATGCAGATAAACTTCACTATGAAAAAAGTAAAAAAGCACTGACGTTGAGGTCAATCAGCTGTGGCGCGCTTGCTTATGACATGATTATGATTTCTGATTTAAAAATAAGACAAAGTGACATAGAATAGAACATCCAGTAATAATGGATTTATTATAACAATTTTTGTATACATGTCTCGAGGAGCGTCCACACACGGGCATACCAAATCGACGCGATTCCGATCTACCATGGGAACCATGCTCGGACGATTAATACAATTCTCTCCATTAGTGTTCTGTGGTCTATAGTTTCCACGATTGATGCGACGGGGTAGTTCGAATGTCGCTAAAGTCATGGAGGTCTAGCTTTCATTCCGATCGTAGCGACGCTGGAATTTGAATTGTAGTAAGTGTCCGTCCATGGTTTCTATGGCAATCAATTGTAGGAAAGGAACTCGTGAGTTTGGATTCGCGTCAAT
This sequence comes from Halyzia sedecimguttata, assembly GCA_937662695.2. Taxonomy (NCBI): domain Eukaryota; kingdom Metazoa; phylum Arthropoda; class Insecta; order Coleoptera; family Coccinellidae; genus Halyzia; species Halyzia sedecimguttata. The sequence continues at coordinate 18,996,445 of OW569415.2, forward strand.
TCGGTATGCCCGTGTGCGGACGCTCTTGGGGTTAGGATAGTAATTGATCAAAATTTCAGAATTCAAACGTTAAAAAAAAATTAATAATGCTATCTTATGCCCTCGAAACACATCTGGGCATACTACTAATGAGATGATCGAATTCCTCTTGAGTTATCTCATCCCAGGCTTCTTGTACCTTGTGAAGAAGTGCCGCCAGAGTCTGTGGGGGATGGGGTAAACGGAGTAATCTTCTTCCCATAGCACAGACATGTTCAAAGGAGAAAGATCGGGAGCCAATATTTTGGCTATATTTGGCAGCGCATTATTTTGTGGTAAAAGTGGTTTGGTGGGCGTTCATATTTGAAGCAGCGATCACACAGACTCACTGCCATTTACCGATAACCACCATCAAATTTGGGACTCATATAATCCTCATAATTCGACGATAGCTGAGGTTATTTCATTGATTATTTAGCATTCAATCATACTTTGTTTTCTAGAACAGGAGGGGTATTTTATATCATGATTAGCGAACCAGAAATAAATTTGACTTCTCTCTTATGGGAAAATAAGATGACATGTATGAACACAGATCATATAATAATTCATAGATAAAATAATTACAGCATTCTAATATATAATATAGAATTAATAAAATTTTTCCCTTGCTACGAAACCATCAGGCCCAATAACGAACTTAACCGAGATATTTTCCTCCCAAATCTACTCTGAAAATTTCAACTGTCTAGCTCATTCCTTTCGAGAGTTATCGTGCCCTCGCCCTCTCACCCTTGCACGACCATGATGCATGCCCAAACATAATTTCTCTTCATCACCAAAGGTAATGGTGTTCCATTGGAGGTGCCAGTTTGGCCGTTGTGACGTCGATTTTGAGGAAGCCGGGTCACTAGAATGAATAGGCTCGCGGCTTAGACTCAGTGAAGATGGGGGTGAGTTTATGAAGGTGAATGGAAAGGGCGCCAGGAAGAGATATGCCTGGCCTGTTCTCAAGAAGGAACTGCTTACTCCTCTACCAGAGAAGCAATTAATAAATGGGTCAATCGCTGAAAATCGTATATTATCCTCAAAAAAAAATGGCAAATGCAGTGGTTAAACCATGTAAAATCTAAACACTAAATATCCCAAATTAATGCCAGAAGGACCAAACTATACTGAAGCAAATATATGCCAGAAGGGCCAAGCTATAATATCCAAATAAATGCCAGAAGGGCCTATCTATAAAATCCCAAATATATGCCTGAAGGGCCAAAACTATTATATCCTAAATAAATGCCAGAAAAGCCAATCTATATAACCACACCAAATACCCTGAAAACAGTTGAAAGCACAGTATTTCTTCCAGCTATAGGCTGAAATAATCGTTAATAAATCAAATGGCAGATTGCCAACAATATGTACAATAGGGTATAGGTATACATGTAAAGGAAAACTATACAAAACTTAAATCCTGAGATGATACTACAACCACGATATACTGGTATCAAATGCAATTGTGTGGGGTGCACCTCATGTAACCGCTTACAACTATGAAGTATGATTATAACGTATTGAAATTGTGGTGAACTGAATGTCAAATATTTATTCAGGTGTTATAGTATATTTTCAATTATATACGAGTATAAGGATAATTATTGACTCAATAAGATAAGGACAGTCTTTACTGATGTTAACTAAGATCCAGTGCATAGCACTGATAAACCTAATTGAAACTGAATAGAACTGAATATTAAATATTTATACAGGTATTAGAGTATAGTTTCAATTATAAGTCTGGATAATTATTGCCTTAGTAAGACGAAGACAGTCCTTACTGAACTCAACTCCTGTGCGTAGCACTGGTTATCTTGCTACAATGAGCACCGAAGAGGGCACAAGATTCCAGATATGCACAAAATCCCAAACTTAAGATCATACCTATGGAAGGGTTGATAGTATGGATGGTAAATCCCTTCGTTGAATGTAGTTGCACCCTCAAGGTAGTTACCACTTGAATACCAATGGATATCATCAATGATCGGTTCAGCAGCACTAATATCAGCTCGTCAATAGCCGTACCAGAAAACCCTAATAAAAGAATATGAATACAATAAATTCATACCTCTGATGTTCTGAGGGTATATCTCTAAGGATTGGAGTCCTCGTGGAAAAGTTCAATTATCTCGTATAAAAATTTATTCCCAAATATATTCAAAATCACAATATTCCACAGGGGATTGTTCAAATTGAAGTAATAATCGCCTACAATAAAGGATGATTCTAGATCACAATTTTCTTCAATTTGAAAAACTTATTCCATACACGAACCCTTTCTTCTATATCTAAAAAACCGGTAACCTCTAATTGTTCCTACCATAGAATAGAACATACCTACCAATTGTCGAAATAAACTTTTCAGAATCAAGAAGAAGAACAACAACTCGAAAAATTATTGAATATCTCACGGGTGTAATCGTTCACGATCTTGTATATACGAAATAAGGAGTTCCATGAATTTAAATCTCAAATAAATCATTGCCTGTCATAAATCAACCACAATAACAATTATGGAACCTAACCCCACTTGAGAGTCAGGGTTGTGTTCGAATATTAACTCCGTAGAGTAATATTTACTAAATTGCGTTCGAAAACTGAAGGGTTGGGTATATTTTACTCCGTGTGTCGTTCGAAATGTCAGAGAATTCGACTCCGTGTTAATTGTATTCCTGTCAAAATTGACATAACTCATGGGAAGGAAAATCTCGAATCTTTGTCTCACTGTTTTAGGAATGTTCTGCAAGGTAATTTAATAGTTTTAATACTACTCACAATACATATTTATGATTAGAGTTACATATATGTGAAGAACACAATATTAATAGGTTCTTTCTTATTGAATGGTTTCTTTCTGGGTTTTCTCTCCCAAACTCTGAAAAATATCTTTGTTTTAAGTAATCCCACAGTATCCTTTAATTATTACTTAGGTTCTTTCTTAAACAAACATAACCTTTATTCCGATATTGGCACTCTCTGTCACTGTCAGAGTAAACTCCAGATTAAATCTGCCAAACCTTCAAAAACTCTACTCTACTCCGTGGAGTTAATGTTGGAACACCACCCATATGTTACAAAAGTGCACGAGTGGAAGTACAACAACATAACCTCACAATATCGGAAATATCAACAATATGATAGTCCGGCGATAAACAGTTCGCATTGTAATAGGCCTTTCATGCTCCCAAACCATTGGTCCGCAATTGATCTTGAGGACGTAAAGCGGTCCCGTCAAGCCAAAAGCTTGAAGCTCGGTTTCAACCGAAAACGAATGAAGCCCTTTCACACATATACGGTTCATATTAGGTTTTATGTTTTCTTCCGAAACACAGGCTCAATCACAATTCCAATTTTTTCGCGACGTCAGATTCATCAAAGTTGTTCAAAATTTGAACACAAACTACTTTGCATGCTTCCTGCGGTTTACTTACCTCTATATTTTTCGTGAGTTTTGCCCCACAGCACTGGTTTAGATTTATAGCAGAAATCTGTCGATCCACATTTAGTAAACCATAATTTTCTCATGAACACTGAGATAGCAACAATATCCCGAAAATATGTATTTTTATATCTTTAAAAGAACCAAATACCCAAGAAAATAAATGATATTAAACTATAAATGGTTCAAGAATCCAAATTTTGGTAAGTATTTATGTTTATATTTCTATATTCAAACAATTGGGGAAATATTGAAAGATATCTGCTCGGTTTGAGGTTAAAACCATAGAACGAGACAGAAAATATATGTAAATATTTATTACTTTATGGTTAAAACCGACACTAAACCGCGTTTGTTTGAACGCCCCGGTTGATCCGTATTCCCTACAGCCTACAAACGAATCCAAACCTGATAGAAACTTATTCGTGGAGAGGGAGTATTCGGTGCTGCACGGTTTCTATTCGGTACCGAATCTGAACCGAAGCACCGCTTCACGCTTGTCGCCAGCGACCGAAACGGAACAGAAAACGAACCGAACCGAATGGAACCGTATGCATATGGAAAAAAGCCTAAGGCTCGCTTCACATCAACACGACACGGTATTATGTACGGCAACGACACAAACGCTCGAGCTTTCCCACAGCCTCGCTACACAGTCGTGTAAATCCGATTCTTGGGTGAAGCCCTGAATGATAGCTTCCACAACTGTCCGGCCGAGTCGTGGTCGTGTGAACGACACACAGCTGCCGTTCACGACTCGAGAGTGTCCGGCAGTCCCCTCAAGCCGTGCAAGGCAGCCGTGTTTCGTTCACACGACAACGACTCGGCCGGATAGCTGTGAAAGCTATCATTCAAGCCTTCGCCCAAGAATCGGATGCCGATGCCGTCTACACGACTGTGAAGCGAGGCTGTGGGAAATCTCGAGCGTTTGTGTCGTTGCCGTACATAAAACCGTGTCGTGTTGATGCGAAGCGAGCCTTGAGTTGGGATTTCGTAGCGACGTCCAACGTTCGTGGCCCGCCGCGACGTGCAGCCATCGAGCACTGGTTCAGTGCATTTCAGTCGCAATGATTTCGTGGGGGCGTGTCGTCTTGAAGATGCGGCAGCCCGCCCTCCACTCTCTTCCAAACGTCGCGGCAGGCCGTGAACGCAAGACGTCGCAACGAAATTGCACCTTTATGTAAGCCAGACACGCTACGGTATACCGGACAGGTTACCTGTACAGGTTTGCCTGCGCAGGTCAACCAAACGTCAGTAACGTGTATGGGGACGTTCCGGTCATTTTCGAATGTAGAATTGGTATTCGTGGCAATACAATCAGAGCAACGAGACAACCGTCCAAGGCTAACTCTAGAAAACAACTGACGCAAACTGCGCAGGCACATACAGAGTACAGGCACATACGCACAGGTATACCGTTCGGTGTAGCTCGAAAGAATCGATTTTCGATCTTGCGCCGGTCGCCTGCGCAGGTACGAAAAACTGCCCAGGTCTATTCCCACAGGCATTCCGGTCAACCTGCGCAGGTAGACCTCTCCGGTGTATCGAAGCGTAGCGTGTATGGCCAGCATTAGGCAGCGATCTCGGTGTGGAGCACTTGCTCTTCGTATACGGTCTTCCTGATTACATGCCCGACAACAAAACACCACCGCATTTACACTTCTGTGCACCCTCGTAGCTATTTCTCTGAAGGACAAACCAATCAATCAATTTCACTATTCGTCCCCTATCCAACTATGCTGTTGATAATAGTCTTCTCACTCTAGGCATAATGAACAGATTAAAGCAGCTCTTCACAACGTATTGTACGATTATCATATGCCAATTGTTGCTACAAAACACAACTATCGCTTACTTACTTTTTTGTAAGAACAGACGATATCACGAAAACCAGTTTATCCATATGATTGAAAAACTGATAAAGGCCAGTACGTGGGGGGTTTTTTGAATGCAAACGGTGGGGTAGTAGCGATTTTTTAGTATGTTGTTAAGCTTGGGGCCCTAATGAAAAATCCAAGTTTTCTACCTCGGGCCGCCATCTTGGATGTTAGGTATAAAAATTTGGTTGTTTGATAATAATTCAAAAACGGTGGTTTTCACCACAAAAGATGTTCTATACAAAGTTAAAGAGGACAACATTTCGTAATTTTTTTTCTAATTTTGTTGGTAACACACACGTGTGAGGCTTGTTTCATATGCTTACGTTTCCATTCGGCTCGGTCCGTTTTCGGTTTCAATTGAAAACCAATGAAGCCCTTTCACACATACGGTTCATATTAGGTTTTATGTTTACTCCCGAAACAGGCTCAATCACATTTCCAATTTTTTCGCGACGTCAGATTAATCAAAGTCATTCAAAATTTGAACTCAAAAATGTTTGCATGCTTCCTGCGTCTTCAATTAATCTTTATATTTTTCGGAAGTTTTGTCCTACAGCACTGGTTTAGTTTTACTGCAGAAATCAGTCGATCCACAGTTGGTAAACCATAATTTTCTCATAAATAATGAGATAGCAACAATATCCCAAAAATATGTACCTATTCATGTTTATATTTCTATATTTAAACAATTTGGGAAATATTGAAAGATATCTGCTCGGTTTGAGGTTAAAACCACAGAACGTGACAGAAAACATGTGAATATTTATTACTTTATGGTTAAAACCGAAACTAAACCCTGTTTGTGTGAACGCCCATGTTGATCTATATTCCCTACACACGAATCCAAACCTGATAGAAAAGAAAACGAACCGAACCGAATGGAACCGTATGCATGTGAAAGAAGCCTTAGAAGTTACTTTAGAACCCAAAGCGATAGCGACTTGCAATTTTCAGAGTAGGTTGCGTATCCGAATGCGACGCTTAAGTTCGCTAATAGGCATAATCGACCAAACAGTTTCCGATTTATACCCATCTGAAATTTTTTATTTCCTCAATAATTCAAAAAATATAGAACCGATCAAATTGAATTTGGTGATTAGTTGTAAAATGCCGATCCGCAAATTTGGGCAAAATTTCGTGAGGATCGAGAAACAAAATAAAAAGTCTTCTTCAAAACTTATATATTTCACAAGCCTTCAAGCCGCCATTTTACAATCGATTACCGGAATTGAGCTCGATCAGCTTTGTATTTCTGGAATTATTTTATTTTAAGATTTTAATTCAGTTGATGCCCAATACATTTCTTCACGTGTTTACGCTTCCTTTATTCATACTCAACTTCATGCAGTATTTCGTGAGGGTGTGTGCGGCTAGAATAGACAACTGATCATGCGCGCAAAACTCCTGACTTCACGTCAGTGCGTTTTAAGAATTTTAATTTAATAAATTTCGTCGAAATTGTCCTTGCGTACAGTAAATTATAATTGCGTAAATTATTAATTTCTGTATTGATTCATTATATTAAGATATCCATTTTCGACAAATTTATATAATATTCATGGACATCATCCACTGTTTTCTTGTGAAGCATACTTTGTTGAGGCCAAATCTTCAAAGTTCATAGAGCGAGTCATAGAATATTGTCTAATAAAGCAACAATATAATTATTCAAATTAAAGTGTGCCTTTGTCTCTATTTCCCAAGACGACACTGGTGATAGTTGTTCTCTCTAATTGACTCAGTTGTTAATTTGTGCAAAGTTACCTTTTAGTGTATTCAGATTTTGATTTGAAAGTGAAATAAATCATGATAAATGAAATGTCATCTCCAGAAGACGATTACTCATGCTTGTCTGAACACCGTTTTTCACCTATTTCAGCAAGCTCGGGAAGTGGCGCAGACGGCGACTACCAGCTCGTGCAACATGAAGTGCTTTACTCCATGGCCAACCAATATGAGGTGCTAGAATTCTTGGGACGAGGCACATTTGGCCAGGTGGTAAAATGCTGGAAAAAAGGCACTAACGAAATTGTCGCCATTAAGATTCTCAAGAATCATCCATCTTATGCCAGACAGGTGAGTAACATCAAATTAACCTTTACAAGAAGTAACCGACCTATTAAAGACAACACTAAAAGTTTTTGATAAATTATTTGTACAGGGTCTTTATAAATGATTGTAACAACGCAGTTGGCTTTGGATTTTTATTTGCTGCTTCTCACTTCTTGTCTTCTGTTTATATCATAGAATTTCTAAAGGTTCTTTTTAAAATCGAGTTTCCCAATTATTTAAATCTGCAATGACTTATAATTTAGAACTAACACATTTATTGTGATGTCCTATTACCGCAATGGTACATTAATAAATGGTGAATGGATTTACTCTGTAGAGGCCTGTAAAAATGAATATCTGGCGAAATATCCTTGATGTTCAGATTCTAGAATCTTCTCTGAAAGCTCACATAAGAGCTGTTATAAACAGATTCAGGCAGACTGGAAACATTAACAATGGAAAATCGACAGGAAGACCTCAAGTTTCCTCAAGTCGTTGAAGAACTGAGAACATGTGTTAAACAAAATCCTCAAATGTCCCTTGATAATATCTTTACAGTCTGGTTTCCGCTCGATTACTTACCACAAAGTATTGAAAAAAAAAACTGAATTGTACCCTTACAAAATAACGATAGTACAGCAACTCCTACCTATAGATATTCCACGTCGCCTTGAGTAGTGCTATTGGATTCTTAATAATCTCTCGATAGATTATTGATAACTTGAGGTTTTTTGTGATGAGGCTTGGTTTCACTTGTCGGGTTATGTGAATTCTCAAAACTACAGAATTTGGACATCTGAGAATCCCCACAGTTTTATTGAGACTCCATTACATTCGCAAAAAGTTGGTGTGTGGTTAGCAGTTTCTCGTCGTAGAATATATGGACAAGTTTTCTTTCATGATACCATTAATGGTGGAAGGTGCAAAATAATAATGCCACTCATAAACCAATTAGATGATGAAGAAATACAGTTGGGATATTTTCAACAAGATGGGCAACTGCCCACACTACTTCTGCAAATCTAAGCTATCTGCAGCAGTTCTTTGACAACCGTATAATGAGTCGAGGACTCCAGCCTTCCTTTCCAATACGCTCTCCAGACTTGACTCCCCTGGACTTTAGCATCTTTGAATATCTGAAAGATAAGGTTTTCAAAAGAAAATACGATAATATTGAGGTCCTCCCATCATCAATAACAATGTGCTGTCAAAATAGTGGCCCGCAAATGTTATAAAATATATTTGACAGCAAACGAAAAAGAATTTATAAATACCTTGAGAATAATGGAGCACATTTGTAGAGTGTATTGTACTCGTATAATATCTGCAAATAAATTTATTATTTATTATTATTTGATGTGAATTCAGTGTTAGAATTCTGGGAGTTATCTTTCAGTTATTCAATGTATTTTGTCCATTTGTATTGATTTATTGCCTGCATTCAAATGTTGAAATTGTATGCATTCAGTTATCAGCACTTACTCCTCAAAAATTCTAAATAGGATTTTAAAAATTCATCCATTCAAACATAAGGGAACAGATTATTCATATCTGTTCAATAGCTAATATGATATCTATTGAAAATGGCTTAGGAGAATAGAATCCCAAGTAATGAATAAGGGGGCGTCCATAAATTACGTGAGGTGTTTTTTTAAATTTTCTGAACCTCCCTCCCCCCCCTGGTGAGATGGCGTGAGATTTTATTCAACCCCCTCCCCCATCCCCCAATCTCACGTGAGATTTTTCAAATTGTGGGTTTCTTACGTAAACGCGTTGGTTTGACAGTTAGTAGATGTATAACGTCAAAGTATGAATGAAATTAATTTCTTTCCAACGAATTAGTGAATGATCTTAATCGTATTGCGATATATGCTTAAGATTAAATCTTGAGCATGTATAATCTGGATTAAATGGATCAAAATAGTATAATTTTTTTTTGTTTCAATCAGAAAAAAAATTGCGTGATATTTGCCGAGACCCCCCTCCCTCTCTCCAACGTAAGATTAGATGAGATTTGACTCGACCCCCTCCCCCCTTTAAACATCTCACGTAATTTATGGACGCCCCCTAATTCACTCTCGACTCCATCAGCGACCTTAAGGTCTATTGTGCCCCCCGTCAGAGCTGTCGATGTCATCACCATCTACAGCTCGCCTTCCTGTTCCAGAATTCTGATGAACTCCAGTATCTGGGATGGCTTCAAGGAGGCTACGTCTTTGCTCCTTCAAATTTCTTGCCAAAAGCATTCCTTGCATTGGTTTGAGATGGCGAGGCATTCCGTTATCAGGTGATCAGGAGTTTATTCCTCCTCCCAACAGAATCTGCACTCAGTTTCTGCTAGCCCTAATCTCATCATATGCTTCCTAAGGCCGCAGTGCCCTGTGAGGAAACCAGTGAGGAGGTGCATCGTGTTCTTACTGAGGTCCAAGTATTTCTTGGATCTGGCAATATCAAAGTTCCGGCGGAATTTCTTGGATATATACATTCCGGGGAGAGATCTCCAGAAAATACCTGTTTCAGTTTCTTCTTTCATCCAAAATTCACTTTCGTAGGTGTATCTACCAACCCCACAGAAGGGTTGTGGGCCAATAAAGGGGGTTTGTGCTCCTTTCTTGGCAAGTGTGTTGGCTTCCTCATTTCCTATGATTCCCACGTGACCAGGAACCCAGACCAAGGAGACCCTTTTGTTCTCGCCTACTTCATTGAGTTTTCTTCGGCACTCCCATATTAGCTTGGACTCGATAACATGGGAGCTCAGAGCTTTAATAGCAGCTTGCTATATCACATCTCTGATAGTTTCATTCTAGGTTCAAGAAAACTCTTCAACGTAGTAAAATTCCAGTATCATTTATAATTCTTTCAATCAAATTATCCTACTCTGATCATCACAAGGTCTGTTATAAAATCCAAAGGAGTTAGGCTCGTAATTATGTTATGTACCCAAAATCACGTGTAATAAAAACTTAAATCCAAAAATTCATTTATGTATTTGAAAATTACACTTTCTAACTTAATGCGAACTATGTATATCAACTATTACATCAATGTATTTTGTATAATAAAAATTTTTGATCCAAACTGGGACGGGAGGAAACGTAAGCTCCCTGTGACAATCATTTTGGAACTCGTCATTGTAAACAAAGGTGAAATTGAGGTTATGCACATATTAGTAGTCCTAGTAACTGTTATTTATTACATAGCAAATGGCCATCGACCTTGGGTCCTTCAGCCAAGTTTTTCATATACAACGCATTTGTATTCAAAAAGAGCCAAAAAAAAATTACAAATATAATTTATCTTATATCCTAAACATATTTATTATAGTATGAAGAGTACTCAGTCTCGTTCTTATTGACTCTATGTTGGTGCTTGAGTAAAATAAATTATTTGGAGGATTGAAGATTATGTTATTAGGGTGTCTCATTCTTGTGATGGTTCTAACTGCTGTAGTTTCTGCTACTTCGATGCATATATTATGAATTCCACAGAATTAGTGTATATTCTGTGATGAATTCTGTGGTTGGAATTGCAAATGTGTTCAGCATGCATATGAAGCGGCAAAATTAGAGCGTTTCAGAACCAACGACGATGTTACAATCATTTATAAAGACCCTGTATATCTCTCTTTTAAACTTCTTCCAGTGATACTTGATAGCCTTGAAACCATGTTCATTTCGAGCTCTTCGGAATATCCATCGACTGCTCTTCATTGTTAAAAACTCTTAAATCACCAACTCATGTTCTCAAATTAGGAAATAGAAAATAATCCTAGAAGGTTAGGTCCTAGTAGCCGTTTATTATTATTTACCTGCTGAAAATTCTCCTACATGCATACCAAATACGCTGAAAATAAACTTTTATTCCTAAAAATAAAGGATATTAAATAAAAATGGGTTCAAGCCCTGTGGACAGGAGCTTTCTGGCGCTCTAGTTCAAACAGACAAATTATATCTCCGAAAGTATTGGTTTCTCTGAGTTGGGAATTATATCAATGTATACATATGATAGAGCTGCATCATAAAGGAAATTCAATTCAAATAATAGTTTATTTATCAAGATTAAATGAGCAATCATGAGAATGAGAACTGCACCATGGAAGAAATCGAATTAAATCTGGCCAATAACGAACTTAACCGAGATATTCATCTCCCTAACCTACTCTGAAAATTTCAACTACCTAGCTCATTCCGTTCGAGAGTTATTGTGGAAAAACTTTTTTTAAATTTTCAAATTTTTTTTTTTACACTTTGCGGTAATCTGGTCAATAAAAAACTTCACATGCGTATAAAGGTCATGATTCTACAATTTGATGCTAAATTTCAGATAGATCGAACGAACTTGTCCGAGATATTTACGCTCCAAAACCACCTTGCAATTTTCAATCCGCTAACTCCTTTCGTTCGAGAGTTATCGTGCCTACGGCCGGTCGGCCGGCCGGACAGAATCGATTTCGCACTCGGATTCTTGATCAGTGAGTCGAACCAAATCGTTTGAGACCTATTTCAGCCAAAAATTTCAAAATTACTGACACTTGGGCAATTGATAAGCGAGGAACTAGAGCGCCAAAAAAACAAGTTTCGTATGACAATTGCCCAAAACAGGTTCAAAGTACCTACAAATAGTAGGTATTCCATAAAACAAATATGAAAGAAGATAAGTGATAATAAAAAATTACCTTGTAATCGATCAAAAATTTCCTGATCTACGTTCACCAAACTACAGAATTATGCTTTCAATATTTTGTAATATTTTCAAACATTTTCAGGTGAGGTCCCCGTTGCATCGCTAAAATACGAGTATTTCAACCCCAATATTTTTGAAGTTACAATATTCCCTTCTGTCAAATTGACATTATGAGAATTCATACATAGAATAATAATTATATCAATCTGTGAAATACGATTTACATTGAAATTCAAAAAAAGCATATCTCCGAAAGTATTAGCTTGTTAGAGTTGAAAATGATATGAATGGATTCTTATGATAAACCTGCTTATTAAAAAAAATTTGATTTGGAATTTGTTTCGTAAAAAAAAAATTTTTTTTTTGTTACTCCGAAACCATCCGTTCGATTTCGCCCAATAACAAACTTAGCCGAGATATTCATCCCCCAAACCTACTCTGAAAATTTCAACTCTCTAGCTCATTCCGTTCGAGAGTTATCGTGCTTACGGCCGGCCGGCCGGACAGAATGAATTTCGACCACGGATTCTTGATCAGTGAGTCGAACCAAATCGTTTAAGACCATTTTCATCGAAATATTCCAAAATTACAGACATTTGGGCAAATTGATAAGCACTCAGTTCCGAGGAACTAGAGCGCCAAAAATGCAAAATTATTATTCTTTTTAATATAAGTATTCACCTGCAATCTTAATGCACTTCTCAGATCTATCAATCAATTTGTTTATACCTTCATAAAAAAATGGGTTCAAGCCCTGTGGACAGGAGCTTTCTGGCGCTCTAGTTCAAACAGACAAATTATATCTCCGAAAGTATTGGTTTCTCAGAGTTGGGAATTATATCAATGTATTCTTATGATAGAACTGCATCATAAAGGAAATTCAATTCAAATAATAGTTTATTTATCAAGATTAAATGAGCAATCTGAGAATGAGAACTGCACCATGGCAGAAACCAAATTAAAATAGCTGAAATTAATTTGACTCTCTCTTATAGAACAGGATGAAAAGTACAAGTACGAACACAGATCATATAATAAAGCTTAGATAGAATAATTATAGCATTCTGTGAAAACATAGAAGTATGATTCATTATTGAAATTTAGAACTTCATCTTAGCAGAAATTGAATTCAAACATCATAGAAGAATTCAAATTCAACAAGAGTGCCAAAAATTATCAATCCAAAACCAATAGACGAATTCTACCCAACAACGAACTCATCCGAGATATTCATTCCTCAATTCTATGATGAACGATAATATATATCTTTCCTCAAATCTACTCCAATACACCAATATTCCAGTTTTGTTTTTAGTGGAGATATTCTGAACTCAATATTATTAACTTACCATTCCCATCATCATATGGATTGACCATCGGCATGAAAATATCAACCAACAAAAAGTATGATATTAAATTATAATTCTCATATTTATACGTTTGCTGGAATGAATGACAATGTTATTAACTTACCATTACCATTCCCATCATCATATAGATTGACCATCGGCATGAAAATATCAACCAACAAAAAGTATGATATTATATGAGGAGTAACTTTTCAAAACGCATTATGTCCAATTTGGGCGAAATTGAGTTTGAAGCGGATTCAGAAATGTTTTCTGTTGCTCTATAGCCCTATGTAAACAAAATCTTCCAAATGGCATTATGTCCCTCTGTAATTCAAATCCAAAGTACGTAAGCCGCATCGCATTGAATTATGTTTACGTTTGCATTTTTAAAAGAAATAAAATATAACCAAAAACATGTTTTATCGATTTGCTCATGTTAATTATGTTACAGGCCAACACTTACTGTGCAGACTGTTTTCTCTAAATGTATAAAAAATCGCAACAAACACATCAAAACGCATTATATACAATGAGATGAATCAAAACGCATTAAGTCCAAACGTTTTTTACATTTTCTGTGTATATCTGATCAATATTGATTTAAATGAGATTAGTTATTACCTTTAGATGTAAATTTCTATCAAACAAACTCGACATACTCAAATTATAAGCCAGGGAGGAAGAAAAAATCGTTTTTCGTTGATTCCCAATAAAATGGTTTTTGGACTTAATGCGTTTTGATAAGTTGCTCCTCATATTATGATTCTCATATTGATACCATTACTGGAATGAATGACAATGAGACAACGTCAAAGTTGACATTATAACAATTCATAGAATAGCCACAGAATAATTCTATCATTGAAATTTTGAAAAATCATATCTCCGAAAGTATTAGCTTGTTAGAGTTTAAAATGATATGAATGGATTCTTATGGTAAAACTGCTTATTGAAAAAAATTTAATTTGGAATTTGTTCTGTAAAAAAAAAAATTTTTTTTTGTTACTCCGAAACCATCTGTCAGATTTTGCCCAATAACGAACTTAGCCGAGATATTTATCCCCCAAACCTACTCTGAAAATTTCAACTGTCTAGCTCATTCCGTTCGAGAGTTATCGTGCCTACGGCCGGACGGCCGGACAGAATGAATTTCGACCACGAATTCTTGATCAGTGAGTCGAACCAAATCGTTTAAGACCATTTTCATCGAAAAATTCGAAAATTACAGACATTTGGGCAAATTGATAAGCACTCAGTTCCGAGGAACTAGAGCGCCAAAAATTATGACTCTTGATCTGATAAATAGACTGAAATTGCTTCTTTCACTTCTTCATCGCGTGTAAATTTCTTCTAAAGAAGTGCTATTTTCATTTTGGGGAACAGTTCATAATCTTTCACTACTTCATCCCAGGTAATAATCGATTGGAGCTAGGTCTGGACTATTTATAGAGTGTATTATTTATAATATCAAAGCACACTTTATGCAGGGCAGCCGAGGCAAGACGACTCTTGTGAACTGATGTTTTGTCATGCAGGAGCAATCAACGAAATTTTAATAGACTGTCTTTTCAAATTTCGACTCTGACAGGACCGAATAGAATTTTTTGTAAACTCTTGTGAAATATTAAGTATTTATTTAAGTATATTTTGCAACTGAATAACCTTTATTTAAAAATTCAGTCCATTATTTAAAAGGGAATAGTCAATTTCTTCGAAGAACAATTTCTTTCAAATTACTTCTCGTATGTTTATTGTAACGGGATATTCTAGAAGGCATCATTCAAAAGAATGCAAGTATTGTATAAAGAACTCATAATTATACTGGAAATCATAGCTCATGTGGTGACACAAATGAAACAGTATTTTATGAATAATGCTTTGTTTATCCTCTATAGTGAAGAAAACTTTCGAATTATTGCTTATTAATTCATGTCATCCATATTATTATATTAACCATCAAAGAATTTCAATTCTTCATAATCATTATAAGAATGTCTCTCGTTGATTTCATGAGATATTATCTGAAATTATAGATAAACTCTAAATATTCCATTCAATATTGAAATATTAAGATTAAGTATTCAGACATTTCCTCTTATTGTTGTATTTCAAGTTTGAAGCTAATGATTCCTGTAAATTGTCTGGATAAATTGATTTTCATAGTTTAGGGGAAAAATTCTGTGGTTGGAATTGCAAATGTGTTCAGCATGCATATGAAGCGGCAAAATTAGAGCGTTTCAGAACCAACGACGATGTTACAATCATTTATAAAGACCCTGTATATCTCTCTTTTAAACTTCTTCCAGTGATACTTGATAGCCTTGAAACCATGTTCATTTCGAGCTCTTCGGAATATCCATCGACTGCTCTTCATTGTTAAAAACTCTTAAATCACCAACTCATGTTCTCAAATTAGGAAATAGAAAATAATCCTAGAAGGTTAGGTCCTAGTAGCCGTTTATTATTATTTACCTGCTGAAAATTCTCCTACATGCATACCAAATACGCTGAAAATAAACTTTTATTCCTAAAAATAAAGGATATTAAATAAAAATGGGTTCAAGCCCTGTGGACAGGAGCTTTCAGGCGCTCTAGTTCAAACAGACAAATTATATCTCCGAAAGTATTGGTTTCTCAGAGTTGGGAATTATATCAATGTATTCATATGATATAACCGCATCATAAAGGAAATTCAATTCAAATAATAGTTTATTTATCAAGATTAAATGAGCAATCATGAGAATGAGAACTGCACCATGGAAGAAATCAAATTAAATCTGGCCAATTTTGCCCAATAACGAACTTAACCGAGATATTCATCTCCCTAATCTACTCTGAAAATTACAACTACCTACCTCATTCCGTTCGAGAGTTATATCTATGTCTATGGATGAAAAGCAGTCTCACTACTCTCAGATCTCTTACTAACTTCATGTTCCGTTCCGAAATGTAAGACCTTTCTGAGAAAAACTAATTTCGGAGCAAACCACTGAGATTTTTCTCACTTCGCTCACAATTCTTCGATTGATTAGACAATGTCATGTCACAGGAACATAAGTTGACATTAGGACAATTCATACATAGAATTATATCATTCTGTGACAACGTTGAAATTTTGAAAAATCATATCTCCGAAAGTATTAGCATGTTAGAGTTAAAAATGATATGAATGGATTATTATGATAAAACTGCTTATTAAAAAAAAATTTATTTGGAATTTGTTTTGTAAAAAAATAAAATTTTTTTGTTACTCCAAAACCATCTGTTCGATTTTGCCCAATAACGAACTTAGCCGAGATATTTATCCCCCAAACCTACTCTGAAAATTTCTACTCTCTAGCTCATTCCGTTCGAGAGTTATCGTGCCTACGGCCGGCCGGCCGGACAGAATGGATTTCGACCACGGATTCTTGATCAGTGAGTCGAACCAAATCGTTTAAGTCCATTTTCATCGAAAAATTCGAAAATTACAGACAATTGGGCAAATTGATAAGCACTCAGTTCCGAGGAACTAGAGCGCCAAAAAAGTAATTGTGAAAATCAGATTAATTTATTTACATACCAATAACTATATATTATTGGTAGGTACCATCTACAACAAAAAAATTGTATACCACACTGAAGCGGTAATTCGAACACTGGAAAACATTTTGAATAAAACTCAATCTATTAACATATTTGCTTATTTCCTTTGAGAGAGATCAAGGACAACTTTCATTTTGAAATTTCAATACTACATCAAGCAGCATGCAATAATTTTTTTTGAGACCACCACTACCCTACAGTAATCATGTAGTATTCCTGAAACACTACAGCGAGGATAAATATATGGATCATAATTAAAATAGGATTACTAACTTTCTGCATTTACTTATATCCTACTTCTCGTTGGAAAATATAATTGGATTTTCCCACTCAGCACTAGATGTATCGTCATTTTCAAAGTTATCGTTGAATTATCAAGCCATTCTATTATATTTATAACATCTATACTCCACACATATTTATTTTTAAGCATTCTAATCAACAAGCATTTAAGACTATCCTATACAAAATCTTTGTCATCTTTGTATGTGGGGTTTCTAAGATATGCATTCTAGAAGTTTACGGTATTGCGATAAAATATGGGGTTGTTACTATAGATTTAACAGAACTTTAAGGAACCTCTTAATACATTCAATTCCATTATAAAACTTTTCCAAATCAATTCTTCGATACTATAAACAAAACAAACCACACTCAACAACAATAATATGGAACCCAACAGTAACAAATCCTACACCGAACACAACTGATACTCCTTAGGGGGTCAGTATAGTCATGCAATTAGCAAATGTGCCAAGCACACTGACTTCACGTCAGTGCGGAACAGAGTGCGTACCATTTTGCCCAAATGTCTGTAATTTTCGAATTTTTGGCTGAAATTGGTCTTAAACGATTTGGTTCGACTCACTGATCAAGAATACGTGGTCGACATCGATTCTGTCCGGCCGTCCGTTCGTTAACACGATAACTCTCGAACGAAAGGAGTTAGAGGATTGAAATTTGCAGGGTAGGTTTGAAGCGTAAATATCTCGGACGAGTTCGTTAACGGGCAAAATCCATCAAGCGGTTTCGGAGTTATGACCGTTTTTAGTAAAAACATTTTTTATGAATATTTCCGAAACCGATCACTCGATCTATCTAAAATTTAGCATCAAATTGTAGAATCATGACCTCTAGACGCATGTTAAGTTTTGTATTGATCGGGTTACCGTAAAGTGACAAAAAAAAATTGAAAATTTTTTAATCTTGTTTCTACAATAACTCTCGAACGGAATGAGCTAGGCAGCTGAAATTTTCAGAGTAGGTTAGGGAGATAAATATCTCGGTTAAGTTCGCTATTGGGCAAAATAGGACAGATGGTTTCGGAGTAACGAAAACAATTTTTTTTTTACTTACAAATTTCAAAATATATTTTTTTTAAGATGCAGTTTCGCCATACAAATCCATTGGTATCATTTTCAACTCCAACAAGCTAATACTTTCGGAAATATGATTTTTCGAAATTTCAATAATGAATCGTACTTCTATGTTTTCACAGAATGCTATAATTATTCTATCTATCATTATGATGCAGTTCTATCATAAGAATACATTGATATAATTCTCAACTCTGAGAAACCAATACTTTCGGAGATATAATTGTAATTGATGTAAGGTTTGGATGGAATATGTGATTTTTAGTTGATGGTTATTGATGCAGCATATAATGGTGTGACCAATTTGAATTGAATGTTTGGTGCTTCTAGCTCAGTGGATAGAGCTTTGACTCGAAACTGGAGGTTCCGAGTTCAATCCTGAGGCTAGAAAAGAATTTTTCTAGCCTGACGGTAGGGGCCAGCATTCACTGTTGGATCAAAAATTAATAGTGCTATGCGTAAGGTGGCATAAGGACACAGTAACAAAGCCTGCACTGTCCTAACTCGCACAAGCTCCTAGGAGCTTCTGAGGGGGTCTCCTCAGGGAAGACCTAGTAGAGTCAGTGTCATCATAATCATGTCATTACCGGCGCGCCAAAGCACACTTCACTGTAGAAAAATTAAGAAGCACTGACGTGAGTTCAATCTGCTTTGGCGCGCTTGCTAATGACATGATTATGCTTTTACTGACCCTCCTAGGTCTTCCCCAAGGAGACTCCTCAGAAACTTTGCATACCTATTCAGGTCGTAATCACTCAACTCGGTGCTGAATTTCAGATGGAATGACTAGTTACCAAAATATTCGAGAAAGAAACTTAAATTTAAAATGACCATAAATCCGAAACCGGTCGGTCGCCTTTATCTGTTAACGATCTGAACCTAGATATGTATGCCCCAAACCTACCCTGCCAATTTCTATTCTATAAATCATTTCGTCCGACACCGCTTGTTCACGTTGACCAATTTAAATATACCGGGTGGCCCACCACAGACGCGGAGCTCGTTTTGAGGGAGTAAATGAAAATATTTTGGAAATTTTTTTTTGTGATGTGTGTAGGGTATTCGAAAGTACAATTTAAAATTATTTTCATATATACAGGGTGTTCGCAAACATTTTTTTATTGTAACACCCTGTATTTGACCTCAAAAATGGAATGGCAAGCTCAAATTATGATGAGTTTCTTCAGATCACTTAATACCTTAGAAGTGCCATTTACAAGAAAATGGCGAAAAATTGAAAATATGGACTTTTTTTAAAGATCAATTAATGAAGAAACCAGTTACGGCAGCGATACAGACAGTATTTTTTTGATCAGACATATGAGCTACTTCTATACAGATCTATACAGAAAAAATTAACTCTGGAATATACAGAGTGATCATAATTAATTTTCAAACATCAACTACAAATACTGGTCAAAAACTTTCTTATTTCAAATGGCTCACCCGGTATTTTTATATCTCGTTGAACGTGAAAATTAATTCCGAAACTATCTTCACAAGGTTTTCCTACACCTAAACCTGATAGTTTTCTCGTCAATTTTTGACCATTATTTGTAGTTGATGTTTAAAAATTAATTATGATCACTCTTACAGTTAATTTTTTTTTGTCTGTATAGGAGTAGCTAATATGTCTACTCAAAATTTTTTTGTCTGTTTATTAATTGTTATTTAAAAAAACTGCATATTTTCGCCATTCTCTCGTAAATGGTACTTCTAAGGCATAAAGTGATCTTAGGAAACTCAGCATACTTTGAATTTGCCATTCCATTTTTGAGGTCAAATACAGGGTGTTACAATTAAAAACATGCAACTTTGGTCTATATCTTTGTTTTCGAACACCCTGTTTATATGAAAATAATTTTAAATTGTGCTTTCGAACAGCCTACCCACATCACAAAAAAAAATTTCAGAATATCTTCATTTACACCCTCAAAACAAGCTCCGCGTCTGGTGGGCCACCCGGTATATGATAATACTGACCCTCGTAGATATTCCCCAAGGAGACCTCTCAGGAGGTCCTAGGAGCTTGAACGAGTTAGGAAAATCAGTTGTGTTCTGTGTAGGCTTTGTCACTGCGAGCTTACTCCAACTTAGGCACAGCAATGGTAATTTTTGATCCAACAGTGTCTTTCCTAGCTACGGGATTGAAGCCCCGGTTTCGAATCGAACACTATATCCACTGAGCTAGATGCATGCATTGTTCAATTTAAACTATTCAACGTGAACAAGCGCGCCTAAGAGTACTGACTTCCCGACAGTTCTTTGTCAATCCTACCCAAATACGACGATTTTACGAACTTTTGCCGCTTATATCTCAGAAACTAATCATACAAAACCATTTGAACATTATACTTACACATTTTTCTAACGACCCATCCCACTACAACATAATAAAATTTTGCAAATTCCACCCTGAACCCATTTCTCATATGATTTCGTGGGGCCGCGGGGTTCTTTCTAGGTATTTTATTTCGCGATTATGCCTAGCGCGCCAGAATCAGCATCAATAGATACTTCAATACATATTTCTAACGAGCTAAAAACGCGACGAACGTTCCTTTTAGGAAACTTATATTGTTGATATATCAAACATTGCGTTGTGAATCTGCAACAGTATCCAATTTCAGCCATATCAAGTTAGCAGGTCAAAAAGTATTGTTGCAAATTTGCAACATGATGTAATGAAGGGTTAATGAACTTAAACAATGAAGCATATTTTCACCGGTTCAATATCACTTGATTTGTCGAGTTCTTCTGGAGAGTATTGCACTCAGAGCTTTTATGTACCTAATGAGGAAAACAACTAGTAATATACAGTTTTAGTGGGTAGGGAATAGGTAGTAATTTTTTTTTTTTCTGTTTACAGGGACAGATTGAGGTCAGCATTCTATCCAGATTGAGTCAAGAGAATGCAGATGAATTCAATTTTGTTCGAGCTTACGAGTGCTTTCAGCACAAGCATCATACGTGTTTGGTTTTTGAGATGTTGGAACAAAATCTCTATGATTTCTTAAAACAAAATAAATTCAGTCCTCTGCCTCTAAAGTACATCAGACCGATCTTACAACAAGTACTAACGGCGTTGCTGAAATTAAAGGTGAGTTCCCTATTTTGTTTTGAGAGGAATTTTAGGTAGCATATGGTCCGAAAGTTTTGGTAAAAAATTGAGACGCTGAAAATTCCTGGAGAAATAATTTTGTATTTAGTGCTTTCCATCCATTATTATAGACTTTCCGTATCTGGGGCACGATAGTGCCCTCGCCAAGACGATCCAACAACAGCAGGGTACTACCTGACTTTTCGGAAGCGTTTCGACGTTTTTTTCAAACTCATAGTTTCGGCCTGGATAACACTAGAGAACCTAAAGTGTCAGAATAATATATATACTCCATTCATTTTTATAAAGTCTTCCTGTTGGCCATGATTTAGGTCTATCACGTTTTGCAACTAAAACAGAGGCAGGTTGGCACTGCTGAAATATCGTCAAGGTCATAACAATTCGCCGAGAGGTTGCCAATTTCTACTCTCAACATAATCTTCAATCTTAGACAAGATATTCCGCCGTATTCACAAAGCATTCAATCTCCGTTGAGTCCTAACTGAGGTCCTCAGTTAAGGATAAATAAGAATCGCAACCTGACTTAACTTGAAAATTAGCGTGAAACAGGTCTGTTTCACCATCGTTACATACGTTAACTGAAGTTGGGATTCTTATTTATCCTTAACTGAGGACCTCAGTTAGGACTTAACGGAGATTGAATGCTTTGTGAATACGGCGGTTAATCACAGACCATTATCTTCGAATATAATAAAGAACTCTTCGCTTTGAAATTGAAAATGCCAAAAGTAGTTTCGAAGAAGCAGAGACAAGGTATCAGGAAGTACTATACAGAACCGAAATCTGCAATAGGAAAACTTCATTCTGACTTGTTGAACTCTCAAATGAAATTACTTAGATTCCTATCATTATATTTTATTAAAGTATAAGAATGACTCGGGTTTCGTAGTTCTACTACATTTTGACACTGGTGTATTTCAAGTTGTGCAACAAGGTATTTGAATGATTTCCTGCCGGGTTATTCAGGTACTTTTATTATTTTTTCAAATGAACTATCACAAAGTAACAAGTACTCTATCCATTATTTTTCAATAAAATTCCAACACTTGATTCTTGATTTCCATACAAGAAAATAGCATAATTGAATCTTCAAACCAGTTTGTATTCGTGAAATATTTCCAGTAACAACAGAGGAAACATTTCCTTCTACAGTGGCCAGAACTGTGGAATTATTGAATTCACATAATATCTTCTCGAATTCATTATTTTTCCGAATAAATTCACGTTGTAAAAATTCGTAGTTACTACGACTTCTATGTAGAGAGGACAACGTTGCGTAGTTATCTGATAGGAAAATGACTATAACCTAACATTTTCAAAATATTCATGGTGAAATGTGTCAAATGTTCATGGCCAACCGGGAAACTTTATAAAAGTGAATGGAGCATAGTTGGTAAACTCATGAAACACACTAAGTTTCAATTGCATAACTTCCATTCTTCAGCTTTTATTAATATCTGAAATACGTCGATTTTGCCACTGATTAAATTTGGAAAGCAGACTAGAATTAGCGCACGTACAACAGAAGCACTAAGAAATCTGTAACGTTCACCCTTCATCCCCCATTAATCAAAATTGGAGTCTGCATATTAAACTAATGAGACTAGGGTACTTTCCGAAGTCCTATAGAGCTGAAATTTGGAATGCATACTAAAATTAGCGAACAAACCACATAAAAAATTCAGAAATCTGTTACTTTCATCCCCCAACAGATCTCTAGATCTGTGTATAAAATTAGGTTACTTTCCGAAATCCTAGAAAGCAAAGATTTGGTACGTAAGCTAGAATTAGTGAACAAACAACAACAAAATGATGAAATATGTTAATTTCACCCCCTATGCAAATCTGTGCATAAAACTAGGGTACTTCCCGAACTTCTAGAAACCTGAGATTTGGTATGTAAGCTAGGATAAGCATAAAAACAACGACAACATTGAGAATTTTGTAATTTTCATCCTTCAATCCCCAAAAAAGGGGAGGGGGTGCAGATCTAAGCCACTTCCCGAAGTCCTAGAAGGTTAATAATTGGTATACAGGGTGAGTCCTAAAGTTGGACATTAATATCAACCATGGATTCCTCTCTTCAAATAAAACACTTTTTTCATTTACACTTTTTCCAAATTCAGCTCTAGCTAAAAAGTTATAAGCGCTAATAATAAGTAATAAGTGCTAATACACTCCTGCATATAAATTATCTATGACATTAATGGTAGATGATAAAAAGGTACGGTAACGTGGTTTACAGCTTGATTCGGGATTCCACCGCTCAGGGGCGAATCCATAAAAGTAGTGAAATTTCTGGAGTTTCCCATTTTATATCATTCAATGAAGAATATCTCGAAAACGGTGTGTTTAAGGAGAAATGATGAAGCATAATTTAATGTTCTAAAATGATTGAATATTCTTGAAATTAATCAAGAAAAATGAACCTGGTTTCTTTAGGCTAACTTCGTTTAGTTTTATGAATCCACGAGTCTATAACTAGAAAACCAGTAGAAGTAGGGAAATACTAATACATATTGGGAAAATATGTATCATTGTTATAGGAAATTTTACACCAACATTCATTTTATTCGAAATAAGGATGTCAAAATTACAAATTAAAAACTGATTTTTTTTTCAAAATTTCAACAGCCTGTATCTTTTTACCTGAGCCGGATTTGGAAAAATGATAAAAGAAAAGTGTTTCACTTGATGATAAGAATCTACGTTTAAAATTAATGTACAACTTGAAGACTCACCCTGTATATGCTAGGATAAGCATACAAACTACAACAAAATTGAGAAATTTGTAACTTTTACCCTCCAACCCCCTTAACGAGGAGTGCAAGTTTGAATATTAAACTGTGCCTAAGCTAGGAATATTAAGCTGGGTTTAAGGTGGCTTAAGAAGAGGCCTCCTAGCTCGCTCAAGCTCTTGAGAGCTTATGCGGGGACTCCGGAGGTTAAACGTGCGTCAACCATGCACTTTTCGGCGGTTGAGTCGATCCGAGTTTGACCCGAAGTTCCAACAGTTTTGATAAGTTTATTATCATCAGGCTCTTTAATGAAAGGTAAACAAAGTATATTATCTTAGAATTTTCCCACATAGATATTCCGAAAAGCACATAATACATAAACCGAAACAATGCGAGTTTAACAACAATATCAAACGCAAATGAAACTTCATTATAAATATTGCAAAATTTACAAATGGCGCACAATTTCAACAGACAATGTTATTGAATTCACATTTCAAATTCACACTATCACAGATATTACCCATCATTGTAAAGGCTGGTTTATACTGGCTGGTAACTTTAACTTAATCATATATATATAATATATATAGACATTTATTTTTAGTGTTATGCTTTATAATCAGACTAAATAATCCGTTTACTTATTAATTCTTATTATCAATAATAAGTAAACGGATTATTCAGTCTCAGTATCAACCATAGCGTTAGAAATCTATATTTCAATTTTTAAGTTAGGGAATAAGCTAAAGTTACCAGCCAGCATAAACCAGCCTTAAGGGTTTATGTATCTTGCAAATTATGGTAGTTACATATTATAAAGTTTAGTTTTGCAAGTTGAAAAATAATTCATTGGGAAATGAACAGTAAAACATCGAACCTCGGATATTCATGAATCACACCTAATTTGATATGGGCGGGTATGTCTGCATGTAGTAAGAAACAAACGTATGGTGAAAAACAAACAAATATCAATTTTTTGCTTATGAACAATATTTAGGAGGATAGAAATTTGGTGGTTTTTGTTCCTTTTTTCCACTCGTTATGTTATGCCTTTTATTATAATTAGTAAGTTGAAATATGCCGTATTCAAATTATCTATGTCTGTTGTCTTTCAATTGAGGTATAGCTCACCCTTTATTGCCCTATTGAGAATTTAGGGTTGAGAAACCCTACACAAAGGCTTCATAAGATTTTGCCTTATTACTATACTCAAAATATGTCCCCCTTCGTATAAAAATTGACCTGTTCCGGCATTTTCTCTCAAAACATACCTATCGTGACATAATTGGCCTGCAAGTTTTCAAATTGACACCATGTATAGAATGAAAGGCATAACTTAACGAAAAAAATTGGTTCAAGCCCTATGGACAGGTGCTTTTTGGCGCTCTTGTTCAAACAGACAAATTATATCTCCGAAAGTATTGGTTTCTCAGAGTTGGGAATTATATCTTTGGATTCTTATGAAAGAACTGCATCATGAAAGAAATCAAATTTGAAAAAAAGTATCGTTTAGAAAAAGATGCTTCAAAAATTATCAAAAAAAGACCAATCTGCATTGCTTTAATGCTTCAAAAATTGTCATTAAATTTATTCATCAAGATTAAATGAGCAATCTGCAATGATTCAACCTCGTGGAATGGGTTGTTGCAACTTACACTCGGTGCATAGTTTTCACAACTCGAAATACCTAAGGAAAATATCATCGAAATGTCTAGAGCAAGGCTGGAGACAATCATAGCAGATTGTCCATTTATTCCTGATATTTGAGTAGGTAGAGGCTGACGAACAAATTATTTTAATAGTTCAAAATATATTAATAAAATACTATCCTCTTTTCATAATTTGAAATTTAATAGTTCATACCACTTACACATACTTTTCTGCATTATGGACCATAACTCAAGAAAAAATGTTTGATACACAAATGTAGATCCATATTTCAGCATTTTTTCCAGCAACATTACGAAAATACTGTATATAGGAACATGCCTCACAACTTAAGGAAGTAAAAGGTAATATTAACCTCTGTGGTCAACGAACAGTATCAAGGTACAAAATCATATAACACGGTTTTCAGACATACACTTCCTTCCTTTCTTCGTTCCTTATTTACCTACCGATTCCTTGTGAACTGAAGAAATCTTATGCTTGTGTTATCCATATTGTTCAAAAAAAAATATCTTTTTTCGCAACAAGGTTCCAGGATTATCTGGTTGGATAGCATTCGCTTCATCGAAAGATCCATAATTACGAGTCCAGCCAATGTTACATCTATTGATTTATTATGAAAGTTCATATAATGAAATAAATTTGCTAGATCAGATCAGAAGCTCGATATGTGATTAGATTTAGATCAATTATTATTAGTATGTCTATATTATATTTCTTACTATATTGTTGCCGGGATCCATTGAAGCATGCCCCATTCGAGGTATGATCTACATGTATTCCTATTCATATTTTTGAATATCTCACCTAACTAGGGCGGTTAGTGTTGGAGCATACATCGTATGGTGTTGATACCGATACGGAACGTGCGGCTCTTGCTTTACCGCATTTTATGGAATGTACAATTCAAAATAATCTAAGATCAATGAGCCGTATTCATAAAAGAAAGGTTATGCTTATACTTGCATAAAATGAAGGGAATCCTTCAGCTCACATTCATAATATTTCGAGTGAAACCTTATACATATAGAGTAGGAGCATATCCTCTACAAAAAAGTATTTGGTTATTCATAAACGTTTCCTTTTACTTTAAATAAAAAGCATATCCTTCAATAATTTTGAGTGTGGTCAGTAGCAGACTCACCGCCGTATTCACAAAGCATTCAATCTCCGTAAGTCCTTAGAGGTCCTCAGTTAAGGGTAAATAAGAATCAAAACCTCAGTTAACGTGAAAATTAACGTGAAACAGGCCTGTTTCAGCACCGTTACATACGTTAACTGAGGTTGCGATTCTTATTTATCCTTAACTGAGGACCTCAGTTAGGACTTAACGTAGATCGAATGCTTTGTGAATACGGCGGTCTCGGTCGTGTAGTAACATGTTTATATAACGCAGTTTTATAAACAAGGGTAGTGTAGTACATATGTAGTTCAGATAGAATCTTATTACATATTTTGATCTGGAATTTGTTGGATTACAAGGTAATTTTTTTCCGGACTATAGGAGGTCTTGGGCTCTATAGTATTAGTACTCTAATATTCCGACAAATTCGATAGTCCGAGACTGCCTTTCAAAACGTTTGTCGGACTACCGGGGGTCCACTGTACAATTAATAAACAAACCATAGTGAACAGGTTGGAACCTGCCGCGGCACATACAAGCCAACATCCCTTTACTTATTCTTGTAGGATATGCTTGCAAGTATAAGGTGATCATTATGAATACGAAAAAAAGGAAATGCTTTTACTCTTACCTTTTTCTTCAACTGAAAACCTTATACTTTCATCTTATTCTTACAAGGATATCCTTCAGTTTTATGAACACGGCTCAATATCTACATCCGAAAAATGAAAATTTTCGAAAGAACAGACTACGCATTTATTTTCGATATTGTTGTCCTGGAAATATTTCATATCCAAGATCAAGTGATGAGTGATATTCGATTTTTGTTGTTCGATAGAAACGTCAGTTTGATATGTGAATCACTTTTTGTAAAAGAAAATTAGAATTGATCTCTAATATCATACTTAAAATATGAGATCCATGTTGATCGGACTGATACTGTCATGGACGTTCGTACTGGTGGTTTCTCAAAAGACGAACAGCAGTTTTGGCGATGGGAAGAAGAATGAGACAAAGAAAGTACCGCCGCCGGTAATGAACTTAACCCGGGCAAGCAACCTGACGAAGCCGAGTTTCATACCCTACTGTGTGACTAGAGACATTTGCAAGCCGGTTTGCGACTGCGCTATCTCCGCTAATTGCCAGATATTGGAAATGAAGACAGACATAAGAGAAAGAATTTTGAATGTCCTGAATCAAGCTCGATCAATTCAAACTAAAGGTGAACCTCAGGCCTCTGGCATGCCGATGCTTACCTATGAGATGCAATTGGAGGAGATATCGAAGTGCTGGTCAGCGCGTTGTGAAAACGAATACTCTGAATGTTTCAGAACTCCTTTTTACGATGAAACAACCCAGACTGTTGGTCTGCTACCATTGGAGATGAATACCACTGATCTACCATCTGATTATTGGGAGAGAATTATACAAATATGGCTTGGCGAAGTCAGGAAGACTACAGCCGAGGTGGTGTCCAGTTTACCAGCCGGTAAGCGAGGTGAAGACGTACACAGTTACTCACAAATATTGGCCGATAGAGCACTTCGTGTTGGATGTGGCTGGTCCCGTTTCACCCCGGCCACCGGACAGTCCTCTGTGATCTTCGTTTGCACGTTTGCGCCACGTGGTCCCAGGCAGGGCGAACCGATTTACAAATCGGGAAAAGCATGTACTACCTGCGGTGAAGGCTACCAATGCGACTATAAGGAACCTTTTGAGTTCCTGTGCAAAGAAACCAGTAAGGCTCGACCGAAGGAGGAAGAGGAGGAGGAAGACATAGAAGTGGAACAACAGGAAGGGCGAAGTGGAGGTGCTGAACTGATTGACTATAATGTGCCCTATTCAGAAAGTCCCGAAACTTTTCCTAAAATGGCTGAACCTCCACACCCTCGGTCTGCCGTCTCTTCTGCAGCTTTTTTGATTGGAGTTGAAAGTTTCGCGGTGTTTATAATATTGTCTCTAGTAAAATTAATTCGTTGATCTTGGAACGAAATTTTTGAATAAACAAACTTCCTTTACTTTTGTTAGTTTTCAGTATTGCTTTTCCGCTCATACCATTGTGCTATCGTTTTGTCTGAATCTCTGTATCTTGCTATTTTTGGAACTCTTGTTCCTCGGAACAGAGTGCTTATCAATTTGTCCAAATGTATGTAATTTTTGTTTTTTCGGCTGAAAATGGTCTTAAACGCTTTGGTTCGACTCACTGATCAGGAATCCGTGGTCAAAATCGATTATATCCGGCCGTCCGACCAACATTACAAATTTCAAATTCAATTTTTTTTGAGATGCAGTTTCACCATAACAATGCATTGATATCATCTTCAACTCGTAACATGCAAATATTTTCGGATATATGATTTTTCAAAAAGATTTCAAAAATAAATCGTACTTCTATGTTTTCACAGAATGCTATATTTATCCTATCTATGAATTATTATATGATCTGTGTTCATACATGTCATTGCGCGTATGTTCTGGGGAATCGCGTTATAGTTTTGCCAAATGTCTGTAACTTTCGAATTTTTTGACGAAAATGTCCTCAAACGATTAAGTTCGACTCCCCAATGAAGAATTCGAGGTCAAATTTGATTCTGTCCGTCCGGCCGTTGCCACGATAACTTGAGAACGAAAAGAGCTAGCGACTTGAAATTTTCAGGGTAGGCGGTAGTTCGTTAATGGGCATAATCGGCCCAGTGGTTTCCGAGTAATAATTTTGTTTTCATTCAATATAAATCCGATCGAATTGAAACTTGGTGGGTAGTTGTAGAATATGAACCTAAGCACGTTTGTGAAATTTTGTGCGAATCGTGTGGCTAGAAAATTTTAAAAAATTATTAAAAAATATTTTTTTGTCACGATAACTTGAGAAAGGAATGAGATAGCGGCTTGAAGTTTTCAGGTTAGGATGTGCACCAGAACGCGACATTTCAGTTTGTTTATGAGCATAATCGGCCAAACGGTTTTAGAGTTATAGCCATCTGAAATTTTCTGAAATTTGGTGGTTTTTTGTTCCTCATTAACTCGAAAAATACTGAACCGATTGAATTCAAACATGGTTATTAGTTGTAGAATGTCAACGCGAATATGTTTGCAAAATTTGGTGAGGATAGCATTTGTAGAAAATTTGTAATAAATCATTGAAAATAAAAAAAAATTCTATGTATCAGTAACTATTCGTTTGAAATTGCTGAAATTTTGCAAGAGCCTTCATAACCTAACTCTACTGCCAAGTTTCAAGTTTTAATACGATCGGTTAAATATTGTTGGAGATTCGAGCATTATTGTGTGAGTTCAGTAGATGGGTGACCGTTGCCTTGATAACTTTCGAACGAAAGGAGATAGGGACTTGCAATTTTCAGGGTAGGTTGCGTATCCGAAAGGGAGAGTTGTCTTCGTTTTTGGGCATAATCGGTCTAACGGTTTCCGAGTTATACCCACCTGGAATATTATTTCCTTTATAACTCAAAAAATAAATATTCGATCGAATTGGTGCTTGGTAACTAGTAGTAGGAAATCAACATAAAGACGTATTTAAAATTTTGTAAGAACCGTACCCCTAGAAAATTTGAAAAAAATGACGAAAAAAAATTTAAGAACTGTACCCCTAGAAAATTTAAAAATAATCACGAAAAAAAAAATTGGTTCAAGCACTGAACTGAACACTCTTAATTCGAATTTACCATGGTAAATTCGAATTAAGTGTCCAATACAGGAGAATGGACAACATAATTTACCATGGTAAATTCGATTAAGGGTGTCCAATACAGAAGAATGGACAATAGAACATACGCGCAAAAGCTTCTGACTTCGCGTCAGTGCTTGAACCAATTTTTATAATATATATTATACTTTTTGGGTGATATTTTAATGCCCGTAGATAATCCATTTGATGATGGAAATATATACTTCGGCAAGTTAATCAAATTGGAATCAGAATATCTCCAGTAAAAACAAAGCTGGAATATTGGCTAAGTTTCAATTGATATAATATAATTTTCATAGTAGATTCGAGGAATGAATATTTCCACGTCTTGAGGTTTAAGAACTTACCCATATGTAAAATCCTTAGGCTGACCAGCTCTGGGCATTTGCAAACTATGCGTTCGACAGTTCGACAGTTTCGAACTATGCGTTCGACCAGTACAATTGGTATTTGTACCGACAGTGCCCTGCCAGCTGTCCTACTATTACCTGAAGCTCAGCTCGTGGTAGGTACATAAGCTTCCCGGTAAAGGATGGTGAGAAATCCAAGAATCTTTTTGCATATGCAACTCCTGGAGTATTTCTGCAAAGAGCTAGGCTGTTATTTAGCTCCCGTTGTTGGACTGCTGCCCTGTAGTGGTCTTTTCCGAGCGGTTCAGCAGATGTTGCCCTGGAGGCCCTTTTCTCAACTTCATCGGCCTTCTCAATTCCTTTAATACCACAGTGCCCTGACACCAATAGAAGATTTCACCTTATTCAGACAGTTGCTTTATGGTATTCCGGCATTACCAGGACAGTAGGGAACCTAGGATTGGTGATTTCAGGTCTCAGTGTGGCCTGCCTGTTCGGTATACTATACAGGGTGTCCCAAGTTCGAGTGCCTATTAGACGTTTCTGGAAAACTGGACATATTTGAAATCTGAAAATTGGGATTATGATATTGCTTGAAATGCTCTACAGAGCTAAACTATTTTCGAAGCCCAATCACTTCCGGTTATACAGGGAGTGAAAATAAATTTGATGAAAAAATTTTTTTTCAAGTTTTGGTTTTCCGGTATGATCAAGTATTCAATGCTAAATACATTTCTGTTAAAACCATTGTATTCATTCGAATAGTTTTCAAAATATCGAGAAAAAAAAAACAGAAAAAAGTCGAATATGTTTAGTCAGTATTATGTTCATTTTTCTTGTTTTAAACATCCTGAGCTTGAACCGTTTTTAGAACACCGAAGAGGAAGAATGTGGAAAGGTCATGCATCTTTTGAATTTCAGAAATATCATCACTCATCAAATTTTGTGTCGAAAATTGTGATCAAAAATTGGCCATAACTTCTGTTTTTCAAATTGGAACCCTATTTTTGGCGCTCTAGTTCCTCGGAACTGAGTGCTTATCAATTTGCCCAAATGTCTGTAATTTTGGAATATTTCGATGAAAATGGTCTTAAACGATTTGGTTCGACTCACTGATCAAGAATCCGTGGTCGGAATTCATTCTGTCCGGCCGGCCGGCCGTAAGCACGATAACTCTCGAACGGAATGAGCTAGAGAGTTGAAATTTTCAGAGTAGGTTTGGGGGATGAATATCTCGGCTAAGTTCGTTATTGGGCAAAATCGGACAGATGGTTTCGGAGTAACAAAAAAAAAATTTTTTTTTACGAAACAAATTCCAAATCAATTTTTTTTTAATAAGCAGTTTTATCATAAGAATCCATTCATATCATTTTCAACTCTAACAAGCTAATACTTTCGGAGATATGGTTTTTCAAAATTTCAATAATAAATCGTATTTCAACGTTGTCACAGAATGATATTATTCTATGTATGAATATGAATTGTCATAATGTCAAATGATGTTCCTGAGACATTATCTAATCAGTCGAAGAATTGTGAGCGAAGTGAGAAAAATCTCAGTTGTTTGCTCCCAAATTAGTTTTTCTCAGAAAATTCCTACATTTCGGAACTGAACATGAAGTAAGAGATCTGAGAGTAGTGAGACTGCTTTTCATCCATAGACATAGATATAACTCTCGAACGGAATGAGGTAGGTAGTTGAAATTTTCAGAGTAGTTTAGGGAGATGAATATCTCGGTTAAGTTCGTTATTGGGCAAAATTGGCCAGATTTAATTTGATTTCTTCCATGGTGCTTTTCTCATTCTCATGATTGCTCATTTAATCTTGATAAATAAACTATTATTTGAATTGAATTTCCTTTAGGATGCAGTTCTATTATATGAATACATTGATATAATTCCCAACTCTGAGAAACCAATACTTTCGGAGATATAATTTGTCTGTTTGAACTAGAGCGCCAGAAAGCTCCTGTCCACAGGGCTTGAACGCATTTTTTTATGATTGCGTTGGATTCTGTTGTGAAAAATAATGACAGTTTTCTCACATGATTATACTCCTAAATTAAATAATTTCTGAGTTTTTTTTTTATTCAGGATCATAATCATGTTAGAAAACTATCATTATTTCACATAAAAAAATTGGTTCAAGCACTGACGTGAAGTCAGGAGCTTTTGCGCGTATGTTCTATTGTCCATTCTTCTGAAATGGACACCCTTAATCGAATTTACCATGGTAAATTATGTTGTCCATTCTCCTGTATTGGACACTCTTAATTCGAATTACCATGGTAAATTCGAATTAAGTCTGCAATACAGGAGAATGGACAACATAATTTACCATGGTAAATTCGATTAAGGGTGTCCAATACAGAAGAATGGACAATAGAACATACATTACGCGGTATTTTTCTAATTTTCTAGGGGTAGGGTTCTTACAAAAATTTTAAACACTTCTTTATGTTGATTTTCTACTACTAGTTACCAAGCTTCAATTCGATCGAATCTTTATTTTTTGAGTTATCAAGGAAATAATATTCCTGGTTGGTATAACTCGGAAACCGTTTGACCGATTATGCCCAAAAACTTAACTCTCCCATTCGGATACGCAACCTACCCTGAAAATTGCAAGTCTCTGTCTCCTTTCGTTCGAAAATTATCGAGGCAACGGTCACCCATCTACTGAACTCACACAAGGCTGTTCGAATATCCAACAATATCGTGTTAAAACTTGAAACTTGGCAGTAGAGTTGGGTTCTAAAGGCTCTTGCAAAATTTCAGCAATTTCAGACGAATAGTTACTGATATATAGAATTTTTTTTCAATGATTTTTTTTAAATTTTCTACAAATACTATCCTCACGAAATTCTGCAAGAATTTTTGCGTTGGCATTCTACAACTAATAACCATGTTTGAATTCAATCGGTTTTGTATTTTTCCAGTTAATGGGGAACAAAAAACAACTAAATTTCAGATGGCTATAACTCTTAAACCGTTTGGCTGATAATGCTTATAAACAAACTCATGTCGCATTCAGATGCACAACCTAACCTTAAATCTTCAAGCCGCTAACCTAACCTAACCTAACCTTAAATCTTCAAGCCGCTATCTCTTTCCGTTCTCAGGTTATCGTGACAACAAAAATATTTTTTAATAATTTTTTAAAAAATTTCTAGCGATACGATTATCACAAAATTTCACAAACGTGCTTAGGTTTATATTCTACAACTATTCACCGAGTTTCAATTCGCTCGGATCTATATTGGTTGAAAACAAAATTATTACTCGGAAACCATTGGGCCGATTATGTCCATTAACGAACTTGTCCGTCGTATTGAGATGCGCCACCTACCCTGAAAATTTCAAGTCGCTAGCTCTTTCCGTTCTCAAGTTATCGTGGCCACGGCCGGACGGCCGGCCGGACAGAATCAAATTTGACCTCGAATTCTTCATTGGGGAGTCGAATCGAATCGTTTGAGACCATTTTCTTAAAAAAAATTCAAATGTTACAGACATTTGGGCAAAATGATATACAGTGTAAATAATTACTTCAAGCACTGATGTGAAGTCAGGAGCTTTTGCGCGTATGTTCTATTGTCCATTCTCCTGTATTGTACACTCAATCGAATTTACCATGGTGCAAAAGCTCCTGATTTCACGTCAGTGCTTGAACCATGGTAAATTCGATTGAGTGTCCAATACAGGAGAATGTACAATAGAACATACGCGCAAAAGCTCCTGACTTCACGTCAGGGCTCGAACCAATTTTTTTTTCGTATATTTTTAAAAATTTTCTAGCGGTACAGTTCTCACAAAATTTTACACACGTCTTTATGCCGATATTCTACAACTAGTTTACCAAGCTTCAATTCGATCGAGTCTATATTTTTTTAGTTATCGAGGAAATAATATTCCAGATGAGTATAACTCCGAAACCGTTAGGCTGATTATGGCCAACAGTGAACTTCACTCTCCCATTCAGATACGCAACCTACCCTGAAAATTGCAAGTTCCCATCTCCTTTCGTTCGAGAGTTATCTAGGCAACGGTCACGTATCCAGCTACTTAACTCACACAAGGCTGCTCGGATCTCCAACAATTAAGATCCGATCGTGTTCAAACTTGGAACTTGGTAGTAGAGTTAGGTTCTGAGGGCTCTAGCAAAATTTCAGTCATGTCGGATGAATAGTTTCTGATATACAGAATTTTTTTCAATGATATTCTTTGATTTTTAAAAAGATTTCTAGTCATACGATACTCACGAAATTCCGTGGAACTTTCGCGTTGGCATTCTACAACTAATAACCATGTTTGAATTGGATCGGTTCAATATTTTTCGAGTTATTCAGGAAATAACAACCAAATTTCAGATGGGTATAACTCCTAAACCGTTTGGCCGATTATGCTTATAAACAAAATCAATTTTTTAAATTTTATAGCTATACGATTCTCACAAAATTTCACAAACGTGCTTAGGTTTATATTCTACTATTCACCAAGTTTCAATTGGATCAGATTTATATTGGTTCATAACAAAATTATTACCTACTCAAAAACCATTGAGCCGATTATGCCCATTAATGAACTTGTTCGTGGTATTGGGATGCGCCACCTACCCTGAAACTTTCAAGTCGCTAGCTCTTTCCGTTCTCAAGTTATCATGGCAACGGCCGAACGGCGTATGTTCTGGGGAAATCGCGTTATCGTTTTGCCCAAATGTCGG
This sequence comes from Halyzia sedecimguttata, assembly GCA_937662695.2. Taxonomy (NCBI): domain Eukaryota; kingdom Metazoa; phylum Arthropoda; class Insecta; order Coleoptera; family Coccinellidae; genus Halyzia; species Halyzia sedecimguttata. Next base: position 19,032,271 of record OW569415.2, read on the forward strand.
TAACTTTCGAATTTTTTTGACGAAAATGGTCTCAAACGATTTGATTAGACTCCCCGATGAAGAATTCGAGGTCAAATTTGATTCTGTCCGGCCGTTGCCACGATAACTTGAGAACGGAAAGAGCTAGCGAATTGAAATTTTCAGGGTAGGTGGTGCATCCCAATACGATGGACAAGTTCGTTAATGGGCATAATCGGTCCAATGGTTTCCGAGTAATAATTTTGTTTTCAACCAATATAAATCCGATCGAATTGATACTTGGTGAATAATTGTAGAATATAAAACTAAGCACGTTTGTGAAATTTTGTAAGAATCGTATAGCTAAAAAATTTTAAAAAATTATTAAAAAATATTATTCATGTCACGATAACTTGAGAACGGAAGGAGATAGCAATTCGAAATTTTCAGGTTAGGTTCTGCATCTGAAGGCGACATTTGATTTTGTATATTGTGTAATTTTCTGTCGAATCACCATAATATGAGAGCACATTTTTCTAGGGTTTTTTCGGAAAAAGTATTAATTTTTCGTTTTTTTTTTGCCACGGAACATACAAAACGGTTGAACCGCGGACATATTTGCACTTGCGTCCGTTCGATCCACGAGGAGAACCGAAACTGTTTGTGTACGACAAAGATCCACACGGACAGGCAGATGCTGCTTTGAAATGTTGGGGGAAGAGGCTTAGGGAGCCCGAAGGTCGTGTTAAGGGTTAAAGCAAGGCAAGAATCTATCTCGAAATATGTGTTTAAAAGGAAGCAGCATGATAGTAATGATTCAAAATTTTAAATCTTGACTGCGTCAGCTCACGGTCTATCCACCGCTACACAAGCAGCTGATTGTAGTTTTCAAGCTCTTAATTATTTGAAGAATCACGTAGTTCAATTTCATTCGGCGTAATAGGATTTTATTCTAGGATTTTTCTGTACAAGTTCATGCGAGCAGCTGACGCATAATCCCCCCTCTACGATGCAGCTGACGATTTTTTTTGCGCAGTGTGACGTCAATTATTTATAAAAAAAGTTTCAGCCAGTGTACTGTTACTTAATTTTTATATTTTTTATCTATTTCGCGTACCACACCCGCACCAATCGCTACTTGAGCAGCTGACGATCGGTTTACTTGTTAGTCATATAAGATCAACTGTCGATTTTAATATCAGTCGGCACACTATGACTTTTGTATTTGCATCGCTACCTCCCGGACTATATCCTCCGGGTCTTCTGATGGAAGTTATGGATGGTTTAAGCCAGGGGTGAGTTTCCTTATTTTGCAAATATTTCAGAGACCAGTTGAGATAGGACAATGAAATTTGACGGTTTGAGTAAGCAGCTCGAGTACTGTGAAACCCTGGTAGAATAAGTAACCCCCACTAAAATAAATGCTAGGGGGAGGGGGGACCTTTTTAAAATAAATGATTTTTTTCACGGTAACGTACTAATAATAAATTAGATTCCAAAACTGCGATCTTTCACCTTTCATTTGGTGTATCGTTGACATTTGTGGCTCAAGCGATTACAAAGATGTTATCAAAAGTATGTCACAAACACAACATTTTCGATAACGGGGTAGAGCACTACAGAGATCTGCGTTTTCCAGTTTCCCATTACCATATTGAAATTTTTTCTCTTGCGAGTGTCGTTAGGGACCATAGTCACCATATTACCAAATTATTAAGAAGTATACATGGTGTTCCAAAAAAGGCTAGTCATCTCACAACTTCCAAATTTTCAATGTGATACCCTGTATACTTTGCAATTTTTTATTAATTCTATGAGATTATTTTATAATATTTCATTTAATTATTGAATTGTTAGCATAAAACGTGTGCATTCCGCAAATAAAAAATATTCTGTGTCCATGATATTTTGATATTTTTAGAAGCCTTGGAAATGCGCCTATTTCCTAAAAAAATAAAGAAAAACAGCCGATTAAATAAAAAAAATTCTCCTCGTAAACTTGCGTTAAAATTTGTCGTGGAATTCAAAATTGACGAAGTATACAGGGTATCACATTGAAAATTTGGAAGTTGTCAAATAACTAGCCTTTTTTGGAACACCATGTATACTTCTTAATATCTTAAAAATAAGACTAAAAAGGAGACTATGGCCCCTAACGACACTCGCAAGACAAAATATTGGGAAGCTGGAAAACGCCAATCTGTACGTAGTGGTCTACCCCGTTATCGAAAATGTTGTGTGTTCGTGACATTGTTTTGATAACATCTTTGTAACCGCTTGAGCCCCAACTGTCAAAGATACACCAAATGAAAGATAAAAGATCGCAGTTTTGGAATCAAATTTATTATTAGTACGTTACCGTGGAAAAACAATATTTAGTTCAAAAAGTACCCCCACCCCCTAGCATTTGTTTTAGTGGGGGTTACAAAAACTTATTTTACCAGGGTTGCAAAGTACTCGAGCTACTTACTCAAACCGTCAAATTTCATTGTTCTATCTCAACTGGTCTCTAAAAATTTTCAAAATAAGGAAACCTACCCCTGGCCTAAACCATCCCTAACTTCCATCTGAAGATCCGGAGGACAGTTTAACGACAGGTACCCTATCATGTCCTTGCCCCTGTTGGTGTGGCGGCCTCGGACCCTGTATATGTATATGGCGAGCTATAAATTCAGAATTATATTTTGAAGAGGAAAAGAAACTACACAAATGTCTGACTTGTTGATCATCAACAAAATAGGTATCATAATATCGATCCTATTTACAAAACAAATTTCAAATATCTAATTAGCTATATCTAGCATCTTTCGAGATATTAGAGAATATAAAATTTTTTGATTAGTTCTACAATGATTTGCGAAAAAGTACAAACCCTGTATAGAAAATTTGCATTTCGAATAGGCCGTAGAGTGTAACACTCTATAATATAACTTGGGTTTCCTGTGGATAGACATCAACTTGAAATTTCAGAAAAGGACTGACGTGAAATCAAAAGCTTTTGCGCGCATGTTCCATTGTCTATTCAAGCCTCATACGAAGTCTCGATCAAGCTGAAATTCGGTACTCTATTGTAAAATGGTGGCTCTAAGTCTAAGTTATGTGCGGAATTTCAGCTGATGCTGCCGCATTAGTTCTTAAATGTGAAATTTTTGAATTAATCAATTTTGTTCAGTGATAGAATAGAATAGAATAGAATAAGAGTTTATTGAAGAATAATCTACATTAAATAAACTCTATGGCACTGTAGAGTTAATTTTATAAGTATTAACTGTGCACAGTATTGAACATAACAAGTTTCTTTATATCCGCTGAAAACTAACCCATTTTCTCATAATATGCACTCCAAAAAAAGAAGAAAAACAAAAAAAAAAACACATGTTCCAAAGTAAAACACGCATGCAGGAACGGCACATCACAGTCGATATCACTCTCCTATGTCCAAATCCATCCCTCTTCATTGTCAAGTCCGGGTAGGTTTGTGTCAAGTTCGGGTAGGTATGTGTCAATGATACGCGATATTTCGAGAAAATTTACGCGTCGGCATTCTTCAACTAATTACCATGTTTGAATTGGATCGAATTCGTATTTTTTGAGTTATCGAGCACATAACAATAAAATTTCAGATGGTTATAACTCCAAAACCGTTTGGCCGTTTATGCCTATTATAAAACTCAAATGTCTCATTCGGATGCGCAACCTACTCGAAAAATTGCAAGCCGCTATCTCTTTCCGTTCTCAAGTTATTGTAAAATAAATAAATTATAAATATTTTTACGATCCTTGCAAAATTTCTCATAGGCCTTTGTGTTGGTTCTACAACTAGTTACCAAGTTTCAATTCCATCGGATCTGTGTTAGTATAAAACAAAATTAGTACTCTGAAACCGTTTAGACGACTATGCCCATTAACGAACGAATGTACATGTCACTCTAGATCGCTTCACAGTATTACTTACTAAAAGTGGCTATCTCTTTCTGTTCGAAAGTTATCGTGGCAACGGCCGGCCGGACAGAATCAAATTTTACCTCGAATTCTTCATCAGTGAGTCTAATCTAATCGTTTGAGACTATTTTCGACAAAAATCGAACATTATATACATTTTGGCAAAATGAGAGTACGCTGTTCCCCAGAACATGCTCACAAAAATAGTTCATCAACCCTATGCAATTTTATGTGTACAATCTAAATCTAAGAGCCCACAGTTGAAATAAATTAAGTAATGTCAGATTTGATGTTTTAATCTTGAAAGTTTTCGCATTATTTATTTGTATCATTTCGAAATGTACGCCGCTCGTATAATACTCATAGGTATTGTATGGCTAATTACTGTATCCAAAGCCGAGAACCCTTCGTACGACCAGGGCGTGTACAAACCTGAATTCCTCAACTACTGCTACGAGGATAGGGAAGAATGTAAAGAAGTGTGTGGATGTATGCTGGACAGAAAATGCATGGTGAGGCCAATTCCCTCAGTCGTCATGGAGGTCATTCTTGAAAAACACAATAATATAAGGAAGAATCGGGTAAAGAGCGAACCAAAGGCTTCAGGTATGCCAAAAATGTTGTACGACGCCCAGTTGGAGGCTATAGCCCAATGTTGGGCGGCAAAATGCAAGCACGAGACCACCAATTGTTTACTAACCGAGTTTTACTCTGAGGTTGGAATGAATGTTGGTATGATAAAAATTGAGGAAATGAACACTTCGCCTTTTCTTGAGTCTCCGTACAGTGATACTAAACCGTTGGAAGAGTTGTGGAAGACCATACTGGAAATTTGGAGTAAGGAAATCGATAATTTGCAAGTTACACAGGAATTCCAGCGGGAAGAGCATGCAGACGTTCGAAAAGGCGCGCAAATGATTCATGATCAAACCCTAGCACTGGGTTGTTCCTGGTCGGCATCTCCAGAAGGTTCCTTCTTTTTCTGCGTATATGGACCTGGAATGAAGAATAAAACCTTGGTCTACAAAACAGGACCTGCATGCACCACCTGTCCCCCAGGTCTTAAATGCACAGACGATTCTGAACAACTGTGTGTAAAATATGATCTTTACCCGAAGAAGGAGACACAACCTCGGCCCCCACATGGTGGAGGTGGAGGAGGGCAAGGTGGCGGCGGAGAGAAAGAACCCCCGCGAGCTCCCAAAATTAGAGCGGACGCCCATTCCTTAGTATTTGACATGAAACTTTTCTTATTGAATTCTTTTGTGGCATTCATTTTATGCGTTTGATTACTGTCTATTCGTCGATTTAAAATTATGATGTATTAAATCTGGTGTATTTCTTAATATACTTGTCTGCATAATTATTTTTTGTTTATATAATTCTTATTTTCTCCCATTTGAAGTCCTAGTTTTTGGAAGAAAATATTTTTCAATCTTTTTCAATAAATTCATTAATTTAAATGATAGTTTTCGCAGTTTGTTTGGATTAGGAAGAATCCGGTTGGAACCATAGACATAGAATAACATGGACTGGCCCTCACGTAAATCACAGTTCGTTGCGGAATACATTACAGAGAGACATGTTATGAAGGGTAGAATAAGTAAGGGCAAATAATGGTATAAAAACAATGGGGTTTTTATACCATGGACAAATACACAAATTGGAAATTGGGGTATATTGGAAAATCCCGATTTTTTTAAGAGAAATATTGATTATTTTGAATGAGTATCGAAAAAGCTGAATGAATTACAGTAAGGAAATTTATGATATATCTGTGTTCAGAATATTCAGAAACGAGTCTCGGATTTAAATGAAATGTTTTGCCTTTAACTATTCTGTCTACAAATCACCAAAACACATACACAATACACGAAACCAAACAATACAGTATACAAGAAAGGTACAAGGATACAGGAAACCAATGTTTTGTATTCTGTGGTTTTGCCAATCGCCAAATTATAAGAATATATTCATATACCGTGGTTTGCCTTTAACTATTCTGTCTCTTTTTAAATGCTGATTTCAATTGTCTCTTTCTCACAACCAGTCCATGTTATTTTATGTCTATGGTTGGAACGCGTAATTATATGTATAGTTGAAAAATTATCTCCTTTATTAAATCCATATCACTATCCGAGTATGCTTATATTACAACCTCGAAATCATCTCTAAACGATGGAATTTTGTTAGTGCGTATTCTGAATCGCCCCTAGGACAATCTACTTAAAGCCGCTTTACGCAAGGCAATATTGATGCAACGCAATAGCTAAGCAACGCATTGCATTGCATGAATATGATTGTGCCATATAGTGGGTGGGCGGCAGTACCCCTTCACTGTGCCCTTGCATACTATTGTGTTTCACCCTGTATAATTACTTATAGTTCCTTGAGCTGATTCAACCTTTAACTGAAGCCGAATTATCTGACTCAAGGATAGTTTCTTTAGTTAATTAGGCTCTAGGGTAGCGCATCGTAGACCTCTAATCTGCTTCTATTATCTGCTGGACAAAGTGCATGGCCGCTTCGCTTCGTCAGTCAAGTCGATTTCATGCATTATTTATAAGTTCACTGAAAATAATTATTGGTCTCTTGCATGAATTTTTTTTTATTATTGGAATCGATTATTATATCCATAAGAATACTGAAAAGGTTCAACTGCCGTAAACAATTCCAATTATCAACGAAAAAACGATCATTCAAATTTGGTTGCACATATTGCCGGTTCAAACGATGGAAACTTGGCGCCAGTCCGTGACGTAACCCGTCATATCTACACTCACTCTCTTCTCGTGTCCGTTTCACTCTTTTTTCCAGTGTAACACAGCTCCATATAAAGGGCTCGCAGTCAGCATTGGCTGTAACAAGCAGATGGAAAATTTTGATTACGTCATCCGTCATAGTTGTCAACGATTCAGAAGCGTTTCACCTTATTTGAAACAGCTTCTTGATTTACCGATTTTCAATACCGAAATATTCAAATTTTATAAATTATGAAAGTGTATGAGGGCATACATGATGATCTGGTATTGAAGTAGATTCAGAAAAACATAAACATATGGTATTTCGTGTTACATGCAAGAGACCTATCGTATTTTCCTAGTATCCTAGAGAGTTTGTTATCCACTCAGCAAATAAAAGGGACCTCTTAGGCCGCTCGTATACCAACACGACGAGACCGCAACTCGACTGCGACGATACTTCTTAACGAGGAATTTACGTCGCATCGCCGTATCTTTGGTGTGGGCGCTTCTATCACACACCACGTACCGCGACTTCTAAGCGACACGAAGTCGCGGTCGCGTTGCGGTCTCGTAGTGCTGGTATACGTGCGGCCTTAGACTGCTCGTATACCAGCACGTCGAGACCGCAACGCAACCGCGACGATACTTTTTAACGAGTAATTTGCGTCGCATCGCCGTATCTTTGGTGTGGGCGCTTCTATGACTAACCACGTACCGCGACTTCTAAGACTGCTCGTATACCAGCACTACGAGACCGCGACTTCTTGAGCTTAGAAGTCGCGGTACGTGGTTAGTCATAGAAGCGCCCACACCAAAGATACGGCGGTGCGACGCATATCCCTCGTTAAAAAGTATCGTCGCGGTCGTGTTGCGGTCTCGTCGTGCTGGTATACGAGCAGCCTAAGCGACACGAAGCCGCGGTCGCATTGCGGCCTCGTAGTGCTGGTGTACGAGCAGCCTACTTTTTGAAACTGTTGTGAGGTTACACAGCCAGTTTGAAGAAACATTGTCATATTTTGTACATATGGTGTGTATTGCATCGTTCAATAGGCCTGTGTGTATTGTTGCTAGTCTGAGGGAATATACACTGACAAATAGTCATTTGTAATCATAAGTTATTCTAATCATCTGTATCCAATGTGAAACACTGCTTTTTTACAGCAACTTGGCCTGATTCATGCTGATCTGAAACCAGAGAACATAATGTTGGTAGATCCGGTTCGTCAACCATATCGGGTGAAGGTGATCGATTTCGGTAGTGCCAGCCATGTTAGCAAGGCAGTCTGCAACACGTACCTCCAGTCCAGATATTATAGAGCACCAGAAATAATATTGGGGCTGCCTTTTTGCGAGGCCATAGATATGTGGTCTCTAGGTTGTGTTGTCGCAGAACTCTTTCTTGGATGGCCCTTATATCCAGGCAGTTCAGAATATGACCAAATCAGATATATCAGTCAGACGCAGGGTAAGTTTTTTTTGCATTAATTGATTTAATAAGTCTCTTTAAACAAAATAAAAAGAATGACTTAAAGTAAATATAAATATATTGTTAACAGATTTGAGTGTCTAACAAGTATATCTTCAGGTTCAGTTTAAATTTTGATATGCTATATTGAGTTAAGTTAATCCATTTCTTATTATATTTCCTTTTCTTAAAATTTAATCAATACGTACCATAAATTCAATCGTGTAGTTGTGTGGCGTGACTGCTTTGGGGCTCAGTTAAAGCTTCATTCGACTGTCAAATGAAACCAAAACTTTCGAACAATTCACTTAGTATAATTTGATATCACTATATACAGGGTGAGTCTTTAGGTTTAAGTACGTCAACTTTAACCATAATTTCCTCCCTTCAAATAAAACCTTTTTTCGTTTCTCATTTTTCCAGATTCGGCTCAGGTAAAAAGTTACAAGCATTTAAAGATTCTGGAAGCTGGAAAAATGGTAAAGGGAAAAAATGTTTTATTTGATGAGAGGAATCTATGGTTAAAATTAATGTATAACTGAAAGACTCGCCCTGTTTATATTGATATGATACTGAGTGAATTGTTGGAATGTTAAGTTTTATTAGCCCTTCAAATGTAGCTTCAATTGAGCTGCCCCAAAGCAGTCAGGTCGAGTAAAGACCATATGAAAAAGACTCACCCTGTAATACAGGGTGATTGAAAATTCTACGTCGTCAAAAATGGATAGTAACTGAGCTATGACGGTTTTTCGACTTTTTAGAAATGTTCTGCCTTGTTACCAAAAACAATTTATTATGTAAAAAGTACTACACTGTAAACATTGAAGTAATACTTTATTAAAAGCTGAAAAAAGAGTGATCTCTTTAAAAAAAAATGTTTGTCCAAAACTCTTATAAGGTAGCATAATTTTTTTTTTCTAATTTACGCGAAAAAGTTGGATATTACTCACAAAAAATGTAGTGAACTTGGCTTACATATTAAATAAATTAACGTTTGATTTTAATTACAAAAGCAGGTCAAATTTGGTACTTGGTACTTTTTTGAAAGCTGAAAAATGATTGATCACATTTGAAAAAAAATCTTTCCCAAATCTCACATAATCTCAGATGTGAATGTTGGGAAGTGGCATTCATTTTTGCGCGAATGTTGTAGGTAACAGCGTGTTACCATTTTGCCCAAATATCGAATTTTTAGCCGAAAATGATCTCAAACGATTAGGTTCTGTGCGGCCGGCCGTCTGTCCGTTACCACGATAACTTTCGAGCGGAAAGAGATAGCGACTTATTTATTTATTTCCTCATTGAAGAAACAAACGGGAAACCCCCATTTCACAATAAACAGATCAATAGTTAACATAATCAATACAATACAAGGTAAGACGCTGTCAAAAAACAGAAAAGAAATAACAGAAAGATACAAAACATCGCAAAGCAGTGAGCGGCAGGTGGGAATCACCTTAACATTCTTCAGATTTATGTGGAATTCGAAAAAAGTTCAGGTTAGCAGCCAGGCCTTTGGCAACATTAATACTACGGTTAAAAAAAAATGTACTCTGGCCCGAAACAACGGAGTGCACCTCAAGATCCTACCCGGCAGCGTATTGGCATTGTTTACTATACTGCAACGCACTAAAGAATGACTGAACCAATGCTCTGTCTACCCAGTATACCCAGTGTATTATTGATACACTGCCAATCTCGATACATTGTTTACCGCGTTGCAGTCCCAATCACCTTCAAATTTCTTTTGTTTTGCAGTTCGCGTTCATGAAAATAACAATAATATACTATAGCCAAAAATAGTTTATTAAACCACTCTATAATACAAAGAAATAATATATAGTAAATAATACTGATACACATAAAAATAACATGAGTATAATATAGTAAGGTACGCTAAAAACAGTTTATTAATCCACACTAAAATAAAAACTACATTAAATAAAAAATTCACTAAAATATAATCCTAGTCTGCATTTCCATGTGATTTTGCATTTGGTCTATTAAGATCAATATTTTCCTCTAAAGATCTTTGCCTTTTAGGATTGTTTGGCATTTCTTTCTTGGATCGCCTACCAGCTTGAATTCGTTTTGCGCCGCATGATAAACCACGTCTGATTTTTCTTCGGCTCACTGATGTTGGCTGAACAGAAATGTTCTTTTTTAGTGAGACATTTTTTGATACATAAATAAAATTAAATATGTCAGAGGGTGTCATAATTTAGTTTATAGTTTTATTTTTTTTTCATGGCATTAACCATATCTTCCGTTTTATTTTTGGATCCTATTTTACTGATGCGTTCAAAATGTTCTGTTACAGCTGCCAAATATTCTTCATCTGAATTAACTTTTTCGTCCGCTGTGGTCACTATGAATACGGCATGATACGGTTCAATATAAACATAAGTGCCTGTAGGAATAACTGTCAGTCGCTGCGGTTACTAAGGATACAGCATGATACGGTTCAATACAATCATAAGTGTATGTGAGAATAACTGTCATTTTCACTGTGAAATGATCTAAGAGGTCCAAAATTCATAAAAGTATGTAAGTGTTGACGAAAAATGTAATATGCACCTCGGTGAAACACTGTCTATTGTCTCGCCTGCTTGCTATCCTCGGCACTGCCTCGGATAGCAATTTGCAGGCACGACAATGATAGACAGTTTTTCGTCCTTGGTACATAAATAACTATTATACATTTTAGAATAACCTAAAGAAAGTACCTATACTTGTATATATACAATCCAGTTTTTTTCTTAATAAAGGATCATTCCTAATGGTATAGCGGTTAATTTTTTAAATTTCCTTCAATTTGTCGAAGTTATTATGCTGACATTTAAAAACTTTTTTGAAATGATACTTTTGTATGTTTGGATAGGTCTATCGTACAATCCAATTTGTAGAAGTTTCCTAGCTGAACCTCTGTATCCATTTTTCGCACCATACATTATAAAACTGCGCATCTTTCTCATCAGAACAGCAACTCTTAGCTCCAACAAGAGCAGTAAAAAATATTTCATTTTTAAAAGTATAGTTGCTGATAACACCTTCACCACTTAATTTCTTTAGTGATAACAAAATTGTTTTCGACAGACATTTTCTTCCTAACCTTCGTTATGTCTGCGCCTGTCTAGCGGTCTTGCGTAACTGACAAGTGACAACACCTCAAAAAGCACGGTGGCTGTTACAAGTTGTTGTGGCCTTCTAGCCAGCGCGGCAAAACAAGCATATGCGCCCAATATTGAGTTGGAACGCGGTAAACAATGCCTCGAGAATGGGTGCGTATCCATAATACAAGAATTACCACGTCTGAACACCTGCCTGTGCTGAGTCGTGGTAAGATATGTCTGGGGAGAGAGAGAATTGGTTAAGTCATTCTTTACCGCGTTGCAACAACATTTTTGAGTTGCGGCGTAGTAAACAATGCCAATACGCTACCCGGCAAATATAAGTTAATACTATGTAAAAGAGCTGGACAAGTGGACAATCAACCTGAGCAGTAAGTAACCTGAACAAGAAACACATATCAGCTGATTAGTGACATACCATGGAGCATTTGCCATCTTCCGTAGTATCTTTGACTGGCTTCTCTGCATGATAGCCATCTTCGACTTGCTTCTGCATGCCCACAACTCTATTCCATATATCCATATGGGTCTGATGACGGTTTTGTATATTGAAACTTTCCTTTCCATCGATAAATTTGCCTCTTTTCGTATTATCCAGTATAGATCTTTGACTCCCAAATCAAATTGTTTCTGTTTTTTGCAAACATGCTCTTTTCAGGTGAAGCTTCGTTTCATAAGCATACTCAAGTATTTGGTTGATATGGACTCTGATATATGTAAATCATTTATGGGCACAGGTGGACATTGATATCTTCTGATCTTGAAGTCTATTTTCGTAGACTTAGTTTCATTAATTTTGATTCTCCACTTCTGCAGCTCCTTTTCAATTTCATTTAGTTGGTCTTGTGTGTAATAAGACACTAGTGTTGATCTTTGTGTCTGGCAAGAATAGCGGTATCGTCAGCAAATGTCCCTATGATCGTGTGTCTGTGCTTTTCAGATACTTTATCATTTATTAAAATCCTAAACTCTGTCAGCTCACCACCTGCAAACTTGTGCCCCACTGTTTGGAAGAAATTTCTGTGCCCCTTTTTTATGTTATGTCAAGGTGGGCTGTAAACTGCGGCTACCATCATATCCTGGGATGTCAGCTCTATTTTTATAACAGTTGCTTGTAGATATTCTCCCTCATATCCCGGTAATTCTATATGAATTATAGTATCTTTTATGTTACTAGCGGTACCAGCATGGCCCGTATTGTCTGGGTGATTTGTTGAATAAATAGTGTAATGGGGTATGTTTAAGCAAGACCTCTCTGTAAAATTTGTTTAACAACTTAGTAACATATCTATTGCATTATTATGGAGAAATATTTCTATCTCGTTTATATGTTCTTTAAGATCATTGGCATTCCATTCTGCAATTTTTATGAATTTAGTGAATGGCGTCGTAGAACGCCTACTAGACCTCGCCCCTCTTCACCTTGTGATCAGGAGCGTGGACCGGATGGCGACATACAGATTTCTGCATATGGCTCGCAATTGGTCAGATGCGATCGGCTGCGTGCCTGGGTTCTATGCAGGCTGAACTGGAGGCCAACGAGATAATGGGCATGCGGTTGGACGTATCTAAAACCAGAACCTACACAGAGTGGCCCTACAGAGTTGTCTTTCTCAGCAGAGACGACTGGACCATCTCTGAGACCCCACTGCTTGAGGGTCCCTGTTGGTTTACAGATGGCTCCGCTACCACCCAAGGGGTGGGAGCGTGAGTCAGCGGTTGCGGAATTGCTAGGGGTGAATCCATCAGCCTAGGTAGTTTTGCGACTGTCTTTCAAGCAGAAATTCTCGCCATTGATCACTGCGCGAAGGTCATACTTTGGAAAGGTTGGGCAAACAGATCAATCAAAATCCTATCAGATAGCCAACCTGCCTTGATGTCATTGACTTCATACAACTGCAAATTCGTTCTTGTGCAGGATTGCTGGACCACACTTGCTGAACTTGGAGAGCACTGCAGGCTGCAGCTCTTATGGGTCCCGGGTCCCTCGGGTATAAAGGGTAATGAGATGGTGGTCTCATTGGCGGCACGGGGGGATTCCATGGGGCTCATTGGACCTGAACCGGCCTGGGGTATCTCTCTCAGGGCAGCGGGGAGGGAAAAAGCAGATTACTGGACCAAAAGGTCCAGAAAATCTGGAGCAGCTAACCTGGACACAGACATGCTCGCTCAACAATTACTCTCCCATCAGATGAAATAGCCACACAATGGCTCAGATTCTCTAGGGTAGATCTGAGAATCCTTACAGCTGTACACACGGGCCGCTGTGTCCTCAGAAAACACCTTAGTAACCTGGGGTTGACAGGGGACTCCGAGTGCAGACTATGCCTGGAGGACGACGAGTCTATCGAACACATCATGTGTGACTGCCCCTCTGGGAACAGGATCAGATTGGAGGAACTAGGAGTCGACAAACTGAGACTGAGGGAACTGTACAGGTTCTCACCCACCAGACTCATATCCTTTATCAAGAGGCTTGAGCTTGTGGGTGAAGTATAGATTATAGGTGTGCCACAATAGACCGATTGATTATAGGGAAGGGGCGTAGAATAATAATAATAATAATAATTGCTGTTTGTTCTTAGCTTTGCTGTGGAGTTTTTGGTTGTTGGATATATTGTCTGATTGGTATTTGTACGTCAATCTCACTACATTTTTTGTGACTAATATCCAACTTCTTCATGTAAATTAGAGAAAAAAAATTAATGCTGCCTGAGCCCATTTATTTCTGAGCTTATGAGAGATTTGGGGAAACATTTTAATTTCTAAAACTTTTAATGAAGTATTTCTTCAATGTTTACAGTATAGTAAACTTTACTTAATTAATTGTTTTTAGTAACGGGCAGAAAATTTCTAGAAAGTCGCAGTTCTGTTTCATATTTCGAACGAAAAAATGTGAATCTCCTAAATAAATACGGTAAAATGCTTTTAAAAAAAAATTATCCTTCACCTACAATAATAGTTCAACAAAAACACAAATTTCAGCGGAAGTTAAAAAAATACAAACTAGCAAATAATTCATTCCTGTGAATTTTTGAAATTTGGACTGTATTTCACTTTTTATATTCACATTAATGTATCTTTGTTATCTTTCTGAATACGCTCTTGTGATTCATGAAATTTTCATTTCATAAATAATATTTTTCTGCAGGTCTACCCACAGAGCACATGCTCAACAACGCGTCGAAAACGACAAAATTTTTCTATCGTGATATGGATAGTACATATCCATTTTGGCGTTTGAAGACGCCTGAGGAACATGAAGCAGAGACTGGTATAAAATCCAAGGAAGCGAGGAAGTATATTTTCAACTGTCTGGATGATATCGGTCAAGTGAATGTACCTACAGATCTAGAAGGAGGACAGCTACTTGCGGAAAAAGTAGATCGGAAAGAGTTCATCGATCTGCTTAAAAGGATGCTCACTATGGACCAGGTTCGTATTTATGGAAACTCTGTGATTATTTAAAATTTAAATTGGTTTATGTTTTCATTCAGATTCTGTATTTTTATTCGTAATAATACAACTTTCATAATTATCTATCAAGTTCGTAAACACAAATTTCTCTGGAATATCCACTCATTGCTAGCTGGAACATATTTAGATGTCACATAATAAATAAATAAAATAATATCGTTGCTATTTTTAACATCATCATAATGAACAACTGTTGAAAATATACACATTGGCCAATTTCATAAATGGTAATTAAAAATAATAAAAAAATAACTTATAACACTTCTTTTATCTTGTCGTTTTCAACGATATTCAAATAAACAAATTGATTTTAAAAAAAAATAATCGAAATCTGAATTACGGGTTACGTGAGTACCCTGAAAACAACTGGAAAGTCCAAATATAACTTCCAGCCTATGTACAACTGAGATTTGCATGCACAGTGTGATTCGAATATAATTTGTATGTTTCTCCAAGGCTGGTTCTGGTTGGTACTTATAGTATGGTGTTGAGCCTTACTTTAGAATCTCCTATCTCCTACTGAGTTTCCTGCTATTTGCTGTATTGGTTTTTGGATGTCGACTTTAAGGTATGTCAGTGTTGACTCTTCTACCACGTGGTTGCGGTAGTTTTTTGTTTGCACCACATGGTCAGCGAATAGTTCGACGCGAAAATGTGGACATGTTCCTGGGAAACCTCATTCAAACATATCCATCCTTGCAGTTTCTCATTGTCTATTTGCTTGTTGTATCAACTTATCGACAAATATTCTGTGAAGCGCTCTAGTGTGATGGTCTGCTCTTTGGAGTAATTTCCCAGATTCTCCAATTGTTCACTTCCTCCTTTACTCAAGGTTGACAAGCTTTTGTTCCTCTTGATATATGAGTAGTGTGTTATTTTCCTGCATATCTGTGCAAATTTCCTGTCCTCATTGGTTCAATTTCGGATTGGTTAGGCCCTCCGACTAGGTCGATGCTGGGTCGGCATAAAAGTTGCGTAGTCTATGCGTAATCTTAATTTTGGTAGATCTAGCCACTCATCCGCACACGGATAACTACATCTGTACCAAAAAAGTCCTGTAGCATCACCAAGCTCATGAAAAAACACTTTCAACAACAACAATATATCTCCCACATGATTATCATGGAACCCAGATATTAACAAAAACTTATATACATCCATGCCTCTGTATAAACAGTGATGTGGAGTGCTCGTTGTAGACGATATTCGTACTTTCTTACAAGTCGCTTATGACGCGCTGATCCAGAATTACTAGGGAGGGGATAATAACATCCGACCCCGAATCTCGCCCCGTGTACGGACGCCCTCAGAGGTGACAGGTCTCTGTCTGTATTTTCATGCGCACTCTGTTGAGATACTCATCTAGTCTCAAATCCATGCTCTTCCACAAGTCCTAACGTTTGTTTTAGCTGGAGTTCTTTGCACCCTTACAGTTTTAAATCATCGATCTATAGAATATACAGTAGAATCCGTAATTTTTGACTCCGCCTATCTTGACCAACCGCTTAATATGACGTAATTACACAACGAAGTTTGGTTTTCATATAAAATTGTTTATAACAAAGGGTATAATGACTTCGCTTATAGTGACTGACATGTCACTAATGTCACATTTTTAATAAATTATGTCCGGTTATAGTGACCGACATGCAATGTTCGGGAAGGTAACTTGACGTTCGGTGTGTGCGTGGCACATTTTTTATGTAAAATAAAATGAAAAAAAATACATACAAGTATCGTACTTATTACGTACAATTTTTGATTTGATTAATGTGTTTCTTACTAATAAAATAAATATGTATGTACCTAACATGTTTATTTTCTACGAAATGCTTTTTATGACGTTCCGTTATTATGACGTGTATGTCATTTCTCTTCTATGTCATTATAAGCTGATTCCACTGTAATAGACTATGATATTATTCCTCTTGTTTTCAATGTTGGATCGAATCTCTTGTTAAAACAGCTGAGCTGACTCGTTGATTGGACAATTTCAAAAACGCCAAAAGTTGTCCCAGTATTTTCCCACACTAAATACCGTTTCAAAAAAATATCAAAGTTCACCGCCGTTGATGTTGAAATCCAAAAAATTGAATTGATATATAGATTACCATTGAAGCTTAAATTTCATGAATTGCTATTATGATTTTTCAGGAGCGTCGTACAACTCCAGGAGAAGCTTTGAATCATCCATTTGTCAGATTAGCTCATTTAGTTGATTACGCTCATTGCAACAATGTCAAAGCCAGTGTTCAAATGATGGAGGTATGTACTTCAACTCTTCATGTATGCTTAATTATTTCGTTTGAGAGTAACAGTTAATAATGATAATAGTTCATTGTTCTTGCCCTTTACCAACACATGACATTATGAGTAGTTAAATATGTCACAAATTTTCATAAATTGTTCAATATTTGCAGGTGTGTCGAAGAAATGATTTCAACAGTTCGTCAAATACAACACATCATCAACAACCTCAGCAGGCACCTTCCCTTGTCGCCAATTTTGTACCTAGCTCAAATGGCAATGTGACGTTTACCATCAACAATCAATTAACAAACCAGGTTCAAAGACTTGTTCGAGATAGGTCTGGTTATGATAATTTGGTAAGCTATTACACTTCAGGTTAACTATAAAAAACGATTGTACATATAAAAAATTATGGAGTACTTGATTTGATCTCCTCAACGCAAATTTAACCTCAAAACTGTGGGCACTGTCTTAGTTTAGAAGATATGGGCCCCCAAAGGTTGGAAGCATACATTTTAAAACGTAAATACAATTACTCAACATCCTATGCAATTCAGAAATCATATCTAAACCTTTGCAGAGCATTATTTTGAGCAACGCACAATTTCCTCGCGCCGTCATATACTATTCCTTGACTATGCACCGTAACAATGGTATCATTCAGTTTGTAAATGTTTACCTGAAGATATTCTGGAACCATCAGATCTACTGATGGAAACATTCAGGAGCGTCCAGGAAAGCAAGAAAAACAATGCTTACCATAATATTATAAAACATGTAACAAATGAAGGCATCAATGCAAGAAGTACCTAAGTCACAAATAAGTGATTGTGAGATATTAAGGTTTGAAATTTTATGTTTGAGTATGAAACATTACTCGAACTGTTTTCATCAAAATATGTGTGATATTGTATTATACGTAAAAAATGGCTTCTACTTTCACAATTACATATTAAAAATACCTTTTTCTTTACCTAAAAAAAATTATAATAGTTTTGGACTTAGGCACTTTTTGTGTTGAAATTGTTATTTTGTTGAAATTTAAAGATACATTAAAGTAAAAATTCTTAATATTGAAATAAGATTTATCATGAAACGGCCTCAGAATATACAAAACATGTGAACGACTCTAAACTTGTGCGTCTTTCTCTTTTTGCCCTTCTTTAGCTCTGGTTGCTGACGATTTTCATTGATATTACTGCATAATGAGGATCCTGGAATATCCACATTTTGTGAAACATGTCCCAGTGTGGCAGAAGAACTCCAGGTCATACCTCCTTTTGAAGTTTTTTTGTTTATTATGGAAGCAAATTCATCGGCTTCCGAACTGTCTTCGCTTTCGCTATTTGGTGCATACACACGTGAATAATGCATACTGTATCATCTACAAAAAGCGTCAAAGCTAAAAATATTGTTTAGCTTTATCGCTTGGTGCTCCTTTTTGACGTTACACGCTTTATCACAGAATCTGTGGTTCCATTATAAAACGTACCACGTCACCGTAGCAACATGAAAATGAACATGTCAAGTCTGTGACTTAGGTACTTCTTGCATTGTAAACAAGGTAAACTCCTTTTGGAGACAATGTGAACTCGGGCACTTAGGTACATATTCCTGCCAATTTGAATATCCCATCTGAAAGCCTATGAAAAATACCACTATACGGCGGCAAATTCCGACTTTTGATAAAAATGTGACTTAGGCACTTCTTGCATCGACCCCTTCAAATGGACTTTCAGTTAAATCAGAGAGGAAGGCAATTAGAATAGGTATTCCACAGGGTAGTATAGTTGGTAATGTCCTGTTTATTATATATGTAAATGATGCACCAAAATCTGTTCCAGTGCAAAACATTTTTCAAATTGATTATGCTGATGATAAGAACATCTTGATCACGGCAAGTAATTTACGAACTTTACTTGATGATTTACAGAGAAGTTTTAAAGCAATATCACACTGGGTCACCAATGAATGTCTAATCCTCAATGAAAATAAAACAAATTGTGTAATGTTCCACACCAACAGAAGCAACATAAATTGCCCAGACACAGTCAGTTTAAATGAATCGAATATTAATGTAAACTCTGAGGTGAAACTTTTAGGATTAACGGTAGATGAAGTATTGTCCTGGGAATGCCATGTAGACAAGTTGAACAGCAAATTGAACTCTGTATGTTACACTTTGAGGGTCATGTCCAAATATCTTGATGAGAGTGGCCTTAGAGTGATCTATTTTGCAAATTTCGAGTCTGTAGTAAGATACGCTCTGCCTTTTTATGGTGGTGCTAGAACGATAGAAAGAATATTTTTAAGTCAAAAAAGAGCGATAAGAATAATGAAGAAACTCGGCTTTAGAACATCTTGCAGAGGCATTTTCAAACAAACTAACATCTTGACAATTACAGCACTCTATATTGAGGAATGTGTGATGTTCCTTTCGAAAAATAGAGATTACTTCAGAGATAGTTTACCAACTCACACATATAATAGCAGAAATTTCTATTATGTGTATCCTGTCCATAGGCTAAGTGTTACCGAGAGAGGAACTAAATATTCCGCCATGAAACTTTTCAATCACCTGCCGTTAAGAATAAGATCCATAAATAACCACAGGAAGTTCAAAAGTGAATTGCACAAATATCTGCTGGAACTTGAACCATATACTGTGGAGGAGTTTTTCAGTTCATGATCATGATACTTGGTGTTTTTTGACGAATATTTCATCCTGACTACATATATTATGTTATGTATGTAAGATTTTTGAAATAAAGATTATTATTATTATTATTATTATTATTAAACAAACAGAAATTCAAGCATACAAAGATTTGAAAAATAGTCATACCATTTTATCCAGTTCGTAACATCTTAAATAATATAACTATTAACACCCGGTTTCTGAAAGGCCGGTCAAAGTGTTGATCAACTAACAGAACTGTTAATGTCGAATCAGTCCGAGTTTTTGCGCTTTGCGTAACTCAAATGATGGTTAACGAGAGATTGATGTCTGATTAGTTCACATTTGTGTTAAGCCTTTCAGAAACCGGGGGTCTAATATGCATTGGCAATATCGCATCACGTAAGAAGCGGCAAATTATTTACATAAGAAATTGAATACTTATGGCTTTTACTTCGCAAATCCATATTAACTCAAATGAAAAATTATATGTTTTACACTTATTAATAATGATAATAAGTGTAAATCATATATAATTTTTCATTTGAGTTAATTACATAAACGAATATAAAGATGTTGATAAAAATTAAATGTATGCCCCAAACAGAAATGACATGCAATTCAAAAGTTTTGAACCAAAAAGAAAAGAAAAAAACAGTCTGATCATGTTGGAGATACTGAAACGTGTTACCGCCTATTTTATCTAAAGTATTTAATTTTTCGCAGTATCAGATCTATAATGGTAGGGCTGTTGGAAGACAATACGCAACAAGTTCAAGGGCTGACCCATTTCAGCACCAACTGGTATCAAGTATTCTTTGTCCTGCTGGATATCAAGGAATGGGTGGATCACCTGCGAAACATGTTACTGTGGTCCAACAACCGCAGATACAGATACAACCTCCCATTCTCGGCCAAACAGGTCAGCAACAATATGTACCAGTCAGTGTCGTTGAGCCTAGTGGACGTCAGATGCTATTGACAGTGAGTATTTATTCGACTATGCATGTAAAATGAACCTTCACGAACATTTTTGGAGTGGTTTGATAAATACCTCGATAAAATATTGAAGAAAACTATTTTGAATTCAATTCAAATCAAAAATTGTAGCTGAACAAGTAGCCTAGTTGTAGTAGAATCACCTTTAATAATTCAACTTGTATATTGATTGGCATTATTTGTTTATTGATCATAAAATGGATCATCTCAAGGTTATACCCTTATTATTATTTTTCATAAAATTGGATGAAATTCTCTGCAATATGTGATATAAGTTACATTTAAATATATGGTGGGTTTTATTCGAGGTAAAGTTTCATTTATTTCTTCAAGCACTTCACTTCAAGTGGTTTCCATGCTTGGGGAGGTTTATTATACAGCCTTATTCTTTAAGATTTCCTGGCAGTGGTTCATAGCCTAGTTTCTATTACGGTTACTCTTTGGATCTTATATTGTATAGATGACAATCTGATCTTTTATCATATATTCTTTTATTTTTTACACTTTTGTCATGCCGAATACAAAACTTTTTATCACAATGCTTTAGGAGATTAGTTCAAGAGATATTTAAAGGTGAGAAAAATGATGGAATCTGATAGACTGAAACAGTTAAAAGGTAAGAATCAAAAAGATTCACAGATAACTAATCTTGACCTCGAAGGACATATCTTGGACAATGAAGAAGATATCGCCAAACAGTTCAACAATTATTTTGTTAGTATTGGACAGGCAATAATAGATAATATGGATACACAACCAGAAACTCTTGCTGATTTTGAGGAAATCTATAGTGATAACTCAATGTTTCTTACGAAAACGAATGCACAGGTTGATCAGGTATTACATGAACTGAATACAAATTCTGCACCTGGCTATGACAATGTAAACACGAAAGATCTATTAACCATCAAAGAGTATCTTATACCTATTCTTGTTAAGCTAATGAATGAAACTATTATATCAGGCATTTTTCCGGACGTCCTCAAGATCAGTAAAGTGACACCAATACATAAAGGTGGCCCAAAAAATAAAATTGACAACTACAGACCCATTTCTGTTATATGTACCATTTCAAAAATTATAGAGATAATTATAAAAAAACGTATGGTTAAGTATATTACTAATTTTGTTGAATTTGATAAATATCAATATGGATTTCAGGAACATAGCAATACTATGAGCGCCACAATGGACTTCGTCAATTACGTCTCCTCTGCCCTAGATGATAATAATTATGTATTGGCAGTTTTCGTTGATTTACGGAAAGCTTTCGATGTAGTGGATCACACTATTTTACTTAACAAATTAGAAAACATGGGAATAAGAGGAAGAGTCCACTCTCTTATAAAAACATATCTCCTTAACAGACAACAGTTCACAGTAGTAAATGGAACTCCTAGTCAGGCTGATAATACCAAATCGGGAGTACCTCAGGGCTCAGTATTGGGACCCCTTTTGTATACGTTACATGTCTTGTCATTGAAAACGGCTGAACTTCGAGGTAGATACTTCAAATTTGCTGATGACACTGTATTGGTATATAAAGACAAAGATATAACCCAGCTACAAATAACAGTCAATGAAGATTTGGAACAATATCATGCCTGGCTATTAAAAAATAGACTACAACTCAATATAAATAAAACAACATACATGATTTTTACACAAAAAAACAAAATTGCACAGAACATCACAATAAAGATAGGAGGAGAGGTGGTTGACGAGGTTCGGAAGGCGAAGTACCTCGGACTTGTACTAGATGAAAAGTTGAACTGGAGTGAACACATCAAACACCTAGAAAACAAAATATCACCCATGGTTGGTGCCATTTATCGATGTAGAGATTACATACGAACATCATGCTTGTATCTAATATACAATGCATATTTTCTGTCCATATTCAGATACTTAATCCCATTATGGGGAACATGCGGAAAAACAATGTTCAAAAAAATTGAAACACTACAAAATAAAGTTGTAAAGACTTTGTTCAAGTACCATTATACTACGTCAACACATATAATATATAATCAAACTAACATCTTACCCATTTCTAATATATTACAAATCGAACAAAGCAAATTTGTATACAATGTCATCAAAGAAAATCTTAAATGTAACACACCTTTCAATTTCGTGAATCAGCAACACAACTATAATACACGTACGCAAACAAATATCTACTTAGAGCCAGTGAGAACAAACATTGGCCTCAAAAATCCCATAGTACAGAGCATGGAAACTTATAACTCCTTACCAAAGGACATAGCAAACTGTTCCGACATAACCTTATTTAAAAGGAAAATTAAAAAAATATATACACAGAAAAAACTTGAAAACAAACATTTATAAAATCTAAGCCATACCCCATGCAATATGACCCAACTGCATTTAACTGCCTAATTATATGTAATCACATAAATATCTATAAAGAGGAAAAAAAAAAGGGGGAAAAAAAAAAAGGAAAAAAGGGGAAAAAAAGGAAAAATTTGAGAGAATGGAGAATTTTATTTGTTTCTTATTTTTTATTTATGTATGTAAACATGTAAGTGTATTATGTAAGTTGGATACAGTTTCCGAGACCAGCACATTTGCTGCTTTGGATTATCCAGTATTCATTGTAATGCAACCTACGGATCTATAAATTCTAAACTGTATATATGTATTGTTATCAGGAACGCATTGTATTTGAATAAAGTACTATTAAAAAAAAAAAAAGTTTGGAGGGGTGAATTGGTTAGAGAGTTGAACTAATATGGTTTGGTATGTATGGAGGTTTAATCTATATATTTCGTATAAGTGTTTGGCATTGAAGATTGCTGGCCCACAAAGGGATTTGAAATCAGCTTATCGAAATTTCAGTATGTTAGGCAATTTCCTCCTAAGGTGTGATATAAGTGTATGTCCTTTATTTATAGCTGTAACTAAACAATGGTGGAAGATAAATTCATCAAACTTGTTGAATAAATCAAATATTGCTGTAGGATGAGTATCAAGCTTTACATTCTAGGGTCTAGGTGGCCAAAATCGGGTGTGGAGAGGGTTTGAGAATGATCTCTTCCTGAGAACAAATCTTGTCGATTTAAAATTCTGAAAATATGTAAATACCTTTGAAAGCACTGCATAGGTTGAATAGAAAAATATAGGACACGAAATAACCATTTTTTTTTATTTGCCATTATTATTTTTTTCAGTGCTAGTGCTACAATTTATTCACACAAATTTCGTACTGCTTAATACCAAGTTACCCAATGTATGTGCATTAGTATGAAGAATTTCCGTTGTTGATTTGTTGTGGAAGTAAAATTGAATCATGAAATTTTTTACTACGTTTCCTGGGCAACTGTCAGATTATAAATAAGTCTTGGATCACATGATATTACATTTGTATGTGTACGAAGATATGCATCAAATCATAATTATGTTATTGATCAATCTGACAAAAAATAGAAGACTATTAGGTTCTCATACTTTCCAGAATGCTGTACAAACATCATGGCCAACAAGTCGACAACAGATGGCAATCGTATCATCGTGGCAACAACTGCCTCCTCCACATGCGGCAATCCAACAACCTCTGTTATCTGAAGCCGAATGGGGAAGACCACTTCTAGTCGATTCTTCAGCCATACTTCAGGAACAACGACCAGTTTTTCCTGTAGATGTGACTGCTGAAGTTTATAATTCCGGACTAGTAGATCATGGATCGTCTACTTGGAACACCAGCAAGAGAAGCTCAAAGAACCATCACATGCAGCAGAACGGCGCTCATCACCTGCAGCATCATCTCATGGTGAGTAGAAGATGATATTATTCCCTTTTTAGTTCAAACAGCAGAGATTCATGTGATCTTTAGTATTAGAACTTAGGGTATAACTACACCCCAACCCAATAATTTATTGTTCCCTCCTTTGCTGAGTCGACTGAGGTGTATCCCGAGCTAGAGCTCCCCAACCAGTTGCCGTGTTCTACTGAACTCCAGTTCAGTTGACTTGACTGAGACCTCCTGGAGGATATGGGTCCATCCTTTATAATTTCTTGGTTCAGGCGTTGGCTTTCAATAACGAGATATTCAGTTTCCAGGTATTCAGGAATTTCTTCCTTCTTCTCATAGAGTTACTAATAATTTTCTGCTGATCCTAATCTCATTGTGGTTTGATTGAGTTCCTTCTACAGCAACAAGCGTGATAAAAAAGCCTGTGAGAAGATGTATCTTTTTGCCCAGAGCAATATAAATTTCTTATATCTTGGTATTGAAGTTCCAAAGGCACATTTTTGAATGCTGCAAACTTGGAATATTCTGCTAGAATTTTTCTCTGGCGGTTTCATTTTTCTTGCTGAATTATTCTTCATAAATGTCGTTCCCTGAGCAACAAAAAGGTACTGGCTCTATAAGGGAAGTGAGAGTTTCTTTTCTGGCCAGTGTATTTGACCAAGGAAACCCAGATATTCCATATTTTATCTGTTTAGAGCCTGATTCACCACAAGGGGACTTCGCATGTCTGGGATGGGTCAGTCTGACAGGTTAACTCTCTGTAAATTTATCACGTAGATCAAGATGGTTTGTATCTGAAAAATAACCCAACTTTGTTCATGACAGGCGTCATCAGTATACGCGCATTGATATACCGAGTTTATCTTAACCAAATGAGAATAGGTCAGTATTTCGTGTTTTTCTTTCGCGCAGACAGGTTGGATTACAAGAGAGAGAGAGAGAAATCAACTTTATTGATTATGAATCAAATGGCTATCGACCGCAGTCTTCCAGCCAGTTACATGGATTTCTATTTTACAAAAATTTTATTTAGTTTTAAAAGATGTTATTCTAAGGATATCAAATATTCAAATACTGGTAGTGCTGGTAATTTCGCCTTCATTTCTCCATGGTAGTGGTGTATAAGTGAATCCACAATTCTTCTGTTGTTCTGGTTTGAGATGAATTTTTTGCCCAGTATATTCATTCTCTCCAATATCGGTTCTATATCCGTAGTGTCATATAAAAGTTGATTAGATGGGTTGTGTAATGGGTTGTTGGGATTTCTTAGGGCCGGTTTCTCAATTGCGAGTTAACCCGAGGTTGCGGGTAACCCGAGTGTTGCGCATTCATGAATATCGCTAAATACATGCGTCAACTCGCAACCTCGAGTTAACTCGCAATTGAGAAACCGGCCCTGAGTTTAGTTATTTTTCTTAAGCAAGTTCGTTCTGCTACTTCAATGTTTTTCAGCGTTGTTTTTGCGGTGTTTATGAATGTTGTAAATCCATAGTCTAATAAGGGCCTGCATATCATCTTATATATTGTGCTTGCTGTCTTGTAGCTGATTCCAAGGTTTTTATAAGTGAGAGATCTAAAGTGTCCAGCTCTAGCGATGGCTGCTTTGAAGTTAAGTTTGTTATCTATTTGTATGCTTGTAAGTTTTATATTTTTGGAGTTTGCATTGATTTTATGATTGAATATTATTAATTTTGATTTGTTTGGATTTGGCTGGATTCTCCAACGTCTCATCCATGCTACGGTGACATCTGTAAGTTCTTGTAATTTTTGCAGGCATTTGTTTGTTGTAGTATCATGAGTAATTAAAGTTGTGTCGTCAGCAAATTGCAGTATATATGCCTGTTTGTTGATGTGGTGTCCTCTTTCGTTATTGTGATTGTACATGTCGTGGCAGTATAGGTTGTATAGCAAAGGCGAGTGGGGCGAACCTTGTGGGAGACCTTGTTGTGGTGTAAATGATCGTGATATCTCGTTTTTTCACACGAACCTGAAGCGTTCTCTCTATCAAAAATTGGTCTAGAATTTTCAGTAGGTAGTTTGGACATTGTAGGGGGAATAATTTTAATATAAGTCCGGCATGCCAGACACTATCAAAGGCCTTTTGGATATCCATAAATAGGGATGCCGACTTTCTTCCTCTTTTCTTGTTACACTGTATGTTTGTTGTTAGTATTGTTAGAGGGTGAGCGGTTGGAGTTTTGCATTTGAATCCAAATTGGTATGGTGGAATGGCTTCTCCTATGTTTAGACGAATTCTCTCTGACAGAATTTTTTCAAATGTTTTTCCCAGTTCCGAAAGTAATGTGATAGGTCTATAGTTCTCCACTTTTGTATGGTCTGTCTTGGCCTGTGAAAACATAGAAGTATGATGTTTTATTGAAACTGTGAAAAATCATATCTCCGAAAGTATTAGCTTGTTAAAGTTGAAAATGATATCAATGGTTTCTTATGGTGAAACTGCATCTTGAAAAAATTTTATTTGAAATTTGTAATGTAAAAAAAATATTACTCCGAAACCATCAGACCTATTTTGCTCAATAACGAACTAAACCGAGTTATTTATGTCCCAAATCTACTCTGAAAATTTCAACTGTCTAGCT
Source organism: Halyzia sedecimguttata (assembly GCA_937662695.2). Taxonomy (NCBI): domain Eukaryota; kingdom Metazoa; phylum Arthropoda; class Insecta; order Coleoptera; family Coccinellidae; genus Halyzia; species Halyzia sedecimguttata. The sequence continues at coordinate 19,059,289 of OW569415.2, forward strand.
CATTCCGTTCGAGAGTTATTGTATTTACAGCCAGAATAGATTTTGACCACGAATTATTGATCAGTGAGTCGAACCAAATCGTTTTAGACCATTTTCATCCAAATATTCGAAAATTACAGACATTTGGGCTAATTGATATGCACTCTGTTCCGAGGAACAAGAGCGCCAAAAATTGGTAGTTATATACAGAGTCTTGAAGTTGTAAATTAATTTCAACCATAGATTCCTCCCATCAAATAAAACTTTTTACACTTACTATAATAATAATAATAATAATAATAGAGTTTATTGAACAGTTAGTTGAAATATGACAATTAAACTCAATTAACTGTGAGTTACTCGCTCCGAGGAGCTGATAACTGTGTACAGCTTTAATAAATTAATATTCACATTCTAACGGCAAAATAAACTAAATGTTATTATCTAAATGTAGGTGTGGATACTCCACGATTAACAAAAAAATACTAAATAAATATTAAATTCACAATGTTGCTGATAATCCGGGAGAATTGTCTTCATTGGTATTTTTTGTCATGGTTGGTAAACTGTCTTCATCAATATTTTAGGTCTAAATCGGTAGTTGAATTGTCTAAGTTCAGGGTTCACTTCCTCGAGCGGTCGCCAAGGTCAGTATTTTTGAGTCATTACTCTTGGATGTTTATGAGTTGATTAGATCAGTATTTTAGTTTGTTTTCTAGTATGAATTTACTATTTTATGTATCAGTGTTCGATTTCCTTCAATTAACCATTTTTTCAATTTCATTTTGAATTTGTGAAATTGAAAAAATGGTTAATTGAAGGAAATCGAACACTGATACATAAAATAGTAAATTCATACTAGAAAACAAACTAAAATACTGATCTAATCAACTCATAAACATCCAAGAGTAATGACTCAAAAATACTGACCTTGGCGACCGCTCGAGGAAGTGAACCCTGAACTTTGACAATTCAACTACCGATTTAGACCTAAAATATTGATGAAGACCAAATTTATCTTCGGTTAAAATATACAGGCTGTTGACATTTATAAAAAATAGTTCTTATTTTGTAACTTTGATATGGTTTGCTTAACGAAATTAACGATGGTGTGAAGTTTTCTATAACTATGACACATATTATCCTATAATTTTTTTCCTAATTCCACTGGTTTACTAGTTATAGACTCACAAAAAAGAATATTCAATCATTTAAAAAAATTGAATTATTCTCCTCATTTATCATAAAACGCGTTTTCGAGATACTATTAATTTAATTTTATAAAATCTCATAAAGATTCCGGAAATCGAACCAAGCTGTGAGACATGGTGCAGTACCTTTTTGTCGTTTACTATCAAAGTCATCGATAATTTATGCCCACAACACTGGTTTCTTCGATTATACTTAAACTACTTATTACATTCGGCAACAATCATCCAGACTATCCATAAACAGATAGTTTCATTTATGTGGTCGGAACAATTTCGTATTATACGATATTCTATCATTCATTTATAAACTTGATGTGTCCTGATATTTAAGGAATTTTCATTGTGAGAATAGGCGATGATGAAATTGTTTATAAAATCATTGTGGAAACAATTGGATATTGAATGAATATCAAGTTGAAGTGCATAATTCTGATATTCAAGAATATTTGAGTATTTTTGTTAAAAATGCTGCATTAATAACCAAATCATAAGAATTGAGTGGGTAAATACGTTTCTCCAAATAATTTCATTGAATTTCAAGCATCAGATGATACAGTTTTTCGGATATTCTACAAAACAGATATACACAGACGGTTATGTACCATGCTCTCACAAAAAAAAAAAGTGTAACTTTCTTACTTATAATATGGAATAAATTATAGGATAACAAATATATTTTATGAAATTTTCACAAGTTTATTCACTAAGATCAAATTTCTGTAGCCCCACGCTTTTTTCGTCCGTTGCCAGGACCTTTTTTATAACCCACAAATTTTTTTTGGGAAAGACAGTTTAAATTCTTCCTGCAAGAAACTTTACATTGCTTCCTCGTTTTTTGTACTTGTCCATGATATTACATATTAGTTCACACTTCACATTCATCCTCACACAACTTTAAATTTATGAAATATTAACAAGTCTAACATCCTCAATTATTTGCAAATCATTCTATGTACAAATCCGAGAGATTACAAAGATACAAGGCATCGCTTTATGTTTCTTTTACTCCTATTCTCTTTATCAGCAAGTGGTAGAACAGGCCCTTAATGTGTTATTTGTCTTTCTTATTCTATTTCTACCTATTGAAAAAAATTGTATATTTGAACTACTTTCAGTTTTAATTGTGATATAAATAAAATAGTACAAGCATCACTCATTAACTGCTCAGGTTCCATCCCATCATCGTACTCACGACAAGAAGGAGCAGACTCAACTGAGCCCTGTGAAGAAGCGTGTCAAAGAGAGCTCGCCGCCCGGCGAACCTATCAATCCGTACATCTCCACCAACAGTAGGAGAAACCATAGTCCTGCTGGCCCACAGTGGCATCAGACAACTCAACCACAGGCTCAGGTTGGTATCAAAGTGTTAAAATTCGAAAAAAAATTATTGTTTATCATTACTGATGGAACCCCATAAAAGTACAAAAAATTATACATTGCGTTAATATAATAAGATAAATGTTATACTCAACTTCATTTACAAGGGACATTTTCAAAGTTAATTTTTTTAATAAGAAGAGATAGAACAAAATAATCCAAATAAATGTTTTCTACAACAGTGGAGTATTTTCAATTTGAACTTGACATTATCGGGAACTAAATCTTAGACCTGTCTTGCATCCAACGGATAAAGTCAAGTGAACACAGCGATAGCAGTTAATAAATATTGGTTAAATAATGGGTTGGGGAAAAAGTTCGTGGCGTTTGAGCGTATGTGCCGCTTTACGTCATCTATTATAACCTAATTCCTGCCTGTATCGAAGTTTACGTTAGTGTATTCAAAACGTGGGATTTCGGTCTACATAAGAACATAAAACTCTTTAAAATCAGTGAGGTGCAATAGCATTTACAAGTCTTCGAAAATGGAACAAAATAACGAGAAAATTCGCTACATTTTACAATATCACTTTGATCAAGGTGAAAATGCATCACAGGCTTGTGATAAAATTTGTGCTGTATATGGCCAAGATGTTCTTTCAAAATTGGCAGCTCGCAAATGGTTCGCTCGTTTTCCTTCCTTTTCTTTGTTTAATATAATTATGATTGGGCCCAAATTTCTCTTATCATGAGGACATGTGATAATGAGTAAAAGCCTGAAATGAGTGGATTGCAGATGTGTTTCATCTGTGCAAGGGTTAAATTATTCCTTTTTCTTTCAATGCATTTACTAGCAATTATAATAATATGTACATCTTATAAGCTAATTCACTAACTATGGTGCTCTCATATAATATTATACGACCTTCCAGTGGCAAGACACATTCTCTATCTCAGATCAGCAGGCCAATTCTTTTTCAGTCTTCTGTATAGAGGCTGTACCAATGGATGTATTAGGATGTTGGCATGGTCTCCAGTTTATCATCATATTTCTTGCTGTTCTGTTCAATGAAGTCCTTTGCATAAGGGATTTGTAAATCTTCTAACTAGAGCATTTGATATAATTCGAAGTATTTGTGATTGGCTTCTCTGGATTTTTGAAATATTTGATTGTTCTTGATAACATATTGTTGTACTTTATGCTAAAATTGAAAGGCAAGTTAATCAAATTTCCTTCGAGAGATAACCAATAACACGTCTCCAAGAGCTTTTCCGAATATCCAGGTATTCGGAAATGAATAAAAGATTGATCAAAGTTATATCATAACAGAATTTAAGGGTTTTTATTGAAAATTTTATGTTATTATTCGAAATTGTGAATTAGGTACCATAAAAATAAGTAATTTCTGTCATATTATTATTAAAGATAATTTCTGATATTACCATGACCCATCACCAAATGAGATTTGAACCGGCTGTATGAGACAAATAATATCTTGTTTTACCTAACCTTAAATTACAGAATTCAAATAAACACGAATAAACATGCCGTAGAGGTGGGTAATGAGTGGTTGTTTCAAATTATGTTTGAAGGGGCAATTGGTGACGTCACTTCTCTTTGACCATTCGTAACCGTAAATGGGGTGCCTATAACATTTATGGTTATAGGATTTATTATCAGGTAATAAATGGTTCCTTGCATAAAAATGAGTAATGTATTCTGAATATTTTTTTAAGATAAGTGGTTTTGGTATTATTTCAGGAAATGCATTACTTTTTTGGTTGACAGGTTGTTTGTTTCGTTTTTTTTACTCGTTTTCCTCGTGACTATCTGAAATAGTGCACCTGTTTCTTCTTCTGTTTCTGAGAAATATTTCCGATGTGAAAAGGGAAAGGATGCTCATAAGGGACATGTGCTCACTACAGACAGCTAATACTGAATGTGTACGGGTATAATTATTTATATAAAATTTTGTTGTTGATATCAATTATCTTGAAACAATGTTGGATTCAATAATGTTGAATGTACAAGAAGTTAACTTGATTCAATTTCCTTCACAGCAAAATGATCATGAGCACCTCCCTACTTATCATCAAGCTCAAACAAGTTCAAGGCAGCACACAATAACCATTCAAGATACGCCATCGCCTTCAGTTTCCGTAATCACCATATCAGATAGTGAGGAGGAGGCTACGCCAGGCAAGAAAGTCGGTACTAATCGTCATTCGCAAACAACAAATCATCACCAGACGCCACAACACCACAACAGCCAAGGTCATAGGAAAAACGTTATCAGTTGTGTATCAGTTGGAGATAGCGACAATGAAGAGAGGGGTTCTACTAAGGTGAGTCCAGATAATTATATCTCCACACTTTTTTGCCTACTCAAGAATTCATTATTTCTTGGTACATATTATAGAAATTTCATGGATGGTTAATTTTATATTAAAACGTTACCGTAACAAACCTCTGTCATATGGGCCCCCAAATACAAATCTGTAATTGAAAATTGATTTAATCATAAAAACAATCACGTTTATATGGGCTTTTTTATTCTGAAACGGAAACAGATGACTAGAGGACACCAAGGCGGTACTAGATATACCACATTTATAGGTTGGATCGCCTTTGATACCGAGATACAGTTTATGTATTCCATTAATTTATTTCTGGAGCCATAACACTCAAACCACCCCTTTTTGCGCGTATGTTCTGGGGAACATCGCGTTATAGTTTTGCCCAAATGTCTGTAACTTTCGAATTTTTTGACGAAATTGGTCTCAAACGATTTAGTTGGACTCCCCGATGAAGAATTCGAGGTCAAATTTGATTCTGTCCGTCCGGCCGTATGGCCGTCCGGCCGTACGGCCGTCCGTTGCCACGATAATTTGTGAACGAAAAGAGCTAGCGACTTGAAATTTTCAGGGTGGGTGGCGCATCGCAATACGACGGACAAGTTCGTTAATGGGCATAATCGGCCCAGTGGTTTCCGAGTAATAATTTTGTTTTCAACCAATATAAATCCGATCGAATTGAAACTTGGTGAGTAGTTGTAGAATATGAACCTTAGCACGTTTGTGAAATTTTGGGCGAATCGTATGGCTAGAAAATTTTAAAAAAATTATTAAAAAATATTTTTCTTGTCACGATAACCTGAGAACGGAAAGAGATAGCGGCTTGAAAATTTCAGGTCATGTTGTGCATATGAATGCCACATTTGAGTTTGTTTATGAGCATAATCGACCAAACGGTTTCAGAGATATAGCCATCTGAAATTTTCTGATATTTGGTGGTTTTCTGTTCCTCATTAACTCGAAAAATACTGAACCGATTGAATTCAAACATGGTTATTAGTTGTAGAATGCCAACGCGAAAATGTTTGCGAAATTTGGTGAGGATAGCATTTGTAGAAAATTTTTAATAAATCATTGAAAATAAAAAAAAAAATTCTATATATCAGAAACTATACGTTTGAAATTGCTGAAATTTTGCAAGAGCGTTCATTACCTAACTCTACTGCCAAGTTTCAAGTTTTAACACGATCGGTTGAATATTGTTGGAGATTCGAGCATTCTTGTGTGAGTTCAGTAGATGGGTGACCGTTGTCTCGATAACTTTCGAACCAAAGGAGATAGGGACTTGCAATTTTCAGGGTAGGTTGCGTATCCAAAAGGGAGAGTTGAGTTCGTTTTTGGGCATAATCGGTTTAAGTGTTTCCGAGTTATATCCACCTGGAATATTGTTTCCTTGATAACTCAAAAAATAAATATTCGATTGAATTGAAACTTGGTAACTAGTAGTAGAAAATCAACACAAAGACGTGTTTAAAATTCTGTAAAAACCGTACTCCTAGAAAATTTGAAAAAAATGACGAAAAAAAAATTTTAAGAACCGCGCCTCCCGAAAATTAAAAAAAAATCACGAAAAAAAAATTGGTTCAAGCACTGACGTGAAGTCAGAAGCTTTTGCGCGTATGTTCTATTGTCCATTCTTCTGTATTGGACACCCTTAATCGAATTTACCATGGTTAATTATGTCGTCCATTCTCCTGTATTGGACACTCTTAATTCAAATTTACCATGGTAAATTCGAATTAATTATGTCGTCCATTCTCCTGTATTGGACACTTAATTCGAATTTACCATGGTAAATTTGAATTAAGAGTGTCCAATACAGGAGAATGGACGACATAATTAATTCGAATTTACCATGGTAAATTTGAATTAAGAGTGTCCAATACAGGAGAATGGACGACATAATTAACCATGGTAAATTCGATTAAGGGTGTCCAATACAGAAGAATGGACAATAGAACATACGCGCAAAAGCTTCTGACTTCACGTCAGTGCTTGAACCAATTTTTTATTCAGAAACGGAAACAGATGACTAGAGCTCACCAAGGCGGTACTAGATATACCACATTTATAGGTTGGATCGCCTTTGATACCGAGATACAGTTTATGTATTCCATTAATTTATTTCTGGAGCCATAACACTCAAACCACCCCTTTTTTTGGTATACATTATCCTCATTCAGAGCTCACTACTAGTCACAAAATAAATCTTAGGTCCGGATTAATAAAAAATTATTAAACATTTGTAATCAAAACAACACCCTGTATTTAGAAATTGTCTGAATCAGTTTCATTATTCGCATAGACCAGAAAAAATTATATTAAAAAGTGGACTTCAAATCTTTCCGAAATTGGCGAAATAGATAAAACGCCGTGTATTTCGGTAACAAAATCCGTCCAGCCAATAAATGTTGTACCACCTTGGTGTTCTCTATACGACGTTTCCCATTTAAACACTCCGTATATTTCACAAATCATATCTGCATCTTTTGCTCTCGATATCTCGGTATTTGATTTTGGTCTATAGAATACATAATTTTCGGGAGGAAACACTTCATAGACTTGTATAAAAGTTTCAGAGATGATGTGTGAACTATATTAATGTGGTGAGGGATTGTATATGGTACAAACATATACAATCCCTCACCAGAGTAGGTTTAAGATATTGTGCCGTTTGCCAAGTCATAAGCCTGAACTAAGAGAGATCCCAGCATTTTCACTTAGGATCTCATATTCAAGAGAAAAAATATAGTAATGTAATAATACAGATGATAGTTATGGTATCATTTAACTTAGGTGTAATAATACTGATGGATACTTTGATTTCAGTCACACCATCAGCAGCACCATAGTCAATATAATCATCATATCCAACAACAACTGCATCTACAGGTGGTTAAGAATGAACCAAACTCCTCCCACTCTTTCTGTTCACAATCCAGCAATCCTATCGCATCATCAAGCAACTATGTTGCTTCAGCTTCACAAAAGAAACGGTTACTGGCCAAGGTGCAATCAGAATGTTTAATGAATGTTCCACCCAAACAAGAACCATGTGAATATCGCAGCGAGTATGACCAACAGTGTACTTCAGCTTGTAAAGAGCCTGCCCCTTCATCCAATCACCAAAGCTATCATTATGCTGGCCAAGAGCACTCTGGATATTCAGGGTCTTCGTCTAGGTACTCAGATGTTATCAAGGTGAAAAGTGACTCGCCTTTAAGAGATTGTTCTCTTTATAGTAATGACAAGAGAGTGTCGTGGGCTCCACCAAATGCTCATAATACTAACTCGCATGGAAATGGTAGTGGTAGTAGTTCTCATCGACGTCACTCTGCCGTTCCTGCGGTTAGTTTGAGGGACTATAGTGTCCCAACTCAGTGTCATAAGGAATATATTCAGCCACCTGCAGCTCATACCTCAAGAGAGACGTTAACAGTTGGAAGAGAACATTTACTGGCCCCAGGAAAGAATTGGGGACCATCGCAAGCTATTCATCAATCCTATCGGTAAGAATAGATTTATTCAGATGGAATGAGTTCACACCAGTCACAGTTTGTAGAAAATGCAACAAAGTCTGTGTTGCATACTGAGAAATTAACTGGTTTGATTATTACAATAATATAAATCATTATTTCACATAATTACAAATTTCAAGTAGAAACAACATGTAAAGAATTGAAATAGTGACAAAAGTTTCGCCATTTCTATTCCGATAATTCCATAATCTTTGAAAGAAAAGAACACAAAGAAGGAACTTCTACTGAGCAAAACATTGTATTCTATTGAGGAGTTTCTCAGTACATGATGTGTCTATTTACATATATATATATATATATATCTTTTTTGACCTGACATGTAAATTATTGATGTCGAATAAACTTATACTTATACTTATACATTAGTTAGGTTTATTATTATTATTATTATAAATATCACAGTAAGCGGCCTAGGCCGATGTAACTGCATTTAACAATTGTTACATTGTGGGAATTAGACCAGGTGTTCACAGCCATCTTAATACTAGAGCATCACAACGTATATCACAGATTGGTCAAATAAAGTCTTGTTCTATCACTTTTCTCACATGTAGTGTATATTAATGTTTTTCACAGCCTCCATTTCCCTATCTAAGCGGTTCTTAAAGCTGTTAACTGAGGGAGCTGACACTGTAGCATCTTTAAGAGAATTCCACTGATAAACCACTCTATTGCTGAAGTGATTTTTGCGCTGGAGTGTGGCACATTTTTCTTTGTGAAGTTTATGTTTATGGCCTCTCAAGGATTCTCTAGAGGGTCTACAGAAGAAATCCATCTGAACCGAATAGTGCTCACTCAAGATCTTGTATGTTTCAGTAAGATCTCCCCTTTGACGACGCTCTCTCAATGTTGTCAGGTTGAACCGAATTAGCCTCTCTGGATATGTCAAATGACGGGTATCTGCCGGAATCCTTGTAAACCTCCTCTGCAATCTCTCCAACAACTCAAATGTCCTTAATATAATAAGGGCTCCAGATGCTCTGAGCATACATGGAAATTTTGAATTACGATCCATCTGTGAATCTGACCACTGAATAACTCCCTATGGATTTCTTATGGACCTGAAAATTACGCGAATCTCTCGCCAATTTTTAAATATTTTGGGAAATTTCTTGAGATTTATATCTGTTGAAACAAATTCAGAATCACATATAATTTGTTCGATAGACTTTTAAGCCTAGTTCTCAGAGCTACGTTGTGTCATTTGCGACAATCCTCACTACCCAGATTTGTTTACTTGATCATCGTGAAGTTGGGAAATTTCAACTTCGAAGAGGGCGTGTCGCGACAGATTTTGACAACTAGAAGTGAATAGGTAGGGGTAAGGGGAAGTTTTGTTTACTAGCTCTGATTAGAATGCTGTAATTTCATGTCGCAAACTACACTAAGTAGCTCTGAGAACCAGACTTGAGAATAAACATTAGTTAATTCATGCTGCTTTTGCATTGTTCCATTTTACATATTTTTGTAGGACTAGAGATAACTACCATTTTTTTTTAGTAGGGCATTGATTGTTTGGGTGGAGAATATTTTTGTATCAACAGGTATTAATAAAAAAAAAAAATTACCGTGGGATCAAGAACGTTCAAGTGTAGGGCTAGGAAAATCTACTAATTTTTATTCGTAGGACAATGGAGCCATTTGATCATGCTAAGATTTACCAATATTCAGTAAAAAATCATTAAAAAAGAACTAACGTCCCATTGACTATTCACGCCTCATACAAAGTCGATCGAGCTGAAATTTGGCAGTCGATTGTAAAATGGTGGCTCGATGGTATGTGCCGAATCTGACCGATAATTCATGAAATATAACATTATTGAACAAAAAAAAATTTTAATTTTTGGAATGCCGGCGCGTAAGCATAAATACCTAATAAGTGACGTTCAATGACATACTGGTATTCAGACCTATAAAGTCTCTGTACCACTTTTTTTATTATTATTTATTATTATTTATTAACGACAGTAGACGGTAGACACCGATGAGACCGCCGTGTTTGTTCGAACAATTATCGAAAGCATTTAATATCACAGAAAGGTGTATCGAAAGGTCTTATATCACTTTACAAAATACATATATCACATTAAACTATCACAGTCGTTACATTATTCTTCTTCCCTCCCCCATACATCTATACACCATAGTGCACAAAAAAGGATGTGGTCTGAGTCCTCATTTCCTGGTCAAAACGATTCTTGAATTGATTTATTGAAGCAGAGTTAACAACACTCTCACTCAGGTGGTTCCAATGGTATGCCACTCTATTGACAAGGAAATTTCTCCGCAGAAGCTTGTTGCATTTTTCCTTTGAGAGTTTCCGATTATGACCTCTCAGATTCGTATTTAGACTAAGATGGAAGATGCCTCCCAGACCGCAGGCGTAATGGCCATTGAGTATCTTGTATGTTTCAATGAGATCACCCCTAGTTCTTCTGTCCCTCAAAGTCGTCAGACCCAGTTTTACCAGCCTCACCTCATAAGGCAGATCTCTTGCTCTTAGAGCCATTTCTTGCATTTCTTGTAGCATAGCCTCATCATCGAAGGTCTGACTGATTATTGAAACAGTTTTTCATTTATTATAATATCCTAGTATGACTTAGATGTTGTATATAAAAAATCAAGATATATTCAAGTATTTGCACATTTTAAATTTCAGGCACAGCAACGCCCATCTATCACCTCAGCCTCTAAGCGGAGCACCGAGACTGTCTCCTCAGCATCCCCTTGCTGCGGCTGGTCAGCCCCTCTATCATCAGGCTGAACTGTATCGTCGACCAGTCTACGTAACTACAACTCAGCCTGCATATATTCCTACCACTCATCAGGTGGCGCCAACTGGGTAAGTTAAACTTATTATTCCCTTTCTCTTTTCTAGATTTGCTTCTTTACTTTTAAAAGAAATATCAATTCAATGGATGGAGGGATTACCATTGGTGTTTCACTATTCTATTATGCTTTTGTTTTCATGGATATAATATTCATCCTCATGACTGCTATAACCGGTCGCATTACAGTATTCCTTCAATGTGGAAGTTTTGTTTCAATTGAGCCATAATTTTTTTTCCTGGAAACAAGAAGCAGGTTTTGTAAATTCCTCTTCATTATTGAAATACAAATACAAATGATACTCAATTTGAAGAAAAAACTTTCAGTAAGTGTAGTTATTTGGAATATTACATTTCTTTTAATATATTTCCATTGAACATATTTCCATTCCTATGAAATCTATTGTGATTTTTTTCTTTCAGTGTTCCTGCAAAAAAACGAAAGATAAATTCAGGAACTTCATTTTTCTAAATTCGACGTGAATTTTACCAAAAATTTATTATTCTAGGTTAAGGTTGATAATGTTTTCAAATTTCTTTAATGTGTGAATACTAATCTGAATATTTGTAACTTATGATTACAAATGCTTTAAGTCAATGTTTCTGGAAAATTTTGAGAACACTAGTTTAATACAAATTTAATTTTTTTGGTTGGCTGATTTTTTTTTTTTTTGGCTTGGGATTTTCAAAAATTTCTAATTCGGCATTAAATTGGTTTGGTCAGATCTTTTGCTTTAAAAATTGAGGTTCTTGAAAGATCTTGTTTGCTATCCCTATTACATTTAAATAATTCTATTTTAAACTTATCATGAAGCATATTTTGTTTGACTACAAGGCTTTCACTTCATTCTATCCATCAAGCATGCCACTACTACTAGTATTAACTGTAGCATAAAATGAGTGTCAGCCACATTCTGATGTACATACTATTAATTATTGAATGCTGAGATTTTTTGGAGAGATTATATTAAATGAATCAATCAATTTGAAATTTCACAGAATAATATAATATTTCATGGAACTACAATGTTGATTTATTAGCTAATCATATGATATCTCCAGAAAATTGAAAGTTCCAGTTGAATGTGTTGCAACTATTTACTTGTCAGTCTATTGTTAATTATTAAAGTAATTCAGATTTTACCACTCTTGAGCTATGTCTTGTTTCTGGTATTCGCTAAGTATGCAGTTGCCGCAATCTTTCCTGAAGTATGTTTATGTGTGGAATAAAGAATAATGAAAATGTATATAATTAAATTTATCCATGAATAAATTATTTAAAACTTCCGAACTTGAATGGGTATTAGTATCCTATATTAAAATACAATTCTATGATGAACACAGAAGTTCTTTATTTGCTAAACTTCAATACAACAATTTTAAAAGCACTCATCTGTCTTCAGGAGCTCTAGCTCGCTATTTCATTTGATGTGTATTACGAAATGTGAGCGAAGTGAGAAAAATCTCAGTTTGTCAGTCAACAACTGAGATTTTTCTCACTTTGGGAATACATATTTAATGATCCATATAATTCACTGATTTGTAACACCCTACACTACTGTAATGTATGATTATTAGAGATCTCGTCTATCAATAAATCAAAATTTCTAATGGGCATATTCTGGGTATTATTTGAAATATGCATTCAGATCAATACGTAAATCCAAACTCAGTTTATCGCTACCCTTAAGGAACACACAAAATTTCAGCGAAATCTGGCGATAATTTTTTAATATATTGAATTTTTCTTGAAACTATTTTTTTCGCTTCTATTGATATGATTCTCATGAAATTTGAAGTACATCGGACCCGTATCTTTGAATATATTGGTTAAATATCATTTCAGAAATCATTACGCGTGTTTTGCACATAATTCAGCCGGCATATTCAGTCCTCAATTTCAAGTCTCTTAGTTCCTTCTTTCGCAAATTATCTTGTTTACGGACGGACAAACGGCCAGTATTGAATAAGAATTGTTAGAGATAATTTACAGCTCAAAATTCTAGAATTACCGGCAAAATGATATCGGCCTAGTAGAAGCTTGCAAAATAGTCTGGGTTTGAGCTTATAATGTTTTTCTTCATCTTTTACAATCAACAATTTGAACCAATTTTCGCTTAGGCTGGCATCAGCTCGAATAGTAGTTTGAACGATTCCAACTATTTTTATAACTATCTTGATATTCCTTGGATAACAATGAATTGTTTTGAGGATTGATCAATTAAAGTTATTCAGATTAATTTTTTCATTTCATCTTTCATCATTTTTAGTGTCCTCACCCTAATTTTGGTCTGATTCACCAAGCAAAAAATTCTATCACATCTGAGTCATATTAAATCTGATCATTCCACTATAATGGGTAAAAATCTGATGAGTGGAAATAAAAAAGTTGCATGACTGTTGTACGGGTAAGTGGGACTCCCATTTCCATCACGGATTCATATCCTACAGATAAAAGTTTAGTTTTGTAAAGTTACTGAGAAAAATATTTTGTGATGTTGATTACAGGATAGTTCTTGTTGATCTTTAGTATGAATTTGATGAACATAATTATTAAGATGATTCAGAGGTGAACTATGTTTTTATGAGTGGCAACCATTATTCCTAAGAAACAAAATATTACATTCTGTTGAAAGAAATTCCTCTAAATAGTCAACAGCAGAGCTACTGTACTTAGTTGATCTTTCTAAGATAATTTTTTGCTACTGATGTTAGTTTCATAGACAGGAATCGCTCTACAGAAAAATCAAAGTAAACCTTCAACCAACCTTTATACAGTGCAACCTCATTAATCCAGACATTTGATGGCAAGGTAGTTGTCCGGATTTTCGATTTTTCGGATTATAGAAAAACAGAATTATTCTTATAGGTTTTTTATTAAATAAAATAATTTATTAATAAAAGTAATAGAAAACATTAAATTCTCAACTATAAGAGAAATAGAACTTATCTATTTATTATTCTTTCACTTTTGTTTATTAAATGAAATATATTATTCTAAAAGGTAACATCAAACATAAATTGAATTCAAATTTTCATAAACAAGAGATCACTTAAATTTATCTATTTATATATTTTTAAATTTGAAGTAATCTGAAATTTTTGTTGGGACTTTATAGGCACCTTCGATTTTCACTGCTTGTGTGCTTTCTTTTCGGCATTTTTGGACAACAATCATTGTTAACTGCGCTCGAAACAACTAATAACAAACTAAACATACGCTGGTACACTAGCGCACCCCAACAATCTTCTTAATCGTGTCTCAACTCGTAAATATCAGATGTGGTGGCTTGTGTGCGTCTGGATTATAGAGGTACATCCTACTATGTGTTGAAATCAGGCGTCCGGAGTACTGGCTCTCCGGATTTAAGTGTGTCCGAATTAGAGAGGTCATACTGTAATTGATTTCTAGGTCATACTGGAAAGCACCAATACTTATTTTTACAATAATTTTGCAGAATGTGGTCAGATAAATCAATTTCATACTCCTAATTTGTACTAATATGTTTATTGAATCAACCTAATCATATTTACTTTCCTCTTTTTCATTCAATTAAAATTTGTTTCAAATGTTTCAACAACTATACAATTCTAGATCTCAATTATATTATTGCATTTTTATCAGTTCAAACATACTACTTGATCTTCTTGATGATGAAAGTATGAAGATAAAGTTCTTTCTCTCTTACTAAACAATGAGCAATCGATCTTCGGTCCTCCAGCTCATGTACAATTGATAAACGACTATTTTTTACTAAAAACACAATTCGAGAAAAGTCCTTACGTGAAGTCAGGAGCTTTAGCGCGCATGCTCTGTTATCTATTCACGCCTCACACACCCTCACGAAATACTGCATGGACCTTCCAAGTCGTCTATTTAGCGTTAACACTTGAAAAAATGTATTGAGCATCATCTGAATTCAAATTTTAAAATTAAATAGTGAAATTACTCAGCGGGGATTCGAACCCGGATCTCCTGCGCCGCAGGCAATTATGCTAACCTCTCGGCTTTCGGACTGTGGTCCGAGATTTATAGGATTTGAAATTTTAGAAGAAGTAGATACCAGATGAAAAATACCTGGTATGGTTGTTGTACTCAGATACATTAGTTCTTAGTGGATGTAAGCTTTAATGGCTTTGCATATATTATGTCTCTATGGTATGTTGATCAGTTCTAGTTCCCTGTAGTGACATTCTTTTTCTGTTAGTGTTTGTTTTGGATTATACAAGTCAATATTGAAATGTCATATTAATTTCTCTTTGAAATTAGCCTATTTTTCATTTTGCCTTGATGTCTCTTAATTTTAAATATCTCAATTGGACCAAAATTTTCAGCTTCAAATTGTTTCTTCAGTAGTGGTAATGTTTCTTCTGAATAATCTTAATCAGATTTTGATGCCAACATAAATTATTATTCTTAGATACAACAATCATATCAATATTTAAAGATGGCTGATGCCGTTAATAAATCAACAAGTCAATCAATCAAGCAATAGTGTCTCGTGGAATGGGTCCGAAAAATCTACACAAAGATTTCCCAACTCGAATTATCAAACAGGATATAGTTCATTGATTTGTGGATAGCAAGAACAGACAAATTTCAGTGTACTGTAACTCTCGACAAATTCAACTCAACTGAGTCGTATTAACCTGATCATAGCCGATGTGTTAGGTGATGTATAAACGCTCACGCCCCCTATGAGATAAGATAAAATGCCTTCCTCTCAAACAACAACAAAATTGTGTACAAAGAACTTCAGAAATGTTCGCATATTGCATAATCCCTTATTCTCCAAAGAATCTCTCATTGGGGCATTAAGACAGATTTATTGGTAGAATTTGAAGGTAATACTAGAGAATGAAGTATATTCTCCACTTTTTTGATGCTGTATCGTAAGGTCTCAAGTGATGATAATGTTTTCTTTAACAGCCGTGCCATCCCCCCTCCAGCGCACCACGCTAGTGCAAGACCAGTTCTAGCAAGTCACACCACACATCCGTTGCCTGCACATCTGCAGTTTCCGTCTCACGCTCAGGTAGCCGCAGCACCATATGGTTTTGCACCACTGAGTCCTGCAAAAACTCGTCAATACCAGCCAACCAGTCTTTGGTTTGCGGAATAAAAAAGATTGCATCTGAAAACAGGTGGAATTTGTGTATCATAACAAGCACTTCACTCAGTACTACCTTGAAACATTTTAAATTTCAATGTTGTTAGAATGGTACAAACTCAATGTGTGTATTTCCACAAGGGAGAATTATAATGCAATTAATAAGGTTAATTTGGTTATTTTGATTTTGTGATGTATAGTTCAATTAGTTGAAAGCAATTGCTTGTTTGAATATTTTATTGCTATATGTATTTCACTTGTAGTGGATTGATTTGGTCATGGGGTATTTTTGATTTATCGATGCCAATATAATTCTCCTGGATGTTTCATATTTTAAATCCAGTTTAATGACTTCTTATATCATGTATGTGCAATACTTGTTAATTGTCATTGTGTAACATTAACTCGTCAGAGTTTGTATATTATCGCTAGAACCACAGCCAGTTAAAAGACTCTCAAAACATTTCTGAAATTCATAGTCATACTTCCATTTCATTTAATATAACTTGCTAGTCGTTCTTGAGAAACATAAATATTCTCACTTCTATATTTCTAGTCAAATTTAATTTAAAACAATATTTCATCATTTTTCGTCTTTTTAACTGGTTAATAGGTTTGTCTAATTTTCTTACTATTGTTTATATTTGTGATATAACTGTTTGCGATTATATCTGGATGCTATAAGTTGAGCTTTACATTTAAGTGTGTTTTTGTCAGTATACTTATTAGTTTGAGATGTTAGATTCATTAGTTTGCACATAAATAACTTATTGTATTGATATATTATGGGTTAAAGAGGTTTATAACATAAAAATGGCATACAGGGTGTTCCAGTAAATCGTATTTGCTGAAGTGTATTGTAATGTTTTGGAATTTACATATTTCTTAAGAATGTACATGTAGCAATGATTTTTAAGTAGTTCATGGAGCATTTGAGTATTGGAATGATGACAAATTATTTTATCTGGAATTCTTTTAGGGGAATGAAGCAGCAAGTCTGATTTGAGAAAGATAAATTTCAGTTTTTATTTTTTTTTAATTTGAGATTGAGAAATTCTCTCTTGAGCACACTGTATGTTCTTTTAGTAACGCCACAATATTCAACATATAAAACTGCCTCATTATAAGAGAAAAAAACGTACTAAGCTTCATGCATTTTTGTGGTCACTAGTTTTATAGTGAAAGTAGTTTACTGGATATTTTAAATTGTCTGTTGTATATAATTTATTCCTTCAGATAACTGAGGTTTTCTAAGGTCTATCCAACTTAGAATATATTTTCAGTTCGAATAATGATAGTTACACATTGTGATTGAATATCACTTGCAATGAAGCTAATTTTAATTTTGTTTCATATAGTTGTGAATGGTAGTGTTTTTTTTTAATTTTCCAATCTCTGATAGTTTATTCTCTTTATTTAATAATTGACCATGAAACATATGAAAATGGTTTTAGAAAATCATTTTTATAGAAATTTATTTAATGAAATGAAATTTGATTCTTTGAGGATAGTTCAATCTATTGTCATTTAATTTTATTGCTTCCTTAGTTAAGTTTAAACATTTTATTGAAATTTCAAATACTGGCAATCGATTGATGTAGTTCTGGAAAGTTGTGTGTTAACCGACTGATCATTTATAACTTTCATTTGTGGGATAAGTTTTGATTTGTATCATGTATGGATTACATGGAAGATTTAGTATATTGGAATTTTGATGTGCCTGTATTTTTAACTTTTGTGCGTAGCTCTATGTTTGACGTTAACGGTCCGAACTGCATGTTTCTCAAAAAATATTGTTGATTTTCGACGTCAATAGAGTCAACGGCATAATATAGTTGTGATAATTAATGAGAATTAGGTGTATTGTACATATTTGCATGGTTCATACTTTGAAAACACTGAAAATGAAACATTAATCAGGTCTTCCGTTTGAAAAGTGTATTGACAGATTAGATTACTCTGAAAAATACCTTTTTTCCTTCTCATGTAAGATTTTTTTAGTCTTCCTAGTAAATATTTATTACCATTTCCATAGAAAATTGGGAAAAAAATTCATTTACGCAATAAAAAAACTAATCATATTGAAAAGTTGAAGAATTACATTGATTGACTTTGAAAAAATAGCTATTAAGGTAAATGTTACCATAGCAATCCCTTGTAGATATTACGAACGATGTGGTTTATATTTACTTTATTGTTCTCTTGGACATCGGTCTGACGATGGAACTTTGGGACGTATCTTATAGTTAAGAAGTTATTGGCCCTAAAAGATAATAAAATGTTTCATCTTCAACTCACTTTTTCCACCGTGAAAACGAATTGCCTTACACAATGATTTGTACTCTCGAAAATTTCCTAATATTACCTCAAGAAAAATCGAAATGTCTATCGCCTGAACAAAAGTCTAAATGTCGTGACTACCATCTATGCTATCAAACCAGAATTACACTGATACATACTGCAACGGGCAATTTCATTGTGCCTAATTCTAAGAATTTCAGAACCTTGACCAAATAAGAACATTTTGGGTGGAAATGTGGAATGACTCTGCTGTAACCGGAGGTACTCTCACTTGTGGAGGGTATTTCGAATAAACATTTGGTGATGAAATTTGACCTAATCTTACTCATGCCAAAATATCTACATTAGGTCTTTTGCCAACCGAATTGGAGTGAGTTGCCGCTTCTCAAGTTACTAAGTGAAATTTTTGTGTTTGTGTACTAATTAAGAGTTTCAAGCGATTATTCTTATGGTTTTGTGGTAGAAGTGACTTGAAGATGTCGCCTATCAGTGGCATATAAGTTATGAACTAAAACAGACCAGACCTTCAAATTTAAAATTCTGAAAAGATTCAGTAAATATAAATCGTATCATTCGTAATATTTACAGGCTGCTGTTTGGGTAATGTTTGCTTCTACTTAATTTTATATAATGAAC
Organism: Halyzia sedecimguttata; assembly: GCA_937662695.2. Lineage (NCBI taxonomy): Eukaryota > Metazoa > Arthropoda > Insecta > Coleoptera > Coccinellidae > Halyzia > Halyzia sedecimguttata. The sequence continues at coordinate 19,078,566 of OW569415.2, forward strand.
TCTGTAATCCATATACATTAAATATAATAATGGTTCAGTTGATAAAGTTTTTTAAACGGTATGGATCATTTTTTTCAGATGTCATCAGAGAATATACATTTTCTATTTTAGTGTTTTCTAGGATCGACCATCAAGCTTAGTTTAGATGGTTTTTATATATTAGTAGTGGTTTAGTGTAATAATCTGGTAATTGTACAAATAAATAATATTTTTGGATTGTGTAGAATAGAAAAAGTGGAATGATTATTGGAGGATACAATATTAGCAATTAACTGTTTGGCTTATAATTTGACTAATAGTCCAACTATCGTTGTAAGCATGTTGATGTATAGATTAAATTACAAATGAGTTCCTCAAGATTTAACTTTTGTTAACGCTCAACCATCTCTTCAAATACGTGAACCGCGTAAAGGATGCGTGTTGATGCGGAAATTTTCTGTGATCGATTTGAATTTGTATATATTTTCCGTTTTTACACAGCAAGTTGTCCCAGATCTATACTGATCATTAATTCAATGAGAAATATGACAAACATATCAAAGTATTATTGACTCCATATTTTTTTAAGCTAATTCATGTGCCCATCTCAGCTTATTGAAAATCATGCATTGCGACATATTGGCTCATATGCTTTTTTTGATCAGTTAGGATAAAAAACAAATGAAAGTGGGAAAACTTGTCTCGTCAAATTCATTGGAATTTTTTGTTAGGTCTACATGGACATTTTCTTGAATTGATGTGTCACAAGTCCATGTAGCCCCTGAAAATATTTAGAACAGTTTTCCACTGTTTTGTAATTTTTCATCATAAAATTGAGAATTAATGGCTACATGAGAATTTGATTCTATTCAATCATTGCATAATTCAAACGAATTATGTATTTGTGTATAATCTGCAAAATCTTTTGTAAGCTTTGATCAGATAGACAGGAAGTATCAATTGAATTCAAGTTGTTCATGTGGCTATTCTGATCAGTCAATTTCTTTTTACAGCTTTTAGAATATAAATATTATATAGATATATATATATTGCCTTATCAACAGAACAATATTGTAGATATTAACCTAAATAATTTCTTCTCAAGTCTCTTCAATCTCTCAATGTATGCACAGGGTCTTAAATATATGTAAAATAGATGTTTGTCTCTATGACACATCGAATTAAATTAATAATTCAAAAAAATTATAAATTCTTGCAGGCAACGAATTTTCGTTTCTTGGGTTAATGTAATTATGCTAAGGATTATCATATATATATATATAAATTATTCAAGGAAAATCTTTCCTACTGATACAACTTCAAACAATTTTTTATGAAATTTTTCATATTACCTTTATGCCAATGACGCAGCACCTAAAAGTGCTTCGAATTGACTCTTTCGCCTTTTTAAGCAAACAAATAATAATAAAACATTGTCTTAATTTACTGATCTGCAAGATTATTTGACTAACATTATGTTCATTCTCCTTTTCTCAGAACTTTCAAAAATTGATCATTTTAATTGCAGGATTTTTATCATGATTTTGAATTTTGTTTGTCCAATAAAAGGCCCTGAAATTCAAGACGAATAATCATTATGCTTTTATTTATTCACAATAAGGAATGATTCATTTATAGATAAAAGCACTAATATATCCGAGATTTACACGGTTTTATATAATATTGATAATCAAAGATCATGAAAATTTAATCAAAGAAAAAGTTGAAAAAAAAAAGAAGCTTTTGCCTTATTTGATCCATTATGCAATGTATATATGTTTCTATGGGTTGGTTATTTTTAAGTTACCAATATATACTTATATATTACTAGAAACGCTTATTAAAATATGTTGGTTGGTAGTTGTTTCCCATTTTGGGCTTTAATATGAATCAATATAGGAGTTAAACAAGGTTTATTTGCCGCACCTGACATAATAATATTTTGTTCACCGCCCTGAAACATTTAATTTATTATTCACCTTAACAAACTGAAAAGTTTATTGTAACAACGTTATCGTTAGAAGAAAATGACTAGATTGTACAAAATTTCAGTTGAATCTGGTGAGGGCTAATTATTTTCTATATTTTCATGAACTGAAAATTTAGACATAATATTCTGTTTACATCAATATTCATATTTTGTTACATATTTCATTTTTTAGAGGTAATAACTGTATATCCATAAGACTGGAATAGTTCATGTCAATATGTAGCTAACATAGTGATGGTGTGAGAATATTTACAAGAATTTAATATTTGAATCCAAAATTTCATTAGGATAGAGTAGAAAAAATCTTTATTCTATGTAACTACTGATAACTTAGAAATACAAATGAATTAAAAGGTGTGATGTTTTTAATAAATACAAGTATATTTAATAATGTCGAATGTTTTCAAACTGAAAAAATACCTTGAATCTAGCTGTGTGAGCTTATAGTCCAAGTATTCTGTGAAAATCTATGATTTTTTTAGATTTCATATTTTGGTAGACCCAAGAAGTTTTTTGAGAATATTAATGCTTAATTATTAAATTTTCCTGTGTGTTTTCACTAATGAAATTTTGTAAGCTTATGGTTATCACCTAGATAAATTAAGAAAGAAGATTTGGTCCTTTAAAAAATCTTCATTTTGTATGCTGCTAATGGAAACAGGAGACATATCATTTTTGAATAAATATTCATCCTATCATTTGGTGGTCTCTATTTTTCTTTAAAATTTTGCAAATATTCTCAATTTTTTATAATAGCATCAAGGTTTTGATCAATTCCGAGAGAAGAAGCTTGGGTATTTCCTACTTTTTAGAATTTTTCTTCTCCTGATGTAATTGACCATTAGATATTCTCCGATGATAATATTTTCTGAAGTCATTTACCAACATCATTTCTGGAATAAATTACTTGGAATGTTCTATATAATACGAGTTGATGTAGTGCCTAAACGGAGAAGAGAAGTGAGTGAAATTGTCTTATATTAATTCTTGAGGTGCAACACCTTTATCAATCGCAACTAACAACAAAAAAAATATATTTGCAAAATTTAGTTTTTTCAGACTTCAAAAAGTGATCATTAGCAGGGTACACTATTCTTGTGATTATTTATATACGTCCATTACCTGAAAATCCCAAATCTGTTAGGTTTAAGAGGGATACTTCAGACTGATCAGATACTGAACATTTTTGACTGCACATAATGAAAAAACTGACTGCATTGAAAAGTAATTAATTGAAAACCTGCCACCAAATTAGCTGGACCAAAATGGATTTTCATGTTGAATTAATTCAGTGATTTTACTATGAACTAAAATAGCACTAAATGTTATTTTGGTCTGAAAATTTGTAGTGTACCTACCTATAGGAATAAACTGCATGTAATATAGATTGATGATTGTATAAAGCTTTCATAGAATTTACATATTACAATATTTTAGTATGTTTCTCTAATATTTGGATAAATGTTGCCTTTATATCTCCCAATGTCTATGAACTTTCAAGATTAACACAATTCAGTTGTGTTTTATTGAGATAATAAAGTCTACAAAAGCATTCAATCCTTTATTTTATTCTCAAATAGTTGTATAAAAATCGGTTCAAGCACCCACGTGAAGTCGGGAGCTTTTGCGCGTATGTTCGACACTCTACGATTAAGGAGTGTCCAATACAGGAGAACAGACAATAGAATTCACCATGGTAAATTCGATTGCGAGTGTCCAATACAGGAGAATGGACAATAGAACATACGCTCGAAAGCTCCTGACTTCACGTTAGTATTTGAAGGATTTTTTTTTCGTGAAGTCAGGAGCTTTTGCTCTTAAGAGCTTGTGCAAGTTAGGAGAATCAATTTTGTATTCTATGTAGTCGTTGTATTCTGTATCCTCAGGCACATCACTGTTAATTTTTACCCAAAAGTGAATGGTGGCCGCCACCAGAGAGGAGACTTGGGGCTGCAGCTCCCCCTGAAAGATTCCAACATTTTCAATTTTTACGCGTATGTTTGGGTAACATCGCGTTATCATTTTGCCCAAATGTCTGTAATTTTCGAATTTTTCGCTGAAAATGGACTCAAACCATTGGGTTTGACTCCCTGATCAAGAATTCTAGGTCAAATTTGATTCTGTCCGGCCGTCCGTTGCCACGATAACTTGAGAACAGAAAGAGATAGCGACTTGAAATTTTCAGGGTAGGTGGCGCATCCCAATACGACAGACAAGTTCGTTAATGGGCATAATCGGCCCAATGGTTTCCTAGTAATCATTTTGTCTACAACCAATACTAATCCGATCGCATTGAAACTTGGTGAGTAGTTGTAGAATATAAACATAAGAACGTTTGTGAAATTTTGTGAGAATCGTGTATTCCTAGAAAATTTTTAAAAACTAGAAATTTTTTAAAAAATATACGAAAAAATATTATGTATCTCATGATCCCTTGAGAACGGAAAGAAATAGCGACTTGCAGTTTTCAGGGTAGATTGCGCATATCTGAATGCAACATTTGAGTTCGTTAACTAGCATATATAATCGGCTAAATGGTTTTGGAGTTGTATCAATCTGAAATTTGCTTGTTATTTCCTCAATAACTCAAAAAATACAGATCCGATCCAATTGAATCCATGGTTATCAGTTTGTAGAAAGCCAACGCGAAAAGTCTTGCAAAAATTCGTGACGATCGTATCACTTCAACATTTTTAAAAAATCATTGAAAAAAAAAATTGGTTCAAGCACTGACGTGAAGTCAGAAGCTATTGCGCGTATGTTCTCTTGTCCATTCTCCTGTATTTGACACTCTTAATCGAATTTACCATAGTGAATTCTATTGTCTGTTCTCCTCTTAATCGAATTTACCATGGTAAATTCGATTAAGAGTGTCCAATACAGGAGAACAGACAATAGAATTCACCATGGTAAATTCAATTAAGAGTGTCCAATACAGGAGAATGGACAAGAGACATACGCGCAAAAGCTTCTGACTTCACGTCAGTACTTGAAAACCATCGTCGGAGATTAACAAACATTCTTCATTTGGTTGTTCAATTCAGCCCCCCCATAACAAAATCCTGGTGGCCGCTAATGTTCGACAAGTTATAAATTTCTTTCCTAGTCCTAATAGAGAAATAAGCAAAATACTCGACAATAACGCAAGAATTGCTCTTTATACTGCATGGTCACTGAAGGATATATAGCTAATTCTCACAATAATTTTGTAACGTTGAGATATTTTAAACTAGAACAGCCCTATTTCTTTTGAACATATCGATAGAAAATTCAATTTGAACCATTTTCTGCGCTGTCCAGTTGAACAAAGAATGCCTATCAATTCGTCCAAATGTCTGTATTTGGCGCTCTAGTTCCTCGGAACTGAGTGCTTATCAATTTGCCCAAATGTCTGTAATTTTCGAATTTTTCGATGAAAATGGTCTTAAACGATTTGGTTCGACTCACTGATCAAGAATCCGTGGTCGAAAATCATTCTGTCCGGCCGGTCCGGCCGTAGGCACGATAACTCTCGAACGGAATGAGCTAGACAGTTGAAATTTTCAGAGTAGGTTTGGGAGATAAATATCTCGGCTAAGTTCGTTATGGGGCAAAATCGGACAGATGGTTTCGGAGTAACAAAAAAAAAAATTTTTTTTACAAAACAAATTCAAAATTAAATTTTTTTCAATAAGCAGTTTTACCATAAGAATCCAATGATATCATTTTTAACTCTAACAAGCTAATACTTTCGGAGATATGATTTTTCAAAATTTCAATAATAAATCGTATTTCAACGTTGTCACACAAAGATATAATTATTCTATGTATGAATTGTCATAATGTCAGTTTATTTTCCTGAGACATGTCATTATCTAATCAATCGAAGAATTGTGAGCGAAGTGAGAAAAATCTCAGTTGTTTGCTCCGAAATTAGTTTTTCTCAGAAAAGTCTTACATTTCGGAACCGAACATGAAAGTAATAAGAGATCTGAGAGTAGTGAGACTGCTTTTCATCCATAGACATATAGATATAACTCTCGAACGGAATGAGCTAGGTAGTTGAAATTTTCAGAGTAGGTTTAGGGAGATGAATATCTCGGTTAAGTTCGTTATAGGGCAAAATTGGCCAGATTTAATTTGATTTCTTCCATGGTGCAGTTCTCATTCTCATGATTGCTTATTTAATCTTGATAAATAAACTATTATTTGAATTGAATTTCCTTCATGATGCAGTTCTATCATATGAATACATTGATATAATTCCCAACTCTGAGAAACCAATACTTTCGGAGATATAATTTGTTTGTTTGAACTAGAGCGCCAGAAAGCTCCTGTCCACAGGGCTTGAACTCATTTTTTTTCGAATAATTTGCGGAGAATGGCCTCAATAAACGATTTGTTTCGACTTGCTGATTTAACCGATCCGTTATAATAGCAAGGGATTGGTTTTAACCACTCTCTGATCCGGTTACTCGCTTAAATTCGACTATACATTTACGGTTGGGTCGAAAATAAACAGTGCTTTGTTTGTGTTAAAGACACAAATCAGTTCGATCGTACAATTGTGCATAAAGTAAATTATACATTACATTTTATAATTTATGTATGTTGTCTTTGATATGTATTCTCCCAGCCCAGCACATAGGCAAGGTAGAACAGTATATAGTATTCTGTGGACACAGACACGTCCCAAATCTCTGACAGATATGTCAAATTTATATTTAAGATTATATTTGAATTGCATTGGTTTTGGTTGTCAAGTGTCTATTTCATTTACCATTTTCTTTTGTTTTTTACCGGTGCTGTTGAGTGTTGATATGGCAGCAGTAAGTAAGAAATTTCTGATACCCAACAATTATAAATACTGTCATTTTTAGATTCAAGTTCATGAATATAAAGTAACTATGACCTGCGAGGGTTGTTCTGGAGCTGTGGAAAGAGTTCTGGGAAAGCTGAAAGGTAATTCAATTTGAAGCATCTATTCTGGCGGATAATGATTATTGGTGTACCTACTGAATATATTTTCATGGTAAAAATTCATCATCAGAGTATGCGAAAACGATTTATATTTCCATTTAACACAGAATTTTTTCAAAAGTTCAAAATCATTTGTAATGATTATTAGGTATGAGCCGAAGTAAAATTTTATACCTTGTTATTTCCAGAGAAACATTTTTGGTCATAACTAGTATCCCTTGAAAATATTCATCTAGTTGTGTAGGACTACAAGTCTACTTAAATAGGCGAATCGATTTATAAGAGTGATATGTACAATCTGAATTCTCCATTTCTATTTCTTCACAATTTTTTGTTTATTTTTCAGACAAGGGAGTACAAGATTTCACCATCAGTTTACCTGATCAGAAGGTTGAAGTAAAAACTTCTTTATCATCTGATGAAATTCTAGAAACTATTAAAAAAACTGGTAAAGAAGTGACATATTTGTCATCTCATAATTAATATTCACGTTTTATAGGCAGCTACATTTTATACATCAGTTTTAAACTCAACTATAATGTTAAACCTATTTTCTATATTTAAAAATTTCAAAAAGATAAAATTGAATTTGCATACACAATTTCTTAACATAATATGCCATATACTGCACTGCGTTTTATATTGATCTATTAACACATCCAAAATATTACTTTTTAGATTGATTATCATAAGGAAATATTTGTTCAAAAGAATTTATTTATAAATAATATAATTTATATGTTTATATTTTACAAAGCAATTTTTTTTTCTAATTGAAAATGTCATACTGTATTTGTTTCAATATATTTATCCCTGATAGGTTCACCCAGATCGTCATCTATTTCATCATCACTCCTCTTGGGAGTTTTTGGTAATTGGTTCATATTATTCCAATCAATAGCATTGAAATCTATCACAATTTTATCATTTCCTGGAATATATTGCCAATATGTCACTTCAGCAGCATCCAACATTCTTTTTGAAGCAATTGTACTTGCTTTATGTGAATGCTTATCTGATAGATATATAACTTCTTTAATACCTGCTTGAATAATGACTTTAGCACATTCATTGCAGGGAAAAAGTCCTACATAAATTGTGCAGTTTCTCACATCTGCACAATTTTTATTAAGTACTGCATTAACTTCTGCATGACATACTGAAAATAATTTAGTTCTAATTAATACTGCAAATGCATTTTTTTTATATTACCATAAAAATATTTATTATCTAGAGGATTTTTCGATTCTTTCGACCATGGAAAATTATCATCACTACAACCTGTTGGCATTCCATTATAACCTACCCCTACAACCTTCTTATCTTCGTTAACAATACAAGCTCCAACTTGTGAGCAAGGGTCCTTGCTCCTTTTGGCAGCCAAAAATGCTGTTGCCATGAAGTAGTCGTGCCAATGAATGTAGTTTTTTCGTTTACAGTTAATATCGCTGAAAATCAATCATATCAGAAGTCATTATAATTTAATGTAATTCCGTTCCTACCTACTACTCGAATCCATAACTGGGAAGAATGTTTTTGTTTTAAGAATGACACTTCTTGAATAAGCACGAAGGCCCCAACACAGAACACTGATTATAAGAAATTCATGAATTTCTTCGCGAAGTTCATCATGAAGTTACGTCATGAAAGTTAGTTTTACACGGTGAAAAAATTCATGAATTTATTCGCGAATTTCTTCATGAAGTGTGTCATTTTACTCCATAGACATGATATGTTTTACACACAGAACATTTTACACGGGCGAAGAAATTCATGAAGATAAATGTCAAATAACACTAATACCAACTGTAAACTTCTAACCAAGCAAATATCCATACAACAAAAGCAGCTGCGGCATTGGGTCTTCTATATACAATGGCTGCTGCTCGAATCTGAACTTCAGTTGTTTTCTACCACAAATCCAAACAACAACCTCAACGCAACGACCACTGGTTCATGTTTTAAAGCTTTTCGATAATTTATGGGATGAAACCAGAGAAATAGAGCTCCCTCTATTTCTCTGGGACTCTGGATGAAACAAATGTTGGTACCCTTGACTTCACGCGAATCTTGTTCATAAAATGTAAAACGGCTGCGTTCAGCGAACACAACACAACAGTTGCAAGAATTATCGCTGAACGATCGCTCAACGCCATTTTTGTGAGGGACATAATTCCGCTCACTATGCACAACACGTTGTGAAAACTGTCAAAGTTTTAGAGGTTAGATTAGAGAACACAATAGGCGTATACTTTTTACCAATTTCAGCTGAGATTAACTGAGATTCTCAGTTCAGACTCAGTAGTTAGAAGGCAAAATGCAAGATTCTATGCATCTATTGAGATGAAACAAGGTAAAAAGAATACGGCTAATAGTTATGTGGATGTCACTTTCTCACCGTTTCAACTTCTAACTTCTAACCGTTCAGAAAAGCACTCTCTGATCACTTTAGGATGTGTGAGCGCTCAATGAGCAGATTTGCAACTGCTCTTTCCGCTGAAAGCAGCCAATAGAATATGTTCTAAATTTCGTTAAGTTTTACGTGAAGTAACTTCACGTCAGGTTGATGTTTTACTCGGAGAATTTCTTTATGAAGAACTTCGCGAAGAAATTCATGAATTTCTTCGCCGTGTAAAACTAACTTCAGAAATTCTCCGTATAAAACACCAACTTGACGTGAAGTTACTTCACGAAGAACTTCACGAAATTGGAACTTGTTCTATTTTATTTTATCAACAAGTTTTGCGTGAAGTCAGGCGTACCAACATCTGTTTTATGCCATAAATTATCGGAAAAGCTGTAAAACATAAACTGGTGGTCCTTGAGGTTGTTGTTTGGAAGTTCTAGTTGTGGTTTGAGGTAGAAAACGAGTCAAGTTCAAAATCGAGTCACAGCTGCTTTTGTTGTCGTCTGGATATTTGCTAGTTCTGAAGTTTACAGTTGGTATTACTATTATTTGACATGTATCTTCATGAATTTCTTCGCCCATGTAAAACGACACACTTCATGTAGAAATTCCTGAATTTCTTCTAACTTTACTAATCGTAGGCAACACCATAAAGTCACCATGTTTGGTTGCAAGGAATAATCGAACGGCGGGAATTTTGAATTTACATACTTATTCAAGCTGTGCTAGTACTTTTCGTGTATTGTATTCACCTTCAATGTAAATTTACCGCTTCTATTATAAATCCTGATTCTGCACACAGAATTCATGATTGAATGCCATAATTTACATCGAAAATTAATAAATTAGAGAAGGGAAAGTAAGCACAATGATGAAATTTAGCATTTTATTTATTTTTTGTAAATAGTCGACAAATAGAAAATATTTCTTAAAACAGTAAATTCATTCAATTGAATAAATCATTAAAAAATATTTGGATAATTAAAAAGAAACATGCTTCAAAAAAAACTTTCCAATAATCTTAATATATAGCAATCAATGCCACTTTTCGTTGTAATTTTATAACTCGAGAACGGGCCAAACCAAATTTTTAGGCTTTGTTCGGACTATTTATAGTAGATGGTTTAGATGAAGTTTGCACAAAATTGGTTTAGCGGTTCTTCATTTATCAAACGAAACTTTTTGAAAATGTAACTCTAAACGTGATGTTTTTTGGACGTTGGGATGAAAAATAAAGAAGTTTCGAAGAGTTTCGCGTTCTTGGAGCGAAAAGATGGGGGTGTATTTAAAAAAAAATGGGTTCAAGCCCTGTGGACAGGAGCTTTCTGGCGCTCTAGTTAAAACAGACAAATTATATCTCCGAAAGTATTGGTTTCTCAGAGTTGGGAATTATATCAATGTATTCATATGATAGAACTGCATCATAAAGGAAATTCAATTCAAATAATAGTTTATTTATCAAGATTAAATGAGCAATCATGAGAATGAGAACTGCACCACATTTTCAAATTTTTTTTTTGACACTTTGCGGTAATCTGGTCAATACAAAACTTCACATGCGTATAAAGGTCATGATTCTACAATTTGATACTAAATTTCAGATAGATCGAGTGATCGGTTTCGGAAATATTCATAAAAAATATTTTTACTAAAATCGGCCATAACTCCAAAACCCTTGATGGATTTCGCCCATTAACGAACTTGTCCGAGATATTTACGCTCCAAAACCACCCTGCAATTTTCAATCCGCTAACTCCTTTCGTTCGAGAGTTATCGTGCCTACGGCCGGTCGGCCGGCCGGACAGGATCGATTTCGCACTCGGATTCTTGATCAGTGAGTCAAACCAAATCGTTTGAGACCATTTTCAGCCAAAAATTCCAAAATTACAGACACTTGGGCAAATTGATAAGCACTCTGTTCCGAGGAACTAGAGCGCCAAAAAAACAAGTTTCGTATGACAATTGCCCAAAACAGGTTTAAAATACCTACAAATAGTAGGTATTCCATAAAACATGTATGAGAGAAGATAAGTAATAATGAAAAATTACCTTGTAATCGATCAAAAATTTCCTGATCTACGTTCACCTAATTTTCTCCTCTCTCGAACTACAGAATTATGCTTTCAATATTTACGTAATATTTTCAAACATTCTCGGGTGAGGTCCCCGTTGCATCGCTAAAATACGAGTATTTCAACCCCAATATTTTTGAAGTTACAATATTCCCTTCTGTCAAGTTAACATTATGTCAATTCATACATAGAATAATTATATCAATCTGTGAAATACGATTTTCATTGAAATTTTGAAAAATCATATCTCCGAAATTATTAGCTTGTTAGAGTTAAAAATGATATGAATGGATTCTAATGATGAAACTGCTTATTAAAAAAAATTTAATTTGGAATTTGTTTTGTAAAAAAAAAATTTTTTTTTTGTTACTCCGAAACCATCTGTCCGATTTTGCCCAATAACGAACTTAGCCGAGATATTTATCCCCCAAACCTACTCTGAAAATTTCAACTTTCTAGCTCATTCCGTTCGAGAGTTATCGTGCATACGGCCGGACCGGCCGGACAGAATGAAATTCGACCACGGATTCTTGATCAGTGAGTCGAACCAAATCGTTTAAGACCATTTTCATCGAAATATTCGAAAATTACAGACATTTGGGCAAATTGATAAGCACTCAGTTCCGAGGAACTAGAGCGCCAAAAAAATCGTGAAAAGGCGTAAAAACGCCGATTTTCGCAAAAAGAGCAAAATTGTGGAAAGGAATTCGGAGAAACGGTGACGTTCGGAACGACGGTATTTGCGGGAACGGTAAGACGAGATTCGAAATTAGTCCGTAACGGAGCCCTTTTTTCGATCCTCTCTTTCATTTTCCCGGAAGAACGATAGGAAAATGTGACTTTTCGCGAAAATCGACAAATTCTGACGTTTCACAATTCACGTATTTCTGTGGCGAATTTTAACGTGGCTCCTTCAAGGTCGACGTTTTCGGTCTGAACGAGCGACCAGAAATGTCAAATCGAAATTGAATTTCGAACGGAATTACTCGAAAATCTTGGCATCGTCTAGAAAAACTGCGAGAAATATTATTATTATTATTAATATGAACGAGTAACCGATTTAGATCGATCGCTTGATGACAGGATTGACGATATTCTGAAAATCGAAATCATCCGAGTATTAAAAATCTTTATTTGGTACATAATAAAATTGGAGTTGTTTTTACGTAGGCAACGTGGCCGAGTGAGCTGAGGCGTTGGATTGGGGATTTATAACTCCCGACTTGCGGGATAGAATCTCGGCGCGTCCGAAATAGCTTTCTATTAATTTTTTTTTCATTTTTACCCAATGATAAAATTAAAGGAGCGTTACTCCAGTAAACGTATCTTGGCACTTGGATCTTTTCGTTAAGTTACGAAATCTATAATGAATATCCATTCTATCGGACGGATGTTTGCATTAAAATTACTCAAAATATTCAAACATTAAGCAGAAAATTAACGGTCGAAAATGAAAAACGCCCCAGCCGTTTGTTTATTCATGCTCAAAATGGAAAAACAAAAAATATTGTTTATCCAAATGTTTTGGATTAAGTTTTTAAATAGCTAGCAATTAATAAAATATTTTTTGTTTGAATAAATAAATTGGATGTTCCAATAAAAGTTTTTTTTTTATTATTTCACTTTATACCAGAGACAATAGAATTCTATTTCTCTATGCTTTATACGTAGCGAAGCACGAACCGGGCCGCTAGTATCACATAATATCGCAGTGCTCATCAGTCGGGCAGGCATCTTCTCTTTAGGCTGTCTCATCCTCGAAGAGTGTTCATGAAAAAAATTGGTTCAAGCACTGACGTGAAGTCAGGAGCTTTTGTGCGTATGTTCTATTGTCCATTCTCCTGTATTGGACACTCTTAATCGAATTCACCATGGTAAATTCGATTAAGAGTGTTCAATACAGGAGAATGGACAATTGAACATACGCGTAAAAGCTCCTGACTTCACGTCAGTGCTTGAACCAATTTTTTTTCGTGAATTCAGGAGCTTTTGCGCGTATGTTCAATTGTCCATTCTCCTGTATTGAACACTCTTAATCAAATTTACCATGGTGAATTCGATTAAGAGTGTCCAATACAGGAGAATGGACAATAGAACATACGGGCAAAAGCTCCTGACTTCACGTCAGTGCTTGAACCAATTTTTTTTTCGTGAAGTCAGGATAGAAAGCAATGATGAAAAAATTAACACATTATTGTCTACCTTCAATTCTTCTTCGGGAGAAGAATACATAATTATTCTTGAAAAATATTACTGGAATTAATGTCATATTTAAATAATCAAAGTAAAGAAAATTATAAGAAAATAGGATAATGCGGATAAGTATATTTAAATGGATAAGAATAACGGGTGATTCCGCAAAAGAAGCAGAGAAAATAATTCTGCTGGTACCTGCCGACACGTGTTTCTGCTAGTTGGCTTCTTCAGGACAGGGCAACCAAGAAACCAAAAAAAGGTGAAAAGATAACTGAAAACAGGTGGCATCACATCAGGAGCGAGCAACCAATTTGTGCCTTCAGCTCTAGGACCTCCAATTCGGAGGTAAAGTATGGCATCGGCACGAAGGAAGCATAAGCTACCTGTGCGATGCGACCTCAACCCGAGGATATGTATTAAAGAAAATAGGATAATGCGGATAAGTATATTTAAATGGATACGAATAACGGGTGATTCCGCAAAAGAAGCAGAGAAAATAATTCTGCTGGTACCTGCCGACACGTGTTTCTGCTAGTTGGCTTCTTCAGGACAGGGCAGGCGCGGATCCAGGTCCGACATTTGGGGGGGGAACTTTTGGATATTGATAAGCCAAAAGGTACTTTTTGGGCAATGGCAATTGACTTAATTGAGTTGCTCCCAATCAAAACACCTTGTGTAAAAATATTCGAAAAAGGTATTTACCTATAGACATTAACCTTACACATAGTTTGACTTTTGAAAATTTGAGCTAAGTACAAAAGATGGAAAATTTTATAAACAGGAAATGTCTCATAGTATCTCGAATTACCAGTTACCAGTTATGTTTTATACTAAGTAAATAACACAAGAAAGATTGAAAAGATTTTATTTATTTTCAATTTGAGAGGGTGAAAAGTTTCAATTTCAAACAGGGAATTTCTTAAAATTACTTTGTACATCAAAAACAACTTGCGGTTCTGTCTATAAAATAGTGAAACAAAATAGGTAAACACAGAGGTAAGTAGATCAAAGATGTGCAATAAATAAATGCGAATTAAAAATTGCATCCCATTTGCACTAGCATGCTATTAGAGACATAGACGGTGAGTTTTTGATTTTGCAAAACGATCAATAACATTTTTTGGTTCAACTATGATGTCGTGATGAATGTGCAAAAGTGCAAGTCCAACCAGTCTCTTCTGAACCATCGTTGATCTGGTCCACGACTTTAAACGCCGCAACGAAGAAAGCGATATCTCTGCACTAGCGTTGCTTACTGGCAATGTACATAAAACTTGAAGAAGGATGTGAATCGTCGGGTAAATGTCCTTATCACAGCCATTCAAAGCATCAATTGCTGAAATGCTTGGAGGGATTTCTCCAATGTTCATTGTTCCGTTTTTCCACTTTTGTTGCCATAAGCTAGCTTCTCCCTTCAACTTCATAGTTTCCAGGATCTTATTACCACTCAACAAAGAGGAGAACCTATTGATGATACAATGAATAATTTCATCCAGCTCAGCACCTGACAATTTTACGATGGACCCAGGAAGTAATAATGGCAATTTGAAGGCGTCCAAAACATCTGAAGAAAACCGCATGTTCAAATCTGCACACACCCTATCTAAAAGTGGTACATATGAAGAAATCCTGAAATAGTCCTCGGGGTTTTGAATCTCATAATTTGCTCGTTTGGTTTGACGGCCACAAGTTCTGGGTTTTCTAATATCAACATTCAGAGTTTTAGCCATTTCCTCAATGTCCCTGAAAATATTTTCAAAATGTGATTTAGCTGTTAGCCTGTAACACCAAACATTAACTTAAGCATGCGAGTAAAATATCAACGGAATCGAACCAAAGTAACTATTTACCCCGATATCTGTAAAATAAAACAAATCCAAAGTAAATAGAACGCGGAACACCGGACTTACAGCCTGTTCGAACGGCTTGCCTAAGGTGGACAAACCTATTTTTTATTGCAGATTTGGATTCAATATGTCTTGAAACGCAACAATCAAGTTTGAGGTATGATTATAATAAAAAATTGGTTCGATTCCTGAGAATGATCACCCAAAAGTTGAATCAATAATTCAATATAATTATTTTCTGTTATTAAAGCATCCTGTGAAACATTGTTGAATGCATTCTCAAATTATATTCATTTAACATTAATAAGATGAATAACAATGAAATGTAATATTTACTTACCATTGTAAAAACAAATAAAAATCAACTGCTACTTCTGATCGTCTACACTCCTAATACAATCAATAATTCGAACGGGAGATTATCATAAACTTTCGTTAATTCGAAGTCACTCGCGAAATCGAAAAATCACACTAGATTAATCGAAGAAAAAAATATTCACACCAATAGAAACACAAATACAGTCGACTCTTGATAACTCAAAGTTTTCAATTGAAACTGTATTTATATATTTTTCTCTCATCTTGGGGTTCATATTTCTGATTGGTGAATTGAATATAAAAACAATTGCTGAAATATCAGAGATAACGCCTGAGGATCTAAGAAACCGATCAAAGAAGTCGCACTTCATATTAAAATAAATAGTAACATTTGTCGGAAAGATTGATGTAGTGCAAAAAAATAGTGTAGGGGTAAGCAGGGAATCACTTACCTACGCACGACAGTCGGTAATACTTATGACCTATTTGCGGCGCCTTTGAAGATGGCGCCGCCCAACATATATTTATGACTTGAATGCGGCAATTTGGGACGTTGAAATTGGTCAATATTTATATCGTTTCTGAATTTATTGCATTTTCATTTCCTAATCTTACTTCCAACATCGTTCTTTCAGAAATTGAGTCAAATTAAATTTTTACCCATCTTGTAATTATTTCACATATTACCCTCGGTATGTCAGCAAAATTTCAAGTGTTCAAGGGCCATTTGGGGGGGGAACGTTCCCCCAGTTCCCCCCCCCTGGATCCGCGCCTGGGACAGGGCAACCAAGAAACCAAAAAAAGGTGAAAAGATAACTGAAAACAGGTGGCATCACATCAGGAGCGAGCAACCAATTTGTGCCTTCAGCTCTAGGACCTCCAATTCGGAGGTAAAGTATGGCATCGGCACGAAGGAAGCATAAGCTACCTGATGTGCGATGCGACCTCAACCCGAGGATATGTATTAAAGACATGTTTAATACATATCCTCGGGTTGAGGTCGCATCGCACAGGTAGCTTATGCTTCCTTCGTGCCGATGCCATACTTTACCTCCGAATTGGAGGTCCTAGAGCTGAAGGCACAAATTGGTTGCTCGCTCCTGATGTGATGCCACCTGTTTTCAGTTATCTTTTCACCTTTTTTTGGTTTCTTGGTTGCCCTGTCCTGAAGAAGCCAACTAGCAGAAACACGTGTCGGCAGGTACCAGCAGAATTATTTTCTCTGCTTCTTTTGCGGAATCACCCGTTATTCTTATCCATTTAAATATACTTATCCGCATTATCCTATTTTCTTTAATACATATCCTCGGGTTGAGGTCGCATAGCACAGGTAGCTTATGCTTCCTTCGTGCCGATGCCATACTTTACCTCCGAATTGGAGGTCCTAGAGCTGAAGGCACAAATTGGTTGCTCGCTCCTGATGTGATGCCACCTGTTTTCAGTTATCTTTTCACCTTTTTTTGGTTTCTTGGTTGCCCTGTCCTGAAGAAGCCAACTAGCAGAAACACGTGTCGGCAGGTACCAGCAGAATTATTTTCTCTGCTTCTTTTGCGGAATCACCCGTTATTCTTATCCATTTGAAAATTATAAGTTTAGTTACTAACATATTGAATGAAATTCAATTCAAAGTAATATTCAATTACTTATTCTTAACCAATAAATGTCCATTGATAGATCTAAAGGTGATGAGGAGAAACATAAAGATATATTCTCATTAGTGATAGAAAAACTAGCCTAAAATTCCTCTCTACCCATCACGAGATTTAATATCCACAAATGAGCCTCTCACCTTACAAGATCAGAAGCCTTCAACAAAATTTCAGCGATATCGTATTAAAAATAATACATAACCTTTCAAAAGTCCCCTCTCCCAAATATACTCCTCTGAAGGCACATGGATCTCTTGAAGAAGAATCCTCTTCTCTATTTCTCAAAGATATTCACTCAGGAGTTGCCAACGATTGGAATTCATAACCCACTATTCCCGGCGCAGATTCCACCAGAAATCCACTAGATTCATGAAATGACCCACTGCGCCATCGTAAGCGCGGGAAATTATGAACTATGAAATCAGTAATGAGAATATATAGAACTATATTTATTTGATAAAAGCACAAAAATAACAAAAACGCAACAAACAATCTATATAACTTCAGAACGAACACAAAATATCACAAATCTAATATACACATTATAATAAAATAATAAAAAATAGAACATTGAGATTTTAAAAGGAAATACTAAAATAGGAAAATTCTTAATCATTTGGTAACAAAGTTATAAAAAATAATACTTTGAATATGAGCTTTATATTTGGTAGGTTCAAATACTTATGATAAATCATAATAAGAGATCTTCACATCAGTGACATAAATGACAGTTAAATTTCAGTCTCAAATAAATGAAAAATATAATCCGCCGTATTCACATAGCATTCAATCTCCGTTAAGTCCTAACTGAGGTCCTCAGTTAAGGATAAATAAGAATCGCAACCTCAGTTAACGTGAAAATTAAGGTGAAACAAGCCTGTTTCACCACCGTTACATACGTTAACTGAGGTTGCGATTCTTATTTATCCCGCCTAACTGAGGACAAAATTCTGATTCCGTTTATTTTCAGTTAGCGCCACATATTTCTAGTTTTTTTTTGTGGTGCGACATTGGGAAGCGGGATCTCTTTTTCTACCAGAAATTCCACTAACTACTAGATGGGATATTTGCCCACTAGATGGCTCCACCAATCCACCAGAGCTAGTAGAAATTCTACTGAGTTGGCAACCCTGTATAAAAATCACTCTTGTTCATAGAAATCCCTTAAATATTTTGTTGCCTCCTCCTAAGGAGGATCTCTTTCAAAACCATGTCTGACCGCTAATGTAGGGCTATCATCTCCCATAGATTTGTGATGAAATAACACGATTTTCCCATAACATACGCGTAAAAGATATGTCATCATGACATTAATATTTTTATTTTTGAAGGTTCTCGCAAAAATACGACCATAGACAACATATCATACGACGATTCGCATCCGCTACCGGCGCTACCGCTTCGCTACCGAACTCACAAAAGGCTGCGCGGTTCTCCAACAATATAGATCCGAGCGTGTTCAAACTTGGAATTCTGCAGTAGAGTTAGGTTCTGAAGGCTCTTCCAAAATTTCAGCCATGCCGGACGAATAGTTTATGATATAGAGATTTGTTTTCAATGATTTTTAATAATTTTTTTTAAATTTTCTAGTTATACCATCCTCACGAAATTCTGCAAGAATTTTCGCGTTGGCATTCTACAACTAATAACCATGTTTGAATTCAATCGGTTTTGTATTCTTCGAGTTAATGAGGAACAAAAAACAACCAAATTTCAGAAAATTTCAGATGGCTATAACTCTAAAACCGTTTGGACGATTATGCTCATAAACAAACTCAAATGTCGCATTCAGGTGCACAACCTAACCTGAAATTTTCAAGCCGCTAACTCTTTCCATTCTCAGGTTATCGTGACAACAAAAGTATTTTTTAATAATTTTCTAGCGATACGATTCTCACAAAATTTCACAAACGTGCTCAGGTCTATATTCTACAACTATTCACCAAGTTTAAATTCGATCGGATTTATTTTGGTCGAAAACAAAATTATTACTCGGAAACCATTGGGCCGATTATACCCATTAACGAACTTGTCCGTCGTATTGGGATGCGCCACCTACCCTGAAAATTTCAAGTCGCTAGCTCTTTCCGTTCTCAAGTTATCGTGGCAACGGACGGCCGGACGGCACCACAGAATTAAATTTCACATTTGGGCAAAACTATAACGCGATGTTCCCCAGAACATACGCGCAAAAAATTGGTTCAAGCCCTGTGGACAGCAGCTTTGGCGCTCTTGTTCAAACTTTGACAAATCATATCTTTGAAAGTATTGGTGAGAATTGGGAATTATTTCAATGGATTCTTATGACAGAATTTCATCATAGCTGAAATTGAATTCAAACATCATAAAATAATTTAAATTCAACAAGAGTGCCAAAAATTATTAATACAAAACCAATAGACCAATTCTACCCAACAACGAACTCATCCGAGATATTCATTCCTCAATTCTATGATGAACGATATATTCTTTCCTCGAATCCACTCTGAAAATTATATTATATCAATTGAAACTTTAGCGAATATTCCAGTTTTGTTTTTACTGGAGATATTAGGAACTCAATATTATTAACTTACCCTTACCATTCCCATCATCATATATGGATTAATGGTTTAACCATGGGCATTAAAAGATCAACCAAAAAATTTGGCATGTCATGTCTCAGGAAAATAAGTTGACATTTATCAACACACAGATCATATTATAATAATTCATATTAGATAGAATAATTATAGCATTCTGTGAACACATAGAATTACGATTTATTATTGAAGATTTGAAAAATCATATCTCCGAAAGTATTAGCTTTGTTAGAGTTAAAAATGATATCAGTGGATTCTTTTGGTGAAACTGCATCTTAAAAAAAATTTATTTAGAACTTTGTGATGTAAAACGAATTTTTATTGTTACTCCGAAACCATCAAGCCGATTTTGCCGAATAACGAACTTAGCTGAGATATTTATCTCTTATCTCCCAAACCTACTCTGAAAATTCCAACTGTCTAAGTCATTCCGCTCGAGATATATCGGGCCGGCCAGACAGAATGAATTTTGACCACGGATTCTTGATCAGTGAGTCGAACCAAATCGTTTAAGACCATTTTCATCTAAAAATTCGAAAATAACAGACATTTGGGCAAATTGATAAGCACTCTGTTCCGAGGAACAAGAGCGCCAAAAAGGTATTACATGAGTATAAATATATCAGTAAGGTTAGATGATTTTGATTTCTCAATAAAAGGGATAAAAGATGATGAACTAAACCTGAAAGAACCCACTACTACTACCACCATCCAGATACCAGAAGCACACATTATTGACATAATAATTCCAAAAAGTTTTACTTAAGTTGTAACAAATTTGCACAAGGACAAATGGAAGGAAGCAATTAATGCAGAAATTCAAACCATGATTGATAGACATGTCTGGGATGAAGTAAAAATGCCCAAGGATGCAAAGGTAATAAGAAATAGGTGGGTTTATAATTTAAAATTGGTTCAAGCCCTGTGGACAGGAGCTTTCTGGCGCTCTTGTTCAAACAGACAAATTATATCTCCGACAGTATTGGTTTCTCAGAGTTGAGAAATATATCAATGTATTTTTATGATAGAACTGCATCATAAAGGAAATTCAATTCAAATAACAGTTTATTTATCAAGATTAAATGAGCAATCTGAGATTGAGAACTGCACCATGGAAGAAATCAAATTAAAATAGCTTAAATGAATTTGACTCTCTCTCATAGAACAGGATGACATGTACGAGTATGAACACAGATCATATAATAAATCATAGATAGAAAAATTATAGCATTCTGTGAAAACATAGAAGTACGATTCATTATTGAAATTTCGAAAAATAATATCTCCGAAAGTATTAGCTTGTTGGAGTTGAAAATGATATCAATGGATTTTTATGGTGAAACTGCATCTTAAAAAAAAATTATTTTGAAATTCATAAGTTAAAATTTTTTTTCGTAACTCCGAAACCATCTGGCCTATTTTGCGAACCGAGATATTTATCTCCCTAACCTACTCTGAAAATTTCAACTGCCTAGTTAATTCCGTTCAAGAGTTATTGTAGAAACAAAATTTTCTGTTGACGCTTTGCGGTAAACCCGATCAATACAAAACTTCACATGCGTCTAAAGTTTATGATTCTACAATTTGATGCTAAATTTCAGATAGATCGAGTAATCGGATTCGGAAATCTCATAAAAATATTTTTACTAAAAACGGCCATAACTCCAAAACCGCTTGATGGATTTCGCCCGTTAACGAACTCGTCCGAGATATTGACGCTCCAAACCTACCCTGCACATTTCAATCCTCTAACTCCTTTCGTTTGAGAGTTATCGTGTTAACGGACGGACGGCCAGCCGGCCGGAGAGAATCGATTTCGACCACAGATTCTTGATCAGTGAGTCGAACCAAATCGTTTGATACCATTTTCAGCCAAAAATTACAGACATTTGGGCAAATTGATAAGCACTCTGTTCCGAGGAACAAGAGTGCCAAAAAATCATTGAAAAAAATCTTGTATATCAGAAACTATTCGTCCGACATTGCTGAAATGCAAGGACCTTCAAAACCTAACTGTACTGTCAAGCTTCAAGTTTGAACACGATCGGATCTATATTTTGAAATTTGTAAGTTAAAAAAATTTTTTTTTTTCGTAACTCCGAAACTATCTGGCCTATTTTGCCCAATAGGGAACTTAACGGAGATATTTATCTCCCTAACCTACTCTGAAAATTTCAATTGCCTAGCTCATTCCGTTCGAGAGTTATTGTAGAAACAAAATTTAAAAATTTTCAAAATTTTTTTTTGGCACTTTACGGTAACCCGGTCAATACAAATCTTCCCATGCGTCTAAAGGTCATGATTCTACAATTTGATGCTAAATTTCAGATAGATCGAGTGATCGGTTTCTGAAATATTCATAAAAAATGTTTTTACTAAAAACGGCCATAACTCCGAAACCGCTTGATGGATTGAAAAAGAACACAACTGACTCTCCGTAGTCGCACAAGCTCCTAGAAGATTCTGAGGGATCTCCTTGGGAAAGACTTGGGAGGTTCAATATAATCATAATCAAGTTCATAGCACGCGCGCCAAAGCAGATTGACCCCACGTCAATGCTTTTTTACACTTTTTCTTTCATTGTTAAGTCAACTTGCATTTGGCGCGCGTGCTGTAAACTTGATTATGATTATACTGACCCTCCCAAGTCTTTCCCAAGGAGATCCCTCAGAATCTTCTAGGAGCTTGTGCGACTTAGGAGAGTCAGTTGTATTGTTTTTCAACTTTGTTACTCTATCCTTATGGCAGCTTAGATACAGCACTGTTAATTATTGAACCGACATAGTGAATGTGTCCACTATCCTTTGGGTAGATCTCCGGCTCGCTCTATCCACTAAGCTGGAAGTACTCATCATTCAATTCAAATTAGCCACCGTGAACACGCGCGCCAAAGAGTACTGACTTCACGTCAGTGCTTTTTTATTTCTTCAAGTTCCTTTAACAAATATGGCTATCAATACAGTTTGGCTGTTAGTTTTACCGTATGTCGAAAAAAATTGCTGTTAATGGGACCTCCGTTAGGAACGCAATTGCCTCTTCTCCAAATCTGAACGTAATTTGATATAAATCTACCGAATATAGTTATTTCTAAATTCGCCCCAGGGCCACTCGGCCATTTCAACTCGGAAACAACGCTATTTCCCCGAAACTGACTTGTCCGTGCACAGAATAGCCATGGAATTTCTCTTAAAACCTTAAAATGACGACTCAAACCACTCCCAACATGAGCCATACAATCCAAAAGTATCCTCTGCGCATACGCAATCTACTCGTGGCTTAAAGACCCCTGAAAATAACACTTCACACAAAATTATGATTCTTCAAGACCATTGGTTCAAGAGATATCACTGCTCCAATCCACGCATGTGCAGACACTTCCAAGGGGATTCTATGAAGGAATAGCATCCAGCACCTGAAAACTCCAATCATCTTCAGACGAAAACTCCAGCAGTTAAATCACTTCTTGTCTGCTCATGCGTGAAACGAAATAACTCCGAAAGGGGCTACATGAAATTCTAAATAGGAACGCAATTTCTTCGCCTACTCTCCAAATCCGGATGTAATTTAAAATTGATCTTCCAAATATAGTTATTTATAAATTGGCCCCAGTTGCACGACACAGACACAACAATCCATGACCGCTAGACGTGAACCGCTCCCAACATAAGCCCTACAACCCAAAAAGAGCCACGTCACCTCTGCGCATGCGCAATCTACTCGTGTCTGAATCCTCTCAAAATCACACACCACACACAAAACTCTGATTCTTCAAAACCATTGGTTCAGGAGAGATCGCACCTTCCATCCACGCATGCGTGGATACTCCCAAGGGGATTCTGTTAAATAATAGCATCCTGCACCTCAAATCCCCAATCCTCTCAGATGAATACTCCAGCAGTTAATTCACTTATCGTCTGCTCATGCGCATAAAAAAATGCCCGTAAGGGGTAACATCAATTTCAAAATTAGCCCCAGGGCCACGGTACGCACACTTCAACTTTGAAACAACGCTATTTCCCCCAAACTGACTTGTGTCCGTGCACTGAATTGACATGAATAATGAATATTCTTTTAAAACCTTACAATATCGGATCAGTACTCCCAACATAACGCATACAACCCAAAAACAATCACTTCTCTTCTGCGCATGCGCAACCTAGTTGCGGCTGAAAGGCCTCCCAAAATCACACACCTGACTAAGAACTCCGATTCTCCAACACTAGTGGTTCAGGAGATATCGCATCTTGAATCCACGCATGCGCAGACCCGCACCGGGGGATTCTATGGAGGAATAGCATCCTCCACCCCAAGAGCAATTAAATTATTTCTCGTCTGCTCATCCGAATAAGAAAAATTGCCCAAAAGAGGCAGTTACACACCCAGTCGTTCCCCTCTATCCAGTCCTCGATGCTTTTACTTCACGCTTCACGTATAAGGTTCAAAAATAATTGAAATTGCATTAAAAGTTATGTTCCTGAAATATAAATGATATTTTCCGTTTTCGAAAAGCTTTTTTATTGATGGGAACAAAATACTAGATTATTGATCCAGACGATAGATTTTGATGACGTCACGTCAATCGTATTCTCATCGCTCTATGAATACATCACAAAAGCTGATTAAAATAAAAACGCACTTCTGATTTGAAATGAAATATTTTTATTTTTATATATATTCGTACAACCGTAGGCCGAAGAGGACATCTTCATTATTAGATATAATCTATGAATCTATTATAACACAAAAACGAAAATGGAAAAATGCAATATTCCAATAAAAAGATCATAATTTAGTAAGGTCATTCGCGCACCAGATTTTGATGAGGGAGGTTATAAATATCCTAATTGTCTAATCTATATCCGAGCAGTGGAAAGTGAAGAGAATATCTTATCCTAAGTGCTTGTGTTTAATCCTATTTTTCCTATTGGTTGTGGTGAGTGTATCCTACTAAAAGGTGAATAACAAATAACCAAAATGAGTATAAACAGCCCGGGACCGGAAGGTTCCCGGGTCACAGATTGTCTAACTCCCAAAGCACAAAGTACGTTAATCAATTTAAATCAAAATGAATTTTCATGGGCAAATATTGCCGAATTGGAATTAGAAATGAACAAATTACAACGTCAAGCAGTTGAGAATAATGACCTTGAAATGATCGCGGAAATAACAAATTTATCACAGAACATATCATATATAAAAAACAACAAAACACATACAGAAAAAGTTGTTTACACATACTTGCCAAGTGATCAGGGACCTTTTTTTGTTTACATTGAAGGAAGGAGGGGTACATTAACTAATGTGCATCCTTTAAAACTGGGTAAATTATTATTTGAAAACGAAAACTTTAATTTAAGCATTAAAAACATTAAGAGGAAAGGTAAAAACAAGGTGGGGATAGAGTTTGGAAATTATAAAGATGCTAACACTTTCGCTAAAGAAGCTAACTTTGAAGATTGCGATATATACATACCACCCACATACATAGTATCGATGGGGGTCATATCGGATATCGATGTAAGCATTGATGAAGAGGAAATTCTGAAAAACGCCAAATCCACATGTGAAATACTAAAGGTAAGACGATTAAAAAGAAAAATATATAACGAAACTGACAATGAACCGATGTATGTTAACTCCAAATCATGTGTTCTAACGTTCAGAAAAGCCAATATTCCCTATAATGTCATACTATACCACAATATATTGGAAGTACAACAATATGTAAGCCCAGTAGTTCAATGTTTCAATTGCCTGAGATATAACCATACTGCTAAAATATGTAATAGTCATGCTAGGTGCAACAAATGCGGTGAAAATCATTCAGAATCACAATGTGAACAAAATGACCCTAAATGCATTTTTTGCAAATTGAAGCATAAATCAACAAACAGGACATGCGAAGAGTATGAACGGCAAAAAAAAATTAAAGATCTAATGGCAGTATTTAAATACACATAATTTGAAGCTGATCTAGTATTAAAGAAAAAAAATTCAAATACTCAAAAATTAATTTTAAACGATAGCAAACAATTTCCGTCATTATCATACACACAATCGGTAGTAAATCAGCCTCAATAATGACCAACACAGCCTTAAGAATACTACAGTGGAATATCAGGTCAATAAACGTAAACTGGCTAGACCTTATGGGGAAATTGCAATTCTTCAAACCATCTCTTATTGCACTATCCGAAACGTTTCTAAAACAAAACAAAAAGGTAAATATATCCAACTATAATATCCTTAGGGAGGATCGGGATGATGGTGCCGGAGGCATTGCATTATTTATTAAAAATGAAATTAAATTTGAAACAGTACATTTACAACTCACCAATAAGCCTGCCAGAATGCAATGCCAAGCTATAAAAATAGATAATATGGTAATAGTCCATATATATAATCCCCCGGATTTAACCCTTAAAATAGGGATAATGAACCAAATTCTCAATCAAATTGGTGAACAGTTCATGATTATTGGGGATTTCAATGCCCAAAGTCCTCAATGGGGATCCGGATACATCAACGCAAACGGGAAAGTACCTAATTGAAAACTTTTTAGAATCACAGGAGCTAATCATATTAAATGACGGAACAGTAACAAGATACACACCCCCGGAACAACGAAAAAGCGCACCAGACCTAAGCATATGCTCACCCTCAATAGTAAATCGATGCCAATGGAAAGTTTATTTTGATACAGGGCAAAGCGACCATTATCCAATCATCCTAAACATGAACTTGATAAAAGACATCCCCACGGTTACACTATACCACTCTACTCAAAGGTTTGATACCGACAGAGCAAGCTGGGACGAATTCAATAAATATATAGAAAATAAATTAAAGACCTCAAACGTTCAAAGCTTGGGTACATTTAACAAAATTATCAAAGAAAGCGCTGAAATATATATACCATCAAAAAATCTTAATCTTAATAATCATTACAAAGTTAGATGGTGGGACGATGAAATCACTTTAATGGTCAAAAAACGTAGAGAGGCCCTTAAGCTTTATACAAAAAACCCTTCTAAAGAAAACTATCACAAAGCGAATGAAATACGAGCACAAACTAAAAAACTAATGAAACACAAAAAGATCATATCGTTTACGAATTTCTGTGAGAATCTGAATTTCAAAGGGGCAAATAATACATGGAGGGCAATTAAAAAATTTAAAAACGCCGATTCATCACATAATTCGCAAACTGTTCCGTCAATCCAAATTTTAACAGAACTAATGAATAAAATCTCCCAACCACAGGAAGGTCATGTAGCAACAACAAAAGTTGGCTTGTATGTGGATAGCGTTTCACCCTCGTTTTCTATTCATGAGTTAATATTGGCGTTGAAGCAGTGTAAAACTTCTGCCCCGGGAATAGATCAGTTACCATATATATTATACAAAAATTTAAATTTGTGCTCAAAGGAAAGACTATTACATCTGTACAACGAAACCCTTAAAACACCAGAAAACTTAAAAGAGCTGAATAAAATATTAATTCTCCCCTTCGGGAAACCCGGTAGACCTCCTACAAGTGCAGACAACCTGCGACCAATAGCACTGTCACCGTGCATTTTGAAAATCCTTGAATCGCTAATCAAAAACAGAATTGAGAAAACAATTGAACAACACATAGAACAAAATAATCTCATGTTTGGTTTTCGTAGGGGGTTATCGGTAACAGACAGTTTGGTATACATAACATCATACATATACAACGCGTTTGCGGAAAAAAAATTTGTAATGGTTACGTTTCTGGACATTCAGGCCGCTTATGATAATGTTGATGTTTCTATATTAGGGGAAGATATGAGGCATATTAACTTGCCAGGAGACATTATTAGTCTAATCCTTACCCTTTTACAGAGCAGGGAGCTTTATGTACGTAACCCTGAAGAGGACAAACTGATGGGTCCATTCCATCCTAAAAAGGGAATATTGCAGGGATCAAAATTGAGTGCTATGTTGTTTAATCTATACACGAAAGAGTTAGCAAAGAACGCAGAAGGGGACGTTCGTATCGGACAGTACGCAGATGATTTCTACGTGATGTGTGCGGGAGAAGATATAGGAAGCTTGTACGAAAAAATTTCAAACACCTTAGACGCCACTTCAAGCTGGCTGAAGAAAAGAAATCTAACAATTTCCCCCAAAAAAACAACAGCAGTACTGTTTGCAAGACGTAAGGTACCGGAAATAAACCCAAGCTTAATGATAAACAACGTTGCCATAGGGTGGAGAGCTCGAGTAAAGTATTTAGGAGTAATATTAGATGCTAGACTGACCTGGAAAGAACAGATAGAAATAAGCTGTAGTAGGGCAAAAAAAGGAATAAATCTTATACAAATTTTATGTAAAACATGGTGGGGTGCACAACCGAAAGATTTACTAACACTATGCACATCTTTGATTAGACCCTATCTTGACTTTGGCTCACTGCTTTATGGCAGTTGCCCGAAACAGAAAATTAAAAAATTAGACACCACTTTTTATCAAGCCTTAAGAACGGCAATGGGATGCATGCGATCAACACCCATTAACATATTATTAGCGGAAAGCGGAGAAATGACACTTGAAAAAATTGGTTCAAGCCCTGTGGACAGGAGCTATTGGGCGCATGTTCATCTTCCTTGTGGCCCGTACTGACCAGTAAAGAAAATAAAGAAAAAAAGCAGTATCATGTTGAATACCTTAATATTATTGATTATTATACAGGGTGTTTCAAAAAAAGGTGACCCCCTCTCTAGGATAGGTAGAAAACTGAAAAATAATTGGGGTTTGCTCAGTAAAAAATTTTCGTAACGCCATCCGTATTCAAGGGCGTTGAAAAAAAAAAAATTATACACATTTTTTAAAATATTGCAGAAACTACTGGCAACATTGTAATGAAATTTTATACGAATATGTTTTGGAAGCTGATACATCCAATGAATTCCTTTTTATGTCTGACTCTCCTAGAGGGCGCTAGTTACACGGTTCGTACCAAGTAGTATGGAACATAACTTTTTTATTATTAGATTTATTGAGCAAAATTTCAAGCGTACTTAAACATCATTCAATTTCACACAAAAAAGGTACTCTTGGTAAAACTCGATACTGCGTACCGTTTTCGGAGTATTTTGATTTGAAAATTATGAAGTAATAACCGATGAATTCTACACGGCAATAGCATTTTCTCTGAAATTTGAGTTGCCATGGAGAACTGTCTTTCATTTAATAGTTTTAACGTTGATTCAACAATAATTACATTTCTATTGTTAAATTAGATATTAGTATTGAACATAACTTTTTTAATATTAGATTTATTGAGCAAAATTTCAAGCGGACTTAAACATCATTCAATTTCATACAAAAATCAGAAAATTCAAAAAATGGCTAATAACATTAATATGATTTCAATTAGAGTAGGTGTTCAAAATGTCCTCCGTTTTCACGAATACACAAGGCTATCCTTTTTTCTAAAGAATCCATTAATCTTCTAAATGGTTGGGAGTCAGCTGTGAGATCATTAAAGTGACGTTGTATTCTATCTTTCAAATCTTGAGGTGAATTTACCTCTGCAGCATAAACTTTTTCTTTAAGATACGACCAAACTGTGTAATCCAAGGGATTAAAATCACATGACCGAGGAGGCCAATGAATTGGAGCTTCTGCACCTCTACCAATCCATCGATTCGGAAAATGGTTACTCAACCAATTACGACACCTTCTATCAAAGTGCGGTGGAGCTCCATCGTGCATAAAAATTAGATATCTTCGCTCGTTTACCGTTAAATTTTCTAATATCTCGAATAAATGATTACTTAAAAAGTCCAGGTACATATCACCATTTAAATTTCCAGGTAGAATGTGATAACCTATTAACTTGTTGCCTAAAGTTGCTGCCCAAACATTAACTTTAAATGAGTGTTGGTAATGTGCTACCCTTTTGACATGTGGATTCTCATCACTCCAGTAGTGTGCATTATGGGAGTTAAACATACCTTGTCGCGTAAAACTGGCCTCGTCCGTAAAAAGAATACATTTTAAAAAATTTGGATTGATGGCTGTCCTTTCTTGTAATGTTCGACAAAAATCCATTCTAACCGGTAGATCGTCTGGCAAGAGCTCTTGGACTTGTCTGTAATGATAAGGATGTAGCTGCTGCTCTTTAAGTATCCTCCAAGTACTTGAAGAAGACGTATTTGTTTGTCTTGCCACATCCCTTACGCTAACTGTTGGATTTTGATCAACTAAATTTAAAATCACATTTTCTTTATTAATGGTTCTTGTTATTCTTGGCCTACCAGAATTTATTTTTTTAGGTCTCACACTCCCAGTTTCTCGACAACGTCGTTCAATTGCTCTAAATGTATTTTTACTTGGAAAGTTTCTTCGAGGAAACTTTTCTGAATAACGCATAACAGCTGCACTAGCGTTTCCTAAACACTCTCCTAAGGTTAATAACATGTCAGTGTATTCAAAATTTGAATACATTTTGATTAACAATATCTAATTTAACAATAGAAATGTAATTATTCTTGAATCAACGTCACAACCATTAAATGAAAGACAGTTTTCCATGGCAACTGAAATTTCAGAGAAAATGCTATTGCTGTGTAGAATTTTCAAATCAAAATACTCCGAGAACGGTACACATTATCGAGTTTTACCAAGAGTACCTTTTTTGTGTAAAATTGAATGATGTTTAAGTACGCTTGAAATTTTGCTCAATAAATCTAATAATAAAAAAGTTATGTTTAATACTACTTGGTACGAACCGTGTAACTAGCGCCCTCTAGGAGAGTCAGACATAAAAACGAATTCATTGGATGTATCAGCTTCCAAAACATATTCGTATAAAATTTCATTACAATGTTGCCAGTAGTTTCTGCAAAATTTTAAAAAATGTGTATAATTTTTTTTTCTTCAACGCCCTGTATCTTGAATACGGATGGCGTTACGAAAATTTTTTACTGAGCAAACCCCAATTATTTTTCAGTTTTCTACCTATCCTAGAGAGGGGGTCACCTTTTTTTGAAATACCCTGTATAATAATCGATGAAAATACTGAGAGAGACCCAGGAAATTTGACACATTTTGTCTTATATCTCCAGAAATTGAAATCGTATAGAGCCAAAATTTTGCACAATGTTGCAAAATACTACAATTGACGTTAGTACAAGTTTTTGTTGCAATCTGATGAATAGTTCACGAAAAAAAATTTTTTTTTTCGAAAAAATTAAAAGAAATATTTTTTTAAAAATTACCAACATTTCGATCATAACAGAATTTTGCCAAAAGTTGCGCGTTTATATCCTCGAACTGACTACCAAGTTTCGATTCAACATCTTCTTTAGTTCCTGAAATATCAGGGAAATAACCTCAAAATTTGAAATGTCTATAACTTCTAAACCGTCCGGCCGATTTTGCCCGTTAACGAACTTAACCGTCGCATTTTGATCAGAAACCTACCCTGAAAGTTTGAAGTCGATAGGACCTTCGGTGCTCCTGTTATCGTGCCTACGGCCGGAAGGCCGGCCGTCCGGACGGCACCCAAAAATCTGACACCGGATTCGTGATCAGGTAGTCCGAATTAGTCTATTAGCCAATTTTCAGCTCGAAATTCGAAAATTACAGACATTTGGACGAAATGATAGGACGATGTTCCCCTAGAACATGCGCCCAAAAACAATGTAATAATTAAGCAAATCAAACTAACACATAATCATCATCAATATTGGAACCATAAACAAAAACCTCCCTTTCTGTTAGCATACAATAAATTGCAACCCCACCAAAAGAAAATTTTTCCCGGCAGTAGACTTCCTTATTACAACTTGGACTATAATCATCATTCATCACCATGTTCTATTGTAATCCCATCGCTGGACAAAAAGGATACCACTGTTTGTTTAAGATTTAACGAGCTCTGTGAGAGCAAACTTAAAGGATTTGAACAAATTTACACAGATGCCTCTCTAAAAAACGAAGGATTGAAATGCTCAGTAGGGATAGGAATATACGCACCATCGATGAAAATAAAATCGGCCTGCAAATTACCAGATTTCTGGTCCATATTTTCGGCTGAAATGTTGGCAATAGGAGAAGCGTTAAAGCTTATCCAACAAAAAAATATTAATAAGTCCGCAATTTGTACTGACTCGCTGAGTGCACTAGAAACTCTTAAAAATTGGAAAACTAATTCGCAGGTAGATCTAATAACAGCATCGGTTAAAAAATTGTGGGCAGAGTTGGCAGACAAGGGGTACAAAATATGTGGGGTCTGGGTACCGGGTCACTGTGGAATCATAGGAAACGAATGTGCGGACAAGCTAGCAAATGAGGGTAGAGAAATGGAACACAGTGTACATCATGCGGGTGGCTCTGGTCAAGTATATAACATCGTGAAACAGGAAATAAAAAAAGAGTAGGAAAATGAATTGATAACATGGGGACAAACAAAGGGGCGCATATATACTCACATGAGAAATAGGAATAAATCTAACATATCTAAACCCTACTCAATGCTTATAGCCGATTTGCAAAAGAAAACATTTAACCACGATGATAAGAATACGGTCTGGTCATTGCCTGGCACCAGCACATCTTAATAAAATTGGAATATTATCCAGTCCAAATTGTGAATGTGGTGAGCTGGGAACCTTGCATCATATCTTCCTTCAGTGTGAAAAAAACAGGCAAAACTGTGAAATTCTTTATGGGAAAATACAAAATTTGGGATATCAGTTGCCCATCAACATGTATGAGGTGTTCTATTCGGTGAAAGAAGAGATAGTCAAGGTAATATTCGAATTTTTGGAGAAATCCAACATTAATAGCGAATTCCATTGGTAGAACTCGTGCGCACTGAGTGCAAGAATCTTGTACCATTGGAGAATTTCTTCGAGCATTTTGACGTCCATCGGGAAACCAGTGCAACATTTATTGCACTCAGTGCACCACTGGTTCTACCAATGGAATTCGCTATAAGTTATAACAGGGGAGAGCGGAAGTTTTAATTTTTTTTTGATTTGTGTAAATGATTTTGGTTATTTGGAGAGGATACTAACAAGTAGGGTGAATGTCCTGTGTGTGTCATTTATGTCTCCTAATGTATACCCTTTCCTATCAGATTCCAGGGAGGGCGATACGAGGGAAAACAAATAGAAGTGCAAAATAAGAGAAAAGAAGAACACTGTAATCTGGGCGCATGCTTCGGCGAGCCCATTCCCCATATATAACCGTTTTCAGATTTTGAAAACGGTTTTGAAAACCGTTTTTTAAAAACCGTTTTCTGGGGAATAATTGGAATAAAGGACATCAAGGACTTCTTCGGTCCGGGGGGGGGGGGGGGGGGTTACTACTAACAGTACTACTAAATTGAATAGGTACAGGACACAGGTAGTATTTAAGGGAGGATTATCTTTTCCATCCAATATCCATAGGTATTCTAATTTCTATTACATTATCAGGATCGCTTATCTTGAGGTGACTAATGAGATTTTAATTCATATCTTGTTCCAATATTGAGAATGCTATCGGTAATGGGGGTGTTATTTAAACCATATTATTGAACATTTTTAAGATCGGAACGCAAATAAATTTGTTAAAAACAAATTAACGCAATAAAAGATTCGTGTCCTCAGAGATTTCTATCTTGCAACACTTGCAGTCGTTAAAACAACAAATCATTTTGTGCCATAGTTGTGAGGGTAATTATTCAAATAGCAATTTACTTTACTTAAGGAAGGACTGAGTAAAATGATTTCAAGGAAGCATGTGATTGAAGCTGTGGAAGATGGACAAATATTAGAAATAATACATAAACCACTAATTTCGATCGAACTCATGATTATTTGAATTTCATCAGAACACCCTCTTGATTATTTGAAAATTATTTTGAACTCTCGATAATTTGAACTTTTTTGCTGGTCCCTGGGTCGAGTTTCAAGTTAACGAGAGTCGACTGTATGTCGTTTATTTTCAATAGATACATTTTTTTTCAGGTTTTCACATCCCAATAGGTATATCATTATAACATAATGATCGGTGGGACCCCTGTATACAAATACATAAATACAGTATAATGTAAATGTATTTATTGGATTGTTGGTTCATTCGTAATCGTGCCTACGTACTATTAGTACAAGTAACACATATACGCAAATATATAATTTGTACCATAATTTTCCCTAAAATTCCATAATTCTAGCATCATCTCCGGGCCGCGCCATTTAATTCCCTAAATTTCCATAATTCTACCATCGTCGCGCCTTAATTTCATATTTGACGACTTCCCGTATGTAACCTCTCGATATCGAGTGTAGCGAAATTCGCATCACATCTGCCGGCTCTACCTTCCCGCAAAACGTGATATACATTTCAAATATGTTGGATAGTTTTAGTGTTGTTTTTATTGGTATAGGTACATTTATTAGATTTATTATCGTTGGATTTTAGTACGGTATTCAACTAACTAGGTAATTATCTAGTTTTATGATTTCTATAGTCAATTATACATTTTTATCCCATCGGCTTTTGTAACTTAAAAAAATGTCCACGACAAAATTAACATCAACCGTTAAATTTCATTGTAAGTATCCTTGTTGCCATAATTCGTACATGCTAAATCTCCCAAAAGACCAAAAAAACAAGCGATTCTTCTGTTTCCCTAAAAATCCTTCTTCTTTGATTTTATGGCAAAGAGCATGTAAAATCGATACTTCCGTCAGCTGTACAAATTTCCATATATGTCGGGATCATTTTTCATTATCGGATTTCAACAATCCAAATAATCCTACTAGGCTTCGTATTGATGCTATTCCCAGGTCTCCAATAAATCATCTGCCCGAGGACCATAATTATGCAAGTAAATATAAATCTGCGTGCCCTGAAGCTTGCATTAATATACTCAACATTGATTCTCGCAAGACCACCAACTTCCCCTTAACACCTTTACAAAAGTCTGGAGAATCATGTTTTGTTGTTGACAAAAATAATTTTAGTGGAGATTCTGAAATGAGCTGTGTAATGCCCTTAACTCATAATCAGACTTTGCTCAGAAGCCCCGTACCATATGCTAAGGAGAATTTATCTTGTTCTGAAATAGGTCCAAATTCACCACATAAATATTCTTTTTTAACAGAAAAATCATCCGGTTTCTTAAGAAAAATTGGACTCAGCAAGTCAGAGTTGTCGCCTGAGTTGGAGTCCGCTTATAATATTCACAGGTCTACTTCTTCCAAAATATGTAAGCTGAAAACATTGTTGAGCAATGAGCGTAGTTATTTGAAAACTTTGAAAAATTTGTATGAAGATGGAAGATTTCAATTCATCGAACAAAATTTGAATAAAATCACGGTATCTTTCATTAATTCCCAGTTGAGAAATGCTGATAAGTGTCCAACAGCACGGAGGTGGTCTATAGAAGATAAAGCATTTTCTCTTTCTATTTTCAAAAGGAGTCCAAAATTGTATAATTATCTCAGAAATTTTTTTCAACTTCCATCGCCTAGGTCACTTCAGATTATTTTGTCATCAATTCCATTCGAGTGTGGACTCCTTAAACCTGTTTTGGAACATTTGAAAATTCAGACCGATAAAATGGACGAGCTGGATCGATATTGCGCCTTGATCTTTGATGAGATTTCCTTGAGTAGCGGTTTATTTTATGAAAGTCATAAACAGAGAATATCTGGTTTCGAAGATTTAGGTATCAAAGGGCGAACATCAAACCCTGCAAATCATGCCCTCGTCTTTATGGTACGGGGCATCAGAAAAACTTACAAGATGCCAGTGGGATATTTTTTCACCAAGGACTCTATGAAATCTGATGATTTGAAACAAATTATAGTTCAGGTTATCATAGAGTTGCAGGTAGTAGGGATGAAGGTTTGCGCTACGGTTTGCGACCAGGGTAGCTCTAATAGAGCAGCTATCAATGCTTTGGTTAGAGATTTTCCCAGCAAAAATCCTAGTCCTTATTACTTCGCAGTGAATGAAGAAATTGTGGTTACGATTTTTGATGTCCCACATCTTCTTAAGAACACCAGAAATGCGATAATTGATTGTAAATTAGAATTCGAAAAAGGAAAGTTTGCAAGCATGGAACATATGGTGCAGGCTTTCCAATTTGACAATTCTAAACGAACATTTAGATGCTTGTATAAAATGAAAGAATCACATTTCAACTTCAAAGATTCATATATGAAAATGAAAGTCAAGGTGGCAGCCCAACAACTAAGCCACACAATGGCAGCAGCCATTGAAACATTTTATACGTCTGGGGATCTGAGATCTGAGTCAATACATACTGCAGAATTCTGTCATTTGATGGATAATTTATTCGACTCATTGAATAGTTCACAATTCATTAACCCAGGAGGAAAAAAATTTCGGTCAGCGTTATCAGGTGGCTCCCCTCATTTAGAATTTTGGTCTGACATGTTGCCTAAAATTCAAAATTGGAAAATTTTTGATAAGGATGGGAAATTGAGGAACAACTTTAAATTCGTCGATGGGTGGCAAACAACTATTAGGGCTATTTTATTCCTATGGAAAATTTTAAATAAAAAGGGATTAAAATTCTTGAATCTAAGAAACCTTAATCAAGATCCACTAGAGAACTTTTTTGGTCAGATACGACAACATGGTGTTTGTAATACGAATCCCACATGTTCACAATTTGTTGCAGCGTTGAAAACTTTAATTATTGGAAATTTAAGTTCTCCTGTTAATAAATCAAGCAATTGTGAGAATGATTTTTGCGAAATTTTAGGGAATTTTGGAAAATTTATTGAAAAGTATTCAAACACACATGATCAATGTTCTGAAGAAGGGAGTATGGACACATTTGACTTCACACCTGAGATTAGAAATGATAGTACTTTAGAAGAAAACTTCGCCACTTCCTACGTTGCAGGGTATATTTTGAAGAAATTGAATATATCTGACTGTATTCAATGTCGGCAAAATATATTTTCAGATTCTATTTTACATAAACATCTATTTGTATCTTTCAAAGAATTTGACCAGGAAACTAGACTTAATTATCCTAGTGAAAAATTTGTTCAGTTACTTGAACTGATTCATATCGAATTATATAAATACCTAGCTGTTAATGCACATAGCGATGGTCTTGTTAATCATTTTAGAATTGTGTTCAAAAAGCAGTTAGAGGATTATGTATTTTGTAATGATCATGATATAACTGAACAAATCTTCAAGTTGAGTACCCAATTGATCATTTTCAAATATATTAAAGAAAAAAATCAGTTCAAGAAACTAAGTTCCGGCCATTTGAAGAAACAATCTATATTTTTTGATAGTAATATAAGTAATAAAAAACTAAGAATTTGAAATTTTTTAGAATACTTTCGTGACTTTTTTTTTATATTTGGAAAATGGTCATTGGAGATTACTAAATCCAAACAAAAACCAAAGATTTTGTCATAGGAATAGCCATTAATTTATATATTTTTATAGAGTTGTATTTATTTGTTTGATACTTCTGAATTATTTTTTTGATTATTCAGAAGTATTTGTTTGTTTTCCAGAGGTGTTTATTTATTTTTTTCTGAAGTATTTGTTTTTTTAAAAGCATTTTTGTGATATTATATTAAGTTTTCTTCGAACTTGGTGTTTTTTAGTCAGTATGAATCTGACACAACTGTCTCAGTGCGGACCCTTGGCAGTGTCTCCTGTGAGGGTGGACCCTCATAGGCAGCTGTGCAGAGCCTTTTTCTTTGTGCAGCTGATGCAAGATTTTTCACCGAAAAAAAAAAAAAAAACTTATATTGTATCTTAAATCCTTGAATTAATCCTAGTTTTTCTTCCGCAGGGATGCAGTTGATCTGAGAAATTGGAAACCCCCAAGACAAGAAGTAGAAAGAAGATATGTAGATATTGCAGTTCTTATCACGACCTTACAGGTTCAATAAAAATGTCTGTTGTAATCGATGATCAGGTAGATGTAGGTAAGGAAAAATATTGAAAATGTAAACTAACTAATTTGCTGTATGCAAATATATTGTGTTTGTTTGTCTCAACAAAATTAAGAATCATATTTCAATTTCACATACATTAGATAAAAATTAATACAGCTCAGGAGTAATTGTTACAATATGAATATGCAATGATGATTCATTTTTCTTGTTCTGAAATGGACTGAAAGTGGGCTACACAAATTCGATTTTCCGCCAGAGATGGAACCCATGTATAGAATTCATAAGTCCTTTTAAATTATGTGGAAAATTTATTTGGAAAATTCAATATGTGGAGCAGAATTATGTTGCCTTCTATAAATTAATTTTAATATTATATTCGTCTTATTGTAGTTGTTATCACCACCTTACATGTTCAATAAAAAATATTCTTGTTAGTGAAGTTAGATGTAGATAAATTAAAATAATTATGGAATATTAGTGTGAACTTGCTATGCCAAATGATCATAATTATGCATGTAAATCTAAATATTTTGGGTCATGCCCTGAAGGCGGTCAATGTAAAATTTCTCACCAACACAAAAAATCTCAAACCCTTGAATTAATCCTAGGTTTTTTTCGCAGGGATGCAGTTGCCCTGAGAAATTGGAAACCCCAAAGACAAGAAGTAGAAAGAAGAAATATGTAGATATTGCAGTTCTTATTATCACGACCTTACAGTTTCAATAAAAATGCCTCCTGTTAATTTATGATCAGGTAGATGTAGGTAAGGAAAAATGGCAAATATTGGTATAAACTTAATAATTTGACATTTGCAAATGTATGTTAATTTGTCTTTTTTTTCACATTCATATATGAATGTTCCTGTGTCACAAACTTATTGTAAATGGACTTATTATGAATGAATCAAACCTATTGATTGAATAGTCTTGTTTCAAAATGGACTAAAATTGGACTACATAAATCTGATTTGCCGCCTGAGCTGGAACTCGTGTAATGAATTCTTAAGACTGTTTCTTCTAAATTAGGTGATCTCAAGTCATTGACAATGAACACATTTTTCTGAAAAATTTGTGTGTAGATGGAAATATTCAATACTCTGAGTATTTATCGTTTGTTTGAAACCTGAGCCTAATCTTATAGTTATTCTATTAAAATTCTTTTGCAGGGAGCTGTGAAATTGCAAAAAAAGTCAAGTCCACCAGGATCAGCGAGAAGGTATTGCAGTTCTTATCAACACCTTATATATTCAATAAAAAATGTTGTTAGTGAAGGTAGATTTAGAAAGCAAAAATAATTATGGAATATTGGAAAGAATTTGCTAATTTGAAAATGCATGTTTAATTATCTGAAAGAAATTAAAGAACCATACTTCTATTCAACTTACATATAATAAAAATAAATGTTCAAGTGTCAGCTCACAACTTACAAAACTTAACAATCAAATCCTTTGATGTATGAATCTTCAACTGGAAAAAACTTGATTATGAATTTTATCAGTCATCAAGAGAGGTATGAAATTTTCTCTGTAGATTAGAATGCTTATGAATGAATAATATAATGTTAATAATCTATAGATAATCTGTTGATTACTAATCTCTAAGGTAGTAGGATTTTGCTGATTTAATAATTGAATATAAATTAGTTTCTGAAGGTTTCCCATGATAGGGGAGACTCCTCCTTTTGGTTGATCGTACTGATATTTTCCCATCAGATTTCTCACATATACTCAAGTTAAATATTATATGCTGAACACTATATTATATTAAAATGTTTGAAATTTAAATTCAAAATTATGATACTCCCTTTGAATATTTTTAATTTAAATGATGACTTGAAAAACCATTTATTTTATTGAATAAATAAATTTTTCAAATTAAGTATGTGTATTCAATGATGAAATAAATTGACAAGCAAAGAAATGAATTTTAAGGTATAGAATACATTTCAGTCGGAACTTTTAAGTATCTTGCATCTTGAAACGAAAATTGGAAAGCGCTTTAGCTTCCATAAACA
Source organism: Halyzia sedecimguttata (assembly GCA_937662695.2). NCBI lineage: Eukaryota > Metazoa > Arthropoda > Insecta > Coleoptera > Coccinellidae > Halyzia > Halyzia sedecimguttata. The sequence continues at coordinate 19,118,508 of OW569415.2, forward strand.
AAACAATTTTAATAGTGTGGGCGCGCTTTTATTTTAATCGAAATGTCTAATCGATTAATCGTAAAGGAATCGTGTTTTTATTTTCGTAGTGAGTGAAAATTCACTTGAAAACAAAAACACCGATTCATTTACGATTAATCGTTTAGACATTTCGATTAAAATAAAAACGCTCCTATATTTCAAATGTTCCCGCTATAGGAAATACGTAGTTCCAATTGTAGTCACTGATGTCACTAGCGCTGCACCCTGGTTACACCACAGTATAAGAATATTTCTTATACCGTGCTCCTGCCTCACCAGTACATGGCCACTGAATTGTTTCCAGCGATTAGTAGGCAGTTAGCATTTCTTATATATTTGTATTCTGTGCGCAAAACGTAAAAACGTTTGCTTCGTTTCGGCTTGGATATCGAGATCGAGTGTAATGAAATTCGCACCATCTCTGTCATACCGCTTAACGCTTCCGTGTCTCAGATAGAGACGAAGCGAATTTCGATATCGAGTCTGGCGAAAACTGATGGCGATTTCCATTGACACGCTCGGAGCACTCGAAATCGATCTCATCTGTCATGCATCTGTCCAATTGAACCGAAAATATCTGTCAAATATGTCAGTGTGACAGCTCCGAGTGATCCGAGCGTGTCAATGGAAATCGCCATAAAAACTGAAATTCGCACCATCTCTGTCATACCGCTTAAGCTTTCGTGTTTCAGATAGAGATGAAGCGAATTTCAATATCGATTGTAGTAAAAACCGAAAACTGAAATTCCCATCATCTCTGTCATACCGCTAACCGCTTGCGTTAGTTAGAGAGAGACGAAGCGGTTTGTGTTTGAAGTTTTCGGTTTTGTGTTACGTTTTCAGTTTTCACCGTTTTTAGTTTTGGTTTTGGATATATGGCGGTTACCGTTTTCGTTTGCCGTTTCGATATTTCGCCGCTACGATGGTTTTGTGAAAACGGTTTTTGTAGTTTGGGATATCGATACGAACCGATGTCTGACTGAAAACGGTTTTTAGTTACGTTTTGATATATCGGACTCATCCCTAGTAGCTTCAAAACAAAACACATGTTTTGCCCTACATCAACGATCATTGCATCATTTGCTTCTCATTCTTATGTTGGAGTCGATGTCTCACTCTCTAGGCACAGTATAAGAATATTTATATATGTATATATATTTATTCTTATACTGTGCTCTAGGCTCTATGTGTCACAATCAGCTGTTTAACTCACAGAATATGGGGTAGGTTCTCTGATTCTGTGGTTTAACTGAAGTTTGCGGTTTTACTGTTTATTTTGAAATAATAATAAAAATTGTGACATTTCCGGAAACTATGTCTGTTCCAGTCCAAAATATTCAAGGCAATATGATCCAGTCCCAAAATATTGTACTCAATCAAGTTCCTTTAACTCATACTATGATCACAAATGTAAACTCAAGTAATGGAATACCAATAGCAACAGCAATGGCACAACCTGTAGACCATCATCAACCTGACATGAAACCGAAGATGCTTGTTGAGACTATTCAGAATTCGAATATCGTTCAGGGGACGCCAATAAGTTCGTTAACCCATGTTATCAAATCATCACAAAGTGGTCCGACAACGAGTGTCGATACTGCACCCGTTCTATCTAAACAACGGTTGCAAGATGTCATACGAGATACAGATCCCACATTGAATTTGGAAGATGAAGTTGAAGAAATAATTCTGAATTATGTTGATGAATTCATAGATAAGGTAAAAGTTTAGATTTAAAATATATTTATGTGCTACTTTATGGTTGCTCCTAATGAATGCCTTGAGCTTATTCTACTTCTCTGTTGCATACTTATTATCCACTGATGGATATATGCCTACTTGAAGGGTACTAGTAGATACTTCATGGAGATCTATAATTAAACCTCTGAACATTGATATCGCCCTCAAGCGAGTTAAGAGAATCAGTTGTGTTCTGTGTTGAATTTGATACTGTGTCATCACACCAGCAAATGTAACATGCCATATCTTTCAATTTATTGCTGAAATTGAATTTTGAAGTTCATTGTCTTCCTGATTCATGGCTTGATTGGTATTTATTCATTCGTTCTAATGATTGCCCTATGCTTTAATATTTCAAGGGGGGAAGATTTGGGTAATCGTCTTTGGGATGTGATTGGATTTTGTAGGATTGTAGAACCTATAAGGCTAATAGGTTGTGAGTGGGAATAAGCATTCTCAGATCATTCAAGATGTTTCAATGCAGTTTGTATGTGATTTATTTTTCATAGTTAGCACTCATTTAACAATGATTATTCAAATTGTCATAAAATGACAAATTACCAGAGAAAAATGTACAGTGAAAATATTCTTATAAAGTTGATTATATCTAGAGAAATAGTATTAACTTCTTGGTTCAACAGAGCCCTAGCTGTCTATTCCATAAATGGTCTACCTTTTGCATTATCTTCGAATTTCAAATTTTTTTCGAGGTGCTAAACTCGATGAATTACATTAAACTGTTTTCCAACTTGACAAGCATGAAAACAAAATAGATTCATCGATCTTACTAAGACAACATTTTAGTTTCAGCAATTACCTAACGATACTTTCTGTGGTGCATGTTTGAGAGATGAAGTAATCTGTTCTGATGATTCCTCAATTTTTGATACAATGGTACTTGAAATAAGGATTTATTGATTGCTCCCAACATAGACTCACTCTTACCCACAGAGGTTTTGTGAATATGGCAGTAAAGCTGTAATATCATCTTCTTGTCAGGTTGAAGATGCACCTCAAACCCTACTTATCGCAGCGAAAAAATTGTAGAGACAAATGTGTGATATCTGTTAAGGCCTTCTTGGTGATATTGAATTCCGCCCACCCCCTCACATCCTGTAGGCGGGGGAAGGGGTAACTTATTTAGTTAGTGAGAGATAGGGCTGCCCCATCATTAACTTACTATGCCGTTGGCCCGAAGTTTCGTTCCAATGGCAAGTGTGCTGTGCAAGGATCCATTTTTGGCGCTCTTGTTCCTCGGAACAGAGTGCTTATCAATTTGCCCAAATGTCTGTAATTTTCGAATTTTTCGATGAAAATGGTCTTAAACGATTTGGTTCAACTCAGTGGTCAAGAATCCGTGGTCGAAATTCATTCTGTCCGGCCGGCTGGCCGGTCGTAGGCACGATAACTCTCGAATGGAATGAGCTAGACAGTTGAAATTTTCAGAGTAGGTTTGGGAGATAAATATCTCGGCTAAGTTCGTTATTGGGAAAAATCGGACGAATGGTTTCGGAGTAACAAAAAAATGTTTTTACATAACAAATTTCAAATTAAATTCTTTTCAATAAGCAGTTTTACCATAAGAATCCATTGATATCATTTTTAACTCTAACAAGCTAATACTTTCGGAGGTATAATTTTTCAAAATTTCAATAATAAATCGTATTTCTATGTTTTCACAGAATGATGTAATTATTCTATGTAAGAATTGTTATAATGTCAACTTATTTTCCTGAGACATGACATTGTCTAATTCATTTCAGCAAGTTAATAATATTGTATTCAGAATATCTCCAGTAAAAACAAAACTGGAACATTGGTGTACTGGAGTATTGGAGTGGATTTGAGGAAAGAATATATTATCGTTCACCATAGAATTGAGGAATGAATATCTGGGGGATGAGTTTGTTGTTGGGTAGAATTTGTGTATTGGTTTTGGATTGATAATTTTTGGCACTCTTGTTGAATTTAAATTCTTCTATGATGTTTGAATTCAATTTCTGCTAAGATGAAGTTCTTTCATAAGAATCCATTGATATAATTCCCTACTCTGAGAAACCAATACTTTGGGAGATATAATTTGTCTGTTTGAACAAGAGCGCCAGAAAGCTCCTGTCCACAGGGCTTGAACCAATTTTTCAATGACTCCTTTCACAGCCAATTTACTCATCCCTACTCCCGACTCTGGCCCAAAGAGGGGGGTTGCCGAGCCCTCTTTATCAATTCGTCAGCTCTTTCATTTCTTTCAACCCCCGTGTGGCCTGGCACCCACCTTAGCTCAACTCGGTTTCTGGCTGCCAAGGTTTCCAGGTGCTATCGACACTACAGCACAAGCCTCAAGTTTTCTCCAGCTGGCTGTTGCCTTAAGTGCTGCCTGACTGTCCGAGAGAATTCGTTTGTTCCTATTGGAATAGCCCATGCGAATATTCTCCATGAAACATGTCGTAATGCTGCCACTTCCGCCTGGAATATAGTGATGCATTGCCCAAGCGACATCGAAATACTCACATTGGGTGCAGCCCCATACACCCCAGCTCCAGAGCGTCCGCCCATCACTGTACCGTCCGTGGAGCAAGGCAAGGCCGGTCTCTGAACTTTCTCCAGCTCTTTGATGGCCCTGCCCTGGTTAACTTTTGTCCACCACACAGCACTAGCATATGTGAGGGAGGGTCTCACTATAGCAGTGTAAATCCATCTAGTGATTCCTGGGCTCATGCCCCATGTTTGCCAATTGCCCTGCGACCAATCATAAGGGTTTTTTCCCTTTGCAACTGTTGCTAAGATTTGTGTGTTCCAGGTTAGCTTGGTATCAAGCATAAGGCCCAAGTAGCGTACCTCATCAGCCAGGTTTAGTTGCATACCCATGAGTTTGGGGGGCTTTGATTACTTCCAAATTTCTTTTGAGAGGGGACGGTATACTAACTGTTTTTGAGGTGGTTACACTGAGGCTGACCCTCTCGTACCAGCTTTCTACCACTTTCATAGCCTGGGCCGCCTGAAGAGTTAACTCTGAGACTACCCTTGGAATCTTTTCCCGGATCAATATGCAGATGTCATCTGCATAACTCTGGGTGTAGAATCCGCTGTTATTCAGTTCCACCAAGAGCTCGTCCACCACGAGGTTCCATAGCAGCGGTGAGATTACGCCCCCTGAGCTGTGCCCCTAGTCACAGTAACTCTTAAGGTTTCTCCACACAATGAAGCCTATGCCTGTCGGCCATGCAGTGTGAAGCTGATCCACCTGCAAAAGGTTTCATCTACTTCATGCTTCTCCGCTGCCTTATGCATGGCATGATAAGTGGTGTTGTTAAACTCCAAAACTTCCTTCTGCTCAAGCGTCTCCTCTATCCTAGACAGGTCGAGTCACACTATCTACCTTCATGGTACGCATGTTGGTTGCAGTGCAGCGGCTATCAGCGAATCTGGTAGGTGGGTCTAGAGCATAAGTTCCAATGTCTCCCTGCTGTTAGCCCAATGTCTCCCTGCTGTTAGCTCTGAATCCACCCCCAGGTGTCCTGAGGGTCCCCAGTGGGTTGTCCGGCTATTTGGAGAGTCTTGTACTCTCTCTTAGTCTTCCCTACAGCCTTGTTAAACTTCATCAGAGCCCGGGCATCTCCTCTTCCCAGCCATCTCCTCTTCGCAGCATTGAAAAGGAGAGTCTTTTTCTGCATTTTGTCCAGTTCCCGAGTCCACCAACTTTTCTTGGTAGCAAGGCGACTGGTTAGCTGCCAGTTCATCTGATAGGAGGTTAAGATGGCCTCCTGCAGATCCTTTGAGACATGCCGCTTCGGATAGTCCGAAAAAGAATCTTTACCGTTCAACATTTGAGTTGTCCCTGCAGTACCGAGGTTGATTTCATACAATCAATATTCATCAGAACATATTTTAATTCAGCTTTGCTACATTATGAAAATGGACATATTAAACGAAGCAGGGAAAATCGATCACGTACTTCGTTTTTCCCTGTCCAACAGTTTACTGCCGAAGGAAGTGTTCAACTTAAAAAAAGGACCCATAAAACAACAGTAACGGGAGAAAATATTGCAGTAGGTTTATTAGCTTCTTTCTATTTTGATCTGGCAATGGTTTTGTTGTTTTCCAAATTTCTTTTCCATCATTTTTAGAATTTAATTAGTTCATCTGACTATTTTGGTTACGTTATTAATTTTAGCTTTGTATATTTTTCAATCATTTATGTTAAATTTCCTATGCTTCATCACGAATTTTTTATGCTTTTTTTATTTTCATATTTATCCATGGTCCACTATTATTCACCATTACTTCTAAAAGGGCAGTTTCTTCTATCGATTTTGTTGTATTATTGAGAAAGTTCCCTTACAAAACATTAGCATCCGTTGAGGTAGGTTTCTGAAATACCGTCAACAGTAATTCGAAATATCAAAACATTCAAAACGTAGACGAGATATCTCGGCATTCTCGTAACTCGAGTCTCGTTATTTCCCTCGGTGCCACATAATAGACGACCGAAAATTATTCGAATGATTTCGCTCGCGTGTTTCAGAACATCTCGAGATGTCTCGAGAGGTTTCAATAATCAAAAGGTTCGATTATTTTCAGTCGAGAGGTCCCATCTCTAATTTCAGACTCGAGAGCGAGATACGAGAGGTTCGTTTAATGATCGTAGCATCTATGGGTGACATCTGGTGCGTATTATTGTCATTCCCGAATTTACCTTTGGAATTTTAGGTTCATACTTTCATAGTTAATTTCGAACAGCAGGAAATAAATGTGGTATCGAGATCGGCATTTTCTTTCATCGGTGGAATGCAAATAAGTGATACTGAATACTGTCGAAATGAGCTGAAGCAACCATATTGGAGATAAGGGATAACAAAAGCAGCTGACGCTAAAATCGCCAGTTCATACGTGTAGCACTTTAATCTGCTATCTGCTTAAAATTTGTGAAAGTGAGATCAAAACCCTACAGGACTTCTTTGTTTTAATTCTCACACAAGGTTTAATCCTGCGGGAGTTCACCTTCGAGAATATTTGTTTTCTGTCTGTTTCGTTGATATCATGATTTTTACTTCAATATTGTGTATTCTATGAAATTGATGAATTTTTGATGTGTAAGGTATTTACTATTGAAATAAACATTAATATTATTATTATTATTATGAGCACTGAGCGAGAGAGAGAGAGAAATCAACTTTATTGATTATGAATCAAAGGGCTATCGACCTCAGTCTTCCAGCCAGTTACATGGATTTCTATTTTACAAAAATTTTATTTAGTTTTAAAAGATGTTATTCTAAGGATATCAAATATTCAAATACTGGTAGTGCTGGTAATTTCGCCTTCATTTCTCCATGGTAGTGGTGTATAAGTGAATCCACAATTCTTCTGTTGTTCTGGTTTGAGATGAATTTTTTGCCCAGTATATTCATTCTCTCCAATATCGGTTCTATATCCGTAGTGTCATATAAAAGTTGATTAGAAGGGTTGTGTAATGGGTTGTTGGGATTTCTTAGTTTAGTTATTTTTCTTAAGCAAGTTCGTTCTGCTACTTCAATGTTTTTCAGCGTTGTTTTTGCGGTGTTTATGAATGTTGTAAATCCATAGTCTAATAAGGGCCTGCATATCATCTTATATATTGTGCTTGCTGTCTTGTAGCTGATTCCGAGGGTTTTTATAAGTGAGAGATCTAAAGTGTCCAGCTCTAGCGATGGCTGCTTTCTTTTGTATTTTTATATGTGCTTTGAAGTTAAGTATGTTATCTATTTGTATGCCCAGGTATCTACACATGCTTGTAGGTGTGACTATGTTATTTCCAAGTTTTATATTTTTGGAGTTTGCATTGATTTTATGATTGAATATTATTAATTTTGATTTGTTTAGATTTGGCTGGATAGCACCGAGCGATTAATATCCCGAATGACCATTCGAATATTGAAACCTCACAAAAAACCTATATATCGGTTATTGAAATCATTCGATTATGCCCAACTCTAATTCAGATACGCAATCTACCCTGAAAACTTGCAAGTCGCTATTTCTTTCCGTTCTCAAGGAATCATGAGATACATAATATCTTTTCGTAATTTTTTAAAAAATTTCTAGTGGTACGTTCTTCACAAAATTCTACAGAAATCTTCATGTTGATATTCTACAACTAGTTACCAAGCTTCAATTCGATCGAGTCTATATTTTTTGAGTTATCGAGGAAATAATATTCCAGATGGGTATAACTCCAAAACCGTTGGATCGATTATGGCCAACAGCGAACTTAACTCTCCCATTCAGATGTGCAACCCATCCTGAAAATTGCAAGTCCCTATCTCCTTAAGTTCGAGATTTGTCGAGGCAACGATCACCCATCCAGCTACTGAACTCACACAGGGCTGCTCGGATCTCCAAGAATATAGATCCGATCATGTTCAATATTGGAACTTGGTAGTAGAGTTAAGTTCTGAAGGTTAAGTTCAGCGATGTCGGACGAATAGTTTCTGATATATAGCATTTTTTTTTCAATAATTTTCTATGATTTTTTAAAATTTTGTAGGGATATGATCATCACGAAATTTCGCAAGAATTTTCGCGTTGCCATTCTACAACTAATAACCATGTTTGAATTGGATCGATTGTGTATTTTTCGAGTTATTGAGGAAATAAAAACCAAATTTCAGCTGGTTATAACTCCAAAACCGTTTTGCCGATAATGCCTATGAACAAACTCAAATGGCGCATTCAGATTTTCAACCTAACTTGAAAATTTCAAGTTGCTATCTCTTTCCGTTCGTAGGTTATCGTGACGTAAATAATATTTTTTAATAATTTTTTAAAAATCTTCTAGCGATATGATCCTCATAATATTTCACAACCGTCCTTAGGTTTATATTCTACAACACCTCACCAAGTTTCAATTTGATCGGATTAGTATTGTTTGTATACAAAATTATTAATCGGAAACCATTGGGCCGATTATGCCCATTAACGAACTTCTCCGTCGTATTGGTATGCGCCACCTATCTTGAAAAGTCGCTATCTCTTTCCGTTATCAAGTTATCGTATCAACGGACGGCTGCACGGCCGGACGGACATAATCAAATTTGACCTCGAATTCTTGATCAGGGAGTCGAACCCAATCGTTTCGAGACCATTTTCGGCGAAAAACACGAAAATTACAGACATTTGGGCAAAATGATAACGCAATGTTCCCCAGAACATACGCGCAAAAAAAAATACATGCAAGAGACCTATCGTAATGCTCTCTAAATATTTAGCGAGGTATTCTTTACGCTCTCATTAAATCACAATACCGAAGATATATTCTTTCCGAACCTGTATATTTCGACCATGATTTATCGCCTTTTGGGTGTAATCTTTCTTTTTTGCCGTATGTTCTGGGGAACACGATATCATTTTGCCCAAATGTCTGTAATTTTTGAATTTTTCGCCGAAAATGGTCTCAAACTATTGGGTTCGACTCCCTGATCAAGAATTCGAAGTGGAATTTCATTCTGTCCGGCCGGCCGGCCGTCCGTTGCCACGATAACTTTAGAACTGAGATAGCGACTTGAAATTTTCAGGGTAGGTGGTGAATCTCAATACGACGGACAAGTTCGTTAATGGGTAATAATCGGCCCAACGGTTTCCGAGTAATAATTTTGTTTTCAACCAATACAAGTCCGATCAAATTGAAACTTGCTGAGTAGTTGTAGAATTCAAAACTAAGCACGGTTGTGAAATTTTGCGAGAATCGTATAACTAGAAAAATTTAAGTAATCATTAAAGGATACTGTGGGAGGTATATTCATCATTAACTCTGAAAAATATCTATAAAATAAAAAAAATATTATTTTGTGATTTGCTTCTGCGTAAGAAACACAAGATATTTGTCAGAAGCAATCAATCGAACAATGTTGCCCAACAATTAACAACTAAACAACATCAACGAAGAAAAAACTATATCGTAACGTTTCGCAGTCTATGGCTGGTTTTCCTGTCACGCTGACGGTCGGCGCTGATGAGTCAATATGTATGTAGCTATAGGTAGCGTTTTCGAGTCACGCAGCGCTGACGGCTGTCAGCGCTGAGCTATATACGCGCACGTACGCGCCGGCGCGTCGGCGCCGCTGACTAGCTGGCGCCGACAAGCCTCCACATTCAGTGAGCCCAAGGCAATAGCATCCTTCTATTTCTCAATGTGACCTTAATCAGACCCCTTCGTCAGACGCTTATCGAAAATCTTCAGAATTATTTTGTTGATAGTTATTCTGAAATTCGAGAATTGTCACATTGACAGTATTTGAAAATCATAGCTAACATAGTTTTACCTCGAGTTTTACTTTGCATATAAATTTCCAAGTTCCAACTCCTTTTTCAATCAATTCAGTCAAATATGGTCAATACCAATTGAGCAATTTGCAAAATTCCATTCTCTGTTCAATACAATACAAGTTGACTCCTTAAGTTTCCTTTTAATATAATCAGGTTCTGTCATTAGAATCTTTGTATTACTCCAATCCATCATGTGATCTTCTTGGATTGTACATACATGTTCTGCTATTTTTGATGTTTGTATACCTCTATTTCTCAAGTTATTCTTATGCTCTGACTTTCTTACTTCTAGTGGTCTCGATGTTTCTCCTGTGTATAAGTAATCATTAAAGGATACTGTGGGAGGTATACTCATTATTGAAAGGTTTTTTTCTGGGTTTTCTCTCCCAAACTCTGAAAAATATCTACCACAAATACAATGAATATTATATACACAGTTTTTTATTTTTGTTTTTGATTAATGGGTTTTGTCTTCGTTAATAAAGACCTAAGATCATTTTGTGTTTTGAAGACGGTTCTTATATTGAACTTAAAACCGATTCTTCTAATTTTTTCAGAAAGCCGCGAACATAAGGGATAACATTCAACAGTTTGGGTTGCTTTTCTTGTTGATTATTCGGTTGTACTTGATTATTTGCTCTTCTATCTCTATATTCATGATTGATGTACATATTTATGAATTGCCTCGGATATCCATTATCTTCAAAAATTTTTTGATGAAATCAATTTCTTTATTCCGAATTTCAAGAGTAGAACAAATTAGGTTAGCTCTATCGTAAAGTGTTTTAATAACACCTCTTTTCACACTAATGTTGATGGTTTGAATAGAAATTTAAATATGTATTTGTACAGGGGCGGATCGTGCATTTGTGGGACCCTGGGCTAATATTATTTTGGGGGCCCCTATCAGCCAAAATGAAAAACAAACAAAAAAAATCACTTCCGTTGTGGTAATCGAACCTGGTACCGTTACTACCGCCTGAGCGTGAAGCAGACAGCCTAACCAAAGCGCCACGGAAAAGAAGTAAGGGTGGTGGCATGGCTTTACATGAACGAATTATCATACTTCCAAGATCGTCTTCGATATATTTTCCCATTATTTCAGATAATATAGATCCGATCAAGGTTAAATGCATAACTCTTCGTGTCGGTATTTTTCAACTAACTACCAAGTATCAATTCGATCAGATCAGAATTAATTTCTTAATTGGGAAAACAAATTTTCAAATTTTTTTCTGTTCCAAGTTATCCGATTATGCCGAGGAACAAGCTTGTCAAAAATCGATTAAAGATACCCTAATAAGTCTTGAAAAATAAAATAGAACAAAAAATTATTATTTATAATTCTTTTTACACATCTTCAAAAAATATAAAATATTTATATATAAATATTTTATCTCGCCGGCCGGGGCCATCCGGCCATTGCCACGATAATAAATAAGGACTTGAAATATTCAGGGTAGGTGGCGCGTCCAACGATCGTATGACCAGAAAAAATGCGACACGTGAGTTTGTTAATAGGCATGATCGGTCAAACGGTTTATGGGTTATACTTATCTGAAATTTTGTTGTTATATCCTCAATAGCTCAATAAATACGAAGCCGATCCTATTCAAACATGGCAATTAGGTTTAGAATGCCGACACGCAATTTTTGGCGGAATTCCGTGAGGGTCGTATCACTAGAACATTAAAAAAAACCAATCGTTAAAAAAAAATTCTACATATCAGAAACTAATCGTCGGAAATCGCTTAAATTTTGCGAGAAAGAGCTAACTTCTTAATTTGAACACGATCGGATCTATATTGTTGAAGATCTGAGCAGCCTTGGGCGAGTTCAATAGCTGGATGGGCGACCACTGCCATGATAACTTTCGGAGGGAGGGTGATAGCGACTTGCAATTTTCTGGGTAAGTTGCGCAAAAAATACAGACCCGATAGAATCGAAACTTGGTAACTAATTGCGGAATACCAACATGAAGTATGTGAAATTTTGTGAGGATCATATCACTAGAAAATAAAAAAAATAAAAAATATTATGTATCTCACGCTAACTTGAGAACGGAAAGAGATAGCGACTTGCAATTTTAAGGGTAGGTTGCACATCGGAATGCGACTTCTGAGTTCGTTAATATGCATGATAAGCCTAATGGTTTTGGAGTTTACTCATCTGACATTTTGTTTTTATCACCTCTATAACTCAAAATATAGAAATACGATCCAATTAAAATTCGGTAATTACTTGTAGAATGCCGTCGTGCTAATTTGCGCGAATATCGTATCCTGAAATTACTTGAGACGCAAGTTTCGTATTATATTGGATATTTAATGAATTTCAATTCTGATAGAAAAAATTTGTCACAACTAAAAATTCTGTGATCTGAGATGATTCTCTCATTACTCAAGTCTGTCACTAAAATGGTACGAAATATTCATATCTTAGAAAAGCAGAGAAAACGGTCTATATCGATGGTAAATTCGATTAAGATAATCCAGCAGAGGTGAATAGACAAATGAAAATTCGCGCAAAAGATTTCTACTTCACGTCAGTGCTTGAAGCAATATTTTATATTTGAGCATATTGCTATAAACACTATAAAATACATCTCTAATAATAACACAGTCAGTTTGTCACTTTGACGATTAAAACAGAAGTGCAGAAACAGAGGCCTCCCGTAATGGAGGCAGTCGCTTGAAAACCTTGTGATTGATTTTTTTTAAATTGTCGATATAATTTTTTTTACATTATCGTCTATTGTTTTCAATTCGGGCTGGAGGCCTTTGTATCCACGGGGCCCTGGGCTGCAGCCCATAATGCCCATTGTAGATCTGCCCCTGTATTTGTATGTCTGCTTCCTGAAGACACACGTTTCGAAATGGTTCGGATACTTAATTATAGAAACATCTAGAAAAGAAAGCTGATTATTTTTTTCTATATCCAAAGTGAATTTTATTGTAAGTTCCTTTGAATTAATGGAACCGAAAAATTTGCCTAACTCTTCTCTACCATGTTACCATTTGGCCGATTATACCTATAGACAAACACAAATGTCCCATTCAGATGCACGACCTTACCCGAAAATTTTAAGTCGCGTTTGCATTCTACAACTGACAACCATGTTTTAATTGGATCGGTTTTATGAGTTAGTGAGGAAATAACAACCAAATTTCAGATGGGTATGACTCCAAAAACTTTGGCCGATTATACCTATAAAAAACTCAGATGTCCCATTCAGATGCACAACTTTACCCGAAAATTTCAAGTCGTTATCTATTTCCGTGCTTTCCGTGGTTATGGTGACATGAATAATATTTTTTGATAATTTTTTTAAAATTTTCAACTACTCTCCAAGTTTCAATTCGATCGGACTGTATGGGTTGAAAACAAAATTATTACTCGAAAACCGTTGGGTCGATTATGCCCATTAACGAACTTGTCCGTCGTATTGGGATGCGCCACCTATCCTGAAAATTTCGAGTAGCATATATAATATTTTTTGATAATTTTTTTAAAATTTATACAGAAGAATGGACAATAGAACATACGCGCAAGAGCTCCTGGCTTCACGTCAGCGTTTGAACCAATTTTATTTCACTGGGATGATATTTATCCTCGAATAAAGTGGGTAACCACTTTTGAACTCATTATAAAATTGTCGCCTTGTTTCATCCGATGCGCTCGCCATGATGGTTCAGTATAGACTTAAGAACCCCTATTCAATATTTTGATATCCAATTTAAGGAATTCATTAACAAAGATATGCAAGTCTGCTGTATTGTGTCTGGACATCCAGAAGGCCTTCCTCAGCATACAACACAGGACTATTGCAAAAATAAAATCAAATGCACTCATTTTGTAAGGAATTATGCCAGCAAATGATTAAGAATAGAAAGCTGGAACAGGAAATAAATAACATAATTTCTGCACATTTTTATCATGCACAAGTTGATACACAAAGATCTTCACTATCAATCTCTCTTCACGAATTTTATAATTACATGATATAGCCAAATACAACTGGAATTCGATATTGATTACAATTTGCAGATGACAACATTGATGGTGCATAATAAAAAAAAACAAGATTGCAACATATCTTACATATTTGAGAACAACATCACAAAATGGTTATTCGAATGGAGGTTGAAACCAGTTAAGTAACAAATAACAAATTATCTGTGATCATTTATATTTTCTCCAAGTTCACCAAAAATAGATATCAATGGGATGAATATCAAACCATCTGTAAATTTCAACTCTACCTCTTTGCGTTCGAGCGTAATCATGCTGAAGGACGGCCGGCCAGACATAATTAATTCTGACCTCGGATTCTTGGTCAGTGAGTCGAAACTAATCGTTTAAGACCATTCTCGGCCAAATGTTCGAAAATTACAGACATTTGGACGAATTGATAGGCACTCTGTTCATAGAACAGCACCCCAAAAAGATCATTTATTGGCAAAAAGTTCAACATGCTACCGGCGTGAAGTTGGTAGCCACTTATTAGCGCGATAGCAGTCGTTTCACCAGTGGCGTCGGTGTAAATACATTATATGGCGTAACTTCCGTTTGAAACACGGCTTGTATTTGAAATTTGCAGAAGATGTTTATTGTGGACTAATGAACTAGTTTTATCAATCTTATCCACTTCAGATGAGTGTGAGGGGTGCAAATTGGAACCGCCCCCTGAATAGATATCAACATACTTTCATAAATCGTGGAAAAAAATATCCTCTACAGATGAAACTCACATGGAACGTTTATTTTGGACCAATGAAGATTTCATATAAATTTTATCGACTTCGGATGGGCCCGAGGGGTGGGAATGATAACCACTCCCTACTTGTCATATACCTTCGAAAAAAATATCCTCTACAAATAAAACTTACTGAAAATGTTTAATGTGAACTCAAGAACAATACTTAGTAATATTATCGCCTTCGGAGGGGTCTGAGGGGTGGAAATGGGAACCACCCCCAATTGATGTCTACCTTCATAACACGTCGAAAAAAATAGCCTCTACAGATGAAACTCACAGGAATCGTTTATTGTGGAATATTGAACAAATCCTATCAATTTTTTCTACTTCGGATGGGCCTGAGGGGTGGCAATGGGAACCGCCCCCGAAGTGACTTCTATATACCTTCATATACAAAAACAAAGATTCTGTGGAACGTAGATGGTGTGTCGAGATCGCCCCATGTTTGATTGCTTATTAGCTGTAAAAATTCATCTAAAATTTTTCCTTTGGGACAGAATAATAATTCAAGTGTGAGTGACCTAAAGGAATACTATTTACAGTTCAAGAATTCACGCAAGTATTGAATAATGTCATTTAAGTGTGGTACCTGTGAAGACATTCTAGATCGCCGCAAATCAAATTCCTTATCTTGTTCTGGTTTTTGTAACAACATGTATCATGCTGCTTGTTGTGGAATCTCCACTGACTTTTTGCTGTGTCTGAAATCACCGGGTTTTTGTTGGTACTGCCCAGATTGTAATAAAATCAAAAATAAATATGAGTCATATATGAGGACCTCGTTCGATAATAAATTATCGCAGCTGTTAAATGATTTTTAAAAGGATTTCACCGAATTGAAGGCTCAGATACTTGAAACTGCAGAAAATACCTTTTCCAAAATGTCAGTTGTTTGTAAGGACACTGGTGGTCGTAGTGAAAAACCCAGCTATGCTAATATTGTAGGTAGCAAATCTACGATTGTTGTCAAGCCAAAGAATGCTGCTCAAACGAATGCACAAACAAAATCTGATATCGTCAAAAATGTTAATCCAGTCGAGTTAAATTTGAAAGTATCCAGGGTCAAACATATTAGGGATGGTGGCATTTTGATTAGCTGTGATGGTTCGGAGGCAGCTAATAATTTCAAAAAAGTGGCAACTGAGAAATTGTCGTCGAGATATAATATATCGGAGGTTAAAAAAGTATCTCCTAAAATCAGAATTGTTGGACTTATGGATAATTATGCTAAAAACGACTTACAACAATTTATGGAGGGTCAGAATGATATAATTACTAAAGACTCTCATGTTAGGGTTCTTAAAGTTTGGGCTACTAAAAATAATCCGAATATATTTCAAGCCCTTGTCGAATTCGATGCTGCGACTTTTGGGTTGGTTTTGAAGAGAGGGAGACTTTTTGTAAACTATGATCAGTGTTCCGTATTTGATGCAACCGATGTCAAGGTCTGTTACAAGTGCAGTGGGTTCAATCATGGCCAATCTACCTGTGTCAGTGAAAATATAGTGTGTCCCAAATGTTCCGAGGCTCATGTTCTACAGGATTGTAAAAACTCTAATTTTAAATGTGTGAACTGTACCAATGCAAATTTATCTGATAGAGCTCATGTGGTGTGGGATGCTGAGAAATGTCCGATATATCAGAAAAAATTGAATAACCTAAAGTCAACTACTTTCGTAACTACATAGCAGTCAAGGTTTTTGAGCTCGGCATGTCCTTCTGCATCCTCATCTCAAGGCGTTCATCATCTTTCCACCTATTACCAGAATGTTAGGGGGCTGAGGTCAAAGACTCACGAGATTTGTGGCGCTCTTATTGAGTGTGACTTTGACATTGTAGCTCTGTCCGAAACTTGGTTAAACTCAGATATATTGGATTCAGAGATAGCACCCAATAATTATATTGTATATCGAAGTGATCGCAGGTTTAATTTGCTGGGGGTTTCAAGGGGTGTCGGTGTTCTGATTGCTGTAAGAAGTAATATCAGATCATCCCGTTTGGACCTTAACTGTCTGATGAACATTGATCCGGTTCTTGATATAGTTGGAGTGAAGGTAGTTGACATGCAATCCGTTTATTATATTATTAATATTTACATAGTTCCTAGAGCGTCTATGCAGTTATACGATAACCTTTTTGAAGCATTATGTAATATTGAGTTACTACAGGAAGAAAATTCCAATGTTATTATTCTTGGTGATTTTAATTTTGCAAATTACATACATTACATTAGGTCAGATGAAGTTAAACCGAGATTGTTCTTTTCTCTTCAAAACTTCATGAATTTTCTGGGACTTACTCAACGTAATGAAGTGTTAAACAAGGATGGTGGAATTTTGGATTTTGTAATGAGTAGACACCCCATTTCAGTTAGTGGATCATTGCATGTATTGGTACCTGTAGATGGTTATCATCCTCCTTTGGAGTTTCTTTTATCGAATTTTAACTCATCATCCTTTAAGTTTAGGAAAAATATTCAATCTTATTTCGACTTCAGGAAGGCAAATTTTCATGGGCTATATGATCAACTATTGAATATGAATTGGTCATTTTTAGAAGATTACGATGATGTGAACGAAGCCTGCGATCATTTTTATTCCTCACTGGATTGTATATTTGATGCAACTGTGCCAAGAGTGACAACTAAACCTTCAAAATACCCCCTTTGGTTTACATCTGAGATTATTAGAGACTTAAGGCAGAAAAATAAATCATATCGTAAGTACAGATTAAGTGGTGATCCGGGAGCCTTAGATAGTTATAGAACTCTCAGAGTGAAGACTAAGAGGGATATTGCTGTATCACATTTAAATTATATGAATTCTCTTGAAATTAACCTCAGAAATGATCCTTCCAAATTTTGGGCCTACGTAAATAACCTGCGGAATGCCTCTGCTCTTCCGTCTTCTTTTATTTATAACGATCAAGAACTGAGTAGTCCAGAGGGTATCGTTGGTGCATTTGCTGATTATTTTAATTCATCATTTATTAAATCTTCGTCTTTCGACACGGCATGTTTTTCCTTGGAGTCAAACGTTCCGCTGTTGCCGGTTCCAATTATTTCGAGTGAAGATGTATTTAAGGCTTTGAAAAAATGCAAATCTAAGAAGACAGCGGGCCCTGATGGAATTCCTTCCTTCATGCTGAAAGACTGTGCTAGACTTTTTGCCTCTCCATTGGCATATATTTTCAACCTAGCCTTGAGAACTGTTAACTTTCCTGATTTGTGGAAGGAAGGTAAGATCTGTCCGGTTTTTAAGAAAGGAAGTAAAGTTTCCATTGAAAATTATAGACCTATAACTATCGTTAATAATTTTAGTAAAGTTTTTGAAATTGTTCTCCACGATATTTTATACTCACATGTGAAGGCCCATATAGTAAATGACCAACATGGCTTTATTTGCGGTAGATCAACAGCTACTAACCTTACTTGCTTCACACAATATATTGCCAACAGTTTTGATCAGTCCTCCCAAGTAGACGTAATATATACTGATTTCTCTAAAGCCTTTGACAGGCTTGATCATGGCATCCTTCTTCAAAAGCTTAGTCTCTTTGGACTATCAAACAATTTTGTTACCTTTTTCTTATCTTACCTGTCGTCAAGGCAGCTGTTTGTTCAGTATAATGGATTTAAGTCGTCGAAATTTGTTGCAACGTCGGGAGTTCCGCAGGGATCTGTCTTGGGCCCGCTGTTGTTTTATATTTTTGTGAATGACATTTGTTGCAATATGAAATGTAATGTTCTTCTTTATGCAGATGACTGTAAATTATTTAGTAAGATTACAACAGCAAGTGATTGCTATATTCTTCAAGAAGATATCTCAAAGTTGAGTCAGTGGTGTGAAAAAAATCTTTTAACACTGAATTTTTCTAAGTGCAACATAATGTCTTTTGCTCGTAAGAAGAACTTAATTTATTTCGATTATAACATAAATAATAATAAAGTCAACAGATGCACTGAGTTTAGGGATTTGGGTGTGACTTTTGATGAAAAATTAACCTTTGCTGCACACGTAAATAACATTGTTTCCAGTTCTTACAAAACCTTAGGTTTTGTTATTAGAAATTCCAAATGGCTTTCTCAAACTGAAACAACAATGATCTTGTACAATACCTTAGTACGGTCAAAACTAGAATATGCCAGCGTAGTTTGGAATCCAGGATACGCGTCTTATATAAAAATTATTGAATCGGTGCAGAGACGTTTTCTAAAATATTTATGGTTTTGTTTTGATGGAGTTTATCCGGAACGAGGTATATCACATGAGTTGCTTAATACTAGATTTAATGTGCCACTACTGAAAACTCGAAGGAAATATCTGGGAACTATGTTTTTATATAAATTGCTTAGCTATTTTTCATAAATTTGCACGTTCCAAGATTACCCAGTCGAGATATGAATGTTTTTTATCCACCTCTGGCCCGTACTAATGTACTTGCCTTTTCTCCAATTCATAGAATTTGTGGTGATTTCGAGATTTTTCATGAAGTCATTGACATATTTGCATGCGGGCCAGGTGAGATCAGACGGGCTATTCTCTGACTGCTGTTTGGATGTAGGCTTTTGGTGTGGCTTTGTGAGTGAGCTTTTTATTTTTTCTCTACAACGAGTTTTTTTGTTTTGGTTTGCTCGCAGAGTTGCATCATTTCCTATGTTCTGGAATATTTTTTGTTATTTGGTGTTTATTTTTATATATCTAGTACGTATACATTTCTTTTGTATTTTTCCCACTCTATAATTGGCTAAGGCTGTTTGAGTGGTGTAGTTCTAAATAAATAAATAAACACATTGAAAAAAATATCCTCTACAAATGAAACTCACAGGAAACGTTCATTGTGGACTATTGAACGAGTCCTATGAATTTCATCGACTTCGGATGGGCCTGAGGGGTGGAAATGGGAACCGCCCCCGAAGTGATTTCTATATACCTTCAAAACTCGACGAAAAAAATATCCTCTAAAATGGAACTAACAGGAAACGTTTATTGTGGACTATGGAACTACTCCTATGAATTTTATCGACTTCGGATGGACCTGAGGGGTGGAAATGCGAACCGCCCCCGAAGTGATTTCTATATGTATGTATACCTTCATACCACATTGAAAAAAATATCCTCTGCAAATGAAACTCACAGAAAACGTTTATTGTGGACTAGTGGACGAGTCCTATGAATTTTATCGACTTCGGATGGGCCTGAGGGGTGGAAATGGGAACCGCCCCCGAAGTGATTTCTATATACCTTCAAAACTCGACGAAAAAAATATCCTCTAAAATGGAACTAACAGGAAACGTTTATTGTGGACTATGGAACTACTCCTATGAATTTTATCGACTTCGGATGGACCTGAGGGGTGGAAATGCGAACCGCCCCCGAAGTGATTTCTATATGTATGTATACCTTCATACCACATTGAAAAAAATATCCTCTGCAAATGAAACTCACAGAAAACGTTTATTGTGGACTAGTGGACGAGTCCTATGAATTTTATCGACTTCGGATGGGCCTGAGAGGTGGAAATGGGATCCGCCCCCGAAGTGATTTCTATATACCTTCATAACCCATTGAAATAATATCCTCTACAAATGAAACTCACAAGAAACCTTTATTGTGGACTACTGAACAAGTCCTATGAATTTTATCGACTTCGGATGGGCCTGAGGGGTGGAAATGGGAACCACCCCCCGAAATGATTTCTATATACCTTCAAAACTCGTCGAAAAAAATATCCTCTATAATTGTAACTCACAGGAAACTTTTATTGTGGACTATTGAACAAGTCCTATGAATTTTATCGACTTCGGATGGGCCTGAGGGGTGGAAATGGGAACCGCCCCGAAGTGATTTCTATATACCTTCATAACACATTGAAAAATATATCCTCTACAAATGAAACTCCATAGAAACGTTTATTGTGGACTATTGAACAAGTCTTATGAATTTTATCGACTTCGGATGGGCCTGAGGGGTGGAAATGGGAACCGCCTCCGAAGTGATTTCTATATACCTTCATAACACATTGAAAAGAAGAGGGTGGTTACCATTTCCACCCCTCAGACCCCTCCGAAGGAGATAAAAATAAAAAGTATTGTTCACGTTTCCTGTGAATTTCATCTGTAGAGCCAATTTTTTTCGAAGTGTTATGACGGTACATATCAATTGGGGGGCGGTTCCCATTTCCACCCCTCAGACCCCTCCGAAGGCCATAAAATTTATAAGTATTGTTCATGAGTTCATGATAAACGTTCTCTGTGAGTTTCATCTGTAGAGGTTATTTTGTTCGACGAGTTATGAAGGTATATAGAAATCACTTCGGCGGCGGTTCCCATTTCCACCCCTCAGGCCCATCCGAAGTCGATAACATTGATAGGACTTGTTCAATAGTCCACAATTAACGTTTTCTGTGAGTTTCATTTGTAGAGGAAATGTTTTTCAATGTGTTATGAAGGTATATGAAAAGTAGGGGGCGGTTTCCATTTCCACCCCTCAGGCTCAGCCGAGGACGATAAAATTCATGGGACTTGTTCAATAGTCCACAATAAACGTTTTCTGTGAGTTTCATTTGTAGAGGATCTTTTTTCAATGTGTTATGAAGGTATATGAAAAGTAGGGGGTGGTTACCATGTCCACCCCTCAGACCCCTCCGAAGGCGATACAATTAATAAGTATTGTTCATGAGTTCACAATAAACGTTCCCTGTGAGTTTCATCTGTAGAGGCTAGGTGTTCGAAGTGTTATGACGGTAAATATTAACTGGGGGGCGGTTCCCATTTCCACCTCTCAGGCCCATCCGAAGTCGATAAAATTGATAGGCCTTGTTCAATAGTCCACAATAAACGTTTCCTGTGAGTTTCATTTCTAGAGGATATTTTTTTCAATGTGTTATGAAGGTATATAGAAATCACTTCGGGGGCGGTTCCCATTTCCACCCCTCAGGCCCATCCGAAGTCGATAAAATTCAAAGGACTTGTTCAGTAGTTCACAATAAACGTTTCCTGTGAGTTTCATTTGTAGAGGATATTTTTTTCAATGTGTTATGAAGGTATATAGAAATCACTTCGGGGGCGGCTCCCATTTCCTCCCCTCAGGCCCTTCCGAAGTCGATAAAATTCATAGGACTTGTTCAATAGTCCACAATAGACGTTTCCTGTGAGTTTCATTTGTAGAGGATATTTCTTTCAATGTGTTATGAAGGTATATGAAAAGTTGGGGTTGGTTACCATTGCCACCCCTCAGACCCCTCCGAAGGCGATACAATTAATAAGTATTGTTCATGAGTTCACGATAAACGTTCCTGTGAGTTTCATCTGTAGAGGCCATTTTTTTTCGAAGTTATGACGGTAAATATTAACCGGGGGGGCGGTTTCCATTTCCACCCCTCAGGCCCATCCGAAGTCGATAAAATTGATAGGACTTGTTCAATATTCCACAATATACGTTTCCTGTGAGTTTCATTTGTAGAGGATATTTTTTTCAATTTGTTATGAAGGTATATAGAAATCACTTCGGGGGCGGTTCCCATTTCCACCCCTCAGGCCCATCCGAAGTTGATAACATTCATAGGACTCGTTCAATAGTCCACAATTAACGTTTCCCGTGAGTTTCATTTGTAGAGGATATTATTTTCAATGTGTTATGAAGGTATATAGAAATCACTTCGGGGGCGGTTCCCATTTCCACCCCTCAGGCCCATCCGAAGTCTATAAAATTCATAGGACTGGTTCAATAGTCCACAATAAACGTTTCCTGTGAGTTTCATTTGTAGGAGATATTTTTTTCAAGTTGTTATGAAGGTATATAGAAATCACTTCGGGGGCGGTTCCCATTTCCACCCCTCAGGCCCATCCGAAGTCTATAAAATTCATAGGACTGGTTCAATAGTCCACAATAAACGTTTCCTGTGAGTTTCATTTGTAGGAGATATTTTTTTCAAGTTGTTATGAAGGTATATAGAAATCACTTCGGGGGCGGTTCCCATTTCCACCCCTCAGGCTCATCCGAAGTCGATAAAATACATTGGACTGGTTCAATAGTCCACAATAAACGTTTCCTGTGAGTTTCATTTGTAGGAGATATTTTTTTCAAGTTGTTATGAAGGTATATAGAAATCACTTCGGGGGCGGTTCCCATTTCCACCCCTCAGGCCCATCCGAAGTCTATAAAATTCATAGGACTGGTTCAATAGTCCACAATAAACGTTTCCTGTGAGTTTCATTTGTAGGAGATATTTTTTTCAAGTTGTTATGAAGGTATATAGAAATCACTTCGGGGGCGGTTCCCATTTCCACCCCTCAGGCCCATCCGAAGTCTATAAAATTCATAGGACTGGTTCAATAGTCCACAATAAACGTTTCCTGTGAGTTTCATTTGTAGGAGATATTTTTTTCAAGTTGTTATGAAGGTATATAGAAATCACTTCGGGGGCGGTTCCCATTTCCACCCCTCAGGCTCATCCGAAGTCGATAAAATACATTGGACTGGTTCAATAGTCCACAATAAACGTTTCCTGTAAGTTTCATTTGTAGAGGATATTTTTTTCAATTTGTTCACCCCGCGGACAGGCTAAGCTTTTGTGGGAATCACTATTATTTGTAGATCTGTATACCTGTATAATATCTGTAAATAAATTATTATTATTATTATTATTATATAGAAATCACTTCGGGGGCGGTTCCCATTTCCACCCCTCAGGCCCATCCGAAGTCGATAAAATTCATAGGACTGGTTCAATAGTCCACAATAAACGTTTCCTGTAAGTTTCATTTGTAGAGGAATTTTTTTTCAATTAGTTATGAAGGTATATAGAAATCACTTCGGGGGCGGTTCCCATTTCCACCCCTCAGGCCCATCCGAAGTCGATAAAATTCATAGGACTCGTTCAATAGTCCACAATAAACGTTTCCTGTGAGTTTCATTTGTAGAGGATATTATTTTCAATGTGGTATGAAGGTATATAGAAATAACTTCGGGGGCGGATCCCATTTCAACACCCCAGGCCCATCCGAAGTCGATAAAATTCATAGGACTGGTTCAATAGTCTACAATAAACGTTTCCTGTGAGTTTCATTTGTAGAGGATATTATTTTCAATGTGTTATGAAGGTATATAGAAATCACTTCGGGGGCGGTTCCCATTTCCACTCCTCAGGCCCATCCGAAGTCGATAAAATTCATAGGACTGGTTCAATAGTCCACAATAAATTGAAAAAAATATCCTCTACAAATGAAACTCACAGTCATTTGTAGAGGATATTTTTTTCAATTTGTTATGAAGGTATATAGAAATCACTTCGGGGGCGGTTCCCATTTCCACCCATCAGGCCCATCCGAAGTCGATAAAATTCATAGGACTCGTTCAATAGTCCACAATAAACGTTTCCTGTGAGTTTCATTTGTAGAGGATATTTTTTTCAATGTGTTATGAAGGTATATAGAAATCACTTCGGGGGCGGTTCCCATTGCCACCCCTCAGGCCCATCTGAAGTCGATAAAATTAATAGGACTGGTTCAATAGTCCACAATAAACGTTTCCTGTGAGTTTCATTTGTAGAGGATATTTTTTTCAATTTGTTATGAAGTGTATAGAAATCACTTCGGGGGCGGTTCCCATTCCCACCCCTCAGGCCCATCCGAAGTCGATAAAATTCATAGGACTCGTTCAATAGTCCACAATAAGTGTTTCCTGTGAGTTTCATTTGTAGAGGATAGTTTTTTCAATGTGTTATGAAGGTATATAGAAATCACCTCGGAGGCGGTTCCCATTGCCACCCCTCAGGCCCATCCGAAGTCGATGAAATTGATAAGATTTGTTCAATAGTGCACAATAAACGTTTCCTGTGAGTTTCATCTGTAGAGGCTATTTATTTCGACGTGTTATGAAGGTAGACATCAATTCAAGTTCAAGTTCAAGTTTATTTTCATCAAAATCAAATACAATAAATTTATTTTAAATTCTGTCGGCTAAACCTATGGTTTATGCCTGACAGTAACAAATAATAACATTTATTTAACAATATTCAAATATTACACATATACATGAACCCATTCATGACCTCAATTATCTGCCAGCCAAATACAAAAACAAAAAAAAATGCGAATCTATCTTAAAAATAAAAAACAAAAAGAAATCTTTCATCAAACTCCCAAATATCCATTTTAATCGTATGTTGATTTTTTTTCCTTTCATAATCTTTCACCTATTTTTAACTTTCTCCGCATTTCCCCCCCACTCCCACCGACTGGGACGCACGCAGCATAGCCCACTCCCGGTCCCAAAAATTACAACTTTAATCCTTCTGACAAAATGTCTGAGGTTGCCTATATGTTTAATATCCAAAGGTAAAGTGTTGTACATCCTTATGCCCACATGGAGGGCGTGCTTTTGAGAATTGGTTTTATGTGTCATCGGTATTTGGATTGGATCTTGGAGTTGACTACGAGTATCATATTGATGTTCATACCTTTCATAATTCACAGGGTGTTTATGAACCATCAAAAGAGCATTCTTATGGAACAATTGATCAACGGTAAAAATCTTAGCCTCACTGAACAGAAGATGAGAGGGGTAGAAACGATCCCTTCTCATTATAATCTTAAGAATGAATCTCTGAGTGACATCCAAACATTCTAGATGCGATCTGTAAGCTGCGCCCCAACCAACTATACCATACTCTAAAATCGACTGTACCAAGGCATAGTAGATTGTAAAAGTTGTTCTTTGTGACAATATGTTAACTAACAGTTTGAATTTTGGTAGGGTGCACCGAAGCAATTTCAGAATATGTTCAATATGCTCACATCATCTCAGCAATCGATCGACGTATACACCCAAATATTTTACTTTTTCAGCCTCTTCAATAAAAACTTGACAGTCACAACTACGGCCGCAGTTATTTATTTTGTGTATTTTAATATTTTTCAAATTTGGGTAAGTTGCCTCCGTCAGCGTGAAAGTCATAAACCTCGTCTTCTGAATGTTTAGGGTCAACAAAAGATTCTTCATCTCTCCACTGATCACCGTCAATCCCCTCTCAGCCTTTTTGGAGACTAACTCCCACGTATCGCCCACGAATATAAACCGGCGTGTAGTTAGCCTGAAAAGTTATCCTGTGAAATCGCCGAGTTCGCCCGAAGGCTCATTGGCGTGCACTCTCACATTGCTGTATGTCGGAAATTTCTTGGAAGTAGAAGGGAATATTGAATGTTGAATGTGATTTTCATTCGTGGTCCATTGGTCAACTCTTCAAGTGAATTACAAACGTGTTCATGAAGGAGCAAGTAAACTTCGTTCTAACGAATATACTGCATAATGCCACCCAAACTCGACCTTGCAACAGAATAAAATTGCCAGAAAAAATCATATATACTTTGTTGTGATAATCTCTTAAAATGGGGACTAGGGGGTGAAAATCACCCTTATATGTGTTTTTTGCGCTTTTACACCTGAAGTCGCTCTTGTATCAGAATGAAATTTTCAGGAAAGTTCTGCTATCGTATATCCATTCCTTTGATATGACTCAAAATTTCTTAAAATGAGGACTTGGGGGTGAAAATCTCCCTTATATGTGTTTTTTGCGCTTTTTCACCTGAATTCGGTCTTGTATCAGAATGAAACTTTCAGGAAAGTTCTGCTATCGTATATCCATTCCTTTAATATGACTCAAATTTCTTAAAATGGGGACTTGGGGGTGAAAATCTCCCTTGTATGCGTTTTTTGCGCTTTTTCACCTAAAGTCGGTTTTGTATCAGAATGAAATTTTCAGCAAAGTTCTGCTATCGTATATCCATTCCTTTGATATGACTCAAAATTTCTTAAAATGGGGACTTGGGGGTGAAAATCTCCCTTATATGTGTTTTTTGCGCTTTTTCACCTGAAGCCGGTCTTGTATCAGAATGAAATTTTCAGGAAAGTTCTGCTATCGTATTTTCATTCCTTTGATATGACTCAAAATTTCTTAAAATGGGGACTTGGGGTTGAAAATCACCCTTATATGTGATTTTTGTGCTTTTCATCCTGAAGTCGGTCTTGTATCAGAATGAAATTTTCAGCAAAGTTCTGCTATCGTATATCCATTCCTTTGATATGACTCAAAATTTCTTAAAATGGGGACTTGGGGGTGAAAATCTCCCTTATATGTGTTTTTTGCGCTTTTTCACCTGAAGTCGGTCTTGTATCAGAATGAAATTTTCAGGAAAGTTCTGCTATCGTATATCCATTCCTTTGATATGACTCAAAATTTCTTAAAATGGGGACTTGGGGGTGAAAATCTCCCTTATATGTGTTTTTTGCGCTTTTTCACCTGAAGCCGGTCTTGTATCAGAATGAAATTTTCAGGAAAGTTCTGCTATCGTATTTTCATTCCTTTGATATGACTCAAAATTTCTTAAAATGGGGACTTGGGGTTGAAAATCACCCTTATATGTGATTTTTGTGCTTTTCAACCTGAAGTCGGTCTTGTATCAGAATGAAATTTTCAGCGAAGTTCTGCTATCGTATATATATTCCTTTGATATGACTCAAAATTTCTTAAAATGGGGACTTGGGGGTGAAAATCTCCCTTATATGTGTTTTTTGCGCTTTTTCACCTGAAGCCGGTCTTGTATCAGAATGAAATTTTCAGGAAAGTTCTGCTATCGTATTTTCATTCCTTTGATATGACTCAAAATTTCTTAAAATGGGGACTTGGGGTTGAAAATCACCCTTATATGTGATTTTTGTGCTTTTCAACCTGAAGTCGGTCTTGTATCAGAATGAAATTTTCAGCGAAGTTCTGCTATCGTATATATATTCCTTTGATATGACTCAAAATTTCTTAAAATGGGGACTTGGGGGTGAAAATCTCCCTTATATGTGTTTTTTGCGCTTTTACACCTGAAGTCGCTCTTGTATCAGAATGAAATTTTCAGGAAAGTTCTGCTATCGTATATCCATTCCTTTGATATGACTCAAAATTTCTTAAAATGAGGACTTGGGGGTGAAAATCTCCCTTATATGTGTTTTTTGCGCTTTTTCACCTGAATTCGGTCTTGTATCAGAATGAAACTTTCAGGAAAGTTCTGCTATCGTATATCCATTCCTTTAATATGACTCAAATTTCTTAAAATGGGGACTTGGGGGTGAAAATCTCCCTTGTATGCGTTTTTTGCGCTTTTTCACCTAAAGTCGGTTTTGTATCAGAATGAAATTTTCAGCAAAGTTCTGCTATCGTATATCCATTCCTTTGATATGACTCAAAATTTCTTAAAATGGGGACTTGGGGGTGAAAATCTCCCTTATATGTGTTTTTTGCGCTTTTTCACCTGAAGCCGGTCTTGTATCAGAATGAAATTTTCAGGAAAGTTCTGCTATCGTATTTTCATTCCTTTGATATGACTCAAAATTTCTTAAAATGGGGACTTGGGGTTGAAAATCACCCTTATATGTGATTTTTGTGCTTTTCATCCTGAAGTCGGTCTTGTATCAGAATGAAATTTTCAGCAAAGTTCTGCTATCGTATATCCATTCCTTTGATATGACTCAAAATTTCTTAAAATGGGGACTTGGGGGTGAAAATCTCCCTTATATGTGTTTTTTGCGCTTTTTCACCTGAAGTCGGTCTTGTATCAGAATGAAATTTTCAGGAAAGTTCTGCTATCGTATATCCATTCCTTTGATATGACTCAAAATTTCTTAAAATGGGGACTTGGGGGTGAAAATCTCCCTTATATGTGTTTTTTGCGCTTTTTCACCTGAAGCCGGTCTTGTATCAGAATGAAATTTTCAGGAAAGTTCTGCTATCGTATTTTCATTCCTTTGATATGACTCAAAATTTCTTAAAATGGGGACTTGGGGTTGAAAATCACCCTTATATGTGATTTTTGTGCTTTTCAACCTGAAGTCGGTCTTGTATCAGAATGAAATTTTCAGCGAAGTTCTGCTATCGTATATATATTCCTTTGATATGACTCAAAATTTCTTAAAATGGGGACTTGGGGGTGAAAATCTCCCTTATATGTGTTTTTTGCGCTTTTTCACCTGAAGCCGGTCTTGTATCAGAATGAAATTTTCAGGAAAGTTCTGCTATCGTATTTTCATTCCTTTGATATGACTCAAAATTTCTTAAAATGGGGACTTGGGGTTGAAAATCACCCTTATATGTGATTTTTGTGCTTTTCATCCTGAAGTCGGTCTTGTATCAGAATGAAATTTTCAGCAAAGTTCTGCTATCGTATATCCATTCCTTTAATATGACTCAAATTTCTTAAAATGGGGACTTGGGGGTGAAAATCTCCCTTGTATGCGTTTTTTGCGCTTTTTCACCTAAAGTCGGTTTTGTATCAGAATGAAATTTTCAGCAAAGTTCTGCTATCGTATATCCATTCCTTTGATATGACTCAAAATTTCTTAAAATGGGGACTTGGTGGTGAAAATCTCCCTTATATGTGTTTTTTGCGCTTTTTCACCTGAAGCCGGTCTTGTATCAGAATGAAATTTTCAGAAAAGTCCTGCTATCGTATTTTCATTCCTTTGATATGACTCAAAATTTCTTAAAATGGGGACTTGGGGTTGAAAATCACCCTTATATGTGATTTTTGTGCTTTTCAACCTGAAGTCGGTCTTGTATCAGAATGAAATTTTCAGCGAAGTTCTGCTATCGTATATATATTCCTTTGATATGACTCAAAATTTCTTAAAATGGGGACTTGGGGGTGAAAATCTCCCTTATATGTGTTTTTTGCGCTTTTTCACCTGAAGTCGGTCTTGTATCAGAATGAAATTTTCAGGAAAGTTCTGCTATGTATATCCATTCCTTTGATATGACTCAAAATTTCTTAAAATGGGGACTTGGGGGTGCAAATCACCCTTATATGTGATTTTTGTGCTTTTCAACCTGAAGTCGGTCTTGTATCAGAATAAAATTTTCAGGAAAGTTCTGCTATCGTATATCCATTCCTTTGATATGAATCAAAATTTCTTAAAATGGGGACTTGGGGGTGCAAATCACCCTTATATGTGATTTTTGTGCTTTTCAACCTGAAGTCGGTCTTGTATCAGAATGAAATTTTCAGGTAAGTTCTGCTATCGTATTTCCATTCCTTTGATATGACTCAAAATTTCTTAAAATGGGGACTTGGGGTTGAAAATCACCCTTATATGTGATTTTTGTGCTTTTCAACCTGAAGTCGGTCTTGTATCAGAATGAAATTTTCAGCAAAGTTCTGCTATCGTATATCCATTCCTTCGATATGACTCAATATTTCTTGAAATGGGGACTTGGGGGTGAAAATCTCCCTTATATGTATATTTTGCGCTTTTTCACCTGAAGTCGGTCTTGTATCAGAATGAAATTTTCAGGAAAGTTCTGCTATCGTATATCCATTCCTTCGATATGACTCAAAATTTCTTAAAATGGGGACTTGGGGGTGAAAATCTCCCTTATATGTATATTTTGCGCTTTTTCACCTGAAGTCGGTCTTGTATCAGAATGAAATTTTCAGGAAAGTTCTGCTATCGTATATCCATTCCTTTGATATGAATCAAAATTTCTTAAAATGGGGACTTGGGGGTGCAAATCACCCTTATATGTGATTTTTGTGCTTTTAAACCTGAAGTCGGTCTTGTATCAGAATGAAATTTTCAGGAAAGTTCTGCTATCGTATATCCATTCCTTTGAAATGACTCAAAATTTCTTAAAATGGGGACTTGGAGGTGAAAATCACCCTTTGTGATTTTTGTGCTTTTTCACCTGAAGTCGGTCTTCTATCAGAATGAAATTTTCAGGAAAGTTCTGCTATCGTATATCCATTCCTTTGATATGACTCAAAATTTCTTAAAATGGGGACTTGGGGTTGAAAATCACCCTTATATGTGATTTTTGTGCTTTTCAACCTGAAGTCGGTCTTGTATCAGAATGAAATTTTCAGCAAAGTAGTGCTATCGTATATCCATTCCTTCGATATGACTCAAAATTTCTTGAAATGGGGACTTGGGGGTGAAAATCTCCCTTATATGTATATTTTGCGCTTTTTCACCTGAAGTCGGTCTTGTATCAGAATGAAATTTTCAGGAAAGTTCTGCTATCGTATATCCATTCCTTCGATATGACTCAAAATTTCTTAAAATGGGGACTTGGGGGTGAAAATCTCCCTTATATGTATATTTTGCGCTTTTTCACCTGAAGTCGGTCTTGTATCAGAATGAAATTTTCAGGAAAGTTCTGCTATCGTATATCCATTCCTTTGATATGAATCAAAATTTCTTAAAATGGGGACTTGGGGGTGCAAATCACCCTTATATGTGATTTTTGTGCTTTTCAACCTGAAGTCGGTCTTGTATCAGAATGAAATTTTCAGGAAAGTTCTGCTATCGTATATCCATTCCTTTGAAATGACTCAAAATTTCTTAAAATGGGGACTTGGAGGTGAAAATCACCCTTTGTGATTTTTGTGCTTTTTCACCTGAAGTCGGTCTTCTATCAGAATGAAATTTTCAGGAAAGTTCTGCTATCGTATATCCATTCCTTTGATATGACTCAAAATTTCTTAAAATGGGGACTTGGGGGTGCAAATCACCCTTATATGTGATTTTTGTGCTTTTCAACCTGAAGTCGGTCTTGTATCAGAATGAAATTTTCAGGAAAGTTCTGCTATCGTATATCCATTCCTTTGAAATGACTCAAAATTTCTTAAAATGGGGACTTGGAGGTGAAAATCACCCTTATATGTGATTTTTGTGCTTTTTCACCTGAAGTCGGTCTTGTATCAGAAAGAAATTTTCAGGAAAGTTCTGCTATCGTATATCCATTCCTTTGATATGACTCAAAATTTCTTAAAATTGGGATTTGGGGGTGAAAATCACCCTTATATGTGTTTTTTGCGCTTTTTCACCTGAAGTCGGTCTTCTATCAGAATGAAATTTTCAGGAAAGTTCTGCTATCGTAAATCCATTCCTTTGATATGACTCAAAATTTCTTAAAATGGGGACTTGGGGGTGAAAATCTCCCTTATATGCGTTTTTTGCGCTTTTTCACCTGAAGTCGGTTTTGTATCAGAATGAAATTTTCAGCAAAGTTCTGCTATCGTATATCAATTCCTTTGATATGACTCAAAATTTCTTAAAATGGGGACTTGGGGGTGAAAATCTCCCTTATATGTTTTTTGCGCTTTTTCACCTGAAGTCGGTCTTGTATCAGAATGAAATTTTCAGGAAAGTTCTGCTATCGTATTTCCATTCCTTTGATATGACTCAAAATTTCTTAAAATGGGGACTTGGGGTTGAAAATCACCCTTATATGTGATTTTTGTGCTTTTCAACCTGAAGTCGGTCTTGTATCAGAATGAAATTTTCAGCAAAGTTCTGCTATCGTATTTTGAGTCATACCAAAAGAATGGATATACGATAGCAGAACTTTGCTGAAAATTTCATTCTGATACAAAACCGACTTCAGGTTGAAACGCACAAAAAACACATATAAGGGAGATGTTCACCCCCAAGTACCCATTTTAAGAAATTTTGAGTCATATCAAAGGAATGGATATACGATATCAGAACTTTCCTGAAAATTTCATTCTGATACAAGACCGACTTCAGGTGGAAACGCGCAAAAAACACATATAAGGGAGATTTTCACCCCCAAGTCCCCATTTTAAGAAATTTTGAGTCATATCAAAGGAATGGAAATACGATAGCAGAACTTTCCTGAAAATTTCATTCTGATACAAGACCGACTTCAGGTGAAAACGCGCAAAAAACACATATAAGGGAGATTTTCACCCCCAAGTCCCCATTTTAAGAAATTTTGAGTCATATCAAAGGAATGGATATACGATAGCAGAACTTTCCTGAAAATTTCATTCTGATACAAGACCGACTTCAGGTGGAAACGCGCAAAAAACACATATAAGGGAGATATTCACCCCCAAGTCCCCATTTTAAGAAATTTTGAGTCATATCAAAGGAATGGATATACGATAGCAGAACTTTCCTGAAAATTTCATTCTGATACAAGACCGACTTCAGGTTGAAAAGCACAAAAAACACATATAAGGGTGATTTTCACCCCCAAGTCCCCATTTTAAGAAATTTCGAGTCATATCAAAGGAATGGATATACGATAGCAGAACTTTCCTGAAAATTTCATTCTGATACAAGACCGACTTCAGGTTGAAACGCACAAAAAACACATATAAGGGTGATTTTCACCCCTTAGTCCCCATTTAAAGAAATTTTGAGTAATATCAAAGGAATTGATATACGATAGCAGAACTTTTCTGAAAATTTCATTCTGATAGAAGAGCGACTTCAGGTTTAAACGCACAAAAACCACATATAAGGGAGATTTTCACCCCCAAGTCCCCATTTTAAGAAATTTTGAGTCATATCAAAGGAATGGATATACGACAGCAGAACTTTCCAGACAATTTCATTCTGATACAAGAGCGACTTCAGGTGTAAAAGCGCAAAAAACACATATAAGGGTGATTTTCACCCCCTAGTCCCCATTTTAAGAAATTTTGAGTCATATCAAAGGAATGGATATACCATAGCAGAACTTTCCTGAAAATTTCATTCTGATACAAGAGCGACTTCAGGTTTAAACGCACAAAAACCACATATAAGGGAGATTTTCACCCCCAAGTCCCCATTTTAAGAAATTTTGAGTCATATCAAAGGAATAGCAGAACTTTCCTGAAAATTTCATTCTGATACAAGACCGACTTCAGGTTGAAATGCACAAAAAACACATATAAGGGTGATTTTCACCTCCTATTTCCCATTTTAAGAAATTTTGAGTAATATCAAAGGAATGGATATACGAAAGCAGAACTTTCCTGAAAATTTTGAGTAATATCAAAGGAATGGATATACGATAGCAGAACTTTCCTGAAAATTTCATTCTGATACAAGATCGACTTCAGGTGTAAAAGCGCAAAAAACACATATAAGGGTGATTTTCACCCCCTAGTCCCCATTTTAAGAAATTTTGAGTCATATCAAAGGAATGGATATACCATAGCAGAACTTTCCTGAAGATTTCATTCTGATACAAGACCGACTTCAGGTTGAAAAGCACAAAAATCACATATAAGGGTGATTTTCACCCCCAAGTCCCCATTTTAAGAAATTTCGAGTCATATCAAAGGAATGGATATACGATAGCAGAACTTTCCTGAAAATTTCATTCTGATACAAGACCGACTTCAGGTTTAAACGCACAAAAACCACATATAAGGGAGATTTTCACCCTAAGTCCCCATTTTAAGAAATTTTGAGTCATATCAAAGGAATGGATATACGATAGCAGAACTTTCCTGAAAATTTCATTCTGATAAAAGACTGACTTCAGGTTGAAAAGCACAAAAAACACATATAAGGGTGATTTTCACCCCCTAGTCCCCATTTTAAGAAACTTTGAGTCATATCAAAGGAATGGATATACGATAGCAGAACTTTCCTGAAAATTTCATTCTGATACAAGACCGACTTCAGGTTTAAACGCACAAAAACCACATATAAGGGAGATTTTCACCCCAAAGTCCCCATTTTAAGAAATTTTGAGTCATATCAAAGGAATGGATATACGATAGTAGAACTTTCCTGAAAATTTCATTCTGATACAAGAGCGACTTCAGGTTTGAACGCACAAAAACCACATATAAGGGAGATTTTCACCCCCAATTCCCCATTTTAAGAAATTTTGAGTCATATCAAAGGAATAGCAGAACTTTCCTGAAAATTTCATTCTGATACAAGACCGACTTCAGGTTGAAATGCACAAAAAACACATATAAGGGTGATTTTCACCTCCTAGTTCCCATTTTAAGAAATTTTGAGTAATATCAAAGGAATGGATATACGATAGCAGAACTTTCCTGAAAATTTTGAGTAATATCAAAGGAATGGATATACGATAGCAGAACTTTCCTGAAAATTTCATTCTGATACAAGAGCGACTTCAGGTGTAAAAGCGCAAAAAACACATATAAGGGTGATTTTCACCCCCTAGTCCCCATTTTAAGAAATTTTGAGTCATATCAAAGGAATGGATATACGATAGCAGAACTTTCCTGAAGATTTCATTCTGATACAAGACCGACTTCAGGTTTAAACGCACAAAAACCACATATAAGGGAGATTTTCACCCCCAAGTCCCCATTTTAAGAAATTTTGAGTCATATCAAAGGAATGGATATACGATAGCAGAACTTTCCTGAAAATTTCATTCTGATACAAGACCGACTTCAGGTTGAAAAGCACAAAAAACACATATAAGGGTGATATTCACCCCCAAGTCCCCATTTTAAGAAATTTCGAGTCATATCAAAGGAATGGATATACGATAGTAGAACTTTCCTGAAAATTTCATTCTGATACAAGACCGACTTCAGGTTTAAACGCACAAAAACCACATATAAGGGAGATTTTCACCCCCAAGTCCCCATTTTAAAAAATTTTGAGTCATATCAAAGGAATGGATATACGATAGCAGAACTTTCCTGAAAATTTCATTCTGATACAAGACCGACTTCAGGTTGAAAAGCACAAAAAACACATATAAGGGTGATTTTCACCCCCTAGTCCCCATTTTAAGAAATTTTGAGTCATACCAAAGGAATGGATATACGATAGCAGAACTTTGCTGAAAATTTCATTCTGATACAAAACCGACTTCAGGTTGAAACGCACAAAAAACACATATAAGGGAGATTTTCACCCCCAAGTCCCCATTTTAAGAAATTTTGAGTCATATCAAAGGAATGGATATACGATAGCAGAACTTTCCTGAAAATTTCTTTCTGATACAAGACCGACTTCAGGTGGAAACGCGCAAAAAACACATATAAGGGAGATTTTCACCCCTTAGTCCCCATTTTAAGAAATTTTGAGTCATATCAAAGGAATGGAAATACTATAGCAGAACTTTCCTGAAAATTTCATTCTGATACAAGATCGACTTCAGGTGAAAACGCGCAAAAAACACATATAAGGGAGATTTTCACCCCCAAGTCCCCATTTTAAGGAATTTTGAGTCATACCAAAGGAATGGATATACGATAGCAGAACTTTGCTGAAAATTTAATTCTGATACAAAACCGACTTCAGGTTGAAACGCACAAAAAACACATATAAGGGAGATTTTCACCCCCAAGTCCCAATTTTAAGAAATTTTGAGTCATATCAAAGGAATGGATATACGATAGCAGAACTTTCCTGAAAATTTCATTCTGGTACAAGACCGACTTCAGGTGGAAACGCGCAAAAAACACATATAAGGGAGATTTTCACCCCCAAGTCCCCATTTTAAGAAATTTTGAGTCATATCAAAGGAATGGATATACGATAGCAGAACTTTCCTGAAAATTTCATTCTGATACAAGACCGACTTCAGGTGAAAACGCGCAAAAAACACATATAAGGAAGATTTTCACCCCCAAGTCCCCATTTTAGGAAATTTTGAGTAATATCAAAGGAATGGATATACGATGGCAGAACTTTCCTGAAAATTTCATTCTGATACAAGAGCGACTTCAGGTGTAAAAGCGTAAAAAACACATAAAAGGGTGATTTTCACCCCCTAGTCCCCATTTTAAGAAATTTTGAGTCATATCTAAGGAATGGATATACCATAGCAGAACTTTCCTGAAAATTTCATTCTGATACAAGACCGACTTCAGGTTGAAAAGCACAAAAATCACATATAAGGGTGATTTGCACCCCCAAGTCCCCATTTAAGAAATTTCGAGTCATATCAAAGGAATGGATATACGATAGCAGAACTTTCCTGAAAATTTCATTCTGATACAAGACCGACTTCAGGTTTAAACGCACAAAAAACACATATAAGGGAGATTTTCACCCCCAAGTCTCCATTTTAAGTAATTTTGAGTCATATCAAAGGAATGGATATACGATAGCAGAACTTTCCTGAATATTTCATTCTGATACAAGACCCACTTCAGGTGAAAACGCGCAAAAAACACATATAAGGGAGTTTTCACCCCCAAGTTCCAATTTTAAGAAATTTTGAGTCATATCAAAGGAATGGATATACGATAGCAGAACTTTGCTGAAAATTTCATTCTGATACAAGACCGACTTCAGGTTGAAATGCACAAAAAACACATATAAGGGTGATTTGCACCCCCAAGTCCCCATTTGAAGAAATTTTGAGTCATACCAAAGGAATGGATATACGATAGCAGAACTTTGCTGAAAATTTCATTCTGATACAAGACCGACTTCAGGTTGAAATGCACAAAAAACACATATAAGGGTGATTTGCACCCCCAAGTCCCCATTTTAAGAAATTTTGAGTCATATCAAAGGAATGGATATACGATAGCAGAACTTTCCTGAAAATTTCATTCTGATACAAGACCGACTTCAGGTTGAAAAGCAAAAAAAACACATATAAGGGTGATTTTCACCCCCTAGTCCCCATTTTAAGAAATTTTGAGTAATATCAAAGGAATGGATATACGATAGTAGAACTTTCCTGAAAATTTCATTCTGATACAAGAGAGACTTCAGATGTAAAAGCGCAAAAAACGCATATAAGGGTGATTTTCACCCCCAAGTCCCCATTTTAAGAAATTTTGAGTCATGCCAAAGGAATGGATATACGATAGCAGAACTTTCCTGAAAATTTCATTCTGATACAAGACCGACTTCAGGTTGAAAAGCAAAAAAAACACATATAAGGGTGATTTTCACCCCCTAGTCCCCATTTTAAGAAATTTTGAGTAATATCAAAGGAATGGATATACGATAGTAGAACTTTCCTGAAAATTTCATTCTGATACAAGAGAGACTTCAGATGTAAAAGCTCAAAAAACACATATATGGGTGATTTTCACCCCCTAGTCCCCATTTCAAGAGATTATCACAACAAAGTATATATGATTTTTTCTGGCAATTTTATTCTGTTGCAATGTCGAGTTTGGGTGGCATTATGCAGTATATTCGTAAGAACGAAGTTTACTTGCTCATTCATGATCACGTTTGTAATTCACTTGAAGAGTTGACCACTGGACCACTAATGAAAATCACATTCAACATTCAACATTCAATATTCCCTTCTACTTCCAATAAAAATCCGACATACAGCAATGTGAGAGTGCACGCCAATGAGCCTTCAGGCGAACTCGGCGATTTCACAGGATAACTTTTCAGGCTGACTTCACGCCGGTCGAATATAAACACAGTGTCGTCTGCGTAGGCCACAACCTTGATATCCAGATCTATTTTCAGCTCAAGAATATCGTCAATATAGATATTGAAGAACAAGGGTCCTAGTACTGTACCCTGAGGAACACCATAGTTGATTGTTTTTATATCACTGTTAATATTATTGATCTTGACTACCTGGGTGCGATCACTTAAGTACGATCTGATCAAGTTAGCAGCCTGACCCCTGACACCACACCTCTCAAGTCTCTCCAGTAAGATGCCATGAGAGACCGTATCGAACGCTTTCTCCAAGTCCACAAAAACGGCGATTACCTTCTTATCCTTATCGATAGACTCATATAATGTCTTCGTGACTTCAAAAATTGCGTCACTGGTCCAGTCCAGTCCTGAAACCATAGTGTCTGTCTGATAATATTTTGTGCTTATCAAAAAATTCGGCAAACCTGGTTTTAAGACATTGGGGGGTGGTTCCCATTTCCACCCCTCAGACCCCTCCGAAGGCGATAATACTACTAAGTATTGTTTTTGAGTTCACATTAAACATTTTCAGTAAGTTTTATTTGTAGAAGATATTTTTTTAAATTTTTTATGAAGGTATATGACAAGTAGGGGGTGGTTATCATTTCCACCCGTCGGACCCATCCGAAGTCGATAAAATTTATATGAATTCTTCATTGGTCCAAAATAAACGTTCCATGTGAATTTCATCTATAGAGGATATTTTTTTCCACGAGTTATCAAAGTATGTAGATATCTATTCAGGTGGCGGTTCCAATTTCCACCTCTCACACCTATCTGAAGTGGATACGATTAATAAAACTAGTTCATTAGTCCACAATAAACATCTCCTGAAAATTTCAAATACCAGCCGTGTTTCAAACGGAATTATAATGTATTTACACCGACGCCACTGGTGAAACGACAGCTATCGCGCTAATAAATGGCTGCCAACTTCACGCCGGTCAACATGCTGATGTTTAAACTGTGTCCAATATTTATAATGAATTTATAACACCTACTTTGGGGTTTGTTTGTCAAAAGCCATATTTACACGCTAAAATTTGATATGGTACATAATAATAATAAGACTGTCTTTTTTTTCTAATAATTTTAACACCCTGTATCTCAAAGTGGAAGCATTTCTCGACATATGATTATATGACAAAAAGGGTTTATTTTTGACGTAGAATACGTGGTTGAAATTTATTGGTTATGATCTGGACCACCCTGTATATAAGCACTGACGTGGGGTTAAAAGGTCTAGCGCGCTCGTTGATGTAATGATAATTAATAGGTTGTCAAATATCTCCCTTCCGCTTTTTTGCTCTTTATTCAATGCTTTATAAAAAGTGTTACAGTGATCGGATTTAGTTCAAATATGCGCCGTTTTGTTCGATAATCTGTTTTTATCTAGACGGCAACTTCATAATACCGCCCTCGTAGAAGCCCCCCTCGTTATTTGCAAAGAACTCGGACAGCTACTTTTCACAATCCTCTTTTGAGTTCAACTTTACACCACCAAGGGCGTTCGCCATGGACAGGAACAGGTGGTAATCACTTGGCGCTATGTCCGGGCTATATGGTGGATGTGATAAAACCTCCCATCCGAGCTCCCGTAGCTTCTGACGAGTCATCAACGAAGTGTGTGGTCTGGCGTTGTCCTGGTGGAACACTACACCCTTCCTGTTGGCCAATTCTGGACGCTTCTGGTCGATCGCCTGCTTCAAGCGGTCCAGTTGTTCGCAGTAGATGGTAGAATTAAGCGTCTGGCCATATGGGAGCAGCTCATAGTGGATGATTCCCTTCCAATCCCACCAAACACACAGCAAAACCTTCCTGGCCGTCAATCCCGGCTTGGCCACTGGTTGGGACGATTCACCTGCCTTCGACCACGACCGTTTTCGCTTGATATTGTCGTATGTGATCCATTTTTCGTCGCCAGTCACCATCCGCTTCAAGAATGGGTCGAGTTCGTTCCGTTTCAGCAGCATATCGCAGGCGTTGATTCGGTCCAGAAGGTTTTTTTGCGTCAAATCATGCGGCACCCAAACATCAAGCCTTCTGCAGATGGTTTAAAATGGTTTGGTGACTAACTCCCATCTCCTGGGCGATGTCACGAGATGCCACATGCCGGTCTAACTCGATGTATTCCATGATTTGATCGGTATTTGTCGTCTCAGGTCTTCCGCCGGCTGGCTTATCCATGGTGTCGTTTTCACCGGCTCTGAATCGTCGAAACCATTCCTCCGCGGTTCAAACTGATAGAGTACCATCCCCCAAAACACCATTAATCTCATGGAACGTTTCTCTGGCAGATTTGCCTTTAACGAAGGAAAACTTTAAAATAGCGCGAATTTCGGCGTTAGTGATCTCCATGTTTACACGTCTATAACTGTTGAACGCAATATCCAAACTAATCATGCATAGCGTCGTTTTGTAGGTTATGTCAAGACCTTTCAAATTATGTATAGTATTGCCAGTTACGAGCTCTGTAGCGCTTTGTACATAGCCACGAAATTCAAAAGACAAAAAGGCGGAAGGGAGATATTTGGCAACCTATTATATTTCACCGATTGTTTACACCATATACTGCTTAAATGTATGGTTATTCAAGGTCTGTCTGTTCTTTCACGAAAACAAAATTGAACTTTCAAAGATCGTTATTTTTCAGGTTCAATTTGTACCAAATCTAGAAAGAAAATATAATGAACGAGAAGAATCATCTTAGATTAGGCATAATACGTACATTTTTAAGTATTTTCTGCATATATTTTCCAATAATTCCCAAATAGAACTGTCCTGTTGACGTTCTTTGTTCAAAGTAATTTTATAATCAGATGTTAACGGCCACTATTCACTGTTGGCTTAAAAATTATCAGTGCTGTAGCTAAGTTGCCGTAAGGACACAGTAATAAAGCCTACACAGAACACAACTAATTCTTCAAACTCGCATGAGCTCTTAAGAGCTTATGATGGGTCTAAGACCTAGGAGTTTTAGTATATGTAGTGAATTAGTGGGTACCAAACGTATATCACATGTAAAGACATGCTTTAGTGATACTGGAATTATTTTACAGGTCCTCAATGGTGCTGCTGTCATTGCTAAAAATAGACATGTATCTACAATTGAAGTAAAAGATGTACAACAATACCTCACAAGGAATTATGATATGTGGACACCTGGCTTTGGAACAGATGAACTCAAAACACTTAAGAGAAGTTTCACTACTGAATCTCACAAACAACGCCTAGCTTTAATCAAAAAGACTCTGAAGAAGTACTGATTACACAATTCTCAATCCGGTTTTGATTGTTTAAAATACATAAAAGATTGGTTAATTTTTCTTTTCTCTCTTGTTTTTATTATTCAATTGAGGTACCCAAAAGAATCATTCATTCAAATAGGTTTCAGTTCAATTGACCTGTCTTAGGAGTTAGGACTAGGCTACATATTTCTTAATGTGATACTAATGTTTCTAAACTAAAATTCTGAAATAACTTGTTTTTACTATAATTATCAGGTTTATATAACTGATGTTTGATAGGTATTTCATCTCATATTTTTTACTTTGCATTAATTCATTCCTTACATTCATATTACCCCCAATGTTTCTATTATGGTAGTTGGTAATATGAAATTTGTATTATTGTTGCAATTAATAAAAATAGTCTGAGAGATTAGAAATGGACATAAATTCTGGACACCATGCATTATTAATTCATGAAATTTCACTATATAGGTTTATAGTTTTTTTTAGGATGAATTAAAGTACAAAACATAATATACATTTGGAATACTTTTCTTGAAAAATTAAATAAAACAAAGACATTACAAGCAAGCATTTATTTTCTGATTTTTAGCACAGTAGTTGTTATGGTGTATAGAATTAATATTTGGTTGGACAACCCTAGATTCTGTGAAGCATTGAATCCATAAGATGAGAAATTTCGTCTGGTTTGATCACTGTCAACCTAGTTCAGGAATTTTTGTTTGACTGTGTGACAACCTTTTCCTGGGCTGGATATAACCTGCTTTACTACTCTCTCAGGCGCCAGTTGCAATTGGTTTGGAAAGGTTGCAACTCCTTGATGAAATCGGACACTGATTATAGTACCTGGGTAACCTTTACACAGTTGGGGAAGGATTCGATTTAATCTGAGATATATATATATATATTCTTTTGACTGAGAGTTTTATATGTGTTGGCAGAGGTTGGTGTAACGGGGTACCATACAATTCTACGTATGATACAAGAGCTTAGGGAAAAACCTCAGCAAAAAACCCTGTCTCCCCGTGAGTGTTGTGATTTGTAACTATTGTTCACAAAATTTGCTGAAATTTAGAAATATTGATAGGCATTTATTTCTTCAATATGGACTCCTTCGTCAAAAAACGGAGAGGTTTCTCCAAGGTACCCGAAACTCAACCTGAAAAATGAAAAGACAAGAGGAGAAGAACGAACAAACTAAAAATAATACATAACCTTTCAAAAGTCTCCTCTCACAAATATACTCTTCTGTTGGCGCATGGGATCTCTTGGAGAAGAATCGTCTCCGCTAGTTCTCAAAGATATTGATCTTAGAAATCCCTTCAATATTTGAATTCAAAAAGGAAATTGTTACTGGTAAGGCCAGGAGGGTCTCTTTTTCTGAGATGTTAGTGAT
The DNA here is from genome assembly GCA_937662695.2 of Halyzia sedecimguttata. Lineage (NCBI taxonomy): Eukaryota > Metazoa > Arthropoda > Insecta > Coleoptera > Coccinellidae > Halyzia > Halyzia sedecimguttata. The sequence goes on from OW569415.2 coordinate 19,161,168, forward strand.
TGATGAGTGTTGGTCTCTCTCAGAGAGCAGACTCTGACACTGTAGGATTATAGCAGTGAAACTCACAGAAATTATGTACAACTTTATTTACAATATTTACACAGTCAAATCAGAAGTAATCTACAATGTCACAGCAGTCAGATAGGAGTAAGAAATCAGATGAAGAGCCTAACTCTACTACCAAGTGCCTGAACACTATCGGATCTATATTGTTGGAGATCCGAGCAGCCTTGTGTGAGTTCAGTAGCTGGATGGGTGACCGTTGCCTCGATAACTCTCGAACGAAAGGAGATAGGCACTTGTAATTTTCAGGGTAGGTTGCACATCCCAATGAGAGAGTTAAGTTCGATTTTGGGCATAATCGGCCCAACCGTTTCGGAGTTATACCCATCTGGAAGATTATTTCCTGGATAACTCAAAAAATATAGAATCGATCGAATTGAAGCTTGCTGACTAGTTGTAGAATATCGACATGAAGACGTGTGTAAAATTTTGTGAAGACTGAACATTTGAAAAAAAATTACGAAAAAATATTATGTATCTCACGATACCTTGAGACATTTTCCACATAGGTTGGATTTACAATGATCTGAATTATAATTATTCTAGTGAATGAAAAATTGATAATTAAATTCTCAGGAAACTTATAGTAACGAAAATCACATCCTTGCAACTGTTAGAACTGATACTGATGCTTCATGGAACTGTACCTAGTCATACGACTAGGTGTTCCATCTTGCTGGAAGATGCTGAGTGTTGCCTTCATACAATTCCTTGATGGCAGCAGTCTGCCTTGGTAATTGAAGATGCCTTACCCCATAATTACTCATGCAAGTCCTCATTACACTCATTTATACATCATGGCTTCATAGTACTCCTGATAACTGCACCTATTAAGTAGAAAGCAAATTGCTAGACCATATTCTTCTAGCCAGTGATGTACTGATTGATTTTGCAAAATAAAAAAATCTATTTCAAGTGGTTGGCCTTCCGCAGAGAGCATATATGGAAGTAGGGAGAGTTCTTTTATTTTGACTCATCATATTGCTAAGTTTTTGTGGTATTGGTTTCATTTCCAATGTATGATATAATACACTGTATAAATGGTTCATTTAGGATTCTTAGATTTAGGAACTTTCTGCACAATGATTTTTACACCAAAATTCAGCTTGTTGTTATGATATTTGTCTTTGGGACAAGCTGACAAACTGTCTTTTGGGAGGCAGGTTGTACAGGGTGATTGGTGATTCACTTATCTTGCTAACCCCAAATTTCTCCGAAACGGCCGAATATATTTTGATTCTGTAAATGCCGTTTTGTAGAAGTCAACGTTGACTTGGGATGCGTGTAGAAGTTGGCGTAAGCAATAGAGATGGCTGGCGTCGCGGTGCCGTTAATTTTTTTTTCCAGGGACATACCTTTTTTATTATGCCATTCGAAAGATGATTCAATTCTAAATTTTATTTCCAAATAGCATTTTTTCCCATTTTAAACCGTTAGCGATCTACAGGGCTGTTGTAAGGAACAGTGATGTTCTAAGGAACATCACGTTATCATTTTGCCCAATTGTCTGTAATTTTCGAATTTTTTGCCGAAAATGGCAAATTTCACAAACGTCCATAGGTTTGTATTCTACAACGAATCACCATGTATCAATTCGGTCGGATTTCCCAGGTAACACAGGGACCTCCCAGAGATGTCTCGGCGAGCTCTTGCCGGGGTATTGTGATGCCTATTGCGATATTGCTGGGAGGTTGCCAAGAGCTCCCTATCACCTCCAAATGTCCGCCACAGGGGATGAGCCCAGTAACATCTCAGAGATATCGCATGGGGAAGTTCTCTAACTGCTCACCCTGGGGAATATCTTGAGAGGTTTACCGCGATATCGCAGAGAGGTCGGCGAGACCTCCCTATCACCCCCAAACGTCCGCCACAGGGGATGAGCCCAGTAACATCTCAGAGATATCACATGGGAAAGTTCTCAAACTGCTCACCCTGGGGAATATTTCGAGAGGTTTATTGCGATATCGCAGGGAGGTCGCCCAGACCTCCCTATCACCTCCAAATGTCCGCCACAGGGGATGAGCCCAGTAACATCTCAGAGATATCACATGGGGAAGTTCTCAGGCTGCTCAACTGGGGCAGTACTAAGAGAAGATGGCTGCGATATGGATCTATATAATCTATATATCCTCCAAAAGTGCAGTAGGTACATGTGTGGCGAAGAATACATCACTTCGATGCGTAGATCAATATTCCACTCGGGTTATTAGCGATGGGGTTGTTCTTCCGGGTACAGAGTAGACGATTGCGCCATCTACCGGTGGAAACGAGAAGTGCAGAGTAGGGCTATTCTTGTTGAATTTGCGAGGTTTTTAGGACCTCGCAATGGAATGTGTTATTCTAGTTACACTTCTAATGTCTTTTTCTAGTTATCTGCGTGATATCTTTAGGAGCTTGCAATGGGAATGTCTTATTCTGGTTAGATATGTGATATCTTGAGGATCTCGCAACAGGAATGTCTTATTCTGGTTATCTTTGGGATATCTTTAGGAGCTCGCAATAGGAATATCTCATTCTTGTTATCTGTGTGATATCTTGAGGACCTCCACAATAGGAATATCTAATTCTTGTTATACTTGCGATGACTTAAGGAGCTCGCAATAGGAATGTCTTATTCTGTGTATCTGTGGGATATCTTTAGGAGCTCGGAATGAGAATATCTTATTCTGGTTATCTGTGTGATATCTTTTGGAGCTCGCAATGGGAATGTCTCATTCTGGTTACATATGTGATATCTTGAGGATCTCCGCAATAGGAATATCTTATTCTTGTTATACTTGCGATGACTTAAGGAGCTCGCAACAGGAATGTCCTAGTCTGGTTATCTGTGGGATATCTTAAGGAACTCGGAATAGGAATAACTCTTAATTCGAATTTACCATGGTAAATTCTAATTAAGTGTCCAATACAGGAGAATGGACAACATAATTTACCATTTACCCACCTGGTATATTATTTCCTTGATAACTCAAAAAATAAATATTCGATCGAATTGAAGCTTGGTAACTAGTAGTAGAAAATCATCATAAAGACGTGTTTAAAATTTTGTAAGAACCGTACCCCTAGAAAATTTGAAAAAATTACGAAAAAAAAATTTTTAAGAACCCACCCCTGAAAATTTCAAAAAAATCACGAAAAAAAAATTGGTTCAAGCACCGACGTGAAGTCAGAAGCTTTTGCGCGTATGTTCTGTTGTCCATTCTTCTGTATTGGACACCCTTTAATTGAATTTACCAAGGTTAATTATGTCGTCCATTCTCCTGTATTGGACACTTAATTCGAATTTACCATCGTAAATTTGAATTAAGAGTGTCCAATACAGGAGAATGGACAACATAATTTACCATGGTAAATTCGACTAAGGGTGTCCGATACAGAAGAATGGACAACAGAACATACGCGCAAAAGCTTCTGACTTCACGTCGGTGCTTGAACCAATTTTTTTTTCGTGATTTTTTTGAAATTTTGTAGGGGTGCGGTTCTTAAAAATTTTTTTTTCGTAATTTTTTCAAATTTTCTAGGGGTACGGTTCTTACAAAATTTTAAACACGTCTTTATGATGATTTTCTACTACTAGTTACCAAGCTTCAATTCGATCGAATATTTATTTTTTGAGTTATCAAGGAAATAATATTCCAGGTGGGTATAACTCGGAAACCGTTTGACCGATTATGCCCAAAAACGAACTCAACTCTACCTTTCGGATACGCAACCTACCCTGAAAATTGCAAGTCCTTATCTCCTTTCGTTCGAAAGTTATCGAGGTAACGGTCACCCATGTACTGAACTCACACAAGAATGCTCGAATCTCCAAAAATATTCAACCGATCGTGTTAAAACTTGAAACTTGGCAGTAGAGTTATGTTATGAAGGCTCTTGCAAAATTTCAGCAATTTCAAACGAATAGTTACTGATATATAGAATTTTTTTTTCAATTTTCAATGATTTTTTTAAAATTTTTTACAAATACTATCCTCACGAAATTTTGCACGAATTTTCGCGTTGGCATTCTACAACTAATTACCATGTTTGAATTCAATCGGTTTAGTATTTTTCGAGTTAATAAGGAACAAAAAAAAACCAAATTTCAGATGGCTATAACTCTAAAACCGTTTGGCCGATTATGCTCATAAACAAATTGAAATGTCGCGTTCTGGTGCACACCCTAACCTGAAAACTTCAAGCCGCTATCTCTTTCCGTTCTCAAGTTATCGTGAGAACAAAAATATTTTTTAATAATTTTTTTTAAATTTTCTAGCCATACGATTCGCACAAAATTTCACAAACGTGCTTAAGTTCATATTCTACAACTACTCACCAAGTTTCAATTCGATCGGATTTATATTGTTTGAAAACAAAAGTATTACTCGGAAACCACTGGGCTGATTATGCCCATTAACGAACTTGTCCCTCGTATTGGGATGCGCCACTCACCGTGAAAATTTCAAGTCGCTAGCTCTTTTCGTTCTCAAGTTATCGTGGCAACGGCCGGACGGCCGGCCGGACAGAATCAAATTTGACCTCGAATTCTTCATTGGGGAGTCGAACTAAATCGTTTGAGACCATTTTCGTCAAAAAATTCGAAAGTTACAGACATTTGGGCAAAACTATAACGCGATGTTCCCCAGAACATACGCGCAAAAAGGTATGTTCCTTGGAAAAAAAATTGACGGTGCCGCGACGCCGTCATCCTTAATTTTTTTCGCCGAATTCTACACGCATATCAAGTTTACGATGACTTGTACAAAACGGCGTTTACAGAATTAAAATATATTCGACCGTTTCCGATGAAATTGGAGTTACCAAGATAAGTGAATCACCCTGTACGTGACTACCCATCAGTACCTACCCATACCCTTAATGAGACAGTCTGATGGACCAGAAGAAATATTTCCAGTCAATTAAAATATAAAGTAAGTATACCGGTTATAGATATCTGGAGTAAGTTCAACACGTATATACTAAACTATAATGTCGAATTTTTGTTTACCATAGAGGTACAAGAAGAACTAATTATTTGTACAATATGTAAGTATTGGCACCAATGAAAATTCAACAGAATCCTGTTTTTAGTTCATTATGTCTAAAGAATATCATTTGAGAATCGAATAGCAGAAACAAATTGTCAACCACACTTGAAATTTACAGTTTACCCTTTGAATTACCTATAGCGTGAGAACCCTTCCTTACACTTAGGTCATTATAGCAAAGTAAAAATTTTCAGTATTTATATATAAATACTGGAAATTGTACATGGAGATGTAGGTATATTAAAATGAAGAATTTTAACGGGTAATTCCGCAAAAGGAGCAGAGAAAAATTATTCTGCTTGGACCTGCCGACACGTGTTTCTGCTTATTGCGGCTTCTTCAGAATAACAGGACAAACAAGAAACCAAGGAAAATATATACCAGCAGAATGATTTTACTCTGCTTCTTTTGCGGAATTACCCGTTAATGTTTCCCATTATAAGTATAAATACAGGGTGTAACTAAATAAGTGTAAAATATTTAAGGGGGTGATTCCTCATCGAAAAAAAGGTAGGATCTTTCTTATAAAGAAACTTCATTGGAGCATCCCTTGTTAAGATACAGCCCCTTAAAGGGGGTACAGAAAATTAGTTTAATAATTTTTTTCACAAGCACTAAAAAAGTCACAATATTGAAATTAACCTGATATTTTCTAATACCAAAAAGTCACTTAGCCAGTAATTTATTTGGTTCATCCCATGGTTGTAAGGGGTGGAAAACGCAACCCCTAAAATTTATTTCCAATGTAACTTTTTGTCTTATTATTTGTTCACCATTTTAAAATTTATTTCCGATAACCTGTTTCATTCTAAACAAAAAATGTTTCTTGAATTTTTTGCCCAAAATAAACCAGATCGCAGCAAAATATTATTTTACGACCAACTACAGAGATACATTGTGTAGCGTTTTTCACAATAAACCCACAAATTTACTAAGTCTAATTTATTTAGAACATTTAAATAATTTATCTTCAGGAAATTTATATTCACAATTATATTTCACAAACGTAACGATTCGGTTTAACTCGTCAAAGTAACTAACCCCTGTGAATTCCGGTCTCGATATTTATATCGGGAAGATTAAATCCAGAAAGTTCTCGAGTATTCCGGATCTTCCATTTGTTCTCGAGCTTCTAGAAGGATGACTCAACCTCTCTCTCTGTCGGCGTCCGATTGCGTGACGGAGTTGGGCTACAGGACCGTACTTCGCTTGCTTCGTTCGTCACATTGCTCCCTCCTTAAGATGTTCGGTCCCCGAACACCTTGTGCTTTATGGCTGAATCTGCAAGCGTCCCCATTTCGGCAGTATCCTTGTTGGTCGAAATAACAGGCTACCGTTTTCTCCATTGGGCCGTCCTTCGGGTTGAAACTGCAAACCAGTATTCGCACATCGGTCTTCTCAAACACCACTTCCAGCATGTTGCGTACGACCCTCCAGTTAAGATGATCCAGTCCGCATCCCAGCTTTGGAACCGCAAGCTTCTTCACACCCAGTCTGGCCAGCTCGCCCCTAAGGTTCAGTAAGGTGGTCCACATGGTTTGGTAGGTTGGCTTTTCGCAGGATCTCTTCTTAGTTACTAGATAGAAAAGGTAACGAGGACCATCGGTCAACTTTAGGATTTGACCAGAGCTCGGTTGTTGCTTCAAGAGCTCTGATATACGACCAAATTTGTTCTTAAAGACGGAGGCAATTCCCTTGGACATGTACAGGTCTTCAGCTACACAATGGGCCATAGAATAGTCTGACGGGACCGTAAAAAGGTCTTGCTGCTGCTCGGTGGTGATTCCAAACCTGGCTTTTCCGGTCTCCCCATAGTTCGCCATGAATTGGTCGAAGTTCAAGTCCTCGTGATGTGGGGCCTGGGTGGTGGTCCTTCTTAATCCAATCTCATCCTGAGAGTCATGGTCGGCTTCATATCTTGCTAAGCGATTCACATGTACCACGCGCTTCTTCCCCCTGGGCAACTTTTGGATACGATAAACTACGTCGTTGATCCTTTTAACAATCTTGTAAGGTCCTTCCCAATTCTTCTGTAGCTTTGGTGATAGCCCTCTTCTTCTCTGTGGGTTGAATAACCATACCAAATCACCCACCTCATATCCTCCTTCCGCAGCCTTGGTATCGTACCGGGTCTTCATGCGGTCACTTGCAATTTGTAGGTTTCTCCGGACTCTCTCGTGAACGTAGTGGAGCCTTCCCTTTAGACGGCTCACATAGTCAGCACATAGTCAGGACATCGTTCCCCATGTCTATCTGGAAACCCTTTCCCTTAATTACATCCATTCCTAGGATGACTTCCTCCATGATATCTGCCACCAGTACCTCGTGTTTGAATGACATTCCTCCAATATCAAGGTCGATTTTCTTCCTTCCGTGAGTTAATACACCCTCTCCGGTAGCAGTTCGTAGACGTGTCGTAGTCGGTAAGATATTTTCCTTAATCATATCGGGTCTCGCAATCGTTCGGGTTGCTCCTGTGTCGACTAACATTTTAACCGACCGCCCGTCGATTCTACCGTCGACATAAACGCTGTTGGACTGCGAGATTGTCTGGATGACAACTTCTAGGGCATTGTCTAGGCAGGTCGGTTTATGCCCCTTATCACCAACCCGTTTTAGTTTTCCTGATCTTGTTGTTTTAGGCTTGACAGGTTTCTTGCAATGGTGGCGAATATGCCCTTCATCGCCGCAATTCCAGCACCTGGGTCCTCGGGTTCGTTGCTGTTGGAGAACCCGACGTATAACATCTTCCATGTTCTCAGCGCTAACCTCGGAATCATCCACAGTACGTCTTATTTTGTTCTGGCCCCTATGTGAAGCTTGCTTGGCTGCTTCGAACTCCAATGCGTGGGCCAGAGCATCGTCCAAGGTCTTAGGTCGGGCCAACCGCAAAGTTTGTTGGGTCTCACTGTCTCTCAGCCCGTCCACGAATGTCTGTACAGCTAGTTGTTCCAGGAAGCTTTCTGGTGCAGTAGGATATGCCAGTCGCACCAATCGTGCTATATCAGCTTCAAACTCCTGTAGGGTCTCTGAGCTCTTCTGGAGACGACTCTTTATCTGGGCATGATACACTTGTTGTAGATGTCCATCACCATATCTCATCTGGAGTTTACTTATCAAAGCTGCATAATTATTCTGTTGACTGGCTGGAACAATCTGGAGAATATTCAGAGCATCTCCCCTCAATGCGACAATCAAGGCCGTTGCTTTGTCTTCTTCGTTCCAGCCATTAGCATTAGCTGCAGCTTCAAACTGTTTTTGATACGTGCACCATGCAGTTTTAACATCAAAGGTAGGAGGTTTAATCCTCGCTCGGCCTGACTCTCCACTGCTTTCTAATTTTATTGAATGACCGGAATTACATTTACTGACCTCGTCTGACCGTCTGTTAATTTTGGACAATCGATCTTCGATAATTTTCATCATGTACTCGGTATGCTCTTCAAGCTTCCCTTGCATTTGTTCTTCTATTCCGTCCTTCATGGTTTCTAACATGTCTATTCCGTCCTTCATGGTTTCTATCTTGTCTATTCCATCCTTCATGGTTTCTATCATCTCCTCCACATTTTCGATCCTATTTTCTAGCTTCGAGTAATTATCGGTTATCATTCTCAGACTGTCTTCAACCTTAGTCTCCATGGATATTATTTTATTTGTCATATCCTTGGCATTTTCCTCCATTTTATTTGTCATATCCTTGGCATTTTCCTCCATTTTATTTGTCATATCCTTGGCATTTTCCTCCATTTTATTTGACATATCCTTGGCATTTTCCTCCATTTTATTTGATATATCCTTGCCATTTTCCTCCATTTTATTTGTCATATCCTTGGCATTTTCCTCCATTTTCTTCGTCAATTGTTCAAAGGCTTGTTTGAAAAAATCCATGTTGGCCTGATCCATTTTTTCACTTTGAGCTCTCGTTATCGGCATTCAAAATATTCAGGAATATTCCTCAAAACACTGCAGTTCGATATACCCCACACCTGACACCAATGTAGCGTTTTTCACAATAAACCCACAAAAATACTAAGTCTAATTTATTTAGAACACTTAAATAATTTATCTACAGGAAATTTATATTCACAATTATATTTCACAAACGTAACGATTCGGTTTAACTCGTCAAAGTAACTAACCCCTGTGAATTCCGGTCCCGATATTTATATCGGGAAGATTAAATCCAGAAAGTTCTCGAGTATTCCGGATCTTCCATTTGTTCTCGAGCTTCTAGAAGGATGACTCAACCTCTCTCTCTGTCGGCGTCCGATTGCGTGACGGAGTTGGGCTACAGGACCGTACTTCGCTTGCTTCGTTCGTCACAATTGTCATAAATGCGATCTGGATTTATTGTTATTTTGTAGTTACTACTTGCATTAAATGATTGAAGGGGAATAAACCAAATAAATTACTGGCTAAGTGTCTTTTTGATATTAGAAAATATCAGGTTAATTTCAACATTTTTACTTTTTTAGTGCTCGTGAAAAAAATTATTACACAAATTTTCTGTACCCCCTTTAAGGAGCTGTATCTCAACAAGGGATGCTCCAATTAAGTTTCTTTATATGAAAGATCCTATCTTTTTTTCGATGAGGAATCACCCCCTTAAATATTTTACACTTATTTAGTTACACCCTGTATAATAGTATCGCACATGAACTCAATGATCGACTGCGATTGCTACAATCCGCGCTTCACGTGCGGAGGCTACCCTATTCGATTCCGCAGCGGATGCATATTTTTTTCAATGGAAAAGTACAACGGGTAATTCCGCAAAAGGAACAGAGAAAATAATTCTGCTGGTACCTACCCGTTATACTTTTCCATTTAAATATAATTATCCGCATTATCCTATTTTCTATTTTTTTCAATTTTTGGCACGCTTTTCACCTGAACAGTGCCTATCAATTCGTCCAGATGTCTGTAATTTTCGAATTTTTGACCGAGAATGGTCTCAACGGATTATATTCGACTCACCGATGAAGAATCCGAGCTCAAAATTAATTATGTCCGACCGGTCGTCCATCAGCACGATTACTCTCGAAACGCAAAAAGTTAGAGAGCTGAAATTTTCAGGGTAGTTTGAGAGTCCAAATGTGCCGGTTACTTTTGTTATTGGAGAAAATTCGTCGAGTTGTTTTCATGTCAGATTTATATAGCCATTTGAAATTTTGTTTTTCCAATTATTCTGTGAACAGACAAGTTTCGAGGAAATAGCGTTGTTTCCGAGTTGAAATGTCTGTATCGTGGACCTGGGAACAATTTATAAATAACAAAATGTGTTAGCATCCGTACAGAGTTGACGTGCTTACGAGAGCTCCATTAATTTTCTTATTGCAGAGGTGCCCCAGAGTTTTTTTTTTTCCGTGATAATTTACACTAACTCAGTTTTAGTTTTGAGTGATTTCGAGTGGACTGGTCTGATTGCATTTTCAAGTTCATTGTGGTATTATTTCCCAAATCAACAATGCATTCATGTATAAAGTGTAAACAATCAATAACTAGAAGAAATCCTGCTGTCAGCTGTACTGGTTTTTGTGGGGGTGATTATCATGTGAACGGTACATGTTCCGATATGAAGCGTGGTCAACTAGCTGGGGCCCTATTCTCGAAATCTCTCCTGCGACATTTATCGCGTGACATTAACTCTGCGCAGTCCCCGTATGAAAAATAGGAGACTCCGTATTCTTGACTATCGTCGAGCTCTCTTGTCGATTGAAAGTTTTTCTCATGAAGTAAATAGTAGTAGAGAAGACTGAGATAGCCATCTCTGGCGCACTACTTTAGTTCCAAAACAGGCAAATGGCAACGCTGGCATTGCTGATTTTTCGTTTGTTTTGAAATTTTGCGAGGTTATGCAAAATTTCAAAACAAACGCATAAACAAGATATACTAATACTAAACCTCTTTCTAATTTCTATTCGTATTGAATGTTGATCCGGAGAGCGAAGTGATCCACGTTTTTCGTTACAGATTAGTGTTTTAATCATTCTGTTTTATTTTCATATTGTGATGATTTGAAAATATGTTGAAAATATTTTAGGATCCAACAAATGCTGTGTTCCTAATTGTTAAGATAAATGTAGTTTTCCGAGAGCAGATACCCAGCTAACCATTTTCAAACTTGAACGGAAAAAGTGAACAATCCATTGTTGAGAAGCAAAATTAATGAACAAATACGCAAGAGTTGTTTTGTTGGTGATAGGCATTTCCCAGATGAAGTAAAATTAGAATAATTAGATAGAGGTCTTTGGAAGACTGCTATCCCCGTTTTATAATTTTATATGTCTGGTAAGTTACATTTGTCGAATTTAAGCGAGTCACCGGAACAGAGTGGAACATAACCGATGTTGGTTATGATAGCAAGGGATTGGTCTTAACCACTCTGTTCCAGTTACTCGCTTCAATTCGTCTATTGTCAGTTATGTATTTTCAATAGTTTGGAAACAAAACCATATCGCTTTATTAAGTTCTCAGCACCAAATAAATATATACACAAGGAATTGTATATACATATATTTCATTGGTGCAATGGATTGAATGAACGAATTAGTACTGAGAACTTGTATTCATTTTCTATTTAACTGATTTCTTTAACTTGTTATTATATAATTATAATTAGCAGAATATTCAGATGGAAATGGAGAAGACATTGAAACTAAAATAGACACCAATGATGTTCACGAAGTCCAAGGATTCTCTGTCCTAACTCTCCCAGCTGATGGTGTTCAGAGACAAGCATCGAGGCTAGAAGATATACAGAAAATTCAAGAATGATATTACCAGGCAGTGTTTTTTATTACTTAGTTACTCAGTGCTTTTTACATTATATCATTATGCCACATGGAAAATATAGTGTGTGCTGAAACTAATTTTACAGGAAAAAGTAGATTTCAGGCCAGTTAACTGTGTGTTGTTTGTGGACTCAGTAACTACTGCCTGTGAATTATTTGTGAAGAAGTGCTATTTATATTTTTGGAGTAAGAGAGTATTCATGCAATTGTGAGGGGTACTGATTGTGAATTCAGAATTGTTTTGGATCAAAACTTTCAAAGTATGGACCCAATCAAAAACATCACGAAAACAAAATATATCAAACATTGTGAAAAACCCATGAGAAAATAAAATTATTTTACTGTCTACATTTGTGAATTTCCTGAAATTTAGGTCCAAATGAAAAAATACGACATGATATGAAACAACCCCTATTGGAATAATACGTTTTGTTTCATTTGCAGTGTCAGAATCCGAATGAAAGTATTCAATTTCAATATGAAGCATTTCAAATTTTCGCGCTTATTTGATATAAATATCCGCCAGAAAACTTCCAAAACCAGCCGCGTGAGGTCGCTGAAAGCAGTAACCACATCAAAGCATAGGAGATTTCATAATATATATATGTGTTCTTTCTCTACTACTAATAGGCGGTAGAGATTGTTAATTTCGGGAGACTCCTCTTGACCATTAACATTATTAGTATTCTGTGTTCTTTACCTCGTCCATAGACCGTCATAGACAACTTTCGTTCTCGACCTGTCAAAACTAAAGCAATATGGCGACTATTGGCACACATTGTATTGTTTACTTTGAATTTTATGATATATGTCCATAATTATAGTGGTATATTGTTCGTTTTTTGATTTCCTGTGCGTATTTGGGTTGTATTTTTAATTTTGAATAATAATACAAGTAAAAAAATGCCTCTTATATGCATTATGGTTGTCTGTTGATCTCATCACGACAAGGATATAGTATGTTTCCAAGTACTACACAGAAGTTTTTGACTAGTAAAAATGAGTTATTCAGAAAGCGAAGAACCCTATGGCTAGCTGAAATCAAGAGAAAAGTTTCAAAGCTCAAGTATCAGAGAGTTTGCAGCAATCTGCTGCGTTCAGTACGATGAAGTGTCGTGGATCCCTCGAGGATTGTTATATCCAGATTCTACTATGTATTCATCAATAAATAAGAAGAAAAATCCAAGGGCTTTCATCTGTTTTTATATTATTTGTTTGTCATGCCATGCTATTAATGTGTAGACATGAAATAAAAAATCAAGAATTTTTTATGTAATCTATTCCATTTTTATAAAAATCCAGACCTTTTCATCACATTTATTACAATATCAGGTACCATTAGGAGTGTCAACTGGTCATACACAATCAAAATGAAATCTTCTATTTGACAGTCATTCCCATCACATTTTATCATCGCACATGCATCATCCGCTGTTGCAAATGCAAAAGTGAATAAATTCAGCTGTACCCTCTTCAGATGTGGTATATTTTGCCATCAGTCCTGGCATAATAACTTCTGAATGAAATTTCTTAGCAGTTTCTAAGTTCTTTTCCCATATTTCCAGATCATTCGTACTAAACAAATATTTGGAGACCATATAACAAAATCACAAAAATGCGACTGTGAGATGAATAGTTGCACTTGTATTTGGTAGTAACAACTGTGTGTTTTTTAAAAGTAATCATTCCAGCTTGTGCTATTAGACAAGAACTCTTCATTCGCAAATATACATGTATGTCAAATACAGCTTGTGCTATTAGACAAGAACTCTTCATTCGCAAATATACATGTATGTCAAATACGTTGCAATATCCATATATAAGATTGGAGGAACACCATCAATTGAATTATCCACTACCCAGATCAGAAACATTCAATGTGAAAGGATCTAAGCCATTAATTAATCCCAACTTTAATATATAACTGTAATAAAATGAAATGTAAACACATGATGATAAAACATATGTTTATTGTTTACTTATGATAGCCGTAAACATTACGTCAGAAACTGTGAAGTATTTGGATTTTGGGATGTAGATTATTTGCACCACTTACGTTTGGCAACAGCGGACAACATATCTCTTTCGGGTCTTCAGTCAAGAATACGGAATTAATATTATGTGTGAGATGGGATTTCTCGTATGAGTTCTCGCATGAGAATACTCATCTCTACGAAAGTCGAGTATACGGGCCCTGTTATCAAAGAACTACCTGGCGCGGGATGGAAATGTGCATCTTGCAGAGTGGGTTCCCCAGGTCCTCACGGTGAGTCACGATCTGAGGCAGCTGGTTCGCCCCTGCCATTGTCGCGACCGAGTCTTTCCCGGAGCGATTTTCCACGCGAGAGCCGCAACGTACATGGACCTGAAGTGATCGAGAATGAGGAAGCTATTCCGGCAAATTTTTCCTCCCTTGTCAGCCGCCTCACTGAGGAAATGAAAGGTTTGAAAAGATCCGTAAATTTTTGCTCGGACAAAATAACAGATTTTGAAGTTAAACTTCTCCAGTTTGGCGAGGTTATAGCAACCGTATCAAGATTGGAGAAGGAAAATGATGCCCTCAAGAAAGAGGTATCCCTTCTCACTACTAGGATGAACAACATGGAACGGTATAATAGGCAGAATAATGTGGAGGTGCAGAATGTTCCATATAAGTCTGGTGAGAATCTGGTTGAGGTGGTATCAAGTATCGGCTCCTCCATGGGAGTCCAAGTCGAACCTCACTCGATTGATTATGTCACTAGGGTCCCAACAACACTTAAAGACAAACATAAGAATATTGTAGTTAGATTCTCCTCTAAAAACAAACGCGATGATTTCCTGGCTGCCTACCGTGCAAAGCGTCTTGCCATGGGGGCCACTCATTCTGGCTTGACGGTGGCGAATGTAGCCGAAAGAATTTTTATTGGCGAACATCTGACTTTGGCAAATAAAATAATTTTCAAGGAGGCTCGTACAGCTGCAAGACAAAAAGGATATAAATATGTGTGGACTCAGGGTGGAAATGTTCTTATTCGAAGGGACGACACTTCAAGGATCGTCCACATTTCTTCGGAGGCCGATTTGAATCGACTATAAGTAGCTGATATTTTGTTTCTTAACTAATGTTAAAAGGATTCTAAATCATTGTGTGTTCTTTGAGTGTTTATTACCAAAACGTTCGCGGGCTAAGAACTAAGCTCAACGACTTCAAGTTAAATGTCAGTTCAAATGATCATGACTTGTTGTTCATCTCCGAGTCCTGGCTGAAATCGAGAATATTTGATAGTGAAGTGGTCGACCTTGAGAGATATTCAATTTTCCGCAGAGATCGGGCTACTACTTCCAGTGTTAGAGGGGAAGGGGGTGGTGTTTTCGTGGCGGTTAAGAGTGAGTTGAAGCCCTCACTGGTTGAGGAATTTCAAAGTGAGGCAGAAGACGTTTGGGTGAGGATTATGATAAACAATGTTAAAATTTTGTTATGCTGTGTGTATATACCTCCATCTGATTCGAATGCTGCATCATTTTTCCGCGACAAATTATCTCAGATTATGGTTAAATTAAAAGATCATTCTGTTCTCATTTTGGGTGATTTCAATTTACCGAGTATAAATTGGATTATTAATGAAGAAAATTGTGTTCTCGATGCTATAAATATTCACAGTAAGCACGAAGAACTTATTGACACATTTTCATTCTTAGAATTATTACAATTCAATTCAATTAAATATTCTAATGGAAAAATTCTGGACCTAATTTTTTGTAATTCCCAAATGATAAGCAATATTCATAGATGTGACGCACCTGTTGTACCTGAAGATAGATATCACCCCTCAATAGAGTTTCTGTTAGATATCCAAAATTGTAACTATTTAAAAGGTAATGCCAAAATTTATAGATTTAACTACAAGCGTGCTGATTATGATGCAATTAATACCCAGTAAACATGATATATCACAGAAACATTTCATATGAGATATGGGTGAAGCATTTTGAAACATTGCAAAGTTATGTTTCATGAACATCTCGCAAATGTTTATATGGAACATCGGTTCGCATCATCAGTGATATATCACAGTGACATGAAATATGAGACATATAATATAGGTATAATATTATGTGGGCATTAGAAAACATTCCAGTAATCTAACGGAAATGTTTGAATGTAACACGGCCTCTAAAAAAAAGCAATATCGGTGAAATATGTATATTAAATTATTTATTCAAGTATAGGTAGGTACATTAGCCTTTCCAACATTTTTTTTTTCAGTTTTCCGTCAAACGACAATGATACGTATAAATATATAACATTATCTCTTCAAGAATATATTATATTCAAGAATAAATCTTGTCTGAAAGATTTAATAAGCCTTATGTCAAATGTCAAATAATGAATGCTGATTGCTGATTCTGATTGGTTGGCGGTGGACGGATGCAGGCAGCCATTCATTCATTCAATTTCTCCATCCACTGAAACCTCCAATGGATCCATGGGTCCGCAGTAGCATGTACCCAGATAGTTTATGGTTTACGGATTTTCAAATTCTCTTGACACTTCTCTGACTATTTTCGTTATCTCCCACCCTGCAAACCCACAGGTATCAGGAATGAGGTTGGGATTATTTTATCGCATCAGGAATTACATATATTAGTTAGTAGGATTATCATTGAACAAACAAGATCATTGTCATCCTCTGTATGCAAGAATAAAAAAAAATTATGAATTAAATTTTACTACAGTTTTTGTCATATTTTAATGTTTGAATGTTGCAAGAACTCGTTCATAACCTGAACCACTTCTATATTTTCTGAAAAAATCACCTCTGTCAAATTAATTGGTCACTGAAATTTGAAGCTTTCGAGCTTTGTATATAGGACACTTATATTGTGCACATTCAAGGCACAGCCCAAGAAAATATGCATCAAAGAACCCAATTCCCCACACTCACAATCTGGTGTATTTTTTACCTTAATTCGGTTCAAATGTTCAGGAGACATACAATGTCCTGATCTTAGCCTCATCATCGTTGTTATCTGTTTTCTAGGTATATTGCATTTAATTAAGCTATATGGGTTTCCTAATTCATCGTTTTTATCCCTATTCCGCATATGAGTGTATGTTCTTCCCTTATTTCGTCCCCAAACCTCCAATTCCTCAATCCATTTCTTCCTTACATTCCCCCGCACAATACCATATATCAATTGCGGTCCTCCCCTATAATTCAACATTTCACCACTCTGTCTACCCTGATTTGCCAGTTGGTCTGCTCTATCATTACCTTCAATTTGAGTATGACTTGGTACCCATACCCCTTTTATTATTTTCCCTTCTTCAATTAATTCTGCCCATATACGTTTTACCGTTACTGTGATTGTATCTATTGATGAGTCCAATTTCCAGTTCTTCAACTTCCACAGTGCGCTTAACGAATCAGAAAATATAACTGCCCTGGATATGTTTTCGTTCTGGATAAATGCTAATGCCTTACCTATAGCCAACATTTCCGCTGAAAAAATGGACCAATATGCTGGTAACTTTCTATTATATTGCAAGGGCAAGGTGGGTGAATAAATTCCAATGCCAACCTCAACAATATTGTCCTTACATTTCAACGACGCATCTGTGTAGAAGGTCTGGAAATTTTTAAATTTGTTTTCACATAGGTCATTAAATTTGACTTTTGTTGAAATATCGTTTTTAACTAGATTTGGAATTATTATGTCACATTGTGCGGCCTGATGTGAATAATCTAACGCGAAAAAGGGGATTTGCTCCGCGCTGTATACACTACTTTCATACGTTTTGTTCTCCTCAAAAGCTGTTAAATAAGCTGGTTTATACTTACGATTCCAGAAATGTTGATGCGTGTTCATCTTAGTTATCTGTTTCATTATGATATTATTTTTAATTTGAAAGTTTTTCAATATATATCTTGACGCTAATAGTTTTCTTCTCTTTTCCAAGGGCAGTTCGCCGCTTTCAGCCAATATTACATTGATTGGTGTTGATCTCATATAGCCCATTGCAGTTCTTATTCCCTGATATTGTACCGTATTCATCTTATCTATGTTACGTCTAGGGCTTGCACCATATATCATTGATCCATAGTCGAGGTGTGATCTGACTAACGCTCTGTATATTGTCAACAAACTTCGAGGTTGGGCTCCCCACCAGGTCCTACACAAGACTTTCATTACATCTATTCCCTTTTTGGCTTTACTGTTCGTTTGTTCTATTTGTGGAGTCCAATTTAATGTTGGGTCTAGGATAACACCTAAATATTTTATCTGCTTTTTCCACAATATATCCCTATTATTAACTCTGAAACAGGGCAACACGTTCGGGGTCTTTCTTCTTGCAAACAACATAGCATAGGACTTGTCTGGGGCAATATTTAGGCTTCTTTCAATAAGGAACTGATTGATGTTATCCAAAGTTTCGGAAATTTTTTCGTATATTGATCCTATCTCTGACCCAGAACAAATCACATACTTGTCGTCTGCATACTGTCCAATCTGTACGCCCTTGGTCCTACATTTAATTATATCTTTCATATACAGGTTAAACAACATTGGGCTCAATTTTGAACCCTGTAGGAGACCCTTATTATTGTAAAATGGGCCCATATTCTTATTCTCCCTTGAGCATCTTATATACATTTCCCTGTTTTTGAGTAGTTGTGACATCAGTTTTACCATATCGGATGGCAAATTTATATCTTGCATATCCTGTATCAGCTTATCTATATTGACATTATCGTATGCCCCTTTGATGTCCAAGAAAACGACCACTGTAAATTTATTCTCCGCAAATCCATTATATACCCTCGAAGTCAGAAATATCAGACTGTCATTTACTGATTTCATTCTCCTGAAACCAAACATTAATTTATTTTGTTGCAAATTTTTTTCCACTATGTTTTCAATTCTATTTTTGATCATACTTTCCAGAATTTTGATACTACACAAGGAAAGGGCGATTGGCCTAAGGCTATCTGCATTTACTAAGGGCTTATTGGGTTTATTGAAGGGTAGAATTAATATTTTATTTTGGTTTCCTATATAACTTGGATTCCTCAATATTTCATTCATAATTTCCAGAAATTTATTTTTTGTTTTTTTACTTAGATTGCTGTACATATTATACGTTATCGAGTCTAGGCCTGGGGAGGTATTATTACTATTTTTCAACACTAATTCTAATTCTGAAATTTTGAAAGGACTCGACCTACTATTTTCCACATTTTTTTCACTTGTTATTTGTGTGCTCTTATTATTTCCTGTTGATAGATTATTCATCAGTTCCTCCAATATTTCCGTGGTCGGCAGATTCTGTATGCTGTACGTTCCCTCTTGGCTTTTAAACTTCCTAATCGATTTCCATGCTGTAGACAAAGGCAGAAAATTTATGTTTTCGCAGAATTTTGTAAAAGATTTATTTTTTTTCTCTTTCATGACTGCTTTGACTTTCGATCTAATATTGTTAGCTCTAATGAAATTTTCTTTTGTTGGATTCTCAATGTATTCTTTAAGCGTGTTTCTTCGTAACTCTACCATATTGTTTAATTCTATATCCCACCAAATACTTCTGTACTTTGTATTACGTGTTGTCTTTTTACGTGGAATATATTCCTCTGCACTATCAACTAGAATTTCGTTGAAATGTTCCAAGGTTCTTATATCCAAGATTTCTAAGTCTGACTCTATTCTGTTATTATACTTATACCAGTCCGCTTCGTCCGTTTTATACCTTTTGGTGGAAAAATAAAGATTAACATCCTCCGTATTATTTACCCTATTAATATCGATGATAATGGGATAGTGATCACTCTGTGCTGGGTCGAAAAATACCTTCCACATACAATTATTAGCTATATTCGATGAACAAATGCTCAAATCTGGAGCACTATCTCCTTCATGTGGCGGTGTATATCTGGTCACTGTACCATCATTTAAAATATGTATATCTTCCTGATCCAAAAAATCTTCAACAACTCTACCGTTTAAATTACCTCTGTCTGATCCCCATCTTGGACTCTGTGCATTATAATCACCTATAACCATAAATTTATCTCCCAACTGTTCCATCAATTGTTTCAAATCGCTAAGTTTCAATTTTATATTCGGTGGGTTATAAATACTTGCAATTGTTATTTCTTTTATTCGAATTGCCTGATATTGAAACCTGGAGGGACACCCACTCATATGTATTGCTACCTGTTCATAAATAATATTCTTCCTAATCAGCATGGCTATACCTCCTTTCCCATCCTCTCTGTCTTCTCGTAAGATGTCATAGTTAGGGATTTTAACTTTTTTATTTTTAAGTAGAAAGGTCTCGGATAAAGCGACCACTTCTGGATTAAATTGTTGTAGTTTTCCCAAAAAATCAAGCATATTCGTATTAATAGATCTAATATTCCATTGCAGTATTTTTACCTGTTTATAATCCATTGATTCAATCTGTTATTAGGAACCTGATTACTATTATTATTGGTATACCTTGTTTATTATTATTGATTGATTTTTTTTTGTTTGGGATTATATTTAAAACCGTTATATATTTTATTTTATTCAATACTATAATACTAATCGATTATTTATTATTATGTTTGATATTGAAATTTTTTTTTTTTTTTATATATCATTTATAGTCTTATGTACCATGGCCTGTGTACATATTTCATTGCTTAAATCTTCATATTCTATATTATTTTGGGATGTTGAGTTAGAAAAGGATGGAATGATGTTTTGTGTTGGTTCTGTATAATATTCTGAGATTTCCATATCCGTAAATGAGGTTTTTTGTTTATTATCAACATTCCCTTTTGTGGATTGTTGCCTCCAATCTGATAGTTTGTTTTTTTTATAATCAGGGGTGTACTTTTGCAAACAATCTTCCACCTCTTGTTTATTATATCCGGGTTTGCTTTTAGGAGGTCTGTTTTTGGTTTTGTATGTAGTAATCCGTTTTTGCTCACTTGTTCCTCTCTGTTCTTCTTTGTTATCTAGATTTTTGCTTGCTTGTTGTGCATATGTATATTGCGCAATAGTAGGGGGTACTTCTTTTATTTGTGTTATTGTTTCGACTTGTTTTAATTGCGGAAAATTTATCATGTCGTTTTTTGTATTAATATAGTTATTATTAATATCATTATTTTTTCTTTTTAAGATGATGTTAGCTTCAAAATAAGTATACTTATACACCGCCATCATGTTTTTAATTTGTTTTTGTCGTTCGTATTCTTCACATTTTCTATCCGTTGATAGATGAGATTCTTTACAATGAAAGCAAACGATTTCCGTATTCTCACATAAATTATTTTCGTGATATTGACCGCATCTATTACACCTTTTTTTTCCTTTGCATAATTTAGATGTGTGCCCATAAATCAGGCAGTTATAGCATTGAACTACCGGACTTACATATTGGGACACCTCTAGTAGGTTATGGTATAAAGCTATGTTGTTTGGAACATTTTTACTCCTAAAGGTTAATACGCAAGATTTCGATTCTACATAGGATATTTTATTATCTAATTTGTTTATTGATTTTTTTTTTAACCTCCTAACATTTAATATCTCATACCTGGATTCCGCATTTTTTTTAATTTCCTCTTCCGAAATACTTAAGTCGATATCTGAAATTACTCCCATACTAATTATATTAATTGGAGGTATATATATGATGCAATCTTCAAACCTTGCTTGATTAGTGAAATGATTAGCCTCGCTGGCTGTAGAAAATTCGATTCCTACTCGATTTTTTCCCTTCCTTTTAATATTTTTGATATTGAAGTTAAAATTATTATTCTCATGCAAATATTTTCCCAGCTTTAATGGATGTACATATCCAATATTACCATTCGTACCCTCAATATACACCACATAAGGTCCTAGATCCTTTGAATTATACTCATAGATAATTTTATCTCTGTTTACGCTAGTTTTTGTATTAGTTTTTATTGCTTCTATGTTTTGTGATAGTGATTCAAGTTCTGAAATCATTTCAAGGTCATTATTATTTTTTGCTTGCTTTTTTAATTCTGTTATTTCCATACTTAATTCGGCTAAATCCGCCCATGAAAGTAAATTTTGTGAAAGATTATCTATAGTTTTTTTTGCTTTAGGAGACAAATTATCAATTGACCGGGACCCCATAGGTCCCGGACTGACATTATTCATCTTGTTTATACAATTAATAGGTTTGTTATTAACTCACCACAAATGGTTACCCAATATAGACAAACACTTAGGAATTGAATTACTTCGATCACTAAGGAAATCTGTATCATAAATTGGCTAAATAATCAATTATCAGGGAAACTTTTCTACGCGACCACCCACCACGATGACTCTCTCGACGGGTTCTGATCAATCCAGGCAGCCATTGGTGTTCTGAGGGACAGCGGACAGACCCATGGATCACAGATTACGCGTGGTTAGAAGTGTAGGTTATGTCTGTTGATGATCATTTAATTTGGTGGAAAGTAGAAGTTTTGGCAGTTTTTAAGTTTCATTCATCATTGTGCGATAGGATAAATTAGTTCATACTCTTTGAAACTAATAAGTGATTAATAAATATAAGGTTTCATCCAGCGGTGATAAGGAAGGAGGTGAATTCTTTATAATATCATACTTACTTGATTTTTGTTTTTTTTTGATAACTTTTCTAATAATATATTTATATTATATCATGGATGAGCAACGACGAAAGAATAAGTTGTTTTCATTTTATTAAATTTTTGTGCTATATAATATATTTTTATTTAATATTTCGATTCCAGGTTTTGTTGTACACCTTTGCATAAATGATGAATAAAAACTCGATTTGATAACATTTGTTTAATATATTGACTAGAACCTTCGATAGTATTCTTGTTGACACCAAGGATTTAAGTGTAATGTTGTATATTTACTCTTTACGATAGGTTTGTTCCAAATCAAGAGATTATCGTACAATGCAGCATCATGATTCGGAGCAGTAGGTAGAAAAGTCACATTTTTTATACTGCTCCGAATCCTGACGATGCATTCTCCGATAATTTCTTGATTTGGTACAAACCTAATGAAACTCCTGAATATTGAAGTAGAATCAAGAATGTTTTTGTTCCAGTGAAAAATCGGTCTGTAACATATCCTTGGTATATTGCAATGAGACCAAATTAACGTTAAAAGTAACGTAGATAATATCTACGTTACATTTCATTCATAGGGGTAGAGATGTTTAAGAAACATCTACGAGATCGCTAATGTCCAAGGTCATTTATGCTTCAGTGGAAACATATCTCAGAAAACGTCTCAGTAACATATCATTGAAACATATATTATATGTTTCAATGATATGTTACTGAGACGTTTTCTGAGATATGTTTCCACTGAAGCATAAATGTCCTTGGACATTAGCGATCTCGTAGATGTTTCTGAAACATCTCTACCCCTATGAATGAAATGTTTCATGTTACACGTGAAATGTTTCAGCTATATTACTGAGATGCATCAATGTTTACTGGGTAGCGTACTTTCCGGAATTCCTTGGGCTGTACTTTTCGACTGCAGAAATGTTAACTTTATTGTGGATACCTTTTATGATATTCTGTATGATGTGATTGACCTTCTTGTTCCGAAGTTAAAAGTGAATAGACATTATCCACCCTATTATTCTCGTGAGTTGATCAAATTAATTAAGCGCAAAAGTAGGATTCACAAAAGGTGGAAAATTTATAAGAATTTATCCGATCAACTCGAATTTAAGGCTTTGCGATCCTTGTGCAAGAAACTCATCAGGAGTGATTTTCAGAAATATAGACATTCTATCGAATGTGAAATGTCATTTAACCCCAAGAAGTTCTTCAAGTTTGTGTCCCTCAAAGACAAGGTGTTCAGCTGTCCTAACTTCATGACATACAGAACTACAAACGGGGGTAAAAATATAAGTAATCTCTTCGCGGATTATTTCGAGAGTGTTTATGTTGCACCGGACCCCAAATTTAACTGCGATGAAGCGCATGAACACCAGTTGAATTCTTTCATTTTAAGTGGGGTTAGCATTGATACAGTGGACGTCGAACGAGCTCTGCTATCTCTGGATGTGAATAAGGGACCAGGTCCGGATTCTGTGCCCGCTCAGTTTATTCGTTCATGCAGTACATCACTTGCGGAACCTTTGACGATAATATTTAACCGGTCTCTGAGATCGGGGGTTTTTCCGGACCGTTGGAAGTTGGCATGTGTTGTTCCGGTTTTTAAGGCGGGGAGTAAGCTATCGGTGGAGAATTATAGGCCTATAAGTAAACTCTCTATTTTTGCCAAATTGTTTGAGTCCCTGATATACCCCCACTTGTTCCATCTCGCTAAAACTCAAATAATTCCCGAACAACATGGATTTTTCAAGGGACGTTCGATCGAAACGAATCTAATAAATTTCACAGAGTTCTTGTTGTGTAGTCTCGACGATGGAATCCAAGTGGACGTCGTGTACTCGGATTTCAGCAAAGCCTTCGACAAAGTATCTATTCAGGGACTTTTGGGGAAATTGTATGGAGTCGGGGTATGCGGATCTCTTCTGCGGTGGCTTGAGTCTTATCTTAGTAATAGGTCGCAGTACGTTTCGGTGGAGGGTTTTGAGTCGCGATATCTATCGGCTTCATCTGGTGTTCCTCAGGGCTCTCATCTGGGACCCTTGTTATTTATTATTTATATTAATGATATCATTGGATGTTTCAAGATGTGTAAGATATTAATGTTCGCCGATGATTTAAAAATGTTCATTAGAATCAGGGACCTCAGTGATTGCCTGCGGTTCCAGGAGGATATTAATAGTTTCACCGAATTCTGTGAGAAATCTAATTTATTCATAAATGAATCCAAATGTCACGTGATCACTTTTACCAGAAGTAAAAATCCAATAACTTTTCCATATTCATTGTTGAGTTCACAACTGATGCGTTCAACCCGCGTGCGTGATTTGGGCGTGACATTTGACTCCAACCTGAAATTTGACTTGCACATCGATAATGTCGTGACTTCGTCAAGTCACATGCTTGGTTTCATATTGAGACAAAGTCGATCGTTTTCCAGCTATAGATCCTTTATCACGCTCTATTATGCCTATGTCTTCAACAAATTAAATTTTGCCTCTGTTGTATGGAACCCCCAGTATACCACCTATATAGAGCGGCTTGAGAGAGTTCAAAAGAAATTTCTGCGCTTTCTGGGGTTCAAATTTGGCCTACGGTTGAACAGAGGAGATCCTGGTAATTATGGTATAAGGTTGAGACATTTTAATATGATGAGCTTGCAGAACCGCAGAATCATGAGTGACGTACTATTTGCACAAAAACTATTTAGTAATCGTTTGGATTCATCGACACTGGTCTCGCAGATAAACCTTCATGCTCCATTGAGGAGGTTCAGACAGCTGGAGACCTTCGTCTTGCCCTTAAGGCATACAAACAGCTCCAGGAATTCTCCCATGGTACGAATACTTGAGCGGTGCAACCGCTTCAAGGATATGGTTGATGTCATTGGTCAGAGTGAGATGACTGTTAAGAGATGTTTGGCAAATCACTTTAGAGATGTTTCTGTTTAAGGGTTTTTTTTTTTTTTTTTTTTTCATTTATGGAATGGAAGGGGAAAATGGTGGAAAATAGTTGTGTACCTACCAGAAGATAAAAACTATCTTTCGTATTTACGTAAAATGTGTATATTCTCAGATTAGAATTGAAATTTTGTTTTAGTCTTTTTTTTTTTTTGGTTTTCAACATTATGTTGCAAAGCACTTCTGTAATTGAAAATTGATTTTTTATTTTTCATTTGTGGACATTTTCTGGGTATTTGTTTACCTGTGTATGTTCCTACTGTAAATAAATAAATAAATAAAAACTATATTTGGAAGATCTATATTAAATTAGGTTCGGATTTGGAGTCTAGGCGTAAGTAATTGCCTCCCATTCCATAACCGCAGTATTGATAGCCAGATTTGGTGAAGGAACTTGAAATAATACAAAAAAGCACTGACTTGAAGTCAGTACTCTTTGGCGCGCGTGTTCACGTTGGCTATAATTTGAATTGAATGATGAGTGTTTAAAGCTCAGTACATAGAGCGAGCCGGTGATCTTCCCAGAGGGTAGTGGACACCATTCACTCTATCGGGTCAAAAATTAACAGTGCTGTGTTTAAGCTGGCGTAATTAACATGTTTGAATTGGATCAGATTCGTACTTTTTGAGTTATTGAGCAAATAACAACATTTCAGATAGGTATAGCTCCAAAACCATTTCACCGATTATGCCTGTTAATAAACTCAAATTCGGATGCGCAACCGACCCTAAAAACTGCAAGTCGCTATCTCTTTTCCTTCTCAAGTTATCGTGAGATGAATTATACTTTTTAATAATTTCTTTTCAATTATCTGGTTATACGATCCTCAGAAAATTTCACAGAAGTCTTTATGTCGGTATTATACAACTTGTTACCAAGTTTCAATTTGATCAGATTCGTATAATTGCCATGAAATATTTCTCTTAAAACCACATGTAATATCGGTTCAGCACCAAACTCATGACCGCTAGACGTAAACCACTCTCAACATAAGCCATACAACCCAAAAAGATCCACTTCTCCTGAGCGCCTGCGCAGTCTACTCGTGGCTTGAAGTGCTCAAAATCACACACCAGGGGGTCTATTCTCGACCATTCGCAATTTTAACGATCGGTCGCATATGCTATATATTACTATAGAGATGCGCACGATCGTGCAAATTGCGAATGGTCGAGAATAGGGCCCCTGTGCTTCAGGAGATATTGCAGCTTCAATCCATGCAGGCGCAGACTCATCCAAGGGGATTCTATGGAGGAACAGCATCCTGCACCTCAAAACCCCAATCCTATCACACGAAAACTCCAGCAGATAAATCACTTCTTGTCTATTCCTGCGGGAAACAAAATTTCTTCGCCTATTCTTCAAATCCGAATGTCATATTTGATATAGATCTTCCAAATATAGTTATTTATAAATTGGCCCCACGGCCACGATACAGACACTCCAACTCGGAAACCACGCTATTTCCTCCAAGCTGACTTGTCCGTGCACATAATTGCATGAATTTTCTTTTAAAACCTAACAATATCGGCTCAGCACCAGACCCATGATCGATATTCCTAAACCACTCCCAACATGCATAAGCCATACAATTAAAAAAATAGCCACTTCTCCTATCGCATCTTGCTTGCGTGGACCCTCGCCGGGGATTCTATGGAGGAATACCATTCTCCATCCCAAAATCCCAATCCCCTCATACGAAAACTCCAGCAGTTAGATCACTTCTCACCTGCGCATGCGCATAACGGAAAATGTCCGGAAGGAGCAGCATGAACTTCAAAAATATTAAAAAGCACTGACGTTATGTCAGTACTCTTTGGTGCGCGTGTTCACGTTGGCTAATCTGAATTGAATGATGATGTGTTTCAAACTTAGTCCATATAGCGAGTTGGAGATCTTCCCAGAGGGTATAGTGGACACCATTCACCCAGCAAACACAATTCTGTATCATACATATAACATATACATTTCAATGTTCTATGTTACATAGCAATGTAACATACCTGCTCCGTTCTTGTACCGCTCTACGACCGCTCTATGTCCGCCTTTCGTTACATAACATGTAACAAGTTTGCTATGTATCATGTATAGATCATGTGCGTTACATGTTACATTGAAAAGATAGCACTGTTATATTTCATCTGTAATATTTCTGCTACATTCCCGTCTTGTAACATTTACATAGCTGATACATTGATCTTATATAATAATTACATAGTTGATACGTACCTTTTATATGACATTGACATAGCCGTTACATTCTTTTTATGAATCATATATGTATCTGATACATTTCTTTTACGTATTCTATACAGAGCTTATAAATTATTTTAAATTGCAATGATAATTTTCTAGGGAGCGTCTTAAATATTATGTAATATAAATATGTACCTAAAGGTTCAACCAGTTTTTTCAACAGTAGAGTGTTCAATTTCAAGACGAAAATGTCATACGAAACTAGGGCCGTAAATCCATCATAAAAAAGTTATATACAAAAAACTGGGTCATAGTTTAACACTAGGTGAACCTTCACATATTGATATATCATAATATATGCTCCCTAGAAAATTATCATTGCAATTTAAAATAATTTATCAGCTCAGCATAGAATATGTAAAAGAAATATGATAATATGAACATAAAAGCAGAAAATTCTCTAAGCAAGTTAAATCATAATTCTTTATCGAAGAAAAATTCAACAAATTTCAAAATATCCACCACACATTTACACTTTATTGAATTTATTTCCATTAGTTTAACTATCTTTGATTGGAAACAAACACTTGAGATTTTCAATTGCAAGTATTTATAAATAAAGGTGCATTTGAAAACTTTATCTTAATCGAAGAAAGCATTATTCTTTATCAGAAGATTTTATATAATAATGATTTACAAACAGTAAAACACAGAGACTATTATTCAGAATTAATAAAGAGTTTCAAAATTGTTGAATGAAAGATAATAGAATTATTTGGAATATTTAATCTGATTTATTTAACTTGCACAATTTTTAAATTTTATTTGTCTTTTGAATCGTAATGAGGAGAGCCTTATCATCCACTCTGCTGCAATCTTCTCAAAGTCTGCACTACAGACACTACAAAATACCATCAAGGGTAAAAATCGAACTGCATATAATTGAACTCCAAACATGCAAGTCATACTTATCCTTAGGATGTGCGCCACCAATGATCTGAAGGTATTTGATCTAAGAGAGATGAAAATAATCATTAGTTCTTATACAGAATTTCCTGAAAGATGAAAATGCACATAAACTGTAAGTTAACTTACGAAATTATTTTTATTCCTCCTTCTCCATACATATTTGTTGAGTCTTTCAATGTTTTCTATTGAATCATAAGGAAGATTCTCCAAAAAATTTCCATATTTGTTGGCTGCTGCAGTACTTCAATATTTGTGAATTTTTTGTTCAGTGTTTCCATCATCAAAGACATGAAATTTACTGAGGTCAACAGTATATCTGCATCTGCAATATAATATATAATAAATTTAGTCTATATTTATATCAATCGCGTTAATGAATATATATTACCATATTTTGTCCGAGTGCTGACGTTGGTGACTCTAGGTTTCCTTGAACTCTGATTAACTGAAAGCAGAAAATAATAAATGAATATGAAAAATCTTTCAGATTCAGGCAGTAAAGTCTTACCTAGTGAAACGGCCCACAGGACACAAATAATGTGTTCATTAGCTAATATAATTGTCTCAGGTGATCTTACTGAAACATGAGAAATGTTAGTTATATTTCACCTCAGTAAATCATGATCGCCAAGATTCCAATATACAGGATCATTCCTGATTCGTTAAGGAAAACATTCGGCTGAAAAATCCTAACGAATGATCTGGTTTTCAAAGCCAATTGACAGTTATCAAACATTTAAATGCATGTAGAATATTTTTCGACTAATTAGTAATTAGTAGCTGAAGTAAATATTCACTTACCTCTCAGTCTTCTCACAATTTCTCTAAATTAAAAGTTTTCAGAAATAAATATAAAACGTAACACTTTAATGAAGGTTATGAAATAGATCTCTGTGTCTGTGGTTCAGTTAAAGTTACAGAGAACCTTATTATCTTGGCCCTCACATTCCAGCATTTTCGCCAGCCAGATGATATTAGTGATGAGTTTTTATATAACATATACGAACGTAAATAATATCATTTATATATTGAAAATGTTACGTACATGATATTTAAAAATAACGCGTACTTGTATAGATCTGAACGATATTACATGAATATGATATATTTACATAACATACACGTAACATTAATAATGTGGTGGATATATTGTGAATGTTACATATATGATATGTAACTTTAACACGTACTTGTATGTATCTGATTGATATAGCTTTTAGGGATGCTGGAACATATAACATGTATGTTACTTATGTCACTAAAGTGTTACGTATATGTTATATGAATAATTCAGATAATCTCATAGATATATGAAATATTATGTATCAGATACATTAGTCCTGAGACGTATCAGCTATGTACATGATTTCTTAAAGATGTTATGTAACTGGAAGGCGCATATTACACTGTGGTTTGCTGGGCACTGTCGGGTCAAAAATTAATAGTGCTGTGTCTTCGCTGGCGTAAGGATAGAGTAACAAATTTGAGAAAGAAAACAACTGATTCTCCTTAGTCGCACAAGCTCCTAGGAGCTTCTGAGGGATCTCCTTGGGGAAGACTTAGGAGGGTCAGTATACTCATAATCATGTCTATAACACGCGCGCCAAAGCAGATTGATCCCACATCAATGCTTTTTTTAGCCTTTTTCTTTCATAGTGAAGTCATTCTGCATTTGCGCGCGTGCTATAAACATGATTATGATTATACTGACCATCCTAGGTCTCCCCCAAGGAGATTCCTCAGAACCTCCTAGGAGCTTGTGGGACTAAGGAGAGTCAGTTGTGTTCTTTGTCAACTTTGTTACTCTATCCTTACGCCAGTTTAGACACAGCACTGTTAATTTTTGACCCGACAGTGAATGATCTCCGGTTCGCTCGATGGACTGAGCTTGAAACACATCATCATTCAAGTCAAATTAACAAACGTGAACACGTGCGCTTAAGAGTACTGACTTCACGTCAGTGCGTTTTTATATTTTGATATTAAGGTTTTTCAGTTATATGTTTTCACAATGGATTTTTGCGCGCATGTTCTGGGGAACAGCGTGCTATATCACTTTGCCCAAATGTTCGCAACTTTCGAATTTTTTGCCGAAAATGGTCTTAAAGGATTAGGTTCGACTCACTGATGAAGAATTCGAGTTCAAATTCGATTCTGTCCTGAAATTTTCAGGATAGTTAAGTTCGTTGATGGACATAATCGACCCAACGGTTTCCGAGTACTGATTTTGTCTTCAACCAATACAGATCCAATCGAATTGAAACTTGGTAGCTAGTTGTAGAAGACTGACAGAGAAGTTTGTACAATTATTAAAAAATATTATTTATCTCATGATAACTTAAGAACGGAAAGAGATAGGGACTTGCAATTTTTAGGGTAGGTTGCGACATTGGAGTTTGTTAATATAGGCATAATCGGCCAAACGGTTTTGGAGTTATAGACATCTGAAATTTGTTTGTTATTTCCTCAATAACAAAAAAAAATACTAAGCCGATCCAATTCAAACTTGCAGAATGCTGGCGCGAAAATTTTTACAAAATTTTGTGAGGATCGTAAGACGAGAAAATTTTTAAAACGAAAAAAATTTTACGAGGGACTTCAAAACCTAACTCAATAGCAAAGTTTAATGTGTGAGTTCAGTAGCCGGATGCATGACCATTGCTACCATAACTTTCGAACGGAAGGATATGGGAATTTGGAATTTTCAAGGTAGGTTGCGCAGGTTATGCAGAGTTAAGTTCGTTGTTGGGCATACTCGACACAACGATTTCGGAGTTATACCCATCTGGAATATTATTTTCTCGATAACTCAAAAAATCCTGTTCCAATCGAATTAAAACTTGGTAGCTAGTTGAAGAATATTGACATAAAGACGTATTGTGAGGATCGTACCACCAGAAAATTACTAAAAAATATTATGAGCAGCCTTGGGTGAGTTCGGTTGCTGGATGGGTGTTCGTTGCCACGATATCTTTCGAACGGTAAGACATAGCAACTTGCAATTTTCGTGGTAGGTTGCACATCCGAATGCGTTATTTAAGTTCGTTAATAGGCATAATCGGCATTTTACAACGAATTATAACATGTTTGAGTTGTTTCAGATTCGTATTTTTTCAGTTATTGAGGAAATAACGCCAAAATTTCAGATAGTTATAGCTACAAAACCATTTCGCCGATTATGCCTATTAACAAACTCAAATGTCAAATTTGGATGCGCAACCTACCGTAAAAATTGAAAGTCGCTATATATCTTTCCGTTCTCAAGTTATCGTGAGATGAATAATATCTTTTAACATATTTTTTTTAATTATCTGGTTATACGATCCTAAGCGATTTGAGGTGCGGACGTGAACAAAATTTCTTTCGTAAATCCTTCGAAAATGGTAATAGATACTGAAATTTCGTCCTCAGCTTTCGCTTCTTACCGTTTCAAAGTTTAGGTCACATGCTTTGACCGCCCTCGAAACGACCCTTAAATTTTAAAATAAATTCCCAAAATTCCCGATTTACTCGGGAAGAATACGTCACCTTCGGAAATTTCTTAAATTACATGAAATTTTTCCAAAGATCGCCACTATATCCTTATCGGCAATTCGCACCATCTCCTTTCCTCCCGTAACCTCAAAATCCCCTCTGTTTCCACTTTTTACCTTCGAGATGTGTGACGTCCCCTCATTTACACAAATTTTCCCTAAGTAAAATTCTAAACGTCCTTTGAAACTGAACGATTCTCGGTTTCCAGTATTTCTTCTAAAACTCCTAAAATATAGATTCGATCGTGTTCAAATTTGAAACTTAGCTTAAGAATTAGGATTTGAAGGCTGTTGCCAAATTTCAAGAATATCGGACGGATAGTTTCTAATACATACATAATATTTTTACACGCATCTTCAATAATTTTTTTAAATTTTCCAGCAATACGATCCGCACGAAATTCCGCACAAATAATTGTGTTGGGATTCTACAACTAATTACCAAGTTTCAATTCGAACGGTTTCGTATAGTTAAAAAAAAACTTTGTACTCGGAAACCGTTGTGCCGATTACGCCCATTACATTTGGATGCGCAATCTACCCTGCAAATTTCAAGTCGCTATCTCTTTCCGTTCTCAAGTTTTCGTGGCAACGGCCGGCCGGCCGGCGGTTGCGCAAAATGATAGAAGGCCGTTCCTTAGAACATGCGCGCAAAAAGGAAAAAATGTGAGAAATATTTAATTAATATTCTGATACCGGCACAGTTAGTTATTATTTTATTTGTTTTAATTGAGAACGGAGAGAGATAGCGACTTGAAATTTTCAGAGTATGTGGCGCATCCAAATACGACGGACAATTCCGTTAATGGGCATAATCGGCCCAACGGTTTCCGAGAAATAAGTTTGTCATAAACCAATACAGATCCGATCGAATTGAAACTTGGTAGCTGGTTGTAGAATACTAATACCAAGACGTCTGTGAAATTTTGTGTGAATCGTATCCTGGAAAATTAAAAAAAAAATTATTTAAAAACATCTCTATGTTTGTTTATAGGCATTATCAGCTAAACGGCTTTGGAGTTATAGCCATCTGAAATTAGTTAGTTATTTCCACATTAACTTAAAAAATACTAAGCCGATCATATTCCAACTTGATAATTAATTGCAGAATGCTGGTGTAAAAATGTATGCAAAGTTTTGTGAGGATTGTATGACTATAGAAACTTGAAAATAATTGAAAACCATTCAATATATCAGAAAGTATTCGTCCGAAATCGCTGAAATTTTACGAGAGCCGATCTATATATTGTTGGAGATCCGAGCAGCCATGGGTAAGTTCAGTAGCCGGATGCATGATCACTGACACGATAACTTTCGAAAGGAAGGAGTTCGTTGTTGGGCATAACGACACAACGATTTTGGAGTTATACCCATCTAGAATATTATTTTCTAGATAACTCAAAAAATCCAGTTCCAATCGAATTAAAACTTGGTAACTAGTTGTAGAATATTGACATTGACATTCTGTTGTTGAATTATTTCCTCAATAACTCGAAAAATACAAAATACGATCCAATTCAAACATGGTTACTAGTTGTAGAATGCCGGCTCGAAAATTTTTGCAAAATCTTATCACTAGAAAATTTCAAAAAAAAATCGTTGAAAATCATTGTAAACAATTCTATATATCATAAACTATTCGCCCGACAACGCTGAGCTGCGAGAGCTTTCAAAATCTAACTCTACTGTCAAGTTCCAAGTTTGAACACGATCGAATGTATATTGTTGGAGGTCCGAGCAGCCTTGGTTAAGTTCAGTAGCTGGATGGGTGACCGTTGCCTCGATAACTTTTGAACAAAAAGAGGTAGGGAGTTTAAATTTTCAGGGTTGGTTGCGCATCCGAATGGGAGAGTTAACTTCGTTGTTGGGCATAATTGGCCAAGCGGTTTCGGAGTTATACCCATTTGAAATATTATTTTCTCGATAACTCAAAAAATACAGATCCGATCGAATTGATAAAGACGAGTGTGAATTTTGTGAGGATTATACTGCTAGAAAATTTTAAAAAAAATTACGAAAAAATATTATGTATCTCACGATAACTTGAGAACAGAAAGAGATATCGATTTGCAATTTGCAGGGTAGGTTGCGCATCCGAATGCGACTTTTTAATTTCGTTAATTGGCATAATCGGGTTTGGAGTTATACTCATCTGAAATTTTGTTACTTCCTCTATAACTCGAAATATACAAATGCGATCCAATTAAAACTCAATGATTGCTTAGTAGAATGCCAATCCACTAATTTTCGCGGAATTTCGTGAATATCGTATGCTGGAGTTACTTGAGGCTAAATTTTTGTCGTATTTCAATTACAATAGAATAGATATATATGTATCAACAAAAGTATTGTTGATAATGTTTTATTCTCCTCTATTGGACAGATATAATAGATATGATTACATTTTGCAACATTATATATAATGACAGACTTGAGTAATGGGAAAGTCGTCGAAGATCACAGAATTTTTTATTTTGACATAATATACTTATTATATCAGAATTGAAATTCGCTAAATATCTAATAATATCACGAAAAAACTTACGTCTCAAGTAATTTCAGGATACAATATTCACGAAATTCTGCGAAAATTAGCGCGTCGGCATTCCACAAGTAATTACCGAGTTTCAATTTGATCGGTTTTGTATATTTCGAGTTATAGAGAAAATAACAAAAAAATTTCAGATGTAAACTTGTTCGTCCGATTATGCCTGTTAACGAACCTAAATGTCCCATTGGGATGCGTTTAACCTACCCTGAAAATTGGAAGTCACTATCTCTTTCCGTACTCAAGTTATCGTGAGATACATAATCCTTATAAAATGTCATATGCTTCTTTATGTTGGTATTCTACAACTAGTTGTCAAGTTTTACTTCGATTGGAACTGTATTGGTACTCGGAAACCGTTGGGCCTATAATGCCCTTTAGCGAACTCGTCTGTTGTGGGTTTCAGGATGTGATGCGCTGTGAGGACCAGCAACCTCTTGGCTGTCCATTGTTTCGTCCCAGCTCTCACCGATGAACTTATCAAAACGGCTTGTTCACTGACAGCCTGCCGTAGACGCTTTAAACTTCAGCACGAATGTGCCGAACTAATGTCTCCAGTGCGGCGCTTCGGCTTTAATGCGCCACGCACAATGGCACGAAGAGGCAGAAGGTTTTGAGGGAACAATGTAGTTTCCTACAGTAGCTTACTAAAAAAGCAGTTGGTGCAAAAGGGCCCCTACAAAGTGGATGAATACTAATCTTCAAAGACTCCCATGTCCATGTCCTTGCAATCCTTCCAATTTGGTAACTCGGTTCACCAAAATATGTTGAGCTGTTGAATATTTCATATATCCAAAATCATAACATATTATTCAACAACTTAACATATTGTGGCAAACCGAGACACCGAATTAAAATGAACCTTCAGAACAAACAGGTGAATATCTAATTCCAAACAAAAAATAGCGTGGCAAAACTCATTAATAATAATAAAACAAAGAGTGATAAACAAGACAAATCCGGTATTTATCAGTTAAATTGCGGTAATAGTAATAATTTATACCTATATAATATAGGGTGTCAATTTGAAAACTTGCCATGCCAGTTATATCACGACAGGGATGTTTTGAGAGAAAATTCTAGAACAGATCAATTTCTATTCGGACGGGGACATATTTTGAGCACAATTGTAAGCCAAAATCTTCTAAAGCCTAGGTGTAGGGGTTGTCACCTTAAGAGGGAATAGAGGGTGAGCTATACCTCAATTGAAAGACAACTTGTCCCTCTACATGAATACTACAGTTTGCTAATTTTTATTGAGTCCTTGAAGTAGTTACAGGATTTTCATACTTATTAGTCTACTAATCAAATGAGATGCTCGAAATGATTTCTATTTCTAGCCACACAATAATACAGTCTGTTCTCAAATGTTTGTATGTCCCCTTCCGAATAACAATTGGCCCGTTCTTGCATTTTCTCCCAAAATGTCCCTGTCATGACATAATTGACCTCGAAAGTCTTCAAATTGCCGCCTGGTACAGGAAAAACATTTTGGAACAAGAATTAAGGAACACGAACACAGCAAACAGCTACTAACACAACAATAGTATTGTTACGGTCTACTTTTCCATAAGAGAAGGAGAGGGTTTGAATGAGCCAAATGCGTGCGACGAAGATGCACAGTATCTAAATTTCGCGAATAAGGGAAACACATATTGAGCGGATGTTTTTATTAAAAAGTCAGTATATGGTTAACTGCGAATCGACGTACTTGATAAATGCTAAACGTTATTATTTTGAAGAAGCGTATTTATCATCCGATATATAGTTGATTGGGATTCAACGTCAATTCGTTGGCTATAATTTGTCCATTTGTACGGACAATTCTCCGAGATTCGGGATCAGAGCCGAATAAGAAAACCTTACCAAGAGCCGCACAACATCTAGGTACAAGGCCCATTTAATTCAGTTGTCAAACATCGGGATCGACACCGCCCTTTTGATTATTGGTTACAAGAAGTCGAACAAGCGCTGAGGGAGAACAATCGAATACAAGGTACGACGAAATAACTAGAAGGACGGAATAAATAGTCCAACCTACTGTATGAATCTAGATATATCACCACCTAACAAGGTATTTACGCACATAGCATCGTCTGAAGTAGTAGGTAAGATATTAGATTGTATTCTAATCTGAGTTCGAACTCCGTAGGTATATTTGATTGATTGTTGTAATTTGCAGGGCTTCACCCTGTTGGTTTAAAAGTTGAATTCTTTCGTTGAGACTAATAAAGTCATATTTGTGTGTATGTGTATATAATTCTATCATCCCAGTACATCACTCTAGATCCGAACCCACCCCATCCGTACTGAGCGGAGGGTAAGTGTGCTACTTCGCTGAAAAAGTGGTGCACTATAAATTTTGTTGCATTCATACCACTGAGACAAAGGAAAGTGTAACAAATGGCGCCCAAATCTTAGAGTGGTGGACTGAATTCAGCTAAATAACAAGATTTTTATGCTTGAGTTTCTTTGCCAAATTGTTTTCATTTAAGGACATTTAATACTCATTGTTTGTTGACTACTTTTTGTGACTCATTGTATTCGCTTCAATTCTGAACATATGTCGCATATTGATCATTTCATATTATGTCGTATGGGAAATTTATAGTTGAATTATTTGTATGATTTTTATATTCAGTTTGAACATATTATTGAGTTTGCCATTGATTTGATCTGATATTTTATTCGTTGCTTATCTGATATTAAGTTATACGTTATATTATCATTATGCCTTATTCTGACATATGGAAAATCGAAATTAACAGACTTAATCAGGAGGAATTGAAATACGAGTTGAAGTGTAGAGGATTTAAACCCGGAACCGCCGATTATAATAGAAAATCATTTCGAAATATTTTGAAACTGGAGCGGGATGACGAAATATCGAAAGTTTCATACCCTTTTGAATTTGCAGAGGATAATGAGCAAATTCAACTCAATAATAGAGAATTAGTGGACCTGATAGATAAATTTAATGGAGATTCAGGTTCTTCTCATTTTGCTAGAATATCAGCTTTGTTACTGCACAATACAAGACGTATTCACAATTGTGATCCGGGTTCTGTAGATTCTCAGATTTCACTGAAAAATGAAGCTTTATTGCAAATTACCATTCTGAAAGCGGATGTAGAAAAGTTAGTTAAAAAGTTTAACCGATCATTAGGGGAATCATCACTTGAATTGGCCGAAGTTGTACCTATAACATCGACAAGCGGTTCAGAAAGTGACCCGGAGCCCGAAAATTTATTTCATCAGTCGACGCCAATAAAAGCATCTTCTTCGCACGCA
The DNA here is from genome assembly GCA_937662695.2 of Halyzia sedecimguttata. Lineage (NCBI taxonomy): Eukaryota > Metazoa > Arthropoda > Insecta > Coleoptera > Coccinellidae > Halyzia > Halyzia sedecimguttata. The sequence goes on from OW569415.2 coordinate 19,199,172, forward strand.
TCCAAGTCCACTCCTGTAGTAAAGTGGAATTTGAAATTTTCAGGTGAGGATAATATGTCCTTGAGTGCATTTTTGCAGAATGTTGAGGAACTTCGTTTGGCTCGAAATGTAGATCACGACGAGTTATTTAGGTCGGCTTACGATCTTTTTTGCGGTAACGCACTTACATGGTTTCGCGCTAATATTAAACTGGCCTCAAATTGGCAATCATTGGTTCGATTACTGAAAGAGGAATTTCAACCTAAAGATTATGACGAAAAATTATTCGAGGAAATTAAGTCTCGCACGCAGGGTCCCAATGAGAGTATCGGTATTTATTTAGCAATCATGGATGGTTTATTTAGCCGACTTTCAGTTAAAGTCTCAGAAAACAAACAATTGAAAATATTGCTCCGTAACATTTCCCCGTTCTATCAAACACAGTTGGGACTAACTGAAGTTCAAAGCAAGGCAGAATTACTTAGACTATGCCGGTTGTTGGAATCTAAGAAAAATCAATTAGAAGAATTCAGAGCACCTCCTTCTCGCGATAGTTCTAGACTGTTAGAGCCGGATTTGGCATACCTTCATACGTCCACAGGTGGTACCTCATCTCCTCAAGATATCGACTGTAACATTATTTGTTTTAATTGTGGACAGGCCGGACACAGGAGAGTTCAATGTACAAAACCCAAATCCAGGAATTTAAAATGTTTCAGGTGTGGTAAAGACGGTTTTACGATAAAAACGTGCCCTTCGTGTAACAGCTTTCAAAAAAACTCGCGAACAGGTTGTTAAATCGAGGTGCAACCTTACTCGAACAAAATACCTCGAGTTCTTTCCATTTTCCGGGTTTAGATAATAATATGAGAGCTCATTTAGATTTCATTTTATCTAGTGTATTAGGCGATGAACGACCATATCTGATGGTGAATATTTTAGGAAGAGAAATTCAAGGTCTATTAGATTCTGGCGCATCAAAAACTATCGTCGGCCAAAAGGGCTGGGATATTTTGAAAAAAATGAATTTGTTCATTCATAGTTCGAATGTATCCGGTAATGTGAAGGTTGCTAACGGACAACAATGCGAGATATTTGGTAGCATCAATGTTCCCTTCAATTTAAGAGGTAATATAAAGATAATCAATACCTTAATAGTTCCATCACTACCCCATACTTTAATTTTGGGATCAGACTTTTGGAAGTCTTTCGGAATCGTTCCAAACCTACGTCATGGGGAATGGTCCTTTTCTAATAACTTCGGTATAGATTGCGTCTCAGAAGAGACTGAATTAACTTCAATTCAAGTTTCAAAATTACATTCACTTCTGGAGAATACTTTCAAAAATATGCCCAATAAAATAGGTTGCACGAATGTTGTAGAACATAAAATAAAAATAAACTCTGAACCTATTCGACAGAGGTACTATCCTATTTCCCCAGCAATGCAAAAATACGTTGATGCAGAGTTGAACAAAATGTTGGAGGATGACATTATCGAGCCTTCGTTTTCGCCCTGGTCTTCCCCAATTGTTCTTGTCAAAAAAAAGGATAATACATACCGATTCTGTGTGGATTATCGTCAAGTCAATAAAGTTACAGAAAGAGACGCATACCCTCTACCATTTATAAGTAGTATATTGGATAAATTGAGGAACGCCAGGTTCATTTCTTCGCTAGACATAAAATCCGCATTTTGGCAAATTAGAGTTTCAGAAGAATCTCGCCCTGTTACAGCCTTTATTGTGCCTAATAGAGGTTTATTTCAATTTAAAAGGCTTCCATTCGGATTACACGGTTCCAGCGCAACATGGCAGAGAGCAATAGATACAGTTGTCGGTTCGGACTTAGAACCGTACGTTTTTGTTTACTTAGACGATATCATCATTGTTACAGATTCGTTTGAAAAACACTTAGAAATTCTGGAAGAGGTGATGAAAAGATTAAATAAAGCAAATCTAACGGTCAATAAGGAAAAATGTCAGTTTTGCAGACCGCAACTCAAATATTTAGGATATGTCGTGGATAAACATGGCTTAAACGTTGATCCGGATAAAGTAAATTGCATCTTAAACTTACCTGCACCTAAGAATATTAGAGAAACCAGAAGAATTATCGGTATGGCATCATGGTACCGTCGTTTTATACCGGAATTCAGTTCGATTATGGAACCCATAAATTCTCTTTTGAAATTAAAAAAAAATCAAAAAACGAAATTTAATTGGTCGGTCGAATGCGAGTTGGCCTTTAAAAAAATCAAAGAACTTTTAGTTTCTGCACCGATACTGACATGCCCAGATTACGAAAGGACATTTATGGTTTCGACAGACGCATCGGACTACGGACTGGGGGCTACACTTTCACAGAAATTTGATAATAGCGAACATATAATCAGTTATATTAGTAGATCTTTATCGCGATCAGAAAAAAACTACTCAACCACAGAAAAAGAATGCTTGGCTGTGCTTTTTGCCATCGAAAAATTTCGCCCATTCATTGAAGGCACTCATTTCGAAGTCTACACTGACCACTATTCCTTGAAGTGGTTAAATCAAATGAAAAACGCAACGGGCCGACTGGCTCGATGGAGTTTGAAGCTCCAGCAGTATGATTTTACCATTTTTCATCGCCCCGGAAAAGATAACGTTGTCCCTGATGTACTATCTAGAGCAGTTCCCAGTCTCGATGAAGTAAATGATCAAAGATCAGATTTCAAAATTTTATTCGAAGATTACGTCGATGCTTGGTACGATAAGATGAGATGTAAAATAAAACAAGACCCTATTTCTTTTCCACTGTGGAGATTAGAGGAAGAAAGAATTTATCACAAAACCAGAAGTAAATATCCTATTTTATTGGGTTCAGAATTTAGTTGGAAAATTGTAGTACCCAAGAGTCACCGAAATGAAATAATAAAAAATGGGTTCAAGCCCTGTGGACAGGAGCTTTCTGGCGCTCTAGTTCAAACAGACAAATTATATCTCCGAAAGTATTGGTTTCTCAGAGTTGGGAATTAAATCAATGTATTCTTATGAAAGAACTGCATCATGAAGGAAATTAAATTCAAATAATAGTTTATTTATCAAAATTAAATTAGCAATCTGAGAATGAGAACTGCACCATGGAAGAAATCAAATTAAAATAGCTGAAATGAATTTGACTCTTTCTTATAGAACAGGATGAAATGTACGAGTATGAACACAGATCTTATAATAAAGCTTAGATAGAATAATTATAGCATTCTGTGAAAACATAGAAGTACGTAAGATTCATTATTGAAATTTAGAAAAATCACATCTCCGAAAGAATTAGCTTGTTGGAGTTGAAATTGATATCGATGGATTTTAATGGTGAAACTGCATCTTAAATAAAATGGGTTCAAGCCCTGTGGACAGGAGCTTTCTGGCGCTCTAGTTCAAACAGACAAATTATATCTCCGAAAGTATTGGTTTCTCAGAGTTGGGAATTATATCAATGTATTCATATAATAGAACTGCATCCTAAAGGAAATTCAATTCAAATAATAGTTTTTTTATCAAGATTAAATGAGCAATCTGAGACTGAGAACTGCACCATGGAAGAAACCAAATTAAAATAGCTGAAATGAATTTGACTCTCTCTTATAGAACAGGATGAAATGTACGAGTATAAACACAGATCATATAATAAAGCTTAGATAGAATAATTATAGCATTCTATGAAAACATAGAAGTACGATTCATTATTGAAATTTAGAACTTCATCTTAGCAGAAATTGAATTCAAACATCATAGAAGAATTTAAATTCAACAAGAGTGCCAAAAATTATCAATCCAAAACCAATAGACGAATTCTACCCAACAATGAACTCATCCGAGATATTCATTCCTCAATTCCAGTTTTGTTTTTAGTGGAGATATTCTTAACTCAATATTATTAACTTACCATTACCGTTCCCATCATCATATGGATTGACCATCGGCATGAAAATATCAACCAACAAAAACTATGATATTATATATTATAATTCTCATATTTATACGTTTGCTGGAATGAATGACAATGTTATTAACTTACCATTACCATCTTCCCATCATCGTATGGATTGACCATCGGCATGAAAATATCAACCAACAAATTACTGGAATGAATGACAATGAGACAACGTCAAAGTTGACGTTATAACAATTCATAGAATAGCCACAGAATAATTCTATCATTGAAATTTTGAAAAATCATATCTCCGAAAGTATTAGTTTGTTAGAGTTAAAAATGATATGAATGGATTCTTATGGTAAAACTCCTTATTGAAAAAAAATTTAATTTTGAATTTTTTCTGGAAAAAAAAATTTTTTTTTTGTTACTCCGAAACCATCTGTCCGATTTTGCCCAATAACGAACTTAGCCGAGATATTTATCCCCCAAACCTACTCTGAAAATTTCAGCTGTCTAGCTCATTCCGTTCGAGAGTTATCGTGCCTACGGCCGGACGGCCGGACCGGCCGGACGGCCGGACGGCCGGACCGGCCGGACAGAATGAATTTCGACCACGGATTCTTGATCAGTGAGTCGAACCAAATCGTTTAAGACCATTTTCATCGAAAAATTCGAAAATTACAGACATTTGGGCAAATTGATAAGCACTCAGTTCCGAGGAACTAGAGCGCCAAAAAAGGTCATGATAGCATTACTAGCGGTCATTCCGGTATTTATAAGACCTTTCACAGAATTGCTGAGCAGTACTTTTGGCCAAAAATGAAATCAGATATCACCAAATATGTTAACAATTGCCATAAATGTCTTGCTTTTAAATCTGAGCAAAAATTACCTCTAGGACAGATGCGTAGCCGTCCAACTGTTTCAAAACCGTGGGAATTAATATCGGTTGATTTGGTTGGCCCACTACCAAAATCATCCAGAGGATTCATATATATTTTGTCGGTTTGTGATTACTTCAGCAAGTTTGTTTTCTTTTTCCCTCTTAGAACAGCAAACGCGGATAATGTTTGTAATTTACTGGAGGATAATATATTCATGCTTGTAGGTGTGCCGAGATATATAGTGATGGATAACGGTGTTCAGTTCAGATCTCGTACCATGAGCAATTTGGCGAAGAAGTACAAATTTGAAATAAAGTATACGGCTCTGTATCATCCTCAACCTAATGCAGTCGAAAGGGTTCATAGAGTCTTAAATACAATGCTCGGTTGTTTTGCGGAAGAAAACCAAAGAAATTGGGACCAGAATCTCCAAAAGGTGGCTTGCGCTATTCGGTCAGCCAAAAGCGAGGCTACAAAAATGACACCGTATTTTATAAATTTCGGCCGCGAAATGAATTTAGCGGGTGACGGAACCGGATATTCAGAGATTTTAGAAGGTGAAATCGATGTGTCAGTCGATCGAAATAATATAGAAGCTCGTGAGGAGGAGTTAAAAAAAGTTTTTCAGGACGTTAGACAAAACCTCGACAAAGCCAGCGAAAAGGCAGCTTCTGTTTATAACTTGAGACATCGAGATATAAAGTTCGATGTAGGACAAAAGGTCTGGAGAAGGAATTTTGTAATTTCGGATTCTTCAAAATATTTTTCAAAAAAATTGGCACCTAAATTTGTCGGTCCATTCACGATACACAAGCGAATTTCTCCTTGGACTTACGTATTGAAGGACGAGCATGGCAAAATTTCCGGTACATATAGTATTAAAGACCTGAAGGCTCACCCTCCTGAGCAGGTTTGACAAATTTTAAGTTTGTTTTGATAAATGCTTTGCATAGATATGATTTTTTCTCCGTCCTACAAAAAAAAAAAAATATAAAAAACAAAATTACAAAAAAAAAAAAACAAAAAAAATAGATAAAAAAATACATTAAAAAAATATATATAGATAAAAAAAAAAAAAAAAATGGAAATTTTTTTTCTGGGGGAAAGGGTGTGGTATGTTACGGTCTACTTTTCCATAAGAGAAGGAGAGGGTTTGAATGAGCCAAATGCGTGCGACGAAGATGCACAGTATCTAAATTTCGCGAATAAGGGAAACACATATTGAGCGGATGTTTTTATTAAAAAGTCAGTATATGGTTAACTGCGAATCGACGTACTTGATAAATGCTAAACGTTATTATTTTGAAGAAGCGTATTTATCATCCGATATATAGTTGATTGGGATTCAACGTCAATTCGTTGGCTATAATTTGTCCATTTGTACGGACAATTCTCCGAGATTCGGGATCAGAGCCGAATAAGAAAACCTTACCAAGAGCCGCACAACATCTAGGTACAAGGCCCATTTAATTCAGTTGTCAAACATCGGGATCGACACCGCCCTTTTGATTATTGGTTACAAGAAGTCGAACAAGCGCTGAGGGAGAACAATCGAATACAAGGTACGACGAAATAACTAGAAGGACGGAATAAATAGTCCAACCTACTGTATGAATCTAGATATATCACCACCTAACAAGGTATTTACGCACATAGCATCGTCTGAAGTAGTAGGTAAGATATTAGATTGTATTCTAATCTGAGTTCGAACTCCGTAGGTATATTTGATTGATTGTTGTAATTTGCAGGGCTTCACCCTGTTGGTTTAAAAGTTGAATTCTTTCGTTGAGACTAATAAAGTCATATTTGTGTGTATGTGTATATAATTCTATCATCCCAGTACATCACTCTAGATCCGAACCCACCCCATCCGTACTGAGCGGAGGGTAAGTGTGCTACTTCGCTGAAAAAGTGGTGCACTATAAATTTTGTTGCATTCATACCACTGAGACAAAGGAAAGTGTAACAGTATATTCTAAAAAAAAAAAAAGCACTGACGTGAAGTCAGTACTCTTTGGCGCGCGTGTTCACGGTGGCTAATTTGAATTGAATGATGAGTACTTCAAGCTCAGTGAATAGAGCGAGCCGAAGATCTACCCAAAGGATAGTGGACACCAGTCACTATCGGTTCAAAAATTAACAGTGCTGTATCTAAGCTGCCATCAGAATAGAGTAACAAAGTTGAAAAAGAACACAACTGACTCTCCTTAGTCGCACAAGCTCCTAGAAGATTTGGGAGGGTCAGTATAATCCTTATCATGTTTATAGCACGCGCGCAAAAGCAGATTGACTTAACAATGAAAGAAAAAGTGTAAAAAGTCAATCTGCTTTGGCACGCGTGCTATAAACATGATAAGGATTATACTGACCCTCCCGAATCTTCTAGGTTCTTGTGCGACTAAGGAGAGTCAGTTGTATTCTTTTCCAACTTTGTTACTCTATTCTGATGGCAGCTTAGATACAGCACTGTTAATTTTTGAACCGATAGTGACTGGTGTCCACTATCCTTTGGGTAGATCTTCGGCTCGCTCTATTCACTGAGCTTGGAGTACTCATCATTCAATTCAAATTAGCCACCGTGAACACGCGCGCCAAAGAGTACTGACTTCACGTCAGTCCTTTTTTTTTCTTTTTTTTTCAAGTTCCTTTAACAAATATAGCTATCAATACAGTTTGGCTGTTAGCTTTACCGTAGATCGAAAAAAATTGCGGTTGTGGGACCTTCGTTAGGAACGTAATTAGCTCTTCTCCAAATCCGAACGTATTTTAATATAGATCTACCGAATATAGTTATTTATAAATTCGCCTCAGGGCAACCATACAGACATTTCAACTCGGAAACAACGCTATTTCCCCCAAACTGACTTGTGTCCGTGCACTGAATTGACATGAAAATTCTTTTAAAACCTCACAATATCGGCTCATTACTTCCAACATAACCCAAACAACCCAAAACCATTCACTTATCATCTGCGCAAGCGCAATATACTCGTGGCTGCAAGTCCTCCCAAAATCCCACACCTCACAAAAAACTCCGATTCTCCAACACTAGTGGTTCAGGAGATATCGCTTCTTGAATCCACGCATGCGCAGACCCTCACCAGGGGATTCTATAGAGGAATAGCATCCGCCACCCCAAAATCCCAATCCTCTCTGACGAATGCACCAGCAATTAAATCACTGATGGTCTGCTCATGCGCATAACGAAAAATGCCCGTAAGGGGTAACATTAATTTCGAAATTAGCCCCAGGGCCACGATACGGACATATTAACTCGGAAACAACGCTACATCCCCCAATCTGACTTGTCCTTGCACTGAATTGCCATGAATATACTTTTAAAACCTCACAATATTGGCTCAGCACTCCCGACATAACCCATACAACCCAAAAATAGTCACTTCTCTTCTGCGCATGCGCAATCTACTTGAGGCTGAAAGTCCTCAAAAAATTACACACCTTTCAAAAAACTCCGATTCTCCAACACTAGTGGTTCAGGAGATATCGCATCTTGAATCCACGCATGCGCAGACCCTCACCAGGGGATTCTATAGAGGAATAGCATCCGCCACCCCAAAACCCCAATCATCTCTGACGAAAACTTCAGCAGTTAAATCACTGATGGTCTGCTCATGCGCATAACGAAAAATGCCCGTAAGGAGTAACATCAATTTCAAAATCGGCCCCAGGGCAACGGTATGCACACTTCAACTCGGAAACAATGGTATTTCCCCCAAACTGACTAGTGTCCGAGCACTGAATTGACATGAATATTCTTTTAAAACCTCACAATATCGGCTCATTACTCTCAACATAACCCATACAACCCAAAAACAGTCACTTCTCTTCTGCGCATGCACAATCAACTCGCAGCTGCAGATCCTCCCAAAATCACACACCTTACAAAAAACTCCGATTATCCAACACCAGTGGTTCAGGAGATATCGCATCTTTAATCCACGCATGCGCAGACCCTAACCAGGGGATTCTATGGAGGAATAACATCCGCCACCCCAAAACCCCAATCCTCTCTGACGAAAACACCAGCAGTTAAATCACTGATGGTCTGCTCATGCGCATAACGAAAAATGCCCGTAAGGGGTAACATCAATCTCAAAATTAGCCCCAGGGCCACGGTACGGACACTCCAACTCGGAAACAACACTACATCCCCCAAACTAACTTGTCCTTGCACTGAATTGCCAAAATTATTTTTTTAAAACCTCACAATATCGCTCAGCACCCCCAACATAACCCACACAACCCAAAAACAGTCAGTTCTCTTCTGCGCATGCGCAATCTACACGCGGCTGAAAGTCCTCTCAAAATCACACACCTTACAAAAAACTCCGATTCTCCAACACTAGTGGTTCAGGAGATATCGCATCCCTTATCCACGCATGCGCAGACCCTCTCCAGGGGATTCTATGGAGTAATAGCATCCGCCACCCTAAAACCCCAATCCTCTCTGACGAAAACTACAGCAGTTAAATGACTTCTCATCTGCGCATGCGCATAACGAAAAATGCCCGGAAGAGGCAGCATGAATTTCAAATAAATATTTTTCGGAATTTCAAGCAAAATAGAGTAATTTTTTGAATTTTTTCATGTCACGTGATCTTCACGAAATTTTGTAAAAGTGTTCGCTTTGGTCTTTTGCATCTAACTACTGAGTTTCTTTTCAATTAGATTCGTATTTTACGAGTTATCGTAGAAACAAAATTTTAAAATTTTTGAAATTTTTTTTTGTCACTTTATGGCCATCCTGTCAGTCACAAAAAACTGCGATTCTCCAACACTAGTGGTTCAGGAGATATCGCATCTTGAATCCACGCATCCGCAGACCGGCACCGGGGGATTCTATGGAGGAATAACATCCCCCACCCCAAAACCCCAATCTTCTCAGAAGAAAACTCGAGCAGTTAAATAATTTCTCGTCTGCTTATGCGAATAACAAAAAATGCCCAAAAGAGGCAGTTACACCCCAGTCGTTCACCGTTCAGACTAATTTTGAAAACCAATTTAAAATTCCACACATCGTTTACGCATTAATTCAATTGCCATGCTAGTAAGTAGTCCATATTTTAATCAGTTGCCCTCGTACATATCGTATAGATAAACGCGTAAAAACCCGTTAGAATATGGTCACCAGATGTTATGTATTCCGTGTAGAACTTCGAAATGAAATAATTTGACCAGTTTGGAAGTTCAAAATTATTAATTTTTTTTGAGGCTCCTAGTGGTCTGTCCGCAGTGAAATTTTGCACACCCCAAGAGGTCATTATTGGTCACCGAAGTGCCAAAACTGAACTCATTCCGATATTTGGTTTCGGAATTTCCAGCAAAATATTTCGCTGATAGTTAAAAATTTTTTTGATTTTTTCTACTCATGCTACCCCCACGAAATTTTGCATAAGTGTTTTCGTTGGTACTTCGCATATAACTACCGAGCTTCAACTCAATCGGATCAGTTTTTCTCGAGTTATAGTGAAACCAAAATTTCAATTTCATTTTCAAATATTTAACATTTTTTTTTCTAGTTTACAGCCATCCGATCATTATGAGACTTCGCAGGCATATAAAGGTCATGATTATACAATTTGATGCTGAATTTCAGATCGATCGAGTGATCGGTTCCGGAAATACTCTCAAAAAACGATTTAACTAAAAATGGCCGTAACTCCGAAACGGCTCGATGGATTTTGCCCATTAACGAACTTGTCCGAGATATTTACGCTCCAAATATGCCCTGCTAATTTCAACGTTCTAACTCACTCCGTTCGAGAGTTATGGTGCTAACGGCCGGCCGGACGGACAGAATTGAATTTGACCTCGAATTCTTCATCAGGGAGTCGAACCTAACCGTTTGAGACCATTTTCGCTAAAAAATTCGAAAAATACAGACATTGTGAAGAAATGATAGCACGCTGTTCCTTGCGGAACACGCGCGCAACAAGTTGCAGAATGGGCTACCATTAAAACATTGTGGTAGTTGTAATAAACTATATACACCGTGCCAAAAAAATTACGTTACTCGTAAATAATTCTTGTACGAAGAATTATTAAGGAAAATCCTCGCACCCTTCGATTTTTAATTTCAAAAGCAATTTATCGTATGCTTTTTGGCGCTCTTGTTCCTCGGAACAGAGTGCTTATCAATTTGCCCAAATGTCTGTAATTTTCGAATTTTTCGCTGAAAATGGTCTCAAACGATTTGGTTCGACTCACTGATCAAGAATCCGAGGTCGAAATCGATTCTGTCCGGCCGGCCGGCCGTCCATCCGTTAACACGATAACTCTCGAACGAAAGGAGTAAGAGGATTGAAATTTGCAGGGTAGGTTTGGAGTGTAAATATCTCGGACGAGTTCGTTAACGGGCGAAATCCACCAAGCGGTTTCGGAGTTATGGCTGTTTTTAGTAAAAACATTTTTTATGAATATTTCCTAAACCGATCACTCGATCTATCTCAAATGCAGCATCAGATTGTAAAATAATGACCTTTATATACATGTGGAGTTTTGTATTGATCGGATTGCCGTAAAATGTGAAAAAAAAATTTTTTCTTTTGAATTTTTTTTCTACAATAACTCTTCTTTCTCTACAATAACAGAATGAGCTAGGCAGTTGAAATTTTCAGAGTAGGTTTAAGAGATAAATATCTCCGTTATGTTCGTTATTGGACAAAATAGGCCAGATGGTTTCGGAGTAACGAAAAACAAATTTTTTTCAACTTAAAAATTTCAAGTTCAATTTTTTTTAAGATGCAGATTCTCCATAAAAATCCATTGATATCATTTTCAACTCTAACAAGCTCCAAATACTTTCGGAGATATGATTTTTCGAAATTTCAATAATGAATCGTACTTCTATGTTTTCACATAATGCTATAATTATTCTATCTATGAATTATTATATGATCTGCGTTCATACTCCAACCTGTCATCCTGTTCTATAAGAGAGAGTCAAATTCATTTCAGCTATTTTGATTTGATTTCTTCCATGGTCCTCATTCTCAGATTGCTCATTTAATCTTGATAAATAACAACAAATCTTGTCAAATTTTGAACAGGAGCGCTAAAGCTCCTGTGCAAAGGGCTTGAACTAATTTTTTGGATTTGATATTTCTCACTGCCTACGCTCCGCACCCTCTACTTTAGTTTTTCAAATGGGAATATATGGATTGAGATACATCGAATGAACGGTACTTTGATTATCTACTCAACGGTGCGAATGAAAGGAAAATTGGTTGTGCGGTCTTTTGGCGCTCTTGTTCCTCGGAACAGAGTGCTTATCAATTTGACCAAATGTCTGTAATTTTCGAGTTTTTGGCTGATTATGATCTCAAACGAATTGGTTCGACTCACTGATCAAGAATCCGTGTTCGCGGATATGTAAATTGCTTTTGAAATAAAAAATCTACGGGTGCGAGGATTTTCCTTAATAATTCTTCGTACAAGAATTATTGACGAATTACGTTACTGTTTTGGCACGCTGTATAGGAAAAGAGGAGGACAATTAACGAACAACAACACAGCTACCGACACAACAGAATTAATTCTAATTATTCGAATTATTTAATAGCAGAAGGAATTCAAAATTCTACACAATTTGAATAAAGGTGCGCAACTATACTTGGTTACAGGGTAAGTCGTACTGAATATTGAAGGACGTTATTATTCAGGTAGTTTCTGATGAATTTGGTCCTATAATATGTTCTCCGAAATTTCACCGTTACTGAGATATTGAATTTTGATTTTTTTTTTAAATCCCTCATTTTTTGGCTTCTTTATCGATTTTTTCTAGGACTAGAGCTCCTAGAGTCCGTTCTTTTTGTGTATCTAGTTAGAGGGGATATCAATTAATAAAAATGATCAACAAAAACTGGACCTACTACTAACAGCTTAAAAAGACTGCTTGACAAAGGTTAGAATTGAAGAATTTTCACTGAATGTTTTTAACTTTGGAGCGCTTTTCTCAAAAAAAGAGTATTAAAGAGATTCTACAGATGCTTTCGAAAATTTCTTCGTCTCTTCAGCTGTTCAAAAAGGTATAACACTTGCTATTAAATAGGCAAAACATCGACTAAATTACAGTTAAGGTAGTAGAGGGTACATTTTTAGTTTGAGGTAAAAGAAGCTAATAATACGTAATTAAAGCAAAAAGAAACAGAACAATATTTTCATAAATCTTGTTTGACATGGCCGTCGTCATTTCTCACTCAAATTCTTATTCGTTTCATTAAATTACTTTTCACGACAGAAGTTTCCATTTTCTCAGCTGCATCAATTATCCTGTCTCAGAATATCGACATTTGCAATCGGCGTCATTTGCCAGTCACAAGCCTCGTCACACAGTTTTAAGATGCAACAGTCCAAAAACCCAAGCCAAGTCGCGGATTTACAGAAAATTGTCGAAGAGCATGGAAAATACATCTATCACAGAAGAAACATAGATAAATTGAAAATAGTAATCATCGAAATGAATACCATCTTCAATTAATAGGCGCACAGAACATTATTCAGGCAAACTTCTGTTGTGGTAACTTATTTTTAAAAAAGTGGTTCAAGCACTGACGTGAAGTCCGGAGCTTTTGCGCGTATGTTCTATTGTCCATTCTCCTGCATTGGACACCCTTTATCGAATTTAGCATGGTAAATTATGTTGTCCATTCTTGGACACTTAATTCGAATTGGTAAATTCGAATTCGAACTCTTAATTCGAATTTACCATGGTAAATTCGAATTAAGTGTCCAATACAGAAGAATGGACAACATAATTTACCATGGTAAATTCGATAAAGGGTGTCCAATACAGGAGAATGGATAATAGAACATACGCGCAAAAGCTCCGGACTTCACGTCAGTCCTTGAACCAATTTTTTTTTTCGTAATTTCTTTCAAATTTTCTCGGGGTAGGTACAAAATTTTTTTTCCGTCATTTTAAACACGACATTTTAAACACGACTTTATGTTGATTTTCTACTACTAGTTACCAAGCTTCAATTCGATCAAATCTTTATTTTTTGAGTTATCGAGGAAATAATATACCAGGTGGGTATAACTCAGAAACCGTTAGACCAATTATGCCCAAAAACGAACTCAACTCTCCCATTCGGACACGCAACCTACCCTGAAAATTGCAAGTCCCTATCTCCTTTCGTTCGAAAGTTATCAAGGCAACGGTCACCCATCTACTGAACTCGCACAAGGCTGCTCGAATCTCCAACAATATTTAACCGATCGTGTTAAAACTTGAAACTTAGCAGTATAGTTAGGTTCTAAAGGCTCTTGCAAAATTTCAGCAATTTCAGACAAATAGTTACTGATATATAGATTTTTTTTTTTCAATTCTCAATGATTTCTTAAAAATTTTCTACAAATACTATCCTCACGAAATTGTGCAAGAATTCTCGCGTTGGCATTCTACAACTAATAACCATGTTTGAATTCAATCGGTTTTGTATTTTTCGAGTTAATGAGGAACAAAAATCAACTACTTTTCAGATGGCTATAACTCTAAAACCGTTTGGCCGATTATGCTTATAAACAAACTCAAATGTCGCATTCAGAAGCACAACCTAACCTGAAAACTTCAAGCCGCTATCTCTTTCCGTTCTCAGGTTATCGTGACAACAAAAATATTTTTTAATAATCTTTTAATAATTTTCTAGCTATACGATTCTCACAAAATTTCACAAACGTGCTAAGGTTTATATTCTACAACTATTCACCAAGTTTAAATTCGATCGGATTTAAATTGCTTGAAAACAAAATTATTACTCGGAAACCATTGGGCCGATTATGCCCATTAACGAAACTGTCCGTCGTATTGGGATGCGCTATATACCCTGAAAATTTCAAGTAGCCAGCTCTTTCCGTTCTCAAGTAATCGTGGCAACGGCCGGACGGCCGGACTGCCGGACAGAATCAAATTTGACATCGAATTCTTCATTGGGGAGTCGAACCAAATCGTTTGAGACCATTTTCGTCAAAAAATTCGAAAGTTACCGACATTTGGGCAAAATGATAACGCGATGTTCCCCAGAACATACTCGCAAAAAGCATGATAATTTGTGTAATTGTGTAATGTCGAACAAGTGTTCGACTGTTTCTTTTTGTTTTATTTACGTATTATTAGATTATTTTACCTCAAACTAGAAATGTACCCTCTACTACCTTAACTGTAATTTGGTCAATATTTTGCCTATTTGATAGCAAGTGTTATACCTTTTTGAACAGCTGAAGAGACGAAGAAGTTTTTTGAAGCATCTGCAGAATAACTTCCATACATTTTTTTCAAGAAAAGCTCATCAAAGTTAAGAACATTCAGTAAAAATTCTTCAATTTTAACCTTTGTCAAACAGTCTTTTTAAGCTGTTAGTAGTAGGTGCAGTTTTCGTTGATCATTTTGATTAATTGGCATCCCCTCTCACATCCAAAATATGGACTCTAGGAGTTCTAATCCTAGAAAAAATCGATAAAGAAGCCAAAAAATGGGTTCAAGCCCTGTGGACAGGAGCTATCGGGCGCATGTTCATTCTGGAACACAAATTTTCCATTACAATAATCTTCATCTAGCTTCTATTTAGTATCAATTCCTGTAGAATGTGATCATAATAATTGTTTTTCATTTTCCAACTGCCCGATCCCAACAATACTTAGATAATATTATATCCATAAATGAAGCATTTCATTATTGCATTTCTTGAAATAGGTACCTTTTCAAGTCGATCAACATCGTCCTTCTTTCGACGTCTAAACTATGACTTGATTCTTTATGTTTATGTCTTTGAATTTGTTTTCGGTGGAATTCAAAGAGTTCATAGAATAATCGATGAAAATACTGAGAGAGACCCAGGAAATTTGACACATTTTGTCTTATATCTCCAGAAATTGAAATCGTATAGAGCCAAATATTTGCACAATGTTGCAAAATACTACAATTGACGTTAGTACAAGTTTTTGTTGCAATCTGATGAATAGTTCACGGAAAAAAAATTTTTTTTTCGAAAAAATTAAAAGAAATATTTTTTTAAAAGTTACCAACATTTCGATCATAACAAAATTTTGCCAAAAGTTGCGCGTTTATATCCTCGAACTGACTACCAAGTTTCGATTCAACATCTTCTTTAGTTCCTGAAATATCAGGGAAATAACCTCAAAATTTGAAATGTCTATAACTTCTAAACAGTCCGGCCGATTTTGCCCGTTAACGAACTTAACCGTCGCATTTTGATCAGAAACCTACCCTGAAAGTTTGAAGTCGATAGGACCTTCGGTGCTCCTGTTATCGTGCCTACGGCCGGAAGGCCGGCCGGCCGGCCGGCCGGCCGGACGGCACCCAAAAATCTGACACCGGATTCGTGATCAGGGAGTCCGAATTAGTCTATTAGCCAATTTTCAGCTCGAAATTCGAAAATTACAGACATTTGGACGAAATGATAGGACGATGTTCCCCTAGAACATGCGCCCAAAAATGAGGGATTAAAAAAAAATCTTTAATATTCAATATTTTAATAACGGTGAAATTTCGGAAAACATATAGGACCAAATTCATCAGAAATGACCTGAATAATAACGTCCTTCAATATTCAGTACGACTTACCCTGTAACCCTGTATACCTAATTATTGGGAAATGTTGGAAATAAATAGAGAGAAACATGTCTCCAAAGTATTGGCAGTGTGATATTGTTTAACTAGTTTTAAATAAGTCGCAAGAAGGAGAAGAACAGGAAGGCTCAATGTCCAGGTATTTAGATTGCGATGTATACAGGGTCTTTCACGAGGAACCTCACCCATATTTATACGGGAAACTACAGAACGTATTTTCATGAAATTCAGCACTTATGTGTACTTCACGATGCTGATGAAATCTAAAATATTTTCAAGGCATGAGCACCTCCGGTTTTTCCGGAAATGACGTCAACTTCCGTTTTTCAAATAAGAACACCATTTTTTCATTGCAGAAATAGATTCCTTAGAAAATTTCAAGTTATTTTGATGTAACATTTTTCAGTTTTGGTTGGAAAATTCTCTCTGAGCGGGAAAATTCGAAAAAAAAATCGAAAATAGAGCTCCGCTGAAACAAGAATAACTTCGAGGTTTTTGGATGGAAAATTTTCATTTTTGGGATTTTTCAAGATGTAAGATTGATGTATCCACTTTAAAAATCGAAAGCGCGATTCATGATACAGGGGGTGAAAAAATCGCTTTCAAAGTTAGGGATGACAAAATCGTGAAAAATCAATTTTTTCAAATTAGAACCCCATTTTTTTATGGCAGATATTGAATCTACGTTAAAAAATAATGTGAGTGTATGCATCACACCCTTGCCCTAAAGTGGATATTTTCTGAGTTATTCACAAAAAACTGTTTTTCGTCTTGAATTTTCAGCTATTTCCTTTTCCTTCACGCCAAAAAGATGAAATTTTCAGGAACTGTTACTTAAACCATGTTTTAGATTTCACTACCCTAATATGCAAGAGAAAAAAGTTACAGGTTGTTCCTGAATAGATGGCGAATTTTGATTCGAATTTGTATCGGAAACCTCTTTATTTCAACTGATCGGCCATCGGTTTTCTCTCCAGTGATAAATAAATAATTCCTTATGAACCATATGCAAAAACTTACCATGTTTTACATTCTTTATATATTGTCTACTCAACTCCCCTGACTGATAAAGAGGACTGCATAGAACGAGTCAGAAATGCGTTCAGGTTTGTTTAGATTTTTAGATTCATAGTTTTGAAACTCAATTTGGTTTTAAAACACTTTTGCAGATCTCTTCCTCCCGATGAAATAAGAAGAGCAACGCACGAAGCATTCCTGAGACGTATAAATAAATGTCTAGAAATTAACGGTCAAAACTTTGAGCATCTTCTCTAGTTATAACTGCGAGAGTTTGCCATGGTTCTCCTAATAGTAACTTGAAGTCGGTTTCAAGAAGGAGTGAAAAATCTACAGCATGGTCAAATAACAGTTCCTGAAAATTTCATCTTTTCGGCGTGAAGGGAAAAGAAATAGCTGAAAATTCAAGACGAAAAACAGTTTTTTGTGAATAACTCAGAAAATATCCATTTTAGGGCAAGGGTGTGATGCATACACTCACATTATTTTTCAACGTAGATTCAATATCTGCCATAAAAAAATGGGGTTCTAATTTGAAAAAATTGATTTTTCACGATTTTGTCATCCCTAACTTTGAAAGCGATTTTTTCACCCCCTGTATCATGAATCGCGATTTCGATTTTTAAAGTGGATACATCAATCTTACATCTTGAAAAATCCCAAAAATGAAAATTTTCCATCCAAAAACCTCGAAGTTATTCTTGTTTCAGCGGAGCTCTATTTTCGATTTTTTTTTCGAATTTTCCCGCTCAGAGAGAATTTTCCAACCAAAACTGAAAAATGTTACATCAAAATAACTTGAAATTTTCTAAGGAATCTATTTCTGCAATGAAAAACTGGTGTTCTAATTTGAAAAACGGAAGTTGACGTCATTTCCGGAAAAACCGGAGGTGCTCATGCCTTGAAAATATTTTAGATTTCATCAGCATCGTGAAGTACTTATAAGTGCTGAATTTCATGAAAATACGTTCAGTAGTTTCCCGTATAAATATGGGTGAGGTTCCTCGTGAAAGACCCTGTATAGAGATCATTAATTGTTAAGAATTTAGTATGATGAAGTCTGAAGAAGTCGCCGTATCGACGAAACCAATATTAATTTACGACGGCGTATTTTAGGGCCAATGTAGAAAATGAAAAATCTGTCAATTTACAGATTAAATGTGTCAATTGATCGATTAAATCTGTCAATTATACTAATTGACAGATTTAATCTGTTAATTATACTAATTCTCATATTTTATCTGTCAATTAGCGTTCCATGAAATATCAGAAAATATTCGTTCGATATCGCTGAAATTTTGCGAGAACCTTCAAAACCCAACTCTAAAACCTAGTTGCAAGTTTGAACATGATATTTCTATTGTTGGAGATCCGAGCAGACTTGGTTATTTTCTTTTCGTATATTATTAGATATTTAATGAATTTCAATTCCGAAAGAATACATATGTCTGAATTAAAAATTATTTGATCTTAGACGATTCTCTCATTACACAAGTCCTTAAAATGGTGCGAAATGTATTCATGTCTTATAAAAGCCGAGAAAACGGTGTATATCGATGGTAAATTCGAATAAGGTAAGTGTCCAATAGAGGTGAATGGACAATAAAACATGCGTGCAAAAGCTTCTGACTTAACGTCAGTGGTTGAACTAATTTTTTTCTGTTTATACAGTTCTAAATCTCTTCACATTCAGCACGAACAACTCTTAATCCTCATTCCAAATTCATTTTACGCATACTCAAAAAACACGCGAAAATTTCAACAGAATCTGAAATCTATTTTAGGCCAAAAAATTTGTTTTTGTTTAAATTTTTGCGCGTATGTTCTGGGGAACATCGCGTTATAGTTTTGCCCAAATGTCTGTAACTTTCGAATTTTTTGACGAAAATGATCTCAAACGATTTAGTTCGACTCCCCAATGAAGAATTCGAGGTCAAATTTGATTCTGTCCGGCCGGCCGTCTGGCAGTCCGGCCGTCTAGCCGTTGCCACGATAACTTGAGAACGAAAAGAGCTAGCAACTTGAAATTTTCAGGGTGGGTGGCGCATCCCAATACGACGGACAAGTTCGTTAATGGGCATAATCGGCCCAATGGTTTCCGAGTAATAATTTTGTTTTCAACCAATATAAATCCGATCGAATTGAAACTTGGTGAGTAGTTCTAGAATATGAAATTAGGCACTTAATTTTGTGCGAATCGTATGGCTAGAAAATTTTAAAAAAATTATTAAAAAATATTTTTGTTGTCACGATAACTTGAGAACGGAAAGAGATAGCGGCTTGAAGTTTTCAGGTTAGGATGTGCACCAGAATGCGACATTTCAGTTCGTTTATGAGCATAATCGGCCAAACGGTTTTAGAGTTATAGCCATCTGAAATTTGGTTGTTTTTTGTTCCTCATTAACTCGAAAAATACTGAACCGATTGAATTCAAACATGGTTATTAGTTGTAGAATGCCAACGCGTAAAATCTTGCAAAATTTCGTGGGGATAGTATTTGTAAAAAATGTTTAAAAAATCATTGAAAATTGAAAAAAAAAATTCTATATATCATTAACTATTCGTTTGAAATTGCTGAAATTTTGCAAGAGCCTTCATTACCTAACTCTACTGCCAAGTTTCAAGTTTTAACACGATCGGTTGAATATTGTTGGAGATTCGAGCATTCTTGTGTGAGTTCAGTAGATGGGTGACCGTTACCTCGATAACTTTCGAACGAAAGGAGATAAGGACTTGCAATTTCCAGGGTAGGTTGCGTATCCGAAAGGGAGAGTTGAGTTCGTTTTTGGGCATAATCGGTCAAACGGTTTCCGAGTTATACCCACCTGGAATATTATTTCCTTGATAACTCAAAAAATTAAAAATTCGATCGAATTGAAGCTTGGTAACTAGTAGTAGAAAATCATCATAAAGACGTGTTTAAAATTTTGTAAGAACCGTACCCCTAGAAAATTTGAAAAAAATGACGAAAAAAATAATTTAAGAACCGCACCCCTAGAAAATATTGGTTCAAGCACTGACGTGAAGTCAGGAGCTTTTGCGCGTATGTTCTACTGTCCATTCTCCTGTATTGGACACCCTTAATCGCATTTACCATGGTAAATTATGTTGTCCATTCTCCTTTATTGGACACTTAATTGGAATTTACCATGGTAAATTCGAATTAAGAGTGTCCGATACAGGAGAACGGACAGCATAATTTACCATAGTAAATTCGATTAAGGGTGTACAATGAAGGAGAATGGACAATAGAACATACGCGCAAAAGCTCCTGACTTCACGTCAGTGCTTGAACCAATTTTTATTTTCTACATTGGCCCTAATTCGCGGTCGTATTGAATAGATAAGTGTAAATCATAAATAATTTTTCATTTGAGTCCCAATGTATGATTGATGGGTGTATGATTGTACGCTCATTATGAATATTACAAATATAAAAATTTACGGAAATAAAAAACCAAAAACATGATGCCAACTCCGTTACCTCATAATTTATGAATTTCCGCAATGTCGTATAAAAAATCAGCTACCTGAATAATTCATTCGACCTATGTTTCCTACCATCCATTTTCCTCAATTTTTCATAACTCTACCTATATCTGGATAATTGACTTCAAATTGCAAATTTCTGAGTAATATAATCGTACATGTCGACGGTTATGTCATTTGAATTTTTCAGCAGATTATGAATATTTGAAGTAAAAATGATGAAATTCATATAAAAGAACACGGATTTCTTTGCATTATTATTCTTAGTATTCTGTTTGGAAACGGAAGTTTGTCATAATGGATCTGAAGAATTCAGAACTATTTGAAAATTTCAAGAAGATATATTTTGTTGGAGGCATATGGACCGATAGAGATGATTCATTTTCGAAGATTTGTTTCAAATCGATTCAGGTAAAATCATAGTGACTTCAAGGCAATTGCCATAAGATGTGACATAGAACGTGTTTTGTGTTTCCACTGTAGTTTATAGTCACAATTTACATCAATTCTTCTCATACAAAAAATAGGAAACTTGTATATGCCAGATTTATTAAGACAAAATTTGAGAAAAGCACTGACGTGAAGTCAGGAGCCTTTGCTCGCTAGTTCCATTGTCTATTCACGCCCCATACAATGTCGTGTTGGAATTCAGTACTCGATAGTAAAAAGGTGGCTCATGCTTGTGCAGAATTTAAGTGGATTCTGACGAATGGTATCTGAAATGTAAAAATTTTGAAGAGAAACTTTTTTTTTTCTAGTGATCCGATCCTCCCGAAATTTCGCTAAAATTGGTGCATTTGAATTTGGAAAGTATTTACCAAGTACGAATTGGATCGGATATGTATTTTTTAAGTTAACGAGGAAATAACAACACAGATTCAGATGGAACTGTTTGGCCGATTATGCCCATTAACGAATCGATGCCGCATTTGGATGCGCAGCCTACCCTGAAAATTGCAAGTTTTTTATTTTATTTTATTTATTTATTTATTTAACATACAATTTGTACAACAATTTACAAATGTATGCTTATACGGGAAACCCCCACAATTGAAAAATTCACTTTTAATCAGACAAATTTTATACAAATCAAAAAAGAATTTCACCCAACTCAAACAAACAACGAGCACTTATATGCTATAGATTGGATTGTTGCAACAGTGCATAGTTTTCACAACTCGTAAAGCCCTGGTTTCTCTGAAAAGATCGCCCCGAAATATTTCGGTGAAATAGAACGAACAAACGCTCTAATTTCAGTCAATAAATTCTCCAAGAAATGAAAATGCACTGTCCAATACAAACAAAAAGTTCGCTGAACCTCGCCGTTTTAAGATCGTTCTAATCAAAGCCTTGCTGATTCCGACGAACTGCTGTCCGCACACTTCACCGAAATTTCGTTCCGATCTTTTATACAAACCGCTACACGTACTACGCATACTACACTGGGTTTCACCGAAATCGTCGCCGAAATGTTCGTTCTATCTCACCGAAATATTTCGGGCCGATCTTTTCAGAGAAACCAGGGCTTTAGGTAATGAACGCTCTTGCAAAATTTCATCAATTTCAAACGTATAGTTACTGATATATAGAATTTTTTTTTTTATTTTCAATGATTTATTAAAAATTTTCTACAGATGCTATCCTCACCAAATTTCGCAAACATTTTCGTGTTGGCATTCTACATCTAATAACCATATTTGAATTCAATCGGTTCAGTATTTTTCGAGTTAATGAGGAACAAAAAACCACCAAATTTCAGAAAATTTCAGATGGCTATATCGTGACAAAAAAAATATTTTTTAATAATTTTTTTAAAATTTTCTAGCCATACGATTCGCCCAAAATTTCACAAACGTGCTTAGGTTCATATTCTACAACTACTCACCAAGTTTAATTCGATCGGATTCATATTGGTTGAAAACAAAATTATTACTCGGAAACCACTGGGCCGATTATGCCCATTAACGAACTTGTCCGTCGTATTGCGATGCGCCACCCACCCTGAAAATTTCAAGTCGCTAGCTCTTTTCGTTCTCAAATAATCGTGGCAACGGACGGCCGGCCGGCCGGACGGCCGGACGGACAGAATCAAATTTGACCTCGGATTCTTCATCGGGGAGTCAAACTTGATCGTTTGAGACCAATTTCGTCAAAAAATTCGAAAGTTACAGACATTTGGGCAAAACTATAACGCGATGTACCCCAGAACATACGCGCAAAAATACGTGAAACGTCAGAATTTTATCGATTTTCGCGAAAAGTCACATTTTCCTATCGTTCTTCCGAGAAAATGAAAGAGAGGATCGAAAAAAGGGCTCCGTTACGGACAAATTTCGAATCTCGTCTTCGGGTTCCCGCAAATACCGTCGTTCCGAACGCCACCGTTCCTCCAAATGCCTTTCCACAATTTTGCTCCTTTTGCCAAAATCGGCATTTTTTCGCCTTTTCACGATTTTTTTTGAATGAACCCCCATCTTTTCGCTCCGAAAACGCGAAACTCTACGAAATTTCCGTATTTTTCATCGATAAACCCCTTCGAAATTTCCCCTAACCCCTCCACCCCCCTAACGTCCAAAGAAACATCACGTTTATAGTAACATTTTCAAAAAGTTTCATTTGATAAATGAAGAAACGTTCGACCGATTTTGTGCAAACTTAACATAAACCATCTACTAAATAGTCCGAACAAAGCATAAAGATTTGATTTGGATAGTTGAGGCCGTTCTTGAGTTATAAAATTACAACCAAAAGTGGCATCGATTTTTATATTATTGATATAGCAAATGTCCGAAATTCTCCTACTCCGGTCCTGATTGTTTTTAATTCAGAAATGGTGAACGAAAGCGGTCAAAAAGGTGATGCATCTGCAAATATTTCAGTTAATTGGCTCAAGATTTATTGAACTTTGAAATTTCACTCAATATCCGAGAATCACCCTGTATATCCAAAAATCAAGGATCTCAGGCGTTTTGAGCCTACCTGCATGTTCTCAGTTTATGGTTTCCGTTTGTCGTATTTCCCCCGGGACAAGTAGGTCAATATTCCGTTCGAAGAAAAGCAATAACTTCGCAAAGAAAATTTCCTTGCATCAATGAAATCACAAGAATTAATAATAACCTCAGTGAAATGAAAAATATACTATTTAAACGGTGAATTTCCATTGCAGGTCATCTACATCTTTGTAATTTTGTATACGGCTGGAAGCATCCAAGGCATACTCAAGCTCTTTGGCGAAAACTTGAATATGTTCGGACTGGGAATGCTGATTTCCATGTCGGGTTTCCTCGATTTCTTCCGTTTTTTACAGATGAAAAAGACGCAATTCCAGTCCATTTTGGCTGAATTTATCCACGAGGACAAAAACTTCGTCCATACTTTGAAAGCGGAAAGCAAAAAATGCTACGAAGAAACATCACACTGGATTTCAAACTTGGTATTTTTCTACAAAATATCAATGACCTTCTCCGTTTCCACAGTATTCTGCCTGTCCACTTTTGTTATTGTGAAATATCTGAGTGACACAGAAAGGAGAGAACACATCTGGCTCTACAGGAAATATATCGTTCCCGTTGTTCACATACCCTTCAGCGTTCCAGAACATTATATTTCGTCGCGTGCGTATATAGATCTTTTCATTGCTTACATTAGTTTCGTGGTTTGCATAATAGATATGGCGTTTTTGGTGCCCATTTGGTGTATAACGTTGAAACTGAAAGTTTTAGGAGTTGAGATAAGGAATATTCTGAAGATTTTTCCAGGAAACGCTTGGAATGTGGATGCTAGCCGGGAAATTATGCACCTCATAAAACAACATCAGATAATCATCGAGTAAGTTGATTTAAATTTTCTGAATTTGTTTTTTCTTGGAACGATATAATCAAATGATAAATCCACACGTCCAGAGCGTTCTGCCCATAAAGTCTCGAAATTAGTTCGTATAATCATTTTACTTATGCATGGTGCTCACAAATCAATATTGAAATATGGCTGCTATTGGCAGAACATTCTGGATTTGTTAATTTATTCAAAAATCAAATTAACAACCAGTGTATTTCATTGATTTACCGAAAAGCAAGAACAGACGCGTTTCAGACTTCTTGGTCTTCATCAGTGTTCTGTAGTTCTCCAAAAATTCAACTACACTGAGCCGTGTTAAGCTTCCCATAGCCAGCCTGATTGGATATATACAGGGTGTTTCCTAAACATGCGGCAAAAATTCAGGGGGTTGTTCCTTGGACTATTCTAAGAATATTTTGTCCTTTGATGATTTTTGAAAAACCTATTTGTTTCGAAGATATAGGGGAAACAAAATTTTGGATAATAACATTTTATTATGAAAAATTACATGAAAATTCAACTCAACCTACAAAAACTGTTGAAAATGACCACCTCTACCCAGCATACAAGCATCCAATCTTCTCCTCATTGACTGCCGAACCCTTTCAAAAACACCAGGATCATTTCTTATTAAGTTACACCCAGCAATGATCCGATTTCGCAAGTCTTCCACATTTTCTACTGGAGTGGTATAAACTAATGATTTTAGATGGCCCCATAGGAAATAATCTAAGGGGTTTAAGTCCGGGGAACGAGCAGGCCATAAATGAGGTCCACCTCTTCCAATCCAGCGATCTCCGTATGTTAATGTTAAAAACTCACGAGCAACCAAACTAAAATGCGCTGGTGCACCATCGTGCATAAACCACATTGCATGTCTTATTGCCAATGGTACATCCTCCAAAAACAGAGGTAACGTTTGTTCTAAAAAGTTGCGATACACGTCCCCGGTAAGTCTTTCTGGTAAAAATATCGGCCCTATTAGGCAGTCACCCACAATACCAACCCAAACATTCAATGAGAACTGATGTTGAAAACGATCTTCAATTACCTCATGTGGATTTTCGTCGGCCCATACATGGTTGTTATGAAAATTTCTTATTGCATTTCTTGAGAAATTCGCTTCATCGGTAAAAAGAATCAGCGTCAGTAATTGAGGAATTTGAACTAATGTGGTTAAAAGCCATTGACAAAATGCAATACGTGGGGGAAAATCAGTAGGAATAAGTGCCTGAACGCGTTGCATATGGTATGGGTATAACAAATTGTCTTTAAGAATTTTCCAAACAGTCTTATTACTCACATTCAAAGTATTGGAAATTTTTCGAGTAGAAGTACTAGGGTCTTCTTCGATCATGTCCAGCACATTCTCTTCCAGTTCCACCGTTCTTACTGTGTTTGGTTTTCCTGGTCCCCCCATTTTTTTCAATGCGCCTGTTTCATGCAGACGTTGATGAATATTTTGAAACAATTTTCTGTCAGGAATATTACGCCCAGGAAATCGTTCAATGTACAACCTCCTAGCTTTTAATGAATTTCCATCAGCAAGTCCATAAATGAAATGCATGTCAGTCATCTCGGCGTTTGTATAGCGATTCATAATAGTCAAAGATAAAATGTTCATTGCTAAATACATCACAAAACGAATTCAAATGAAAACCGTGTTTATTCTGTATTCCTTTACCATCTGCACTTATCAATTTTTAGTCAAAAAACTGTTTTTAGTAATTGGAATGTTGTTAAACAAATTTAAAAATAAATTGTACCTACTTAGTAAACACAGTGCGGTACGCATTTTTATTTAAACTATTATTAATTTTAAAAATATGAAAAATGTTGTTCGCCCTGTATCTTCGAAACAAAGAGGTTTTTCAAAAATCATCCAAGGACAAAACATGCTTAAAATAGTCCAAGGAACAACCCCCTGAATTTTTGCCGCATGTTTAGGAAACACCCTGTATAAACGCTCACGCCACCTATGAGACAAAACAAGGAACCCAACCTTCCCCACCTGATGAAAATTTGAACCCTGAAAAAAAAAATATATACTGGGTGATTCACGAAGACCGTTCGTTAGAATATTACAAAGAAATGCTCGAGATAAGCACTTGAAATTTTATAGTTAAGCTTTGTTAGGAGAGATGAATTTTTGGAAAAAATTTCAGATTCGTTCGACTTTCACCGAAGATGATACCAACTTTCGTTTTTGCGCGCATGTTCCGGAGAACATCACGTTCTCATTTTGCCCCAATGTCTGTAATTTTCGAATTTTTCGACGAAAATGGTCTCAAACGATTGGATTTGAGTACCTGATCAAGAATTCAAGATCAAATTTGATTCTGTCCGTCCGGCCGGCCGTTGCCGCGATAACTCGAGAACAGAAAGATTTAGTGATTTGAAATTTTCAGGGTAGGTGCCGAATCCCAATAAGACGAACAAGTTCGTTAATGGGCATAATCGGCCCTATGGTTTCCGAGTAATAATTTTGTCTACAACCAATACTAATTCGATCAAATTGAAACTTGTTGAGTAGTTGTAAAATATAAACCTAAGGACGTTTGTGAAATTTTGTTTGTTTTGTTAATATCGTATCGGTCGAAAATTTTTAAAAAATTATAAAAAAATATAATTTACATCTGGATAACATAAGAACGGAAAGAGATAGCGACTTGAAATTTTCAGGTAAGGTTGAAAATCTGAATGCGCCATTTGATTTAGTCTATAGGCATAATCGGCAAAACGGTTTCGGAGTTATACCCATCTGAAAAATTGTTGTTATTTCCTCAATAACTCAAAAAATACAGAACCGATCCAATTCAAACATGGTTATTAGTTGTAGAATGGCAACGCGAAAACTCTTGCAAAATTTTGTGAGGATCATATTACTAGAAAATTTTAAAAAAATCATAGAAAATTATTGAAGAAAATTCTATATATCAGAAACTATTCGCCCGATAGCGCTGAAATTTTGCGAGAGTCTTCAGAACCTAACTCAACTACAAAATTCAAAGTTTGAACATGATCGGATCTATATTGTTGGAGATCCGAGCAGCCTTGTGTGAGTTCAGTAGCTGGATGGGTAAGCGTTGCCTCGACAACTCTCGAACGAAAGGAGATAGGGACCTTACAAATTTCAGGATAGGTTGCAAATCTTAATGGGAGAGTTGAGTTTGTTGGCCATAATCGGCCGAACGGTTTCGGAGTTATACCCATCTGGAATATTATTTCCTCGATAACTCAAAAAATGTAGACTCGACCGAATTGAAGCTTGGTAAATAGTTCTAGAATATCAACATGAAGACGTGTATAAAATTTTGTGAGGACCGTACCACTAGAAAATTTTTAAAAAATTACGATAAAATATTATGTATCTCAGTTTTCATGGTAGATCACGCATTTGAATACGACATTTAAGTTCATTAACTAGCATAATCGGCCAAATGGTTTTGGGGTTATATCAATCTGAAATTTGATTGTTATTTCTTCAATAACTCAAAAAATGCATATCCGATCCAAGTCAAAGTTCGTTATTAGTTGTAGAATGCCAACGCAAAAATTCTTGCGAAATTTCGCGAGGATCATAGCACTAGAGAATTTTTAACAAATCATTGAAAAAAAGATTGGTTCAAGCACTGACGAAGCTTTTGCGCGTATTTTCTCTTGTCAATTACCCTTTATTGGACACTCTTAATCGAATTTACCATGGTGAATTCTATTGTCTATTCTCCTGTATTGGACACTCCGAATTTACCGTGGTAAATTCGATTAAGAGTGTCCAATACAGGAGAACAGACAATAGAATTCACCATGGTAAATTCGATTAAGAGTTTCCACTACGGGAGAATAGACAATAGAACATACGCGCCAAAGCTCCTGACTTCACGAAAAAAAAAATTGGTTCAAGCACTGATGTGAAGTAGGGAGCTTTTGCGCGTATGTTCTATTGTCCATTCTCCTGTATTGGACACTCTTAATCCAATTTACCATGGAGAATTATATTGTCTGTTATCCTGTATTGGACACTCTTAATCGAATTTACCATGGTAGATTCGGAGTGTCCAATACAGGAGAACAGTCAATAGAATTCATCATGGTAAATTCGATTAAGAGTGTCCAATACAGGAGAATGGACAATATAACATACGCGCAAAAGCTCCTGACTTCACGTCACTGCTTGAACCAATTTTTTTTTAATGTAATACCCAGTTTGTTCTTTGATAATCAGATTACCCATTGAATTCTACATTGCTTTAATGTGTCACTTACATATTATTCTCAGAAAATTCGTGTGAAATCTGAAAAAACCCTTCAAATTTTATCGAATAAGGCTTCATTCCAATGTCAATTACTTGTAGATTTTTGATTGAAAATTAGTAATTTTCTGGCTTCTATCAAATTGTACCAATGCTTTTCCCTCATCAATTAAAAATTCAATTGAACATACAGGCTGTTTCTATTTCAATGTCAAAGTCAGTCATGACCAAAACCTCAAAACTATTTTTTTTTTAAATGAGAAAATTTTTTTTTAGCTGGAATCTAGGTTAAAAAAATATTGTATAAGTATAATACATACTACTGCTTTAAAATGCTTATTTCCGAAGATATAGGGAAAAATATCATTATCTGGTTCTCGTTTACATTATTGAAGTTTCATCCATTCTTCAAAAGTCATGGTGAAAAAAAAAAAAGAATTTAATAATTAATATTCTGTTTTTAATCGTATACGTTCCATATGGCCACCGTTTTTTCGCGCCAAGGATTGCATTATGCCTTACGAATTTCGGCAGAAATAATATGCTAAAACATAGGTATCATTTTTCGATCACAGAAAATTCTCAACATATTGGATATCCACTTTATCTTTCATATGCATTTTTATTATTCTTGGTCAGAGTTGTTCAATTGTTACTATCGTTAAGAAGCTTATAATTATTTTTCGTTATGGAACGTTAATACAATGATATTATCTTCGATTTCTTTGTGATGTATGGTGAAAACGGCAGAGAACTCGGAAGAACATGCCGGGCATTCATCGCAAAATATCCACATCTACCCCAAATAACGAAAGAAACATTTAATAGATTGATGAAAAAAGTTCTGGATCATGGAATCGTAGTGAGGCATTTGTAAGAGCAAAACCGATTTCTGAAAATGAAAAGAATTACATTGATACTCCGATATTTCCACGCTTATCCACGTAGGTCCATCAGATCGGCTTCAACACATTGTCTTCCAACCAATAGCATTTGCGCAGACGCACACACGCATAAAGGGTTGCGAAAGTTTTCCAGATGCCAACGCATCACCTCCCGCTCAGTTGCGATCACGCGATTTGGAGTACTGTAGGTCAGTTCACTTTGTGCCCACATTTTGTTTTTATTCAGCTGCAGAAAACAACAAGTAAGTATTAGTACTTTTGTTGGGCTCATGCTGAGTGTACGGGTGTTGAAACCCCACAGGCTATGTTTTTGATTTGGCCGCTAAACGCTAGACTGGTATTGCTAACCCGCCGACCGGAATTAACCGACATGTCTAGTAATGCCGGTTTTTTTCAAACACATATTATTCCTAATTATTAATTGTTATTGAACTCCATGGTTGTGATTATGCTAGAAGAATACTTAAATTTAATATTTATTGTTAGATTCTTTTGTAAATGTTATTATCTGATTAAAAGATGATTTTTCTTAAGTGACCGGTATTACCCTTCTTTACCCTATGGGGCAGTAGTCTGATGCAAAAAACAAGCCAGAATAGTACGAGGAAAACCCTCGACAGAGTATAAAGGCTGGCCTGTGTATGTATCACTGGTGCTATGGGGACCTGTCCTACCAGGGCACTTGAGATTATCACAAATCTCACTGCATTTCATCAAGTGATAGACAAAATGGCCCATGAAGCCATTCTCAGAATATCTGGGAAGTATTGAGAGTATTAAAAATTCAAATCTTCCAGAATCAAGACAATCTTCCTAGTGTCGAAATGATTAAGAAAGTAAGCATCGAAAAGAATTTCACTACGAGGAAAGGCCAGGACAAGGAATCCACCTCCAAGTTCTTAAAAAAATAATGCCATTAAATGGTACACAGAGGGTTCAAAAACCACTACAGGAGCTGGCGCTGGAGTAAATTGGGCCGGCACCAAATGCTCACTATCGATAGGATCCTATCTGAACGCCTTTCAGGCAGAAGTACTTGCAATAGAAAGATGCGTGGAAGTGAACCTAGAAAAAAACAATCAAAGATGTGACATAGCAATTCACTCTGACAGTGAAGCTACCTTTAAAGCTCTGAGCTCTGAGGAATATTATAGAATCCAAGCTAATATGAAAGTGCCGAAGAAAACTGAATGAAGTAGGCTAAAGCAACAGGGCCTCCTTGGTCTGTGTTCCTGGTCACGCGGGAATTGTAGGAAATGAGGAGGCTAACACACTTGCCAAGAAAGGAATAAATCCCCTTTATTGGCCCGGAACCCTACTGTGGGGTTTGTAGATACAAAAGTAAATTTCGGATGAAAGAAGAAACTGAAAGAGATATTTTCTGTAGAGCTCTACCCGGAATGTATTACTCCAAAAAATTCCACCGGCACTTTGACACTGTCAGATCCAAGAAATATATGGACCTCAGTAAGAACACGTTGCACCTCCTCACTGGTCTCCTCACAGGGCACTGCGGCTTTAGGAAGCATATGATGAGATTAGGGCAAGCAGAAACTGACTGAATGTAGATTCTGTTGGGAGGAGGATGGAACTCAAACCAACGCATGGAATGCTCTCGCAAGAAATCTACAGGAGCATAGATGTAGCCTCCTTGAAGCCATCTCAGATACTGGAGTTCATCAGAACTCTGGAACTGAAAGGCGAGCTGTAGACGGCTCTGACGGGAGGGGTACAAAATATTGTAGACAATGTAATTCTGTAGGATTTATTGAATTAATAAATATCTTGGACCTGACAGAACAAAATCTTATGACATTATTCTAATCTTTTTTGTTTCAAAGATTGCTATATGTGATAAACTATATCTAACACTTGACAACATTTTCAACACTTTCCCTTGTTAGAATAGTTTATAACTGACAAAATAAAACTTAAGAAAGTCCCATCCTTGAACACATTATTAACAATCTTGTTCGAGGCAAAGGCTTAGTGAGAACATCAGCAACTTGTTCTTGAGAACTTATCTGCTGAACAGCTAACTTTTCTTCCAAAACTTTTTCCCTTATAAAAAAAAAATGTTTCAAGTCGATATGCTTTGTTCTGTGATGAAACTCTGGATTTTGAGCTAATCTTACTGCTGCAGAGTTATCTAATTGCAGTACTGGAATGTGATCTAATTTGATGATGGCTGAGAATAGTCTATTCAACCATATCACTTCTTTTGTTGCTTCATTCGCAGCAACAAGTTCCGCTTCAGTAGTTGAAGTAGCAACAATACTCTGTCTATGGACCATGTCCATTTTTCATTATCATCACTGGCTAATGCTGCTTGATATATTTCTTCAGCATATAAGACGTAATCTTCAAAAGATGACGGAGTTTGAATAGAGCTTCTGCTCCTGAGATTATATCTTCTTTCTTCATCTTCCCTCACTTCAGTGATGTTCAAAGACTTACTGCACCATACTCTCCTCAGCAGAATGGAAGCGCAGAGAGGGAAAATCGGACAATAATAGAGATGGCCAGGACGCTGCAAAACTCGAATCCTGAAGCAGATTTTCCTCCGAGTCTCTGGGCCCATAACCTATTGTAGACAATGTAATTCTGTAGGATTTATTGAATTAATAAATATCTTGGACCTGACAGAACAAAATCTTATGACATTATTCTAATCTTTTTTGTTTCAAAGATTGCTATATGTGATAAACTATATCTAACACTTGACAACATTTTCAACACAAAAGACCTGTCGCAGTGCAACGTTACCCCCTACAACAATAGACATAAAATACGCAAAAGCGATGGATGGAGCGCCAACTCTTTCCAGTATAGAAGTAGATGCCAAGCTAACGGATTTATTCGAAGATCGTTGGTGGGGAAATAGAGGTTCTTTTATCTGACCTGCTCGATAACCGAATCTCTCTCCTCTAGATTTTTATTTATAGGGTCGGAATTAAAATTGTTTGCGGCTTTTGATATTTTTGACGCTGCCGAAATTCTTAGAGAACGTCTTTTGAAATATATACCTCGATGACGGTGAACATATCGAACATTTGTAATTAAAAACTTATCATTAAACAATTGTTTTTGTTCACCCTTACTCTTTGAGGAAAGAAAACGGCGAATTCCTGAGAAGAAAGACTCAGACTCAGATTTTCCGAATATCTCGGGAAATAAGAATTTTAGAGCAGTAGCATGTATTACACGCATGCACTATTTTTTAGCGTAGATTCCAGGTGAGTTTCTCATTTGAGAAAAATTAGTTTTGAGGTTTTTATCGTGACTAAATTTGACATTGAAATAGAAACACCCTATATGTTCAATTGAATTTTTAATTAACGAAGGATAAGCATTTGCATGTTTTCTGATAGAAGCTAGAAAATTAGGAATATTTATGCAAAAATCTGCAAGTTATTAACATTGGCATGAAGACCCATTTCAGGAAATTTTAAGGGTTTTTCAGATTTCACACGAATTTTCTGAGAATAATATGTAAGTGACACATTATAACAATGTAGAATTCAATGGGTAATCTGATTATCAATGAAAAAACTGGGTATTACAATACAATTAAAAAACGAATGTTGGTATCATTGCCGGTGAAACCGGAATTCGATCGAATGTGAAATGTTTTTCAATAATTCATCTCTCCTAACAAAGCTTAACTATAAAATTTCAAGCGTTTATATCAAGTCTTTCTTTGAAATATTCTAACAAACGGTCTTTGTAAATCACCCTATATATGCCCCCGTCCGAATGAAATTAATCCAGAAACGACATCCGCATAGGTCAGACGCTTTTTAGAGTTTTCAAAATGATATTGGAGAATGGCTGAAAACATTGTTGACAAATCAACAAGTCCAGAATATTCTGCCAATAGAGGCTCGAAATGGGTTTATACAATCATTATACTTATGCATAGAGTCGAATCAAAACAAGGGGGATTTTATTGATTTGCCGAAAAGCAAGGCTAGATGCTTTGCATAATTCATGGTTATAATAAGTATTCTGCAGCTCTCGGCAAATTCAACTAAACTGAGCCGTGTTAAGCTTCCTATAGCCAGCCTGAGCAGATATATGTTTATATAACCGCTCAGGCCACCTATGAGACAAAACGATGAACTAAGCTGTGAAAGTTAATATTCCACACTTGAATACTAAATTTTAACTCCATCGGATCTGAGGATCGGTAGTTTTGGAAATATTGGAGAAAAACAATTTCAAACAGAAATATCTCCGAAATAATTGGGCGGATATTACAGATTTACGAACTCAACTTGTTGGACTACCTCTAGTGTTCATCAAGTAGGAGTCTTTCTGTTCTTTCAAATATTGATCAAACAAGTACCAACCTAGGATGAATGGTTAGGGTTGAGCAGATTTGGATGCGGGGCACAATTGGACATTTCAAATGAACCACCTTAACTGCTTCTGAAAATTACACAGAGTTGCCAGAGGCATTCTCGGGTAGTGTTTTACTGATGATAAACATCTTCGAGAGGCGAGCTGAATTTTTTTTTGTGACTAAATGAAAAATTGCGTATCTCAAGGTAAGTTTTTAGCTCATTGTTGATGAGTTTCATGCAATGAAGGAAGTAATAACGAATAATAGTAGTATCAGAAGCGCTGCGACTCGGTTGAATTAGAAAAATCAACTTTTTACGTGAAAAGGGCAAAGAAAAATGACAATGGTGTTGTTTTTTGGCGCTCTAGTTCCTCGGAACTGAGTGCTTATCAATTTGCCCAAATGTATGTAATCTTCGAATATTTCGATGAAAATGGTCTTAAACGATTTGGTTCGACTCACTGATCAAGAATCCGTGGTCGAAATTCATTCTGTCCGGCCGGTCCGGCCGGCCGGTCCGGCCGGCCGTCCGGCCGTAGGCACGATAACTCTCGAACGGAATGAGCTAGAGAGTTGAAATTTTCAGAGTAGGTTTGGGGGATGAATATCTCGGCTAAGTTCGTTACTGGGCAAAATCGGACAGAAGGTTTCGGAGTAATAAAAAAAAAATTTTTTTTTTACAAAACAAATTCCAAATTAAATTTTTTTTAATAAGCAGTTTTATCATAAGAATCCATTTCTATCATTTTTAACTCTAACAAGCTAATACTTTCGGAGATATGATTTTTCAAAATTTCAATGTAAATCGTATTTCACAGGTTGATATAATTATTGTGTATATTCTATGTATGAATGTATGAATGAATGAATGTATATTCTATGTATGAATTACCATAAAGTCAACTTGACAGAAGGAAATATTGTAACTTCAAGAATATTGGGGTTGAAATACTCGTATTTTAGCGATGCAACGGGGACCTCACCCGAAAATGTTTGAAAATATTACGTAAATATTGAAAGCATAATTCCGAAGTTCGAGAGAGGAGAAAATTTTGTGAACGTAGATCAGGAAATTTTTGATCGATTACAAGGTAATTTATTATTTTAAACATGTTTTATGGAATACCTACTATTTGTAGGTACTTTAAACCTGTTTTGGGCAATTGTCATACGAAACTTGTTTCTTTGGCGCTCTAGTTCCTCGGAACAGATTGCTTATCAATTTGCCCAAGTGTCTGTAATTTTGGAATTTTTGGCTGAAAATGGTCTCAAATGATTTGGTTCGACTCACTTATCAAGAATCCGAGTGCGAAATCGATTCTGTCCGGCCGGCCGTAGGCACGATAACTCTCGAACGAAAGGAGTTAGCGGATTGAAAATTGCAAGGTGGTTTTGGAGGGTAAATATCTCGGACAAGTTCGTTAATGGGCGTTAACCATCAAGGGGTTTCGGAGTTATGGCCGATTTTAGTAAAAATATTTTTTATGAATATTTCCGAAACCGATCACTCGATCTATCTGAAATTTAGCACCAGACTGTAGAAGACAGTAGAATCATGTGAAGTTTTGTATAGACCAGATTACCGCAAAGTGTCAAAATAAAAATTTGAAAATGTGGTACAGTTCTCATTCTCATGATTGCTCATTTAATCTTCATAAATAAAGTATTATTTGAATTGAATTTCCTTTTTGATGCAGTTCTATCATATTAATACATTGATATAATTCCCAACTCTGAGAAACCAATACCAGATATAATTTGTCTGTTTGAACTAGAGCGCCAGAAAGCTCCTGTCCACAGGGCTTGAACCCATTTTTTAGTCTGGGAATGACAAACAATCCAAAATAATTAATTAATAATTATATCCAGTTTAGACTCCGTAACGTATCATGACGTCACATTTTAAGGAACATAGATTTGGTTTTCTCAACAAAAGAACTCGCTTGAAAAAAGTGAATGTTTTTCCCTAGAGATAACAGAGTTTTAGTTTACCATGTGGGGTCTAACCCTTGAAAATAATACTTTTAAAGAAAACAAACTTTGCTCTGTATGAGACTGCAATTTCTTGTAAAACGTCGACCACTATTTCCTCTAAAAGACTTGCCTTCAGCAACTAAAGTGAAGATTTAGCAGCTCTTCAGACATTGACCATCATGCTATTCATTTTCACTTTAAGTCAAGTAAAGTCAGCTCAGATGAGTGCGACATAATTCAGGATTTCGAATGCCTAAGATTAAACATCTTAGCCTTGGTGCCTCATCCTCCTGATAAAACAATCAGGGTACGAAAATTCTGGTCCTTTGAAACAACATTATCCTGATAAAACAATCGTGATCCAATAGGCTCAATAGAATCAGAAGATCTATAGCCGACGAGTCCGATTTGGACTTGTTATGTAACGATCGTCATTGTGAAACTTTTTCTGAAGGACTTCTCGACCATGAAAATGTTGACATTGGAAGATCCAGTAAAATTTGCTACCAGAAAAAAATTGTTCATTACATTGGAAGAGTTCATTCATAATCTAGTAAATTTCACAGGGAGTTGGACAGAATAAAACCAATCAATTATGATTTTGCCGACGTTTCGGAACCATTCGTTCCTTTTTCAAGGCTGAAACAAAATTTATTATTACGATCAAAAATACTGGACAGAAAAACATTCGTACCTCATCAAATAAAATTACAGTTATCTAACATTAAGATAAAGCATTAAAACGAAGTCAGAAACAAATTATTGGAAACAATCTGTGACGGTCAATATAATGAAAACAATCAGTTATAACCAAAAAGCATCCATCAAAACACATACGCCGCCGCGAAAACGACGTCCGTTGACACATTATTCTGGTGTTTAATCTCATTACAGTTGTAATTTTAACCAACCAATATACAGTATGGACATTATATACATCAGGTAAAATATCTATTCGCGTTCCCAAACACAAAACAAACAGCAAAACGGATGATACTATTCTGTCTATCTATTAGGTAATTTAATTTTAGAGATCATGCAGTCATAAACAATACTCAGGTTATTTGTATCTTCTCTGTAGTTCACTGTGTTATGTCTTCTTATGTATATCATCTCACTTAGCAATTGTCTAATATAGTTTTGTTTTCTATCGAAGATGGTAACATTATTAAAATCGAACTTATGTCCGTGCCCATGTGTATGTTGGGTGAGGGCAGTCTTGTTGTCAGCCTGTAAGTGTTTGATACTATTTGCATGCTGTCTCGTCCTATCTTCTAAGTACTGCTTTGTTTGACCCACGTATACTTTTTCGCAATTTTGGCAAGAAATTTTATATACCAAGCTAGATTGTTTAGATGGCGGAGTTGTGTCTTTGATCTGAGTGATGAATTTTCTGTTGTTATCAAGGATGTTGTAGAATGCTGCCGTGCAGCTGAACTCTCTGAATATTTTATTAATCTTGTAGGACAACTCTGGGAAAAACACTAATTTGAAATATTTTATTCTTGTAGTCACTCCAGGCTGTGGGTATGTAGCTATGGTTTCCGTTGTAATCTGATTTTGTTGGTCTTTGAAGTTGTTTATGACCTTTCTTACGTAGTATCTGGGATAGTTGTTATTCAATAGTATTTCTGTTATTCTTCTTATGTTTTTCTTCTCAAACTTTTTATGACTCAGTGACAGGGCTCTGTGAATCAAATTGGTAGCAGTATTTTTCTTTTGCTGGGCACTGTGATTTGAGAAGAAGCTCAGACATCGACCGGAATTTGATGGTTTTGCATACCAATCTGTGATGATTTTGGCTTTTCCCTTATCAAAAGCACATCAAGAAAAGGTATCCTATTGTCATCCTCCCTTTTGACAGTAAATTTTAGTTTTTCATTAAATGTGTTGAAAACACTGAGTGTTGATTCTATGTGGTCTCCAGGTATAAGTAAAATTGTGTCATCAACATATACTTTCATTAAAGGGACACAAAAATTCATCCTACCAGTAACATACTCAAATAACTCCAACATAACTAATTCTGCAAGAGCAGGACTAGCAGGGGAACCCATAGCTGTTCCATCCAATTGTTTGTAGAAAATGTTGTTAAAAGTGAAGTAACTACTGTCAAATATGATCTCAACCAGCCTAATGAAACAATCCTTATCCAACTCAGTGAAGCAACGTATGTAGTGCCATCTTTTAGTAATTATATGTACAACTAATGATTTTGGGATATTGGTAAACCAAGATACCACATCAATACACACATCATAATTGATTGGTTTTATTCTGTCCAACTCCCTGTGAAATTTACTAGATTATTTGAAACATGGACGTGAACACTATAGAGTTTCATTCATAATATTTGGATGACTATGATTCAAAATTTATTCGCAAAAATGGGTTCAAGCCCTGTGGACAGGAGCTTTCTGGCGCTCTAGTTCAAACAGACTAATTATATCTCCGAAAGTATTGGTTTCTCAGAGTTGGGAATTATATAAATGTATTCATATGATAGAACTGCATCATAAAGGAAATTCAATTTAAATAATAGTTTATTTATCAAGATTAAATGAGCAATCATGAGAATAAGAACTGCACCATGGAAGAAATCAAATTAAATCTGGCCAATTTTGCCCAATAACGAAAAACCGAGATATTCATCTCCCTAAACTACTCTGAAAATTTCAACTACCTACCTTATTCCGTTCGAGAGTTATATCTATGTCTATGGATGAAAAGCAGTCTCACTACTCTCAGATCTCTTACTTCATGTTCCGTTCCGAAATTTAAGAATTTTCTGAGAAAACCTAATTTCGGAGCAAACATCTGAGATTTTTCTCAC
This sequence comes from Halyzia sedecimguttata, assembly GCA_937662695.2. NCBI lineage: Eukaryota > Metazoa > Arthropoda > Insecta > Coleoptera > Coccinellidae > Halyzia > Halyzia sedecimguttata. The sequence goes on from OW569415.2 coordinate 19,238,214, forward strand.
TTCGCTGACAATTCTTCGATTGATTATATAATGTCATGTCTTAGGAACATCATTTGACATTATGACAATTCATACATAGAATAATATCATTCTGTGACAACGTTGAAATACGATTTATTATTGAAATTTTGAAACATCATATCTCCGAAAGTGTTAGCTTGTTAGAGTTAAAAATGGGTTCAAGCCCTGTGGACAGGAGCTTTCTGGCGCTCTAGTTCAAACAGACAAATTATATCTGGTATTAGTTTCTCAGAGTTGGGAATTATATCAATGTATTCATATTATATCACTGCATCATAAAGGAAATTCAATTCAAATAATAGTTTATTAGATAAGTAATAATAAATTACCTTGTAATCGATCAAAAATTTCCTGATCTACGTTCACCAAACTACAGAATTATGCTTTCAATATTTACGTAATATTTTCAAACATTTTCGGGTGAGGTCCCCGTTGCATCGCTAAAATACGAGTATTTCAACCCCAATATTTTTGAAGTTACAATATTCCCTTCTGTCAAGTTGACAATATGAGAATTCATACATAGAATAATAATTATATCAATCTGTGAAATACGATTTACATTGAAATTTTAAAAAATCATATCTCCGAAAGTATTAGCTTGTTAGAGTTGAAAATGATATGAATGGATTCTTATGATAAAACTGCTTATTGAAAAAAATTTTAATTTTTTTTTTGTTACTCCGAAACCATCTGTCCGATTTTGCCCAATAACGAACTAAGCCGAGATATTCATCCCCCAAACCTACTCTGAAAATTTCAAGTCTCTAGCTCATTCCGTTCGAGAGTTATCGTGCTTACGGCCGGCCGGCCGGACCGGCCGGACAGAATGAATTCCGACCACGGATTCTTGATCAGTGAGTCGAACCAAATCGTTTAAGACCATTTTCATCGAAATATTCCAAAATTACAGACATTAGGGCAAATTGATAAGCACTCAGTTCCGAGGAACTAGAGCGCCAAAAATGATATCATTGGATTCTTATGGTAAAACAGCTTATTGAAAAAAATTTAATTTGGAATTTGCCTTGTAAAAAAAAATTTTTTTTTTGTTACTCCGAAACCATCTGTCCGATTTTGCCCAATAACGAACTTAGCCGAGATATTTATCTCCCAAACCTACTCTGAAAATTTCAACTGTCTAGCTCATTCCGTTCGAGAGTAATCGTGCCTACGGCCGGCCGGACCGGCCGGACAGAATGAATTTCGACCACGGATTCTTGATCAGTGAGTCGAACCAAATCGTTTAAGACCATTTTCATCGAAAAATTCGAAAATTACAGACATTTGGGCAAATTGATAAGCACTCAGTTCCGAGGAACTAGAGCGCCAAAAAGACATCGTGGGATTTTTCTATCCTCAAACGGAGGACAAAGCCATGGTACAATACAGGATATTAAGTACCAATTTCAAAAGTGCCTTCACCCCAGGTCTGTCAAGTTGGAGACTCGCATACGCGAAAATGAAAATTGACTAAAATAGGAATTTATGCTCATTGTGGGACAATTTTTGCCGTATAAAAAAAATTATGTGCCCAGGTATTTTCCCAGATATTTTCAATTTTCCAAGTGGGTCACCAAATTGACGCTGTGACCCGCATATGGAATTCTGAAAAAAAAATCTCATGGGTATTTTGTGCCATTTTTGCCGTATAAAAAAATTGGCACAAAATGCGCTCAAAATACCCATGATATTTTTTTTTCCAAAATTTCATATGTGGGTCACAGCAAGTTGGTGACCCACTTGGGAAATTGAAAATATTTCGGAAATTACCCAGGGAACAAAAAATTTGTACACGACAAAAATGGCCACAAAATGAGGATAAAATTCCTATTTTAGTCAATTTTCATTTTCGCATATGCGGGTCTCCAACTTGACGGACCAGGGGCGAAGGCAGTTTTGAAATTGATACCTATAAAATATCCTGTATTGTTCGATAGATTTGTCCTCCGTTTGAGGATAGAAAAATCCACGATGTCTTTTTTTGCGAAGAAATTTTAATCCATAGTCATCCAAATATTATTAAAGAACAATTTTTTTTTCTGGTAGCAGATTTTACCGGATCTTCAGGAAAAGTTTCACTATCAGGATCGCTACATAACAAGTCCAAATCGGACTTGTCAGGTATGAGATCTTCAGATTCTAATGAGCCTGTTGGATCCATATGGTTATATCAGGATAATGTTGCTTCGAAGAACCAGCATTTTCGTAGCCTGATTGTTTCACCAGGACAATGAGTATTTGTTCTTTCTTTTTTGAGAAACATTTGATGAATCTCGTTGATTAACATAGTTGTGAATGCACAACCGATGAAAAGAGGGTATACTTAACTTTAAGCAACCAGCAGTAATCTCGTTGTTTACGGCGTAAATTGTTACTTGCAATAAGAAAACAATTACGAAGATACGAAGTGGTGGAAGATTCGAACGCTCTTCAAACGTGTATTTTTCGAGACATTTTCACTTTTCTAAGTGGGTCACCTACTTGATGCTATGACCCACATATGAAATTTTGGAAAAAAAATATCATGGGTATTTTGTTCCAATTTTTGCCGTATAAAAAAATATTGTGCCAGTATATTTTCCTACATACATATTTTCAATTTTCCAAGTGTGTCACCAACTTGACGCTGTGACCCACATATGGTATTCCAAAAAAAGAATATGTACATTTTTAACGTATGAAAAAAATTTTGTGTCTGTGTATTTTCCCAGATCGTCAGCTTGACGTCGTGGGCGAGATATAGAATTTTGCAAATTTAATATCGTACTTTTTTGTCTCTATTTATGTGCCAATTCTTGTCTTATCAAAACAACATTTATTTCTGTGTATTTCTCGAGATATTTTCCTTTTTCGAGTAGATCTTCAACTTACTTTGATAAATGAATATGTTTTGATTTTACACGAACCGACCAAGTTTCGAGGCAAACAAAAGTTTGGGCCAAATAATAGCACGCTACACTGGTTTTATATACAAATATGCCAATTTCGGTATGTTTCAGTTAGGCAAAAAGAAGGTCTTCCTCAAGTTACGTGTAGTTGCGACAATAGGCTATTTGATTAGAAAAATATTTCTGTTTTATACGGTATTCCATTATGTGTGTCATCTTCCTTCTTGTGACGTCTCTCCATGTCGTAAATTAAACTGAAAGCGTATCAAACTGTTTAGAAACGACCAGACTGCTTTTAAATCATAAACAAATTAGGTACTTTGCATTGATTGAATTCATAATATAGCTTGAATAGAATATGAACATACAGGGTGTCCCGTAAACCGACGTCAACCCGGCTGATAACCTACCATGTCAAATTTGACTTCGGTAAAAATGTCTTAGTTTTCACGAATTTCATAAAATTGTCAATATCTCAAAAACTAAGACACTTTTACCAAGGCCAAATTTTGATATTCTGGTCAGACATGAACTCACTTATCAGCATGCGCCGGGTTGACGTCGGTTTATGGGATAGCCTGCATATTTGATAATTTATTCAATCAAATTTTTTTTTTAAAGGCAATGTTACTCAGAATTTATGTTTTTCTTCGGGAGATTGATTCTGATATTCGTTGTTGTTTGTTTATAGATTTGTAATTTATTCAATCTGAATTTCGTATTTAAGGGAAATGTTACTAAAACTGATTTTATGTGTTTATTCGAGAGTTCGATTCTGATATACGTTGTTGTTTATTTATATTTTGTTATGATAATTCGATTGAAACAAAAAATTAAATGATCGATTTGTGATTTACATGCCTGAATGTTTTGAATTCATAAGATAAGTAATGGGTTGATTTTCAAGATATTCTAGGTTATCTGGGCAAATTGTTATTTGCATGTTGAAATTCCGAATATCGATATACGAACGGTTTCCAACTGGATAAATTTGAAATGATTGGTGAATACGCAGAATTTAGAGCATTAAGGCATTTAGTCAGTTCAAAAAAAAATCAGCACACAAAATTAGTACGATATTAAAAGTGCATAATTGCGCATCGCGCCCACAACGGCAAAAATCTGCACAAAATGGGCACAAAATACCCATGATATTCTTTTTTGAGAATTCCATATGCGGGTCACAGCATCAAGTTGGTCACCCGCGTGGAAAATTGAAAATATCTCTGAAAACACCCGTGAACAACAATGTTTTTATACGGCAAAAATTGGTACAAAATGAGCACAACATTCCTATTTTAGTGACTTTTTATTTTCTCATATGCGGTTCACCAACTTGACGGACCTCTCCATCCCAAGGGTTTGAAAGGAATAGTCAGGCAATCTTCCTATGCCAAATTTAATGTATTATTTGCAAATTATTATGTTCAGTATGTAATATAACAACAAAACAACCTACGAATATCTGCACTCATGCATAACTCGAATTAACACACAAAAGGTTTCATGATTTGTCGGGAGAAAGAACAGACACGAGTCTCGGACTTCTTGCTACTATTCAGTGTTCTGATACTCCAACATATTCAACTGAACAGAGACCTTGTCAACCCTCGCATAGGTGGCGGAAGCGTTTATGTGAACGTAAAAAATAGCCGTATAGTCGCGGCTATTTTCCATCTCAATTATAATTTTTTTTTGCGATGATATAAAATCAATCTTGAAATTTGATTGGAAGAACGTTACCAATACGTTCATGCTACCAAATGATACCAAATGAGGTTGAATACTCGAGAAAAATGTATCAATAGAACTAAAATATTCATAAGAAATAATTTTTTATTGCAGTAGATTCGAGAGAATTAAATCTCAGTACTGGAATCTTCTGTTTGCTGCGACCATATTTTATGGCATCCAATTTGCACCAGGTTTTCTAGGATTGGTCAATGTAAGTTCAAGAAATGTTTATATTCCATATTAAGTAGATTAACTAATAGATACATTGTGACACGGTGAATAAATCAGTCAATTCGAATGACCGACATGCAAACATTTGTTACCAGAAAAAAATTGGTTCAAGCCCTGTGGACAGGAGCTTTGGCGCTCTTGTTCAAACTTTGACAAATCATATCTTAGAGTATTGGTAAGAGTTGGGAATTATATCAAAGGATTCTTATGATAGAACTTCATAATAGCAGAAATTAAATTCAAACATCATAAAAGAATTTAAGTGTCAAAAATTATTAATCCAAAACCAAAAGACCAATTCTACCCAACAACGAACTCATCCCAGATATTCGTTCCTAAATTCTATGATGAACGATATAATTATTTTTTCCTCAAATCCCCTCTGAAAATTATATTATATCAATTGAAACTTTAGCCAATATTTCAGTTTTGTTTTTACTAGAGATATTCTGAACTCAATATTATTAACTTACCATTACCATTTCCATCATCATATGGATTAACCATGGGAATCTAATATCAAAATTTGACATGTCATGTCTCAGGAAAATAAGTTGACATGTATCAACACAGATCATATTATGATAATCCATAGATAGAATAATTATCGCATTCTGTGAAAACACAGAAGTACGATTTATTATTGAAATTTTGAAAAATCATCTCCGAAAGTTTCAGCTTCTTAGAGTTAAAAATGACATCAATGGATTCCTATGGTGAATTTGCATCTTGAGAAAAACTTATTTTGAAATTTGTGAATTAAAAAAAAAAATTTTTGTTGTTCCCAAACCATCTGACCAATTTTTCCCAATAACGAACTTAGCCGAGATATTTGTCTCCCAAACCTATTCTGAAAATGTCCACTGTCTAGCTCATTCCGTTCGAGAGTTATCGTGTTAACGGACGGACGGCCGGACATAATCGATTTCGACCACGTATTCTTGATCAGTGAGTCGAACCAAATCCGAGACCAAATCATTTAAGACCATTTTCAGCCGAAAATTCGAAAATTACAGACATTTGTGCATATTGATAAGCACTCTGTTCGGAGGAACAAGAGCGCCAATAATCAATAGTAGGTATGTAGTAGGCACGGCTTGTATTAAGTGATGACTCAATTTATGAACAAAATACGTGGTGTACATGTATGGAGGGTTTTCCAATTAGAGTTATAATAATAATAATACCTTATACCTTGGTATCCTATATCCAAGGTATGAGGTTAGGGTGGTCATACTAATAATAGGATGCCTAGGCGGAATGAGAGCGAAGTACGTGACCGAATTGAGGATTATTCCGGCCTGCAAATCTCTGGCCGAGGATTTAGCTCACATAATGCAGAATGCGGTGCTACTCGGATCACTTCAAGTCATCCGGTCCCATCAACTATGAAGGCCGCTTGCGGCTAATCTCTTTTGTTAAGAGACGCTGTAAGGGCAGGACGAAGAACTAATCCAAGGAACGTGCGAGAGGTTTTTTAGTGAGTAACCAATCAACATCTGGAGTCTCACACTCCTGAGAGAAGCGGACCCTCTCAGGGCGGGCCTATAAAAGGTTTTTCCACTCGAGCGGAAAAGAAGCACCTTTACACTTAACTTCAAACAGAAATCCCAATGTAAAAAAAAACAACCAATGACCAAATCATTCACAACCTAAATAATAAATCCACAACTAGAAATGTAACCTAAAAACATACTTTATGTATGCCAAACAATCAAATAACAAAAAAAAGTTTAACTGAGCTGGTTCAAAAGTAATTGTTTCCTGAAGTTTCTCCTCAGACTGTATAGAGAACTGTTAGTAGACGTACACTATTATGTATTATAACCGCATTGTAAGTGAACGAACGCTGAAGTATGGCTGATCTAAACTTAGGCAACATAAGTCTATGTCTACATCTGACAGGAATATCATGCATATCACCACGAAATATTAATTCATCCCGCAAATACGGAGGCTGAGAAGGGGCTAGCGCCTGAAAGACCAGTGCTGCCATCTGAAGCTTAAATACGTTTCCGAGCTTCAACCACTGGAGTTCGTTTATTTTAACCGATGCTCTATCGTACCTTCACAGCCCAAACACAAATCTACAACAAGAATTCTGTATCTTTTGTAGTCTATAATTACTGATATAATCCAAACACGAGAGTTCATTTCTATTTATGAATTATGATAATTTTCATTACGATAGAGGAAGGATTGAGGAAGGAATAAGGAAAAATAATCAGCCAAATGGCCCCAACTTCTATGTTTTGCAGGATAATCTTCTTATTCTGCGGCGCTGATCATGGGCTGAACGGATGCCTTGAGACCCGCTTTTCCTCTGCATAAAGTGGGATAATAAATCACTGACAAAAAGCTATGAGTCGGCAGGAAGTGGTCCCTCTCACCATAGGAATATTGGGTGATGGGCTTCCTAGGTGTACCTCCTTTTCATATGTGCTCCTGCACCAGCGACACAGGGTAGACTAATCCTACTTCAATGGAGGAGCCTGTTTAAGTGGCCGTCACCAGGCTCATTTGGTTCCTCTCCAGAGCTAGGATTAACCGCACACTTTGAGAAAGGCTGATTAATGATGAGCATGGATTGCCTGAAATAATCTCTCAAGCACAATTCTTAAAGAAAACGTTGAAAGGTGCTCGATATATAGGTAGTGACATTTCCCGCCTAGTAATTACTAAGCGTGCCCCTTGTTTAGACAATGCATCTGCTTGCACGTTACCTGTATTACCTGTTGCCGAACATCTGGTAACCTTCAGAGCATTATCAGAGACCGGCATGCGCAGAGCTTTAATGTTTTTTTCCAGTAGATAGGAGTTAATCTTGACATCACAGATTCCACTATAGAATAGTCCGTCCCAAAAGAAATGGACAGATTGGTGCGAGGAACCACAATTCTGGCACCGGTCCCTCTGAGCATCACAGAGCCACGTTGGGTCCACTGGTTTGAGAAGCCTGTATGGTGAACACCATTATTCTTGAACAGGAACAACTACCCTGTAGGATTCGTAAAAGCAGAAATGGCACGGTCATCCCTACGGAAAGGTACGCGTCAACGAAATTCCGCATTTTGCCAACACTTGCGTGCCCCCTGAACAATCCAATCCTCGATCACACCATTGTCCCTGTTTCCAGGTTATGTGCTGTTTTCATAGCAGCATCACGAGTTGTTTGGGAGGTACACTCAGTAGACATACTAACGATTCTAGGGGAAGAGATCTCAGAGCACCTGTTATGGTTCTCTTTTGACATTTGGTCATTATGTCGCGGTAACAGGCCTTCTGCATAGAGATCTACCACACCAAAGATGATGCATAGGTAGGAATAGGCCTCACCACCACAGAATACAACCAGTGCATGAAGTGAGGTTTGGAGTCCCATCCACAGCCAAGCATTCTACGAGTAGACCAAAACATCACATTAGCTTTGTTCATTTGGGCCACAATATGTTTTTTCCACTGTAATTTACGGTCCAATAATACACCGACACCCAGTGTTTCGGATTAAGAACATAGCAAACAAACCGCATCAAAAAATTAAACGTTTCGGATGGAAAGACTTTTCAACAAATATGATTTGGTATTCCGAATACCAAGTGCAATAATTCTGCCTATTAACGAAGTCTCATCATTCATTATGATTTTTTGGTGAAATTCGACTTCATTTTCATGCAAGGCCCAATCGGCAAAGGTACGACTTTGTTGATTGTCTAAAGAACGACGTGGAGTGACAATCCTGGGTTTTCCTCCACACTGTGAGCTACATAATTAATATTCGCTGGTGTTCTTGCACGACGGGCACGAATTCGATTCTTGACATCACTAACTTATCCTAAAAGCTCGAATTTTTGCACCTATTTCACCATAGCTGTCTGAGAAGGTGCTTTACGATTGCAATGCTTTGTTGAAGCGTTCATCAATTAGGAAACTGTTCTACTAGAAAGTTTTGCTACTACGCGTCAAATCAACGACCAATGGTTTGAAGAAGATGCTTGTCCTTATACTTTCCGTAGATACACTATTATAATCTCCCCGTTGCATCGCTAAAATACGAGTATTTCAACCCCAATATTTTTGAAGTTACAATATCCTTCTGTCAAGTTGACATAATGAAAATTCATACATAGAATAATAATTATATCAATGTGTGAAATACGATTTACATTGAAATTTTAAAAAATCATATCTCCGAAAGTATTAGTTTGTTAGAGTTGAAAATGATATGAATGGATTCTTATGATAAAACTGCTTATTAAAAAAAATTTGATTTGGAATTTGTTTCGTAAAAAAATTTTTTTTTTTTTGTTACTCCGAAACCATCTGTCCGATTTTGCCCAATAACGAACTTAGCCGAGATATTCATCCCCCAAACCTACTCTGAAAATTTCAAGTCTCTAGCTCATTCCGTTCGAGAGTTATCGTGCTTACGGCCGGCCGGCCGGCCGGACAGAATGAATTCCGACCACGGATTCTTGATCAGTGAGTCGAACCAAATCGTTTAAGACCATTTTCATCGAAATATTCCAAAATTACAGACATTTGGGCAAATTGATAAGCACTCAGTTCCGAGGAACTAGAGCGCCAAAAATACAGATCTGATCGAATTGAACTGGGTAATTAGTTGTAGATATCCCTAAAAAAATTGATTTTCAAAAATTTTATATTTCAGAAACCGTATGTCGCTTTCTGCTGAAATTCTACACACACGTTCCAGCAGCCATTTTACAATAAAGTACCGGATTTCACCTCTATACAAGTGAACATGGTAGCTAATTAGTTGTAGAATGACGAAATTTGTGCAAAATTTAGTAGGGACAGTAGGTATTACTTGTAAAAATAACAAAATTTGTCATTCAGAAATTTTATATTTCAGAAACTATCTGCCAGATGGCACTGAAATTCCGAAAAAAACATCAAGCTGCAATTTTGAAATCGGTTACCGGATTACAGCTTGATCGATCTTAGAACCCTAATAAGTCTTGTGTAGCTTGCAATTAGGCATAGGATGCGCATTTCAATGAGACGTTTAAGTTCGTTAATGGACATAATAGGCCAAACAATTTTAGAATTATACCCATCTGAAATTTCGTTTGTTATTTCCCCAATAACTCAAAAAATACGATAGAATTGAAACTTGGTAATTACTTGTAATATGCTGACGCGCAAATCTGTAAGCCGCATTCTATTTCCTAAAATACAGATCTGATCAAATTGAAATCACACTCGGTTGAAAAATGACGGCTTGAAGGTTCATGCAATATTTCGTGAGGCATGAATGAAAAATACAACATGCACGAAAAAGCTCCTTCTCGTCAGTGCTTTTCGCGATTTTTTTTTGTAGCTTCGAAATTATTTATCAGATTGAAAATAATTTTGGTGTCAAGTTTTCTATAATTAGGGCGCATTCACCGATTAACAGTTTGTTCCTGCTTCCACTGGTTTCCCACTTATAGACTTAACGATTCATAAAACTATGAGGAATAATCATAAAGAGTGGGCAATACATTTTATCTTGAGGCATTATAAAAATCTTCAATAACTTTAGAAAATAAGATTATTCAACATCATTTCCCCCAAAACGCAAAATTAGATAATATGCAATATTTTTGTGGATCTACCCCTGAGCTAGAATATACCATGAATCAAGCATTATCCACGTTGTCACACTTGCTACATTTTCAAAATCAAAGTCATTATTACACAATTTATTCTTTTCGAGAGATATAAGCCAAACCCTGATACACAGTTTGACAATGTCACATGAAAACGGCACATGGAGGCATAAACATAAAGGGCGCAGTCTACGTAATCAACCTATAGAATTAGACCACACGTACATTTTCTGTGAACGTTACCTAATAATTATGAATAATCTGGACAACTTTCCAATTTAAGGCACTTTGAGTTTCTTGGTAATTTTTTCATTTATGGAATATTCAGTATCAGAATGGGACATGATCAAATTGTTTATGATCTTCTAGTGAATACAAAAATTGAAATTGAAAGAAAATCATGTGTTTCAGTAATAATGAGTATTGAAATATTTTCTTTGTGAATGCAATAAGTATTGCATAAGAATTGAGTTAACAAATAGATTTATTCAAACAATTTTCATTGGATTTCAAGTTCCAGAAGGTACAGCTCTTGGCTAATATTATCATACAGACTACAGTAAGAGTTATCTGTGTTGAACGCGCAAACAAAATACAAGAGTGTATTAGCACATTGTGAAATCATTAAAGTTTGATAACTTTTTACCTGGGCCGAATCTGGAAAAATGAGATCAGACTAGTTATTTACGTACCAAGGACGGAAAAATGTCTATTATAGTCGAGTCTACAAGTAGGCGAGACAATAGACAGTTTTTCGCCGAGGTGCATATTACATTTTTTCACCGACCTTCACATATTTTTATGAATTTCGGACCAAATTTCACAATATTTCACAATACCAAATGGCACATACACTTATGTTTGTATTAATCCGTATCCATAGTAACAACAGTACTGACAGTTATTCTTGTAGACACATGTTTGTATTGAACTATATCATGCTTTATTCATAGTGACCACAGCGGACGAGAAAGTAATTTTGCGGACTATAAAGTAAAGGGTGTTTCAATAAGAGGTGTTATTTTGATATTCAAAGAAAAATGCCATTTTTCAATATGAATGATCGGATGTTTATTTCATTATAAAGAAGAAGCTATGCCGTTAATAGTTGAAAATAACATCAGGCAAATGACCACCACGACCACGCTTACAGGACCATATCCTTTTAATGAAATTTTTCATAACCAAATCGCAAAGTGGCTGCCTCACGAATTCCATATTTGAGGTCTTGAATCCACGCTGGCCTATTGGCGTAGACCTTCTCTTTCACGTGGCCCTAAAGGAAGAAGTCGCAAGATGTTAAATCACAAGATCTCGGTGGCCAATAGTAATCACCTCTTCGAGAGATAACACGGTCCGGAAACTTTTCCCACAAAAGATCAATGGTTTCGTTGCTTGGGTGGCACGTAGCGCCGTCTGGTTGAGAGTGAACGTTGTCCAGATAAATACCATCCAATTCCGGCCATAAAAAATCATTAATCATCTCTCGATATCGCAATCCATTCACCGTTACTGTTGTTCCAGCCTCATTTTCGAAAAAGAAAGGTCCAATGACTCCGCCAGACCATAAACCACACCAAACAGTCACACGTTGAGGATAGAGAGGCTTTTCAACAATAACTCTTGGGTTTTCCGAGCCCCAGATACGACAATTTTGCTTGCTGACGAATCCACCGAGGTGGAAATGGGCCTCATCACTCAAGATGATTTTTCGATGGAATTCCGGATCATTTTCATGCATTTCAACGACCCAATCAGCAAAGATATGACGTTGTTGATGATCGGCCGGCTTGAGTTGTGTTAACTGAACTTTAAAAGCCTTAAGACCCAAATCTTTATGCAAAATACGGTGTAATGACGTTTGTGGATTGGCTAATTCCAAAGAACGACGAGGAATGGACAAACCTGGGTTTTCTTCAACACTTTCGGCTACAGCAGCAATATTCTCGGCTGTTCTTGAGTGACGTGCACTGGTTTTATTCTTCACATAACTAACTTGTCTCAACAGCTCGAATTTTTCCACCAATTTATTAATTGCGGTCCGACAAGGTGCTTCACGATGAGCCAAAAATCTTCGAGTTTTACGAACCGCCTCTGCCAAATTTTCACCATTTTTATAGTGAACTTTAATAATTTCAATGCGTTCTTGAAGCGTGTATCGTTCCATTTTTATTAATTGCGTAGTTTCTTCTTGTCAAATGTCAAAAAATGACAGCTTCGAAAGTGACATATACCGAAATAGCGGGATATTCAAAATAACACCTCTTATTGGAAAACACATTACTTTCTCGTCTTCAAAGTACTTGCCTTCAATAGTAGATTTTATGGTCCCTAATTCGTACGTAAAATGTCACTTTTCATAGGGGTCGACGAAAAAAGTGTTTTACTTGATGAGGACAGTCTATGTTGGGATTTAAGGTATAACTTAAAGAGTGGTCCTGCGTATTACTCAAACGGTAGCGGTCACCATTCGCTGTTGGGTCAAGAATTAATAGTGTTGTGCATGCATAAGAAGACCATAAAATAGCCTTCACTGAACACAACTGATTTCCCCAACTCGTAAGCTTTCAAGTGTTTAGGAGTGGTCTCCTCGAAGAAAACCTAGGACTTTCAGTATTATAATATATACAATAGTCATATTATATCATACTTACTTGATTATCGTTCTTTTATTTTTAGTCCGAAACTTGGGATTTGGATCTTATCATGCAGATCGGTGGCATATGTTATATTTTATCTCAACTTTTCCTTCTACATTGGCAATCTCAATGGCTCACAGATGAGGTAAGTTAAATAAAACTATCAGAAAACATATTAATGATATATCACTATGGGGATTTTTCTGAAGGAACTTTCAGAGATCAATTGGAAAAACATGTTAGATGATAATAATACTGATCCAGAGTCTTTAGTTAGAGGAAGTAATCTATGAATGTTTCAAAGGAGCGATCTTCCCCAGTAGTCTTAAGATCACTCTGGTGAAACCTTTGTTTAAGAAAGGTGATGCCTCAGAATTTGATAATTATCGACCTATAACTTTGCCTACATCTTTCTCGAAAATATTTGAAAGCGTTTTTGCTACCTGCGTAGTGAACTTTTTTCATAGGTTTAATGTCATAGAAAAAACTTAGCATGGCTACTTGAGGAAAGATCCCTTTCAGAATTTTTCTGAACCTCTCCAGGGCTTTTGGCAGGTTGACCACCGGAAACTGCTAGAAAAGTTAAACAAAGTATAACGGATAAACAACATGATCTCTTCCGGAATTTTTTGAAGAGAGGGCTACAAAGAGTAACCGTTGAAATTGAAGGGAAAACGTATTTATCACATGACGACTTTTTGGAAAGGGGTGTAATCCAGGGTAGCGTGCTCGGTCCAATACGCCTTTTGCGCGCGTTTTCCCCAAGGAACAGCGTGCTATCATTTTGCCACAATGTCTGTATTTTTCGAATTTGTTTGCGAAAATTGTCTCAAACGATTGAGTTCGACTCACTGATGAATAATCCGAGGTCAAATTCAATTCTGTCCGTACGGTCCGGCCGGTCGGTCTGGCCGGCCGTTAGCACGATAATTCTCGAACGCAAGGAGTTAGAGGAATGGAATTTGCAGGGTAGGTTTGAAGCGTCAATATCTCGGACGAGTTCGTTAACGGGTGAAATCCACGAAATCCACCAGGCATCAAATTAGAGAATCATGACCTTTATATGCATAAGAAGTGCTGTATTGATCGGAGTGCCCTAAAGTGGAAAACAAATTTAATAATTTAAAAATTTTGTTTGCACCATAACTCGAAAAATACTGATCTGATTGAATGGAAACTCAGTAGTTAGATGCAAAAGACCGAATCAATCACAAAATTACTACTATTTTGCGGAATATTTTGCTTGAGATTCCGAAACCTATTTTTGGCGTGCTGTTCTGTGAACAGAATGCTTATCAATTTGCCCAAATGTCAAATGCGAAAAAAGGCATCCGTTCTGCCGTAGGCACGATTACGCTCGAATGCAATAAGCTAGAGAGTTGAAATTTTCAGAGTAGGTTTGGAGTTCAAATGCGCAGGCTAAGTTCGTTAATGAGTAACATTCACCGTGTGGTTTCAGAGTTGTAGCCATCTGAAATTTTGTTTTGCCAATTACTCGAAGAATACAGATCTGATCGAATTAAAATGCGGCAGTTAGGTGAAAAATACTGACACTAAAACATATGCAAAATTATGTGAGGATCACGCTACTGGAAAATTAAAAAAAAAATATTAAAAAAAAATCTGGATCTCAGGAACTATCAGTCAGATATCGTTGAAATTCTGCGAGAGCCTTCGAAACCTTATTTCTCATTAAAGTTCTGAATTTGAATTCGATCGGATCTATATTGGTGAAGATATCACGGAAATATCGAAATATTCCTACGATCTCAGTGTATTGGTCCACTGTTTTTATATTCGACCAAACAAATAATCAACAGTTTGTTTGATTTTTGACAAACGTCAAAAAAAGGATACAAGCTATAGAAGGATGTAATCATAACGTGTTTGCATAGATCTTTATTATTACTGTTCTGTGATCGTATGTCCATATTCTATATGTTCAAGTTAATGTCATCATGTCTGACATGTACCATGATAAACAAATCAGTTTTGTAGATTTTTTGTAGATTATGAAATATAACATAACTTGGTATGAAATAAATATCGATTTCAAGATTCAAATATTCCTATGTAACCTAACATGACTGGATACACGGGGCCGACCCCCAGATTTCGATTTATAGGGACAATATGCTGCCACGGAATGGAAAATTTTGAAAACATCCTTCACACTTCATAGATTATTATTTAATAGCGATCGAACAGCACGAAGTTCAGGATCCAATAAAGTTGTCCATACTCAGAAACATTATTGGTACAGAAGCTGCAAGAATTATGTCCACATTCGTGATCCCAGAGATAGAACTGAACAAAGATGAATATACTATGAAGTCTATTGAGAAATATGTCAACCCAAGAGTTAATGAGTGCTTTGAAAGGTATAATTACTTGAAAAAGGTGCAAAAAGAAAATGAACAATGTGAACATTTCCTTACTGAATGCAAGTATCTAGTACGAACATGTAATTATAATGAAACCGACTCAAATCAAACTGCAGAAGATAAAGCACTGAAGGACAAAATAGTTATAATAAGATCATCCTGTAACCAGAGACGCATTACTGAGAGTTCCAAAATTGACAGTGTAGAAAGCAATTGAATTTTGCAGAACCAGCGAGCAGAGCAAGCAACGGAACTTGCAGTTCCAGAGCGAATTGAGGACATTAAAGCTGCAGGGAAGTATAATAAACAAACGAAAAATTTCAAGTGTAGACAAGAAGGTCAGAAGAAGGAAAATTCAAATGAAGGCGATCTCAGTCGACACATGGTGCACGTGAATGCCCCGCACTTCGTAAGAAGTGTAGGAAGTGCGGTATGTTAAATCATATTACTATATCTTGTAATGTTAAAAATGTTAAGAATGTCGAGAAAGATGAAGGTAGTTCTGATGAACCAGATATTATTATATATATTATTAGGCGTAGGAAAGCATGGGATGAACTTATTCAATGATGAACGTAATAATTTCAGTGTTGAATTAGATACAGGTGTGAACATTAGCATAATTCCTAGAGGAAAATATAATGAAATATAAACACAGATTTTAGTTCGTAAATCTAACTCATCTAAGGATTTGAAGTTATACAGGTCATCTTACAAATTCTTCTGTGTGACACGGCTCTGATTAGTAGAATCACTAGTACAAATCTTACAAAGTATACACCTCGGAGATCTTTCACCAATAATAAGCTACAACCTCAAATTCAAAAAAATATTTAGTTTAAGAAAGAGGATCAAGTTGTAATAAAAACATCAAGTGATACACTCTGGGAAAAGGTTATTGTCTTGAGAAAGGCAAAAGAACCTAGTTCTTATCGGGTGAAAAAGCAAGTAAATGGTCAATTATTATGACGTAATACTCAACAGATAAAATTGTCATATACCAGACCCCGTAGTAATGAATATACATTAGAAACTGAATTAGACCCAAACCAGTTATCACCAAATGATTGTAAGGAAAACAAGAGTAGAAATAGTTCGAACAAGACAAATTTTAGTAATGTTCTAAGTGAACCCGAGATAATGACTAGAAATAAAACAGCAATATAATCCGTTGTGGAACAATTTTAAAACTCCTGGGCGCTTAAACCTTTGAGGGGAAGGTGTTCAACATAATAATATAATAATAATTCTATGGTCTAACCTCGATGGATATATACCTATTGTACCTATATCGCATAGCATTGTTGTATCAGATTATTACGGTATGTAAGAATAACAGAGACATTTAATAAACATAAATTAAGTATATGTCTTTAAATATTAATCACCAAGTATCAAACAATGAACATATTGATTCTGGAACCAGTCTCGCAATTCACAAACAATGAGTGGAAAATAGTTAGCTATGCAAAAAAGTCTTTCTCATGAGAAATACTATCACTTTCTCATTTTGTTAAATTCTCATACAAAGTATTCTGCATTTTTTCTGGAGCTAATCAGCTTTAGGCGAGTTCGGTATCTGGATGGGTAACAGCTCTGGGTATAAATTTGGACAGCGCGCCAAAGCTCCTGTCCACAGGGCTTGAACCCATTTTTTAAGTTCATGCTGCCAATTCCTAGCATATTTCGTTGCGCGCATGCGCAGATGAGAAGTGTTTTAACTGCTGTAGTTTTCGTCTGAGAGGAATGGGGTTTTGGGGTGGAGGATGCTGTTCCTCCATATAATTCCCTAGAGAGGGTCTGCGCATGCGTGGATTCAAGATGCGATATCTTCTGAACTACTAGTGTTGGAGAATCGAAATTTTTTGTAAGGTGTATGATTTTCTGAGGACTTTGAGTCACAAGTGGATTGCGCCTGCGCAGAGGAGAAGTGACCGTTTTTGGGTTGTATGGGTAATGTTGGGAGTGGTTTAGGCCTATCGGTCATGGGTCTGGTGCTGAGCCGATAATGTGAGGTTTTAAAAGAATATTCTCGGCAATTATGTGGGTGGACAAGTCAGTTTGGGGGAAGTAGCGTTGTTTCCGAGTTGAAGTGTCCGTACCATGGCCCTGGGGCTAATTTTGAAATCGATGTTATTAAAAGAATATTCAAGTCAATTCAGTGCACGGACACAAGTCAGTTTGGGGGAATTCATGTTACCCCTTATGGGCATTTTTCATTATGCGCATGAGCAGACGATAAGTGCATTAACTGCTGGAGTTTTCGTCTGAGAGGATTGGGGTTTTGAGGTGCAGGGTGCTATTACTTCACAGAATCCCCTTGGGAGTGTCCGCACATGCGTGGATTGAATTTGCGATATCTCCTGAACCAATGGTATTGAAGAATCAGAATTTTGTGTGCGATGTGTGATTTTGAGAGGACTTTCAATCACGAGTAGACTGCGCATACGCAGAGGAGAAGTTACTGTTTTTGGGTTGTATGTGTTACGTTGGGAGTGGTTTAGGACTATCGGTCATGGGTCTGATGTGAGCCAATATTGTGAGGTTTTAAAAGAATATTCATGGCAATTCTGTGCACTGAGAAGTCAGTTTGGCGGAAATAGCATTGTTTCCAAGTTGCAGTGTCTGTATCGTGGCAGTGGGGCTTATTTTGAAATTCATGTTGCCCCTATTTACGTTATGTGCATGAGCAGAAGAGGAGTGATTTAACTGCTGGAGTTTTCATCTGAGAGAATTGGGGTTTGGAGGAGCAGGATGCTATTCCTCCATAGAATCCCCTTGGGAGTTTCCACGCATGCGTGGATTGAAGCTGCGATATCTCCTGAACCAACGGTGATGAAAAATTAGAATTTTGTGCGAGGTGTGTGCCTTTTAGCCACGAGAAGATTGCGCATGCGCAGAGGAGAAGTTGCTCCTTTTGGGTTGTATGGCTTATGTTGGGAGTGGTTTGCGTCTAGCGGTCATGGATTCGGTGCTGAGCCGATATTGTGAGGTGTTAAGAGAAATTTCCTGGCAATTTTGCGCACCGACAAGTCAGTTTCGAGGAAATAGGGTTGTTGTCGAGTTAGTTGTCTGTATCGTGGCCCTGGGGCCTATTCATAAATAACTATATTTGGAAGATCTATATCAAATTACGTTCAGATTTGGAGAATAGAGGTAAGCATTTGAGTTCCCAACGGGGGTCCCATAATCGCAGTTTTTCGTTATTTCGATCAACGTTAGAACTAATAGCCAGACTGTATCGATAGCCAGATTTGTTAAAGGACCTTGAAAAAAATATAAAAAAGCACTCATGTGATGTCAGTACTCTTTGGCGCGCGTGTTCACGTTGGCTAATTTGAAGTGAATGATGAGGGTTTGAAGCTCAGCGGATCTCAGCCGGAGATCTACCCAGAGGGTAGTGGACACCATTCACTATCGGGTCATAAATTAACAGTGCTGTGTATAAGCTGGCATAAGGATAGAGTAACAAAGTTGACAAAAAACACAACTGACTCTCCTTAGTCATACAAGCTCCTAGGAGCTTCTGAGGTATCTCCATGGGGAAGACTCAGGAGGGTCAGTATAATCATAATCATGTTTATAGCACGCGCACCAATTGCAGATTGACTTCACAATGAAAAAAACGCTAAAAGAGCATTGACGTGTAGTCAATCTGCTTTGGTGCGCGTGCTATAAACATGATTATACTGACAGATTCATTATCCGAGAAAATGATTTAAATTGAGTCATCTCGTCGGCTAAACTTACAACCGAGTTTGTGTATGAGTGGTGTCAAAATAATAGCCTAATATTAAATTCTACGAAAATAGAATGCAAGTTTTTCTCCCCGTCAAAAAGGCCAACGAATTATCGATCAACCTACTGGATCAAACTATTCAAGTTTCATCTAGTGTCAAATTTTTGGGAATCATTATGGATTAAAATTTGTCATGGAATGAGCCTTTAGCGTGTATCAGACAAAAGCTTCTCTCCGTTTTGTATTCCTTGAGAGTGATGTCTAAACAAGTCGACCATAATGTACTGGAGATTCTTTATTCCGCTAATGTCCAAGGACTTTTAACATACGGGATAATTGATTGGGGCGGTTGTTCTGCAGTCGACCAAATTTTTAGAATTGAAAAATCGGCCATTCCAGTCATTTACGGCCTAACGTAACGTAAGGGGAAACAAAATCTTAACTGTAACTCGTATGTACATTTATAGGTGCCTCCTTTTCTTCTATAAAAATTAGTTCAAGCCCTGTGGACAGGAGCTTTTTGGCGCTCTTGTAAAACAGACAAATTATATCTCCGGAAGTATTGGTTTCGCAGAGTTGGGAATTATATCAATGGATTCCTATGATAGAACTGCATCATGAAAGAAATTAAATTTGAAAAAAGAGTCGTTTAAGAAAAATGTTTCAAAAATTATCTTTGAAAAAAAAAAAAATTTACAATGCTGCAACGCTTTAAAAATTGCCATTAAATTTATTTATCAAGATTAAAGGAGCAATCTGCAATGATTCATCCTCATGGAATGGGTTTTTGTAACTCACATTCGGTGCATATAGTTTTCACAACTCGAAATAAGTATCATCGAAATGTCTAGAGCAAGACTGGAGACAATCATAGCAGATTGTCCATTTATTCCTGATATTTGATAAATACTACTACTAATAATACTATCCTCTTTTCATAATTTGAAATTTAATAGTTCATACCAGGAACACATTCTTTTCTGTATAATGAACATTAACTCAAGAAAAAATGATTGATACACAAATGTAGATCCATATTCCAGTATTTTTTTGCAAGCAACATTATGAAAATACTGTATATAGGAACATGTCTCACTAGCACTACTTAAGGAAGTTAAAGGTAATATTAACCTCAGTGGTCAACGAACAGTAATTTCTTTTGATGATTCCATTATGTTCTACTTTCCTATTGCCTCCATAAACTACATCAAAACAGTCTTGTATATATTCACACATTCAAGAATCGAATACTTGCTTTCCAATAGAAAATATACGAATTGAAAATCTCTAATATCTAGAAAAGATGACATTTATGAATAGTCACACAGACAGATTCTGTGTTCACCTTCTGTAAATAGATAGAACTTACGATGTAATATTGAAACTTTGAAACATCATATCTCCGAAAATATTAGCTTGTTAGAGTTGAAAATGATAACAATGGATTCTTATGATGAAACTGCATATTGAAAAAAGTTGAATTCAAAAGTTGTATTATAAAAATAAATAGTTTTTTCGTTGCTCCGAAACTATCAGAACGATTTTGCCCAATAACGAACTTAACCGCGATATTCATCCCTCAAACCTACTCCGAAAATTTCAACTGTCTAGCTCATTCCGTTCGAGAGTTATCGTGTTAGCGGCCATCCGGACGGCCGGACAGAATCGATTCCGACCACGGATTCTTGGCTAGTGAGTCGAACCAAATCGTTTAAGACCATTTTCGGCCAAAAATTCGAAAATTACAGAAAGTTGGGCAAATTGAAAGAACTCAGTTCCGAGGAACAAGAGCGCCAAAAAACGAGAAGTTTATTTTGGTCCATACGAGAACAGAAACAGAACCAGAACTACTGAATTACCCGAAACATGGTCTAAATCTTACTGAGAAAAATGCGGAGATTATAAGCATCACTTTTTACAATACAATTCCGAAAGAAATTCAAACAATCGAGAGTTTCGGAACGAGTCTTATAAGATTTTTTATTGAAAAAGGACCCTACAACATTCTTGAGTTCCTCGCCTTTCAGTTCTGAACGCTTTTCGTGTATTTGTGGGCCAGAACTTGATTTACTGGTTTTATTGACGTTTTCTCTTTTCATAATGTACGATGTTTATCAGAATACATTTGCCTATCTATCTATCTATCTATCTATCTATCTATCTATCTATCTATTTTGATTGGACAATAAACCACGTAATTCATGTAATCTGTAATTTCGTTTTTTCTCGAAAACTACTCATCACCGAGAAAAAATTGAGCGAACAAAATTTTGAAATATCTGACGCGTGCATCCGGTAGTACTGAATTTCGCCCACCCTCTCACCACCTGTATGCGGGGATTAACTTTGGAATCTTAAAAGGCAATTGGCAACCCCTTTTTTATGTAAAAATTAAAGAATGTCAAAAAATACGTCTGATATGACCGTAAAATGCACACAAATAATCTTGTACAGAATATTAACCTTTACCTAAAAGAAGGTTCTTGATTTCTTTTTTGAACATTTTCGAGCTTGGGGACTTAATAGCAGGTGGCAGATGATTGAACAATTTTATACTTCGGTACAAAGGAGAGCATTCAAATCTATGAGTTCTATGTCTAGGTAATAAGAGAGTTTTTGAATTTCTCGTTTCATAACCATGTTGATCTGACAATTTCATCCATTTACAATTGTTTTCTTTGGCATACATCAAACACTTGAAAATATATATGCATGGTGAAGTTAAAATTTCATTTTCAATAAAAACTGGTTTGCAAGAATCCATCGGGTTAAGGTTGAATATTGCACGTATGACCCGTTTCTGTGCAACGAATACTCTCGAGAAGTCAGGACAACTTCCCCAAAGCAAGATGTTGTACGATAGATGACTATACACCAGGCTGAAGTAAAAATTCATCAAACAGTTCCTAGACAGAATGTCCTTAACTCTATGAATTGCAAAATATGAGCTGTTCAAACTTTTACAAAGAACGTCAATGTGAGTCGTCCATCTTAAATTTCTATCGACATAGATACCAAGGAATTTAGTCGTCTCCGATGTCGTTAAAGTATCTTCCCCGTGCCTAACTCCGAATGCTCCAATTTCATTGTTTGTCAAACAAAATCTAACGCAAACAGTCTTACCCATGTTCACCATAACACTATTGATGCGACACCAATCCACAAATTTCCCCAAAATACATTCGCAAGCTCTCTGGAGCTCCCCAAGACTCCCCGCAGAAACTACCACAGAGGAATCATCTGCGAACAATGTTAGCAAAAAACCCGAGAAACATACAGGGAGATCGTTTATAAATAATATGAATAGAAGTGGTCCGATCACGGAACCCTGAGGAACCCCAAAGTCACTGTGATGACTCCCGGAATAACTATCGCCCACTATAATTGACATCGTTCTTTCGTTGAGGTAACTGCGCAACCATTCCAGGAATACGCCCCTGAAACCCAAATTATAGCATTTCTCCAGTATAAACTCAAAACACAGCGAATCAAAAGCCGAGGTTAGGTCAAAAAACAAACCCGCCACAAATAAGTTCCTATCCAAACACTCATAGACCGATTCAAAAAACCTAACTGCAGGTGTTTGTGTTGAGTAGCCGCTTCTAAAACCGTGTTGTGCAGGGTTGACTATCTTGAATCTATCGAGGTAACTCATCATTCTGGTGAAAACAATTCTCTCGAACCCCTTCGAAAGCACGCTTAGAATGGATATTAGACGATCATTTGCTATTTCATTTAGATTACCACTCTTGAATATCGGAATAATTATAGATTTCTTTAAAACACTAGGAAAATTTGCAGATGTTATGGACATATTGATAAGATGTGCAAAATGCTCACTAACTACTTCACTCATTGGTCGCATTCAGCGGACGAAGCGCTCAGCCACTTTACGCTACCGCTACCTAGCACAAATCAAATATGCTCCTTAAAATAGCCTCCGCTCCACAACGTGTTGAGTTCGTAGGGCATGTGCCACCGAACGTTTTGGTAACGGTTGCGCAACTGTTTCGTCCGCTGAATGCGACCATTGCCTTCATTATTTTAGTGGATATAGAATCGACACCGACACTCTTTTTATTTTTCAAGCATTTAATGGTTTCCTCCACTTCAGTTTTATTGACAGGATAAAAGAAAAAAATTGGTGCTCACCATAGGTGTCACTGTGCAAGACTGTGATAAATTATCACCATAACAAGATCTTAGTTTACAGCTAGTTATAGTGGAAAAATGCTCAGCAAAGATGTCAGCTACTAAATTTGGATCGTCCCATAACTTCCCATTTAATTTTATTGTAAAATCATTACGCCTATCATTTATTCTTCCAGTAAGACCATTTACAATATTCCAAACACTATCATGAATTTAGAAAGTATAGCTTCTGATCAAATAACAATAAA
Source organism: Halyzia sedecimguttata (assembly GCA_937662695.2). Lineage (NCBI taxonomy): Eukaryota > Metazoa > Arthropoda > Insecta > Coleoptera > Coccinellidae > Halyzia > Halyzia sedecimguttata. The sequence goes on from OW569415.2 coordinate 19,261,865, forward strand.
TCAAGTACACAATAACCAACAAGAACAATAACCCAAACTATTGAATGTCATCCCTTATGTTCGTGGCCTTTCGGAAAAAATCAGGAGAATCCGTTCAAGATAAGAACCAAAAATTTATTCAAGCACTGACGTGAAGTCAGGAACTTTTACGCGAATGTTCTATTGTCCACTCACCTCTATTGAACACACTTTATCGAATGTAGCATCGATATATACCGTTTTCTCAGCTTTTATAATATACTCGTATGAATACATTTAATATCATTTTAATGACACACTTCCATAACTAGAAAATCTATGATCACATAATTTTTAATTCTTTCATTAATGTATTCTATTGAAACTGAAATGCGAAAAAACTTATGCGTCAACTCCAGGATACGATATTCACGAAATACCAAATTCCGCGGAAACAAGTGGGTCGGCATTCTACAATTAATCACCGAGTTTTAATTGGGTCAGATTTGCATATTTCGAGTTATAGGGAAAATCAAAACAAAATTTCAGATGAGTATAACTCCAAAACCATATGGCCGATTAAGACAATTAGCGAACTTGAATGTCGCATTCGGATGCGCAACCTACCCTGAAAATTGCAAGTCGGCATCTCTTTCCATTCTTGAGTTATCGTGAGATACATACAGGGCCGTAGCTAGAGATGAATTCAAGGTAGGGCAATGGAGGTTACGGGTAGGGCAGAAGTAATAGTATATTACGCACCGAGGGAGAAAAGTAGGACATTCACGCCCGCGAATGATTGTCTCCCGAGCCGAAGGCGAGGGTGACAATCGCGGGCGAGGATGTCCTACTTTTCTCCCTAGGTGCGTATACGATTTTTTTCTTCTCCGTCTAATTCACTTTCATCAGAGTTAATCAAATCCTTTTTTATATTATATTTGTCGGTATTCACTGAAATAATTAACCTTCTTTTGACTCAGCTGTCATCAATGAGAATTCATTGATTGTATCGCTTTTCATATAATCGTTTGGATTTTACCGGAAGTAGTTCACTGGTAATAGCTGTCCCTTCTTCTTCTAAATTTCTTATTATCTCTTCTCCGTCTATTTCACTTTCATCAGAGTTAATCAAATCCATTTATTTTATATTTGTCAGTATTCACTGAAATAATTAATTATTTTGAATCAGCTGTCAACAACGAGATACAAACACACGGTTGCTAGGTAACCGCCGGGAGATAAAGTAAATTTGCCATCTCACCGGGAGAGAATCTGGTACTTTTCTCCCGCGTGACAGGGAAGAAAAGTGAACTTTTCATCCCGGGGGAGAAAAAAAAAATTTACTTGATGTGATCTGAAGAATCAATTTTCATCGTACCTACTTTTGAGTGAAATAGGTAGTTAATATTAAAATAATTATTTCTTCAGGTTTATTTTATTCCTTTTATCATATTGTGATTATTATAACGTTGATAAAAATCTTCCTCAAAACCCCTGAATCCTTCGATTTGCCATATTATTAAATATGCGAAGGACTTCATTCAGATCAACTGAATCAGTTCTTCTCTTTTCAAAGGCCAGAAATACCATAATAATTAAATGAGTCTGTGGGAGGTATATTCATTATTAAATGGTTACTTTCTGGGTTTTCTCTCTCAAACTCTGAAAATACCTATCAATAAAATAAAAAAAAAATAATTTTGTGAAATGCTTCTGCGTAAGAAACACAAGATATTTGTCAGAAGCAATCAATCGAACCAGGTTGCCTAATAAACAATAACGAAAACAACAACGATGAAACAACTATTTCGTAACGTTTCGGAGTCTATATCAGACTCTTTCGTTAGACGATAATCTTATTTTTGCGCGCATGTTCTGGGGAACATGCTGGGGAATCATTTTGCCCAAATGTCTGTAATTTTCGAATTTTTTGCTGAAAATGGTCTGAAACGATGGGGATCGACTCCCTGATGAAGAATTCGAGTTCAAATTTGATTCTGTCCGGCCGGCCGGCCGTCCGTTGGTAACTTGAGAACGGAAAGAGATAGCGACTTGAAATTTTCAGTCTAGGTGGCGCATCCCAATGTGACGGACAAGTTCGTTAATGGGCATAATCGGCCCAATAGTTTCCGAGTAATAATTTTGTTTTCAACCAATACAAATCCGATCGAATTGAAACTTGGTGAGTAGTTGTAGAATACAAACCTACGGACGCTTGTGAAATTTTGTGAGAATCGTATCACTAAAAAAATTTCAAAAAATATATTAAAAAATATTATTTATGTCAGGATAAACTGAGAACAGAAAGAGATAGCGTCTTGAAACTTTCGGGTTACGTTGTGCATCTAAATGGGACATTTGAGGTTTGTTCATAGGCATAATTGGCCAAACGGTTTTGGAGTCATACCCATCTATACAAAAGTGATCCAATTCACACATGGTTCTCAGTTGTAGAATGCCAGCGCAAAAATTCTTGCGAAATTTCGTGAGGATCGTATCACAACAACATTTTTAAAAAATCATTGAAAACAATTCTATATATCAAAAACTATTCGTCCGACATCGCTGAAATTTTTTGAGAGCCTCAGAACCTAACTCTGCTGCCAAGTTCCAAGTTTGAACATAATCGGATCTATATTGTTGGAGATCCTAGCAGCCTTGTGTGAGTTCAGTAGCCTGATGGGTGACCGTTGCCTCGATAACATTCGAACGAGAGGAGATAGGGACTTGCAATTTTCAGGGTAGGAATTAGTACATGAGGTGCTTCTGAAAATGTAGCGTGTGGTTAATTCGGAATTGCTTTGCGAGTAATAATTTTTTTCCTCACGTCACATTATGAAAACACATTTTCCTTAGCATATTATTTAAATTGTTCCTATTTTTTAAGGTAGGGCATTGGAAATTAAAGGTAGGGCATTGCCCCATAATGCCCCCCCTGGCTACGGCCCCGGATACATATTAGTTTTTCGTAATTTTTTCGAAATTTTAAGTTGTACGATTCTCACAATATTTCACACACGTCTTTATGTCGATATTGTACAATCAGATACCAAGCTTCAATTTAATCGGGTTAGTATTTTTTGAGTAATCGAGAAAATAATATTCCAGTTGGGTATAACTCCGAAACCGTTTGGCCGATTATGTCCAACAATGTAACTCTTCCATTTGAATGCGCAATCTACCCGGAAATTTTCAAGTTCCTGTCTCTTTTCGTTCGAAAGTTATCGAGGCAACGGTCACCCATCCATGATTCTTTAAAAATTTTCTAGTAATACCATTGTATATAGATATATACAATATGTAATCTATATACAAGGGTAATACGATCCCCACGAAATTTTGCATGAATTTTTGCGCCGGCATTCTACAACTAATTGCCTACCATGTTTTATTTGGATTGGATTCGTATTTTTCGAGTTACTGAGGAAATAACAACCAAATTTCAGATGGGTATAACTCCAAAACCGTTCGGCTGATTATGCCTATTAACAAACTCAAATGTAGCATTCAGATGCTCAACCTACCCAAAAATTGAGTGTCGCTATCTCTTTCCGTTGTCAGGTTATCGTGACACAAATAATATTTTTTGATAATTTTCTAGTGTTACGATTCTCCCAAATTTCACAATCGTATTTGCGTCAGTATTCTACAACTAGCTACCAAGTTTCAAATCGATCAGATCTGTATTGGTTAGTGCCGAAATTATCACTCGGAAACCGTTTGGCTGATTATGCCCATTAACGAACTTATCAGCCAACAGCTTAGGGTGGATGAGCTGTTAAGAGTTAGGGCACCCTATTGTCCTGGGGTTGAGAAATTGACCCCAAAGGCGGAAGAATCAATAACTGGATCAACGGCATTAGGATACAGAAGGCAAGGAGAAACCACTGTATTAAAGATTCAATAGAATATCCCTAGTATAATCATCATGGTGTTAGGACATAATGGTCAGGATCTTACTGCTCATGGGCATCGGAACCCAAGAGCTGGCGGGGGAGGACAATCTCATATGAACTACAGGGCCTCCCAAGTCGTCATCAAGCGAAACCCCTGTACGACTAATAGAAGAACATTAAGGAAACAAACTCAAAAAATATGTACCTGGAATGTTAGAACAATGGCCCAAGCCGGGAAAATTCAGAACGCTTTGTTGGAAATGAAAAGACTAGGTATAGAAATCATGGGGGTGAGTGAAATGAGATGGCCCAACTCCAACTATTGCGACATAGAAGACTACAGAGTATACTATTCCGGATCAACAAATGGAAAGTATATACATGGAGTGGGAGTAATTGTCAATAAAGCTGTTGCTAGACACGTCACCAACTTCGTCCCTGTGAACGAGAGAATCATGCTCTTGCAGTTGAATGCGACACCAGTAAACACCAACATAATTCAGGTGTATGCACCTAACAGTGACCACAGTGATGAGGAAGTAAAAGAGTTTTACTCCCAGATTGAAGATGTTATAAAGAAACTGCCTAAACATGAACTCCTCATCTTGATAGGTGATTTCAATGCCAAGGTAGGCAAAGGAAGAGAAGGAAAACATATTGGACCTTACGGACTTGGTGTTAGAAACGCAAGAGGTTATACTCTCAGTGTGTTTGCATCTGAACAGGACCTGATCATAATGAACACGTTCTACAAACTGCCAGACAGACGACTCTACACCTGGACGTCTCCCAGAGACGACGGTGAAGTCTCTATCATTCGAAATCAGATAGATTATATCTTAGTCAATCAAAGATATAGAAACAGCTTCACAAGTGTGAAAACGTACCCGGGAGCTGATATGCAGTCGGATCACAACCCACTCGTAGGAGAATACAGGACGAAACTCAAGACCATACAAAGAACAAAACCACCAAAGTAAAATCTCAGGAAACTTAAGAATGACACACTAAATAACCAAGTGAAGAAGGAGATCAATGACAAGTACAGACAGATTGAAGAAGAAGTTAATAACACAGAAGAACAAATAAAGGCACTTACCGAAGCAGCAATAAATATCAAGGACAAGTACCTCAAGGATGATGAAACGAAACACAAATCATGGATGACAAAAGAAATTTTGATACTCATGGAAGAACGAAGAAAACAAAAGAACAATCCTTCATCATACAAAAACATACAGAAAGACATACCTACAAAGAAAAATTCGAGAAGCCAAGCAGAAAGAGCTAGACGAGAAATGTCATGAAATTGAAGGTTTACAAAGCAGATTTGACGAGTTCAATGTGCACAGAAAAGGAAAATTCAAGAGGAAAACTGTGGGAAAACTTATAAATGATGCAGGAGAACTGATTGTAGATAAAGAAGACATTAAGGAAACTTGGAAGAAGTACCTACAACAACTATGTTTTGATGAAAGGCGAGATCCACCCCCTCTCAAACTATGTCAGGACCGAGTATTATGACAGCTGAAGTTAAAGCCGCCATTAACAATCTAAGAGAAGGAAAGGCTCCCGGACCAGACGGGATTCATTTGGAATTTTTCAAACTCCTTGACGATGCGGCCATCAGATTCTTGACTAACATATTTAATAACACCTACAACACCGGAATCATCCCGGATGAATGGCTCATCTCAGAATTCGTAATGCTACCAAAGAAACAGGGAGCCAAAACATGTAGTGAATACAGAACCATCAGCCTCATGAGTCACATGCTAAAGCTGTTTCTCAAAATCATTCACCGGAGAATTTAGAAGCTGTGCGAATAAACAGTAAGAGACACACAGTTTGGATTTATGAAAGGAGTAGGTACGAGGGATGCTCTGTTCTGTCTGCAAGTGTTGTTCCAGCGCTGTAGAGATATGAGCTGTCATATTTTCACTTGTTTCATCGACTATCAGAAGGCGTTCAACAAAGTACAACATGAAAAAATGATGAAGGTATTGAAGAACACAGGGATGGATGACAATACGCTACTATTAAGACCAGTATGGAGGAGCAAACCAGCGCAATCAACATTCTTCGAGGAGTTCGACAAGGCTGCATCCTCTCACCACTTATATTCGATCTCTATTCAGAAGAGGTCTTTAAAGAAGCCCTTGAAAATACCGACATAGGAATCCTGCTGAACGGAGAACGCTTGAACAACATCCGATACGCGGATGATACTGTAATATTCGACGACAACATGAATGATTTACAAGTACTAATGAACAAAATAAGAGACGTCAGCAGTCAATATGGCCTGGAAATTAACATTGATAAGACCAAGTACATGGTAATTAGCAAAGAAACGGTTGGAAGATACGATTTAATGGTCAACAACACAACAATAGAGAGGGTACGCAGTTCGCCTACCTAGGAACCATGATCAACGAAAATTGGGACCATTCACAGGAGATATGATGCAGAATAGAGAAAGCAAGGGCCGCCTTCAATCAAATGGCTAAACTTTTCAAAAGTCACAACCTCAACATCAATATCAAAATCAGACTTCTCCGGTGCTATATTTTCTCGATACTTTTCTATGGGATGGAATCGTGGACATTAACAGAGGCAACACAAAAAAAACTCGAAGCCTTCGAAATGTGGCTATATCGGAGAGTTTTGAGGATCTCATGGGTAGACAGAGTGACCAACAGAGCAGTGATGGAGCGAGTAGGGAAGGACTTGGAAATTATAAACACTATCAAGACAAGAAAACTTGAATACCTTGGACATATTATGAGAAACGAAAACAAATATCGCCTCCTGAAATCCGTTCTCCAAGGGAAGGTATATGGTAAGAGAGGGCCAGGAAGAAGAAGGATATCATGGCTTAAAAACTTGAGAACATGGTTCTCAAAATCGACCACCGAACTATTCAGAGCAGTCGTGAACAAAGTTCTTATATCCAGGATGATCGCTAAAATTCGGAACGAATAAGCACGTGAAGAAGAAGAAAAACGAACTTGTCCGCGGTATCTGGACGCGCCACCTACCCTGAAAATTTCAAGTCGCTACCTTTGTCCGCTCTCAAGTTATCGTGGCAACGGCCGGTCGGACAGAATAAAATTTGACCTCGAATTCTTCATCAGTGAGTCGACATTTGGGCAACATGATTACGCGATGTTGTCCAGAACATGCGGGTAAAAATAACGTACAAATTGATCTTAGGTCCTAATTAACTAAAACAAAACCGATTAATGAAAAATGAGGGGAAGCCCTGTGGACAGGAGCTTTGGCGCTCTTGTTCAAACTTTGACAAATCATATCTCCAAAACTATTGGTTTCTTATAGTTTGGAATGATATCAATGGATTCTTACAATAGAACTGCATCATATGTAAATATAATTGCACAGTTAGAGGCAGAAATATTGTTTTGTAGCCATACTACACTGAATATGCAAGATACCGTCCAAACAATGAAGCCAAGGGCATCGGGCGCGGTTAGTACTTGGATGGGAACACCGCGTCCTGTAATCATTTTTCAATTTGGCTTCTATGCGTCTATTTTCGAATTTTCGTAATTAAATTCAAAACGTAGGTCTATGACTCGCCTCATGTTGGTATTCTATGAAAGAATTAAGACTAAATATTGAAATTTTGAAAAATCATACCTCCCAAAGTATTAGTTTGTTAGAGTTATAATAATAATAATAATAAGCCTTTAATTTCCAACAGGTCAAAAAACCCAATTACAGGAAAATATAAATCCAAATATCTCCACAATAAGAGATTAACACGGACAAAATGTAAAAAAAAAACAAAAAAAAAAACAACTTATTCAAAAATGGTTGATATTACCAATCTCCTCCAGAAAAGCAGATACTATAGAGCGGGGAGAATCATTAAATATATCGCATCTACCGGCTATGGAATTGAATAAACAACACATAAAATTAATTGGAGATCTTAAACTGGCGTTTGTTCTACCCGCCCTACAGTAAAATACAGCATTACTCCTTGAACCACTTCGGGGCATCAAGAAGGATAGATGCTCAATTAAGTCGATGCAATCTATTAGGCCATTCACAATATTATAAATGAACAATAGTGCCCTTACTTTTACCCTATGCTCTAAGTGCTCAGCTCCAAATCTACTAAGTAACATGTCATTACAAAAACCTATATTAGGATAAACACCATCTTCTCTCCAAACAAGATACTTATAGAATTTTCTTTGTACAGATTCAATTCGTTTTCTATGACAGCTATAGATGGGTCTCCAAATAATGTTACAATATTCTAACTTGCTACGAATAAAACTATTAAATAAAACTATTAACGTACTCGAATTATTGAAACGCCTACCATTGCGAATGATGTATCCATAAGTTTTACTGACCGAAGAAATGAGTTGATTCAAGTGTGGCACGAAAGAACATTGACTGTCACACAACACCCCCAAATCTCTATACTCAGTTACACGAGATAATACCTGGTTATCTACTTGGTAGTTATAAAGAATTTTATTATTTTTTTTAGTGTAAGACATTGTATAGCACTTAGAAACATTCAGCGACAGCCCATTCTGCTCACACCATCTCAAAAGAGCATCGAGCGCTCTCTGTAATCGAATACAATCAGTGACAGAGAATATCCTAGAGAAGAGCTTTAAATCGTCAGCGAACATCAAAGTCGAAATTTCAACGTCATCTAGAACATCATTTACAAAAAGAAGAAACAATAAAGGTCCCAAGTTAGAGCCCTGAGGAACGCCAGATGTTGCGTGGAACTCAAATGAGCGAGACTGCTCATTGAGTTGAGAATTATATCAATGGATTCTTATGCTGTAACTGCATTCAAAGAAAAATTGAACTTAAAATTTGTAATGTAATTCTTTTTTCCGTTTCTGCGATATCTCCCAAATCTACTCTGAAAATTTTAACGATCTAGCTCATTCCGTTCGAGGGTTATCGTGGTAACGGACGGACGGCCGAACAGAATAGAATTTGACCACGTATTCTGAATCAGTGAGTCGAACCAAATTGTTTAAGACCATTTTCAGCCAAAAACTCGAAAATTAGAGACATTTGGACCAATTGATAAGCTGTCTGTTCCGAGGAATAAGAGCACCAAAAAGAGAATGGAATAATTCAAATTGCTCAGTTGGAATTGACCATATTTGGTTGGATTTGTTGAAGAAGGAGATGGAACTTGGAAATTTCTATGTAAATATAGTAAATTGTAACTATATGTGTATTCCAAAATGAGAGTGATGTGAGAAAAATTTCAGAAGCTTGTTCCGAAATTGTTTTCTCTCACCAATTTAGAAGATTCTTATATTTCGGTACCTACAGAACACGAAGTAAGAGATCTGAGAGAACATGTTTTGTACCGGAATATAAGAATCTTCTGGGAAATTGCCGAGATAAACCAATTTAGGAACAAATCTCTGTGATTTTTCTCACATTTCGGAATATATGTACGTTAGTCGAATTTGAGCGAGTAACCGGAGCAGAGCGGTGTAGACCAATCTCTTGCTAAACATAACCGATTCGTTATATTAGCAAGGGATTGGTCTTAACCGCACTGTTCCGATTATTCGCTTAAATTCGATTATTATGTTGCTATGTTTTTCAAAGACTGTCAATGTGACAAATTACGAATTTCAGAATAACTGTCAACGAAAAATAATAATAATATTTCCTGCGTTGCACGTACATCGCCATCTATGGCAAAAGAACAAGAATTTTACGAACACATCGCACGTATTTTTGCGCTCGTGTTCCGCAAGGAACAGCGTGCTATAATTTCGTCACAATGTCTGTATCTTCAGAATTTTTTTGCGAAAATGGTCTCAAACGATTGGATTCGACTCCCTGATGAAGAGAATTCGAGGTCAAATTGAATTCTGTCCGTCCGGCAGAACGAGTTAGAGAGTTGAAATATGCAGGGCATGTTCGGAGCGTAAATATCCACCCAGCGGTTACGGAGTTTTTAGGCCGTTTTTAGCAAAAACGTTTTTTTATGAATATTTCCGGAACCGATCACTAGATCTATCTGAAATTTGGCATAAAATTGTAGAATCATGACCTTTATATGCCTGCGAAGGTTTGTACTGACCGGATGGCCATAAAGTGGCAAAAAAAATTTCAGAAATTTCAAGATTTTGTTTCCACGATAACTCGAAAAATACTGATCTGATTGAATTGAAACTCAGTAGTTAGATGCAAAAGACCAACGCAAAATTCGCGAAGATCACGTGACATGAAAACATTCAAAAAATTACTACTATTTTGCGGAATATTTTGCTCAAAATTCCGAAACCTTTTTTTTGGAGTTCATGCTGCCCTTTCCGGGCGTTTTTCGTTATGCGCATGCGCAGATGAGAAGTCATTTAACTGCTGTAGTTTTCGTCAGAGAGGTTTGGGGTGGCGGATGCTATTGCTCCATAGAATCCCCTGGTGAGTGCTGCGCATGCGTGGATTAAAGATGCGATATCTCCTGAATCACTAGAGTTGGAGAATCGGAGGTTTTTGTAAGGTGTGTGACTTTGAGAGGACTTTCAGCCGCGAGTAGATTGCGCATGCGCAGAAGAGAAGTGACGGTTTTTGGGTTGTATGGGTTATGTTGGGAGTACTGAGCCGATTTGCCGTTTGGGGGGAATAGCGTTGTTTCCGAGTCGAAGTACGCATACCGTGGCCCTGGGGCTAATTCTGAAATTGATGTTAACCCTTACGGGCATTTTTCGTTATGCACATGAGCAGACGATTAGTGAATTAACTGGTGGAGTTTTCGTCTGAGAGGATTGGGGATTTGAGCTGCAGGATGCTATTACTTAGCAGAATCCTCTTGGGAGTATCCGCGCATGCGTGGATTGAAGGTGCGATCTGTGCGATCTCTCCTGAACCAATGGTTTTGAAGAATCAGAGGTTTGTGTGAGGTGAGTGATTTTGATAGGACTTTCAGATATTAGTAGACGTTGCTCTTTTTGGGTTGTATGGCTTATGTTGGGTGCGGTTTACGTCTAGCGGTCATGGATTTTGTGTTGAGCCAATATGGTGAAGTTTTAAAAGAAAATTCAAGGCAATTCTGTGAACGAACAAGTCAGATTCGAGGAAATAGCGTTGTTTTCGAGTTGAAATGTCTGTGTCGTGGCCCTGGGGTGAATTTATAAATATCTATATTCGGTAAATCTATATTAAATTATGTTCGGATTTGGCTAATAGGCAATTGCGTTCCTAACGGAGGTCCCATAACCGCAATTTTTTTTTATTTCGATCTACGATTTAACAGCCATACTGTATGTATAGCCATATTTGTTAAAGGATCTTGAAAAAATAAAAAAAGCGCTGACGTTAAGTCAGTACTCTTTGGCGCACGTCTTCACGTTGGCTAATTTGAATTGAATGATGAATACTTCAAGCTCAGTGGATAGAGTAAGCCGGAGATCTACCCAAAGGATAGTGGACACCATTCATTGTCGGTCCAAAAATTAACAGTGCAGTATCTAAGCTGCCGTAAGTATAGAGTACCAAAGTTGAGAAAGAACACAACTGGCTCTCCTAATTCGCACAAGCTCCTAGGAGATTCTGAGGGATCTCCTTGGCAAAGAGTTTGGAGGGTCAGTATAATCATAATCATGTTATAGCATGCGCGTCAAATGCAGATTGACTTAACAATGAAAGAAAAAGGGTAAAAAAGCATTGACGTGGGGTCAATCTGCTTCGGCGCGCGTGCTCTAAACATGATTATGATTATACTGACCCTCCAAAGTCTTTCCTAAGGAGATCCCTCAGAATCTCCTAGGAGTGCCACCACTGACTTCACGTCAGTGCTTTTTATTATTTTTTGACATAGATTTTTCATAAAAATAGGGGTTGCCATTTAAGATTCCAAAGTTACCGCATGTGCATTATAGAGATATCAAACTTTTGCCCCCAAAATGTTCTCTGCGATGCGTAGTTTTCGATTAAATACAAAATTAGGTTAAAACAATCACCAGGTATACGGACGACACCCGAACAATAACAAATTGATTTTAGGACGGAACAAAGAAAATGAGTTTTTGTTGTAACATGCAATATGAGTGGTGATAAAGTTGTTTCAATAATATAATTCATTGCTGCATACCTGTAATTTTTCATGTGTCACAGTTATCACTTTGAATAATGATAATGAATCCAAGGTTTCATAGGGAATTCGAGTAATTTTTGAAGGTATTTTTAAACGGAATGTAAAATTCAATAAAACCGAATATGTTCAAAAACTCAAGGATGTGGTTATTGAGTCTTGATATACAGGTGGTTTCATCATAAAATATTTATGGTCGTGTAGATGATACCAGGAGGATAATTTTTGCCTTATGACATATAGGTACCCCGTTTTCGGATAATCTAATCGAAGATACAGGATAATCGAGATACGAGGGTATTGAAAGGTTGTAAAATAAAAATTAATTATTTTGTGATTTCCTTCTGCGTGAGAAACACAAGATACTTGTCAGAAGCAATCAATTGAACAATGTTGCCTAACAAACAACAACGAAACAACATCAACGAAGAAACAACTATATCGTAACGTTTCTGAGTCTATATCAGACTCCTTCGTCAGACGCTTAGTGAAAATTTTTAGAATTATTCTGTTGATAGTTATTTTGTGAAATTCAAGAATTGTCACATTGAATTTCACATTTGAAGGTCGATAACCCTGGAACGGAATGAGTTAGAGGGTTGAAATTTGAAGGATAGTTTTGGAGCGTAAATATCTCGGACCGATCACTGGATCTATCTGAAATGTACCATCGAATTGTAGAATCATGACCTTTATATGCTTGCGAAGTTTTGTATTGATCGGATGGCCATAATGTGACAAAAAAAAATTTAAAAAATTTTAAAATTTTGTCCCCATAACTCGAAAAAAGTGATCTGATTGAATTGAAACTCAGTAGCTAGATGCAAAAAACCGAAGCAAACACTTTGGCAAAATTTCGTGAGGATCACATGACTTGCAAAATTCGAAAAATTAATACTATTTTGCAGAATATTTCACTTGAAATTCCGAAATCTATTTTTTTGATGATTATGCTGCCTCTTTCGGGCATTTTTTGTTATGCGCATGCTCAGATGAGAAGTGATAAAACTGGTAGAGCTTTCGTTTGAGAAGATTGGGGTTTTGGGGTGGAGGATGCTATTCCTCCATAGAATCCCCTGGTGAGGGTCTGCGGATGCGTGAACTCAAGGAGCGATATCTCTTGAACCACTGGTCTTGCAGAATCGGAGTTTTGAGTGAGGTGTGTGATTTTGAGCGGACTTTCAGCTACGAGTAATATGGCCCTTGCGCAGAGGAGAAGTGGTTCTTTTTGGGTTGCATGGGATATGTTGGGTGTGGTTTACATCCAGCAGTCTTGGATTTGGTGCTTAATTGATAATGATATTGTGCGGTTTTGAGAGAAAATTCATGGCAATTCTGTGCATGGAAAAGTTAGTTTCGAGGAAATAACATTTTTCCGAGTTGTCTGTACCGTGGCCCTGGGACCAATTTATAAATAACTATATTTGAAATATCTATATTAAATTACATTCGGATTTGAAGAATAGTCGTGAGCAATTGCGATCCTAACAGGGTCCAATAACCGCCATTTTTTTTTATTTCGACCTACGGTAAATCTAATAGTCAGACTGTATTAATATCCAGATGTATACAAGAAACTTGAAAAATATATAAAAGCACTGACGCGAAGTCAGTACTTTTTGGCGCGAGTGTTCACGTTGGCAAATTTGAATTGAGTGATGATTGTTTCAAGCTCAGTGGATAGAGCGAGCCGGAGATCTACTCAGAGGGTAGTGGATACCATTCACTGTCGGGTCAAAAATTAACAGTGCTGTGTGTAAGCTGGCATGAGGAGATAGTAACAAACTTAATAAAGAACACAACTGACTCTCCTTTGTCGCACAGGTTCCTAGGGGCTTCTGAGGGATCTCCTTGGGAAAGACTTAGGAGGGTCAGTATAATTATAATCATGTCTATAGCAAGCGTGCAAATGCAGATGGGTTAGATGTATAGTTTATAAGATATTTCTATTGCCTAACTTACCCCTATGCTCAAACTAACCCCACCCTTACTTTCTTATTTGTGACTGTTCTCGAAATTTCAACTTCAACTTTATCCTTTGGAAAATATCGAGGAAAATATGACTCTCTAAGCTCAATACATGTAAAGATCATTTTTGGAGAAATCCAAGCCACTTGGAAACCAACCTTCGTACGAGTATAATATACAGTGCACGTCAAAATTATGGAACAAATTCATTTTCTCAGAAGAAAATTATTTGGCAACAAAATCCTGCCAACCCTCTAAATTTTGTGAATAGGGAATGTGGGTCGTGTGGTACTTTTTTTGCAAGATCTTTGTATCTTCCTCACAGGCATGCAGAAATTTTCAAGAAAACATTTTTATTTTTTGAAAAATAGTTAGTTCAAAGAGGTTTTCAGTATGTGCACTTTTTCATGGCTCATTTACTTTGAGACGATGGTACCTGATGAAATGTGTCACCGAATGAAAGTCGACCATTACAGTTTTGTTCATGCACAACTTTCAACTCGTACGAACCCTTTAATGAAGAAAAAAAGGAGTGACATTGGAGAGCGTTGAAAGTTGTGCATGAATAAAACTGTAATGGTCTACTTTCATTCGGTGACAAATTTCATCAGGTACCATCGTCTCAAAGTAAATTAGCCATGACAAAGTGCACATACTGAAAACCTCTTTGAACTAACTATTTTTCAAAAAAGAATTTTTTTTTCTTGAAAATTTTTGCACGCCTGTAAAGAAGATACAAAGACCTTGCCAAAAAAGTACCACATGACCCACTTTCTCTATTCAAAAAATTTAGAGGGTTGATAGGTGTAATGTATGATGAATTTGAGGGTATTTGGAATAATTATCTGCGCATGAAATGTGTTTTTGTAACATATGTATGTATACCGGGATCTGTGCAGATGATTGTAACAGCCAGTTGAGATTATTATATGGGTGAAATAAGTTAGTAGTTTTATTTCAGTATTCAAATTAATACCCTTGGCAATATATCTAGTCCTCATATTAGGTCATACGGATATATTACAGTGGCGACGAGAAATATAGTACGTGTAGTGCATAGGTACTAAATATAGACCAGAAAAATGGCAGATAAGCAGTATGCAGGTCATATTCAGGAATTTGTGCCTTCAGTGTCCGATTGGTCCATTTATAAAAAGCGGCTTCATAATTACTTCACGGCAAATGCCATAATAGAAGGTGATCGACAACGTGCGATTCTGTTAAGCCTACTGAATGAAGAATCATACAAATTATTGTATAACATGTGTATTCCTGCTGAACCCGAGTCCAAATCATATGCAGACATAATCAAGTTGCTGGATGGACATTTCAAGCCAGTTACATCAGTGTTTTCTTGTCGAGAAAAATTTTTCGAAGCAAGAAAAATGGCGAACGAATCACCCAAAGAATGGGCAGCTCGACTGCGAAGTTTAGTGTCTATGTGTAATTTCGCAGGTGCCGAGGAAATTGAACGTGCATTAGTGAACATATTTGTGATTGGTTACGAAAAAGGTTCGGTTAAGGATCGTTTGTTTGAAGAGAAAGGCAACGTTTCATTTTCAAGTGTAGTAGAATTAGCTACTTCAAAATCAGCCAATAAGCCATTTTCTTCGGTAGCTGTGAAAAGTGAATCGGAGATGTACTACGCATCAAGGAACCACGCGCATTCGCACGCGCCTGCTCGTTCTTCCACAGCAGTTCCCCGGACTGGCAGTTCCTTCGTCAAGCGAGAGGGAAAACATAAACAAAGGAATTATTCCGGAGGATCAACACAACAAACGAAATGTGTTGTTTGTGGTAGACAAAATCATCTTTCAGATAAGTGCTCCTTCAGAGATTGTTATTGTCATTCTTGTAATAAGAAAGGACATCTTGCGCCAGTGTGTCCAAATAAAACAAATATGAATAAACCATCAAAGTCTGGTAGAAATAACTTCTTAGAATCAGAAGATTATTCTTTATATAATATGAATTGTAGAACTGATCCAGTTCTTATTGAGTTATTTATTGAAAATAAAATGTTCACGTTCAATTTGGATACAGGTGCAAGCTATAGTGTTATATCTGAACGATTTTATTATCAAAATTTTGAAAAATATCCATTGAAAAGTACTGACAAAATTTTTAGTTTATATAACGGTGATAAGGTCAGACCCTTAGGTTTTATTGAATGTGAAATTATGTTCAGAGAAAAATATGCAAAATTACGATTTTTCATAATAAAAAATGGGGGACCACCGCTGCTGGGACGCGATTTTTTCAATTTGTTTGATTTGACAATTTATAGTTTGATCAGTGGCGATCTTCCCCAGAATTGGGATTTTTTAGTGCATAAATACGATTATTTATTTTCTCCAGGATTGGGAAACTTCAATAAAGGAACAATGTCAATTAAAACTAAATCAGAATCAGTTAAACCAAAATTTTTTAGAGCAAGACCATTACCTTTCGCAATGCGGGAAAGAGTAGAATCGGAATTAGATCGTTTATGTAAATTAGGCGTGATAACACCCGTCGATTTTTCAGAATGGGCTACACCCATTGTACCCGTGTTGAAAAAGGATGGCTCTGTTCGTATTTGCGGAGATTTTAAAGTTACCGTGAATCCTTCCATAGAGGCGGATTCTTATCCCCTGCCCAAAATTGAGGATTTATTTGTGAAATTACAGGGTGGTGCATTATTCACCAAACTAGATCTTTCAAATGCATATCAGCAAGTAAGTTTGGATGAAAAATCAAAAGAATTAATGACCATTTCCACACATAAAGGATTGTTTCGGTACAATAGAGCACCGTTTGGAATTGCAAGTATTCCTGCAAAATTTCAAAAAATTTTAGAAACAATTTTACAAGATCTCGACGGAGTTGTTAGTTTTGTAGACGACATTTTAATTACCGGTAAAGATCAGGAGGAACATTTAGCTCGATTAGAGGTAGTCTTGTTTCGACTTCAAGATGCTGGTCTAAAATTAGCTTTAAAAAAATGTGAATTTTTGAAGTCGAAAATAACTTATTTGGGATATGACATCGATAAGGAAGGACTTCATACATCAGATACAAAAATTTCAGCTATTCTCAACGCTCCTAGACCTACCGACTTAACATCATTGAGAGCATTTCTGGGATTAATAAATTATTATGGTAAATTTGTTGCTAACTTATCCATTTTATTGTATCCGCTGTATGAACTCCTCAAAGTAAATCATGGCTGGAATTGGTCAGTCGAATGTGAGTCTACATTTGTTAAAGTAAAAAAAATATTAGCATCAGCACCGGTTTTGGTTCATTATAATCCAAAATTGCCTTTACGTCTGATTACTGATGCGAGTGACCACGGTGTGGGAGCATTAGTAGCACATACTATGCCTAATGGTATCGAAAAAGTTATTGCTTATGCCTCGAGAACATTACTCGATAGAGAAAAAAAATTTTGTACTCTAGAAAAAGAAGCTTTGGCAGTAATTTTTGGACTATGCAAATTTCATAATTATTTGTGGGGTAGACAATTCACTTTAGTTATCGATAACAAACCATTATCTTATATTTTCCATCCCGATAAATCAATTCCACAATTTTCAGCCAACCGTTTAAGAAGGTGGGCACTCATATTATCCGGCTACCACTATGATATAGAGGTAGTAAAATCGGAACAAAATAAAGCTGATATTTTATCTCGTCTTCCTCAACAGGTAGATGAACAAATGATCGAAGATGTGGAATTGAATTATGTAGATTATTTTGAGGGAAATGAGTATTTTCCTGTTGACTGCAGAAAAATTGCGGAATTCACTGAAAAAGATGAAACTTTGAAACAGGTTAAAGAATATGTAAAAAAAGGTTGGAATAAAAAACTAAATAATAAAATTTCGGGAAATAGTTTACAGAACTATTATAAAATTAAAAATGATTTGACGATTGAATTCGATTGCTTAATGTGGAACCATCGAATTATTATTCCTTCAATTTTAAGAGGAGACATGTTGAAGAGTCTTCATTCCTCTCACATGGGCGTAGTGAAAATGAAATCTCTAGCTCGTTCGTACTTTTGGTGGCCCGGGTTAGATCGTGAGATTGAGGAAATTTGTAGAACTTGTGAAAATTGTTTGTTGAATAAAAAAACCCCAGACAAGGCAACGTTGCGAAGTTGGCCTTGGCCTACTAAGCCATGGAGCAGAATACATTTGGATTTTATGGGTCCTTTTCTCAACAGGCAATTTTTGATTGTTTTGGATGCTCATAGTAAATGGATCGAAGCTTTTTCAATGAATTCGATCACTTCTAACTTAACTATTGACATTTTAAGATCATGTTTCGCTCGTTATGGATTGCCGGATCAAATTGTTACGGATAACGGAACGTCTTTTTGTTCAAGTGAATTTGAAAATTTCTTGAAGAATAATAATATATTACATAGTACTAGTCCGCCTTTCCATCCTTCTTCGAATGGAGCTGCAGAAAATGCAGTCAAAACTGTAAAAACTGCTATAAAAAATGCTCTTGGTCAAAATAAAAACGGAAATATTAATTTAATTCTGGATAATTTCCTATTTGATTACCGGAATACTCCTCAATGTACGACGAAGGAGACTCCAGCGAAATTATTTTTAGGTCGTGAGTTGCGAACTCGTTTCAATTTTTTATTGCCAACAGATCAAGCAAATTTGAGAGATCGAGTTTCAGCAGCTCAAAAGAAACAGAAATTCTATCATAGGGGCCAGAGATTTGTAACTTTTGAAACTGGCGAGGAAGTAACTGTTCTTGATTATCGTAGACAGAATACCAGGAAGTGGATTAAAGCGTTAGTGAAGAAGAAAATTGGTTCATGCACTTATTTGGTACAAGTACCAGAATTAGGTAATGTAGAATGGAAACGTCATATAAATCAAATAAAAAAATTTCATTTTCTTCCGGCTTCACTCCCTGATAAGTCTGAACAAACGATGACAGAATCTAGCAATATTGAACCCACTATCCAGGTAAACAGTGACAACCCAGTTGATAGTAGACCAAAACGTGTGGTTAAACCACCAGAACGTTTAAATTACAGTTGATATTGTTCTGATTCTATAGAAAAAAAAATTTGTTCATTTTAATTTTAAGGGGGGAGATGTAATGTATGATGAATTTGAGGGTATTTGGAATAATTATCTGCGCATGAAATGTGTTTTTGTAACATATGTATGTATACCGGGATCTGTGCAGATGATTGTAACAGCCAGTTGAGATTATTATATGGGTGAAATAAGTTAGTAGTTTTATTTCAGTATTCAAATTAATACCCTTGGCAATATATCTAGTCCTCATATTAGGTCATACGGATATATTACAATAGGGATGGCACAGGTTGTAACAAAAATCCGTCAAAAATGCATACAAATTTGGTAAAAGTGAAACAAAAATTGACCTGTTTCAGCATTTTGTTGCCAAATATTTTTCTTCTGAGAAAATGAATTTGTTCCATAATTTTGACGCGCACTGTATAGTATACTTCGATTAGTTTTACTTCGACATGGGTAAATATAAAATGGGTTCAAGCCCTGTGGACAGGAGCTTTCTGGCGCTCTAGTTCAAACAGACAAATTATATCTGGTATTGGTTTCTCAGAGTTGGGAATTATATCAATGTATTAATATGATAGAACTGCATCAAAAAGGAAATTCAATTCAAATAATAGTTTATTTATGAAGATTAAATGAGCAATCATGAGAATGAGAACTGCACCACATTTTCAAGTTTTTTTTTTGACACTTTGCGGTAATCTGGTCAATACAAAACTTCACATGCGTATAAAGGTCATGATTCTACTGTCTTCTACAGTCTGGTGCTAAATTTCAGATAGATCGAGTGATCGGTTTCGGAAATATTCATAAAAAATATTTTTACTAAAATCGGCCATAACTCCGAAACCCCTAGATGGTTAACGCCCATTAACGAACTTGTCCGAGATATTTACGCTCCAAAACCACCTTGCAATTTTCAATCCGCTAACTCCTTTCGTTCGGAGTTATCGTGCCTACGGCCGGTCGGCCGGCCGGACAGAATCGATTTCGCACTCGGATTCTTGATCAGTGAGTCGAACCAAATCATTTGAGACCATTTTCAGCCAAAAATTCTAAAATTACAGACACTTGGGCAAATTGATAAGCATTCTGTTCCGAGGAACTAGAGCGCCAAAAAAACAAGTTTCCTATGACAATTGCCCAAAACAGGTTTAAAGTACCTACAAATAGTAGGTATTCCATAAAACATGTATAAAATAATAAATTACCTTGTAATCGATCAAAAATTTCCTGATCTACGTTCACAAAATTTTCTCCTCTCTCGAACTTTGGAATTATGCTTTCAAATTTACGTAATATTTTCAAACATTTTCGGGTGAGGTCCCCGTTGCATCGCTAAAATACGAGTATTTCAACCCCAATATTCTTGAAGTTACAATATTCCCTTCTGTCAAGTTGACTTTATGGCAATTCATACATAGAATATACATAGAATAATTATATCAACCTGTGAAATACGATTTACATTGAAATTTTGAAAAATCATATCTCCGAAAGTATTAGTTTGTTAGAGTTAAAAATGATATGAATGGATTCTTATGATAAAACTGCTTATTAAAAAAAAATTAATTTGGAATTTGTTCTGTAAAAAAAAAATTTTTTTTTTATTACTCCGAAACCTTCTGTCCGATTTTACCCAGTAACGAACTTAGCCGAGATATTCATCCCCCAAACCTACTCTGAAAATTTCAACTCTCTAGCTCATTCCGTTCGAGAGTTATCGTGTCTACGGCCGGACGGCCGGCCGGACCGGCCGGCCGGACAGAATGAATTTCGACCACGGATTCTTGATCAGTGAGTCGAACCAAATCGTTTAAGACCATTTTCATCGAAATATTCGAAAATTACAGACATTTGGGCAAATTGATAAGCACTCAGTTCCGAGGAACTAGAGCGCCAAAAATGAATTTATCTACGATCCAAATCTTGTTAATGACGAAAGCATATTGACAGGTTTCATTGGATGGATTCTGACAATGAAAATTTCCGTGACTAATTTCCAGCTGTCAGTTTAAAATTTTTACTATTTTATTGTACGGATGTTAAAAATGTCGACTTCGTATAATGAAATGAAAATTGTACACCTCCAGATATGATTAAAGTAGTACCTCGACTTCGTCTATAGCTGCAAAATTAATGCAATATGCATTTTTAGCACTAGTTATATAATAATAATAAAGTTTATTCCTCAAATCCACAATTTTTCAAACACATTCCTTTCATATCGAGACAATAAACAGGACATGTCACAGAAGTAGTTTAGCTACTTGTATGTGACATCTTCAATTCACACAATATAAATAGTCATACATCACATGTGCGAACTGAAAAACAAAAGTAAAACAAATTCTAGACGAAGGTAGAAAATGAAGCTACGAAAATAAACAGACTAATTATATCTCAAATACAAAAAAAAAATTAAAACAAATTCTAGAAGGATGCTGAAGGATGAATGAAGCAACCACAATAAAACATTAACTTTAACTTATTTAGATTATTTTCATCTACACATTATTAATGTTGATGAGGTCGTGGATAATCTTCCTCCCCAAGTTCCGAAGCCACTTTTTCTTATCATGAATTATTTTCACAATCCACTTCTGCAAAACTTCAAGCCCTCGCAGGTGAAAGTCATTCACACCTCCCCAAGCAGAAATCCCATAAGATAACTGAGACTATGCCAAAGCATAGTACAAGAGTCTCAATTGTTCCATCGCCAAAAAGTCCTTCAAATAGCGGAATTTGTAGATGAGTCCCCTCATCTTTCCACTAAGATGTTTCACATGTAGATCCCATTTAAGATGTCTATCGATTATAATGCCCAGATATTTCACCGATTCTGCAGATGAAATGACAGTGTGTTGTCCTATCCTGAGAGGAGCCTCATCTGATGGTAAGTGATTTGAATAGGAGGAAAAAGCCAAATATTTGGTCTTTCTGACATTGAGAGTCAGCTGACTTATTTCCAACCAGAGTTTGATCTGAGTAAAGTCACCTGCAGCTTTCGTTCTCAAGGTTCTCCAACAGTCAGATGTGTAAAGAATCGCTATGTCATCTGCAAAACTTACAATTTTTCCCACCGTATCTTGCTGAAGAAGACTATTCATGTAGATGACGAACAAAATGGGACCAAGCACTGTACCTTGTGGAACTCCAGAATTAAGTGTAACCAGACTACTCCTTTTTCCATTCAGATCCACAAGCTGAACTCTGTCAGACAGGTAACTCCTCATAAGCTGGTGCGCAGTCCCTCTAATTCCACAATCCTCCAGTCTCCCCAGCAGTATATCATGGCTTACGGTATCAAATGCCTTACTGAGATCAACAAATAAACAAGGTGCTTGTAATTTCTTATCCAGTGCCCCATAAAGATCTGTAGTGAGTGTCAATATTGCGTCATCCGTTGATCTGCCCTCCCTAAATTCATACTGGCTTTCGGCAAGAATGTTTTTATCTTCCAGAAACTTAACAACTTAACTTAACTTTCTCCATGATTTTACAAATATTCGAGATCAAGGTTAGTGGCCGGTAGTTATTCATATCGCTTCTAGTACCCCCCTTATATATTGGCTTGAGGATTCCTAATTTCAAGATGTTGGGAAAGTCGCCTTTTAGGAAACATAAGTTAACGATGTGTGCAAAAGGCGAACATATTTCTTGCGAAATTTCTTTCAGTGTTTCCGATCGTATGTTATCATTTCCCGCAGTCTTATTCGATTTAAGTTGTTTGATTATCGAGGATATTTCATATTTATCGTTGGGATACAGGAACAGTGACTCCACAGAAATTTTCATTTTTTTCACGATAATTAATCGGATTATTCGGTTCGTCTTCATTACCTTCACCAATTTTACTGAAGAATCCATTAATTGTATTAGCAATGTCCTGTTCCTCCGTATAAAGCTCTCCATTGTCTGCCTTTATGCACTGAATGTTCGTTCCAAGTTTTCCTTTGCCACTAATTTTGTTAACGCACTGCCAAAGATTCCTAGAGTCATATCCATTCTTGTGTATGATGTTCTGTATATTTTCTCTTCGAACAATTTATAACTTTAGATCGTGTTGACTTATATTTTCTATACTCCCCCTTCAGTACGTCATCCTCCGGATTCCTCTGTGTCAGCGAAAAAAGAGTATTCTTTCTGTTAATAGAATTCAAAAGTGAAGGTGTTATCCACTCCTTGAGAGCTGTATTCTTCCTGTTCTTCTTTACTCTATTTGTGCTTTCTTCTATATGACCTTTGAGTACATGAACGAACTCATAAGTCGCAATATTCACAACATCCGAGTGTAAAACAGAGCTCCAGTCCTCCGATTGTAAATCTGTTCTGCGTCTTGCATAATCGATATAAACCTTGTACTCATTAGGTGCCTCATTTGGTGGGATGCTCATTGCATTATTAATTTTGAACAAAAGTACTATTGGAAAATGATCCGTTAAGTCATTCTCCAGAATGAAGGATTTTACTTCGTAGAACTCTTCCCGATGTGCAACTTTGACGTGAAAATGATCCAAACATGTACGGCTACTGTATCTTGTGTACTTATTTACATATGACAAAAAGTTAAAATATCCCAGTAGATTCTTGTATTTCTCCACATAATCCTCCTCTGATAGCAGATCTATATTAATATCCCCCACTATGATACGATTCTTCACACGAACTCTATTTTGTGAGTATTCGAATAAATCTTTGTTAAATATCTGTGGATCAAGACTGGGTGATCGGTAAACACAAGTGAAAAGTATTTTTATTTTATTCTGTACCATTTCCAACTCAATACATTTAATAGGTCCCAAGTTAACTATATTATGGGCACACTTTAAATTACTTCTCACGTAGACAACAACTCCATCACATTTGTTAATGCTTCCCTCATTATAAATGTACTCGTAATCGTCCAATCCAAATATGCTTGAGTCACTGATTTGATTTGTTTCACTCAAAACAATCACTTCAAATCGTTTCTACATTCTATTCAACAGACATATCAGCTTATCAAAATTTGTCCTCAGGCTCCTTATATTGAAATGAGCTATCTTAAATTGTTCAGCTCCCTCAACATATTCATTCAAAACTGAAATATCTTCCGCAACCTTAGCATCCACAACCAGATTCTCATAATCTCTGATGAAGGGATCCATACTACATACAACAATACAGAAGATTAATAAAAACAACGACTTACAGAAAATGAAAGAAAGAAAAACTAAAATATTATTCTGCCTATTATATGTATGTTTACTACTTTACTGCCTCTTTAACACGAGTAATATTTTTCGATGTTGAAGTAGCAGAGTTTTTGCTTGAGGAATTGAATCTTGTTTTCCGCCCGGCATCTACATCAGTTATTTTTCCTTCTATGTTCGATATTTTTCCTTGAATTATTGATTGTTCTAGAGGCCGATTATGTGGAATCTTTTTTGTTATCAGCTCACCTGAAATCTTTCTCGCTCTACATTCCTGTTTCCATTATTGACATCATTGTGTGTATCCTTTTCACAATTTTCTCCTTCTGTCTATCTTCCTCACACAAATCATCATTAATATAAAACTTCGTACCCTTGAGTTTAGATTTATTAGCCTTAACCTCTGATTTCGCTATGTAGGATGTAAACTCGACTTTAATTGGAGATGTTCTAGATTTTCCCAATTCATAAATGTTATTAAAATTCTCCAATTTCAAGTTAGTATGTAACAGTTCATTCAATCTCTTAACGGTAATCTCAGCAACATCAGATCCATCCAAATCCAACCCTTTCACCACAATATTGTTCTTTCTTGAAGCCCTTTTCAATTTGAGAATATTCTGTTCAATAACTTCTACACGCTTCTCCACCTCAACAATCTTCTGATGTGTTATCCGGTTGACCTCCCTTATTTCCTTCTTTACTTCATCCAATTCTCGCTTGATGAATTCCGTTTGCTTAGAAATTTCTTCTTTGAAAATCGCTATGATATCTGATTAAGGCATATCTAATAATTCCTCAAGAGTGTGGAGAACCTTATTATTGGATTCCCAGTAACAATCCGAAAATTGGAAACAATAGTAAGGTTATAAAAAATCTGTTAGAATTAAATCGAAAACCTTTTTACATATTATCAAATATATAGTAAATGTATGGAACCTTAACACTCAGTTAATTGAAAATGGGTTCAAGCCCTGTGGACAGGAGCTTTCTGGCGCTCTAGTTCAAACAGACAAATTATATCTCCGAAAGTATTGGTTTCTCAGAGTTGGGAATTATATCAATGTATTCTTATGATAGAACTGCATCATAAAGGAAATTCAATTCAAATAATAGTTTATTTATCAAGATTAAATGAGCAATCTGAGAATGAGAACCGCACCATGGAAGAAATCGAATTAAATCTGGCCAATTTTGCCCAATAATGAACTTAACCGAGATATTCATCTCCCTAACCTACTCTGAAAATTTCAACTACCTAGCTCATTCCGTTCGAGAGTTATTGTAGAAATTTTTTTTTTTAATTTTCAAAATCCTTTTTTTTCACTTTGCTGTGATCTGGTCAATACAAATCTTCACATGCGTATAAAGATCATGATTCTACAATTTGATGCTAAATTTCAGAAAGATCGAGTGATCAGTTTCGGAAATATTCATAAAAAATATTTTAACTAAAATCGTCCATAACTCCGAAACCGCTTGATGGATTTCGCCCATTAACCAGCTCGTCCGAAATATTTACGTTCCAAACCCACCTTGCAAATTTCAATCCACTAACTCCTTTCGTTCGAGAGTTATCGTGCCTACGGCCGTCCGGCCGGCCAGCCGGACAGAATCGATTTCGACCTCGGATTCTTGATCACTGAGTCGAACCAAATCGTTTAAGACCATTTTCATCGAAAAATTCGAAAATTACAGACATTTGGGCAAATTGATAAGCACTCAGTTCCGAGGAACTAGAGCGCCAACAAGTTTCGTATGACAATTGCCCAAAACAGGTTTAAAGTACCTACAAATAGTAGATATTCCATAAAACATGTTTGAAAGAAGAGTAATAATGAAAATTTACCTTGTAATCGATCAAAAATTTCCTGATCTACGTTCACCAAATTTTCTCCTCTCTCGAACTACAGAATTATGCTTTCAATATTTACGTAATATTTTCAAACATTTTTGGGTGAGGTCCCCGTTGCATCGCTAACATAGGAGTATTTCAACCCCAATATTTTTGAAGTTATAATATTTCCTTCAGTCAGTTCCGTCATAAATTGAGAGAACTGCATTCTATGCCTATGGATGAAAAGCAGTCTCACTACTCTCAGATCTCTTACTTCATGTTCCGTTCCGAAATGTAAGACTTTTCTGAGAAAAACTAATTTCGGAGCAAACAACTGAGATTTTTCTCACTTCGCTCACATTTCGGAATACACTTTATTCTCATAATTCTTCAATTGATTAGATAATGTCATGTATCAGCAAAATAAGTTGACATTAGGACAATTCATACATAGAATAATTATATCATTCTGTGAAATACGATTTATTATTGAAATTTTGAAAAATCATATCTCCGAAAGTATTAGCTTGTTAGAGTTAAGAATGATATCATTGGATTCTTATGGTAAAACTGCAGACATTCGGGCAAATTGATAAGCACTCAGTTCCGAGGAACTAGAACGCCAAAAAGGACAACATATTACTCGTACAGAAGAAATATTCTCATTCACCGTATTTTTACGATTTGAACGCAAAATGAGCGAAGCGTGCGTATACTTCACTCAATCGACAAGTCAATCAAGTCATCACTGGCGTTACTCTTCCACGACCACTTCTCATAGCAATTGGCCTTTGGTGTATGTTTTATGAGATATTTCGGTTGCCCCGATTACCCCTATGCTCAACTAGCCACGCCCTAACCTACTTATGTGTGACCGTTTTCGATATTTGAAGGAATTTCAATTTTATCCTTCAGAAAATATGACTCAGTGAGCTCAATACATGTAAAGATCATTTTTGGTAGAATCCAAGCTGTCACCTTTGAGATCAACCTTTGTACCAGTATAACATAATGTATATTATACTTGGATGAGTATTACTTTGACGTGGGTGAATATAAATTAAATTTTCCTACGTTCGCGATCGTGCAAAACGTTACTACTACTTACTCTTTGAGCTATCTAGTATGCCAAAAGTTGATATTTTTCACACTCTTGAAAATAACTCTATTCATTACGAGTTCAATTTGAAGATAACAATATTTTCTTATCATTTGAATGTACGTATTTCCAACATAACAGCTATAGATACCTATAGGTACCAGTAAATATATCTTGAAACATTAAGGTTTGATATTTGGAGGAAACATTTGTATCTCTAATTTTGATTGATTCAAATCTTGTTGATAACGAAAGCATATTGACAGCTTTCTATGGAAGGCTAGTTGCCAGTTCACTCCGTATAACGAAGTGAAATTATCTTTTCCGTCGACCTCTCAATAAAAGCTCTGTTTAACGTTCATAAAATCATGCATTAATGACCCATTTTAATGCACGATTTCTTTCTATTTTAATGCATGATTGTCATGGGCAACCGAACATAGAGTATTCAGAAGTATTCTCGACCATTCGCAATTTGCACGATCGTGCGCATCTCTATAGCAATATATAGCATATGCGACCGATCGTTAAAATTGCGAATGGTCGAGAATAGATCCCCAGAGATATAGAGAAATTTCTCTGGTAACGTCACAACTCGACTGATATTTCATTTTTATGTATGAGGCCTGTGATTCTCACTCTTCAATCACAGAATAAATATAAATATGTCAAAGTGAGCATCGAGATTTTCATTGTCAAATTTTATATTGTGAGAAATAAAATGTATTTGAATAAATAATTTATTTCTAATTCATAATGAGGTCGACGGAAAAATCTTGTAATAAACTCGTTTATTAATCTAGCGATTAATGGTCTCGAACATTAACACGCTCGCTCCACTCACGTGTTAAAATATCTCGACCATTAATCGCTATCATTAATAAACTAATCTTCTCGTAAAAATTAAAGGAACAAAAAAATTTTCGAAATTTTTTGGCAATTTTCAACAGGCTGTATTTCAGTGAAAAATGGCCGTACAGAAAATGAAAAAATATAGCTTTTCAAGCTTGAAGACTCTTGTTTACGAATTTCTTGGTTAAAAATTTTTTGGAGCCCCGGTAATCATGCGATTCTTGGATAAAGCACAAAGAAAAAATTTTTGAAATTTTTTTTTTCGTTATACCGACTTGGAAAAATTTTTTCGACCTTGTCCAATGCATAGGTCGTATAGCCTGTTCATTCAGCTTCAATTTGCTTTTCGCAAGAGTCAAATACGACCATTGGTCGTATTTGAGATATCGAATTTTGAATGCAAAAGGATCCATTTTCACTCAACTGCCGATATCTCTGAAACTACTGGTCGCCCAGCAAGCGGACAGGGAGTTTCGTTTTCTGCAGAACATTTCCGATAAAAAAGTTTGTCATGGTTGATTGGAAAAAAAATGTTTCCACTTGAAACGTTAACGTGAAAAAAGAGCAAAAAAATGCCATTTTCCCTTTTTTTGGTTAATCGACTGTATTTTCGACAATATTTGGGGAAATGCTTAGGCTAGAAGAAAATTTTACTGTCTAATGTACCCAAAGGCCCCCCTAAATCGGTAGATCGATCGGTTCAGCGGTTTCCTTGGACCGATTGCTTGAAATTTTGAAAAAATTAAGGGAACAAGATTTTTGTTCCTTAAACTTTTCAAAAATCAATAATTTAATTTTTTTTTTTAAATTTACTCAATTTTGAGTCTTCTTAAGATTGATAAGCAAAAAAAAATTTCCAAAAAAATTTTTTTTTTTAAATTTAAAAAAAGGTTTTATTTTCATTTTTAAGAAAATCAAAGTTTCTGACAAAAATTTTCATTGATAACTGATTCACCGCCGGCATTACCGTTATCCAAAGCATACCACGTGGAGGTTGCACGGTCGGATTTACGCTTCTTTTGTGCTTACGCACATGTGTTATGATTCTTCGGAAAAAATGAGACCCTGTGGTTCGTCAGCTGCACAGTATTTAACGACTCCAAACTCATTTTCCGAAGGGTGTGTGTGTCAGTGTCGTGTAAGCAATTTTTAGAAGAAATGAGACTCCGTGGTTCGTTAGCTCCACAGTATTTTACAACTCCAAATTTTTTTTTTTTGCTAATCAATCTTTAGAAGACTCAAAATTGAGTAAATTGTAAAAAAAAATTAAATTATTGATTTTTGAAAAGATTAGGTCAAGTTTAAGGAACAAAAATCTTTTTCCAATCAACCATGACAAACTTTTTTATCGAAAATTTTCTACAGAAAACGAAACTCCCTGTCCGCTTGCTGGGCGACCAGTAGTTTCAGAGATATCGGCAGTTGAGTGAAAAAGGATCCTTTTGCATTCAAAGTTCGATATCTCGAAGACAAATGGTCGTATTTGACTCTTGCAAAAAGCAAATTGAAGCTGAATAAACAGGCTATACGACCTATGCATTGGTCTAGGACGAAAAAATGTTTCCAAGTCCGTAGAGCGAAAAAAAAAATTTTTAAATTTTGAAATTTTTTTTTATGTGCTTTATTCAAGAATCGCATGATTACCGGGGCTCCAAAAAATTTTTAACCGAGAAATTCGTAAACTAGAGTCTTCAAGCTTGAAAAGCTATGTTTTTTTATTTTCTGCACAGCCATTTTTCACTGAAATACAGCCTGTTGAAAATTGCCAAAAAATTTCGAAAATTTTTTTGTTCCTTTAATTTTTGCGAGCAGTGTAATTGATCAAATAACTATTATACCTCCAGATATGATTGAAACAGCAACTTGACTTCGTTTAGAGCTGCAAACTTCATGCAATATACATTTTTCGCAACGGTTACACAAATAACTATCTCTACTGTAGGCTATCTTTTGAAATTAACGCCAAATGAGTATCTCCCGTCAAATACTCTTGAACACAGCAGAAAACTAGTCAATTTTGTTACTGCATAGACCAATATTGTAATATTTCTCATATACTATATCATTACTTATCAACTTTCTCTAACAATAATCGATATTTTATACAATTCACAGGATTTGATATAATCGTAATAACATGACAATCATTCATAATAACAATAATTTTCCAAACAGAGTTTACGCATTGGAGACGAGATTTTTTTCGAAAGTGAATGGTACAGGATGAACCCTAAGTCCAGGAAATTAGTGTTGTTCATACTGATGAGAGCGCAGAAACCTTTGGAGTTGGCTTGCGGTCCCCTATATCCCCTCAATTTGCCAGTTTTGGTGCAGGTGAATAATCAGATGGTTGTCGTCAGCATTAACTTTTTTAAATTTTAATCGTTTTGAATCTCATTGTTTTTTGTAGGTCTTGAGGCGGCTATGGACCTTCATAAGTATTTTCAAGAAGATGCAATGAATACCATGAAATATTCTTCATCAGTCGTTTCAATATTAGCCAGTGGATAGCATCAGCGCATTCGAAAATATTATACTTATTAGAAATTTGAGTAAATGAAAGCATGACCAAACTTTTTTTTTTGTGGTGCAGTTAACCAAGATCTACAAATACCAGATTTTGAAACTTCTACACTTTCGCTCAGGCCCGTAGCCATAGATTCGGTACAGTCAGGGCGATGAGCTCGACAGTAACCGACGCTTTGCCTCGGAACAGAGTGCTTATCAATTTGCCCAAATGTCTTTAATTTTCGAATTTTTGGATGAAAATGGTCTAGAACAATTCAGTTCGACTCACTTATCAAGAATCCGTGGTCAAACTTCATTCTGTCTGGCCGGTCCGGCCGTAGACACGATAACTCTCGAACTAAATGAGCTAGACAGTTGAAATTTTCAGCGTAGATTTCGGACATAAATATCTTGGTTAAGTTCATTATTCGACAAAATCGGTCTGATAGTTTCGGAGTAAGGAAAAAAATAATTTCTTTCACATTATTAATTTCGAATTAATTTTTTTTTAAGATGTAGTTTCATCATAAAAATCTTTGATATAATTGTTAACTCTAACAAATGAATACTTTCGGAGATATGGTTTTTCAAAATTTCAATATTAAATCGTAACTCTTTGATTTCAAAGACTGCTGTAATCGAAAATAATGTCCGTATCTATGAATTTCATGATTTGTATTCATACATGTCATCACTGTCATCTCATCTACAGATAAGAGACATGTCAAACAAAGTATGATTGAATGCAAAATAAACAATGAAATAACCTCAGCTGTCGTATAGAATAGAATAGGATAGAAAAAAACTTTATTTCCTAAATCATTGACAAAAATATACATGTATTTTCAATCAAAGAAGAGGAAACAAGTCAACAAGAACACAAAATGGACACAACTGGAAGTAGCACCCGAAGTACACTTCATAACTGCTGCACGATGTGGCAATACAAGTAACGGGTGATTTTTTAAGAGCTTTCGGATTTGATTTGAGAAAAAAACACATAAAAATAAGAAAAATGTATGAAATCTTTCTTTGAGTCGATAGCACAATTCATATAATTTAATGTTTGAAGATAATTTCATGTAAATGTTAGCCGCGGCTGCGCTTCAAATGGTCCATACGGCGGATCCAATTTTGGCATGCTCGCTCCAACATATCGGCCGGTATCTCACGATTAAATTCTTCAATATTGGCTTCCAGTACGTCAATCGTTGCAGGCTTCTCGCTTTAGACATGAGCCTTAACATAGCCCTACAAAAAATAATTTAGAGGCGTTAAATCACACGATCTAGACCGCGACATAATTTAGCGATAAAAAAGTGGATCTTCATCCAACTTTGCCACCGCTCATTCCTTAAGAGTTATCCGTTGCGGTAGGTCATGCTGCTTCAATTCTTGCCCCAGCTGTATTAAAAGGTTTCACAGCTGAATCCTTCCGCAAAATTTTTCACGTAGTGGAGTAACAAAGGCCCAATTGCTGCGAATGGTGCCGAATCGACAATTTACTGTCATCACTAACACTGGCGGATACAGCTGCGATATTTTCCTCTGTCCGCACTCTACGTATGCGTGTTGGTGGTTTAATACCCAATAATGTAAATTTGGTGCTAAATTTAGTCACAAGATTCCGAATAGCCGCCTGAGAAGTTCGACCAAACTGACCATAAAATGGAAGAAATGCACAATACACTTTTTTAACCGAGCATAAATTTTGATAATAAAATTCAATAATTTGCAAGCGTTGTTCGTTTGTAAGTCGATTCATAGTTAAATTATAGACCACACTGAACAAGTTTGACAGTCACACAAGGCACGAAACCCCCGTTGACTGTAAAAAACAAGGTTGCCAAAAAGAAAATTGTTAAAAAATCACTCGTTATACATGGGGACCATGTATCTTATAAATGATTACAATAATTTTTAAATTCAAGTATTGTTTATGGTCCACCCTTGACTATAATTGAAAAAATTGTTTTCCAGTAAATTCTGAACTCTTTGACATTTCTTATGGCCTTAGGTAAGAAATTCAATAACCTTATGAGAGGAAAATAATCATTCATTCTACGTGTAGCATTCCTATTTTTGAATTCAAGAAAGTAATGTTGATTTTTAGGGAGAAATAATATAACTTTATAAATATATTGTCCTCTCATGGTGAGTATGTTATTATTCTTAAATGTACCTCTACAAGATTCTCTAAATTTCATTCTCAAAATTGTTCTGATAGCAAGGTTTTTTGTTATACATATCTGCTATGCAGCGTACTCCCTCCCCAAAAAAAACGATTCCACAGGACATAATGGATTGAACGTTTGCATAATAAACAATCATCAGCGTCTCATTGTCAACTTGATTAGCCAAAGCTCTCAGCATGTAAACCGTGGAATTTAGTTTGCTCTTTATTTTATTTTATTACTTCGGGACACAAACAGGACGAACCCAAAACAGTGTCCACAATTCAATGTATACAAAAGTATAAATAATTACACATGAATATCAATCTTAAGAACAGAATTCGTAATTCTAGTAAAAATAAGCAACTAAAATATGGCACAAATTCTAGTTCACCGTAGCGACCTCAACCAACCAGCACCATGCGTGAAATTTCGACGGCAAAAATAGCTTGTCACAACAGAACGAATCCTCGAAGCGGTGTCGGAAAATATATCAATGTTAGTGACATGAGAAAGGACATTGTATGTTTTCATTATTCTGTGAACAGGAGAGTTCAGAAAATAGTAGGTACTAGCAAAGTCAGTCAGAAATGAGTCTGTGTATCGAGTGTTGTGGGAGGGAACAACCAACCTTATATACTGAGACATAGGGGTGCAATCGATTTTATTGTTCAGTAATTTATAAATAAACATTATATCAGTTATCTTCCTACGCTGCTCAAGGGGAATCAGATTCAATCTCCGATAAACTTCGGTGGTGTCCCCAACTGAAGAGAAGAAGCGTGCCTGACAATGCTTAACAAACCTTCTCTGAACCCTTTCCAGTCTATCTATGTAAATTCCATAGTGCGGGTTCCACACCACGGATCCGAAACTGATGATACTATTAACGTAGGCCAAGAAGAGGGTGCGAGCTGGTTCTAAAAATAAAGCCAAGCATTCGATTCGCCCTTCTTGAAATTTTAAAAATATGCTGATCAAAGAGCAATTTGGAGTCCAGTATAATGCCGAGATCTTTCACGGAGTTAACGTGAGAAATCGTTTCACCATGAACCTGATAAGTAGAAGGCACGGAGATGGTAGGCCTTCTGGTAAAGGTGATGGAACCACATTTAGACAAGTTCAGGAACAGATGGTTATCCCTACAAAAATCTGCAAATCGATTCAAGTCCTCTTGAATGCGCAGCCTGTTGGAAGGACAGGAGACAGCATGAAACGCCTTTAGATCATCAGCATAAAGAAGAACTCTGCAAAATTTGAAGCACTTCACAATGTCATTTATATAGAGTATAAAAAGTAATGGGCCCAAGTACGAGCCCTGTGGTACACCAGATGTAATGTGAACTGACCTCGAGCTGAAACTGCCCAAGCAAACGCGCTGATACCTACAAGTCAAGTAAGATCCAAACCACCTGAGGAGGCCATCACACACACCGACCCCAGCAAGTTTTGAAATCATTATAGAGTGATCAATCTTGTCGAAAGCCTTGCTGAAATCGGTATAGATAGCGTCCACCGAAAGTCCGGAGTACATGCTCCCCAAGATATATTCGACGTATAGGGACATATTAGTATCCACTGAGCGGTTTTTTCATAAAGCCATGTTGTTCAGCACTCAATATATTCCTCACATCAAAATACAAGAAATCAGCCACGATACTCTCAAACAACTTGCTGATTGCACAGAGTTTAGAGATTGGGCTATAATTTTCAATTAGATTTTTATTACTTGATTTGAATACAGGAGTTATGTTACTAACTTTCCACATATCAGGAAAACTACCCTCCATTAAAGACCTATTGAACAAGATAAACAAAGGCTCGACGATCCCCTCGCGACAGCTTTTCAAGAACGATGAAGGAATACCATCAGGACCAGGACCCCCAGGTCGCAATGCTGCGATCCTGTCACTAATCCTACAACGCTCAATGTTATAATGACATAATTGCAGGGGTGACACAAAAGGTTCATTATAATGGATGACAAAGGCAGGAAGAAAAGTGGAAGCAAAGAAATCAGAAAACTCTTCACAAATTGCATGCGGGCTAGTTGAAACACCACCACGAGGGTTTTCAATACAATCAGGCAAACTAGGAGAGCCCTTCTTATTCCGTATAAATCGCCAAAAGAACTTCGGATCATCCTTGATGTGCCACCCTCCACACCTTCCAGATACCTTCCGTAATCCTCCGCAACAAGATACTTAGCTCTACCTCTTAGTAGCCTGAAAGTAATATGATCCAACTCGTCACCGTACCTCTCCCAATGCTTATGGAATTTGTGTTTTTCCCTTATAGTTCTGATGGAAGCTAGGGAATACCAAGTTGGATATTTTCTACAGTATTTGGGATAGGAAGGCACAAATCGATCAAAAATTTCATTCAAAATCTCGTAGAATCTACCCACAGAGCTGTTCAAATGCTGACAGGAAAGTTCCCTAGTCCAGTCAGTGGCACCCAAGGCTTAATTTATTGCGCCATAATCAGCATGAGTGAAATTACGATAGCGCAGATTCCCCAGACATTTGCTGTGATGAACAGGAAGAGTAATATCAAATTCTAATGTGTTGTGATTTGGACCCTCAGGGACCAGACGGTACTGAGAGAGCCGGATACCGGATACACTGAAGTTGTTATTCAGAATGAGATCAAGTGTATTATTGGATACGTTGACGAAGCCACTCAACTGATACAACCCCGACAGAGAGACAGCATCCACGAACGAAACCGAACAGGGGTCTCTAGCATTGCCTGGGACGCAAAATGAATTGAAATGGTTAA
This sequence comes from Halyzia sedecimguttata, assembly GCA_937662695.2. Lineage (NCBI taxonomy): Eukaryota > Metazoa > Arthropoda > Insecta > Coleoptera > Coccinellidae > Halyzia > Halyzia sedecimguttata. The sequence goes on from OW569415.2 coordinate 19,297,309, forward strand.
CATTCCACTTGATTTCTGGCAAGTTGAAGTCGGCGCGGATCACAAAAGTATCATTCCAATGATTATTAACAATATCACATAGGCGAGTCGTAAAAGAGGTTAAAGCCAACATATCCCTTGGTGGGATGTATACACAGCCGATATGAACCCTAGCTTTACTTCTTCGATCAGGAACGACAGTAAACCAAATATCCTCAGTGTCCGAACACCAGGAGCTCTCAGAATAGCTTGTAAGGTCATCAGAGACTGCCACCAGGACACCACCGCCCCTGCTCTTCAGCGATGTGCAAGAATCCCTATCGCGGCGGTGAACTTTATATGAATCATGGAGTATCTCCGAGTCTGAGATATCATCAGTAAGCCAAGTCTCCGTCAAACAGATGATATTAAAATCACGCACCGAGGAGTTTCTGTTAGTTGTCGATAATTTCGATTTCAACCCACGCACGTTTTGGTAGTAAACAGAAATATCCATAGGGAAATGTACCAGTTATACAATAATTGAAAACGGAGTTCTACAAGATCTTAGAAAGATCCTCTTCACTGGTGACTTTTACGATTCTTGACCTATCATCCCTCCTGACAAAGATACAGCCATTGCTAGTCCAAGCATATTTATAGTTTTTGTTGCGAGCGACCCCCTTAGTTCTCTTCAGAAGTTTTTTATTCTTGGAAGTCAGATGTTCATTGACGAACAAATCATTGGAGATGTTTTCAATCTTCAAGCCCTTGCTGGCAAGCGCTGATTGACGACGTTTAGACTTAAAAGCTCCAAGGAAATTATCCCGTTTCAGTTTCGATATGAACTTAATCACGATAGGCTTTGGTCTAGAGGTATCAAATGTTGGTACTAGAAATTATCCACGTCCACTAGATCGATGGGACAACCAACGTGCTCAGCGACCCTGGATATGGTGAGAGAAATATTCTCGTTTTCCTTTTTGGGAACACCACAGACCTCCAGGTTGTTGATTCTATTCTGCTGCTTTAGTAATTCATAATGTACTGCCCAGTCTAAGTGGCAGTCAATATATACTCCAAGGAGTTTCACTTGGTCATTTGTCTGAACTAATCCAGAACTGAAAGTGATACAATGAGGAGGTGTCAATTTTGATCGACTATTCGAGAAAATTACAATTTTTGTTTTATCGCTGTTGAGAACTATGTCATTTATGGCACACCAGTTCTCGAAAAATGACATAGATCGCATTAAGTTATTACGACACCTTCAATACCTTTGGATGATACAATGATATTCGTATTATCAGCATGAATATATGGTTCTATCATTGCCTCAGTACAGCTTTCAACTGTAAAATGATCATTCTCCAAAAAGTTCATAGAATTGAGTTGATTAGGTTGTTGAGACAAATTTTCATATAGGCCGTCCAATATCTGTAAGTTATCCAATTCCTGCTGATCGGATTCCTCTATCAACTGAAAAATCTCCGGTAAGTCGTAAATATATACCAGGAAAAAGACCGGTCCTACAATGGTATCCTGTGGCACACCCATTATAATGGTACCCTCAGATGACACCACGCATTCATTCTCATCCTATAAAACGACAACCTGTTTTCTATCTTTGAGGTAAATCTCGAAAAGTTTATAAGGTATACTCTGACACCACATTTTTCTAGTTTCGAGAGCAGGATATCATGGTTCTTCTTCTTTCAGTACCGTGCCCATATTTAGGCGTTGGTAGCTTCCATAACAATTTGCCGATATCTTTCTCGATATTGTGCGGCGTGTAACAATTCATCTGCTGATAGGCCTGTCCATTGACGAAGGTTTCGGAGCCACGAGTATTTCTTCCTACCAATTCCTCGCTTTCCCTCTATTTCTCCGTTGAGTATTAACTGTAGTATCGAGTATCTGTTACCTCTCATTATATGGCCCAAGTATTCAAGTTTTCTCTTTTTTATCATCTTCGTCAATTCACCTACTTCTTGACCTATTCTGTTTAAAACTTCCATATTTGGAATACGTTGAACCCATGATATTTCGAGCATTCGGCGATAACACCACATTTCGAGGGCTTCCAACCTGTTCATCATATTAACCTTCATGATCCAGGTCTCACATCCGTATAGCAATACACATAACATTTTAGGAACTTTATTCTCAGGTGTAGGTTCAGCTGAGAATTGCAGAGTATCGATTTCAATCCCACAAATACTCCTCTTGCCTGTTGTATACGAGTTTTAATTTCTTCATCGGGATCTAGTTTATCATTTATCCAACATCCTAGGTACTTGAAATGGTTGACTTTTGTAATCGACTCATTGTTAACAATTAGTTGTGTATGGCCAACGTCTCGTTTACTAACTACAAGCATCTTTGTCTTTGATGTATTCATGCTCAATCCGTTATTGGAGCATTCTCTAGTGACTCGGTCTATAAGGAACTGAAGATCTTCTATACTCTCGGCCATGATCGCCGTATCATCCGCATATCTGATGTTGTTTATGGTTTCTCCTCCAATTCGAACTCCACACTGTCCTTCCAAGGCTTAGTTAAATATCACTTCCGAATATACATTGAACAAAGTTGGGGACAGCACACAACCTTGTCTGACTCCTCTCTGAATGATAATTTTGTCGGTCTCGTTGTCGTCTACCAAAACCGAAGCTTTTTGTTCCCAATATATATTTTGTAGAAGCCTTAGGTCTCTATTATCTATTCCGGTCATCTCCAGGTATTTAAACAGCCTATCGTGCTGGACCCTATCGAATGCCTTTTCAAAGTCTATAAAGCAGACGTATATTGGTTTCTGTACTTCCCATGATTTTTGGAGTAATGTTAACATTGATAACAATGCTTCTCTCGTGCCCAAACCATCACTGAAACCAAATTGTTTGTTTCCCATTGTTTCTTCACATTTCTGCTTAATTCTGTTGAGAATTATCTTGAGAAGCAGTTTGAGAGAGTGGCTCATGAGACTAATCAGTCTGAAGTCATTACATGATGATGTATTAGGTTTTTTTGGAATAGGGATAAATGTGGATTCCAACCATACTTGTGGGACTGTTCCAGTTTCGTAAATATGGTTGAAGATGTTTGTTAGTTCTGAGACGTTCTCGTCATTTAGGAATTCAAGCCAGTCTGATGGTATTTGGTCAGGGCCTGGGGCTTTTCCAGTTTTGCTTTGATGGATGGCTTTTTCTAATTCTGCTTTTCAGAATGCTAGGACCCGTATTCGTTCCTTTTTGTGATCTTAAGTGGTGTCCTCGTATCAAAAAAGAGGTCTTTTATGTATTTTGTCCATTCTTCTTTTTTCTCGTTTAAGTCGAGGATTATTTTACCTTTTGAGTTTCTCATGAAGTGTGGAGCTCTTTTTCTCTGAGTGTAGGTTATTTCTTTGAGTTTCTTGTGTATGTTAAACTCATCATGTTTTCTTTGCAGTTCTTCCATTTCGCGGCATTTTTGTTCCATCCATTTCTCTTTTGCTTTCTTGACCTCAAACCTTATTTGTCGGTATATTTATCTATATCGAGCTTCATCTTTATTTTTCCACCTTCTCCTTTGTTGTATTAGGTCTAATATTTTATCTGTCATCCAATCCTTTTTCTTTATACGGTCTTTTCCTGGTTTTAAAACTTCGTTTCCTGTTGTAACCATGGCGGAATTTACAATATCCAATTTCTCTACTACCGTTGCTTGTTCAGATCTTTCTAGTTGATTTTTTAATGTTACAATTGATTTTGTTTTTAAAGTCGTTTGCTATTATAGGTTTTCTTAGGAGTCGGTTATCAGGTTTCATCCGGATGGTCGGAGCTTTCATTCTTTTTAATTTTAGGTTGAATTCGGCACATAGGATATTGTGATTAGTTGCTGCATCTGCGCTCGGATACGTCTTTGCGGATGTAATACTATTTCTAAATCTTCTATTAATGAGAATATAGTCAATCTGATTTCTGACTATCTGGCCCTCTCGATCAGCTAGGGATTTCCATGTATACAGTCGTCTTTTAGGTTGTCAGAACAAAGTATTTGCTATGATGCATTCCTCTTCTAGACAGAACTGTATCAGTCTATGTCCTCTTTCGTTCCTTTCCCCAAGTCCAAACCTTCCCGTTATATCTTCTGTGCTTATTGCACCAACTTTCGAATTGAAGTCTCCCATGATAATATTGGCTTCAGGTTTTTTAGTGCTACAGAGAATCTGCTTTATTTGGCTGTAGAATTGCTCAATTTCCTCATCGGGTTTGTCAGCTGTTGGTGCATAGACTTGAATTAAGTTAATAATATTTAATTTACTTTTCAGCTGTATCATCATTATGCGAACACTGAAAGGGACGAAATTCTGAACACAATTACGGATCTCTTCTTTTACAATTATGGCGACTCCGTTACTCCTGGGTCCTTCTGTCTTTCCCGAGTGGTATATAATGTATCCATTACTTCTTAATATGTTTGATCCTGGCCATTTAGTTTCGCACACGCCTAGTATCGGGATCTTTAGTCTGGTCATTTCTTGTTGGATGTTTACTAATTTAGCAGCTTCATACATAGTAGTTACGTTCCACGTAGCTAATTTGTGGATTTCTATGTCACGGGGTTTTCGCCGGCTGACGACCTGAGAGGCCCCCTTGTCTGTTTGTGATCTCCCTCCCCTGCCGGACCTTGGGTTCCGATGCCCATGATCAGTAGGTCTACATCTGGTTTCGTTGCTTCTCATGGAAAGCTGTTCTAGAGATATCCTCCGGGATCTTTAATGCAGTGGTCTCTCCTGGCCTTCTGCATCCTGATGCCGTTGACCATTTCTTGGTTCCTCCGCCTTCGAGACCAATTTCTCGGCCTCAGGACAAAAGGGTGCCCTTTCCACTTACCAGCTCATCCGCCCGAAGCCGTTGGCCAGTAAGTGAGGGATTACTTATCCCGGCAATCTCTCGGTCCCTATCTGCGTTAGCCATCGAATTGATGTTTCCCGCCTTTTACCACGTGGAGGTGCAGATTCGGACTTTTCCTTCATCGAGATTAAGACCTTTCAGCATTTCTTAACCTTAAGCCCACAGGTACTTCGCCCCCTTCGAGAGAATATACTATTTTTTGTAAAAACTCAAAAACTGCCGTCTCCTGTTCTGAATGAAGCCATGTTGCCTTTCAGATAACACTTTGAATTTCTTGAAGTAATGCAGTAGTCTGTTAACTAGGAGTTTTTGGAAGATCCTAGCAAATGAAGTAATAAGGCTGATTGGTCTGTAGTTGGATAAATTATGAGTCTCCTTTCTTGTAACAGGACCGTACCATCGACTTTTTCAGAGCACCCGGAAAAATGCCTGATTTGAATGAACAATTCATTATGAAACACAGTGGCTTGATAATATGACAAAATGTGTCGTTCAATCACTGTCATTGGGATTTCATCATGTCCAAATTACTTTTTGTTTTGATCCATTTAAACGTCGATAAGATTTCCGGTTCAAAAACCTCCTTAAGTGTTCCTCGATAATGGAAGTAGTTCCCTCTCTATTCAAAAATGTTGTACAAACAAGTCTTAGTGCTCGATGTTATTCTAGTAGGTTCCATAATAGATACCGTATGTTCACTCTTTCATTAAGACATTTATCAAGTAATAATGTAAGTTTCTCAAAAAAAGTGGGAAAGCCATGTAGACAGGAGCGTTGGCGCTCTTGTTCAAACTTCGACACATCATATCTCCGAAAGTATTGGTTTCTCAGAGTTGGGAATGATATCAATGAATTCTTATGATAGAACTGCATCGTCAAAGATATTCAAATAATAGTTTATTTATCAAGATTTAATGAGCATTGATTTAACCTCGTGGAATGGGTTGTTGCAAATTACACTCGGTGCATAGCTTTCACTATTCGAAATACCTAAGGAAATTATCATCGAAATGTCTAGAGCAAGGCTGAAGACAATCATAGCATATTGTCGATTCATTCCTGATATTTGAATAGGTAGGAATAGGCATAATGTAATAGTTCAATTAACACATTCTCCTGTATTATGAACCTTAACTCAAGAAAAAATATTTGATACACAAATGAAGATCTATATTTCAGAATTTTTTTCCTAGCAACATTATGAAAATACTGGATATAGGAACATGTCTAACTACTTAAGGAAGTAAAAGGTAATATTAACCTCGGTGGTCAACGAACAGTAATTTCTTTTGATGATTCCATTATGCTATTCTTTCCCTTTGCCTTCATAAAATACATCATTGAAATGATCCAGTTCTAAATCTCCTGAAACGTCATCCCCAATATTTATACATAAATTATTCAATATGCAACAAGTAAATATTATATTTGATATCAAAACATATATCTTGTATACATTCACAAATTCAAGATGCGGAACCTTGTTTTCCAACACAAAATACTTTCAAAGTACGAAGTATAAACAAACTAGTTATTCAACGGTTTTTTTCTGGGTTTTCTCTCCCAAACTCTGAAAAATATCTATAAAATAAAAATTAATTATTTTGTGATTTGCTTCTGCGACTCTGCGTAAGAAACACAGGATATTTGTCAGAAGCAATCAATTGAACAATGTTGCCTAACAAACAACAACGAAACAACATCAACGAAGAAACAACTATATCGTAACGTTTCGGAGTCTATATCAGACTCCTTCTTCAGACGCTCAATGAAAATTGTTGGAATTATTTTGTTGATAGTTATTTTGTGAAATAGTGGAGCACAATTCAACGCTGATGAAATCAACACTACGAAGTAACCGGTTTAAGGAAAACCAGCAATCACTTATGAGTAGAATTTAGACACAAGTGACACCTGGAATTCAATCAACCAAGCTCCTCGCTGTGGCTACCCAAAACTACAGATCTCTATGTATATTCTTTACCCCTATGTAGTAATCAGCAAGTACTCGGATTTGAGTCTCATGCAATTGACCAATGGGGAGCGAAAACGCCCTGGTTATCACGCAATGCGCAAAAAGAGCCATAAAAGAGAGAATATCGCTTTATGAAAGCTAACCACTAATCGTAGATGAAAGGACTAGTAGAGACCAAAGTTTTGGAAGCAATCCACAGAGTGTGTATGATTTCATCAAAGTTGAATAGCTGCATACCGCGGTTTCATCCTTATTAGGAATCATCAGAAAATAACTATCAACAAAATAATTCTAACGATTTTCATTGAGCTTCTGAAGAAGGAGTCTGATATAGACTCCGAAACGTTACGATATAGTTGATTCTTCGTTGATGTTGTTTCGTTGTTGTTATTAGGAATCATCATAAAATAACTATCAACAAAATAATTCTAACGATTTTCATTGAGCATCTGAAGAAGGAGTCTGATATAGGCTCCGAAACGTTACGATATAGTTGTTTCTTCGTTGATGTTGTTTCGTTGTTGTTTGTTAGGCAACATTGTTCAATTGATTGCTTCTGACAAATATCCTGTGTTTCTTACGCAGAAGCAAATCACAAAATAATTAATTTTTATTTTATAGATATTTTTCAGAGTTTGGGAGAGAAACCCCAGAAAAAACCGTTGAATAATGAGTATACCTCCCACAGTATCCTTTAATGATTACTTATAAACAAACTAGAACTGAAATGTCACATGTCACTCCAAGGTATGTAAGATGACATGAATGAACAGTGAACACAGATAGAACACAGACATATATAATTCGCATTCTGTGAAGCCATAGAAGTACAATGTATTATTGAAATTTTGAAAAATCATATCTCCGAAAGTATTAACTTCTTAGAATTGAAAATGACATCAGTGGATTTTTATGATGGAACTGTATCTTAAAAAAAATTGAATTTGAAATTTTTAATGAAAAAGAATTTTTGTTTTCGTTACTCCTAATTGGGTCGATTTAGCCCAATAACGAAATTAAACGAAATATTTATCTCCCAAACCTACTCTGAAAATTTCAACTGTCTATCTCGTTCCGTTCGAGAGTTATCGTGCCTACGGGCGGTCAGACAGAATCGATTTCGACCACGGATTCTTGATCACTAGAAATTTTCAAAAAAAATTAAGAAAAAATATTGAGTATGGAAAGAGATAGCGACTTGAAATTTTCAGCGCAATTTTCATCCGAATACGACATTCAAGTTCGTTAATTGGCATAATCGGCCTAATGGTTTCGGAGTTCATCTAATCTGAAATTTTTTTGCAAAATATACAAATCTGATCCAATTCGAGCTATGCGATTACTGGATGAAGCTGACCCACTATTTTTTGCGGAATATCGTCAATATCGTATCCTGCAGTTACTTGAGGAGAAAGTTTTTTCGTATTTCATTAATTCGAATAGAATACATATGTCAGAATTAAAAATTCTGGGATTATAGACGATTTTCTAGAGAGTAGAGAATTCAAAGTGCTGCATTGTGTCTTTCCACATATTCTGTTGGAGCATGGATTCTGCAAGCAGACATAATGTGCATAACAGTTTCCTGCTGGCTGTGGCATGCTCTGCACGTTGCTGGGGTGTCCACATTCATGATGTTCTTCTTATACCATCCTGTATTTATCACTCCATCTTGACGAGCCATAACGAATTCCTCCGTTTCCGACTTGAGCCCAGCGCACATCAAAAAGGCGAAGGATAATTCTTCCGACAGGCCCTGATCTTTCAAACTCCTGAAGTATATGGAGTGTAGGTGTTTATTCATGTGATCTTTGAGTAGTTTCTTCAGTTGTGCATGTCTTATCTCTCAGCCAACTCTTCTTTTGTCTGTTGGCGAGATAGGTGTTCCTACTAGCTCATAATCGATAGATATACCTACCGGTTATACTGAGCTTCCCCAAAGCTCTCTGACCAGCCCTAAATACGAAAGCTCCTTGATTCCTGATTTCATGTTGAGCCACCATTTTCGGAAGCGGGTTTTCGCTTCTCAATGTCCTTGGAGCCGTTTCCAACGTTTGATGATGGTGTTGGTATTCCAAAATTTGCAAACCTCTGCCTCCCTGCGTTAGTGGAAGGCATATCCTTTCAATGAAGCAGTTAGGATGCAGGCTACGATTCATATTCATCACTTTACGAGTTATTCTGTCTAGCTCGAGAATTTCATTCACTGTCCAGTTAACTATACCGAATGAGTAGGTGATTATCGGTACTGCTAAGCTGTTCGTAACAGATACCTTATTTTTCCCGGACAGCTGTGATTTCCATAAATCTCCGATCTTCTTTTTGTAACTAGCTGTTAAGGCATCCTTGATTAAGGTTGTCCCAGTGCACCTCGTCGTTTCTTCCCAAGGAATTTGTATGATTCTTCCTCTTCGAGGTGTCGAATGCTTATTGCCCCATCTAGGTCGATGTCTTCTCCTGTTTGTTCAGTTCTTCCTCCGAAAAGATGAAAAACAGCACATTTATCCAAACCGAATGACATTCCTATTGCTGAGGTGTATTCGGCAACGATATTCAGTGGTTGTTGTAGTGCTGCCTTGGAAGAAGCGTACAGTTTTGAGTCGTCCATGTAGAGTACATTATTATTATTATTATTATTATTATTACAAGTAGAGAAGAGTTGAGATAAAAATTCTATAAACTCACAAATACAAACTTTACAATGAATGAAATGTCACAGTATTGGATTCATAAAAAAGCAAAGAACAATCAACGAGAAAATACACCCGCGAACCAACGGTCCAGAGAATTCTTGAACCCATTCACCGACGCAGCGTTCACCACAGCATCTGGCAGTGCATTCCACGTAGCAAAAATCCTGTTCGGCAAAAAGTGCTCCCTCCCAGCGGTCGTGAACCTATCCGTCGCCAACTTCAGAATATGACCTCGCAAATGATTCAGCGGATTACGGTTGAATAGAGCTAACCAATCCACACCGAAGAGACCGTGGAAGGCTTTGTATGCCGTAATCAGGTCCCCCCGCAAACGGCGAGCCTCGAATGACGTGAGATGCATCACGGACAGTCTTTCCTCATAGGGAGGTCTCTCAAAGCCGTACGCCATCCTAGTAGCCTCCCGCTGGACTGATTCAAGTAAACGGGCATCTCGACGCAGAACAGGTGCCCACACAGGACCAGCATATTCGAGGATTGGTCGAATGAAAGTAGTATATAAGATTCTGCAGGTCTGAGGGTCACATCTTCCAAAACTCTTCCGGATCATGTAAAGCATTCGTTTGGCTTTGTTGGTAATAGCAACAATATGCTCTGACCAAGACAGGTCCTCAGTGATAACTACTCCAAGATCACGGTGGGAGGAGACAGATTCGATGACATGATTGGATAAATGGTGTATAGACCAGCCTATACATATTTATAATCATTAAACGATCGTATCTTTGTAATGAGTAGGGATAAGAGAGAGTAATGCGCAGATGTACATATGTGATACTGCACTTGTTGGGAGCATTCATTACGATTTGATTCCCTAAGTAATAAACAATAAAAATATATCGAGCCTTTCAATATTAACCAATTAATTGATTGATACAATTTTTTCTTTATGTGTACCACACAAACCTTATAGTGGTTTACACATAAAATTGGTCCTTCGGGTAAAAATAAATTTGTACTTTGGTACAACAAAAATTTGGAGATTTCAACGACATCAACAATTTTCGAGTCAAGAATTGGAGAATTCCGATCTGGACTTGTGGAGCTGTTCCTTTCAAGAAAATACATGGGTGGCTTCTTTTCAAGATATTCCTGTTATTAATTTTCCGTTCAAGAGAAAATATCAGCGAAGAAAAGTCGACGATTTTCCATTGCGGCGAGGCGAGATCTTATCTGCAACATCTGCCAGATAACAACATCGGAAGAGATAAGTTGAATCCATATTAATAAAAACCATTGATTTTCTGTTTTCAAAACTTTTTTACAATTGAATATTATATTTATTTGAATTGATATAATTATGCCTCTTCAAAAATTAAAATTGCAAAGATCCTATTATAAGGGAACTATAACTAAAATTGAAAATTATATACTGGAATTAACAGATTCTGAAATCGATTTATTAACAATCAAGGAAGATTTAGAAATAAGAAAGACAAGATTGAATAATGCCTTTCAACAATATGAAAATACTCAATTAGAGATTCTCAATTTGGACTCCACGGATAACGACGATATGTTCGAAATGGAAACAAAATTTATGCAAATATCCTCAAATATAAGAAGAATGTTAAAAAACTGTGAAATTTCAAATAATCAATTATCTACTACAATTAATAATATTACACCAAACTCATCATTACCTTCTATTGATATTCCATATTTCAACGGAAAAAATTTAGGTGAATTCAAACCTTTTATGGATTTATTTCGTGCAGTTGTTAATGATAATCAAAACTTGTCAGATGTAGAAAAACTTTTCTATCTGAAAAAGTATCTAACAGATGAAGCTCTTTCGATAATAAATAATTTACCTTTAGTGAATGAATCTTACGATGAAGCGTTAAATCTTTTAAATAAAAGATATGATAATCCAATTATATTAATAAGCAATCATGTAAATTCCTTACTTGATATGAATCCATTACACAAGGGCACAGCCTCTAATTTGAGAGAATTAGTTTCTTCAGTAAAGCAAGAAATTGGTTCATTAAAAAATTTAAATCAACCTGTAGATCAATGGGATATGTTACTGATATGTATTTTGTCAAAAAAACTCGATTTGTACACAAATAGAGCTTATCAGGTTGCAAGAAATTCTAAAACTCTTCCAACTTTAACTGAATTCATTGAATTTTTGGAATCCAGGGCAACTGCCCTGGAAGTTTCATCAATTCAGCCAAATAAATCATTTAAAACAAAGACACAATTTAACTCAGTAAATCATTCAACCATTAAAACCAATTTTTCAAAGGAAGATAATTTCAAATACATGTACTGTGAGAGTTATGATCATAAAGTACAATATTGCCCACAATTCAGGCTGATAACTTCATATGATCGCCTGCAATTCGTGAACTCTAATGGTATATGCAAGATGTGCATGAATAAACATAATTCTAAGTGTAATTATCCAACTAAATGCAGGAAGTGCAATAGAAATCATAATTTATTGCTACATTTAGACAATGAATCTGGTCCAAACTCTCTTACGGTTTGTGAAGGAAGGTCCGATTTTTTCAGTGTTTTACTGCCTTCAGCTAAAGTGAATGTTTTGTCCAATACTGGAGAGTATGTTACTGTAAAAATTCTTCTGGATTCTGGCAGCCAAGTATAACTCATTAAAAAAGAATTAGCAGATAATATCAAGTGCAAAAGATCTAGAAGTGATATGAAATTGATTGGAGTAAACGTGAAAGAATCTGTAGCCCAAGATTTGGTTTCTTTTCAGATATTTTCCTGTATAAATAATTTCGAAATCAATGTCACCTGCGCAGTTGTAGATATAATTACTTCAAAACTACCTCAGTTCTATTTCAAAAAAGAGGAGTTCAATATATCAAATGAGTTGTATTTGGCTGATCCAGATTTCAACACACCTGATGAGATTTCTATTTTATTGGGTGCCGATATTTTCTTTTCAATATTGTTGCCAGAGAGTGTAAGTTTGGGACCTCAAAGACCAATCCTTCACAATACACTGTTCGGATATACAGGGTGATTTTTTTAAGAGTTTCATTAGAAGTTTTCGAGGAAGGAATTGTAATGCAGATTCAAGATTTTGGATTTTCGTTTTAGAGTACATGAACATTAATTGTAAAATATTTTTAAGAGGAATCTACTTCCGGTTTCACCGGAAACTAATGTAACTTCGCTATTTCAAATGCAACACCCTGTATATTTTTACGTATTCGAATTCTTCGTTTAATTCTACACTGATTTGATGTATGATATGTGCAACCATTCAAGCGGTTTTTGAATTATAGCCTGATTACCAAATTTTTCGAAGAAAAGGTTGTCACAGATTAGTGTCCATATCTTAAAAATCCCTCTTACAAGAATTTCTTTTTGCGTAAGTGGAACAAAAGAAAGTACGCTGATACTGTTTCTTGTATAACTTATGAGGAAATATTATACAGGGTGTCTGAAAAAGGGCCCAAAAGTGAGCCTCAATAAAACTATGAAATCTCACTTTTTTCAAATGGCAACCCTATAATTTTGTAATTCCAATCGATTGCTCGTCAAAAACCAGTTATGGTGTCCCGAACATTTCATGCCTCTAAAATCAGTATTTTTGCCGTTATTGAATAAAATTCGAATTTCACGATTAAAGACAGTTTTCGCACAGTTTGTAAGCTTGCATTTTTGAAGTAGGCTATGTTAGGAACTGTCATTCTTACTTTTTCTTACAGATCAAGCACTAAGCAAAACATGCAATAATAATTTCACTGGAATGATATATCAAGGGTATGTTCTTTATTTGCGGCAAATGTAATAAATTCCTAGAAAAGGTAATTAGAAATTCAACGAACGAAATTCACATTTACTGACTTTAACGAAATCAAAGTTCAGGAGGTATCAAAACAACTTTCTCCGTACTGGAAACCTTAACCCTAAACGGACTCGAGTGAATACAGTAATATAATGAATGATCTCTTAGTTTAAAACTATCACAAAAATTTTATTCACAACAAGAAACTAATACTACAATAAATTTTCAAAATGTTGGCCTCCTACCGCCATACATTCATGAATTCTTCTACGAACTCCATTTGATGTAGCTTTTCTTATTTGTTCAGGTGGTAATCCCCTTAATGCACCCCTCACCCTCACTTCAAGTTCTTCCTTTGAGTCGATGTTATTATTGTAGACCTCTGATTTTATAGTACCCCATAAATAAAAATCAAGGGGTGTTAGGTCTGGAGAACGAGGGGGCCACTCTAATGGACCATTTAGTCTGATCCACCTCTCTCCGAACATTGCGTTCAGTTCGTTAGTGACAGGTCTCGTGCAATGTGCCGGTTCTCCGTCTAATTGGTACCAGCAATGGAACATCACATTAAGAGGTAATTCTTCCAAAAAAAGGGAAACCACCGACCTTAGGATTTCCAGATACCTTTGTCCGGTTAAATTCTCATCATAAATATGATAACATAGTTTATCATCCATCAACATGCAAAAGACATTGAAACCAAACCTATGTTGATGGTTTTTCTGATGAATCAAATGTGGATTTGTATCCGCCCAAAAATGTTCATTTCTTGAATTGAACACTCCATCCTGTGAAAATTTGGCTTCATCTGTCCAGATAATTTTTTTTTAAATTTGGGAATCAGCCTTCAGCATTCCAGTAAGGTTCTCGTAAAATACAGTTCTTCTCTGATGATCTCCATTTACCAGGGCCTGACCTTTATGGAGTTTATAATTATTCATATTGGCATATTTGAGCACTTTGTGACATGACGAATATGAGACTTCTAATTCCTGTGCAACCTTTCTGATGGAACCTCTTGGATTTGCGTGAATATGTCCTAGAATATTTATTTGATTTTCTTCATTATCTGTTACTGTATTCACACGATTCCGTTTTGGGTTAATGCCTCCACTACAGAGAAAATTGTTTTGATACTTCCTGAACTTCGATTTTGTTAAAGGTGGTAAATGTGGATTTCTTTCGTTAAAAGTTCTGACTGCCCTTTCTAATATTTTGTTACATTCACCATAAATGAAGAACATATTCAATACATCACTGTTACTGTAATTCATATTTCGCATAGTGCCCGATTAATCAAAAAAGTATAAATGACAGTTCTCTAAAATGCATTATAAATCAACAGACATACCGCCGTATTCACAAAGCATTCAATCTCCGTTAAGTCCTAACTGAGGTCCTCAGTTAAGGATAAATTGGGGATAATAAGGCACAATAAGGGATAAAGGTGGTAAAACAGGCTTGTTTCACCTCCGTTGAATACGTTAACTGAGGCTGCGATTCAAATTTATCCTTAACTGAGGACCTATCCTAATAAATCTATGGTTAAACTAAGAAACCTCGATTCAATCCTGAAATTCGAATTTTATTCAATAACGGCAAAACTACTGATTTTAGAGGCATGAATTGTTCGGGACACCATAACTGGTTTTTGACGAGCAATCGATTGGAATTACAAAATTATAGGGTTGCCATTTGAAAAAAGTGAGATTTCATAGTTTTATTGAGGCTCACTTTGGGGCCCTTTTTCAGACATCCTGTATAATATCTCCTCATAAGTTATACAAGAAACAGTATCAGCGTACCTTCTTTTGTTCCACTTTCGCAAAAAGAAATTCTTGTAATGAGGGATTCTGAAGATATGGACACTAATTTGAGACAACCTTTTTTCCAAAAAATTTGATAATCAGGCTATAATTCAAGAACCGCTAGAGTGGTTGCACATATCATACATCAAATCAGTGTAGAATTGAACGAAGAATTCGAATATGTATAAATATACAGGGTGTTGCATTCGAAATAACGAAGTTACATTCGTTTCCGGTGAAACCGGAAGTAGACTCCTCTCGAAAATATTTCACAATTAAAGTTCATGCACTCTAAAACGCAAATCCAAAATCTTGAATCTGTATTACAATTCCTTCCTCGAAAACGTCTAATGAAACACTTAAAAAAATCACCCTGTATTGTAGGTGGAACATTAAACACAAACCTGCCTAAGGAAAATTCTAATATTTTTTATTCTCACCATTGTTCTCTAGATCTCAAGAAGCTGGATAGCATGATGGAAAGATTTTGGCAGGCCGAGAGTGTTCCCGAACTACAGGAAGAATTCAGTAATGAACAGGAAGCCAGCGAAAATAGTTTTAGAGAGAGCATAGAAAGAATTGGAAATAAGTTTCAGGTGAAATTGCCATTTAAAATCCCATTATCCGATATATATTTGGGAGATTCATATTTGTTTGCCCTTAAGAGGTTCTATAACTTAGAAAAACGTTTCAAACACGACAAAAAATTATTTGATGACTATTCTCATTTCATTAACGAATATTTGAATTTAAATAATGCCGAAATTGTTAAACCTAACGAAATTGTGGTCAATGATACTTCAACATACTTCCTTGCTCATCATCCGGTAATACGAAACGATAAAAAGACAACAAAGTTGAGAGTTGTATTTAATGGTAGTATGAAAACTAACAACAAACTTTGCTTAAATGACTTTCTTCACAATGGAAAGTTAGTTCAGCGGGATATTTATGATATCTTGCTCTTATTCCGCACGTACAAATACATCCTTATTACTAATATAAGGCATATGTTCAGGAGTATACTGTTACATCCAGAACATCGAAATTTTCAGTTGATTATTTGGAGAACGGATCCATCATTACCTTTAACTTTCATTCGCTTGAATACAGTCACTTATGGTATCAAAAGTTCACCTTTCTTGGCTACAAGATGTTTATCCGAGTTAGCCTTGGCTCACAAGGATAGGTATCCACTTGCTTCTAAAGTTCTCCTAAATAATACATACGTTGATGATCTTATTTGCGGTGCTGATACTATCGAGGAGATAATGAAAATCAAAACTGAAATAGTTGAATTAATGAGTTTGGGAGATTTTGAGCTCTATAAATGGGCGTCCAATTCAACAGACGTAATCTCAGATATTCCAGCGGAACTGTGTCATTTTAGTGAAATTGAGTTGAATCAGAGCTCAGAAGATCATTTGATGTTAAAAACTTTAGGATTAATTTATGATGCTAAAATTGATTGCCTAAAAATAAATTTTCCGGAAATTATTATCGAAAAAAGGTTCACCAAAAGAATATTCCTAAGCTTAATATCTAGATTGTACGACCCTTTAGGTTTAATTGGACCAATACTTGTGGTCTCCAAGCTGCTTATGCAAAGGCTGTGGATTATGAAATTATCTGGGATGAGGAATTACCTCCAGAAGTATATGAAATTTGTCATAGATTTTTAGAGGAACTATCGTCTATACCATCTATCATCCTCCCTAGGAATATAAAAAATTTTAAACCGAACACAAAGGTTGATCTTATTGGATTTTGTGACGCCTCAATGATTGCTTACGGGTGTTGCATTTATGTTAAAACTGTTAGTGATGAGGGAAAAATTTCAGTTCATTTATTGACTTCGAAATCTAGGGTAGCACCTCTCAACAAAAAGTTAACAGTGCCTAAATTGGAGCTCAATGGAGCAGTCTTGTTGAGCAAATTAATGAAAAAAATCTTTGAACTCTTTGAGTTAGAATTCGAGATATCAAAAATTTTATTGTTTTCTGATTCAGAAATTGTTTTGGCTTGGATTAAATCTATGCCACTGAAATTGAATATTTACGCTGCAAACAGAGTAAACCTCATACGAAAATTAAGTAATGCTTCCACATGGCACTATGTGAACAGCCAAAACAATCCTGCTGACTTACTTACCAGATATAATCAAAATTTTCATTCATTTAACGATAATCGATTATGGTGGTACGGACCCGAAACGATTTCTAATTTCCAGATTCACAATACCCCATTTGAGTTCAGTAAATCTTGTGAATTTGAACAATCATCGACATATGGGGAGAATGAAGATGTTTCTACGGTTACCCTAAATATCATCCATCAAAAGAATATTGTTTGTTTTGAGAAATTTTCATCCATTAGTAAAATTCAAAGGATTGTAGCCTTTGTTCTTAAATTCATTCAGATTTGTAAGGTACCAATAGATACAAGAGTAACAGGAAATCTCACAAGCACAGAATTGAGTAAGTCTTTGAGAACAATTGTTATATCGATACAGTCTATTCATTTTACAAATGAAATCCAGTGTTTACATATGCATGGAAAAATAAGTAATAAGTCTATTTTGTATTCTTTGTTTCCATTTCTTGACCAGGAAGGGCTGCTGAGAGTAGGCGGAAGATTGCATAATGCTCCTATTTCTTTTTCTGAGAAACATCCAATCATACTTCCTAAAAATTGTCATATCACCAACTTAATTATTATCCGGGGAACACATAAATTCATTCCATGTTGGCACGAGACTTGTACTCGCAAATTTAAATAAGAAATTCTGGTTAATCAACGTTGTTCGTGAAATTAAAAAGGTTTTACATAAATGTGTTAGATGCTTCAGACTTAAGGCAAAATTTTCAGAGCAATTGATGGGAAGTTTTCCAGCACCTCGAGTTACGCAATCTAGGCCATTCGAAAATGTTGGTATAGATTTTTGTGGGCCATTTAAAATAAAACAATCTCGCTTAAGAAAAGTTTTGATTTCAAAGGGATATATTGCGGTGTTCGTTTGTTTTTCAACTAAGGCTCTTCAATTAGAACTTGTGTCGGACTTAAGCACGGACACATTTATTGCTTCATTCAAGAGATTTTCGTCAAGGAGAAATTTACCCGCACAGATATTCTGCGATAACGGTGCAACTTTAAAGGGAGCCCAGAGAAAATTCGAAGAACTTTATAAATTACTAACATCTAAAAATCATAGAGATAAAGTCGAGAATTATGCCTCTATTATGGGTGTAAAATTCAATTTTATTCCTAGTTATTCACCTGCGTTTGGAGGAATATGGGAGGCAGGAGTCAAAAGCGTTAAGTTCCATTTGAAAAGAGTAGTAGGAGATTCCGCTCTGACTTATGAAGAATTCAATACCTTTATTGTTCAAATAGAAGCTATATTAAACTCAAGACCACTGTGTCAAATTTCTCAAGATCCATCAGATCTGAATTTTCTTACTCCTGGTCATTTTCTCACCGGAGCAGCATTGAATGCATTACCAGAACCTGACTTATCTCAGGTGCCACAAGGCCATTTGAAATTTTGGAGATTGTGTTCCAAAATGCGTCAAAGTTTCTGGGATCACTGGCACAAACATTATCTCCTTCAATTACAAAATAGACCTAAATGGAAAGAGGCATTGCCAAATATTGAAGAAGGTATGTTAGTTCTACTGAAAGAGGATAACGTTCCTCCACTTCGTTGGCCTATGGGCCGAATTTCTAAGGTCATACCAGGTAAAGATGATAGAGTAAGAGTTGTTGAAGTAATCTTGAATAATAAAAAGTATATGAGAACTATTTCAAAAATAGCTGTGCTTCCTATTTATGATTGACACTTTCTGCCAGGATCCTTCCATTCAGTTGTATTGTTTTTTCGATTTCTTTTTGTAATGTTTTCCAAAATTAGACATAGGTTATATTTGGTTTATATATCGTTCATTTGATTATTTCATTATGTAGATTATATGGAAAAATGTTTAAGGAAATATTGTAATTCATGTAGTTGCCAGTTATCAATCAATTAATTGGTTAATATTGAAAGGCTCGATATATTTTTATTGTTTATTACTTAGGGAATCAAATCGTAATAAATGCTCCCAACAAGTGCAGTATCACATATGTACATCTGCGCATTACTCTCTCTTATCCCTACTCATTACAAAGATACGATCGTTTAATGATTATAAATATGTATAGGCTGGTCTATACAAATGGTATATTTGTCGTGGGTTATCTTTACCCATGTGAAGAACTCTACACTTTTCTGTATTGGGAGGAATCATCCACGTGTTGGACCACCTTGTAATTACGTCGAGATCATCCTGTAATACGTGCGACTGATTTCCGTAGATTTTGGCATCGTCGGCAAAAAACGAGCAACTTTATTCCGGAAGGAAGATCTGATGTGAACAATGAGAAGAGGAGTGGGCCTAGAACGGAACCCTGCGGGACTCCACTCACCACCCTCCTTGCAGAAGACAATGAGTTACCAACGCGGACCCGAAATGTTCTATCGGAAAGAAAAGCCTCGATCCATCGAAACAAATCACCACGAATTCCAAGGCTCTCGAGTTTGAAGAGAAGACGTCGGTGAGGCACACGGTCAAAGGCCTTGGAGAAGTCGAGATAAAGAACATCCACTGGGAGACGAGCATCGAGCATCTTGCTCCAATCGCTGGTACACGACAGCATGTTGGTGATCACGGAACGGCCCGCCAGAAACCCATGCTGACTATCTGGTATAATTCTATTGGACAGGGAAAAGTCAAGATGATCTCTTCTGCCTGGTGGCCCGGCCTTGTACCCTATTCTGCTTGCTGTCATTAAGAGTGTTGTGTAGAACAAAAACGGGCTTAGCGAGTCTCCTTGAAATACGCCTCGCCTGTATCTCCCCATCCAGTATATGTGGTCCGACCTTCGGATCGAACGTCGAACTTAGGTTTCCATAGCGCCATGATGTTTTCCATCGCATGGACGATGTTAGTGTGGACTTTGAGCATCTCTAGCAGCCGTACTATCAAGCTGTGCGCTGATGTGTCAAATGCTTTCGCGTAATCCAACCATGATGTATGTGGGTCGCGCTTGTAGTGTTTCGCATCTTGACAAATGTTCTTGTCTATAAGGAGGTTGTCCTTGCACCCCTGTACTCCTTCCGTCGCTCCTCTTTGTTCGTGGATTGGATTCCACACTGGTCCAATGGACTCCAGAATCCGATGTTGAAGAACACTTGTGAGAATCTTATACAACGTACGCAGACACGTAATTGGGCGGTAGTTTTCTGGCTGTCCTAGATCACCTGATTTCGGTATCAGCCCTCTACCAACTATGAATGAGTTGGCTCACGGTGAATTACTATCTCACTGAATAGTCTAGCTAGATGTTGGTGGGTAGCTGGAAAGTTCTTCCACCAGTAGTTCTGAACGCCATCCAGTCCAGGTGCCGTGAAATCATGCTTGTTCTTTAAGGCATGTCTAATCTCTTCGGTTGTTATTTCAGTCAGCTCTTCAGTCTGTTGCAGATTTTGTTCTCATAACGTCTGAAATCTGTGAAGTGCTGGAGTATCCCTGGTTTCCACTGGTCACTCGTACAAATTTTTCCAGAAATGTTCGACTTCTTCCGGTGATGGTGGGTGTTTTGCCTCTAATTGTTTGGATCGAAATAACTTCGAAGGTTCTGCGATGAAGGTGTTGTTATCTTGTATCCACTTTTGCCCCTTGATCAGCTTCTTCCTTGCCGCCGCATGTGATCCTATCTTATCGACAGCTTTCTGCTTCAGTAGGTTGATGGTGGGCAAACTCATCGCATGATGCGACGCACACAGTTTAACCAACATGACCTCTATATTCTTGCTGCGCTTCATTTGTCCTCATAACATCTATGATACATTGGTACCAAGATGCTCGCTGCCACACGGTTCTTATCTTCTTGTCCAGCTTATTCAATCTTGATTTATGTTTGTCCTCCTTTCTTGTTGTTCTTCCTGGTGGGCACAGAAGTGAAGTAGCAGCTCTTACTGCACCCACGACATCTTCTAGAGAACAGTCCTCCTTTAGGTGATCGTTGATTATGTTATTCATCACGGCTAGATATTCAGTCGGTAGTCTCGATTTCTGCCTTGTGGTCTTTATGTTAGATTCCTCACTGCAGACTCAAATGCTTCCCTTCTATTGACGCATTGCTCTGGAACATCTCACACCTGTTCCGTTCTTCGCCCGTTGCAGTATGGAACATTTTCTGCTCGGAGTAGGGTGCCTCTCACCTGCCCCATGTCCAGGGCTGTGACTGCTTCATATCGAAATCCGGGCATTAATGATAATAATAATAATATATATTTATTTCGAGATCATAGTTACATACAATATGTATAGAACCTGAAGTAAAATATAGTCGAAAATTTATTATATTCATTTTATGGGTAACCCCCTCATATAATCGTCAATAGAGTAAGGTTCCAGATTTAGAATGGCTGTTATACGCAAAGTCACCTCGATTCTTATGTCTATGCATTAGGCACTCTTGTATATGGAGTGCTGGAGTTGTTAAAATGTGATTTTCACGGAATCTTCCTCTGCACGATGCCAGAACTTAAGCATTGTTCTTTGTATGCGCTTCTGCAGAATGAAAATTTCATTTAATCTCTTGGAACATTAATATGTTAAATATGATTCCATATCGCACTCTCGATTCAAAGACCCCATAATAAATGGTCTTCAAAGATGGAAAAGGCAGGTATTTCGCCAGTACTCTCATAGAGTCGCATATTGGAGTCAACGTTTTGCATACTTCATTTATTTGAGTTTTCCAGCTTAGGGTGTCATCTATGTACAAGCCTAAGAACTTTGTGTATAGAGAGGTGTTCAATGCTACTGAGTTCAGTTTTTTTGTCTGGGGTGTTATATATATATATATATATATGCAATTGAGTGAGTTTCGCTTTTATGGAAAGCTAACCACTAGACATAAATAATAATAGGACTAGCAGGGACCGCAGTCAAGAGTCATCCACAAAGTGTAATTCCATCAACGCTGACTAGCAACATACCGCGGTTTCATCCTTATTAGGAATCGTCAGTGGTGCATAAGTCAACCGCCGATGGAAGAATACACCTCGAAGGAGCCGCTTTATCGAACCCCAGGTATACCCTCTGAGTACAAAGTACACAGAGCGACACCTAGCGTTCAACCAACCAGGCTCCCGTTGCGGGAAACTCAAAACATAGATCCCTGCGTACATTCTCCCGCAACGGGAGCCTGGTTGGTTGAACGCTAGGTGTCGCTCTGTGTACTTTGTACTCAGAGGGTATACCTGGGGTTCGATAAAGCGGCTCCTTCGAGGTGTATTCTTCCATCGGCGGTTGACTTATGCACCACTGACGATTCCTAATAAGGATGAAACCGCGGTATGTTGCTAGTCAGCGTTGATGGAATTACACTTTGTGGATGACTCTTGACTGCGGTCCCTGCTAGTCCTATTATTATTTATATATATATATATATATATAAGAGGGGTTTCGTGGGATTTCAGTCAGGTATTTACAAAGACGCCAAAACTGGACAGAAAATTGCCACATTTAAGAATAAATTAGGCTTTAAAATTCTAAATTTTGAGATAGAAATAACTATCAAGAATTTATCGCACCTCATTAACAGACAAAATTGTTTAACAACTAACATTTTGGCTATACTTCCTGAAAATATCTGGCTTGAATTCAATCATAAAATGGGCGTTAAAATCAATAGAATCTTCTTTAAAATAAAAGCAACTAATATGGCCAAACTGAACAAACTCATAGATGAGAACAGACTGGTAATTCATACAGACCAAAATTGGATAACTAACCTTACAAATGTGGAACTCCCACAAGATGTGATTACAACTCTTGCACTGGGTCCTAAATTTTGTATACCACCCAAACCTCGAGACCTGAACATCCCAAGAATATTATCAGAGCTTAACCAACCAATAATGATGATTGAGGACAAGAAAATCAGAGACATAACAGCCGCTAGAATTACTAATGTTATAACTAATTACCTCCAAAACCCAGACACAAACAACCAACTTTACCAGCTATATGAAAACACAAAACGATTTTTAAAGATGAACCCACATATTGTGGTAGTACAATCAGATAAAGGAGGTGTGACAACAATCATGGAGAGGACTGAATATGATCGATTAGTATTGGAACACCTAAATGATGAAACCAATTACATTAAACTACAGGGTGATCCCTGCAATGCATACCAACAGCGAGCTAACAAGTTGATAAGTAATCTGAAGAAACAAAAGCTGATACCTTCCGAACAGGCTTCCAAATTGATGTTCTACAGGGGTATTTCTTTCAAATTTTATGGTCTGCCAAAAATTCATAAAAACCCACTCAATATCAGGCCAATTGTCGCTTCCATGGACAGTCCTAACACCAGAATCGCCGATTTTATCAGAGATATACTTACAAAATCATATGACTTTAACAACAGTTTCTACATCACTGATTCCTTTGAATTTGCAGACTTCATCAATAACAAAACCATACCTGAAGACTTCGTACTTGTGAATTGGGACGCGATATCACTATTCACTAATATATCACTCGAACTGACACTTGCATGTATCGATGAGAAATGGGGAAGAATACAAGACCACTGTCCGATACAGAAAAAAGAATTTAAGAGGCTAATCGAATTTGTATTTGATTCAACTATCTTTTCATTCAAAGGCATATTCTACAAACAAAAGCATGGCACCCCCATGGGCTCCATTGTTTCTAACATTATTGCTATGTATGTTGTTGATCTGGTACTTGAGAAATCTTTGCCGAACCTGCCATTTGAGCTGCCCTTTTGTAAAAAATATATGGATGACATAATAACAGCAGTTCCTTCCAACGCAATTGAAAGTTCCCTTCACATCATAAATAAATTTAACAGCCGCATTCAATTTACAGTTGAGAAGGAAACCGATTGTGCCATTCCATTCTTGGATATGTTGGTGATACGCAAAAATAGAACAATAATTACTGACTGGTACAGGAAACCGATGGCATCAGGTCGTTATATAAACTTTTCTTCGTATCATCCAATGAGGATGAAGATCAACCTCGTTAGAAATTTGAAGACAAGGATCACAAGGATTGCACACAGCTCATTCAAAGAGAAGAACTTAAAACTACTTCACAACCTGCTGTTAAAAAATGGATTCCCTGACAGATTGCTTAAATATATCATCTTCAGCATACCAAGCGATGTTGCTTTGCCACAAACTAAAATTGAAGTTGCTGCGCATACACGGAAAGAAATCTATTCTCGAACTAAGTGAATAATATTCGATTGAAGTAAACGATAGAGTCATATATGAGCAAGAATATGATGTAGTTGATTCAAATATACTTTATTCTCAGAATTCAAATAAACTAATTGTTTCGTCTGAGTAGATCATATACTTGAATTTAATAAATTACGTTTTATTGATTCAAGAATATTTAAATATTCCGTGAAAGTATAGTAAAATTGTTGAAATGAGTATTTAGAATATTTCGTACAAGTGAAACATTGTTTCAAAATGAATTATTGTACATCTTAATATCAGTGGATTCTTCGTTTGAAGGAAAGATACCAAAAACTTGAATGAACGTAATAAATTTACTTAATCCAACATTACGAAAATGTTGAAATGAGCATATCATATTTTCAAATCGAATCTTATTTAATACTCGTCTTTAGAAGACAATTTTTGTGAAGTAAATTATAACTTCAGATTTAGTTTCTGGTCCACTTGCAAGAAATAAATACCAGTTTCATTCAATCCATTTATATTCTCACTCTGAACCAATGAGAATTCTGAATATTCAGTTTGAATTTAGTATGTTCTCAAGAGGAAAAATTGGATTTCTTCATATTAGTTTTTACTCTACTCTGTAAAAATCAATCTTATACTTAATTCGAAGACTAATTATTCTCTTACCGAAGAATGAATGTATGTTGAAATAAGTAATTTATAGTATCAATTGAAAATCTATTTTATGCTTGTTCTGAGGACATAGAGATATTCGTTAGAATTAAGTTTGAGGTTTTACTATGAGAGTCGGTTCAATCTTTTGAATTATTTGAAGACTGCCCATTGCTATGATTTTAGAATAAGGATTATATTTATGAAACGAGGTTTACATTATTCGAAAACACATTTATTATACTTCTAAAAGAAACATGAACAAAACAAAAATATAAAAAAGACAAATCAATGAGAACAAATATAAAAAAAATGCTACTGAGTTATTCAACGAATAAAACAACCTGACTAGGCACAAAGAATCACAATAATATTAATCAATAATTAATAATAATAATAATACAATTATTATAATTGAGCTAGGAAAAAAAGTAAAGAAAATGAACATTCCATTCCATGCACAAAAATCATAATCCTATAAAAGAATAGGTATATTATCACATATTTGATCACATACAGATTCGTTAGAAATTCTGAACTATCAACATAAAAAGTAACATCAGAAGAGCCACAAATAACAAATTTTTCTAATACGACCAAAGAATGAGTCAGGCGAATTATGTTTTAGTAGTGAGCTACTGACATTTATTTACTATCTACAAAGAATGAAAAATGTGACGGACGATTCGTATATGAATTCGCGATCCCGAATATGTCAAGACTAACTAGAGTAACTATAGAACGAAGAAAGGGTTCAATATATGTATGATGGAAATATGCCATTCAGCAGAGTGGCCATAGTGGGAATGTCCATGTTCTGTTAGCATTTGGTTGTGTTGGGCACTCCTGGATCTGAACGTATAACTCCTCCCTGCCCAGAAGTTGCGTCACGGGGTGAAGAAGGTTTTGCTGGTTTGTTGGACGGCCGCTTCCGGTTTCGGTCCTGCAGAAAATATTAATGATGAAAAAAACAATATGTACAAAATTCCAATAAGTTCTCCATGAAATGACTTTTTGGTTGTGATTCTTCCATGATGGGCCGAATTTCTCCTTGTTTCCTCTTGAGGTTGTGGATCTAGTCAATCTTTTTTCATCGGATTTCAAAATATTGAACTAAATTTTATTTAAACAGTTGGAAAAAATTTAAAATAATTTTGATAATAATTATGTTTTTAATAATTTCATATCATATAAGTGAATTTTCAAAATGATGGATGGACTTCGATACATTTATCAATTTTTGGCGCTCTTGTTCCTCAGAACAGAGTGCTTATCAATTTGCCCAAATGTCTGTAATTTTCGAATTTTTGGCTGAAAATGGTCTTAAACGATTTGGTTGGACTCACTGATCAAGAATCCATGGTATCAAAATCGATTCTGTCCGGCAGGCCGTCCGTTAACACGATAACTCTCGAACGGAATGAGCCAGACAGTTGAAATTTTCAGAGTAGGTTTAGGAGATACACATCTGGGTTAAGTTCGTTATTGGTAAAAATCCATTGATGTCATTCCAAACTTTAACAAACTAATACTTTCGGAAATATGTTTTTTCAAAATTTCAATAATTATTCTCAATTCTATATGATTTCACAGAATACTCTAATTATAATTTCCTGATGTATATTAATCCAACATGAGATGAGTCATAGACCTATGTTTTGAATTCAATTACGAAAATTCTTGAGAATTGACACACAGAAGCCAAATTGAAAAAGTGGGAAAGCCCTTTGGACAGGAGCTTTGGGAATGATATCAATGGTTTCTTATTTAATTTATTTTATTTTATGATACAGCTCTATCATAAGATTCCATTGATATCATTCCCAACTCTGAGAAATCGATACTTTCGGAGATATAATTTGTCAAAGTTTGAATAAGAGCGCCAAAGCTGCTGTCCACAGGGGTTTCCCACATTTTTAATAAATGACACATTACATCGCATCTATATCCCTGCAGACATTTCTCATGTGAATTTGAAATCCGATGAAATAAGTTTCAAACAAAAGTAACTCCTTCTATATGAATAATGAGAATCTGCTCTTAAGAATATGCCTTTCTATTTAGAAAAATCAAGTTGATCTTGAAATAACCTTGAAGTCAAGTTTAAAAAAAATATAATTTTTTTTTCCTTTATACCTAACAACTTTCACTTGAAACATTTTAGTTAAAGTACAAAGTTTCTGAGATAATTTACCGTCTCAAGTTGAAAGCCGCACCCTGTATATCTCAAAAGCATCGAAGAAAATTGATGAAGGTTAAAACAAATGTGGGAAAGCCCTGTAGACAGGAGCGTTGGCGCTCTTGTTCAAACTTTGACAATTCATATCTCCGAAATTATTGGTCTCTGGGAATGATATAAATGGATTCTTACGATTGAACTGCATCATGAGAGGAATTAAAATCAAACAGACCTTCTCATAGAAAAATATGACATGTAAGAACACAGATCATATAATAATTCATAGATAGAATAATTAAGTACAGCATTCTGTGAAAAACATAGAAGAACAATTCATTATTGAAATTTCGAAAAATCATATCTCCGAAAGTATTAGCTTATTAGAGTTGAAAATAAGATCAATGAATTTTCATGGTGAAATTGCATCTAAAAAAAAACGAATTTGAAATTTGTAATGTAAAAAAAAAATTTTTTTTCGTTACTCCAAAACCAGCGGGCCAGTTTTGCCTAAAAACGAACTCAACCGATATATTTATCTCCTAAACCTACTCTGAATATTTCAACTGCCTAGCTCATTCTGTTTTGAGAGTTATTGTAGAAACAAAATTTTGAAACTTAAAATTTTTTTTTTACACCTCACGGCAACCAGATCAATACAAAACTTCGCATGCGTATAACGGTTATTATTCTACAGTTCGATGCTAAATTTCTGACAGATCTACATATTAGTTTCGGAAATATTCATAAAAAATCTTTTCACTAAAAACGGCTATAACTCCGAAACCGCTCGGTGGATTTTACCCTATGACGAACTGGTCAGAGATATTTATGCTCCAAATCTACCCTGCAAATTTCAATCCTCTTGCTCCTTTCGTTCGAGAGTTATCGTGTTAATGGCCAGCCGGCCGGACAGAATCGATTTCGACCACGGATTATTGATCAGTGAGACGAACCAAATCGTTTAAAACTATTTTCAGCCAAAAATTCGAAAATTACAGACATTTGGGCAAATTGATAAGCACTCTGTTCCGAGGAACAAGAGCGCCAAAAATCGTGTTCTGAAAAAGTGGTATTCTCAATGAAACAGGATAAGTATTTTTGGTAACGAATTATTTCGGAAATTTAAAAGATGAGCACCAAGACTACTAAGAGTATTATTTGAAGACTCAAGAGAAAATAGATTTGTGGTTTGAAACATATAAGATTATACCAGAATTCATCTTTTTCTTCTGAATCACAATATAAATTTGAATAAATACTGGACTTACCTTGAAATATCCTTATAACACTGTCCGAGCATCCCCATTCTCTCATTAAGTTTCACATATTTAACCAAACAATACTAAAACCGTCTTTGAAACACTAAGCAAATTAACTCCTTAAAAGACGCGTTACGAACAAATCGAATCAAGTCAAGAGTGAAATACCCTTTCGCGAACCGCATAGATCTCGTAGAGGGCGCTTTTCAGTATATTGCTGAATAATTTACTTGAATCTAGTGGATGCAGAAATTCATATACTTGGAATACGATAAAAATGATCGCAGGTGGATTAGGGAGTTTTCATTGGCTAACTACTGGAAGAAGAATTGTCGAGTTAGTATATTGCTAAATATTACACTTGAATCAAGTGAATGAAAATTTCATTAAGATAACTAATGGTTTCACTCAAATTTTGATAATCAACGAATTGTTCAACAACATTCCTCTCTCTCTCTCTTTCAATATTACGGAATTCCTAAATAACAGGAATATTTTCCAGAATGTAACAGATTTGATGACCTTTGTTGAGTCACTTCGTGTGATGATTTTTTCTCTCTAATAGTTTTACTTCACTGGGGCATAATATTGTATTATAAATCGATTTGGAAAAAGATATATATACGAACTGGGGACCCAGTTCGAGTCTTCTATGATATGATATTCATTTTAGAATATCTTTCCAGTCGAATCGTTGCATTCGTCGAATTAGTTTTTGAAATATCGAAATAAAAATGAAAAAAAAATTTGGAACTGCGTTGTCGTTATTATCTTCGTTATTCCTACACTCAATATCTTAAGCATAAAACGTTTTCACGTCTTCGAAGTAGAAAAATGTGTGAATAGTGAATTTTGAAAAACTCGTCACAGGGTGTTCCAAATACTGTGTCAAAAATTAATTAACATTAAACTACATCCTGCAAAAGTTTCAAATTATAAGATTAGATACACCTGTCAATCATAAATTACTAGAATATTTGTTTTTCTATGGTCCAGATTATTGTTAGGGCGATGCATTCATAGGAATCAATGTACATTGAATGAAATTGACTCTACGCATAACGTGAAGTACAGAATCTCGAATAACTTTCAAAATATTGATTTTGAAGGCATTATCTCTTCATGGAACTATCGGTATTCTTCATTGTTGAATCCAAAAGTCATGGCAAATTCTCATCACCACAATTCTGACACAATATGTGAAACACCCTGTGACGAGTTTTTGAATTTCATATGATGCATAATATATCCACATTCGTCTTCTTCTAAAACGTAAGATATTGAGCAGAGGAATAAGGAACATAATAGTAACAATGCATATGTACATTTTTTTTCATTTTTTTTTCGATATTTTAGAAACAATTCGAATAGAAAGATATTCAGAATTGAACAATCGGTCATATCAGAAACGAAAAAATCAGAAAAAAAAAGTTTTCGAGAAATTTATTTTCATACCCTGTGTAACGGGAAGTGTTCAGGCTTTAATAATATTTTAGGTCGGTAGGGCATGTCGTACAATATCACAGTCCCACTTTTCTGATATCAAATAGGTCCAGTTCTCCAGAAACGTCTAATAAGCACTCGAACTTGGGATGCCCTGTATATGTATTTCACTAAGACTCTTGCACTCATTTTATGGAAAATTCAGAGATTTCTCATAGACTTATTTTTAAAGATAATATCTCTACAAAACGTAAAAGGAAAGTTATCGCGAAAAAATTTTGACATTAGAAATCAAATATTTGTTTTAATTACATTTTTATAATTAGCTCTTGAGTTCTAACTTTATATTGAAATCCATACAATGTATGTACTTTGACCGACATTAAACATTTGCCGATAATTTTCTTATTGTAATCTGAGAAGAAAGTCTATTTTAACTTTTCAGATTGGAATTCGAATTAAATCGGCTATATAATTAACTAATAACTTATCGTATTCATTCTGAACGTTTTTCTGGCAATATTTCATGGTCGATTTAATCTGTTTTGGCTGAATATGCTGGATAAATAAAATAATGAATTAAAAAATACCTCATACATAAAAGTGATAATTCCAAAATTCAATTCATAACTTCATGTTATGTTTTAGTAGAAGTTATTATTTCAAGAAAACCAACTCCTTGGATATATAATATGGAATAAGGATGCTGCAATTCTCGAACTAAGAGTATTATATTTTCGAATTTAAGATATCATATAGTTACCTGAAATATAGAAGAACTCTCGAATTGATTGAACTGAATGGTTTGAAATGAATTGATCATTTACTCGTATAAAGAAGTTCATTCTTCAATTAAGTATAAGTTTTTGAAGTAAAATAAATTCATTCCAAGTATACAAATTTTCCCTTTATACTTGTTCCAATCCAATATATACTCGAAACAACTCGAATATTCCAAGAATATCTTGATTCTTGGTTTGATAATAGATTTCTTTCCGTGTAACACCGAGGACCCTATAATATACATATCACTTCCATTCGTTGATAACCTTACTTCAAAACTAATCAACATTTTACCTAAAGAAAAATTGAAAATCTCAACGAAGAATGTTATGCCAATTCGTTCTCTTTTTACCAAGCTAAAAGATCAGGAACAAGACATAACAAATATATCCAACGTAGTTTACAAGATACAGTGTAATAATTGCGATCTATGTTATATAGGACAAACTGCAACCAAATTAAAACAGCGCCTCACGCTACATAAGAGCAATATAAAAACAAATAAAGATTCATGTGCCCTAGCTAGACATGCTACATCTGAAGGACATTTACCAGATTTAAATAATGCCACCATCCTTGATATTGAAAGTAAAACAAGAAGAAGAACCTTCCTTGAAATGGTTAGAATTGCTCAACATGATAACGCCATGAATTCGAGAAAAGATATCGACAGCCTCAGCAGCATCTATTCCAACCTGATCCAGTTTGACAAGGACAAAAGAAATCGTAACCTAAACCAACACACCATTTTATCAGGAACTGATGATAACCAGCGCTGAATCAGATATATTTTTAAGGCTTATGACTGTAAGAATTTTCTAAGCTCTCTTTATAGCATCTGTCTTCATTCTTGACATCAGTTGTCAACATGATGTTTAAATGCTAAAACTATATGCTATTTTTAAGTATTTATTTCTCTAGTGTTTTCAATATCAATGTATAACATCTTGCTAAATAATCTCAAATTCGTAAGTTCGTATATTCCTAATTATGCACTATGTTAACACTAATTTATTTTTAGTTCTCCTGACGAAGAGACAAATATACGTCTCGAAAGCTCGAGTAAAGAAAAAAGAGTCTTTCTTAGTACCTGACTGAAATCCCACGAAACCCCTCTACTTTATCATTATCAGTCACAAATTACATACATAATATATATATATATATATATATATATATATAAAGAAAATAAGTGAGTTTCGCTTTTATGGAAAGCTAACCAATAGACATAAATAATAATAGGACTAGCAGGGACCGCAGTTAAGAGTCATCCACAAAGTGTAATTCCATCAACGCTGACTAGCAACATACCGCGGTTTCATCCTTATTAGGAATCGTCAGTGGTGCATAAGTCAACCGCCGATGGAAGAATACACCTCGAAGGAGCCGCTTTATCGAACACCAGGTATAACCTCTGAGTACAAAGTAGACAGAGCGACACCTAGCGTTCAACCAACCAGGCTCCCGTTGCGGAACAAGGAATGTACGCAGGGATCTATGTTTTGAGTTTTCCGCAACGGGAGCCTGGTTGGTTGAACGCTAGGTGTCGCTCTGTCTACTTTGTACTCAGAGGTTATACCTGGTGTTCGATAAAGCGGCTCCTTCGAGGTGTATTCTTCCATCGGCGGTTGACTTATGCACCACTGACGATTCCTAATAAGGATGAAACCGCGGTATGTTGCTAGTCAGCGTTGATGGAATTACACTTTGTGGATGACTCTTAACTGCGGTCCCTGCTAGTCCTATTATTATTTATATATATATATATATATATATATATATTTTTTTTTTTTTTTTTTTTTTTTTTTTTTTTTTTTTTTTTCACACACGAATGTGGCTTTCGTAGACCGCCCGGGTACAAGCATCAAGAGCGGTCTCCGTGAGTTAGTGAGGGTAGAGAACTTGTCGTATGATACCTACTGTTCCTAGTATCACGGCTTTCTGCATCCACAGGATGGCATTTATATATATATATATATATATATATATATACAGGGTGTCCCATAAATCAACGATAAGCCGGTAACGGGCGATAGGCCAAGTCATAACAGATATCAGAAAAATATAAAAAAAGATCTTTGTCATGTACTTTTCAAATAATAGGTATTAGAAAAAAAAAAGAAAAACTGACATCCTGTGATGATCTTTCAAGTCCTGTGTCTACAAATATTAATTTTTCGTCACTCTTTTTTCTGTAATGTAATCATGAATAACCCTTCTGTAAATTACAGTTTGAAATTAGAACATAACTGCCTCAGTTTTAAATAAAATGTTGGATTTTTGCCCAACATTAAGTTCAAAATAATTACATCATCCAACTTCAACCGACTGTACTGTAAAAAAAATGTACTACACTGTTTTGGCAAGTAACATCAAACGATGGCGCATTTAGTCTGGATTCCAAAATGGTATGATACTTGCTAGATTACTTCTTAGTTGAGGAAAATAATAATGTTTTTTTAAATGGAATCGGATTTCAGGCCAATTCTGTTTAATTATTGGAAATGGAGCCTAGGCATCTTTAAGACCACAATTTACAAGTAAAGTTTGATTTAAACGGTAGACGGAGAGTGACGTTATTTTGCCTAGTAAGAGATAGACAGATACTTTTATGCGAGAGTGAGACGAAATAAAAGGTGCAAGTTTGAAATAAAACTCAGACATTGGGTGTTTTCAGTTGACTTTAATTTGATTAGATTTACAAGAAATTACAGCAAATGTTCAAATTGTTGGCCTTCTTTGTTGAATTCTGTATAATTATTGGAAATGGAGGCTAGGCATCTTTAAGTCCAAAATTTACAAGTAAAGTTTGATTTAAACGGTAGACGGAGAGTGACGTTATTTTGCCTAGTAAGAGTGAGACAGATGGTGACGCTAAGTGTGAGCGAGATAGATAGTGACGCTACTTTTATGCGAGAGTGAGACTAAATAAAAGGTGCAAAGTTTGAAATAAAATTCAGACATTGGATTTTTTCAGTTGACTTTGAGTTAATTAGAAATTACAGCAAATGTTCAAATTGTTGGCCTTCAGCTGCAATGTTCTACATCTTCTTTAAAATGATAGCGTAATAAGACGGGTATAACTTCTTGAGTTAATGTATTCAGCGGCGTCTGTAATTCTTTGGTGCAGCTCGGCTAAATCTCCTTTATCGTTCCCCAGTAAATGAAATCTATGGGGTTTAAATCGGGTGAACGGGCAGGCCACGAAATTGTACAACCCCGCCCAATCCACCTATCGGGGTATTCTCGGTCGAGGAACTTCCGAACTGTGGGAGCATATGCGCTGGGCAGCCATCTTGTTGGTACCACATGCTGCCGTAAATGTTCAGTGGCACTTCTTCCAAGAAATCTGTTAATTGATTTTGTAAGAGGTACTAATAAACCTGGGCATTTAAGTTCTCCGGCAGCTCAAATGGACCAATAACTCTACCATTCAAAATTCTCGTCCACATGTTTACCTCGTTTGCATTGCAGCTGAAAGCCAGCAATTTGAACATTTGCTGTAATTTCTTGTAAATCTAATTAAATTAAAGTCAACTGAAAAAATCCAATGTCTTAATTTTATTTCAAACTTGCTTCTTTTATTTCGTCTCACTCTCGCATAAAAGTAGCGTCACTATCTATCTCGCTCCCACTTAGCGTCACCATCTGCCTCACTCTTACTAGGCAAAATAACGTCACTCTCCGTCTACCGTTTAAATCAAACTTTACTTGTAAATTTTGGACTTAAAGATGCCTAGGCTCCATTTCCAATAATTAAACAGAATTGGACTGAAATCCGGTTCCACTTAAAAAAACATTATTATTTTCCTCAACTAAGAAGTAATCTAGCAAGTATCATACCATTTTGGAATCCAGACTAAATGCGCCAACTTTTGATGTTACTTGCCAAAATAGTGTGGTACATTTTTTTTACAGTACAGTCGGTTAAAGTTGGACGATGAAATTATTTTGAATTTAATGTTGGGCAAAAAACCAACATTTTATTTAAAACTGAGGCAGTTATGTTTTAATTTTAAACTGTAGTTTACAGAAGGATTATTCATGATTACATTACAAAAAAAAGACTGACGAAAAATTAATATTTGTAGACACAGGACTTGAAAGATCATCACAGGATGTCAGTTTTTCCTTTTTTTTTCTAATACCTATAATTTGAAAAGTACATGACAAAGATTTTTTTAAATATTTTTCTGATAACTGTTATTACCTGGCCTATAGCCCGTTACCGGCTTATCGTTGATTTCTGGGACACCCTGTATATATATATATATATATATATATATATCTAGATTCTAGGTTAAGGGGTATAGGAAATGATGAATAACTTCAGTTTATCTTCTTTATAGTTTAGTTGGAACTTCCAAAGAAAACGCGAATCAAATTCAAGTTCTATGACTCGAGTTGACAATGACGTAACCTAGTTTCATGTTCTGTGTTTCTAGATAAACTCTTTCCATTTACGTTTGCCATGCTTTCACAAAACGCATATAAAAAAGATTTTTGTACTTTGGATCATTGTAGAGAAGTGTAAATGACACGCTGTTGGCATTATTTGCTGATGTGCTTCAGGTCTTTTGTTCTTCACATTTCGGTATGTCAAAAAAAACCAAATTGTTTCTGTTAATGTTGTACTGACTGTTCGTATTGAATTATTGTAGAGTCCTGAGGAAGACCCCAACCAGGGTCGAAACGACGACTAAAGGAATAAAGAAGATAAACTGAAGTTATTCATCATTTCCTATACCCCTTAACCTAGAATCTATCTATATCATTTGGGAAATTACGCCTATCTATATTTTTTTTTTTTTTTTTTTTATATATATATATATATATATATATATATATATATATATATATATATATAGGTTTCAGTTTATAAGGGAATCGGCCTTAGGTTACACCAATAATACGCTACTGCTTTCTTTGCCAAGCTTTCGGACTTATTTTAATCCATCTTCAGGGCGTCTACAAGATAAACAATGAACAATTATTCCAGTCAATCAACTACTACAATCTATCAACTAAACGAAAACTACATCAAAATCAGTACAACCTAACAACTACGACAGGGATCTTTACTCACCAAAAATTGAGGTTTTGGGTGTTTTCACATTTACTGTCATCGAAACTTCTAAGGAAACATTATATGTAGTCAAATTTCTGAAAATCTTGAGCAGTGGAATGCGGTTTCACAGTACAGCAGCAATAATTTAGAAAAACAAAAATCTCAAAAACAAATGTCACGTTAAAACAAAATGAAATCTACCATGAATACAATAATTAAGTGGCATGCGCTCTAATGTAACGCCGCGAAACGAAAACACAGAACAATAATATTGAGACAAGGTACCTACGGTGTTTAAGCGAGATGTATAGTTCGCGTTATCGGAATTATTTAAATCAGATGTTGCACCTCATTCATCTACAGGTCCGTCGTAAAATCTCTCTTCATTCGGATAAGTCAACAAGTATGTGTATATACCACTCAAATTATGTGTATCAGACTTTTTGTTTATTGCGTTTTCTTCCTTGTTTATATGTATCATTTCTAGTACAATTCTTTTGTTATATTTAGTCTGTCTATCTACAATTTCTACAATTGTATTCATGGTAGATTTCATTTTGTTTTAACGTGACATTTGTTTTTGAGATTTTTGTTTTTCTAAATTATTGCTGCTGTACTGTGAAACCGCATTCCACTGCTCAAGATTTTCAGAAATTTGACTACATATAATGTTTCCTTAGAAGTTTCGATGACAGTAAATGTGAAAACACCCAAAACCTCAATTTTTGGTGAGTAAAGATCCCTGTCGTAGTTGTTAGGTTGTACTGATTTTGATGTAGTTTTCGTTTAGTTGATAGATTGTAGTAGTTGATTGACTGGAATAATTGTTCATTGTTTATCTTGTAGACGCCCTGAAGATGGATTAAAATAAGTCCGAAAGCTTGGCAAAGAAAGCAGTAGCGTATTATTGGTGTAACCTAAGGCCGATTCCCTTATAAACTGAAACCTATAAATTGGCGACCATTACAGTTCTAGATCATATATATATATATATATATATATATATATATATATATATATATATATATATATATTGTTGTGAATATTACAGTGTCCGTTTTATTAATATTAATGATGAGGCCATTAGATGTAAACCAAGTATGTGCCTGATCCAATACTGTTTCCATCATACGCACTGCTTCAGGGTAAGTATTTGCTTTGATGAGGATGTTCGTATCATCTGCATAATTAGGCATGACTGTATTATTTACTGGATTTATGATATCACTCAAATCATTTGCAAAAATCACAAAAGGAATTGGTCCTAATACACTACCCTGTGGGACTCCACGGGTGAGGGGTATAGTTTCTGAAATTGCAGTTCGACCATCTTTTGTCACTGTGGTTTGTTGAACTCTATTTGAGAGGTATGATCCGAACCATTTCAACCCAGGTCCCCTTATAACGTAGTATTGAAGCTTCTCCAACATGTACTCATGGGTGAGAGAATCAAAAGCTTTTGATAGATCCAAAAATACACCAACAGCAATGTCCTTTGCCTCAATTGCAGCAAGAACTTCTTGTACAAAGCCATAGATTGCTGTTTTTGTTGACTTTCCTGGTATAAAACCATGCTGCTCAGGTGTAATAGTCCCTCAAAAACAGTGCAATTTTTTTCGATACAACTGCTTCTATGACTTTCGAGAAAGAAGAGAGGAGAGAAATCGGTCTGTAGTTTTCCATTAATTCCATATTACCATTTTTGGCGCTCTAGTTCCTCGGAACTGAGTGCTTATCAATTTGCCCAAATGTCTGTAATTTTCGAATATTTCGATGAAAATGGTCTTAAACGATTTGGTTCGACTCACTGATCAAGAATCCGTGGTCGAAATTCATTCTGTCCGGCCGGTCCGGCCGGCCGGCCGTAGGCACGATAACTCTCGAACGGAATGAGCTAGAGAGTTGAAATTTTCGGAGTAGGTTTGGGGGATGAATATCTCGGCTTAGTTCGTTACTGGGCAAAATCGGACAGAAGGTTTCGGAGTAATAAAAAAAAATTTTTTTTTTTACAGAACAAATTCCAAATTAATTTTTTTTTAATAAGCAGTTTTATCATTAGAATCCACTCATGTCATTTTTAACTCTAACAACCTAATACTTTCTGAGATATGATTTTTCAAAATTTCAATGTAAATCGTATTTCACAGGTTGATATAATTATTGTGTATATTCTATGTATGAATGTATGAATGAATGAATGTATATTCTATGTATGAATTGCCATAAAGTCAACTTGACAGAAGCGAATATTGTAACTTCAAGAATATTGGGGTTGAAATACTCGTATATTTTAGCGATGCAACATGGACCTCACCCGAAAATGTTTGAAAATATTACGTAAATATTGAAAGCATAATTCCAAAGTTCGAGAGAGGAGAAAATTTTGTGAACGTAGATCAGGCAATTTTTGATCGATTACAAGGTAATTTATTATTTTATACATGTTTTATGGAATACCTACTATTTGTAGGTACTTTAAACCTGTTTTGGGCAATTGTCATACGAAACTTGTTTTTTTGGCGCTCTAGTTCCTCGGAACAGATTGCTTATGAATTTGTCTAAGTTTCTGTAATTTTGGAATTTTTGGCTGAAAATGGTCTCAAATGATTTGGTTCGACTCACTGATCAAGAATCCGAGTGCGAAATCGATTCTGTCCGGCCGGCCGACCGGCCGTAGGCACGATAACTCTCGAACGAAAGGAGTTAGCGGATTGAAAATTGCAAGGTGGTTTTGGAGCGTAAATATCTCGGACAAATTCGTTAATGGGCGTTAACCATCAAGGGGTTTCGGAGTTATGGCCGATTTTAGTAAAAATATTTTTTATGAATATTTCCGAAACCGATCACTCGATCTATCTGAAATTTAGCACCAGACTGTAGAAGACAGTAGAATCATGACCATTATACGCATGTGAAGTTTTGTATTGACCAGATTACCGCAAAGTGTCAAAAAAAAAATTTGAAAATGTGGTACAGTTCTCATTCTCATGATTGCTCATTTAATCTTCATAAATAAACTATTATTTGAATTGAATTTCCTTTTTGATGCAGTTCTATCATATTAATACATTGATATAATTTCCAACTCTGAGAAACCAATACCAGATATAATTTGTCTGTTTGAACTAGAGCGCCAGAAAGCTCCTGTCCACAGGGCTTGAACCCATTTTTAACCGAAGCCATTTTGAGAGCATCCAAAAATATGCCAAACTTAATGGAGTTGTTTATTATATAACATAGAGATTTTATTATATAATTTAAGGTGAACTTGATTACAGTGATAGGAATTCCATCTTCCCCAGCACTAGTTTTATTTTTAAAAGAATCTATAATGGTTCTCCTTTATTGGGGATATGAGCACTGATTTGTTTACATACTCAATATTATGTGAGAAATTCATATGAGGAAGATTATGTAAAGCATTCCCTGCTGCAGTCGCAAAATAGATGTAAAAGTTATTGGCAGTGTCTTCTAGATTACCTGGTACTTTTATTTCATTATCGGTATATTGTCCTTTTATCTCCTTTACTATAGACCACATACATTTCGCCTTGTTGTCAGAGTTCTTAATCTTGTTATCAAATTTTTGTATTTTAAGTTTTTTGAGCAGATCATCATAACGCAGCTTCACTGGCCTATATAGGGGTTCATACAACATGTTTCTTACTTTACAGGTGTACAAGATATCCAGGAAGTTTTTACAATTTGACACATTTGGATCCTGTTGTGCTACTGTTGTAGTATTTCTTTGTTTGGTACGTTTTATTGGGCAGCACATGTTGAAATTATTCTGGTATAGTTCTGGAAATAAGTCCACTGCTTATTCACATCACTTGGATCAAATCGATAAATTGGTCGCCAATCGATTAAATTCAGTTTTTCTTTCAGAGTTTCCAAATGTGTTTGGTTCAGCATTCTTCTATAACTCTTATTTTGTTGACTTGCTGGGCCCTTTAATTCCAGATTCAGTAGTTGTGCAGTATGATCTGAGATGTGTGTATGAACAACTTCAGCATCAACTTCTTGGTGATTAGTATATGTTCTCTAAACCTGACTTTGAGTTCATTGATATTCATTGGAGGTTGAATGCTTGCGGCATTTCTCACTTGCCTCTCATCCTGTTCTTCTCTCCTTTGATTCGTGTTGCTATAGGTTCAGAGCATCTCTCTTCAGCTCGTTATTACTATAAAAGCTCAGAAAACGGTATATATCGATACTGAATTTGATTACGTGTGTCAAATGGAGGTGAGTAGATAATAGAACATGCGTGCAAAAACTCCTGACTTCACGTCAGTGCTTGAACCCATTTTTTCTGATCGTTTTGTTATGGAAGGGACCAAAATTCTTTATGTTGTTCACTATTACATGGTAACTCTTGATGGAATAGGTTGGACAGGAAAACTCTCAAGGTAGAGTTTAATTGTTCTATTCACAACTCGATTACATTCGCCATGAATAAGAATGAGATTCAAGTTATGTTCATTCGTGAAATAAGGCATTTTTTCGAACCCTTAGTAAACAGTGAACATAAATGGGACTGAATAAAAATGAATTTAGCAGATGTGCATTCCTAATGTTTATCATTTCCGAAATGGCTTCG
The DNA here is from genome assembly GCA_937662695.2 of Halyzia sedecimguttata. Lineage (NCBI taxonomy): Eukaryota > Metazoa > Arthropoda > Insecta > Coleoptera > Coccinellidae > Halyzia > Halyzia sedecimguttata. The sequence continues at coordinate 19,337,715 of OW569415.2, forward strand.
AAAATAGATCCTGAAAATTTCATCTTTCTAATGTTAAAGGGCAAGTAGCTATGACCATATTTCTAATCATCTCGAATAGAAAATATGTATTTGTTTAAATGCTCAAATAATCAGTGAAGTCATATGATCAAATTCATATTGAAATTCGATGGGGAATCCAAAAATCTGATAATTTATTGAGCATGCCATCTGAATTGATAGCTACATTATTATTATTATTTATTATTATTAATATACGAATGAAGGGAAGGGTTCAACCCATATCCCCTTAAATAAACACAATTTTTCGCCTCAGTAATAAACATGACCAATGTGATATAAAAGAAAAAAAACTCTACCACAAACGGAGCTCAACAAGAAAAACAAAAAAAAAACTCGAAAGAGAAAATAAAACTGTCATAACTATCGTAAATGAGTCTCAGCCAAACATCTGTCTAATCTATTCTTGAACATATTAACCGAACTGGCACTGACAACCTCTGCAGGTAGGGAATTCCACACCGAGAACCCACGATTCACCAAAAATGATGTGTGACACTTAACAGAAAAGTTCTCCCTCTTGAGTTTGAGCTGGTGACCTCTTTAACGGGTGTCAGAGTTCACACTAAAGATGTTCTTCAGCATGCCATAATTGAGCCTCAAAATACGGAGGTCTCCACGCAACCTGTGCCTCTCGAAAGTAGTTAGACCCACCATACGCAGTCTTTCTTCATAGCTAGGTCGTGCACCCCGAAACCAGAGCCTTGTTGCCTTACGCTATAGTTTTTCCAGCAACTGTTGATCACGCACTAAATCTGCACTCCAGACAGGTCCGCAGTATTCCAACAATGGTCTTTCGTAACTGGAGTATAATCCTATCCATGATCTTAAGGATATATTTCGGAACGATTTCCTCAGTATAAAGAGCCTGCTATTCAGCCTTTTCACAATATTCATGATATGTTCTGACCACGATAAATTCTCCGAAACGTTTACACCTAGATCGTTGTGGGATCGTACAGTCTCCAAAAAATGCCCAGCCAGCATATACCTTCTGTGCGGGTTATTGCCTCCGAGATGTAGTACGACAAATTTATCAGTATTCAGAGGTAAAAGCCAATCAGAACACCATAGACAAGAATCTAGATCTTCCTGTAGGGTTTTGTGTTCTGTGAAGTTATTGAAGATCTTCGTGTCGTCGGCATAAAAAGCGCAGTCAGACTTGATATTATGAGCTAGGTCACTAGCAATTATTCAGATAGGGACTTCAGAAGTAGTGGTGTCAAATGGTCTGGTCCAGGGGATGAATTTTGTTTCAGTAAATTCAGAGGGCACTTTATGTCATCTGGAGTGAACTCTATTTTTTTCAGGGAATGTAGCAATCTTGGACTTCTTATATTTGGTAGGTTGGCGGTATCCAGACTGTTCTGGCACAACTCATCACCGTTCTTCAGGAATGGAATGCCCACCTTGGATATTAAATTGGATCGGATGTATTTGTGCAACTTTTTGGGGTTGTTGGAGGTGGCGATAGACTCTACATATCTTCCTCGAGAATCATTTATACATCTCTTCAACATCTTCGAAAATTCCCTGTGTGTATGGAGATTATTGTCATCTTTAGACCGTTTATACTTACGCCATAGTTTCCTTTTATGTTTCACCATAGAGAGAATTTCACTATTCAACCAAGGCTTAAGTTTATTCTGAAGAGAGGTTTTCTTTGTGGTACACAGATTCTTATGAAAATTAATGGTATCAATAATATGTTTCCAAACGGTATTAGAATCACTGCAGTTACCAAATAGGTCCTGCCAGTTCACATCAGCCAGCCTTGACTTTAAGGCTTCTACATTTAACACATCAATAGTTTTGTGGGTTTCTGCCGACGTCTTCAAAAGGTTGAACTGTATTAGGGAAGGGATAACAGCATGGTCTGAAATACCTATAGGCGATCCAACTTCAGGTGTCGTTTATAGAGAGGGCTCATTAGTTAACAGAAGGTCAAGAGTGGAAGGAGTGTTATTCACTCTAAAACGGGTGGGCTCAAAGATTAGCTGACATAAATTAGAATTCAGACAAAAAATCAAGATAACGGTTCCTCGAACCAAGAGAGTCGGTAGGGGTAACTCCAATCGGCCAAGAGATACTCGGCAGATTGAAATCCCCCACAATGATGAGATTTTTAGGGAGGATAATTGCTCTAATCTATCAATCAGGACAATGTCATCATCCGCAGAAGTATCGCCAGGACGATATATACAGACAAAATGAAAAATGTTTGTACTTTTGTGTATTTGAGAACTATAAGTTCAATGTTAGCAACATCGTCAACAGGTAAATCAGAGACAAAGCAAATGTCCGAAAATGCCGACGACACATATACGCATACTCCTCCACCGCGACGGTTCATGCGGTCACATCTATAAAGAGAATATCCACTGATGTTGTATAAGGAATTGGGTTCCGTATCCGTTAGCCACGTTTCAGAGATAAGAACGAAGGCGGGATTGAGATCCTGAATGGTACAAATAAGCTCGGTAAATTTAGAATTCAAAGTAGAAAGGTTCGTGTATAGAAAGAACCAATTGACAAATTTCTCTGCGTTATTATTGTCTACGAAAATTGACAATCTTTGAGACACATTGTGAATATATGATGGTGAGATCTGCTTCGCCATTAAGTTGTCTGCTCTCCAGCTCCGAACGCAACAATTTCAAACATTCCTGTTGGATTAACGTTTTATCATCCACAACTGAAATATTCTTTGTGGAGGTTTTTACAAGAAGTTTTCGTTTATTTCGGAGGATATTCTTTGCATCATGATCGTTTTGCATGACTAACTTAATCATCCTTGAAAATTTACCACCAGGTTTACCAACCCTAAACAGTGCAACCGGAGAATTTCGCACTCCAATAGTCTGCAGAACCTCATCAACAACCCCTCGAATCATGATCCCTCTTCACTTCCACATCACCCGCCACCTCCTGGACGCCTCTAATAAGCACATTTTTTGCTCGATTAATTCGATCGACAGGCTCATTTGCTATCTTATCAGTATGAATTGGGGACGTAACGTCATCAAAAGTATTCAATTTTTCTCAATAGAGCAGAGCTTGTCGTTTATTTCGGTTGATAATAAATCTATAATTTCAATCTTAGACTGAAGATCATTTGTAGGATCCTCAAGAAGAGCTCTTAAATTGGCGAACGTGTCGACGTTGGAAGAACAGCCATTACAGAGAATTTTCAGCCCGCGAAACGCCTATCAGTTACGCGATCCTCAGCACGCAGATCCACAGAGTATTCCGAGGGTATATTCTGTGCGCAGATCCGTACAAGCCAGATGCATAATCCCCTTGCAAGCGCTGCATTGAAGACTGGAACCACAGAACATATAATATAAGAAGCGCTGCCTGCCTTGTAAACGGTGCGCAAAGGCGCCCACAGACACACGAACAAGAACGGGAACATGTACGCGCGTTGATGTTCGCCAGTGTGTAGGCAAAATTTCATTTAAAAGACCGACGCACATGTTCGCTGGTCTTGGAAATTTATTGACAGGATGTACGCGCGTACATGTTCGCGTTCTTGTTCGTGTGTCTGTAGGCGCCTCAACAGTAGTGACATTTACAAAATGACATATACTTCAACGAGCGGACACCCCCTAGAACCGTAATGGAATATCCCCACCTTTTTTTAATATTGTATTCGAAATTTAATATGATTTGAAAGGAAAGATGCTTCAAAATGAAACAAAGATTTATAAACAATAATTTCTTCATTAACATCATTCTTACAATTATATATACATCTATTATAGAATTAAACAAGTAAATGATATTCGTCGAATTTTTCGAATGTGAATATAATTTAGTTAGCAGTTTTCTAAAACAAATAAGTTCAATTTGCTTCTGGAGCAAGGTTTCTCAAACTTTTGGCTCCACGAACCCCTTTTCAAGTTTCCAGATGACAGCGAACCGCTTAACTAACACATGGTGGTGAGCCCATGCTACCATGTTTGCCACATGTGCCTCCTAGTCATCAAGCCACCTTTACTTGAATCTTATTGCGGATCCCCTACTGTCAAATAGCGAACCCCTAGGAGTTCGCGTACTCCACTATGAGAAACCCTGTTCCAGAGAAACTAGAAACCATGACACAATTCAATGAAACAAACAAAATTTTTGACCAACCATAGGTCTTTTTGAAAATTCTGAGTTATTAAGTTCTTAGGGGTATAACTACCAAATTCCAGTACAAATATCTGAATAAAGTGTCAAATAAACACTTGTATATAGAGTTCGGGATAAATTATTCGTGGGTCAACACTCATTTACAACGGTCTTTCAGTTTCATGATCAGTATTGTCACTTCACTAAATCACAATAACACTGATTCATCTAGGAAGGAGAAGAAACTACCTCCAGTCACAATCGACAGTCAAAATCCGGTAGAATCCGTCAATCTAGGTGATGACGGTCACCATAACTATTTCTTGAAAAAAAAAATTATTTTTACATATTAAGTGATAGAAGATGAATATTGTAATATATTTTAAATATAAATATTCGTGATCAAGATGTCAGACCTTGTCGTTCCCAAAAAATACTTCTCACTAAAATATTACACTATAACTAATATCTCAGTTAATAGACTACTACTATAATAATAAAATATTCAACAGTTAATACAATCATAGTGTACATCATAGATACAAATGTTTGAAACCAGGTACATTCTGGCAGTCATTCAGCGTAAATTAGAAATATTTCAGCTAGGACTTATTTTACAAATATCATTCCAAATTTTCAAGGTAGAATAAGGGTCTTTAGGGAAATGAAAAAAACTTCTGTTTCTGCAAACAAGTGATGAATGGCTGATATATGAATTTTGGCAAGAATACTTAACATCTTTCGCAATAATGAAGTAGCAGAGCCTGAAGCCATTTTCTTAATTCAATTTGATATTAAACACAATCAGATTTGCAGAATTGAACTTTGTATAAATATAAACATGTCAGATCTCACCAAGTGGCCATAATCTTTAACATCACTGAAAAAAAGTCATCAAATTACCAACAAATCACCTGTAAAAATATTGAATCCTATAGTCAACATAATATGAATTCTGAAAAAAAATTTTCATCACATTTTATATATAACACCTAAAAGGAGTTGAAATATTATATCTTCAACATCACCTGAAACGGAAACTTTTTCATTGAATTACGAAAAAAACAAACTTATCTTCACACGGGTAATATAATAACACTGGTTTTATTTTAGTATAACAATTATTATTGCTATTTGCCACAAACTATTAGAAATATCAAGAGTATATTATTATCATTCTTGTCAAATTTACGAAACAATGAACTCCTGACACTCATGTCATTGTCATTAATCCATTTGAACATATCTACGACAAGCGAACAAAAAAGGTGGGGACGTATGTCCTTGTGTCCACTTTTTCTACTCTCGCTTCACCCCCCTGACTGGAACAACGGTCCTGGTCAGAGACCGATTTCGCACAATTCACGCAGTTAGCCATGGGTGGGGCGGCGATACACAGAGATAAGAGTGAAAACAAAAGATAAACAATATGGATCGTAATGAAAATGTCCTCACCGAAGTGTTTGCTTTAGAGAATATAAATTCTAAAATGCAGGCGTTTCCACTCGACGGGACGATCAAACAATACTTCAATTTAATTATAAACACAGAGGGTTCTAATAAGCTGCCTATCACTAGAAGCTTACGAAGTTGTGTGTATAACTGGGAGTGAAAACAACATTAAAATAGTTCAGATTTTCTCGGCATCCTGGAGAGTGAAAATTAATTTCACGAAAATATTTTGCGTAGTTCTCCTTATGATTTTGCATGAGGTTAAGATTTAATAATCTTGTAAAGATCCTGCAACTTTTGTAATTCCAAAAACTCATTCAGCAATGTTAATTCTTGATGTTATTGATAAAATAACACATATTCCTCACCATATACTGAATACAGTCAGGGCAATGAGTTTCGCAGTCAGGGCTTATCAAAATTTTCATGAATGCATATACAGGGTGTCAATTATAAAATTACATTACATAGTAGTACGCGATAGAGAACCATAAAATAATGAAGTTCGTATGAGCTAAATAAAAGTAGAAGTATTTTTCAGTCGTTGTGGTCACTATGGATACGTCATGATACGGTTAAATAAAAGCATAAGTGTAGGTAAGGGATAATAATTGTTATTTGCTTTTGTGAAATTATTTAAGACTTCCAAAATTCATAAAAGTATGTAAAGGTCGACGAAAAAATGTAATATGCATCTCGGTGAAAACTGTTCCATGTCTCGCCTGCATCAGGCACGGTAATAATAGACAGTTTTTCATCCTTGGTAGGTACATAAATACTATTGCGGCACAGAAATGTCAAACTGATCAAAATTGTTGTGCAATGTGAAATTCTTGCTAGTGTATAAGACTCCACTTTTCAATAATTATTCCTGATATTTGCATTACAGCTTGAGCACTGCATTACAGCTTGAGCAAATAGATATTCAGGAAAAATTCTCAGGAACAATGTTATCAAGCAACAAGACTTATAGATTTTGAACCATGCTTATTTCAGAATTTTTCTCAGATTATATAATACTTCAAACAAATCTCTCCTTCAACTAACAGTTTGTTAATGTTTGCTGTCGTTTGCTATAGTTTGATAAACCTTGTTGTTAGTGTCAAACAGACGCAAACAGTTAGCAAATGTTTGCAATCGAAAGTTTGCCTGTTGTGAACACTGTTGAATAGTTCACATTCCATATTGCAGGCGGCTAATGAAGCGTGTTTGAGTTTATTACCTGGAAAATCTAAAGTCAAGTATGAAGCAGAAACTCAGAATTTTGAAAACTGGTCTCACAGTAAAGGGACAAAAAGCCTCGACGAGGAATTTTTGTAAGCATACTTTTACATTTGAAGTAGAAATTTTAGTTAAGTACACTATGGAGCAAATATTGCATGTTGAAGAGAGACATAAAGTGGAGAAAAACTTAGTTTTGAGTGAATATTTTAAACTCACTTCCTTTTCAAAGAAGCAATATATTGGCTACCGTCCGAAAGAAGCCAAATATTTAAAAAATGTGAGGTTTTTAGATTTATGGAAGATGCACCTGATAAAATTTACCTTCTTATCAAAGCTACCATTTTGGGTTGGCCGGTGCCTGCAGGCGCGGTGCACTCTGCAAAATAATGATTGATCACATCGAGGACAACAGAAAATTTGATAGTGGTTAAAATCCCGGACACCAAAAACTAGGGGTCGCCAAGTTCTTGGAAATTTGAAGATCTTGTCTTGATTTCAAGACAAGATCAAGACAAGAAGTAATATTTGATTTCAAGACAGGACAAGAAATTGTATGTCAATACCAAAATTTCTTGTCAAGAAAACAAGAAATCTCGAAATATCTTGACTAGCAATGAAAACGCTAAACCTTATTTATTTGTGAAAAAGATAACATAACATAACATATTTTAATGTATTAATCATATTTTTTGCTAGAACGATTCAGAAAAATGTTAATAAGAAATAATGAATCATGATTCAGTTTAAACTAAAATTGAAAACTAGATTTTGAAAAATCAATATTAAATTTAAATCGGAATTCACATTAAGGCACATAAGACTTCTTATGGTGTCAACACCTAGCTGATTCCTTGGCTTTGTTATTGTTAAAACTGCTCTTGAAAATAGCCTTCCCGATATTTAGCATAAGGATTTAAAATATAAAATTATATTTTTCCTCTATAAAAATAAATAAAATTGAGAAAATAAAGGTTTTATCAAGTTTTTAATTAATGAAGCGATTTTATCTGTATATTATCCCCCTTCCCCATTTATCAGTGGGGGAGATATTGCTCAATAACAATACGAGCATTTCGAGTAAATATACATTCACACACTCATACACCCATACACACGTACACAAAATTTTGTTTTCTCAAATGATGTTTTTGTACAATTTAGATCATTTTAGGTGAAAAACAAATTTTCCTGATACAATACCTACATGCACTTTTCACTATTGTGATGCGGAGGTACTACAAAAAATTTTGTGTGAACTTTGTGCCCATAATTTGGCAGAGTCTTTTTGTATTTCTCTGGTAATTATTATAAAGGGCTCTGCAACGTGCAACGTGCACAAAAGTGAGTATTATACAAACTATTATAATAAATCTCAAATTAATTTTTTTTTACTTTGAACCCAGAATTTTTAATTTTCAGGTAAACACATGTTATTTTTGTGGAAACATGGTAAACATTTGGCTAATTTATATTTTTTGTTTTTGCCGTTGGTACTGATGTCCTCCGCAATTTCGATAATATCACAGTCGTAATTGCGTTAGTCTCACTCATCATTTTATATATGTTAGATTTTAAATAACGGATCGTGGATATAACAGCTTTTATTTGTTCAAAACACAACGGTATCATAGAACGGTCTCTAACGAGGTTATGTTCAACGATGCCGGGTAAGAAGAGAGAGAGCTCCACCGAGGACACAGATAACCTCGACTTGAACATAGAGTCTACTGCGCATATGACATACAGCGCATACTCTTATACTAGCAATTTGGCCTCAGCATTACGAAATGGGAATTATACAATTATAAATTGCTAAAATATTAAATTAAAACCGTAACGATTACCTTTCTGTCTATTGCTTGTTGGTAAATATTTTGAGCCAGAATCGGAGCCAAATGGCTCAGCAGACGTACTCTGTTAATTGAAGAGTCACTCTCACTCACGGTGAAATAAGACTACCACCAGACACCATAGAATATTTCTTCTATTTCTCTATGACTACCCCTTTGTAATAAAAAGCTCACTTAACTAAACAGTGTAAAGCGAGCAACTGCGCGACGTCATTTGAGTTCGTCAGAAAACAAATAAAGATCGGGGAGATTCGCCGGGCAATCACCGGTCAATCTAGAAATTTCAAGATCTTGAAAATTCATGAGTCAAGACAAGATATAACACGTCAAGAAAACGTCAAGACAAGATTTTTTTGAATTTCTTGACTTTATCTCATGACAAGACAAGAAGTTGTTATCATGACAAGAATTTTTGTCTTGTCGACGACTACCAAAAACAATTCATCGAGAATATTTGTTATTTCCAATGAAACGAATAATTGATATAATTTGCAGCTCTACCATACATACGCAAATTTGAGGAAACAAAACACTCCACACAGGCGTTTTTCTGTCCAATATAGACAAGGAGCATGTAGTACCCAATGCGTGGGAATAAATTCGTTCGGAAAAATGCCTTTGGAAATAGCAGCATACTGGTCATAGTTTCAGACGTTCGTCCGCTACTACGTAGGCCAATTCTGGGGAAGGAATAACCATTGTTAAGCGCCGGGGAGGCTGGAAATCTACCACTGTCGCCGAGATTTAGATCGATGAGTCAACTAATCAAGAATGGAAAATGTCAAATAAGATATTGTCTACAGATAACTCTTCTTTAAAACTTTATCAAGCCATCCATACTGCTGCCCTACAGAGAATCATCAACCTTCGAACGACTGTCCTTCAACTTCAACGAACGAGAACATCACTTACTCTTTTGCGCCGAATCAGTGTTCATCGAGACAACCATTGAATGAACTGAGAGAATCGGGAATCAATTTACAATACCTATGCAAATAATTGTTCTTTCGTAATAAATATTACGACGACATAATTTGATATTGCTTCTTTTTTTTTCAGTTGTTTTTTATTTTTGAATAGTAGAGTTGTTTCATTCCGGATTGATTAAAAGTTTCAGAAAAAAATTATCGTATTTTAATTTGGTTTCTATTATTACAAGACGCTAGAAAGAAAAACATTCTTCCTAACACGTGCGCAAAGTAACTTTTCCGCACGGACGTCTAACTGTCGAAAAAATATCACTTTGTGCACTTGTCAGGAAAATAAGTTTTTGTCTTATACTGTCTATCACTTTCGACTGGAAAAATCACTGTTCCACATTTTCTGGTTAAAAGGTATACACTATCAATGATAGACACAACGGTTTCCGGTAAAACACATCAAAAACTGATGATGTATGCCCATCAACCAAACACATTATCCGGGGTCGAATTCAATTATGTCCATCCCGCCGTAGCCACGATAACTCTCGAACGAGATGAGTCAAGGAGTCAGGATAGGAAATTTTAAAATGTGGATAGTGTGGCGAAGTAAATTTAAATGTGCAACCAAGAAACCAAGTAAAAGATGGAAATAAAACTGAAAATAGGTGACATAACAGGAGTGAGCAACCGATTTGTGTCTTCAGAACCTCTAATTAGAATATGGATAATGCGGAGAAGTATATTTAATTTCGAAGATTTAGTGGGCAATTCCGCAAAAGGAGCAGAGAAAAATCTTTTTGCCGACACATGTCTCTGTTAATTGCTAATTGCTCGCTCCTGTTGTGGTGTCACCTATTTTCACTTTTATTTCTATCTTTTCCGTAGTTTCTTGGTTGCACTATCCTTAAGAAGCCAATTAGCAGAAACACGTGCCGGCAAGTACCAGCATAATGATTTTTCTCTGCTCCTTTTGCGGAATCACCCAATAAATCTTTCCATTTAAATATACTTCTCAACTTCTCCCCACTATTCATATTTTAATATTTCATATTCTCGAGTTTAGGTCGCATCGCACAGGCTGCTTATCCTTTTTCCGTGCCGATGCAATAGCTTGTCTCGGAATTGGACGTCCTAGAGCTGAAGGTACAATATGATCGCTCGCTCCTGTTGTTGTATCACCTATTTTCAGTTTTATTTCTATCTTTTCCTTGGTTACTTGGTTGTCCTGTCCTGAAGAAACCAATTAGCAGAAACATCCATTTGGATTATAAAATTGATACTTGAAGCAGACTTATGCAGAAACTTTGATGTTGAATCAGCCATTACATCAATTTATTACGCTTTTATTTGTACAAGGCTGAACTCTGTGAGTGTCGTATGGAACTCACAGTATAATATTCATAAAATCAGACCAGAAAGGCTTAAAAATTAATTCGTGCGATTCCTGCACTATAGGGTATCCAAAGTTTATGTAAATACAGGAATTCGTGAGGTTTGCTCTCGCTACAACATGAAGCCATTGGAACAATGAAGATTGAATAATGACTTATGTTGCTATTCTGCTTTCATCTATAAGCCAATCTGTAACTTTTCATAACCTTACAGGAACATTGCTATTCTTGACTGTTTTTAGCGATCTGTAACTTATAGATATTCTTAAATCCTTACGAGTACTCGATTGGTGATCGGAAGCAAGATATAATGTGAGGTTATTTCAAGGAAATATTGTATGATTTTGTTTGCTTGTTCGTTCTTTGAACAAACTGGGCCCCAAATAGCATCCCCTATTTGGGGAAGTTTGAACATGAGCTCAGCACAGTAAGGCTATGTACCTAATCTCAGTGAAAATCTTAGACGTTTCTCCTGGTGCCGCTGGGGCTAGTGGGAGTCTCGGATAAACCGATCACCAGGAATAGTATAACCTCAATGTCTCACGTGAACTATCACAAATCACCATAAATCGGAATAATCCGTTCAAACTTTTCACAAGCATCAATTAGACATAATACATTCTTAAATCTTGGTCGTTGTAATTGAATATTTTCAATTTATATTAAATTTGGAGCTCCAAACTGGGACACGGGGAAAAGTAGACATCCCGCCGTAACGACCATTTTGGAACACCATTGTATGATTTTGCGCCGTGACATTTTTTTTTCACGAATATGAAAATGGATAAGTGAATAATTATCAGATTGCTTGGATTATTGGCTTATTCTTAGAGCATGACAAAAACTCTTATCCAACTAACTGTACGTAATTTCACATGACTTGAAAATCATTTTTGGCGCGCTGTTCTGTGAACAGAATGCTTATCAATTTGCCCAAATGTCAATTGCGAAAAAAGGCATCCGTTCTGCCGTAAGCACGATTACGCTCGAACGCAATAAGCTAGAGAGTTGAAATTTTCAGAGTAGGTTTGGAGTTCAAATGCGCAGGCTAAGTTCGTTAATGAGTAACATTCACCGTGTGGTTTCAGAGTTATAGCCATCTGAAATTTTGTTTTGCCAATTACTCGAAGAATACAGATCTGATCGAATTAAAATGCGGCAGTTAGGTGAAAAATACTGACACTAAAACATATGCAAAATTATGTGAGGATCACGCTACTGGAAAATTAAAAAAAAAATATTAAAAAAAATTCTGGATCTCAGGAACTATCAGTCAGATATCGTTGAAATTCTGCGAGAGCCTTCGAAACCTTATTTCTCATTAAAGTTCTGAATTTGAATTCGATCGGTTCTATATTGGTGAAGATATCACGGAAATATCGAAATATTCCTACGATCTCAGTGTATTGGTCCACTGTTTTTATATTCGACCAAACAAATAATCAACAGTTTGTTTGATTTTTGACAAACGTCAAAAAAAGGATACAAGCTATAGAAGGATGTAATCATAACGTGTTTGCATAGATCTTTATTATTACTGTTCTGTGATCGTATGTCTATATTCTATATGTTCAAGTTAATGTCATCATGTCTGACATGTGCCATGATAAACAAATCAGTTTTGTAGATTTTTTGTAGATTATGAAATATAACATAACTTGGTATGAAATAAATATCGATTTCAAGATTCAAATATTCCTATATAACCTAACATGGCTGGATACCCGGGGCCGACCCACAGATTTCGATTTATAGGGACAATATGCTGCCACGGAATGGAAAATTTTGAAAACATCCTTCACACTTCATAGATTATTATTTAATAGCGATCGAACAGCACGAAGTTCTGGATCCAATAAAGTTGTCCATACTCAGAAACATTATTGGTACAGAAGCTGCAAGAACTATGTCCACATTCGTGATCCCAGAGATAGAACTGAACAAAGATGAATATACTATGAAGTCTATTGAGAAATATGTCAACCCAAGAGTTAATGAGTGCTTTGAAAGGTATAATTACTTGAAAAAGGTGCAAAAAGAAAATGAACAATGTGAACATTTCCTTACTGAATGCAAGTATCTAGTACGAACATGTAATTATAATGAAACCGACTCAAATCAAACTGCAGAAGATAAAGCACTGAAAGACAAAATAGTTATAATAAGATCATCCTGTAACCAGAGAGGCATTACTGAGAGTTCCAAAATTGACAGTGGAGAAAGCAATAATTGAATTTTGCAGAACCAGCGAGCCGAGCAAGCAACGGAACTTGCAGTTCCAGAGCGAATTGAGGACATTAAAGCTGCAGGGAAGTATAATAAACAAACGAAAAATTTCAAGTGTAGACAAGAAGGTCAGAAGAAGGAAAATTCAAATGAAGGCGATCTCAGTCGACACATGGTGCACGTGAATGCCCCGCACTTCGTAAAAAGTGTAGGAAGTGCGGTATGTTAAATCATATTACTATATCTTGTAATGTTAAAAATGTTAAGAATGTCGAGAAAGATGAAGGTAGTTCTGATGAACCAGATATTATTATATATATTATTAGGCGTAGGAAAGCATGGGATGAACTTATTCAATGATGAACGTAATAATTTCAATGTTGAATTAGATACAGGTGTGAACATTAGCATAATTCCTAGAGGAAAATATAATGAAATATAAACACAGATTTTAGTTCGTAAATCTAACTCATCTAAGGATTTGAAGTTACACGGGTCATCTTACAAATACTTCTGTGTGACACCATTTGGTATTTATAGATATTTGGTATTACCTTAAGGTTTATCACAATCCCAGGACTTATTGAGGGAAATTTAGATTTTAGAGACCTTGTAATGAATTACAATAACACGGCTCTGATTAGTAGAATCACTAGTACAAATCTTACAAAGTATACACCTCGGAGATCTTTCACCAATAATAAGCTACAACCTCAAATTCAAAAAAATATTTAGTTTAAGAAAGAGGATCAAGTTGTAATAAAAACATCAAGTGATACACTCTGGGAAAAGGTTATTGTCTTAGGAAAGGCAAAAGAACCTAGTTCTTATCGGGTGAAAAAGCAAGTAAATGGTCAATTATTATGACGTAATACTCAACAGATAAAATTGTCATATACCAGACCCCGTAGTAATGAATATATATTAGAAACTGAATTAGACCCAAACCAATTATCACCAAATGATTGTAAGGAAAACAAGAGTTGAAATAGTTCGAACAAGACAAATTTTAGTAATGTTCTAAGTGAACCCGAGATAATGACTAGAAATAAAACAGCAATATAATCCGTTGTGGAACAATTTTAAAACTCCTGAGCGTTTAAACCTTTGAGGGGAAGGTGTTCAACATAATAATATAATAATAATTCTATGGTCTAACCTCAATGGACATATACCTATTGTACCTATATCGCATAGCATTGTTGTATCAGATTATTACGGTATGTAAGAATGACAGAGACATTTAATAAACATAAATTAAGTATATGTCTTTAAATATTAATCACCAAGTATCAAACAATGAACATATTGGTTCTGGAAACAGTCTCGCAATTTACAAACAATGAGTGGAAAATAGTTAGCTATGCAAAAAAGTCTTTCTCATGAGAAATACTATCACTTTCTCATTTTTTTAAATTCTCATACAAAGTATTCTGCATTTTTTCTGGAGCTAATCAGCTTTAGGCGAGTTCGGTATCTGGATGGGTGACAGCTCTGGGTATAAATTTGGACAGCGCGCCAAAGATCCTGTCCACAGGGCTTGAACCCATTTTCATTATAATAGTTACTTCTTGAGAATAGAGAAAAAATGGTTAAGTGATCAAATGGATTCATTTGAAATTCCGGAATTTATCAGCATCTTCAGATTGAAAAAACAATTGCACTTGGGTTTTAGTGAATGCTTTAGAAACAGTCCTACAAACAAGAAATGCTAATGCCATATTGTGTTAGCGGTGAAGGTATTATCCCTCTTTCTATAATATATGTAGGGTGGGATTGGTGGGTGATATTTTTGAAGAATGAAAATTGCCTTATACATTTTAGTTTTTAATACGGGCATTTTATTTCAAGTAATATGGACTATTTATACGTAAAAGCACGTTATAATTCAATAAATCTCATTTCATATTGCATATTTCATTTCCTTCTTTCATCTCTTAACGATAAAGAGTAAAGCTGCAATCAAACAATGAAACCTAATGAAATATATTGGGCTGATGAGTGATACTCTACGCAAATACCTTCAAATTCAAAATATCTCTACGGTTTCAGGTTATGATTTCCAATAAATTTATCAAAGTAGTTCAAATGTAGCACCGTAAATGAGATAGTTACAGGAACAATTCCAGAATTGCATTATTTACGATTTCGTAAGGCGGCCTCTTACAGAGCAATCGTTACCTACAGATTCATAGCTTACAGATACAAAGCAGAATAGCACCATTAGTCTTTCTATATAAGATTTTATTGAATTATTATGATTCATCAGGGTTATTATCGATGATCTTCTATTGCGTACCTTGCAGAGATAGTAGGAATAGACAATTGCTTGCTAGTTGTAACACAAATCTGGGCAGAAACTCACTAATTTCAAAAATATGTGATTTGTTCAACAAATATTGTGATAGCTTGGATATATTTTCCTCCGCTTTAGTTTCATTCGAGAGATTACTTAAGAATTTTTCGTTTTTAATTCTATCACATATATTAGGCAGTTTATTGTATCTTAAAGAGTTTAATTGATGGGAGTTGAATTTTTTGTTTGTAAGTTATTTTCATTCTGTAAGATTGAGTACAATATCAGTATATTTAAGTTTTGTAGTTGAAGGTATTAGAGGGTGCTATTGTAAGATTTTTTCTGTTTGTATCCCAAATTTTGAATAAATAAATAAATAATTCAATTGAAATTGGACAACCTCAACAATCGCGCCAAAGAGTATTGACTTAATTGACACAGAGAATTTGTGCGTTTTCATTCGTGAAATAATTCTCAAAATAACATACGAGCTATAAAACAGTGAATATTGTTTCACTCATGCGTGTGTTCTTCGTCAGTTTCACTCATGAAAATATAGAGAACACTCATTCATTAATGATGGAGTAATATGAACTATTTCAAAGCTCTCTTGGTATTATCCCCAAATGTTTCTGAATACATTGTAATTGAACCCGGAAAAATGCGACATCAGTAAAGAGTAAAATGTTATACAAACAGTAAATTGATAACCTATGATAAGATTCATACATCCTAATTATCTCAGTCATTAGTCGAAGTCATCTCTCCAGTTTAAGTTCTCCAGTGATATGTTCCCATCCTAAGATGAATTTCGCCGGCATTTTGAGTGGTTTTTCTTCTTCTCTTCTGGTATGGCTCTTTTTGCTAGCTGTCATAGCTGTTATCTATACGGTGGTGATGAAACCTCATAATTATTGGACGCAAAAAGGTGTTAGAACAACCAAGATTTTACCTATTGTTGGCGATGCCATTTTCGGGATATGCTTCAGCAAGAAACCTTACCCAAAATTGATCCAAGAGATCTACAATGACGCCGGAGATTCAAGGTGAGAGATGGTGTTGTCAGAAGTGAGGCTTGCTTGAACAGAAAATGAATAAATTCTTCCACAAAACATTGAATAAATTCGAGAAATCACCGACAAAACTGACAGCATACATGGTGTTTTATTAGTTGCTTGAGATTAGAATGATTTTTGGCGCTCTAGTTCCTCGGAACAGAGTGCTTATCAGTTTGCCTAAATATCTGTAATTTTCGAATATTTTTCTGAAAATGGTCTCAAACGATTTGGTTTGACTCACTGATCAAGAATCCGAGGTCGAAATCGATTCGGTCCGGCCAGCCGTAGGCACGATAACTCTCGAACAAAAGCAGTTAGAGGAATGAACTTTGCAAGGTGGGTTTGGAGCGTAAATATCTCGGACGAGTTCGTTAATGGGCGAAATCCATCAAGCGGTTTCGGAGTTATGGCCGATTTTAGTAAACACATTTTTTATGAATATTTCCGAAACCGATCACTCGATCTATCTGAAATTTAGCATCAAATTGTAGAACCATAACTTTTATACGCATGTGAAGTTTTGTATTGACCAGGTTACCGCAAAGAGTAAAAAAAAATTTTGAAAATAAAAATTTTTTTTTTCTACAATGACTCTTGAACGGAATGAGCTAGGCAGTTGAAATTTTCAGAGTAGGTTAGGGAGATGAATATCTCGGTTAAGTTCGTTATTGGGCAAAATAGGCCAGATGGCTTCGGAGTAACGAAAAAAAAAAAAATTTTTTTAAGTAACAAATTTCAAATTTAATTTTATTTAAGATGCAGTTTCACCATAAAAATCCATTGATATCGTTTTTTACTCCAACAAGCTAATACTGTCGGAGATATGATTTTGCGAAATTTTATAATGAATTGCACTTCTATGTTTTCACAGAATGCTATAATTATTCTATCTAAGCTTTATTATATGATCTGTATTCATCCTCGTACATGTCATCCTGTTCTATAAGAGAAAGTCAAATTCATTTCAGCTATTTTAATTTGATTTCTTCCAAGGTGCAGTTCTCATTCTCAGATTGCTCACTTAATCTTGATAAATAAACTATTATTTGAATTGAGTTTCCTTTATGATGCAGTTCTATCATAAGAATACATTGATATAATTCCCAACTCTGAGAAACCAATACTTTTGGAGATATAATTTGTCTGTTTGAATAAGAGTGCCAGAAAGCTCCTGTCCACAGGGCTTGAACCAATTTTTTATTTGATTTCTTCCAAAGTGCAGTCCTCATTCTCAGATTGCTCATTTAATTTTGATAAATAAACTATTATTTGAATTGAGTTTCCTTTATGATGCAGTTCTATCATAACAATTCATTGATATAATTCCCAACTCTGAGAAACCAATTCTTTCGAAGAAATTATTTGTCTGTTTGAACAAGAGCGCCAGAAAGCTCCTGTCCACAGGGCTTGAACCAATTTTTAGCCACGTTACCGCTGAAAACCGGTTATGATCGGTTAAAATTTCGAAGATAATTTCAGCTACGTTACCGTCACATTTATGACAAACCGTTGTTTATAACCGGGTTATAAGTGGTTGGTTAACTCGCTGAAAAATCATTAATATTTTAGAGATAATGGTTACAGTCAGTGGCGGCTGGTGATAATTTGGTTCAGGGGGGCGCTGATTCAAGAATACAAAAAAAGTATTTATAATATAAAAAATAGTTATAAAATGCCTGCATCTTAAAATGAAACTCATTCCTTCTGTTTTTGTCGCAGATGAACTTCTCGATCACCTTTTCGTTGAATGTCTTTAACTAAATTTTGTACGATGACGGCGAGCGCCCTCAGTCTTTCTTCCGACATTGTATTCCTTAGAAACGTCTTGATCAATTTTAAAGTAGAGAAACATCTTCCAGTTTCTGCGATTGTCAGTGGCATCGATATTAAAATAACCAAAAATATATTTCACAAAACGTTGAATCCAAACTATACGACACTATATTGAATTTAAAGTACGTAAGCAACTGGTCACTTTCTTCTTGACCATGATGGAGCTTTGGCGCTCTTGACAAAATCATAACTCCGGAAGTATTGGTTTGTCCGAGTTAGGAATGATATCAATGGATTCTTGTTTAATTTATTTTATTTTATGACGCAGTTCTATCAGAAGATTCCATTGATATAATTCCCAACTCTGAGAAACGAATACTTTCGGAGATATGATTCGTCAAAGTTTGAACAAGAGCGCCAAAGTTCCTGTCCACAGGGCTTTCCCACATTTTTTCACATTAAAATCAAAGGTAGACCCAGAGGTCCAAATATTTGAAGAACTGTTTGTTTGGGTACCATTTCATAAAAATGCCCTGACCTAGGATAACTAAAATGGCGAAATGACGTCAGCACTAATAGAGTGTATGGGCCTAATCAACCAAATGGGAGTTCTAACTATCTTAAATGTTGTTGTTATTCCTTCAAAAACTCCTAATATACAAATCCGATCCAATTAAAAATTTATTATTACTTGTAGATTGCCGACGGGCTTATTTTTGCAAAATTTCGCGAGTAGGTATAAAAAAAATGAAATTTTATTTCTCGTCAAATGTTTAATACTTCAGAAACTATCCGTCAAAATTCTCTACTACCTTCTAGCCCCCAATTAACAGTCGAGAACTGAATTTCAGGTCGATCGACTTTGTATGAGGTGTGATGAATACACAATTCAAGTTTGAAATGCCACGATTTGAACTTATTTCATAAAATAATACTCATTTTTCCTGACGGGGGATTTCCCATTACGTAAACGTGATACCAAAACAAGCCCTGTGGACAGGAGCTTTTTGGCGCTCTCGTTCAAACAGACAAATAATATGTCCGAAAGTATTGGTTTCTCAGAGTTCGGATTTATATCAATGAATTCTTATGATAGAATTGCTTCATGAAAGAAATTAAATTTAAAAAAGTGTCGTTAAAAAAAAAGAGCAATCTGCAATGCTTCAATGCTTTAATGCTTCAAAAATTGTCATTAAATTTATTTATCAAGATTAAATGAGCAATCTGCAATGATTCAACCTCCTGGAATGGGTTGTTGCAACTTACACTCGGTGCATAGTTTTCACAACTCGAAATACCTAAGGAAAATATCATCGAAATGTCGAGAGCAAGGGTGGAGACAATCATAGCTGATTGTTCATTCTTTCCTGATATTTGAGAAGGTAGAGGCTGACGAACAAATTATTTTAATAGTTCAAAATATAGAATAAAATTATATACTCTTTTCTGTATATAGGCTCATGTCTCACAAGTTAAGGAAGTAAAAGGTAATGTTAACCTCAGTGGTCAACGAACAGTAATTTCTTTTGATGATTCCATTATGTTCTTCTTTCCTATTGCCTTCATAAACTACATCATTAAAATGATCCAAATCTAAATCTTCTGAAACATCATCCCCGATATATATACATAAACTATTACAACTATTACTATTACAATATGTAATCAGTCAATATTATTTTCGGTTGCAAAACAGTCTTGTATATATTCACAAATTCAAGAATCGGATACTTGTTTTCCAACAGAAAATATTTTCAAAACGGACTAACAAGTCTCTAAAGGCGAAAATTCATGAGACGATGAAATCGCAACGACAAGTTTCTCGTCGTTCGTTTGTAAACGAACGACGTCGTTCAAATGACTATAAAGAAGTGTCCGACCGAAACTGGTATTACAGCCGAAACCGAAACCGAAACCGAACTTTCGGCCAGCGTCTCAGTTTCGGCCGAAACCGAAACCGAAACCGAAACTTCATATTTCATACTGAAATCTACTGTATTTTTTACAATTTTATTCGCATATACATAAAAATAGTTAAGGAGTGTTAAATAAAATAAAAATACATTTTTTTGAGATCTTTATTTATTATTGGGGTATTACCAAGTTTTCAAAATAATCAGTCGAAGCATACAGGGTGATTCCAAATCAGACGTGAACCTTAGAGGAGGTGTTAGTATGGATCATTTGCTGTGGTTTGAGCCATTTTAATTGATGATCAAAAATCAACGGTTTCCGAGATATTTGAGGACGGGTTCTGTTGAAAAAGAATTAATATGATTTGAAAGGGGATATAAGAAGCAAAAAGAGGAAAATAACGAATTCAATATTTTTTTGTTGCAACTAAGCTCGAAATTACATTAGAAAATGTATTCATTAATTATGTTCCACCATTCCATAGGTTAGCACGTGCCGTCTTTCTGATGCCTTCAGTTGTTATTTTCCGCCTGAAATTTACTCACGCTGTTTTTATACACATTCACTATTTTAAATGCCGGACATTCAAAAGGTTGCTTATGAAAAATCTGCTGATACGAAACTAGTTACGCAATCTAACGAAATCTTTTAGAGAATGAAGATAGAATTTGGCAAGTTTTTAAAATAATTGTGGCATACAAAATTGTGAAATTCGAAAGTTGCAGACAAATTGATATTAGAAATTGATTTTTCATTTATTCATACACCACATTTCAAATCATACTATTTCTTCTTCAACCTCTTATACAGCTTAGTTTTGCTTGTTTCGTACATATCATATTCTTTTCTGATGAAAATAAACCAAAATTATCACCAAATTTGGTCAACGTAGAAAAAATTGACGAAATATGTACTATAAGTTCAGAAATCACCCGAACTCCAAAACCGTTGATTTTCGGTTATTAATAAATATGGATTAAACAACAGCTAATGAGTCATACTCCAAGTTTCACGTCTTATTTGGAATCACCCTATGTAATCTAATTAATAATCATTAAAGTGAATTCTCATGAATTCTCAGTGATAACAAAGATAGATCACAATAACTCGTACGACAATTATGTATACCTACTTATAACTCCTGGACAAACGACCAGGATAATTCACGAACATTCAAGTTTTGGCCCGGCCGAAAGTTTCGGCCATTTTGGGCCGAAACCGAAACTAAGGCCGAAACTAGATTTTTTGGCCGAAACTGGCCGAAACCGAAACCGAAACCGAACTTTCGGTCGGTCACTACAGTATAAAGTGATTTAAACGACGTCGTGGTAATGCTGGATTAATCTAGCATTCCAAAGAACCCTATCTAACATCCCTCTGACAGCCGTAAAAATTAAAATTGGATCAAGCACTGACGTGAAGTCAGAAGCTTTTGCGCGCATATTCTATTGTCCATTCATCTCTATTGGACACTCTTCAGGCTGATTCATATTATACGTGTCCCGCTCGGCTCAGCTCAGCAAAATGATAATGTGATGTGTCCTCTAGAACATGCGCGCAGGAAGTAGGATGTGTAAAGCATGCAGGTTTTTTTCATGCAATGGAATCCGATCTAGAATTTCAGCCCACAAGTATATTATTAATACGCAACCCAAAATTTTCTTTTTATTATATTTTCTTTTTTAGTTAGCAATCATAATTGGAGCTGCTGTGATTGTTTCTCTTTTGCAATTTAATGCATTTATATAATTATTAGAGATAACTGTAGTACTCCAGGTACTCATTTTGTACCTATATATTCAGTTGCAGTAATATTCAAATTCAATTAGGTTATGTTTTTAAATCAGTTCAAAATAAGCTGTAGTCCGATTTCGTCGTTCCATGAAAAGTATAGGAAGGGAAATTTTGAACGACAGCGTCGTTGCCTTTGAACGACAAAATCGTCTCATGAATTTACGCCTTAATAGCTAGATAAGATGACATTTATGAACAGTTAACACAGAATCTGTCTGTGTTCATTCTG
This sequence comes from Halyzia sedecimguttata, assembly GCA_937662695.2. Classification (NCBI taxonomy): domain Eukaryota; kingdom Metazoa; phylum Arthropoda; class Insecta; order Coleoptera; family Coccinellidae; genus Halyzia; species Halyzia sedecimguttata. Next base: position 19,360,000 of record OW569415.2, read on the forward strand.
TGAATACATAGAACTACGATGTATTATTGAAATTTTGAAGAATCATATTTCCGAAAGTATCAGCTTGTTAGAGTAGAAAATAGAAAATTCTTGTGATGAAACTGCATCTTAAAAATTTTTATTCAAAAGTTGTAGTGTAAAAAAAATGTTTTTCGTTACTCCGAAACTATTAGGCCGATTTTCCCAAATAACGAACTTAATCGAGATATTCATCCCTCAAACCTACTCTGAAAATTTCAACTCTCTAGCTCATTTTGTTCGAGAGTTATCGTGTTAACGGAGGGCCGGCCGGCCGGACCAACTGGCCGGACAGAATCGATTTTGATCTCGGATTCTTGATCAGTGAGTCAAACCAAATAATTTAAGACCATTTAAAAAATTCGGAAATTACAGACATTTGGGCAAATTGTTAAGCACTCTGTTCCGAGGAACAAGAGCGCCAAAAAGACCTTACCTTTGTAATTACTATTCTGTTTGAAGAGTGTTCTTCCAAAGGTATAGATTGTTAATTTAGAATAAAATAAAACAAAATTGACTTTTCGAACGTAGACTTTTGAATTTGATCAGAAAATTGAGGTAAACGTTTCCATAATAAGGATATAGGGATATAGGGATATAGCGGATATTGTGATTTATAAGTACTTCATTTGTTTCCCTGTACATCCCAATGTGGAAATGCCAGTATAGAAAGCTTTATTTAAAATCCTTTATTAGATATGAGGAATGACTATTTTATGAAAACATTCTTAAAAATGGGTTCAAGCCCTGTGGACAGGAGCTTTCTGGCGTTCTAGTTCAAACAGACAAATTATATCTCCGAAAGTATTGGTTTCTCAGAGTTGGGAATTATATCAATGTATTCATATGATAGAACTGCATCATAAAGGAAGTTCAATTCAAATGATACTTTATTTATCAAGATTAAATGAGCAATCATGAGAATGAGAACTGCACCATGGAAGAAATCAAATTAAATCTGGCCAATTTTGCCCAATAACGAACTTAACCGAGATATTCATCTCCCTAAACTACTCTGAAAATTTCAACTACCTACCTCATTCCGTTCGAGAGTTATATCTATGTCTATGGATGAATAGCAGTCTCACTACTCTCAGATCTCTTACGTCATGTTCCGTTCCGAAATGTAAGAATTTTCTGAGAAAACCTAATTTCGGAGCAAAAAACTGAGATTTTTCTCACTTCGCTCACAATTTTTCGATTGATTAGATGTCATGTATCAGGAACATCATAAGACATTATGACAATTCATACATAGAATAATATCATTCTGTGACAACGTTGAAATACGATTTATTATTGAAATTTTGAAAAATCATATCTCCGAGTATTAGCTTGTTGGAGTTAAAAATGATATATTTGGATTCTTATGGTAAAACAGCTTATTGAAAAAAATTTAATTTGGAATTTGCCTTGTAAAAAAAAATTTTTTTTTTGTTACTTCGAAACCATCTGTCCAATTTAGCCCAGTAGCGAACTCAGCCGAGATATTTATCTCCCAAACCTACTCTGAAAATTTCATCTGTCTAGCTCATTCCGTTCGAGAGTTATCGTGCCTACGGCCGGCCGGACAGAATGAATTTCGACCACGGATTCTTGATCAGTGAGTCGAACCAAATCGTTTAAGACCATTTTCATCGAAAAATTCGTAAATTACAGACATTTGGGCAAATTGATAAGCACTCAGTTCCGAGGAACTAGAGCGCCAAAAAGCACTGACGTGAAGTCAGGAACTTTTGCGTGCATGATCCATTGTCTATTCACACCTCGTCTATCGAGCTGAAATTCAATAGATACTCAATTGTAAAATGGCTGCTCGAAGGTATGTGCGAAATTTCAGCAGGTCCTGACGGATAGTTTCTGAAAATATAAAATTTTTGAAGGAAATTATTTTTTTTTGAAGTGATATAAGCTGATGAATGATATAGCGATATTCATGCAATTTCACAAAAAAATACAGTGCCGGCATTCTAGAAGTAATCACCAAGTTTTAATTAGATCGAATTCACTTTTTTTCTATTTATTGGGGAAATGAAAACAAAATTTCAGATGGGCATAACTAAGAAACCGTTCGGCCGATTATGCCCATTTACTTGACGAACATAACTGTCGCATTCGGATGTACATCCTACCCTGAAAATTTCAAGTCACAATTTTGTTCTGTCCAAAAGTTTTCGGCAATGGCCGGCCACATAGTATTGAATTTGAACTCGACTGATGAAGAACAGTGTGACCATTTTCGGAAAAAAAATCGAAAATTACAAACATTTTAGCAAAATGATAGCAAGCTATTCCCTAGAACATGCGCCCAAAAACGCTACTCACAATTCATTTAGACTGGGGTGAACAGTGAATAACCTCGTCACGGTGGCGAACTAATCTGATATACAGACGAGTTCAAAACAGCCAAGTAGAACAACGCAATTGATGTATGCGCAAGGTAAAACCTGAAGAGACAATGTAGAGGTAGGATAATCCACATATACTCTGATAGTCAGGGAGCTCTAAGAGCAATTGTCTGGAGCACAGATCTGGGATTGCCGAGAGATCTTCTGGCAGTCCACGATAGCGTAACAATTATGTGGGTGCTGGGTGACAGTAGAGTTTCTGCCAAACGAGGATCTTAAACTTCCTTTGTTGGTCCAGAGCTGGTGGTCGCGGTAGCCAAAACCACTCTCAAAGGTAACGTGTCTGAGGGGAGGAGGAAGCTACACAAGACCGGGTTATGGGATCTTTCGTCAGGTCTGAGATATAACGAGGAAACACTGAGAGCACTTACCAAAAATCTCTGAGCAGAGATCAAATATGATCTGTCACTGGTCTGATAATCGGTCACTGTAATCTTAGAAAACATATGCATACTACTGAAATCTTTAGTAACTCCAGGAAAGAACCATTGTGTAGGTTGAGCAATGAGCAGGATGAACCGGCCTTCCATGTTATCTCCGAGTGCCACATCAAGTTGGAGACAAGCAACCCAGGAATCATGATGGCAGGGCCTCCAAAGGGAACCTAGTGAAAAGTCTATTAGATCTAGTCAAGACAGACAAGCTTTTCATATAAAAGATGACTCATAGCAGCTGCAGTGTTGTGAGTGAAAGAATCAAAATTCCAACGAATGTCAATTGTCAAAATCCGAAATTTCACTCCTTAACCTTCCACGCACGCAAATTTTTCGGCGGGAAATTCAAAATTAGCTGAAACTTTATAGGTAGTTTATTTAGTCTTTAATATCTACAAATTCCTGAAAGTAAATGCGACAGACAAAATCTCACTTAAGTCAGAAAATTTGAGTAGGCGAGTTCAGGATAGGTCCCTGCGAATAAGGAAAGTGCCTTCAAATTTCGTTTTTATATTTATGTTCGACTCCTCCTTCTTCTTCTGGAATAACTATTCCGGAAATCTAGACCAAATCAAATTCATATGAAACACAATATCCGTGATATCCCTTGATGTCATCATGGTTACGTTCATCAACCAATCTAATCCAATTTAAAGTGCTGATGGACCAATCGTTCCATGAGGCTAAATAATGGTTTTCCCATCTCTGCAAAAATCACCTTTGATCAAGTTCTTGACTACATACTAAAAAACATACCATTCCTCAGATACATAGGATATAGTGAGCTCAGAACGCCACTGTTACTGATCAAATCTCCCGAACTGATTAAGAAGCTTTTCGTCAAAGATGCAGAGAGTTTCTCGGATCGTCGTGTTGTCTTTCCAGACCATTTCGATGCTCTCATGTCGAAAACATTGATTTATCTCAGAGGTAAGAAATATTTCTTCATTTCAATAGATGATTTGCCCCTTTGGTTTTTAGTAACCTTTCACCATCTGAATTTTTAGGACAAGAATGGAAAGATGTTAGGAGTATCTGGAACCTAGTCCTCACAGCCAGTAAAGTGGAGACTATGTACCCCTTACTGAATAAAACAGCTGAAGACTTCGCCAAAAGCTTTCAAGATATCAAAGAAGATGAGGTTAAAACCTTGGATATGAAAACAGACTACAGGAGGTACATTTGTGATCTTTCAGCCAGTACTTACTTTGGAATTGAAGATGGATCTGAGACTTTCCGTGAAAAGCTATCGAGTTTCGTTACATTCAATGGCAACTCCATATGGACACTTCTTTCTTTTTGCGTCACCTGCATTGCTCCTACATTTGCACCTGTAAGTATTGTCAATCGCATAGATTTGGGTATTAATTAATTAATGTCATCCTTCTTCTTGTTTAGATAGACGGAGGTTACACGGTCAATCTGGTATCAGTCGCGCATCACATCAATCATGGATTGATATCAGATTGAGGGTAAACTGCTGGATTAATGTACCTGACTGATGGAATATTAATGTGCTTCGTCAATCCATCAATCCGCATCAGTCTCATCGTGATCAAGTTCACGGACTGAACTGATGCGAGATTGATGGCAGATTGATCGTGTAACCTCCGTCATAGAGTAGTCCGTTACTTCATGATAGTTCATTTGAATTAGAATAAAGGAAAAATGACTTTTTTCTGTGACGGAAAAAATGTATGACATTTTATCCCTGTTGACAGGTAGCTGAAGATCACATGTTGCACGCATGCTCTAGTGAACAGCCTGCTATCATTTTGCCCAAATCTCTGTAATTTTTGAATGCCACTTTGGAACGAAAAGAGATAGCAATTTGCAGAGTAGCTTACACAACTGAATGCGACGGTTAAGTTCATTAATAGAGATATTCGGTCAAACGGTTTCGCAATTATACCCATCTGAAATATAGTTTCATCAATAACTCAAATAATACAGATCCCATCAAATTTTTTTCTCTTCAAGAATGTGATAATTCAGAAACTATCTGTCATTTTCCGCTGAAATTCTACACAAACCTTCCAAGCCACCATTCTACAATCGAGTACTGGATTTCAGCTCAATCGGATTTGTAAAGTTATGGTTGAAATGAAATTTTGGTAACTGCTTCTGAAAATTCAAATCATGTAAATCTCTTGTATTTACGTAGCTTCGGTAGCCGTATTGGCTAGTTCACTCGCCCGCCACATCACGCTGCGTGGGAGTTGCGGGTTCGATTCCCCGCTGAGTAATTTTGCTATTTTATTTATTTCTATAATTGAATGCAGTTGATGCACCAAAAATTTTTTTACGTGTTAACGCTAAAAAGATGGCTTGAAGGTTCATTTTTCTATATGATCGTGCAAAACTTGAACTCATTGTGGGAAACAGCGTTCTATCATTTTGCCCAAATGTTTTTAATTTTTAAATTTTTTGCTGAAAATGCTCTCGAACAATTGAGCTGGACTTACTTTGTGGTCAAATTCAATTCTGTCCGGCCAGCCATTGGTTGCTACGATAACTTTCGAGTGGAATGAGATAGGTTGATGGGTACAATAGGCCAAAAACCCAAAAAACACAGATCCGATTAAAATGCATTTAGTTGTAGAATACTGAGTAACAAATTTGTGAAAAATTTCGTGAACATCGTATCACTAGAAAGAAAAATATATAAAAAAAAAAAAACTAAAAGTTTTATATTTAGGGGACCATCTGTCAAATTTTGCACAAACTTTGAAGCCGAATTTTATTTTTCCAATATTTTCAAAAATACAGATCCGACCGAATTGAAATCTGGTATTTTATTGAAAAAATACGGCTTGAAGCTCCATGCAGTATTTCTTGATGGTGTGTGAGACTTGAATAGACAAACCAAAAATAGTGCGTGGAGTCTCTTCGCGCGGAAGAAGTGAAACTGCGTAATGTGGAAATGAAAATAGGAGGCAGTAGAAAACTACACGCATGCGTTCGAGTGCCATGTATTCACTCCTGCTCTGTCTCTTTCTATTCCCTCTCTCCAGGAGAGTTGAATTTCAACACAACAGTGCTTTCAAACCCCCTCCATGGTAGCGGTAAACGTTTAACGCAACCTTGTTGGAAGTCGCATTAGAAGTTTCACTTCAAAACATGCATTCGAGTGTCATGCATTAACTCTCGGTCTGTCTCTTTCTATTCCCCCTCCCTAGGAGTGTTGAACGTTTAACACAAAAGTGCTTTCATACCCCCCTTCATGGTAGCGTTGAATATTTAACGTAACCTTGTTGGAAGTCGGATTAGAAGTTTCACTTCAAAAACTTCGTAATGTGGAAATGAAAATAGAAAGGGTTAGAGAACTACGCGCATGCGTACGAGTACCACTCATTCACCCTCGCTCTGTCTCTTTCAATTCCCCCTTCCCAGGAGCGTTGAACGTTTTAACGCAACAGTGCTTTCATACTCCCTTCATGGTAGCGTTAAACCTTTAACACAACCTTGTTGGAAGTCGCATTAGAAGTTTCACTTCAGAAACTTCGTAATGTGGAAATGAAAATAGAGAGGGTAAGAAAACTACGCGCATGCGTACGAGTGCCACGTATTCACTCTCGCTCTGTCTCTTTCTATTCCCCCTCCCCAGGAGCGTTGAACGTTTAACACAACAGTGCTTTCATACCCCCTCTATGGTAGCGTTAAACGTTTAAGGCAACCGTGTTGGAAGTCGTATTTGAAGTTTCACTTCAAAAGAACATGCGTGCAAAAGTGCCGGACTTCACGTCAGTGTTATTTAAGAATTTTATGAAATTACTTTTTTCCCGGATATTCACAAGTAAAGGTAGATATTAAATTCGACAAATAATGTCAAGTCGGAAGGAAATGGACGAGATTATCCAAGTCAAGGAATTCTTGATTTTATTGAAAAAAGTGGAAAAGCCCTGTGGCATTGGCGCTCGTGTTCGAACTTTGACAAATCATATCCCCAAAATTATTGGTTTCTAAGAGTTGGGAATGATATCAATGGATTCTTATGATAGAACTGCATCCTAAATTAAAAAAATGTGTCATTTAAAAAAAAATCAAGAGTACCAAAAATTATTAATCCGAAACCACCAGACCGATTCTACACAATAACGAACTTATCCGACATATTCGTTCCTCAAATCTACTCTGAGAATTATATTATATCAATTGAAACTTATTGCTCAGGCAAATTAGTGCTCTAGCTCCTAAAAATTGCTCCAGAGCTGGAAATCATTTTAACCCCTTTTGGGGGGTAGCGAATAACAAGTGTCTGAGTTTGTGACGGTTTCTAGGTTGTGCTTCAGATTTGAGAGCCTAAAGACTGCGAAATGTTCGCACTATTTTCAGTATTTCACATATTACTCGCATCTAATGGCGTTCAGAACATCGAAATCGGTTCAGCAATTCAGCCGCAATCACCCGTCAAGGATGAACAATTTTTACAAACTTAGCTCAAAACTTGACAACCCTCAACTTCTAACGCTTTTAGGTCGAAAAGGATTTTTCCAATTGAAAAATGTCATAGAACCAAACTGGTAGAAAATTCAATTCTGAATCAGATGCTTCTTAAAATCTAGAAATCCCATTGCTCTTTTGGGTTGAGGTTATGTCCAGAAAATTGGAAATCACTAGATTGTTTGAAAATCAATATACACGGCAACATACTGTTCCGGACCAATGATTAGATATATAACCACGGTGTTGCCAAGTACTTTCTAATTTGTATTATTGAAAATATGTCAATGCCGTTCCTGTGCCGAATTTGAGGCCATGAGAGTGGGTATTAAACTGTTGGCGGCAAAAATTTAAGATCAGAAGAATTTTCGTGCAAATATCAACGGCACAAGTTATAACAAATGCAGTAAAATTTTTTCTACCCATTTTTAGGAATAAAAACAAAAATGCTGAGCCAACTTTTCTCTCAATTTATGATTTTCCAGGAAATTAGAGGCACTTTCGGAAAAATTCGAACGGCACAACGCAGTAAAAGTATAGCAGAATCTATTTCAGTCCTTAGAACCCACTGGCTTGAAAAGTTCTGGGCTGGCCTATTTGATATACCTTTTGTGGAATATCTTGACAACCACATGAAATTAAAAAAAATCTTTACGAGAAATAAATGTTCAAAGATCGAAAAGTGCTGGGCCAACTTCACATACATTGGATTTACGCCGGAACGACTCAAAAACCCATGCTATTAGGTCCATAGGGCTTATTGTTTCGTTCAATTAAACATGCCGACCAAGAGTTTGGTGGATACTGAGTCTTGCAAGATGAACGTATTAGATTTATTAATATAATAAAATGCAAACAAATCACTAACTCTTGGTTTAAACGTCGAGTATGACCCTGATAAAATCGTGTGAGCTTTTATTTAGTATCGATTCACCACGGTTAGAAAATGAAATTTATTGACCGAAAGTGATCAAGATTTTCATTTAAAAATATATGTCTTTTCCTTCAGCTCTTCGGAGTCTCTTCCATAGTCCATAAAAATGTCCAGAACTACTTCTTGAAGACCGTAGGAGAAGGTGTAGAAAGAGAAAACAACAACATACACAGACCAGACATCTTAGGACTCATCCACAAACAGAAGAAAGAAGAAGAATCCGAGGAATTCGGGCAGAATTTGAAGAAAAGGAAAGTCTACTTGAACGAAGATGAAATTGCGTCCCAACTTTGCATGTTCCTCCTATCTTCACTGGATGGCTTGGCCGCAACTTTGGGTTTCATAACTTACGAGTTGGCTGTAAACCCAGATGTGCAGAAGAGGTTGCAGAGGGAGATGGATGATATTAGAGTCGAAGGAGAACTTCCGGACTATCAGACCATCATGGGTCTGCCTTATTTGGACATGGTTGTTTCTGGTAAGTATCGAATACAATTTTGCAACTCATTCAGTGGCATAGGAATTGTTGGTTTTCAATTATATGTTTACAGAAACCATGAGAAAGTGGCCAGCAGTTACAATGACTGACAGAATATGCACCAAACCTTACACTATTGAACCTCTATCACCAAAAGAAAGTCCAGTGCATTTAGAAGTTGGAGACACCATTGCTGCACCTTTATACGCACTCCATCATGACCCCGAGTATTTTCCAGAACCCCAAAAATTCGACCCAGAACGATTTGCGCCAGAAAACAAATTCAAAATCAAACCCTACACATATTTACCTTGGGGTATCGGCCCAAGAAACTGCAATGCAGGAAAGTTATCTCTTCTGCAGATGAAAATATTCTTCTTCAGATTGTTGGAGCACCTTGATGTTATTCCTATAGATAAAACGCCTATTCCAATCAATTTACAGGAAGGCGTGATCAAGGTGTCGTCCGATAGTGATATATTTTTAGGTTTGAGAAAAAGGAAAGATCTGCCTTCTTAGGATTAATTTGTGTTACGGTGAAATCTCAGGAAATCTTTCGAAAGGATATTAATCAGAGGAACTATAACACTAGAGTGGAAATATATATTTATAACTCGAAGGATTCCAATAAAGTGTTTTCGGATACATTCGATTTATTAATTGCTTTTTCTCCTGCTAGGACCATTAGATATCAGCAGCGTGAGTTTGGATGCATAAAAGTTCAAATAGTCAAGATAACCTTATTGAGATATACGAGCTCTCACGGATATAACATACTTGCAGATTATTTTGTGTTGCTTCTAAAAATATTTTGCAGATATAATTGAATGGGTCATCATAGTTTATAGATAATTTTTGTCAATCCTATCAAGAAAATTAGATCAAACAAATTAGTTCTTCGATGCCTGTATTTCATTGTGTTTTTGCGCGCCATTGCATTGCCTAAATGCATAGTCAAATTCGATTCTGTCCAACGTCCGTCGGTAAACACGATTACTTTCGAAAGAATATACTAAAAGACTTTGCATTTGCAGAACAGGGCAAAATCACCCCATAGGTTTTGAAATATATTCATTGGAAACAAGATTTTTCCAAAACTACAGATCTGATCAAGTTGAAAATTGGTTTCAAGGTTCATGAAAATAGTAAAACAGGAAGGGCAATTTTTGTAAGAGTGTCCGATAAGTCAGAAAGAATCTCCAGAATTCGCTGCAATTCCGTACGTAAATGAAGAACATCGATAAGATGAGATGTCTGGAATATCAGCATTATAGCTATTTTGACATTTTTATTTCTTGATCTAACAAATCTCCGATAACCGTAAATTATCAAATATATCGAGCGACTTGAAATTTTCAGGGTTATTGGCACGTCCAAATGCGACGCACAAGTTTGTTAATGGGCATAATCGGCCCAACGGATTCCGAGTACTAATTTTGTTTTCAGCCAATACGTATCCGTATCGAATCGAACCTTGGTAACTAAATGTATAATACCGACAAAAGGCGTAAGTGGAATTATGTTTGGATCATATTACTAGAAAATTTAAAATAATATATTAAGAAATATTATTCAACTCACGATATTTTGAGAACGGAAGGATAATGCATAATCGACCAAACGGTTTTGGTGTTTACCTATCTGAAATTTTGTAGTAATTTCCTCAATAACTCAAAAAATACGAATCCAATCCAATTCACATATGGTAATTAAGTGAAGATTGCAGACGCCTAAATGTAATGCAAAAATCATTGCAAAAAATTCTGTAGCTCTGAAACTATCCGTCCGATATCGCTGAAACTTTAAAAACCTAATCTTACAGCCGAGTTCCAAATTTGAAAACGATCGGATCTATTTTGTTGGAGATCCGAGCAGTCTTGGGGGAGTAGCGAGCAGCTGGATGGGTGACTGTTGCCACAATAACTTTCGAACGGAAAAAGGTACCGACTTGCAATTTTCAGGGTAGGTGCGCATCCGAATAGGACGGTTAAGTTAGTCATTTGGCATAATCCGCCAAACGGTTTCGGAGTTATACCTGTGACGTATTACACTGAAGTTGGCAACAGTTCAAGATCAGTACAACAACAATCATAAAACGTCAACATACGTCCCATGCCCTTCGACTAATTATGGGAAGTTAATGAATAAATAAAGTAAATCAAAGTTATAAAGTATTTCTATACAACCATAAAACTCAAACATAACATGGTGGCAGCGGTGAAAAGTGCTTAATTCAAAAATTGAACTAGTTAATGTGAAATAAATAGAACTCAAGGACATAAAACGGCAAATACGTCAATTGAACAAACACGCAGGTACGGACAGCTGATAAGGCGGATGTGAGCGTGGCGATCAGTGGACTCCCAAACGATTTGTTTATTTACGAAGTACCGAGGTTAAGTGAAACGAAAGTGAGAATTTTTGTAAGATGGAAGACAATATTAAAGCACCAGAAACTATACAATTTAGAGGAGACATTGCAAATAACTGGATCTATGGAAACAAAAATTTAAAATTTACTTGCTAGCAAGCGGGAAAACCAATAAAAACAATGAAGTTGAAGTCGCGCTGCTCCTAAATTTTTGGGGTGACAAGGGACTTCATATACCAGGTGGCCCACCACAGACGTGGATCTCGTTTTGAGGGAGTAAATGAAGATAATTTGCGAGTGTTTTTTTGTGATGTGTGTAGGGTGTTCTAAAGCACAATTTAAAATTATTTTCATATATACAGGGTGTTCGAAAACAAAGATATAGACCAAAGTTACATTTTTTTTAATGGTAGTACCCTGTATTTGACCTAAAAAAGGAAAAGCAAGCTCAAATTATAATGAGTTTCTTCAGATCACTTTATACCTTAGAAGTACCATTCACGAGAAAACGGCGCAAAATTGAAAATATGGAGTTTTTTTCAATAGCAATTAATGAAGAAACCAGTAACGCCCGCGATACAGACAGTATTTTTTGAATAGACATATTTGCTACTCCTATACAGAAAATAAAAAATCAACTCTGGAATATACAGAGTGATCATAATTAATTTTCCAACATCCAACTACCAATAATGGTCAAAAACTATCTTATTTCAAATGGCATACCCGATATTTCTATATCTCATTGAACGTAAAAAATTATTTCGAAACTATCTTCACAAGGTTTTCCTACACCTAATCCTGATAGTTTTCTCAGCAATTTTCGACCATTATTTGTAGTTCATGTTTGAAAATTAATTATGATCACTCTGTATATTCCAGAGTTAATTTTTTATTTTCTGTATTGGAGTAGCTAATATGTCTATTCAGAAAAATACTGTCTGTATCGCGGGCGTAACTGATTTCTTCATTAATTCCTATTTGAAAAAACTCCATATTTTCAATTTTTCGTCATTTTCTCGTGAATGGTTCTTCTAAGGTATACAGTGATCGGAAAAAACTCATCATCATTTGAGCTTGCCATTCCATTTCTCAGATCAAATACAGGGTGTTACAATTAAAAAATGTAACTTTGGTCTATATATTTGTTTTCGAACCCCTGTATATATGAAAATGATATTAAATTGTGCCCCTGAATACCCTACACACATCACAAAAAAAAAATTCAAAATTATCTTCATTTACTCCCTCAAACCGAGATCCGCGTCTGTGGTGGGCCACCCGGTATATATAATACGTTCAAATACAGTGAAAGGGAAAGCGCCCATAAACTGGACAATGTTATCGCAAAATTTGACGCTTATTGTGAACCGGTAGAAAATGAAATCTATGAACATTTAAAGTCTTTTAAACGTGAGCAGTTGCCAAATGAATCTGTAGATCATTTCGTGACTGGCTTAAGACAATTAACGACAACATGTGAATTCGGAACCCTAAAAGATGTGCTTATACGAGACAGGCTTGTGGTGGGTATTCAAGACAAACGGATTCAGGAGAAACTGTTACAACTCCGTATCTGACACTTACCGATGCTATCCAGACATGCCGTTCAATGAAGAGCAGCGTTGCTACTCAAAGGGAGATCTCAAAACAGCCATTTAATGAACAGGTTTCTGTGGAGGCTGGTAAGAAAGTACAAGAATTCCGGTCATCTCCAGAAAGGCATAATTATGCTGGACCCACGGGAAATAGAGGTAACCATTGTGGTCATTGTGACCTCAAGCATGAACAAAGTAAGTGTCAAGCCTAAAGTAGATATTGTCGCAATTATGGTCGTAAAGGCCATTACAGAAAGTTCTGCAAAACAAGGTTCCACAATGTCCACAATGTGGAGAATTGTAACGACACCTATAACGATGATGAACGATTGAATGGTTAAAATTGACACTAGCAGTCAGGTGTACATTCTAAATTATAAATACTTTCGCAAACTAGACATTCGTGACAAAGACTTGTTATATGCTAACTCAACACTATCGTCATACTCTCGTCACAGGCTGGAGTTATTGGGAAAATTTAAAATATCATGTGAATACAATGGACTTTATACAAGTTTGTTTTTTTTTCTCCTGAAATCTACTTCACCATGTTCAATTTTGGGACTTGAGTCAGCCAGTGAACTAAAAATTGTCGATTTCAACAAAAACCCTGAATATAATATTCATGTTATAAACCATCAGCCCATCAAATATTCTACAGTGACTGAAATATTAAAAAAGTACGAAAATGTTTTTCTTGGTTTAGGTGAACTTAAAAAGATATGTAAGATAACTCTGAAAGACAATGCAGTGCCGAGCATATCTGCTGCTAGAAAAATATCAATTACCCTAAAAGAAAAAGTAAAACTCAAACTTGATGACATGGTGCTTGAAAAAATACTTGTACCTGTCGAAGAGCCAACCGATTGGTCACATCCGGTTGTAATCGCGTCCAAGCCTAATGGTGACATACGTATATGCATGGAACCGAGGACACTAAACAAATATATTAGACGTGAACATTACCACATACCAACAACAGAAGTCATGTTAAGCGAACTAAGTGGTGCAAAATTTTTACACTTCTTGATGCTTCACAAGCCTTCCTACAACTTCCACTAGACGAAGAAAGTTCAAAGTTGTGTACGATTACTACTTGCTGGAAAAGATATCGATATCAGCGCCTACCTTTTGGCGTGTCGTCATCACCGGAAATATTCCAAAAAGCAGTTTGTGATATTTGGAGGGTGTAAGAGGAGTAATCATATTTTGATTACTTCTTGATATACGCTAAAATACTTGATGAGCAATGAGCATAATGCTGTTCTAGAAGCTGTTTTATCAAAAATTTATGGGAGTGGCCTTACACTTTGTAGGATTTTGAGCTATAGTGAACTGTATATTAATGGTTTAAGATGTTATCAAAACCTTCAAATCCTACCTTTATTCTCTGGCTTGGTTGGGTAGATACTTGGTGTGTATGTGTGTGTCTTGGACTGGAACTCCAGGTCTTCTTTGGATAGGGCTCCAAATGCACTAATCTTGTTATCAACGAAATATAACGAGAATAATATGAAATTTCGAATCGAATAATGACGCGTAGCTCGAGGTATATCTTTTCGGCTTCGTATCGAAAACGGAATTTCATATTATTCTCGTTATATTTCGTTGATAACAAGATTAGTGCATTTGGAGCCCTATCCAAAGAAGACCTGGAGTTCCAGTCCAAGACACACACATACACACCAAGTATCTACCCAACCAAGCCAGAGAATAAAGGTAGGATTTGAAGGTTTTGATAACATCTTAAACCATTAATATACAGTTCACTATAGCTCAAAATCCTACATTTTTTGGTCCAATTCGGGCACGGATGGTTAATTTGGGGTGTAATTTCATTCATTTTCAAATTAAATTTCATTTCATTAATTCAAAGCATTTCTTATCAGTCCGTTGTTTCATGCATATGTTCAGCGCAACTGTTTTGGTTGCAGCAGTGTTTTTTGCCACTTTCAATACGCTGTGTTTCATTCTCCAGGGTGGTTCAAAAGTTGATACCTATTACAAATTTCAATTTCAGTAAACCTTAATAATTCAAATTTATTTAAAAATTTCTCATTCCAGTTTCATTATTCCTCATTCAAGTTTCACAATTTCTCATTGAAGTTTCAAATTTCTAATTCAAGTTTCAAATTTCTCATTCAAGTTTCTACATTTCTTTGTAAATTCTTTCATATTATTTCGTTTAAATTTCAAACAAAATTCAACTAAATTTCAATATTATTTCATTAAAAATTCTAATATTTCTTCAAATAAATTAGTTCATCATGTCAGATAAAGTGAAAAAATTACTGAATCTACGTCAAACTCAATACAATTCCTTAGATGATATTTATAAAATTGCAATTCGTTCAGAAAATGATACTTCATTGTTTTCATTACTGAAAGTATCTGTTGAGAGTTTGGATCAGATAAAGACTGACTTCTACATACATCACAATTTGATTATTGGGGTAGCTGACTCCGTTGAGGGTTTATCTTTCGATGAACAAGATGCCGTGAGAAAGCATTTCAATGATAAAATTTTAAAAATCAAACAAGTTTTTCATGATCTGGATTCAAAACAGTTACAAAATGACCATCAGCATGATAGCGATCAGATTCATAATCTTCAATTGAAGCAGATTGAACTCAAGTGCTTTTCTGGTGATATTACAGAATTCCCAACATGGATTGACATGTATGATGCTGTTGTTCATAATAACAAGAGATTGAGTTCTATTGAAAAATTCAATTATCTCTTACATTCTTTGAAAGGTCCTGCATTTTCACTTGTTCAAACCTTACCTATGACATCCCTCAATTATGAAATAGCCTATGATACCTTAGTCGAAAGATATAAAAATACACGTCATTTAGCTGTTGCTTACTGGTCTAGAATTGAAAATAGTTCAAATATGACATCTGATGATCCTAGAGAATTGAGAATTCTTTTAGACAATTTTGAGGAAAATAAACGCGCTCTTCTTAATTTGAAAATTGGCAATATTTGGGATTTTGTAATGATGCAAATGTTACTCAATCGTTTACATACTTCAACTGCTTCACGTTTTGAGCTTTTTCATAACTCTTCAGAGATTCCTACATATCAGAAACTCCACGATTTTCTTTCAAAACAATGCCATGCATTGAATAATGTCAACCTTGGTAATTCTTCTAAAGGCTCAAGAAAGAATATTCATTTCAAAAAACCAATTTCCACTTCAACATTCATTTCTCAGACTTCTCGAACCTCATCTCTAGTATGTCATCTGTGTAAATCAAACCATTTAGTTTATAGATGTCCTAAATTGATTGGTGTAAGCCCCCAACAAAGAATTAAAGTAATTCAAAGAGAACAATTATGCATAAATTGTCTAAATAAACATCCTTTGTCAGATTGCCAATCCAAAAATTCTTGTTTCACATGCGGTAAACTTCATCATACTCTTTTGCATGTCGATTCTCCTTCCACTTCTAGTCAGCCTCAAAACTCGTCAACTTCAGTCCAGTCATCGAATCGTAGATCATTCACTCAAAATCAGCAGAATTCTTCTATAAATGCTGGTTTTCTCTCGTCAACGTCTAGTGTTCTGCTTGCTACGGCCGCAATAAATGTCCTAGACTGTTTCAATCGCTTTCAATCATGTCGTTGCGTCTTAGACTCAGGAAGCATGACTTCTTTCATTTCACAAAGATTTCTGCAGAAACTAGGTTTTCGTAGTAAAGATTTGAGCATCAACTTAAACGGACTAGAGTCAATGAGTACTGCTTCACGATTAGGTTGTGTATCCCTCACAATAACTCCTCATTTCGACACGAATACCGTGTTCAGCATCCAAGCTATTGTACTAAAAAAGATTTGTGATAATCTGCCTTCTTCGCCTATTTCTTTGGCTTTGCCTAATCTTCATAATGTGGTTCTAGCGGACCCACAATTTTCCTCACCAGGCTCCATAGATATCCTTCTGGGAGCTGATTTATTTTCAAAAATTCTCCTGAATGGACATATTCGAGGCTCTTCTGGGGAACCAGATGCTCTTAATACACAGTTAGGATATGTTCTGATGGGAATTATGGAACATTCTCCCTCAAATAATTCTTTCTCCTCATTTCTCTGTCATCCTTCCACTGAGGAACTGTCTTGTAATATGAGAAGATTTTGGGAACTCGAAGAAATTCCTAGTAGTTATTCAATCACTGAAGAAGAGGCTTTAAGTGAGAAAATATTCTCTGACACATGTACACGCAATTCCAGTGGTAGATTCATTGTGTATTTACCTTTCAAAAATTTTCCATCCCTACCGGAGTTTCCTGGTATTCGAGAACTTGCCCTTCGACAATTCAAGTCATTAGAAAAGCGACTTCTACAAAATACTATTCTGTATGATCAATATTGTTCCTTCATGAAGGAATATCTTGAGTTAAGGCACATGGAACCTTGTGCACCCTGTGAGGATAAGTTCGCTTACTATATTCCTCATCACCCAGTTTTAAAACCCGACAGTTCAACAACTAAACTAAGGGTTGTTTTCAACGCTTCTGCTCATTTACCTCGGCAGCCTTCTTTAAATGAAGAACTGTTGACTGGACCTAAGCTACAAAAGGACCTGTATTCTATTTTACTCCTCTTTCGTTTACATGCTGTTGTATTCACTGCTGATATTCAAATGATGTACAGGCAAATCTTCATCCACCCAAGTCATTGTGCTTATCAGAGAATCTTTTGGCGATTTTCAATTGATGAACCTATTCAAGAATATCGTCTTCTCACTGTCACCTATGGTTTGGCCCCATCTCCCTACCTAGCAATTCGTACGCTTAACGATTTGGCTAAACGGGAAGATAAACGTTTTCCATTAGCTGCTAAAGCTATTCAAACTCGGACATATGTTGATGATGTCGTTCATGGTGCTCATTCCTTAGAACAAGCTTTATGTGTTCAATCCGAACTGAGAGATCTTTTGTCTCTTGGAGGTTTTCATCTCAGAAAATGGACAAGTAACTGCGCTGAATTATTGGTACACTTGCCACCTGCTGATTTAAGTTATACACCCCTTCAGTTTGATGATAGAACTACAGTAAAGGTTCTGGGATTGATATGGGAGCCCAAGTCAGATACATTTCAATTTTCCTGTGACGTACAAAATACTAAATGTACAAAACGAATTATTCTTTCACATGTAGCTAGAATTTTCGACCCTCTGGGCATCTTATCACCATTAACATTTCTTCTTAAATATTTAATTCAATTGATTTGGATTTCAAAGGTAGATTGGGACGATACTCCATCTTTGGAAGTTCGAAACTTGTGGGAACATTACTTGCAAGAAATTTCGCTAATGTCAAAGTTTAAAGTTCCGCGTTTTATTCTCTCTAATGATGAGAATTGTATATACGAACTGCATTGTTTCGGCGATGCAAGTGAAAAGGGATATTGCGGTGTCATTTATCTCCGTACCCTCACATCTGATAAGGATTGTCAAGTCAGATTCTTAACTTCCAGAGCTAAAGTTGCTCCTGTAAAAAAAGTGAGTTTGCCCCGATTGGAACTGTGCGCTTCGGTTCTTCTTGCTAAACTTGCCTTTCATGTCATTAAAACTTTTCAAGGTAACTTGACTATCAGTAACACTTATTATTACAGTGACTCAAAGATTGTATTAAGTTGGATAAAAGCTTCTCCACACAAGTGGAAGACATTCGTAGGCAATAGAGTGGCTTCAATTCAATCTACAACTTCACCAAATTCATGGTTTCATGTCTCTTCTCCCGAGAATCCTGCTGATATAGGATCCCGTGGATCTACTCCCAAGGATTTACTTACAAGTGGTCTTTGGTTGGCTGGTCCAGCCTTTCTTTTAAATGTCAATTTCCAGCCCAAAACTAACGGCATTACCGAATGTCAGGAAGTTATTGCTGAAGAACGAAAAATTTCACTTCATATCATTCCCAATTCTAATATTTTAGACCACTTAATTTCAAAATATTCCTCATTTTCAACCCTCATTCGAATAATTGCATATATGCTTCGTTTCATTAATAATTCTCGATTTTCACAAAAACGTATTAGTGGTTGTCTTTGTTCAGTTGAGCTTCATGGAGCTTCACTTCTTATGATTCGACATGTGCAAGCGTCATTTTTTGACGATGAAATTGCGAAAATGCGGAAAGGTGTGAGACTTCCTAAGCAATTTCTTAAACTTTCTCCTTTCATCGATCAGGACGGTGTTGTCCGAGTTGGTGGTCGACTTAGAAACGCTCCTATTAGTTACGAAAAGAAATTTCCTGCCCTTCTTCCAAGCCGTGGTCACTTGACGGACCTAATAATATCTCATTTTCATAGAACTTACTTTCATGCCGGAATTCAAACAGTTCAGTTTTTAATTGCACAAAGATTCTGGATAATTTCATTTTGCCGCTCAATCAAAAGAGTACTTTCAAAATGCATTACATGTTTCAAGCTAAATCCTCAAACTTTCAAACCTGCAATCATGGGAGACCTGCCTCCAGCTCGAATTTCAAAACTAAAACCATTTCTACATACTGGTGTGGACTACGCTGGTCCATTTAAAATAACTATAAGTAGACATCGGGGCGTTCGATCATCTAAGGCCTATCTGTGCCTTTTCGTATGTTTTTCTACTAAGGCCATTCATCTCGAGCTTGCGTCAGATCTTTCAACTGATTCATTTCTAGCTGCACTTAAACGATTTCTTGCGCGTCGAGGTCGCTGTTCTCACATGTATAGTGATTGTGGCACCAATTTTGTGGGTGCTCACAAATATTTGAACCAACAATTTGCCAATGCTGCTGCTCACGAAGCCATAAAGTGGCACTTCAATCCGCCCTCTGCACCACATTTTGGGGGCCTCTGGGAGGCGTCAGTGAAAAGTGTCAAAACACATATATATCGTGTAGTCGGAGACCAAACACTTTCCTACGAAGAGTTCAATACGCTTCTTACTCAGGTAGAGGCTATTCTCAATTCTAGACCCTTAACGCCATTCAGTCATGACCCGAATGATTTTTCCGCTTTGACTCCAGGTCATTTCCTTACAATGGAACCTCTCACTGCCATACCTGATCCCGATTACACACTTACTTCCATTAATCGACTCACTCGCTGGCAACTCCTTCAGCGTATGCATCGCGACTTTTGGACCCGTTGGTCCAAAGAATATTTACACCATTTACATCAACGAAGTAAATGGAATATAACAGATACTCCTATCAAGGAAAACACCTTAGTTCTGATAAAATCAGAAAATCTACCGCCATGTAAGTGGCCACTGGGACGTATTGTTCAATTGCATCCTGGTAGCGATGGTCACACAAGAGTTGCGACTGTTAAAACTACTGATAATACTCTCAGGAGACCCATTATTAAACTTTGCCCACTGCCTATAAGCGACAATTAAACACTGCGTATTCAAGGTGGCCGGCATGTTGCAGCCTCACATTTAATTCTATTTAGTTTTTTTTTAATTCAATTTTTCTTAGCCATTAAATTCTTTAATAATTAGATATTTTCATTATTATAATCATAATTAGATTTCATAACTTCATAATTTCACTTCAAATTAATGTCATTCACTTTATGTCCACCTGTATACCTTCAAATCTATCTTCACGTCTCCCGACAACATATGAAGACAATTCATTCCGTTTTCGATACGAAGGTATACAGGTGGACATAAAGTGAATGACATTAATTTGAAGTGAAATTATGAAGTTATGAAATCTAATTATGATTATAATAATGAAAATATCTAATTATCTGCAAAAGTAA
Source organism: Halyzia sedecimguttata (assembly GCA_937662695.2). Lineage (NCBI taxonomy): Eukaryota > Metazoa > Arthropoda > Insecta > Coleoptera > Coccinellidae > Halyzia > Halyzia sedecimguttata. The sequence continues at coordinate 19,380,452 of OW569415.2, forward strand.
AAAATTTGCCAAACATCTGTTGAATTTCTGGGCCATATTATCAGCGCTGACAAAAGCAAAACTCAGGCAATTCCAAGATATAATAATGAAAAATGGCAATACCGTTGTTAATAAATCAACAAGTCCAGAGCGTTCATGCCAATCGGGTCCTTCATAAATGGCTTCGTATAATTATTATACTTATGCATATATTTCACAAATCAAATAGACCCCAGGGGGTTCATTGATTTGCCGAGAAAGCAAGAGCAGACGCGTTTCTGGCTTCTTGGTCTTCATCAGTACTCTGTAGCTTTCCCAACAAATTCAACTAAACTGACCCGGGTTAGGCCTCTCAGAGCCGGCGATCATTTTAATCGCCCACGCCACCTATGAGACGAAACACGGAAATCAGCCTCTCCCCACCAGTGAATATTTGAAGCGTGAAGCGCTCATGGCCATTGGGAAGATACTGTCTGAGCTCTGCGGGACTCGTTCTCTATTAAATATCGAGTGAATGGTGTCATATGATTTCACGCTTCAAATATTCACTGGTGGGGTAGGCTGATTTCTGTGTTTCGTCTCATAGGTGGCGTGGGCGATTAAAATTATCGACCAAGCCGGCTCTGAGAGGCTTAACCCGGGTCAGTTTAGTTGAATTTGTTGGGAAAGCTACAGAGTACTGATGAATGCCAAGGAGCCAGAAACGCGTCTGCTCTTGCTTTCTCGGCGAATCAATGAACCCTATGGGGTCTATTTGATTTTTGAAATATATGCAAGAGTATAATAATTATACGAAGCGATTTATGAAGGACCCGATTGGCAGGAACGCTCTGGACTTGTTGATTTAATTCCAAGATATGTCGATACCAGAAACTAAAAAAGAACTGCAGTTTTTTGTGCATGGTTGTACATGTCTAAGCTTGTACCAAACCTTTTCCAAGAAACGAATATACTAAGGAGGCTTCTTAGCAACAGGAATGAATAGGTATGGACAAAAACGAACAAAAAGGTTTTGAAAATTTAAAATCATTGGTAACAGAATCTCCGGTATTATCCCATTCTGACATAAATAAAGTAACAACTTTAGCAGTGGATGCCAGCCCATATGGTCTTGGAAGTGTTATCATGTAAGAAAATCACCCTATCGAGTACGCTTCTGTTCCATTGACACCCGCTCAACAACTATATAACCATATTGAGAAGGAGCTGATAGCCATAGTATGTGGGTGTGAGAAGTTTCACTATTATGTCTTTGGCAAAAAATGTATAATCCATACCGATCGTTGCCCTTTATTGGGATTGATAAATAAACATTTAGATAATCTATCACCAAGAATACAAAGATTGTCCCTACGCCTTTTAAGGTATAGTTTTGATCTTGTGTATGTACCTGGTAAACACAAGTGTGTTCCTGATACCCTGAGTAGAGATCCCAGGAATCAGTCAATTAACACAGACTACCTACATGAAAATCTGTTGGTATATTCCGTCATAGCAACTTCTAAAGCCAAAGAGACTTATTTCAGGCATCGATATTGATGCTGTCCTCCAGAAAGTCAAGTACTACATTCGTGAAGGTTGGCGTGCTTCTACAAATAAAATTCCAAACGACTTAAAAAATTTCTGGACCGTAAGAAATGAATTGTAAATTCACGAAGATATTATATTTTTTGGCAAGAGGCTGGTAATTCCACCGCCGAACACACCAGGGCGTGGTTGCATGTAAAAGCTTAGCGCGGGACACAATTTATTGGCCAGGTCTATCAATTGAGATTGAAAAACTAATACTTTCATGTAATGTCTGCCAACAGTACTCAAGAAACAATATAAGAGAACCTTCGAACCCTCACGAAATACCCGGACTCCGAGAACTTCTTAGTAGCAGTCGATTATTACAGCAAATTTGTTTTAGTGAACCAACTTCCAAATAAAACAACAACAACTGTCATATCCACACTTAAAAACATATTTTTAAATCATGGTCTGCCTATGCAAATATTTAGTGATAATGGCCCTCCATTCAACTCTTATGAATTCAAAGCATTTCTGAACAAATACGATATTCAACACCTAACTTCAAGTCCACATTTTCCCCGATCGAATGAAATGGTTGAACAGGCGATACAGACGCTGAAAGCTGCATTGACAAAAAGCTCTCAAGATGGAGAAGATCCTTTTTTAACCTGCAGTAGTAGTCAAACATTGTGGACCAAACGATAACCTTATTAGAAGAAACGATGTCATTTACAGACTTAACCGATCTTTTCTTAGGCCAAAATTAGACCCATTTGAGACACCCCCGACTCTATCTCAAGAACCGTCAACATCTCAGCTTGAAAACTCCACTTGAAAACCATTTATTCCTTCACAGGATGTAATGCATTTTGGCAAGAGAACTAGCCATCATAAGGCATTCTAAAAACAAAGGCGTAAAACACAATAAAGGATCTAAAAATCAAGCTACAACCTACCAAAAAAAATACAGAAACGTAAACAACGATGATGAAATTGCAAATGGTATACAGAACAAATATCAGAAAACTACACAATGCACATTAAAGACATCTATACGATAAACGCAAAAATTGAAATATAGTCACATGTTTAATAAAAGGAAAACATGCGGACACACATGAAATCCATACATGAAAATATGGATGTCGTACTCTTCTTACTTAGGTGCTGGCTAAAATTACAAGTAGGTAAACTAACAGATCGCAAATAAATTAACACTGCAATAAAATGAAATTAAGCACCTTGTATCGAGTTGAAACTGCAAACATTCAATCTTAGTCTGCTCGTTGACACAGGTATACTTCCGAGATTTGAGCGCTCTATTTATCTCCAAGATTTCCAGAAGATCTAATTGAAGACCCTTCTCACAAACGTGTAAAACGCTTACATCGGTTCTAGGGTCGAAACTGTGCCTTGATTACAATATGTGGTTGGCGAATTGCGATGGGGTGTTGACTACATTTCTTTTTTATTCTTTTCGGTTTGTTTCATATGTTAATTTACCCTTGTTTCTATTCTCCTTTCGCTCAGGCCTATATAACAGACGTTGCACTGTGGTTGAGAGCAAGAAAGTTGGTACACTCCAGACCTTTGGGTGATTGAAATTTGGTTCTTTGTGTTGACCAAATATTTGGCCAATGATGTTAACCGTCTTGAAGGATATTTGAGTGTTCTCTCTGTACATTCCAAATAGTTTGGCGATGTTTCTAGGTAACTGTACCAAAGTACAACTGTAGTGCTCCTCTGGAGTTTTATAAGTAAGTGACTAGTTCAATTGTTTGTTCATCTGTTTCCAGTAAATTCTCTCAATTGTACGATTTGGGTAACCATTTTTGGCTGCAATCTGTTGTGTAATCACTAATTCCTTTTGAAAGTTGGCGTTATTAAGTGGAATGTTGAATAATCTATGAAACACGCAATGAAAGGTGGAAAACTTTTGGCTGTATGCGTGGTTAGACGTGAAAGGTATTATGGAGTCAGTAGTTGTTGCTTTTCGGAAAATCTCGAAAATGAGGTTGACATTACTCTTTCAATAATGAGATCTAAAAATGGTAAACGATTATTTACTTCTGATTCATGCGTGAATTTGATGGAAGGGTGTATACTGTTCAATAGATCAAGAAAATCACGCAAATTGCTCTCAGTACATCTCAAAATGGTGAAAACATCGTCATCATAACGGTACCAACGCATGGCTAATCCATAATTTTGGCAGTAATGTTTATTGTCGAACTGAAAGGAGTTCTGTTGAAGGACAAGGTCCTTAAAGTAAATTAAACTTATAAAGTATTTCTATACAAGCATAAAAATCAAACATAACAATACCCATCTGGAATATTGTTTTCTCTTCAGTTTGTGTGCCACGTCCTTCCATAATAATTAGGGGTAGATATAACAGCAACAACTTTTTTAAACAAAGTCGACGTTTCGTCGATATATTTCCATTTCCTCAAGACTAAAAAACAGAAGTATTAATTAAGATTATGAAAAAATTGTGTCCCTCCTAGCTTTTCAGTTGTTTAGAATAAATGTTGATTTAGATACGATGATTGGAAAAAGAACCCTTCGTCATTTCATAACAAAATCAAACAATTAAAATCAGTTTCCCACAGTGCCAATCAATGAGCGAACAGTAAGTATAACGCAAGAAATGATTAGCACATGGGCGACGGGCACAGATAAACAGTATTAAATGGTTTCTTTCTGGGTTTTCTCTCCCAAACTCAAACGACCCAACAAAGAATTCGGATTACATCAACGATAATTCAACTGTTTAAAAGATGATATATGATTGGTTCAATTTGATATATATGATCTCAATGAAATTTCTCTTGGACATGTATTTTATTTTATTAAAATTTTCTGTATGGAACTCAGTGATACTTAGATTGATAGCTCTGTTTAACAAATGTTTCATAACAGAAGTTTTGCTCGTGTTGGATCTGAAATTCATCAATCTTCCTGAGCTAGTAGGTTTCATGTACCACTGTGTGCTCAATGTTCCATTAATTTCCCCGTGCAATTTAACATCTAAGAATGATGATTCCGAATTTTTTTTCCCATTTCCATGGTAACCTGGATGCGAGGATGAAATACATTAAGCGTTTTTGCAAGGTGATCGATACTGTCAGTTGGAATTATTAGGAAATTATCATCTACGTATATTTGATTTTATGAAAAGGAAACTTAAGGAGTCAACTTGTATTTTATTGAACAGAGAATGCAATTTTGCAAATTGCTCAATTGGTATGGACCATATTTGGCTAAATTTATTGAAAAAGGAGTTGGAACTTGGAAATTTCTATGCGAAGTAAAACTATGTTAGCTATGATTTTTAAATACTGTCAATGTGACAATTCTTGAATTTCACTAAATAACTATCAACAAAATAATTCTCTCGATTTTCATTGAGCGTCTGAAGAAGGAGTCTGATATAGACTCCGAAACGTTACGATATAGTTGTTTCTTCGTTGATGTTGTTTCGATGTTGTTTGTTAGGCAACATTGTTCAATTGATTGCTTCTGACAAATATCCTGTGTTTCTTACGCAGAAGCAAATCACAAAATAATTAATTTTTATTTTATAGATATTTTTCAGAGTTTGGGAGAGAAAACCCAGAAAAAAACCGTTGAATAATGAGTATACCTCCCACAGTATCCTTTAATGAATACTTAATATAATTATATTCAATTAAAACCAGGAAATTAGTAGTAGAATGGTGACCTGCAACTTTGTGAGAAATTTGGTGTGGATCGTATATCTAGAAAATTAAAAAAAAAATTATTTGAAATATCCGTCTGAAACCGCTGAAATTTTGCGAGAGCCTTCCAAACTTAATTGTACAGCCAAGTTCGAAGGTTAAAAAGAGTTGTTGGAGTTGTTGGAGATAAAAAGACCCTCGGGTGAGTTCAGTAGCTGGATGGGTGACCATTGCCATGATAATAATCGAACGGAAAGTTAAGTTAAGTTTGTTATTGCGCATAATCGGCCCAACGGTTTTGGACTTATACCCATCTGGGATATTAGTTTCTCAATAACTCAAAAAATACAAATCCGATTGAATAAAAACTTGGTAACTAGTTGTGGAATACGTATTGTGAAATTTCGTGAGAATAGTATCACTAGAAAATTGTAAAACATTATGAAAAAATATTATGTTTCTCACGATAATTAAAAAACGAAAACATATAGCGACTTGCAATTTTCAGAGTAGATTACGCATCCGAATATGAAATTTGAGTTCGTTAATAGGTAGAATCGGCAAAATGGATTTGGATTTATACCCATAATAATACTTGAAGAATACCGACGCCTAAATTTTCGCTGAATTTCGTTAATATCGTATCCTGAAATTACTTGAGAAGTAAGTTTTTTCGTATATCATTAGATCTTCAAGAAATTTCAATTCAGATGGAATATATATCATGTCAGAATTAAAAATTCTGTGTTCACAGACGATTCTCTCATTAGCGAAGTTTGTAATTAAAATGTAATGAATTTTTTGCTGAGAATGATGAAGAAATTCGAGGTCAAATTTGATTCTGTCCGGCCTTCCGGCTGGCTAGACTAGTATCAGTGTCAATGCCAATGGCTGCGTTCAGCGGACACAACAGTCGCAAAACAGTTGGAAGAATTTTCGCTGAAAGATCCTGCTCAGTGAGCGCCTGCTCAACATGTTTAATGAGCGGACTCCATTTCTGTGAGCGACATAAGCTTTGGTTTGGTTCGCAGTTCTGGACAGTTCGCACAAGCGCAGATGTAAAAAAATGGGTTCAAGCCTTGTGGACAGGAGCTTTCTGGCGCTCTGGTTCAAACAGACAATTTATATCTCCGAAAGTATTGGTTTCTCAGAGTTGGGAATTATATCAATATATTCATATGATAGAACTGCATCATAAAGGAAATTCAATTCAAATAATAGTTTTTTTATCAAGATTAAATGAGCAATCTGAGAATGAGAACTGCACCATGGAAGAAATCAAATTAAATCTGGCCAATTTTGCCCAATAACGAACTTAATCGAGATATTCATCTCCCTAACCTACTCTGAAAATTTCAACTACCTAGCTCATTCCGGTCGAGAGTTATTGTAGAAAAGCTTTTTTTAAATTTTCAAATTTTTTTTTTGACACTTTGCGATAACCTGGTCAATATATAACTTCACATGCGTATGAAGGTCATGATTCTACAATTTGATGCTAAATTTCAGATAGATCGAGTGATCGGTTTCGGAAATATTCATAAAAAATATTTTTACTAAATTCGGCCATAACTCCGAAAGTATTGGTTTCTCAGAGTTGGGAATTATATCAATGTATTCATATGATAGAACTGCATCATAAAGGCAATTCAATTCAAATAATAGTTCATTTATCAAGATTAAATGAGCAATCTGAGAATGAGAACTGCACCATGGAAGAAATCGAAATAAATCTGGCCAATTTTACCCAATAACGAACTTAACCGAGATATGTATCTCCCTATCCTACTCTGAAAATTTCAACTACCTAGCTCATTCCGTTCGAGAGTTATTGTAGAAATTTTTATTTTAAATTTTCAAATTTTTTTTTTACACTTTGTGGTACTCTGGTCAATACAAAACTTCACATGCCTACAATTTGATGCTAAATTTCAGATAGATCGAGTGATCAGTTTTGGAAATATTCATAAAAAATATTTTTAATAAAATCGGCCATAACTCCGAAACCGCTAGATGGATTTCGCCCATTAACGAACCTGTCCGAGATATTTACGCTCCAAACCCACCTTGCAAATTTCAATCCTCTAACTTCTTTCGTTCGAGAGTTATCGTGCCTACGGCCGGCCGGCCAGCCGGACAGGATCGATTTCGACCTCGGATTCTTGATCAGTGAGTCGAAACAAATCGTTTGAGACCATTTTCAGCCAAAAATTCTAAAATTACAGACATTTGGGCAAATTGATAAGCACTCTGTTCCGAGGAACTAGAGCGCCAAAAAAACAAGTTTCGTATGACAATTGCCCAAAACAAGTTTAAAGTACCTACAAATAGTAGATATTCCATAAAACATGTATGAAAGAAGAGAAGTAATAATGATAAATTACCTTGTAATCGATCAAAAATTTCCTGATCTACGTTCACCAAATTTTCTCCTCTCTCGAACTACAGAATTATGCTTTCAATATTTACGTAATATTTTCAAACATTTTTGGGTGAGGTCTCACTTCTCTCAGATCTCTTACTTCGTGTTCCGTTCCGAAATGTAAGACTTTTCTGAGAAAAACTTATTTCGGAGTAAACAACTGAGATTTTTCTCACTTCGCTCACATTTCGGAATACACTTTATTCTTATAATTCTTCGATTGATTAGATAATGTCATGTCTCAGGAAAATAAGTTGACATTATGACAATTCATACATAACACAATAATTATATCATTCTGTGAAAACGTAGAAATACGATTTATTATTGAAATTTTGAAAAATCTTATCTCCGAAAGTATTATCTTGTTAGAGTTAAAAATTATAACATTGGATTCTTATGGTGAAACTGCTTATTGAAAAAAAATTAATTTGGAATTTGTTTTGTAAAAAAAAATTTTTTTTTGTTACTCCGAAACCATCTGTCCGATTTTGCCCAATAACGAACTTAGCCGAGATGTTTATCTCCCAAACCTACTCTGAAAATTTCAACTATCTAGCTCATTCCGTTCGAGAGTTATCGTGCCTACAGCCGGCCGGACGGCCGAACTGGCCGGACAGAATGAATTTCGACCACGGATTCTTGATCAGTGAGTCGATACAAATCGTTTAAGACCATTTTCATCGAAAAATTCGAAAATTACAGACATTTGGGCAAATTGATAAGCACTCAGTTCCGAGGAACTAAAGCGCCAAAAATCCGTAATTCGCTGTTTTGGTTCATTCAGAACTGTCCCAGAACTATATCGTCCAGTGTTTTGGTTATTTTGCGAACCAATTCGGAACTATCCCAGAACAGTGAAAACAGTCCGTACGTTTTACTTCGAACTGATTCAGAATTAGGTAGTTCGCACATGCGTATCGAGGTTTTCGATGTTGATTGCTTGTCAGCTCACAGGTTGTTGTTTGTTTTGATTATTAAAACAAGTTTCAGTAGCGGATAGACTGAAATTTTGTGGAAGTGTTTGAAACAAAAAGTTATCTTAAGATGGAGGTAAAATACATGATACCCCGTTTGTGAAGTTTTCTTTGTAACATTTCTCTTCATCATTTTCAGTAGGTATTTATTTTCTTCGGGACAAGTTGAAGTTCATCATCTGATCATGAGGAAAATTTTTTGGAAGCAATTTTGCCGGAGGTACTTGGGCATATATGCAGAAAATCTGGTTCCATCATACGCAGACAACCAGTTCCAGGAAGGATTGAGAATCAGTGTTCTCAAGTGTATGCTGGTATGCAACACATGAAGCTGCATCATTTCGAGAATTAGCGACTCAAGGTTGGATTGAGTACACTGCAACTAATAAATGAGAAAACAAGCCGATTTAACAGTAACAAGTGCACAGAAGTTATCAAATGGCCTTCAGAAGAAGAAAAACATGAAATTCTAGATGAATTTGCTGAAATGGAATTCCCTGACGTGGCTGGTAGTGTGGATGGTAGTCATGTTAGAATTGGCAAGCCCAGTGATGACCATGAATCGTATTATAACAGGAAGAAATATTATACCATTCAGGTAAGTGGCAATAAATGTGTCAAACATGGTGTCATATTTCTCATAAATGTTCTTTCAGTTTCCAGAAGTTTGCGATTCAAAGAGACGAATAAGGCATGCATTCGTAGGATTTCCAGGTTCTGTCCACGACTTCAGGACTTTTCGGGGTTCCGATTTATATACGAATTTATCAGACATGTACCTCACTCCAGTTAAAATCAATTACAATAAGAAATTGCCAAGTGACGATTGAGCACACCTTTGGAATACTGAAACAAAAATCCAGGTAGCATGTTGTGTGCTACATAACTTGTCACTGGATGCAAATATTCGGGATCTTATTTCTGGAGAGGATATCGGTGGTGATGCTTTTTCATCTAAAATGAATGAGATGCATATGTAGATGAGGAGACTAAGGATAATGTTGTCGGACTGAACTCCAGGAATTATATTACAACCATTTTGTATATAGATAATTGAAGAAAGTTGCTCTTTTCAATAAATGATTTCCATAATTTCTTGTGTTTGCACCCTAAATTGAAGCATTGCATTATATTTACTAGAACAAGACACTTCTATTTTGAAACTCAAAAATTGTTACCCAGGAGTGTAAAATCGAAGGGTGACATAATGATATTGAGTCACATGCAATATTTTCAGATATTCGAACAAGAAACGAAATGCCACTTTAGAAAATTATTGTCTCATGAAGTCAAAACCAATCGAGACTAGACACCTAAATTATGTTTTGCACTTTTGTTTTATCATATGTTCATCATAGCAGTGAAAGTAGCATGAATATGCCTACCGACAACAGTCTGTCCATTACCATAATAATATGACTAATCCATTGAAAACGTAACAGCATCACATAGGTCAGATGTTATCAATTGAATAACACTTTTTTGTATTTGTAAATAGCTAACAATGATTCTGCTCCTTAACAGCATAAAAAATTTAATAAATACCAATGTTCTGTTTTAAAATATAGGTATAAATAACAATTTGATTAAGTGTATCAGGTTCTTTCCTCTTAAATACAAAGCTTTCTGAATTTTCCACCTCGAGACAAAGGTCTCCTGATGAGGGATCTGACAAATCTGAAAAATGTTCATGAGCTTCATATTTATTATACATGTACTTAATTTCATTGGCTTGACTTGATTATTTTTCGAAGTGGTTCAAAACATGCCAATATTAAAAAATCAAACTGAATTCCTCTTCCTCCAGTCGTTTTTGAAATTTATCGTTTTTATTTATCTTTTTGAATTGAACACATAATAAATAATTCTCATTATCTGTGATCTACAAAAATTCGTGTTTTGGTTCAACAACTTTCAGAACTGTTCTGGGATAGTTCAGAATCAAGCTTCTACAGCGCATCAGTTCTGCGCAGAATTGGAACTGTCCTAGGATAGTTCTGAATTTCCCACCAAAACAAAGCTATTGGTCGCGTTCGGCAGAAAGATCAGTAGAGCATGAACGGCTACGCTATCGGTAGGCAGTGTTCCCAACTGCAGGGAATTTTCCCTTTTTAGGGAATTTTAGCACCGAAAGGGAAAAAGGGATTTTTTTTATAAAATCGTCGAAATGAGGGAATTTTTCGAATTTTCGAGATAACATTATAATTTTCAATAAAATCATAATCATATGGGTCAGTTTCACTTTTGCAGTTTTCAGTTTCACAATTTCAGAGATTCCCCAACAATACCGACATATGTTTTCCAAAGGATATATTATATTTTTTGAATTATTCCCTTTTAATTAGTTAATTTTTTTTTAGTTTCATCATATATTAAAAAAAATATGGTGTTTTTATTCATGTAGTATGAGATAATTTTACAATTTCCGGGGTACAGGGAATTTTAGCTGGAAAATGGGTGAAATAGGGAATTTTTGACATCTGTCAAGGGAATTTTCATTCGAAAAGGTTGTGAACACTCGATAGTGGTATCGTAATCTGATCTGCTGAATGCACAGCTTCTTTTGTCGGCAAATCACAGATGTTTGAAGTTTGATTGCCTGTCACGAGAATAAATATTCAATCATGAATCCAAATATCATTTCATTACTCTTCGAAGATGATAATATTACGGCCAACAAAAGAAGTGAGCTTGTTGGCTCAACCTCTGCCTTAATTAGAAAATAAATACTGAGAAATTGTTCCTAGGAATCAAAGTTACAGCTACGGGAAGAAATCCCGGTACCTTCAGAGTCCAACATAATATCCCATGCGCTATAATAGCTGTACGTACAATCTGCGATGAAAGGGGTCTCTGAATGAATTTCATTACTTTTACCCTTATTTCAGATTTCTAATTTTTCAGCTTTCTAATTTCTGGAAAATATCATCATGTTATATTATTCTACGGTTTTTATCCCGTTCGAAAACAGTCCGTATCGTCATATTTTAGCTGATAGTAGAGTTCAAACCGTGGGACCTTCATTGCTAAAATGTATAGACCACTAGGTATAATTCTCCATACCCTTACAATGCAAATTCAACTGGTCGTCAAAAAATCGTCGTGTGCAGGAAGGGGTGGGGGGCATTTTTCCAAAAATTGACAATTTTTTTTTTCTGTTTATGGTCCGGTAGAGATGGTCTTGGTACATTACTATTGATCCAAATTTTTGTCTGGTAATGGACTCGAAGGCTGTGTTGTCTCAAACTATCCAATTGTGGAGGTAATTTACTTATGGATCTTGAAGAAGCTATAGTATTCCCCTGAGCCTTTTGATACATTTCACATTTTCGTTTGTCGTATACAGATGGATTACAAATTCAACAATATCATTGAATACTTCTTCTCTCAAAATCTTGAAAGTTCACTCTGCAGTATCTGCCCAGAATCTTCATCAAGTTTCATTCTTTTCTTACCTTCTTCGACATTTTGACCGAATGAAGATGCAAAGATGAGCGAAATGTGACTAACTTCATACCAATAATGTTGTAACTCAAGAACCATTCATCCATTCTAGTAATTTTTAGTTAATCCCACTATTCCTCCTGCAGCTTTGGAGTTTTTGTTGATATGCTCTAGCGCCTGATCTACAGAGAGTTGGTTAAAATTCCCAATCAAAAATTTAATGACAAAATTCCTATTTTTGAATTCATCATGTACTTCCGGTGCCATGTTTGAAAGTATTCAATGATATTGTTGAATTTGTAATCTGTCTGTATACGACAAACGAAAATGTGAAATGTATCAACAGGCTCAGGGGAATATTATAGCTTCTTCAAGATCCATAAGTAAATTACCTCCAACATTGGATAGTTTGAGACAACACAGCCTTCGAGTCCATTACCAAACAAATATTTGGATCAATAGTAATGTACCATGACCATCTTTACCGGATCCTATATTTAGTGGGTGGTATGTAGAAAATGGAAAACTTCTGCCAAAATTAACGACGATGCCAATCCTACCTAAGGAAACATCTATCCTTAGCAACTGCAGTTGTAGGAAAGGTAAATATTATATCGAATATCAGATCCGTGAATATTCTTTATGAAATGGACATTCTCATTTCAGATTGCACAGGCTCAATATGTTCCTGTAAAAGAAAACAAATTCCGTGTATTGGCTCCTGCAAATGTATGGCCCAAAAAACATGTGCAAATAATAGTACTTAAAATTTTTCAAATTTTCCTTCCCTTGATGATTCTTCCTCTGATAGTGATAGTTGAATTAGATGAATCATGACATGTAAGAAATATTTAGACTCTCACGAAGCCTCGATTAGCTTAATTGTGGATTTAATTCGATATTGTATCAAAAATGAACTGAAAATCGACATAGAATCGCACTAATTCGGCTAGTGATGTGAAATACTCGAGTTTTTATGTTAGGGACAAATATCCTGGGAAAATGTCCGAAACTTTCCCCCAAGGTCGAGCATTTTGAGTATTTAAGTATTTACGGACATTGCGGAAAAATATGTCCATCGTTACATGTTAAGTTAAAATATCAGGACAATTTGAGGCATTTTAAGAAATTTTTCTAGGTCAATTGGAAATAACAAATAACTTATCATTGATTGAGTTATTATCGTGATATTTTATTGTGTATAAGAGATAAAAGACAGGAGCCAGGTTCTGAATTAAGAATTAGTATTAGAAAAATCGATTTAATTAGACTGTTAAATAATAAAAATAAACTTGTTAAAAAAAAACTTTATATAATTTCCCAATTGGCTCACAGATCGTTAAGAATCTTCGATCCAAGTAGAAAAGAATAAACTGCTTAAACCAAAACTCTGTATAATGGCATCAAAAATCGTTGAGCATTTCGATCCAAAACTAGAAAAAAATTAACTTCTTAAAAAAATTTTGTATAATTGGCATCTCAGATCGTTAAGCATCTTCGATCTAAGTAGAAAAGAAGAATAAATATCGGACAAAAATGAAAATTGTCTAGCAATTTTTAAGTAGAAAAGAAATTTATGATATTTATCCAGACATTTTCGATAATGTCGATAAATACTAAAAAACTCTAAATGTCGACTGTTTTTAGAAGTAATGATTATTTTCGGACATTTTTTAGTATTTATCAGAGGAGTATTTAAGACATTTTCCACACTCACAACACTAAATTCGGCAATTAAGAGCTGTCAAAGCTTCGTGAAACCCACCGTTAGTATCATAGATACCAACTATATACCTTCTTAATTCTTTTCCAGATTTTTGGTCTAGGATTCAGGAAATCTTGAAACTACTAATGAGAATGAGCGATGATTTAAAAAATGTGTTAATATTAGGTCACAAAATTGATTTATGAAGTAATGAATATAAGTTTGAACTCGCATATTTGAATATTTATTAACGAATTAACAAAATTAAATCAAATATCTATGAATTATACGTAAAAATTCTCATACATATAAAAAATTAAGGAATTTAAACAATATCTTCAAAATGTGCGTTCTGAATGCACGCAGGAATAGTACTGTAAAGTTGGTCGGATAGATATAACGAACCTTATGTGCATAAATCAAAGCTCAAATCCATAAGGTCGCCACTAACATGGACTAACGCTAGAAATTGCGCCTTACTAGCGTCTCCAGGTTCGGTTTCGGTTAATGGGAGTTAATAACACAATTTCTTATTTTGTGAGGAAACAGTTCTGGCTATTGTAATTTTGAAAGAATCATCTGAATCGTTGGTTTTAGGAGCAGACCTTTCATATGAAGCATTTTTTCGATAATCCTAACAGATCTCGAGTAAAACCGAGCGGAACATAATAGTTAATATGGGTGTTCAGGGCAAGCGGTTATATCTTAAGGAATTCCATTTAAGAGCATTGTATCCGACTTTTTTGACAATTAATAAAAAATATTTCTGAATCGTATATTTCAACAGAAGTTTGTGTGAGTGATATTCACCTTATATAGATGACCATGAACAGAAAAATTTTTTTTGTCAATTTTTGGAAAAATGCCCCCCACCCCTTCCTGCACACGACGATTTTTTGACGACCAGTAGAATTTGCATTGTAAGGGTATGGAGAATGATACCCAGTGGTCTATACATTTTAGCAATGAAGGTCCCACGAAAATCTGTTTTAGTGCTCTTTTCATGCTTTGTGAACTCTACTATGACAGATGTCGAATTTATTGATTGGTCGAAAGAAATTGAAATTCTTCCGAAAAATACCTGCTTTCCATATACGTCGATTTCGAATATAAAAGTTTCAAAAAGGAAAACCCCACATATTTTATATTTATATAACTCCTACAATATAGATTCGATCGTGATCAAATTTTTAACTTGGCTTAAGAATTAGGATTTGAAGACTGTTGCAAAATTTCAACAATATCGAATTTGTAGTTTCTGAGAAATATAATATTTTTACACGCATATTCAATTATTTTTTAAAAATTTTAATGATCCGCACTAAATTCCGCACAATTATTTGTGTTGACACCCTAACTACCAAGTATCAATTCGAACGGTTTTTTATTGTTCGAAAACAAACTTTGTACTCGGAAACCGTTAGGCCGATTATGAACTTGTCTGTCACATTTGGATGCACAACCTACCCTGAAAATTTCGTCGATATCTGTTTCCGTTTGAAAGTTATCGTGACAACGACCGGCCGGACGGCCAGCGTTTGCGCAAAATGATAGCACACCGTTCCATAGAACATGAGCGCAAAAAATACAATTTTTCGTTAAAGAATGTTATATTTCAGAAATGATCTGTCCGATTTCACTGAAATTATGCAAAAATCTTGGAGCCGCCATTTTACAATGGGCCACAGGATTTCAGCTCTATCGGCTTTGTATTTTTGGGATTATTTCATTTTAAAATTTGAATTCAGTTTATGCACAATACATTAATATATTTACGTTAAAATTGGTTCAAGCCCTGTGGCCAGGAGCTTGGGCGCTCTTGTTCAAACTTTGACAGATCATATCTCCGAAAGTATTGGTTTCTCAGAGTTGGGAATGATATCAATGGATTCTTATGATAGAACTAAATCATACATATAATTGCAGAGCTAAAAAGAAAATATCTTCAGAATTATTTATTGTTGATTGCTATTCTTGAATTTCAGAATAGCAATCAACAACAAATAATTCTGAAGATTTTCGTTAAGTGTCTGACGAAGGAGCCTGATATAGACTCCGAAACGTTACGATATAATTGATTCATCGTTGATGTTGTTTCGTTATTGTTTGTTAGGCAACATTGTTCTATTGATTGCTTTTGACAAATCTGTGTTTTTTACGCAGAAGCCAATCACAAAATAATAAATTTTTCATTTTATAGATATTTTTCAGAGTTTGGGAGAGGAAACTCAGAAAGAATTAACCATTTAATAATAAAAAATTTATAGTTGTGCTTGATATTTCCAATATTTCATATGAATTAACTACTCAAAAAACTTGAGTCATAAAAAATATGAAAAGTCCATAGAGTTGACAAGATTTCAAATTTGAAGCATAATGCATTCGAGATTGAAAATGAAGGATGCAAACTCAAGACAAATTAGCATGCATGACATCAGAAGTAACGTTTTCTGGAAAGTACAGGCTGGGCCATCTATTGGTACGTTTTTAAAAATGCGATCAAAAGAGTATGCATTGATATTTTTTATTAATTGTTGTTGTAAAGCTAAAAGTATCCCCGTCAAGAATGAAAAACGATTTCGTTCATGTGGCTCCCTCTACTGGCCTTACAGTATGCCATTCGGTCACCCCAATTAGTGATGACATTTTGAACTACCTCGGCGCCAATTTCACTCAAAACAGTTGTAATGTTGTTTTTCAAAGCTGGAATTGTCTCTGGATTATCCGCATAACATCGGTCTTTAATGGCACCCCACAGGAAGAAGTCCAGCGTTGTCAAATCGCAGCTACGCGCAGGCCAATTGACATCTCCCGAACGGCTGATTATGCGGTTGTTAAACTTGCGCAGAAGGTCGATCGTAAGTCGGCTTGTATGGCATGTGGCGCCATCTTGTTGAAACCAAAGGTCCACATTCATAGCGTCGATTTTAGGCCATAAAAAGTTGGTCAACATGGCTCTGTAGCGTTCACCATTGACGGTAACGGCGTTGCCAGCATCATTTTCGAAGAAAAATGGGCCAATTATACCACCACTCCAAAATCCACACCAAACTGTGACTCTTGGAGGATGCATTGGTCTCTCTACGATTGCGTGTGGCTGTTCCGAACCCCAAATCCGGCAGTTTTGCTTGTTCACATATCCGCCGAGATGGAAATGCGCTTCGTCCGAAAAGATGATTTTTCGACCAGAATCGACGTCATTATTGAGCTGGTCTATGGCCCACACAGCGAAGTGATATCGAAGCGGATGATCATTTGCTTTCAACTCCTGAGTCATCTTGATCTTGTAGGCGAATAATCCGAGGTCATTTTGCAGTATTCTCCTCAAGCTGGTGCGACTAATGCTCAGTTGCTGCGATCGGCGTCGAGTTGAGGTCGTCAGATTCTGTCTCACACTTTGGGCCACAGCCTCAATATTCTCGGGTGTTCGCACTGTGCGAGCTCTGGGACCACTTCTGTCATCCACTAACATCCCTCTCTCACGAACTTTCTTCACCAATTTGCTTATAGCGCCTTCGGTGGGTGCTTTATCACGACCCATATTTCTTTTCAAAATTCGCACAGTTTCGGCGACACAGCACTGACTTTGAAAATAAGTTTCAAAAATTTCAAAACGCTCTTCAAGAGAAAAACATGTTGTTTCGTGCCGCGGACGGTATGGCCAATGAACTGTAGAAATTTCGGGTCTGTAGCTCGTTTGCCGTTGTCATACGACGAAATTAAAAAACGTACCTACAGATGGCCCACCCGTTATATGAATCAATAGGTACATTTTTATTCGTTTCATTGATATGAAACGTTTCATTGATATGAAAATGGTGTAATCACTGTGAATATTGGATCAAATAACAAGATCCTATATATGATTAGTCTTGATAGAAATGCATGAAGAACTCGTTGAATAATAAATGAAATTAAAATTTTTACTCATTAAAATTATTTATTACCCATTGAATTTTCACGATTCATTGTCGATTAATCATGAATATTTTATGTATCTTTTACTGTATTAGTTGAATGCCGGGTAGATCTACTCATGAGTACTAATTCGTAAAAAATATATACATTTTACCGTGTGCATAGGAAACACCAAAATTAATCGGAGATTCATATAATGTGCTAATTATTAGTTAGGTATGTAAACAACCTATCCTCAAAATCTCTTTCCGTTCTCAAGTTAACGTGAGATACATAATATATTATGTTTTCGTAATTTTTTTTAAATTTTCCAGTGATACGATCCTCACGAAATTCTTCACAAGAATATTCGCGTCGGCATTCTACAACTAATAGCCATGTTTGAATTAGATCAGTTTTGTATTTTTCGAGTTAATGAGGAAATAACAAAAAAATTTAAGATGAGTATAACTCCCCAACCGTATGGCCGATTATGCTTATTAACAAACTCAAATATCGCATTCAGATGCAGAACCTACCCTAAAAATTGCAAGTCGCTATTCTGTCCGTTCTCAGGTTATCGTGACATGAATAATATTTTTTAATAATTTTTTTAAAATTTTCTAGTAATACGATTCTCACAAAATTTCACGAACGTCCTTATGTTTTTATTCTACAACTACTCACAAAGTTTCAATTCGACCGGATTTGTATTGGTTGAAAACAAAATTATTACTCGAAAACGATTATGTCCACTAACAAACTTGTGCGTTGTATTGGGACGCACCACCTATCCTGAAAATTTCAAGTCGCTATCTCTTTCCGTTCTCAAGATATCGTGGCAATGGCCGGCCGGCGGGACCGAATTAAATTTGAATAGAATCATTTTTTTGTCGTAGGTAGGTATATCTGTAAAATATTGAAATTGTGTTCGGCCTCTGTGAATCCGTTCGTCTTGCCAAGGAAAAAATCCTCCAGGCATACTGAAATGTTTCTTCTGCACTTATAGCTTTTCGAAATGTCAAATCTTGTTTCTGAATATCCAGAATTTTTAGCAAATCGTATTATTTTTTGCCGGACATCCGAAACTATTTGAAAAATTGTTAATTTTTGGAGCTCTAGTTCCTCGGAACTGAGTGCTTATCAATTTGCCCAAATGTCTGTAATTTTTGAATTTTTCGATGAAAATGGTCTTAAACGATTTGGTTCGGCTCACTGATCAAGAATCCGTGGTCGAAATTCATTCTGTCCGGCCGGCCGTAGGCACGATAACGCTCGAACGGATTGAGCTAGAGAGTTGAAATTTTCAGAGTAGGTTTGGGAGATAAATATCTCGGATAAGTTCGTTATTGGGCAAAACCGGACAGATGGTTTCGGAGTACCAGAAACAAATTTTTTTTTTACGTGACAAATTCCAAATTAAATTTTTTCAATTAGGAGTTTTACCATAAGAATCCAATGATATCATCTTTAACTCTAACAAGCTAACACTTTCGGAGATATGATTTTTCAAAATTTCAATAATAAATTGTATTTGTACGTTTTCACAGAATTATATAATTATTGGCGCTCTTGTTCCTCGGAACTGAGTGCTTATCAATTTGCCCAAATGTCTGTAATTATCGAATTTTTCGATGGAAATGGTTTTAAACGATTTGGTTCGGCTCACTGATCAAGAATCCGTGGTCGAAATTCATTCTGTCCGGCCGGTCCGGCCGGCCGGTCGTAGGCACGATAACTCTCGAACGGAATGAGCTAGAGAGTTGAAATTTTCAGAGTAGGTTTGGGAGATAAATATCTCGGCTAAGTTCTTTATTGGGCAAAATAGGGCAGATGGTTTCGGAGTAACAGAAAAAATTTTTTTTACGTAACAAATTCCAAATTAAATTTTTTTCAATAAGGAGTTTTACCATAAAAATCCAATGATATCATTTTTAACTCTAACAAGCTATTACTTTCGGAGGTATGATTTTTCAAAATTTCAATAATAAATCGTATTTGTACGTTTTCACAGAATTATATAATAATTCTATGTATGAATTGTCATAATGTCAACTTATCTTCCTGAGACATGACAGTTTTCTGGCCTGAAAGTTGATGAAAAGCGAATATAAGAGTAAAAAACAGTCAAATAAACCCCCATGTGGCGATCTTATGTCGAAAAGTGAAAATTAAGAATATATATCCCAGGTAAGTACCGACGTTTTATTCCAATACCGGAGATCGATGAGATCGTTCGAGGAGCCCGATAGCCGGTCGGTCTGACCCGTCGGGTTTCGAAACGAGAGAAGGCGGGCTCAAATCCCGGAAAGGGAATTACACTTTTTGGCGCTCTAGTCCCTCGGATCTGAGTGCATATGAATTTTTATTTAAGATGCAGTTTCACCATTAAATTCCATCGATATCATTTTCAACTCCAACAAGCTAATACTTTCGGAGATATGATTTTTCTAAATTTCAATAATGAATCGTACGTACTTCTTAGTTTTCACAAATTGCTATAATTATTCTATCTAAGCTTTATTTTATGATCTGTGTTCATACTCGTATATTTCATCCTGTTCTATAAGAAAGACTCAAATTCATTTCAGCTATTTTAATTTGATTTCTTCCATGGTGCAGTTCTCATTCTCAGATTGCTCAATTAATCTTGATAAATAAACTGTTATTTGAATTGAATTGCCTTCATGATGCAGTTCTATCATAAGAATACATTGATATAATTCCCAACTCTGAGAAACCAATACTTTCGGAGATATAATTTGTCTGTTTGAACTAGAGCGCCAGAAAGCTCCTGTCCACAGGGCTTGAACCAATTTTTTTTAAAGAGGTCTGGAAATAAATGATGAAATTCTCCATATTCTTGCCTTTGCAAGTTAATTTCATGGACCCGTTTGCAATTTTCTTATGGGTTCCCTTCTCAATTTCTTCTTCTACCAAAATTACACAAAACGCCAAAAATTCTTCGTCTGAAGTGTCCATTGCAAACAAACAACACACATTCAATCCTGTGCCAAGGCAGGACTGATATACAAATGAATCTTTTTGTGGAAGTCCACACTAATGAGCGGATATTCAAAATTTCCATTCCTTTAAGTGCCCGAGGTAACTTGTATTTCTGATCTTAATGGCGGCAGAGAGATGTAAGCGGGTATTCATTTTGTTCAGAACTGCTTCGTTGGTTGTTCTTCTTGTCAAGCTTATTCTTAGCATTCTTATGTACAACTTTTTGATGTCTTCCCTCGTAGGTGCCCATGTTTCACATCCATAAGGAGTAGGGACCATATCGACGGCTAAAGTGTGCAGGTGCAATTTTTTCCAATTCACTACCTCAGTCAATATTCCTTGTATACATGTATATTTACTGAGGTAGTGAATTCGAAAAAATTGCATCTGCATACTTGATTTTACTTGTTTTTTTGTCTCTTCTGTATATTTGCTCAAAATAGTGATAGGAGGTACTGCACTTTAGCCGTCGATATGTAACTATTACGTCTCATGACGTCACATTTTGGGAAACGTAGATTTGTTTTTCTCAACAAAGAAGGTCACTTGTAAAACGTGAATATTTTTGTCTATTGAGTTAACTGGGTTTTAGTTCACCATGTGTGGTCTTACTCTTGAAAATAATACTTTTACGAAAAGATAACTGTGAGTAGAATTTCTTGTTAAGCTTTGACCTTTATAGAGCTATTTATTGCCTATTTCCTGTGAAAGAATGCTAAAATGCATCCAACAACTGAAGTGGTAAGGAACTTATCAGGTTTCTAACACATTGCCCAGTGCTGGTATTCTTTTTTTCTAAACGCTATGGTAAGCCCTAACCTGTAAAAGTTATTTGCCAGCTTTTGCTGATAGATTATATGCAGAAAGCTAGTAAAGTTAGTCCAGATAGTGGGAGAAATTTGAGATTTTGAATTCCTAAGATTAAACACCCTAGAAGTTCACGCATTGGTGCTGGAGTATTGTTGTAACATATCTGGGGCGGTTTTAAGATCGAAACCCCAATCAAGGTTAATATTTCCCCCGATTTTCCCAGATGAAGGAACCACCTATTTTTATTCTATCTGGTTTTTATATACATATTACACTGAAATAATTCACTACTACTACTATTTCTCTTAGTGCAAGAGACATCACTTCCTTTTTGATCGGTCGCGAAACTTATACCTCTTTAGTTCTCCTTCCAAATATGTAGTTACTTCTTCCTTGCTATACATTTTCATATATAAGGAAGATTTTAAATTGTATTAATTACTTCGTGCGTGTTACCAAAGTATCGGAAACAAGAAACATTTTGTTGTTTGCTTAAAGTGCGTTAGAATATTTCACCACTTCCTATCCTCGTAATTGATATCTTATTGCAACTAACAAATTACGCCGTAATCAACGAGATTACTGCTGGGTGCTTAAAGTTAAGTATACCCCTTTACTCATCCGGCATCCCCCTGATAAAACAATCAGGGTGTACAATTCTGGTCCTTCGAAATAACAGTATATCCTGACAAAGGAGTCATAACTCAACATTTGATCCTTCGAACCATAACATCCTGATAAAACAATCAGGATTCAACAGTAACATTTCAGAGTTCTCAACCTAGTTGTTATGGATATTTTTGGGTTCTCATTTTGGCGAAACCTGATCTGCAATTTCAATTCGACGTCATATTTCTTTTGAGTGGTCCAATTGCTTGTTGATTTCTCTACCCAGGTATAATATGTAACTCTCCACATTTTCGAGGTTCTGCATATTTATGTTATTGGTGGATACTGTTGGATTACGCTCCGGGTAAAAACAAGAGTTTTAGTTTTCGATGTGTGCTACTTTCTTCCGTTAGGACAATCATCAGTATAGTCCGTGTATCTGATGATATTAATTATTTTTCCATTGATCCTTGCACCTTCCTTTCGGTTCTGTAGTGACGATCTGACTATACATTGACATAAATAGTAAAGAGCAATGGGAAGATATATTGCCAAAATATCGAAATATTACGATCATCTACAGTGTTTCCTTCAAGTGAAAAACTTTAACAGATTATGAGTCCAGTGTTCGCGAATCGATTGAGTTCAGAGGAAAAGTATAGAAGGTGTGTATTCACTAGTACTATCACAAGTGATTGAATTTTCGCGATAAGTCTGTCGACTAATTTCTTAACGAAACTGAGTTACTTGAAAATACCACGAGTCCCAAGGAGTGGTGTTTTCTCTGAGCAACTCAGTTGAGTTAAGAAATAAAATACAGACTTATAAGCTAAATTCAGTCACGAGGGATATTTCATTAGACTATTTCACGAACAAAATGACTTATGTTGACGTCTGTAATTTATATTTATCATTTGTCTAACAGTCCGTATCCATGGTTGAGTCGTTGAAAACACCAAAGTTGTAAGGCCAATCATAATTCAAAGACAGTTGCTGTTTTCGCGGTAATACGAGCTGTCTGTGGCTGTGGTTGGTCAGATTTTGATATGAGTGAAATGTTCACGGACAGTTCACGTCAAGGTCGGGGTAATTTGTGGAGTGTTGCCCTCTTAGTATTTTTTGAATATATGGAAATTACGAAACACATAAGACCTCTGGCTAGCGAAGCAGACTAGCCGATTTACAAGGAAAACCCTTCGGGCCTTGATAAATACTCAAAATTTTGTCATAGAGAATCCTTCAAGCGTGTTGCTCAAGGATAATAGCAATAGCAACACGCTTTTAGCATTCTCTATGACAAAATCTCGGTATTATCAAGGCCCTAAAGGGCTATTACTACTGACAATATCCTGTATACTTTCTATATAATTTCTTTATTCTTTCTACCATGAGTAACTTGTCACTTACAACATTATCCCCAAATTTTATCTTCATTATGTGGTCTTTGGGTTGTGATTTTTTAAAGCTCTTTAATGTTTTCCACATTTCCTTAGAATGACCCTTACACATGTCAACTTTTCGGTAATAATCATAGAAAGAGAGAGAGAGAGAGAGAGAGAGAGAGAGAGAGAGATGTTATGAAGGATAGAATAAGTAAAGGCAAATACATGGTATAAAAACAATGGTGTTTTTATATCATGGGCAAATACACCAATTGGAAATTGGGGTATGTTGAAAATATTGATTATTTTGAATGAGTATCGAAAAAGCTGAATGAATTAATTACAGTAAGGAAATTTATGAGACATATTTTCAGATTATAAGAGTCAGAATATTCAGAAACGAGTATCGGATTTAAATGAAAATGTTTTTCATTTAACTATTCTGTCTACAAATCACAAAAACACATACCTACACAACACACGAAACCACACAATACAGTATACAAGAAAGGATAACGATAAAGGAAACCAATGTTTTGTATTCTGTGGTTTTGCCAATTGCCAAATTATAAGAATATATTATTATACCGTGGTTTGCCTTTAACTTTTCTGTTTTTTTTAATGCTGATATCATTGATCTCATTCTCACAACCAGTCCATGTTATTTTATGTCTATGTTTATAATAAGCACATTTTTTTGCGCGTATGTTCTGGGGAACATCGCGTTATCATTTTGCCCAAATGTCTGTAACTTTCGAATTTTTTGACGAAAATGGTCCCAAACGATTTAGTTCGACTCCCCAATGAAGAATTCGAGGTCAAATTTGATTCTGTCCGGCCGGCCGTCCGGCCGTTGCCACGATAACTTGAGAACGAAAAGAGCTAGCGACTTGAAATTTTCAGGGTGGGTGGCGCATCTCAATACGATGGACAAGTTCGTTAATGGGCATAATAGGCCCAGTGGTTCCGAGTAATAGCTTTGTTTTCAACCAATATAAATCCGATCGAATTGAAACTTGGTCAGTAGTTGTAGAATATGAACCTAAGCACGTTTGTGAAATTTTGTGCGAATCGTATGGCTAGAAAATTATTAAAAAATATTTTTGTTGTCACGTAACTTGAGAACGGAAAGAGATAGCGGCTTGAAGTTTTCAGGTTAGGATGTGCACCAGAACACGACATTTCGGTTTGTTTATGAGCCTAATCGGCGAAACGGTTTTAGAGTTATAGCCATTAGAAATTTGGTGGTTTTTTGTTCCTCATTAACTCGAAAAATACTGAACCGATGGAATTCAAAGATGGTTATTAGTTGTAGAATGCCAACGCGGAAATGTTTGCAAAATTTGGTGAGGATAGCATTTGTAGAAAATTTTTAATAAATCATTGAAAATAAAAAAAAAATTCTATATATCAGTAACTATTCGTTTGAAATTGCTGAAATTTTGCAAGAGCCTTCATAACCTAACTCTTCTGCCAAGTTTCAAGTTTTAATACGATCGGTTAAATATTGTTGGAGATTCGAGCATTCTTGTGTGAGTTCAGTAGATGGGTGACCGTTGCCTCGATAACTTTCGAACAAAAGGAGATAGGGACTTGCAATTTTCAGGGTAGGTTGCAAATCCGAAAGGGAGCGTTGAGTTCGTTTTTGGGCATAATCGGTCAAACTGTTTCCGAGTTATACCCACCTGGAATATTATTTCCTTGTTAACTCAAAAAATATATATTCGTTCGAATTGAAGCTTGGTAACTGGTAGTAGAAAATCATCATAAAGACGTGTTTAAAATTTTGTAAGAACCGTACCCCTCGGAAATTCTAAAAAAATGACGAAAAAAAATTTTAAGAACCGTACCCCTAGAAAATTTCAAAGAAATCACGAAAAAAAAATTGGTTCAAGCACTGACGTGAAGTCAGAAGCTTTTGCGCGTATGTTCTATTGTCCATTCTTCTGTATTGGAATTTACCATGGTAAATTCGAATTAAGAGTGTCCAATACAGGAGAATGGACAACATAATTTACCATAGTACATTAGATTAAGGGTGTCCAATACAGAAGAATGGACAATAGAACATACCTACGCGCAAAAGCATCTGACATCACGTCAGTGCTTGAACCAATTTTATTCTCGTACTCACAGGTCTATTTCTTTTATTTCTCTAATATTCCCAGTCTAGCAAATATCTAGTCATTCGAATCTTCTAAAACTTATGTCCCTATTCTGAATTGCTCGTCGAAAACAATCATCGAACCATTCATTTTTGCATCCCTCCACTGTAATTTCCTGTTTAGGCGTGAATTAATTTATTATAGTTTGCAGCTGACCAGTGAAATTGTTATATTGGACCAATCCATTATCACTAGTACACTGTGTCAATCTTCTGCTGTAAGGAGTAAGGAGTCTCTGGAATCCAGTCGATATTGAGATCACCTAGCATTATGCAATCACTATCAAACAGGTTCAGTGACATACATTTCCCGAATACCGGACAGAATCGATTTTGAACACGGAATCTTGATCAGTGAGTCGTACCAAATGTTTTAAAACCTTTTTCGGCCAAACATTCAAATATTACAGACATTTGGGCAGATTGATAAGCACTCTGTTCAGAAGAACAAGAGCGCCAAAAACACCACACATTCATTCCAATAATATTTGTCCTCAATTTGTTATAATTCACGTTACCCTTACATGAAAAATCACTCCCGCAATGTGTATATTTTGAGAATCAAGCCTTAACAGCATGTAGTTCTCAACAATCACCCTCTACGTGTATGTATTCAGTTACGTGAGTCTCAGTCATGCATACAACAGCAGGTTGATTTTTGGCGCTCTTGTTCCTCTGAACAGAGTGCTTATCAATTGTCCCAAATGTCTGTAATTTTCGAATTTTTTGATGAAAATGCTCTTGAACGATTTGGTTTGACTCACTGATCAAGAATCCGTGGTCAAAATCGATTTTGTACGGCTGGCCCTCCGTTAACACGATAACTCTCGAACGAATTGAGCTAGGCAGTTGAAATTTTCAGAGTAGGTTTAGGAGATAAAGGTTAAGTTCGTTATTGGGAACCCCTTGGAACAGAGTGATTATCATTGATCAAGAATCCGTGGTCGAAATAGATTTTGTCCGGCCGGCCGTCCGCCCGTTAACACGATAACTCTCGAACGAAAGGAGTTAGAGGATTGAAAATTGCAGGGTAGGTTTGGAGCGTACATATCTCAAACGAGGTCGTTAACGGGCGAAATCCACCAAGCGGTTTCGGAGTTATGCCGTTTTCAGTAAAAAGATTTTTTATGAATGTTTCCGAAACCGATCACTCGATCTATCGAAAATTTAGCATCACATTGTAGAATAATGACCTTCATACGCCTGCGAAGTTTTGTATTGATCGGATTGCCGTAAAGTATGCATTTTTTTTTTAATTTTTGAATTTTGTTTCTACAATAACTCAGAATGAGCAAAGCAGTGTAAATTTTCAGAGTAGGTTTGGGAGATAAATACCTCGTTTAAATTCGTTTTTGGGCAGAATAGGCCAGATGGGTTTGGAGTACCAAAAAAAATATTTTTTTTTTAACTTCCAAATTTCAAATTCAATTTTTTGGCGCTCTAGTTCCTCAGAACTGAGTGCTCATCAATTTGCCCAAATGTCTGTAATTTTCGAATTTTTAGATGAAAATGGTCTTAAACGATTTGGTTCGACTCACAGATCAAGAATCCGTGGTCGAAATTCATTCTGTCCGGCCGGCCGGCCGTAGGCACGATAACTCTCGAACGGAATGAGCTAGACAGTTGAAATTTTCAGAGTAGGTTTGGGAGATAAATATCTCGGCTAAGTTCGTTATTGGGTAAAATCGGACAGATGGTTTCGGAGTAACAACAAAAAAATTTTTTTTTTACAAGGCAAATTCCAAATTTTTTTTTTCAATAAGCTGTTTCACCATAAGATTCCAATTATATAATTTTTAACTCTAAAAGGCTAATACTTTCGGAGATATGATTTTTCAAAATTTCAATAATAAATCGTATTTCAACGTTGTCACAGAATGATATTATTCTATGTTGAATTGTCATAATGTCAAATGATGTTCCTGAGACATGACATTATCTAATCAATCGAAGAATTGTGAGCGAAGTGAGAAAAATCTCAGTTGTTTGCTCCGAAATTAGGTTTTCTCAGAAAATTCTTAGATTTCGGAACGGAACATGAAGTAAGAGATCTGAGAGTAGTGAGACTGTTTTTCATCCATAGACATAGATATAACTCTTGAACGGAATGAGGTAGGAAGTTGAAATTTTCAGAGTAGTTTAGGGAGATGAATATCTCGGTTAAGTTCGTTATTGGGCAAAATTGGCCAGATTTAATTTGATTTCTTCCATGGTGCAGTTCTCATTCTCATGATTGCTCATTTAATCTTGATAAATAAACTATTATTTGAATTGAATTTCCTTTAGGATGCAGTTCTATCATATGAATACATTGATATAATTCCCAACTCTGAGAAACCAATACTTTCGGAGATATAATTTGTCTGTTTGAACTAGAGTGCCAGAAAGCTCCTGTCCACAGGGCTTGAACCCATTTTATTCGTTAAAGTTACATTGAATGTACAATTGATCAATGTTGCATTTTGAAAATTAAAACCGTGTAATAATGAACTAGTAGGATGCTGCCTCGGAATCTGTTCAAAAGCTGATGCCTCAGTAGAGTCATCTGATTTGCTGATTCCAGGGAATTCGTTGACGCTCAATATCCTACCAGCAATCTCATTCTCATTTCGTAACGAATCCTCGATGTAGCCGACTGCTACACTACTTGACTTCCAACCGCCATGTCGTTTCAAAGACTCAATATTGGCTCCTCCATCTATAAGTAGTGTAGCCAGAAGTTCGTCTCAATGAATGACCTGTGTATTCATTTGGATGATTCAATTGCAAAAAAGTGGCAACCTTTCTTGGAACACATCCTATACTATGTATTCCCATCACAGCACTGTAGCATTTTCCAGATTGATATTTCAAAAAAAAATTGGTCCAAGCCCTGTGGGCAGGAGCTTTGGCGCTCTTGTTCAAACTTTGGCAAATCATATCTCTGAAATGATTGATCTCTGGGAAATATATAAATGAATTATTACGATAGAACTGCATAATGAAATAAATTAAATTCCAACAGACCGATTCTCCCCAATAACGAACTTATCCGAGATATTCATTCCTCAAATCTACTCTGAAAATTATACTATATCAATTAAAACTTAGACAATATTGCTGTTTCGATTTTACTGGAGATATTCTGAACCCAATTTGATTATGTATCTTATCAAAGAATATATTTCCATCATCATATGGAGTATCCACGGGCATCACCATCAAAGTATAATATCATATCATCCTCATAATTCTAAGATGGCTTAGGTTTTTTCATTGGTCATTTTGCATTCAATCATACTTTGTTTTCTAGAACAGAAGGTGTATTTTATATCAAGAATAACGAACCAGAAATAATTTTTAAAATTTATCTCTCATAGGAAAATAAGATGACTTGTAAGAACACAGATAATATAATAACTCAGAGAAAGAATAATTAAGTACAGCATTCTGTGATAACATAAAAGTACGATTAATTATTGAAATTTCGAAAAGAGCTTGTTAGAGTTGAAAATGATATCAATGGATATATAAAAAAAAATTGTTTTCGTTACTCCGAAACCATCAGGCTGATTTTGCCTATAACGAACTTAGCCGAGATATGTGATATTTATCTCTCAAACCCCCACTGGAAATTTCAACTGCCTAAGGTATTCTGTTCGAGAGTTATTGTAGAAACAAAATTTAAAAATCTAAAACATTTTTTTTTACGCTTTACGGCAACCAGATCAATACAAAACTTCGCTCGCAGATGAAGGTCATTATTCTACAATCTGATTCTAAACTTCAGACAGATCGAGTGATCGGTTTCGGAAATATTCATAAAACATATTTTTACTAAAAATGACCATAACTCCGAAAACAAGTGGTGGATTCCACCCGTTAACGAACCTGTCCGAGATATTTATGCTTCAAACTTACCCTGCAAGTTTTAATGATCTAACTCCATTCATTCGAGAGTTATCGTGTTAACTGCCGGATGGACGGCCGGACAGAATCGATTTCGACCACGGATTCTTAATCAGTAAGTCGAACCAAATCGTTTAAGACCATTTTCAGCCAAAAATTCGAAAATTATAGACATCTGGGCAAATTGATAAGAATTCTGTTCCAGGGAACAGGGGCGCCAAAAATAATATTCTCAATATTTCCAAGATAATGAATCCGGCTGTAAAAACAAACATCAATATAAAATGTGTCCACTTTTTGACTGAGAATGGTCTCAAACGATTATTTTCGACTCAAATACATAAATTCACAAATCAACAGTGCTTTGTTTGTGGTGACGTAAAGACAAAAACAATTCAATCATACAATTGTGCCATGAAATAAAAATTCCCGAAATTGAAATATACCGTAAAGGGGGGTTTTTCGAGAATCGAGGGGTTAACTGAAAAAAATCGCGAAAATGTTTGAACGCTGTATTCCTTCCATATCTTCCGCAACCTACCCATTCCCGATATTGCCAACTGTCACTTGAATCCTCTGGCCGCCATCGTTTCAACGAGAGTCTTGGGCACTACGGCAGTTTTCCCAACTGCAAGGATTTTTTTTATAAAATCGTCAAAATGAGGGAATTTTTCGAATTTGCGAGATAACATTATCATTTTCAATAAAATTTTATAATTTCAGAGATTCGTCAACCATCCCGACATATGTTTTACAGAGGATATATTTTATGTTTTGAAAATTTTTATTATTCCCTTTTTCTTAGTTCTTTTTTTGTGGTTTTATTATATATTCAGCAGAATTAGGTGATTTTTTTTCATGTACTATGAGATTATTTGACATTTTTGGCAAAATTCAAGATTCAAGAACATTTTTGTATTCATCAAGGGAATTTTAATTTGAAAAGGTCGGGAACACTGCAGTCCCAGATAACACAGGATTTCCTATGGACGTCCATTTCATGTCCAATTCAAGTCGGGATATCCGTGAATTTGAATTGGACATCCATAGGATATCCATCGAAGGATAAGGAATGGATATCCTTCAGTGGATATCCACTGAGGGATATCCGATTCAAATCCTCCAATGGACATCCATGAGATATCCATCGAAAGATTTGAAATGGATATCCTTCAGTGAATATCCAATGGATATTCATAAGATATCATTGAAAGATATTCATTTCAAATCCTTCGATGGATATCTCATGGAAGTCCATCGGAGGATTTGAATCGAATATCCTTCCCTGGATATATGAAGGATATCCAGTTCAAATCCTCCGATGGATATCTCATGGATGTCCACTGGAGGATTTGAATTGGATATCCTTCAGGGGGTATCTTCTGGATATCCATACGATAATGACTGAAGGATGTCCATTTCACATCCTTCGATGGATATCATATGGATGTCCATCGGAGGATTTGAATTGGATATCCTTCAACAGATATCTTATGGATATCTATAGGATATTCACTGAAGGATATCCATTCCACATCCTTTTATGGATGTCTTATGGATGTTCATCGAAGGATTTGAATTGGATATCCCTCAACGGATATCTTATGGATATCCATAGGATAATGACTGAAGGATGTCCATTTCACATCCTTCGATGGATATTATATGGATGTCCATCGGAGGATTTGAATCGGATATCCTTCAACAGATATCTTATGGATATCTATAGGATATTCACTGAAGGATATCCAATCCACATCCTTTTATGGATGTCTTATGGATGTTCATCGAAGGATTTGAATTGGATATCCCTCAACGGATATCTCATGGATATCCATAGGATATTCACTGAAGGATGTTCGTTTCACATCCTTCGATGGATATCACAAGGATGTCCATTGGATAATTTGAATAGGATATCCTTCAACGGAAATCTTATGGATATCCATAGGATATTCACTAAAGGATATCCATTTCACATCTTTCGATGGATATCTTATGGATGTCCATCGGAGGATTCCAATCGGATATCCTTCAACGGACATCTTATGGATATCCATAGGATATTCACTAAAGCATATCCATTTCACATCCTTCGATGGATATCTTATGGATGTCCATCGGAGGATTTGAATCGATTATCCTTCAACGGAATCCATCGAAAGAATAAAGAAAAATGGATATCCTATGGATCAATTATATACAGGGTGTCTGGTGAGGAATGAGACAACGTTTAGGTGTTGATGAGGGATGTCTCGAGGAGTGAGAAAATGCCATTTGAAATCATCTGAGGTTCATGGTTCCTGATATATTTAGAAAAAACTACGAAATTTCAAATGACTATAATTCAGGAAATATTAGAGCTAATTTGATCATTTTTCGTATGAACAATGAGAGTGAGTACGAATCTGTTTGGATGAAAAATTCGAAATAAAATCAGATCCGGACTCAGAAATTTTAGTTTTTCTGAAATTAGGAAAAAACAACACCCTGTATGCGGTTTTCAATTTTTTTGACTTCAGATTCTGAGAGAGCAAGAAAATTACTTTCAAACTCAACTGTCATCCTTAATGGCACAAATTTTCCCTGCTTTCTCTGACCCTTCGAATGGCAATCTTCCGATTTTCGCTTCTTCCATATTTTTTTCTCGATATATCAGAAACATGAGATCTCAGATAGTTACTTATAAGTAAAAAAAAAAATATCATAAACGAATCAAAAATTTTATAAAAATCATCAAAAGAGCGAAAAACTGTTAACATTTGGAAAATTCACGAAGTATTTCTGAAGTACTAATTGATGATTCAGTGGGAACAAAATTAATGATTAATTCTTCAAATATTGTTCAAAATGAAAACCACCAACTTCTACACATTTATCTGCTCGTTTCATTAAATTAAAAACTGCTTTCCTTATCACATTTGGGTTGTTTCGTATTTCGTCACATGCGTCTATTTTTCGCTGAATTAATTGTTCCCTCGTATTTGCCTCTTGCTCGTACACCATAGTTTTAAGGCGGCACCAAAGGAAATAATGGTGTCATGTCTGGAAACCGAGGTGGCCATGCTCTTTGACCACCACGACCTATCCATCTATTTGGATAGACCTCGTTCAAATGATTTCTCACTGTAATAATTGAGAATTGTGGGGGTGCTCCATCATGCTGGAAGATAATTCCTCTTTGATTAATATTTCCTAATAGATTAGGAAAAACATTCATGAGGAAATCTCTATAAATTTCTCCGGTGAGTCTTTCTTCGAAAAAATGAGGACCTATTAAATGATTATCATAAACTGCGCACCACACATTAACACTGAAACGTCTCTGTGATTGTCTTTGTACGACAGCGAAAAGATTCTGTTGATGCCAAAGGTGATTATTTCGAGCATTGTTTATTCCATCGCGAGTGAATTGAGCTTCATCTGTGAATAATATTCTTTGGACATTTCTTCTATGACTTCTTATCCACCTGGAAAATTGAAGCCGTGCGATCTCATCGCCAGGCTCCAACTGCTGGACCACTTGAGGGTGATATGGGCGATTTTTCACTCTTCAGAGTATTCCAAACGTACAATTTCGATACTTCATGAATTGAAGCCAATCGTCTGACGTACTACCAGATACTCTTGATTAGAAAATGTGTGCGGCATGATTTTCATCAAATTAAAGTAAGATTGTATCAACAATAAAATCCCTAGTTTGACAGATAACTAAATGCTCTATCTTTTCTCATCATGAATGATAGCAAACCATAGAATTGACATAACTGGCAAATAGATTCAAGACTAATGATGGAGATATGTAAATCACGAATGAAACTTTGGATATTACAGGAAAAAATGATCCAAACTCATCTGAAAGATCCACTAAGAGACAAGAAGTTGACGGTTTTCATTTTGAACAATATTTGAAGAATTAATCATTAATTTTGTTCCTACTGAATCATCAATTAGTACTTCAGAAATACTTCGTGAATTTTCCAAATGTTAACTGTTTTTCGCTTTTTTGATCATTTTTATAAAATTTTTGATTCGTTTATGATCTTTTTTTTACTTATAAGTAACTATCTGAGATCTCATGTTTCTGAAATGACGAGAAAAAAATGGGTTCAAGCCCTGTGGACAGGAGCTTTCTGGCGCTCTAGTTCAAACAGACAAATTATATCTCCGAAAGTATTGGTTTCTCAGAGTTGGGAATTATATCAATGTATTCATATGATAGAACTGCATCATAAAGGAAATTCAATTTGAATAATAGTTTATTTATCAAGATTAAATGAGCAATCATGAGAATGAGAACTGCACCATGGAAGAAATTAAATTAAATCTGGCCAATTTTGCCCAATAACGAACTCAACCGAGATATTCATCTCCTAAACTACTCTGAAAATTTCAACTACCTACCTCATTACGTTCGAGAGTTATATCTATGTCTATGGATGAAAA
Organism: Halyzia sedecimguttata; assembly: GCA_937662695.2. Classification (NCBI taxonomy): domain Eukaryota; kingdom Metazoa; phylum Arthropoda; class Insecta; order Coleoptera; family Coccinellidae; genus Halyzia; species Halyzia sedecimguttata. The sequence goes on from OW569415.2 coordinate 19,414,397, forward strand.
GCAGTCTCACTACTCTCAGATCTCTTACTTCATGTTCCGTTCCGAAATGTAAGAATTTTCTGAGAAAACCTAAATTCGGTGCAAAAAACTGAGATTTTTCTCACTTCGCTCACAATTCTTCGATTGATTAGATAATGTCATGTCTCAGGAACATCATTTGACATTATGACAATTCATACATAGAATAATATCATTCTGTGACAACGTTGAAATACGATTTATTATTGAAATTTTTAAAAATCATATCTCCGAAAGTATTAGCTTGTTAGAGTTAAAAATGATATCATTGGATTCTTATGGTAAAAGAGCTTATTGAAAAAAATTTAATTTGGAATATGCCTTGTAAAAAAAAATTTTTTTTTTGTTACTCCGAAACCATCTGTCCAATTTTGTCCAATAACGAACTTAGCCGAGATATTCATCTCCCAAACCTACTCTGAAAATTTCAACTGTCTAGCTCATTCCGTTCGAGAGTTATCGTTCCTACGGTCGGCCGGCCGGACCGGCCGGACAGAATGAATTTCGACCACGGATTCTTGATCAGTGAGTCGAACCAAATCGTTTAAGACCATTTTCATCGAAAAATTCGAAAATTACGGACATTTGGGCAAATTGATAAGCACTCAGTTCCGAGGAACTAGAGCGCCAAAAATATGGAAGAAGCGAAAATCGGAAGATTGACATTCGAAGGGTCAGAGAAAGCAGGGAAAATTTGTGCCATTCGGGATCAGAGTTGAGTTTGAAAGTATTCTTCCTGCTCTCTCAGAATCTGAAGTAAAAAAAATTGAAAACCGCATACAGGTTGTTGTTTTGTCCTAATTTCAGAAAAACTAAAATTTCTGTCCGGATCTGATTTTATTTCGAATTTTTCATCCAAACAGATTCGTACTCACTGTATCACTGTTCATATGAAAAATCATCGGATTAGCTCTAATATTTCCTGAATTATAGTCATTTGAAATTTCGTTATTTATTCTAAAACTCCCTGTATATCAGGAACCATGAACCTCAGATGATTTCAAATGGTATTTTCTCACTCCTTGAGACATCCCTCATCACCACCTAAACGTTGTTCCATTTCTCACCAGACACCCTGTATATTTCGGAAGTAATGCTCGAAAGTAATATATCGGAAAATCATCACATATTTCTTCCGTCCTATAGGCCATGATCTGCGATTGGATAACCAGTAGCTGCTGAACGAAATAATAAAAGCGTTATGATGCTGAGAGAAGTAAGATCTGTAGTTCCGTCTCCGCGTCAATTGACAGTTTCACGGGCTGACACTGTTGTGTTCTACCGCTTGGGAAATATGATGTGAGTTTGTGAGTTACTGAGTTTAGTTGTTTGTTAATGTCCTTCGCTAGTGGGATTTTGCTGAGTTTTAAGATTCATTCATTCATATATATTCATATGTGAGTAATAAAAAAATTGGATACCTACTCAACGTGAACAAACAACGAAATAAAGAATTGATTGTATTATGATCATGAGAACTCGAAGGAAACCATACTGATTTGTTCTTCAGTTTTTTTTAAAGATTTCAACATCAATAATTATTATACCCATACTGATCCGTGTTCAAATAATTTCAGATGCTGCTTACCTGTGGCGACTAGCTCCAAAATGAAATCGACAAGACAATATATTATATGATATAATATTTCAGTATAAACTCAATATTTTTGTTTTCAGGATTGTGTTAATGAATTATTTTTGTTCAATATACGGATATTTCACTTCCCTACAGATTGCTAACAGTAAGTTTCATCTTCTATGGATTTCTTTTGAACATCCATTGAACATATTCCATGGATATTCCTGAAGGAAATGTCTTATGGATTTATAAAAGATATATATTTGAAAGATGTCTTATGGATATCCTTCATGGATTCCATTTGGATATCTTTGAAGGATTTTTTATGGACATCCTTGATGAATATCCTATGGCTGAACAGGTTGTTCCATTTGGACATCCTATGGGCGTCCATAAGATATCTTTTGGATATTATTGAATGTACATTGGACATCCGTACAATTCATGAAGGATCTCCTATTGATATCCATCGGATGTACTTGTGTTATCTGGGTTATCGTCAGTACTGTCCTTGGTATCGAAAAAAAGGTGAGTCCTAATTCAAAGCTAGTAAATGTCATGAGTTATACAGGGTGTCCCACTAGTGTCGCAGCGGACGATATAAGCGTAACGGTCAAAGTTTGGCAAACATTTTTTGATGCAAACTTGAATTACTCCAAGAATAGCACAGCCTAAAAATATTTCCGAATATATTGGGTGTCCCACAAAAGAGCAAGAGAGAGTGACTTTGATTTTTAAAATGGGACATGTTTTTCAATTCTCTGAAACTTCCTGCATGCTCTTGTATACTTTTCACATATTTTTGTTCAACAGTTTTAGAAATATTTGTCATATTGCCAAAAAAATTATACTTGTAGAGGCTACGTATTCTAATTATATTCCACGAACACTCGCACATACCAATAACAGCTTTATATGGATTGAAATACAAGACTTCATGGTACCATAGCCAGCTATTATAAAGCATCTCCAGCATATGAAGTATCCACAAAAAGACTAACAAGATCACCAATTTCAAATCGATTTATCTGTATTTTCGCCTTCAATGTCCTCAACAATGTTATCAGTATCAATACTGAAAAATATTTTTTTCCCAACAGAGGTTCGTGCTATGTTTGAACATACATGTCCTCCACAATATTTTGCAATATCATTAGGTACTGAGAAATATTTGTTTCCTAAAAGATGATTTTGCAATGTTTCACCTTAAATGATTTTATCAATACTGAAAAATATTTTTTAATCAACAAAGGATTTTGCAATATTTCAACCTAAATGTCTTCCATTACATTTTGCAATATCAATACTGAAAACTATTTGTTCCTTATCAGAGGTGTTTGCAATGTTTGATCTTAAATGTCGACCACAACATTTTACAATATCAGAACTGAAAAGTATTAGTTTCTTAACACAGGATTTTGCATTGTTTACCTTAAATATCCTTCACAAACATTCTGCAATATCAATACTGAACAATTTTTGCGCGAATGTTCTGGGGAACATCGCGTTATCATTTTGCCCAAATGTCTGTAACTTTCGAATTTTTTGACGAAAATGGTCTCAAACGATTAAGTTCGACTCCCCAATGAAGAATTCGATGTCAAATTTGATTCTGTCCAGCCGGCCGTCCGGCCGGACGGCCGTTGCCACGATAACTTGAGAACGAAAAGAGCTAGCGACTTGAAATTTTCAGGGTGGGTAGTGCATCCCAATACGACAGACAAGTTTGTTAATGGGCATAATCGGCCCAGTGGTTTCCGAGTAATAATTTTGTTTTCAACCAATATAAATCCGATCGAATTGAAACTTGGTGAGTAGTTGTAGAATATAAACCTAAGCACGTTTGTGAAATTTTGTGTGAATCGTATGGCTAGAAAATTATTAAAAAATTATTGAAAAATATTTTTGTTGTCACGATAACTTGAGAACGGAAAGAGATAGCGGCTTCAAGTTTTCAGATTAGGATGTGCACTAGAACGCGACATTTCAGTTTGATTATGAGCATAATCGGACTAACGGTTTTAGAGTTATAGCCATCTGAAATTTTCTGAAATTTGGTGGTTTTTTGTACCTCATTAACTCGAAAAATACTGAACTGATTGAATTCAAACATGGTTATTAGTTGTACAATGCCAACGCGGAAATGTTTGCAAAATTTGGTGGGGATAGCATTTGTTGAAAATTTTTAATAAATCATTGAAAATAAAAAAAAAAATTCTATATATCAGTAACTAATAGTTTGAAATTGCTGAAATTTTGCAAGAGCCTTCATAACCTAACTCTACTGCCAAGTTTCAAGTTTTAATACGATCGGTTAAATATTGTTGGAGATTCGAGCATTCTTGTGTGAGTTCAGTAGATGGGTGACCGTTGCCTCGATAACTTTCGAACGAAAGGAGATAGGGACTTGCAATGTTCAGGGTAGGTTGCTTATCCAAAAGGGAGAGTTGAGTTCGATTGTGGGCATAATCGGCCTAACGGTTTCCGAGTTATACCCACCTGGAATATTATTTCCTTGATAACTCAAAAAAAAAAGTTCAAGCACTGACGTGAAGTCAGAAGCTTTTGCGCGTATGTTCTATTGTTCATTCTTCTGTATTGGACACCCTTAATCGAATTTACCATGGTAAATTATGTTGTCCATTCTCCTGTATTGGACACTTAATTCGAATTTACCATGGTAAATTCGAATTGAGAGTGTCCAATAAAGGAGAATGGACAACATAATTTACCATGGTAAATCCGATTAAGGGTGTCCAATACAGAAGAATGAACTATAGAACATACGCGCAAAAGCTTCTGACTTCACGTCAGTGCTTGAACCAATTTTATTGTTTCTTGAGAGAGGATATTGCAATGTTTGCCTTACATGTCGTCCACAACATTCTGCAATATCGATAATGAAAAATATTCGTTTCTTAACAGAGGATTTTGCAATGTTTGACCTTAAATATCCTTCATAACATTTTGCTATATCAATTCTGAAAATTATTTGTTTCTCAACTAGGCATTCTGCAATGTTTTACCTTAAACGTCCTCTACAACAATTTGCAAAATCTATACTGAAAAATGTTTGTTTTCTAACAGAAGTCTTTGTTATGTTTCTCCTTATATGTGCTCCACGCAATTTTGCAATTTCAATACTGAAAATTATTACTTTATTCCTAACATAGAATTTTGCTATGTTTTACCTTGAATGTACTCCACAATATTTTGCAATATCAATGCTGAACATTTTTTGTTACCTAATAGAGGATTTTGTTATATTTCACCTTATATGTCCTCCACCTTATTTTGCTATATCAATAATGAAAAATATCTGTTTCATAACACAGGATTTTGCAATGTTTGACCTTTAATGTCCTCCTCAATATTTTGCAATATTAATACTGAAAAATATTTTTGTTTTATCAGAGCATTTTGCAATATTTCACTGTAAATGTTCTCCGCAAAATTTTGCAATATCAATACTGAAAAATATTTGTTACCTAACAGAGAATTATGCTATTCTTCAACCTAAATGTCCTTCAAAATATTTAGCAATATCAATACTGAAAAACATTTTTTTCATGACAGAGGATTAGGCGATGTTTCACCTCAAATGTATTCAACATCATTTTGCAATATCAATACTGAAAATTATTCGTTTCTTAACGGAGGTTTGTGCAATGTTTCACCTCAAATATCCCCCACAACAATTTGCAATATCAATACCGAAAAATATTTTTGTCTTAACACAGGAGTTTGCAATGTTTCACCTTATATGTCCTCCACAACATTTTGCAATATCAATAATGAAAAATATTTTTTTCCTAACGGAGTATTGTGCAATGTTTCACCTTAAATGTCCCCCACAACAATTTTTAGTATCAATACTGAATAGTATTTGGTCTTAACAAAGGATTTTGCAATATTTCACCTTAAATGTTCTCCACAATATTATGCAATATCAATTCTGAAAAATATTTGTTTCCTAACAGAGGATTTTGGTATGTTTCACCTCGAATGGCCTCCAAAACAGTTTCCAATATCAAGAATGAAAAATATTCATTTTCTAACAAAGGATTTTGAAATGTTTGACCTTAAATGTCCTCCACAACATTTTGCACTATCAATACTGAAACATTTGTTACTTAACAGAGAAGTTTAAAATGTTTCGCCTTAAATCTCCTCACCAAAAATTCGAAATATCAATAGGAAAAATATTTGTTTCTCAACAGAGGATTGATCTATGTTTTACGTTAAATGTCCTCCACAATATTTTGCAATATCATTAGGCATTGATAAATAGTTATTTGCTAAAAGAGGATTCTGCAATGATTCACTTTAAATGTTTATCAATACTGAAAAAATATTTGTTATTTAACAGAGGAGTTTACGATGTTTCAAAATAAATGTCTTCCACAACATTTTGCAATATCAATACTGAACAATATTTGTTTCTTTAGAGAGGTTATTGCAATGTTTGCCTTACATGTCCTCCACAACATTTTGAATTATCGAAACTGAAAAATATTTTTTTCTTAACAGAGGACTTTTCAACGTTTGACCTTAAAATCCCTCCATAACATTTTTCGAAATCAATACTGAAAAATATTTGTTACTTACAGAGAAATTTGCAATGTTTCACCTTGAATGTCCTTTGCGATATCAATACTGAAAAGTATTTGTTACCTTAAATATCCCCCACAACAATTTGCAATATGAATGCTGATAAATATTTGTGCCATAAGAGGGGATATTGCAATATTTCACCTTTAGAGTTTCCCACAATATTTTGATATATCGATACTGAAAAATATTTGTTTCCTAACCGATGAGTTTGCAATTTTTAACTATAAATGTCCACCAAAACATTTTGCAATATCAATACTGAAAAATATTTGTAACTTGACAGGAGATTTGGCAATGTTTCGCCTTGAATGTCCTCCACAACATTTTGCGGTATCAATACTAAAAAATATTTGTTTCCCATCAGAGGATTTTGGACTGTTTGACCTAAAATGTCATCCAGAACATTTTTCAATATCAACACTGAAAAATATTGTTACTCAACAGAGAAATTTGCAATGTTTCACCATGAATGTCCTCAACAACATTTTGCACTATCACTACTGAAAAATATTTGTGTCTTAATAGAGGATTTTGCAATATTTCACCTCAAGTGTTCTCCACAAAATTTTTTGGTATCAATACTGAAAAATATTTGTTTCATAACAGAGAAGTTTGCAATTTTTACCTTTGAATGTCCTCCACAACAATTTTCAAAATCAATACCAAAAAATCAATATCAATAATGATTCAGATTTGGTTCCTAACAAAGGAATTTGCTATGTTTCACCTTAAATGTCCTCCAAAATATTTTCGGATATCAAGACTGAAATATATTCATTTTCAACAAAGGAGTTTTAAATGTTAGACCTCAAATGTCCTCCATATCATTTTGCAATATCAATAGTGAAAAATATTTGTCCCTCAACTGTGCATTTGGCAATGTTTTACCTTAAATGTCTCTACAACAATTTGCTAAATCAATACTGAAAAATGTTTGTTTTCTAATAGAAGTCTTTGTTATGTTTGACCTTATATATCCTCCACACAATTTTGCAACATAAATACTGAAAATTAATATTTGTTTCCTAACAGAGGATTTTGCTATGTTTTACCTTAAATGTCCTCCACAATATTTTGCAATATCAATATCGAAAAATATCTGTTTCATAACACAGGATTTTGCAAATTTGCAATTTGCAAAATCAATACTGATAAATGTTTTTTTCTAACAGACGTCTTTGTTATGTTTGACCTTATATGTCCTCCACACAATTTTGCAATTTAAATACTGAAAATTATTATTTTTTTCCTAACAGAGGATTTCGCTATGTTTTACCTTAAATGTCCTCCACAATATTTTTCAATTTTAATACTGAAAAATATTTGTGTATTTGTATCTTATCAGAGGATTTTGCAATATTTCACACTAATTGTTCTCCAAAACATTTCGCAATGTCAAAACTAAAAAAAATATTTATTTTCTAACAGAGGATTTTGCATTGTTTGGCCTTAAATATCCTCCACAAGATTTCGCAATATCAATACTGATATAACTATTTTTCACCTTAAATGTCCTTCACAAGAATTTGCAATATCAATACTGAAAAATATTTGTTTCATGGGAGAGGATTTGGCGATGTTTCACCTTAGATGTCCTCCACATTATTTTGCAATATCAATACTGATAAATATTCCTTTCCTGACAGAGGATTCTGCAATTTTTCACCTTAAATGTCCGTCAAAACATTTTCCGATATCAAGAATGAAAAACATTTATTGACTAACAGAGGATTTTGCAATGTTTGAACTTAAATGTCATCCACAACATTTTTTAATATAAATTATGAAGAATATTTGTTTCTTAACAAAGGAATTTGCAATCTTTCACCTTAAATGTACTCAACATCATTTTGCAATATCAATACTGAAAAACATTTTTGTCTTAACACAGGATTTTGCAATATTTCACCTTATATGCTCTCCGCAACATTTTGCAATATCAAATCTGAAAATATTTGTTTCCTAACAGAAGATTTTACGATGTTTTACCTCATATGTCCCGCACAACAATTTGCAGTATCAATACTGAAAAATATTTGTGTCTTAACGAAGGATTTTGTAAAATTTCACCTTAAATGTTCTCCACGATATTTTGCAATATCAATACTGAAAAATAATTGTTTCCTACATGAGGAGTGTGCAATTTCTTAATTTGAATGTCCTCCACGATATTTTGCAATATAAATACAGAAAAAGATTTGTTTTCTAACAGAGGATTTTGCATTGCTTAACCTTAAATACCCTCCACAACATTTTGCAATATCGATACTGAAAAATTTTTGTTTCCTTACAGAGGATTCTGTTATGATTCACCTCAAATGTCCTCCAGAACAGTTTCCAATATAAAGACTGAAAAATATTCATTCTCTAAGGAACAATTTTTAAATGTATGACCTTAGATGTTCTCCACAACATTTTGCACGATCAATACTGAAAAATATTTGTTTCCTTCAGAGGATTTTGCACTGCTTATCCTAAATGTCCTCCACAATATTTTGTGATATCAATATTGAAAAATATTCGTTACTTAACAAAGGACTTCACAATGATGCGCCTCAAAACTCCTCACCAACAATTTGCAATATCAATAGTGAAGAATATTTGTTTCCCACCAGAGGATTGAGCTGTCTTACATTGTATGTTCTCCACAAGAATTTGCGATATCAAACTGAAAAATTTTGTTTTTCTAACAGACGATTTTGAAATGTCTGACCTTAAATGTCCTCACAATAATTTGCAATATAATTGGGTAGGTACTGAAAAATATTTTTTTGCTGAAAGAGGACTTTGCGATGTTTCTTCTTAAATGGTTTTCAACTGAAAAATATTCGTTACTTAACAGAGGAGTTTGCAATGTTTCAACCTAAATGTCTTCCACAACATTTTGCAATATCAATACTGAAAAAAATTTCTTCCTTATCAAAGGAGTCTGCAACGTTTGATCTTAAATGTCCTCCACAACATTTTACAATATCAATAATAAAAAATATTTGTTTCTCAACTGAAGATTTTGCAATGTTCACCTTATATATCCTCCACAAACATTTTGCAATATCAATACTGAACAATGTTTGTTTCTTAAGAGAGAATTTTGCAATATTTGCCTTACATATCGTCCACAACATTTCGCAATATCGAAACTGAAAAATATTTGTTTCTTAACAGAGGATTTTGCAATGTTTGACCTTGAATGACAAACACAACATTTTTCAATAACAATGCTGAAACATATTTGTTACTTAACAGAGGAATTTGCAATTTTTCGACATCATTTTGCAATATCAATACTGAAAAATAACGGAGGATTGTGCAATGTTTTACCTTGAATGTCCCCCACAAAAATTTCCATTATCAATACTGAAAAATATTTGTGTCTTAACACAGGATTTTGCAATATTTCACCTTAAATGTTCTCCACAATATGTTGCAATATCAATGATGAAAAATATTTTTTTCCTACAAGAAGAGTGTGCAATTTTCAACTTCAAATCTCCTACACAACACTTTGCAATTTTAATACTGAAAAATATTTGTTTCCTAACAGAGGATTTTGCTATGTTTCACCTCAAATGTCTCTCAAAACATTTTCCGATGTTTAGACTGAAAAATATTAATTTTCTAACAAATGATCTCAAAATGTTTTACATTAAATGTCCTTCACACAAAAAATATTGGTTACTTAAAAGATAAAAGATAAAAGTTGCAATGTTTCACCTTGAATGTCCTCAAAAACATTTTGATATATCAATACTGAAAAATATTTGTTTCCTAACTGAGGATTGTGCAATGTTTTACCCAAAATGTTCTCCACAACAACTTGCACTATCAATACTGAAAAATATTTGTATCTTAACAGGATTTTCCAATATTTCACCTTGAGTGTTCTCCACAACAATTTTTGATATCAATAATGAAAAATATTTGTTTCCTTATAGAGGAGTTTAAAATTTTTAATTTTAAATGTCCTCCACAACATTTTGCAATATCAATACTAAATATAGTTGTGTTCTAACGGAGGACTTCGCATTACTTAACCTTAAATGTCTTCTACAACATTTTGCAATTTCAATAATGATTGAGATTTGTTTCCTAACAGAGGATTTTGCTATGTTGCACCTTGAATATCCTCCAAAATAATTTCCGATATCAAGATTGAAAATATTAATTTTCAACAGAGGATTAAAATGATTGACCTTAAATGTCCTCCACAACATTTGGCAATATCAATAATCAAAATTATTTGGAACTTAACAAAGGAATTTGCAATGTTTCACCTCAAATTTCCTCAACAACATTTTGCAATATGAATACTGAAGAATATTTGTGTCCGAAAAGAGGATTATGCAAAGTTTCACCTTAAATGTACCTACTCCACAACAATTTTGTATATCATTACTGAAAAATATTTTATTTCTAACAGACATTTTTGCAATGTTTGACCTCCACACAATTTTGCAATATCATTACTGATAAATATTTGTTACTTAAAAAAGGATTTTGTAATGATTCACCTCAAATGTCCGCCGCAACCTTTTTCAATATCAATACTGAATAATATTCGTTTCTTAAGACAGGATTCTGCAATGTTTCTACTCAAAATGTCCTCCACAAAACATCAATGAAATAAAATATATTCTGTCATCATATTATAATCCCTTCAGATGTAAATAATTCGAGGTTAATGTAGATGTTGGAACTATAGTGTTTATGTGGCATCTATTTATACCTGATTATCTTCTCAAAAATTATTATTGCTAGGCTAGTGAATTATTACAGAGAATATGTTGCCCAATGCTCATTTATCCTCTTTTATTCAGTCTTCGATTATTCTCTCATTATGAGATTACTGGAGAGTTGATATCCATACATAGAAATGCTTGTACCATTCATTAAATCTGACGATCATAATTCGATCAGTCAATTTTCATCCAATAATTTATTGCATAGATATAGATATCATTTTCAGATTTTTGTTCGTACGACTTCTGATGAATATAAATTGAAATAGTGCTACTTTTTTACGTTATTAATGAAATATTTCCCATAGATATTGAATGTCTATTAGAGTAACACATATTAATTACGTCCTGTTTGAAGACCCATTTTCATGTATAAAATATATACATACTGATGATGATATATGTATAATTCCAACGAGTCCACATCCAAGACAAACTTTTCATGTAAGTACCTAATAGAAACAATTGTCTATGGCAATATTTTCATTTGGAATTGCAACAGTGAGTTCCTTTCATAAGCTCATATTATTCATTCATACGAGTGTGAAATAATGAATCTGAAAATCTTTCTTTAAACAATAAATTTATTGCAAATCGAATATTTTATTGTATTCTACCATTGAGTATACAAGAATGTATTTGAATACTCAATGATTTTACTGATTTGGTATTGGCTCGGGCGATATATCAATTATACAAAGAAAAAAAATTGAACAAGATTTTCTCTTCAGTTGTAAGCTTTAAGAAGTCAAAATCATAATAGGATGAAAACTATTAGTTGTTGGTATATAAATAGAAGTAAAAAAATTGCAAAAACACTTCGACTTGTTGAACCATTTATTTAGCTCATCAACACAAGTCGAAGTGTTTTTAAGTATTATTAACTTCCTCATCTACAACATGCCAAAATGGGATTTATGAAATTATATAAATAATAGCTTCAACTATCTTTGTGTTGAAAGTTATATATCCTACAGTCACCCTATTAGCGAATAGAGGAAATATTTATCTGAAGCGTACCAATAAGGACATACAAAACATTAATGCATTGAAATATAGGTATTAACCGGTATTAACCTAGTTTTGGTTTATTTGCTATACAAAAAAATGCTGTTAGCGGAAAGGTGAATTATCACTTGTATTTGAAAGCTGCCAAAGATTCCAAACGATTTCAATTACACGTAAAGTATTTACCTAATGTACGTGATTAATGTTCTTCAAAACCCACATATGTTTTTGAGCCTCCACAAGATTTTGCAATATCAACACCGAAAAATATTTGTTTCTTAACAGAGGATTTTGTAATGTTTGGTCTTTGATGTCCTTCACAACATTTCGCTATTTTAATACTGAACATTATTCGTTTCTCAGATGATTTTTCAAAGTTTCACCTCAAATGTCCTCCACAACATTTTGCAATATCAATACTGGAAAATATTTGTTTCTTAATAGAGGTTTTTGCAATGTTCGACCTTAAATGTCTTCCACAATATTTTGCAGTATAGTTACTGAAAGGTTTTTGTTACTTAACAGGCGAATTTGAAATGTTTCGCCTTAAATGTCTTCCACAACATTTTGCAATATCAATAATGAAAAATATTTGTTTCATAACAGACGATATTGCAAAGTTTTACATTAAGTGCCCTCCACAAAATTTTGAAATATCCATACTGAAAAATATTTGTTTCTTAACAGAGGATTTTGGAATGTTTGACCATAAATGCCCTCCACAAAATTTTGCAATATCAATATTGAAAAATATTTGTTTTTTAACAGAGGATTTTGCAATGTTTGACATTAAATGTCCTTCACAACATTTTGAATTATCATTACTGAAAAATATTTGTTACTCAACAGAGGATTTTGCAATGTTTCTCCTAAGGTGTCCTCCATAACATTTGGCAATATCAATACCGAAAAATATTTTGTTTCCTAACCGGGGATTTTGCAAAGTTTCACCTTAGATGACCTCCAAAATATTTTGCAATATCAATACAAAAACATTTATTTCCTATCACAGGATTTTGCAATTATTTTTTACCTTAAATGTCCTCAATTATCATTTTGTAATATCACTACTGAAAAGTATTTGTTACATAACAGAGGATTTTGCTTATCAACTATCTCAATAAGGAAAAATATTTTACGTACTGTTTGTTTCAGAATAACAGGCTGATCCTTAAAGGTGTGAATTGAGGAGTTGATTCTAAGAAAACATGTTCACATAATCCTATGTTCTAAATCCTGTTTAAGTTTCAAGGAGAATTTTTTTATTGTTATAACTTTAATACCTACATATACAGGGTGGTCCTAGTTATTCGCCTCCCAGTATGTGATGATGTTAAAAATCATATTTAAAACGAATTGTCAAAGACTCATAGATGAGGAAATTGCTGTTGATCTGATGATTCTATGATATTTCCTTGTTAATTGAGTCTTTGAAAATATTGTTTTTTTTTTATTAACTCGAAAAATACCGAGAATTTTCAAAAAGTTTCCATGTAGGAGATTCATCAATAATTGACAGTAATCGAATTATTGAAAAATATATAGTAGGTTATACGAGAAATAACTTGAGTTCAGTATTTTCTCTCAAATGGAATGCCCTGTATATGCAAAAATATTTTAAGAATATCCTAACAATTTTTTTTCACATGACTGCATGGGAAAAAATCAGATATCGGTTTTTACTGGCTATGGCGATGAAAGGCGAACAACTAGCCTGTATATATAATATGTTTATGGTATTTGGCTCCACGGCCATGTTTTGATGTAGAAGATTTTGTAACTCCCATTCTGTGTCAGGATTTCAACTGAATATTTTTGGGAAAATATTATGCACTCCATTGCTTCTTTCTTCAAATTGGAATTATTTATGGAATCGTCATTCTTTTAAGGGTACATTTTTTGTACGACGAACGGTGTCCGATGAAAAAATTAAAGGGCGGTATGCAGTGGCATGCATAATATTTTTCCAAAAATATCAACTCCACATCTTGTGCGGACGTCACAGAATGAAAATTTTAAAAATCTTCCACATCTAGAATGGCAGTTGATGCTTTTAGGGCGTATGATGAAAAAAATTTTTTGTTCCAGAAACTATAACACCTTGCAGCTTAAAAGTTAAGAGATTTAGAACATAGGTTTATTAAAAATTTTCTACTTGAAATCGATTTTCATCCTCGAGTATCAGCTTATTGTGAAACACATCTTAATATGTAATCGTATATATCTCACTTATACTCTGAAAATATTTCTCCAATTCCACTAGAAATTTATTTAAATCTTTATGATTGAGTTATTTTTTTCCGGAATTATATCGAGAAATATTTTATAATAAACAGCTTTGATCTCAAGAGACTCTGATTAGGAATAATAAGGAAATAGATTCTCAATTGCAGTAGGTATGTATACTCCATTCACTTTTATAAAGTCTCCCGGTTGGCCATGATTTAGGTCTATCACGTTTTTGTACCTGAAACACAGGCAGGTTGGCACTACTGAAATATCGTCAAGGTCAAAACAATTCACTGAGACGTTGCCAATTTCTACTTTCAACATAATCTTCGAATAATAAAGAACTCTTCGCTTTGAAATTGAAAATGCCGAAAGTAGTTTTGAAGAAGCAGAAGTGCTATACAGAACCGAAATCTGCAATAGGAAAACTTCATTCTGACATGTTGAACTCTCGAATGAAATGACTTAGTTTCCTATCATTATATTTTATTGAGGTGAGAATGCCTCGGGTTTCGTATTACTACTACATTTTGAGACTGGTGTATTTCAAATTGTGCAACAAGGTATTTAAATGTCTTCTTGAGAAAAGTCGGGAATTCCATAGGTACGTCTGTTCGTTTAGAAGTTTTCCAGCCGGGTTATTCAGGTACTTTTATTCTTTTTTCAAATGAACTATCACAAAGTAACGGACTACTCTATCCATTAGTTTTCAATACAATTCCAGCACTTGATTCTTGATTTCCATACAATAAAATAGCATAATTGAATCTTCCAACCAGTTTATATACGTGAAATATTTGCAGTAACAACAGAGGAAAAATTTTCTTCTACAGTCGCCAGGATTGGAATTATTGAATTCACATAATATCTTCTCAAATTCATTATTTTTCCGAAGTAAATTCACATTGTGAAAATACGTAGTTACCACGACTTCTTTGTAGAGAGGACAACGTTGCATACTTATCTGACAGGAAAATGACTATAACCTAACATTTTTAAAATATACATGGTGAAATGTGTCAAATTTTCATGGCCAACCGGGAGACTTTATAAAAGTGAATGGAGTATACAGTTATATTCTTAGCCTTGAATGAATGAAATTTTGGGAAGGAGTGAAGATGAGCTCCTTTGAATTTTCACGCATTTCGATTTCAAGATTATCATATACATATATTGATTTCCAATAATAATTCATCATTATACATTTTTTTAAACCAATATTTTCGGTTGTACAGAAAACAATAACATCCATAATAAGTTTGCATTGTACACCAATTGAGAGGATCATAATTCCAACAGACTCCTTAAGTCTGTTGGACGAATTTGAAATGTTTCGCCTTAAATGTCTTCCACAACATTTTGCAATATCAATAATGAAAAATATTTGTTTCATAACAGACGATATTGCAAAGTTTTACATTTAGTGCCCTCCACAACATTTTGAAATATCCATACTGAAAAATATTTGTTTCTTAACAGAGGATTTTGGAATGTTTGACCATAAAGGCCCTCCACAAAATTTTGCAATATCAATACTGAAAAATATTTGTTTTTTAACAGAGGATTTTGCAATGTTTGACATTAAATGTCCTTCACAACATTTTGAATTATCATTACTGAAGAATATTTGTTACTCAACAGAGGATTTTGCAATGTTTCTCCTTAGGTGTCCTCCATAACATTTGGCAATATCAATACCGAAAAATATTTTGTTTCCGAACTGGGGATTTTGCAAAGTTTCACCTTAGATGACCTCCAAAATATTTTGCAATATCAATACAAAAATATTTATTTCCTATCACAGGATTTTGCAATTATTTTTTACCTTAAATGTCCTCAATTATCATTTTGTAATATCAATACTGAAAAGTATTTGTTACATAACAGAGGATTTTGATTATCAACTATCTCAATAAGGAAAAATATTTTACGTACTGTTTGTTTCAGAATAACAGGCTGATCCTTAAAGGTGTGAATTGAGGGGTTGATTCTAAGAAAACATGTTCACATATCCTATGTTCTAAATCCTGTTTAAGTTTCGAGGAGAATTTTTTATTGTTATAACTTTAATACCTTCGTATACAGGGTGGTCCTAGTTATTCGCCTCCCAGTATGTGATGATGTTAAAAATCATATTTAAAACGAATTGACAAAGACTCATAGATGAGGAAATTGCTGTTGATCTGATGATTCTATGATATTTCCTTGTTAATTGAGTCTTTGAAAATATTGTTTTTTTTTATTAACTCGAAAAATACCGAGAATTTTCAAAAAGTTTCCATGTAGGAGATTCATCAATAATTGACAGTAATCGAATTATTGAAAAATATATAATGATTCAGATTTGGTTCCTAACAAAGGAATTTGCTTTGTTTCACCTTAAATGTCCTCCAAAATATTTTCGGATATCAAGACTGAAATATATTCATTTTCAACAAAGGAGTTTCAAATGTTAGACCTCAAATGTCCTCCATATCATTTTGCAATATCAATAGTGAAAAATATTTGTCCCTCAACTGGGCATTTGGCAATGTTTTACCTTAAATGTCTCTACCACAATTTGCTAAATCAATACTGAAAAATGTTTGTTTTCTAACAGAAGTCTTTGTCATGTTTGACCTTATATATCCTCCACACAATTTTGCAACATAAATACTGAAAATCAATATTTGTTTCCTAACAGAGGATTTTGCTATGTTTTACCTTAAATGTCCTCCACAATATTTTGCAATATCAATATCGAAAAATATCTGTTTCATAACACAGGATTTTGCAAATTTGCAATTTGCAAAATCAATACTGATAAATGTTTTTTTTCTAACAGACGTCTTTGTTATGTTTGACCTTATATGTCCTCCACACAATTTTGCAATTTAAATACTGAAAATTATTATTTTTTTCCTAACAGAGGATTTCACTATGTTTTACCTTAAATGTCCTCCCCAATATTTTGCAATATTAATACTGAAAAATATTTGTGTATTTGTATCTTATCAGAGGATTTTGCAATATTTCACACTAATTGTTCTCCAAAACATTTCGCAATGTCAATACTAAAAAAAATATTTATTTTCTAACAGAGGATTTTGCATTGTTTGGCCTTAAATATCCTCCACAAGATTTCGCAATATCAATACTGATATAGCTATTTTTTACCTTAAATGTCCTTCACAAGAATTTGCAATATCAATACTGAAAAATATTTGTTTCATGGGAGAGGATTTGGCGATGTTTCGCCTTAGATGTCCCCCACATTATTTTGCAATATCAATACTGATAAATATTCCTTTCCTGACAGAGGATTAGCAAATTTTTCACCTTAAATGTCCGTCAAAACATTTTCCGATATCAAGAATGAAAAATATTTATTGACTAACAAAGGATTTTGCAATGTTTGAACTTAAATGTCATCCACAACATTTTTTAATATAAATTATGAAAAATATTTGTTTCTTAACAAAGGAATTTGCAATCTTTCACCTTAAATGTACTCAACATCATTTTGCAATATCAATACTGAAAAATATTTTTGTCTTAACACAGGATTTTGCAATATATCACCTTATATGCTCTCCGCAACATTTTGCAATATCAAATCTGAAAATATTTGTTTCCTAACAGAAGATTTTATGATGTTTTACCTTATATGTCCCGCACAACAATTTGCAGTATCAATACTGAAAAATATTTGTGTCTTAACGAAGGATTTTGTAAAATTTCACCTTAAATGTTCTCCACGATATGTTGCAATATCAATACTGAAAAATATTTGTTTCCTACATGAGGAGTGTGCAATTTCTTACTTTGAATGTCCTCCACGATATTTTGCAATATAAATACAGAAAAAGATTTGTTTTCTAACAGAGGATTTTGCATTGCTTAACCTTAAATGCCCTCCACAACATTTTGCAATATCGATACTGAAAAATATTTGTTTCCTTACAGAGGATTCTGTTATGATTCACCTCAAATGTCCTCCAGAACAGTTTCCAATATAAAGACTGAAAAATATTCATTTTCTAAGGAACAATTTTTAAATGTTTGACCTTAGAGATGTTCTCCACAACATTTTGCACGATCAATACTGAAAAATAGTTGTTTCCTTCAGAGGATTTTGCACTGCTTATCCTTAAATGTCCTCCACAATATTTTGTGATATCAATATTGAAAAATATTTGTTACTTAACAAAGGACTTCACAATGTTCCGCCTCAAAACTCCTCACCAACAATTTGCAATATCAATAGTGAAGAATATTTGTTTCCCACCAGAGGATTGAGCTGTCTTACATTGAATGTTCTCCACAAGAATTTGCGATATCAACCTGAAAAATTTTGTTTTTCTAACAGACGATTTTGAAATGTCTGACCTTAAATGTCCTCACAATAATTTGCAATATAATTGGGTAGGCACTGAAAAATATTTTTTTGCTGAAAGAGGACTTTGCGATGTTTCTTCTTAAATGGTCTTCAACTGAAAAATATTTGTTACTTAACAGAGGAGTTTGCAATGTTTCAACCTAAATGTCTTCCACAACATTTTGCAATATCAATACTGAAAAATATTTCTTCCTTATCAGAGGAGTCTGCAACGTTTGATCTTAAATGTCCTCCACAACATTTTACATTATCAATACTAAAAAATATTTGTTTCTCAACTGAAGATTTTGCAATGTTCACCTTATATATCCTCCAAAAACATTTTGCAATATCAATACTGAACAATGTTTGTTTCTTAAGAGAGAATTTTGCAATATTTGCCTTACATATCGTCCACAACATTTCGCAATATCGAAACTGAAAAATATTTGTTTCTTAACAGAGGATTTTGCAATGTTTGACCTTGAATGACAAACACAACATTTTTCAATAACAATACTGAAAAATATTTGTTACTTAACAGAGGAATTTGCAATGTTTCGACATCATTTTGCAATATCAATACTGAAAAATAACGGAGGATTGTGCAATGTTTTACCTTGAATGTCCCCCACAAGAATTTCCATTATCAATACTGAAAAATATTTGTGTCTTAACACAGGATTTTGCAATATTTCACCTTAAATGTTCTCCACAATATGTTGCAATATCAATGATGAAAAATATTTTTTTCCTACAAGAAGAGTGTGCAATTTTCAACTTCAAATCTCCTCCACAACATTTTGCAATATTAATACTGAAAAATATTTGTTTCCTAACAGAGGATTTTGCTATGTTTCACCTCAAATGTCTCTCGAAACATTTTCCGATGTTTAGACTGAAAAATATTGATTTTCTAACAAAGGATCTCAAAATGTTTTACATTAAATGTCCTTCACACAAAAAATATTGGTTACTTAAAAGATAAAAGATAAAAGTTGCAATGTTTCACCTTGAATGTCCTCAAAAACATTTTGATATATCAATACTGAAAAATATTTGTTTCCGTACTGAGGATTGTGCAATGTTTTACCCAAAATGTTCTCCACAACAACTTGCACTATCAATACTGAAAAATATTTGTATCTTAACAGGATTTTCCAATATTTCACCTTGAGTGTTCTCCACAACAATTTTTGATATCAATAATGAAAAATATTTGTTTCCTTATAGAGGAGTTTAAAATTTTTAATTTTAAATGTCCTCCACAACATTTTGCAATATCAATACTAAATATAGTTGTGTTCTAACGGAGGACTTCGCATTACTTAACCTTAAATGTCCTCTACAACATTTTGCAATTTCAATAATGATTGAGATTTGTTTCCTAACAGAGGATTTTGCTATGTTGCACCTTGAATATCCTCCAAAATAATTTCCGATATCAAGATTGAAAATATTAATTTTCAACAGAGGATTAAAATGATTGACCTTAAATGTCCTCCACAACATTTGGCAATATCAATAATCAAAATTATTTGTAACTTAACAAAGGAATTTGCAATGTTTCACCTCAAATTTCCTCAACAACATTTTGCAATATGAATACTGAAGAATATTTGTGTCCGAAAAGAGGATTATGCAAAGTTTCACCTTAAATGTACCTACTCCACAACAATTTTGTATATCATTACTGAAAAATATTTTATTTCTAACAGACAATTTTGCAATGTTTGACCTCCACACAATTTTGCAATATCATTACTGATAAATATTTGTTACTTAAAAAAGGATTTTGTAATGATTCACCTCAAATGTCCGCCGCAACCTTTTTCAATATCAATACTGAATAATATTCGTTTCTTAAGACAGGATTCTGCAATGTTTTATCTTATATGTCCTCCACATGTTTGACATGTTCCACATATTTGATTCTCAACAGAGGATTTTGCAATCTTTCTACTCAAAATGTCCTCCACAAAACATCAATGAAATAAAATATATTCTGTCATCATATTATAATCCCTTCAGATGTAAATAATTCGAGGTTAATGTAGATGTTGGAACTATAGTGTTTATGTGGCATCTATTTATACCTGATTATTTTCTCAAAAATTATTATTGCTAGGCTAGTGAATTATTACAGAGAATATGTTGCCCAATGCTCATTCATCCTCTTTTATTCAGTCTTCGATTATTCTCTCATTATGAGATTACTGGAGAGTTGATATCCATACATAGAAATGCTTGTACCATTCATTAAATCTGACGATCATAATTCGATCAGTCAATTTTCATCCAATAATTTATTGCATAGATATAGATATCATTTTCAGATTTTTGTTCGTACGACTTCTGATGAATATAAATTGAAATAGTGCTACTTTTTTACGTTATTAATGAAATATTCCCCATAGATATTGAATGTCTCTTAGAGTAACACATATTAATTACGTCCTGTTTGAAGACCCATTTTCATGTATAAAATATATACATACTGATGATGATATATGTATAATTCCAACGAGTCCACATCCAAGACAAACTTTTCATGTAAGTACCTAATAGAAACAATTGTCTATGGCAATATTTTCATTTGGAATTGCAACAGTGAGTTCCTTTCATAAGCTCATATTATTCATTCATACGAGTGTGAAATAATGAATCTGAAAATCTTTCTTTAAACAATAAATTTATTGCAAATCGAATATTTTATTGTATTCTACCATTGAGTATACAAGAATGTATTTGAATACTCAATGATTTTACTGATTTGGTATTGGCTCGGGCGATATATCAATTATGCAAAGAAAAAAAATTGGACAAGATTTTCTCTTCAGTTGTAAGCTTTAAGAAGTCAAAATCATAATAGGATGAAAACTATTAGTTGTTGGTATATAAATAGAAGTAAAAAAATTGCAAAAACACTTCGACTTGTTGAACCATTTATTTAGCTCATCAAGACAAGTCGAAGTGTTTTTAAGTATTATTAACTTCCTCATCTACAACATGCCAAAATGGGATTTATGAAATTATATAAATAATAGCTTCAACTATCTTTGTGTTGAAAGTTATATATCCTACAGTCACCCTATTAGCGAATAGAGGAAATATTTATCTGAAGCGTACCAATAAGGACATACAAAACATTAATGCATTAAAATATAGGTATTAACCGGTATTAACCTAGTTTTGGTTTATTTGCTATACAAAAAAAATGCTGTTAGCGGAAAGGTGAATACAAGTGATAACACTTGTATTTGAAAGCTGCCAAAGATTCCAAACGATTTCAATTACACGTAAAGTATTTACCTAATGTACGTGATTAATGTTCTACAAAACCCACATATGTTTTTGAGCCTCCACAAGATTTTGCAATATCAATACCGAAAAATATTTGTTTCTTAACAGAGGATTTTGTAATGTTTGGTCTTTGATGTCCTTCACAACATTTCGCTATTTTAATACTGAACATTATTCGTTTCTCAGATGATTTTTCAAAGTTTCACCTCAAATGTCCTCCACAACGTTTTGCAATATCAATACTGGAAAATATTTGTTTCTTAATAGAGGTTTTTGCAATGTTCGACCTTAAAGTCCTCCACAATATTTTGTAGTATAGTTACTGAAAGGTTTTTGTTACTTAACAGGCGAATTTGAAATGTTTCTCCTCAAATGTCTTCCACAACATTTTGCAATATCAATAATGAAAAATATTTGTTTCATAACAGACGATATTGCAAAGTTTTACATTAAGTGCCCTCCACAAAATTTTGAAATATCCATACTGAAAAATATTTGTTTCTTAACAGAGGATTTTGGAATGTTTGACCATAAATGCCCTCCACAAAATTTTGCAATATCAATACTGAAAAATATTTGTTTTTTAACAGAGGATTTTGCAATGTTTGACAACATTTTGAATTATCATTACTGAAAAATATTTGTTACTCAACAGAGGATTTTGCAATGTTTCTCCTTAGGTGTCCTCCATAACATTTGGCAATATCAATACCGAAAAATATTTTGTTTCCTAACCGGGGATTTTGCAAAGTTTCACCTTAGATGACCTCCAAAATATTTTGCAATATCAATACAAAAACATTTATTTCCTATCACAGGATTTTGCAATTATTTTTTACCTTAAATGTCCTCAATTATCATTTTGTAATATCACTACTGAAAAGTATTTGTTACATAACAGAGGATTTTGCTTATCAACTATTTCAATAAGGAAAAATGTTTTACGTACTGTTTGTTTCAGAATAACAGGCTGATCCTTAAAGGTGTGAATTGAGGGGTTGATTCTAAGAAAACATGTTCACATAATCCTATGTTCTAAATCCTGTTTAAGTTTCAAGGAGAATTTTTTTATTGTTATAACTTTAATACCTACATATACAGGGTGGTCCTAGTTATTCGCCTCCCAGTATGTGATGATGTTAAAAATCATATTTAAAACGAATTGTCAAAGACTCATAGATGAGGAAATTGCTGTTGATCTGATGATTCTATGATATTTCCTTGTTAATTGAGTCTTTGAAAATATTGTTGTTTTTTTATTAACTCGAAAAATACCGAGAATTTTCAAAAAGTTTCCATGTAGGAGATTCATCAATAATTGACACTAATCGAATTATTGAAAAATATATAGTAGGTTATACGAGAAATAACTTGAGTTCAGTACTTTCTCTCAAATGGAATGCCCTGTATATGCAAAAATATTTTAAAAATATCCTAACAATTTTTTTTCACATGACTGCATGGGAAAAAATCAGATATCGGTTTTTACTGGCTATGGCGATGAAAGGCGAACAACTAGCCTGTATATATAATATGTTTATGGTATTTGGCTCCACGGCCATGTTTTGATGTAGAAGATTTTGTAACTCCCATTCTGTGTCAGGATTTCAACTGAATATTTTTGGGAAAATATTATGCACTCCACTGCTTCTTTCTTCAAATCGGATTTATTTATGGAATCGTCATTCTTTTAAGGGTACATTTTTTGTACGACGAACGGTGTCCGATGAAAAAATTAAAAGGCGGTATGCAGTGGCATGCATAATATTTTTCCAAAAATATCAACTCCACATCTTGTGCGGATGTCACAGAATGAAAATTTTAAAAATCTTCCACATCTAGAATGGCAGTTGATGCTTTTAGGGCGTATGATGAAAAACATTTTTTTTTCTAGAAACTATAACACCTTGCAGCTCAAAAGTTAAGAGATTTAGAACATAGGTTTATTAAAAATTTTCTACTTGATATCGATTTTCATCCTCGAGGATCACCTTATTGTGAAACACATCTTAATATGTAATCGTATATATCTCACTTATACTCTGAAAATATTTCTCCAATTCCACTAGAAATTTCTTTAAATCTTTATGATTGAGTTATTTTTTTCCGGAATTATATCGAGAAATATTTTATAATAAACAGCTTTGATCTCAACAGACTCTGATTAGGAATAATAAGGAAATAGATTCTCATTTGCAGTATGTACAGTTATATTCTTAGCCTTGAATGAATGAAATTTTGGGAAGGAGTGAAGATGAGCTCCTTTGAATTTTCACGCATTTCGATTTCAAGATTATCATATACATATATTGATTTCCAATAATAATTCATCATTATACATTTTTTTAAACCAATATTTTCGGTTGTACAGAAAACAATAACATCCATAATAAGTTTGCATTGTACACCAATTGAGAGGATCATAATTCCAACAGACTCCTTAAGTCTGTTGGACGAATTTGAAATGTTTCGCCTTAAATGTCTTCCACAACATTTTGCAATATCAATAATGAAAAATATTTGTTTCATAACAGACGATATTGCAAAGTTTTAGATTTAGTGCCCTCCACAACATTTTGAAATATCCATACTGAAAAATATTTGTTTCTTAACAGAGGATTTTGGAATGTTTGACCATAAAGGCCCTCCACAAAATTTTGCAATATCAATACTGAAAAATATTTGTTTTTTAACAGAGGATTTTGCAATGTTCGACATTAAATGTCCTTCACAACATTTTGAATTATCATTACTGAAGAATATTTGTTACTCAACAGAGGATTTTGCAATGTTTCTCCTTAGGTGTCCTCCATAACATTTGGAAATATCAATACCGAAAAATATTTTGTTTCCTAACCGGTGATTTTGCAAAGTTTCACCTTAGATGACCTCCAAAATATTTTGCAATATCAATACAAAAACATTTATTTCCTATCACAGGATTTTGCAATTATTTTTTACCTTAAATGTCCTCAATTATCATTTTGTAATATCAATACTGAAAAGTATTTGTTACATAACAGAGGATTTTGCTTATCAACTATCTCAATAAGGAAAAATATTTTACGTACGGTTTGTTTCAGAATAACAGGCTGATCCTTAAAGGTGTGAATTGAGGGGTTGATTCTAAGAAAACATGTTCACATAATCCTATGTTCTAAATCCTGTTTAAGTTTCGAGGAGAATTTTTTATTGTTATAACTTTAATACCTTCGTATACAGGGTGGTCCTAGTTATTCGCCTCCCAGTATGTGATGATGT
Source organism: Halyzia sedecimguttata (assembly GCA_937662695.2). Lineage (NCBI taxonomy): Eukaryota > Metazoa > Arthropoda > Insecta > Coleoptera > Coccinellidae > Halyzia > Halyzia sedecimguttata. The sequence goes on from OW569415.2 coordinate 19,439,505, forward strand.
TAAAAATCATATTTAAAACGAATTGACAAAGACTCATAGATGAGGAAATTGCTGTTGATCTGATGATTCTATGATATTTCCTTGTTAATTGAGTCTTTGAAAATATTGTTTTTTTTTATTAACTCGAAAAATACCGAGAATTTTCAAAAAGTTTCCATGTAGGAGATTCATCAATAATTGACAGTAATCGAATTATTGAAAAATATATAATGATTCAGATTTGGTTCCTAACAAAGGAATTTGCTATGTTTCACCTTAAATGTCCTCCAAAATATTTTCGGATATCAAGACTGAAATATATTCATTTTCAACAAAGGAGTTTTAAATGTTAGACCTCAAATGTCCTCCATATCATTTTGCAATATCAATAGTGAAAAATATTTGTCCCTCAACTGGGCATTTGGCAATGTTTTACCTTAAATGTCTCTACCACAATTTGCTAAATCAATACTGAAAAATGTTTGTTTTCTAACAGAAGTCTTTGTCATGTTTGACCTTATATATCCTCCACACAATTTTGCAACATAAATACTGAAAATCAATATTTGTTTCCTAACAGAGGATTTTGCTATGTTTTACCTTAAATGTCCTCCACAATATTTTGCAATATCAATATCGAAAAATATCTGTTTCATAACACAGGATTTTGCAAATTTGCAATTTGCTAAATCAATAATGATAAATGTTTTTTTTCTAACAGACGTCTTTGTTATGTTTGACCTTATATGTCCTCTACACAATTTTGCAATTTAAATACTGAAAATTATTATTTTTTTCCTAACAGAGGATTTCGCTATGTTTTACCTTAAATGTCCTCCCCAATATTTTGCAATATTAATACTGAAAAATATTTGTGTATTTGTATCTTATCAGAGGATTTTGCAATATTTCACACTAATTGTTCTCCAAAACATTTCGCAATGTCAATACTAAAAAAAATATTTATTTTCTAACAGAGGATTTTGCATTGTTTGGCCTTAAATATCCTCCACAAGATTTCGCAATATCAATACTGATATATCTATTTTTTACCTTAAATGTCCTTCACAAGAATTTGCAATATCAATACTGAAAAATATTTGTTTCATGGGAGAGGATTTGGCGATGTTTCGCCTTAGATGTCCTCCACATTATTTTGCAATATCAATACTGATAAATATTCCTTTCCTGACAGAGGATTCTGCAATTTTTCACCTTAAATGTCCGTCAAAACATTTTCCGATAACAAGAATGAAAAATATTTATTGACTAACAAAGGATTTTGCAATGTTTGAACTTAAATGTCATCCACAACATTTTTTAATATAAATTATGAAAAATATTTGTTTCTTAACAAAGGAATTTGCAATCTTTCACCTTAAATGTACTCAACATCATTTTGCAATATCAATACTGAAAAATATTTTTGTCTTAACACAGGATTTTGCAATATTTCACCTTATATGCTCTCCGCAACATTTTGCAATATCAAATCTGAAAATATTTGTTTCCTAACAGAAGATTATACGATGTTTTACCTTATATGTCCCGCACAACAATTTGCAGTATCAATACTGAAAAATATTTGTGTCTTAACGAAGGAATTTGTTTAATTTCACCTTAAATGTTCTCCACGATATTTTGCTATATCAATACTGAAAAATATTCGTTTCCTACATGAGGAGTGTGCAATTTCTTACTTTGAATGTCCTCCACGATATTTTGCAATATAAATACAGAAAAAGATTTGTTTTCTAACAGAGGATTTTGCATTGCTTAACCTTAAATGCCCTCCACAAAATTTTGCAATATCGATACTGAAAAATATTTGTTTCCTTACAGAGGATTCTGTTATGATTCACCTCAAATGTCCTCCAGAACAGTTTCCAATATAAAGACTGAAAAATATTCATTTTCTAAGGAACAATTTTTAAATGTTTGACCTTAGAGATGTTCTCCACAACATTTTGCACGATCAATACTGAAAAATATTTGTTTCCTTCAGAGGATTTTGCACTGCATATCCTTAAATGTCCTCCACAATATTTTGTGATATCAATATTGAAAAATATTTGTTACTTAACAAAGGACTTCACAATGTTCCGCCTCAAAACTCCTCACCAACAATTTGCAATATCAATAGTGAAGAATATTTGTTTCCCACCAGAGGATTGAGCTGTCTTACATTGAATGTTCTCCACAAGAATTTGCGATATCAACCTGAAAAATTTTGTTTTTCTAACAGACGATTTTGAAATGTCTGACCTTAAATGTCCTCACAATAATTTGCAATATAATTGGGTAGGTACTGAAAAATATTTTTTTGCTGAAAGAGGACTTTGCGATGTTTCTTCTTAAGGTTTTCAACTGAAAAATATTTGTTACTTAACAGAGGATTTTGCAATGTTTCAACCTAAATGTCTTCCACAACATTTTGCAATATCAATACTGAAAAATATTTCTTCCTTATCAGAGGAGTCTGCAACGTTTGATCTTAAATGTCCTCCACAACATTTTACAATATCAATACTAAAAAATATTTGTTTCTCAACTGAAGATTTTGCAATGTTCACCTTATATATCCTCCAAAAACATTTTGCGATATCAATACTGAACAATGTTTGTTTCTTAAGAGAGAATTTTGCAATATTTGCCTTACATATCGTCCACAACATTTCGCAATATCGAAACTGAAAAATATTTGTTTCTTAACAGAGGATTTTGCAATGTTTGACCTTGAATGACAAACACAACATTTTTCAATAACAATACTGAAAAATATTTGTTACTTAACAGAGGAATTTGCAATGTTTCGACATCATTTTGCAATATCAATACTGAAAAATAACGGAGGATTGTGCAATGTTTTACCTTGAATGTCCCCCACAAGAATTTCCATTATCAATACTGAAAAATATTTGTGTCTTAACACAGGATTTTGCAATATTTCACCTTAAATGTTCTCCACAATATGTTGCAATATCAATGATGAAAAATATTTGTTTCCTACAAGAAGAGTGTGCAATTTTCAACTTTAAATCTCCTCCACAACATTTTGCAATATTAATACCGAAAAATATTTGTTTCCTAACAGAGGATTTTGCTATGTTTCACCTCAAATGTCTCTCAAAACATTTTCCGATATTTAGACTGAAAAATATTAATTTTCTAACAAAGGATCTCAAAATGTTTTACATTAAATGTCCTTCACACAAAAAATATTGGTTACTTAAAAGATAAAAGATAAAAGTTGCAATGTTTCACCTTGAATGTCCTCAAAAACATTTTGATATATCAATACTGAAAAATTTTGTTTCCTAACTGAGGATTGGGCAATGTTTTAACCAAAATGTTCTCCACAACAATTTGCACTATCAATACTGAAAAATATTTGTATCTTAACAGGATTTTCCAATATTTCACCTTGAGTGTTCTCCACAACAATTTTTGATATCAATAATGAAAAATATTTGTTTCCTTATAGAGGAATTTAGTATGATGTAGTCTGATGAAGTCGCTGTGTCGACGAAACGCGTCACAATATTGAATAAATAAGTGTAAATCGTATATAATTTTTCATTGAGTTAATATGGATTTGCATCAAGTAAAAGCCACAAGCATTAAATTCCTTATAGAGGAGTTTAAAATTTTTAATTTTAAATGGCCTCCACAACATTTTGCAATATCAGTACTAAATATAGTTGTGTTCTAAGGGAGGACTTCGCATTGCTTAACCTTAAATGTCCTCTACAACATTTTGCAATTTCAATAATGATTGAGATTTGTTTCCTAACAGAGGATTTTGCTATGTTGCACCTTGAATATCCTCCAAAATAATTTCCGATATCAAGATTGAAAATATTAATTTTCAACAGAGGATTTTAATGATTGACCTTAAATGTCCTCCACAACATTTGGCAATATCAATACTCAAAATTATTTGTAACTTAACAAAGGAATTTGCAATGTTTCACCTCAAATTTCCTCAACAACATTTTGCAATATGAATACTGAAGAATATTTGTGTCCGAAAAGAGGATTATGCAAAGTTTCACCTTAAATGTACCTACTCCACAACAATTTTGTATATCAACACTGAAAAATATTTTATTTCTAACAGACTATTTTGCAATGTTTGACCTCCACACAATTTTGCAATATCATTACTGATAAATATTTGTTACTTAAAAAAGGATTTTGTAATGATTCACCTCAAATGTCCGCCGCAACCTTTTTCAATATCAATACTGAATAATATTCGTTTCTTAAGACAGGATTCTGCAATGTTTTATCTTATATGTCCTCCACATGTTTGACATGTTCCACATATTTGATTCTCAACACAGGATTTTGCAATCTTCCTACTCAAAATGTCCTCCACAAAACATCAATGAAATAAAATATATTCTGTCATCATATTATAATCCCTTCAGATGTAAATAATTCGAGGTTAATGTAGATGTTGGAACTATAGTGTTTATGCGGCATCTATTTATACCTGATTATCTTCTCAAAAATTATTATTGCTAGGCTAGTGAATTATTACAGAGAATATGTTGCCCAATGCTCATTTATCCTCTTTTATTCAGTCTTCGATTATTCTCTCATTATGAGATTACTGGAGAGTTGATATCCGTACATAGAAATGCTTGTACCATTCATTAAATCTGACGATCATAATTCGATCAGTCAATTTTCATCCAATAATTTATTGGATAGATATAGATATCATTTTCAGATTTTTGTTCGTACGACTTCTGATGAATATAAATTGAAATAGTGCTATTTTTTACGTTATTAATGAAATATTCCCCATAGATATTGAATGTCTATTAGAGTAACACATATTAATTACGTCCTGTTTGAAGACCCATTCTCATGTATAAAATATATACATACTGATGATGATATATGTATAATTCCAACGAGTCCACATCCAAGACAAAATTTTCATGTAAGTACCTAATAGAAACAATTGTCTATGGCAATATTTTCATTTGGAATTGCAACAGTGAGTTCCTTTCATAAGCTCATATTATTCATTCATACGAGTGTGAAATAATGAATCTGAAAATCTTTCTTTAAACAATAAATTTATTGCAAATCGAATATTTTATTGTATTCTACCATTGAGTATACAAGAATGTATTTGAATACTCAATGATTTTACTGATTTGGTATTGGCACGGGCGATATTTCAATTATACAAAGAAAAAAAATTGGACAAGATTTTCTCTTCAGTTGTTAGCTTTAAGAAGTCAAAATCATAATAGGATGAAAACTATTAGTTGTTGGTATATAAATAGAAGTAAAAAAATTGCAAAACACTTCGACTTGTTAAACCATTTATTTAGCTCATCAACACAAGTCGAAGTGTTTTTAAGTATTATTAACTTCCTCATCTACAACATGCCAAAATGGGATTTATGAAATTATATAAATAATAGCTTCAACTATCTTTGTGTTGAAAGTTATATATCCTACAGTCACGCTATTAGCGAATAGAGGAAATATTTATCTGAAGCGTACCAATAAGGACATACAAAACATTAATGCATTAAAATATAGGTATTAACCAGTATTAACCTAGTTTTGGTTTATTTGCTATACAAAAAAATGCTGTTAGCGGAAAGGTGAATTATCACTTGTATTTGAAAGCTGCCAAAGATTCCAAACGATTTCAATTACACGTAAAGTATTTACCTAATGTACGTGATTAATGTTCAACAAAACCCACATATGTTTTTGAGCCTCCACAAGATTTTGCAATATCAACACCGAAAAATATTTGTTTCTTAACAGAGGATTTTGTAATGTTTGGTCTTTGATGTCCTTCACAACATTTTGCTATTTTAATACTGAACATTATTCGTTTCTCAGATGATTTTTCAAAGTTTCACCTCAAATGTCCTCTACAACATTTTGCAATATCAATACTGGAAAATATTTGTTTCTTAATAGAGGTTTTTGCAATGTTCGACCTTAAATGTCCTCCACAATATTTTGCAGTATAGTTACTGAAAGGTTTTTGTTACTTAACAGGCGAATTTGAAATGTTTCGCCTTAAATGTCTTCCACAACATTTTGCAATATCAATAATGAAAAATATTTGTTTCATAACAGACGATATTGCAAAGTTTTACATTAAGTGCCCTCCACAACATTTTGAAATATCCATACTGAAAAATATTTGTTTCTTAACAGTGGATTTTGGAATGTTTGACCATAAATGCCCTCTACAATATTTTGCAATATCAATACTGAAAAATATTTGTTTTTTAACAGAGGATTTTGCAATGCTTGACATTAAATGTCCTTAGATGACCTCCAAAATATTTTGCAATATCAATACAAAAACATTTATTTCCTATCACAGGATTTTGCAATTATTTTTTACCTTAAATGTCCTCAATTATCATTTTGTAATATCAATACTGAAAAGTATTTGTTACTTAACAGAGGATTTTGCTTATCAACTATCTCAATAAGGAAAAATATTTTACGTACTGTTTGTTTCAGAATAACAGGCTGATCCTTAAAGATGTGAATTGAGGGGTTGATTCTAAGAAAACATGTTCACATAATCCTATGTTCTAAATCCTGTTTAAGTTTCAAGGAGAATTTTTTCATTGTTATAACTTTAATACCTTCATATACAGTGTGGTCCTAGTTATTCGCCTCCCAGTATGTGATGATGTTAAAAATCATATTTAAAACGAATTGACAAAGACTCATAGATGAGGAAATTGCTGTTGATCTGATGATTCTATGATATTTCCTTGTTAATTGAGTCTTTGAAAATATTGTTTTTTTTTATTAACTCGAAAAATACCGAGAATTTTCAAAAAGTTTCCATGTAGGAGATTCATCAATAATTGACAGTAATCGAATTATTGAAAAATATATAGTAGGTTATAAGAGAAATAACTTGAGTTCAGTATTTTCTCTCAAATGGAATGCCCTGTATATGCAAAAATATTTTAAGAAAATCCTAACAATTTTTTTTCACATGACTGCATGGGAAAAAATCAGATATCGGTTTTTACTGGCTATGGCGATGAAAGAAGAACAACTAGCCTGTATATATAATATGTTTATGGTATTTGGCTCCACGGCCATGTTTTGATGTAGAAGATTTTGTAACTCCCATTCTGTGTCAGGATTTCAACTGATTATTTTTCCGACCCAAATATCGACCAATAGAATTGCACCATTCGACGTCACGTGGTACAACCTACATGGTATTATACTGATAATTTTTTGATTATTTTCTCTGCTAGTTGCTATATATAAAAAACAGTCAAATTAACCACACGTCAAACTGACAGGTTGAATTCAATTGTGAAAATTGGAGATTTTGCATGAAAATGAGTCGATTTGGAGTTTGTTCTCTGTCCACCATCGATAAAAAAGTCAAAGGAAATGTTCCCATTAATACGGAGAAGGCAAAAAAAACAGTTTGGAACCAATTTACTACTTTTTGTACTGAGAGGGAATACACATTGAGTGCTGAAACGAGTGAAGCGCATTTGGCAAACATTATGAAAGATTACGCTTACAATATGAAGAAAATGGATGGAGAAGACTATAAGGAAGGTACAATTATGAAATTCTTATTTGTTAACTGTTCATTTCATCTCATGGTGCAATTCTATTGGCCGACATTTGGGACGGAAAAATAATCCCCCGAATACCACACGAGCTTCAAAATTATCTGGCATTTCCCTCAAGGTTCCCTGCAAACAAATAAAGTCGTCAAGTTTTTCAGGAAAAATCACTCGCGCTTCGCGCTCGTGATTTTTTAACCTGAAAAACTTGACTCCTTCATTTGTTTGCAACGAACCTATCGGGAAATACCCGATAATTTTGAAGCTCTTGTGGTATTATAAGTGAATATTTTTGGGAAAATATTATGCACTCCACTGCTTCTTTCTTCAAATCGGAATTATTTATGGAATCGTCATTCTTTTAAGGGTACATTTTTTGTACGTCGAACGGTGTCCGATGAAAAAATTAAAAGGCGGTATGCAGTGGCATGCATAATATTTTTCCAAAAATATCAACTCCATATCTTGTGCGGATGTCACAGAATGAAAATTTTAAAAATCTTCCACATCTAGAATGGCAGTTGATGCTTTTAGGGCGTATGATGAAAAACATTTTTATTTCTAGAAAATATAACGCCTTGCAGCTCAAAAGTTAAGAGATTTAGAACATAGGTTTATTAAAAATTTTCTACTTGATATCGATTTTCATCCTCGAGGATCAGCTTATTGTGAAACACATCTTAATATGTAATCGTATATATCTCACTTATACTCTGAAAATATTTCTCCAATTCCACTAGAAATTTCTTTAAATCTTTATGATTGAGTTATTTTTTTTCCGGAATTATATCGAGAAATATTTTATAATAAACAGCTCTGATCTCAAGAGACTCTGATTAGGAATAATAAGGAAATAGATTCTCAATTGCAGTAGGTATGTACAGTTATATTCTTAGCCTTGAATGAATGAAATTTTGGGAAGGAGTTAAGATGAGCTCCTTTGAATTTTCACGCATTTCGATTTCAAGATTATCATATACATATATTGATTTCCGATAATAATTCATCATTATACATTTTTTCAAACCAATATTTTCGGTTGTACAGAAAACAATAACATCCATAATAAGTTTGCATTGTACACCAATTGAGAGGATCATAATTCCAACAGACTCCTTAAGTCTGTTGGACGAATTTGAAATGTTTCGCCTTAAATGTCTTCCACAACATTTTGCAATATCCATACTGAAAAATATTTGTTTCTTAACAGAGGTTTTTGGAATGTTTGACCATAAATGCCCTCCACAAAATTTTGCAATATCAATACTGAAAAATATTTGTTTTTTAACAGAGTATTTTGCAATGTTTGACATTAAATGTCCTTCACAACATTTTGAATTATCATTACTGAAAAATATTTGTTACTCAACAGAGGATTTTGCAATGTTTCTCCTTAGGTGTCCTCCATAACATTTGGCAATATCAATACCGAAAAATATTTGGTTTCCTAACCGGGGATTTTGCAAAGTTTCACCTTAGATGACCTCCAAAATATTTTGCAATATCAATACAAAAACATTTATTTCCTATCACAGGATTTTGCAATTATTTTTTACCTTAAATGTCCTCCATTATCATTTTGTAATATCAATACTGAAAAGTATTTGTTACGTAACCGAGGATTTTGCTTATCAACTATCTCAATAAGGAAAAATATTTCACGTACTGTTTGTTTCAGAATAACAGGCTGATCCTTAAAGGTGTGAATTGAGGGGTTGATTCTAAGAAAACATGTTCACATAATCCTATGTTCTAAATCCTGTTTAAGTTTCAAGGAGAATTTTTTTATTGTTATAACTCTAATACCTTCATATACAGGGTGGTCCTAGTTATTCGCCTCCCAGTATGTGATGATGTTAAAAATCATATTTAAAACGAATTGACAAAGACTCATAGATGAGGAAATTGCTGTTGATCTGATGATTCTATGATATTTCCTTGTTAATTGAGTCTTTGAAAATATTGTTTTCTTTTTATTAACTCGAAAAATACCGAGAATTTTCAAAAAGTTTCCATGTAGGAGATTTATCAATAATTGACAGTAATCGAATTATTGAAAAATATATAGTAGGTTATAAGAGAAACAACTTGAGTTCAGTATTTTCTCTCAAATGGAATGCCCTGTATATGCAAAAATATTTTAAGAATATCCTAACAATTTTTTTTCACATGACTGCATGGAAAAAAATCAGATATCGGTTTTTACTGGCTATGGCGATGAAAGGCGCACAACTAGCCTGTATATATAATATGTTTATGGTATTTGGCTCCACGGCCATGTTTTGATGTAGAAGATTTTGTAACTCCCATTCTGTGTCAGGATTTCAACTGAATATTTTTAGGAAAATATTATGCACTCCACTGCTTCTTTCTTCAAATCAGAATTATTTATGGAATCGTCATTCTTTTAAGGGTACATATTTTGAACGACGAACGGTGTCCGATGAAAAAATTAAAAGGCGGTATGCAGTGGCATGCATAATATTTTTCCAAAAATATCAACTCCACATCTTGTGCGGATGTCACAGAATGAAAATTATAAAAATCTTCCACATCTAGAATGGCAGTTGATGCTTTTAGGGCGTATGATGAAAAACATTTTTATTTCTAGAAACTATAACACCTTGCAGCTCAAAAGTTAAGAGATTTAGAACATAGGTTTATTAAAAATTTTCTACTTGAAATCGATTTTCATCCTCGAGGATCAGCTTATTGTGAAACACATCTTAATATGTAATCGTATATATCTCACTTATACTCTGAAAATATTTCTCCAATTCCACTAGAAATTTCTTTAAATCTTTATGATTGAGTTATTTTTTTCCGGAATTATATCGAGAAATATTTTATAATAAACAGCTTTGATCTCAAGAGACTCTGATTAGGAATAATAAGGAAATAGATTCTCAATTGCAGTAGGTATGTACAGTTATATTCTTAGCCTTGAATGAATGAAATTTTGGGAAGGAGTGAAGATGAGCTCCTTTGAATTTTCACGCATTTCGATTTCAAGATTATCATATACATTTATTGATTTCCAATAATAATTCATCATTATACATTTATTTAAACCAATATTTTCGGTTGTACAGAAAACAATAACATCCATAATAAGTTTGCATTGTACACCAATTGAGAGGATCATAATTCCAACAGACTCCTCAAGTCTGTTGCAAAAAAAAAACTCAGAGGAGATAAAATGGTTAGCGGACATAAATTAAATGTTTTCCAATAAATGATCGAGGTATTCACTCACAAAAAATACTCAATAATGCCAATATTCGTCGATTGGTTGTGAAAATATTTATATAGCAGTAGGGGTGAATTTGTGGAATAATTAATAAATGTATAAAGAATAGAGGAAGCTGGTGAATTTTCATGAGAAAGTTATGAATCTTGGCATACATTTGCTGCGTGTTCTTCCAGAAAGGTGAAGAACTTGCCAGGATGATCCATTTCACCAAGAATCAAATAAATAATAAAATTAAAAATAACGAATAATGAATTATGTAGGGTTGAAACGAAAAAGGCAAAAATGTTGGTTTTAGAATGAACACGAGCATAGTTGGAAGGTTAGACGTTTCTGGAAAACCAAATGGAATTCCTTTCTGAAATTGACATGCACAGGTATTGGCATTGCAACTTTCTGGCTAAATATTTTCTATATTAAATGGTTCCTTTCTGGGTTTTCTCTCACAAACCCTGGAAAATAACTATAAAATAAAAAAAAATATTATTTTGTGAATTGCTTTTGCATTTGAAATACAAGATATTTGTCAGAATTAATCTATCGAACAATGTTGCCTAACAAACTATTTCGTAAGGCTTCGGAGTCTATAACTGACTCTTTCTTTAGTCACTAAACGAAAATCTTCAGAATAATATTTTGTATGATAGTTATTCTGACAATGTTTGACTTTTTTATTATATGTATAGAAACTTCGAATCTCGAAACCATTCAATTCGAAATATGCCCTTACTATATTCGTTTAAGAAATACAGGATGTTTTATGTATTATATAAAAAACTTTCAATCGGCTTAACACTTGAACGCCTGCATAGATCTTCATGAGAATTTCAGGGAAGAGCATAGGCCTATGCGTAATATTCGCTCACAATGACGTGTTGATAGCGCATGTCCGGACTGAGAAAATTACTTTCTTTATTCCACATGTTTTAAAACATAAAATTTTCAAAAAGTGAAACGTTGGCAATTGGTAACAATCATGAAACCGCGGTTCATGTCTGATGATGCTTTCCTCTTTGGGGGAACACGGAGCGATGAGGCGACCTAGCTCGGCTCACACGGAATATAATATGTTGATGGTTAAAATCAATTAATATACTTTTGGGTAATCTGGAACCCTGAATTTGTGTATTGGGTGAAATAATATCATTTAAGTCATGATACTGAGAAAATCCAAATTCATTCAATATGTATTAATGCATTATTCGGAAGCACACAGGTCCGTGTTTATCATGAATTGAAAATTCCAGATATTCAATGGTTGATAAAATATTGATGCCAAGTGAAGATTTGATGTACAGGGTGTTTCACAAGATGTGGAATAAAGAAAATAATTTTCTCAGTCCGGGCATGCGCTATCAACAAGTCATTATGAGAGAATATTAGGCATGAGCTTATACTCACTTCCTGAAATTCTCATGAAGATCCATGCAGGCGTTCAAGAGTTATGCTGATTGAAAGTTTTTGATAAAATACATAAAACATCCTGTATCTCTCAAACGAATATAGTTAGGACATATTTCGAAAACCGATTTCGACTCACCAAAATGTGCTGCATCTACACTAAAAGCCTGTTCAATCATTCGCGAAACACCCTGTATATCAGGTGTCAATTTGAAAACATGCCAGGCAAATTTTGTCACGATATAATGTCGACGATTTTTTGAGAGAAAATGCCGGAATAGGTCAATTTTTCTTCGGAGGAGGACATTTATGAACAGGCAGTCAAATTGTTTGGCTAGTATTGGAAATCATTTTGAGCATCCCATTTTATAAGTGCACTAAGTATCACTCAAGGACTCAATAAAAATTTGCAGACTGTAGTGTTCATGTAGAGGGACAAGTTGTCTTTCAATTGAGGTATAGTTCTCCATGTATTCCCTATTGAGAATTTAGGGGTGACGATTCCTACACCTATACTTGAGAAGATTTTGCTTACAATTGGGCTCAAAATATGCCCCCCTCCGAATAAAATTGACCTATTCCGGTATTTTTTCTCAAAACATCATGTCATGACATAATTGGCCTGGCAAGTTTTCAAACTGACACTCTATATATGCCCTAAATATTTTTCACAAATTCTATTGCCTACTGAATTTGACCACAATATCATTCGAAAATTGTTTTCATGGTATCCTTAGTTTTCGAATTAATTGTGTTTTTCCAAAAATGTGGACAGGCGAGGCCATCAATTTTAAGAGAATATTTTACAAAAGTATCATTCACTGAATATCCTATTGTATCGCATTTGAAAGCCATTGTCACGACAACTTTCGAACGGAAAAAATATCGACTAGAAATTTACAGGGTTGGTTGCGCATCCGAACTCGACCGTTGAGTTAGTTATTGGCATAATCGGCCAAACGGTTCCTGAGTACAAATCTCGTTTTCAAACAATACTGATCCCTTCGAAGTCGGTTCCTATTGAAAATTGGTAACTAGTTGAAGAATCCCGAAACAAAGACCTGTAAAATGCAAATTTTCGTGAGTATATTATTACTAGAAAATTAAAAAAATATTATGTATCTCAGAAATGTTGTCTGTTATTGCCAAGTTTGTAATTTGAACATGATTGGATCTATATTGTAAGAGTTACTAAAAAAATAATGAAAACTCAGCAGCGTTGGGCGAGTTCATTATCTGGATAGGTGATCTTTACCACGATAACTTTCCAGCGCAAAGATATGAGCAATTTCCAGGGTACGTTGCGTATCTGAATGCGACATTCAAGTTCGTTGATTGGCAAGCGGTTTTGGAGTTATAACCAACTGAACTTATGTTGTCATTTCTTTATCAACAAGATAAACAGATCCGAAACAAGTAAAATATGATTATTAGAATTAGAATGCCAACGCACAAATGTTTGCGATATGTCCCTAGGATCCTAGGTATACTAGAAAATTTTAAAAACATCATTGAAAAAAATATATGATGATATGAAATAAATATGTCAGAAACTGTCCGTCCGATATCGCTGAAATTTTGTGAGAGCCTTTAAAAACTAACTCAACAGCCAAATTTCAAATTTTGTTTACTTCAAATTTATATTTCACGAACTGCTCTTCAGAAGTCGCTGAAATTCCGCACATATGTTAGAGCCACCATTTTACTATCGAGTACCGAATTTCAGCTCAATCGAACTTGAAGGAGGCTTGACTAGACAATGGAACATGCGCGCAAAAGATCCTGACTTTTCAGTCAGTGCTTTTAAATTTTTTTTTTCTAATTATATCAATAGTTTTTCGAGAAATCAGAAATCTACTAAGAAAACGAAAATAAAATCGGCACACATGTTACATTGTAACATGTTTAGGAATTTAACTAATTCCTAATTCGCTTGATGAACTTTTTTTTTCAATACTAGCAATATTCATTTAACATTTAAAATGTGTGACGATTTTGTTTTCAGTTTTTTACGAACATTCCAAATTTTTCAAGAATAAATTGGTTCAAGCTATGACGTGAAGTCAGGAAATTTTGCGCGTATGTTCTTTTGTCTATTCTATTTTATTGGACACTCTTAATCAGATTTACCATGGTAAATTCGATTCTGACCGACTTTCCGTCAGTGCCTGAACCAATTTTTTTATTTTTTTAGAAATTTTCTAGGAGTACTGTACTCACAAAATTTTACACACGTCTTCATGTCGATATTCTGCAACTAGTTAGCAACCTTCAATTCGATCGAGTCTATATTTTTTGAGTCATGGAAGTAATAATATTCCTGGTGGGTATAACTCCGAAACCGATGGACTGATTATGCTCGAAAACGAACTTAAACCTTCCATTCGGATGCGCAAACTACCCTGAAAATTGCGAGTCCCTCGCATAATTTCAGTGATTTCGGACGAATAGTTTCTGATATATAGAATTTTTCTCAATGATTTTTAAAAAATTTTCTAGTGTTACGATCCTCACTAAATTTAGCAAAATTTTTTGCGTTGGTATTTTACAACTAATAACCATGTTAGAATTGGATCTGCTTTGTATTTTTTTGAGTTATTGAGGAAATAACCAAATTTCAGATGGGTATAACTCCAAAACCGTTTGGAAGATTATGCCTATAAACAAACTCTAATGTTGCGATCATACGCACAACTTAACCTGAAAATTTCAAGTCGTTATCTCTTTCCATTGTCAGGTTATCGTGACATAAATAATATCTTTTAATAATTTTTTTTTTAATTTTCTAGTGATACGATTCTCACAAATTTGTCTAGGTTTATATTCTACAACTATTCACCAAGTTTCAATTCGATCGGATTTGTATTAGTTGAAAACAAAATGATTATGCTCGGAAACCGTGAAAGAACGATTATGTCCATTAACGAACGTCCGTCGAATTGGGAAGCGCCACCTCCCCTGAAAATTTCGAGTCACTATCTCTTTCCTTCTCAAGTTATCGTGGCAACGGCCGGCCGGGCAGAATCAAATTTCACCTCGAATTCTTCATCAGGGAGCGGAACCCAATCGTTTGCGACCATTTTCAGCAAAAAAATCGAAAATTACAGACATTTGGGCAAAATAATAACGAGATGTTCCCCAGAACATATACGCAAAAATGGTCACAATTTGAAAAAATCGACGTTTTCAGAATGAATTTTTGACTACCCTGTGTAATGTGGGAAGATCATTTGTATAGCCTGTTATATTAACATACGAATGTGATACAATCGAACATTTTCCGAATGATACTTTTGTAGAATATTCTCTTGAAATTGATGGTTCCACCTGTCAAAACATTTGGAAAACCACAATTAATTATAGAACTATGGATAACATGGAAAAATTTTCGAGCGAAATAGTTGTCAAAGCCATTAGGCAATCTGATTCATGAACAATATATAGGCTGCTCCATTTGAAATTTCAAAGTGACAACCCACTTCTGGTATAAATGTTGCACAATAATGGAAATATTCCAAACAGAAATTTTCAACGGCACTACCACTCCATGTCAATTTTCAGATAATTTAGAATTCCATTTGGTTTTTCAGAAACTCCTTATGATAAACCTTTCTTGAATATACCTGTTTATGACATATTCATAACGTTCTATGAAATTTGAAGCATTTCACAAATTCATCACTATAAAACTGCAAGTTTCGTACATTATTCCACTCACCTGGCGTTGTTTTCTACTTCTATCGAACATGCCATGTCACTTGGTTCACTGAATATCACGCCAAAGATTCGCAAAGGCATATATTCACTATTTTCACATATTGTTGCACTATATAACTTGTATAAACCAGAATATTTCCTTCTTTCACTTGATTCTCTTCTAAATTTTACAATCCGAACTAACAAATGTTCATAGTAAGATCACATATCGGATAAACACTATACAATCACTAAAAATATCGCGTTATTTGAAACTCCCGGAAAATAACCGTATATATGACCGACACCCTTGCGTTAAGCATCCTTGTTTGAAACTGGTCCATATTTCGTAATTCAAATATGAATAACGTTTCTCTGATTCACCATTATATAATTTTGTTGACCGTTCTTGAATTTTATGGAAAAAATGTATATTGTATATACAGGATCGTATTCGAAAGTATGCCATATCAATATCAATCATATCACACAGAAAAATTGCCTTGTGGACAGGAGCTTTGGCGCGCATGTTCGAACTTCGACAAAAATATCTTCGAAATTATTGCTAAGATTTGGGAATTATATCAATGGATTCTTATGATAGAACTTCATCAAAGCAGAAATTAAATTCAAACATCATATAAGAGAAATTAAATTCAAATTCAAATTAAATTTGAATTAAGTGTCCAACACATGAAAATGGAAAATTTAATTTACCATGGTAAATTCGATTACGAGTGTCCAATACAGGATAATGGTTAATAGAACACACGCGTAAAAGCTCCTGACTTCACGTCAGTGCTTGAACCAATTTTCTTTTTCATAATTTCTTTGAAATTTTCTAGTGGTACGATTCTCATAAAATTTTGAACACGTCTTTATGTCGATATTCTACAACTAGATACCAACCTTCAATTCGATCGAATTCATATTTTTTGAGTTATCGAGGAAATAATATTCCAGGTGGGTATAACTCTGAAACCCTTAGACTGATTATGCCCATAATCTTATCTCCGTTCGTTCGAAAGTTATCGAGTCAACGGTCACCCATCCATCTACTGAACTCACACAAGGCTGCTTGAATCTCCGACAATATATATCCGATCATATTCAAACTCGAAACTTGGCAGTAGAGTTAGATTTTCAAGGCTCTCGCAAAATTTTACCGATACCGGACGAATAGTTATTGATATATAGAATTTTTTTCAATGATTTTTTAAAAATTTTCTACTAATACGATCCTCACGAAATTTTGTAAAAGTGTTCGTGTTGGCATTATACAACTAATAACCAAGTTTGAATTCAATCGGTTCTGTATTTTTTGAGTTAATGAATATTTTTTAATAATTTTTTTAAAATTCTCTAGTGGTGCGGTTCTCACAAAATTCCACAGACGTGCTTAAGTTCATATTCTACAACCATTCACCAAGTTTCAATTTGATCGGATTTATATTGGTTAAAAATAAAATTGTTACTCGGAAACCATTGGGCCATTATCCTCATTAACAAACTTGTCCGTCGTATTGGGATGCGCCACCTGCCCTGAAAATTTCAAGTCGCTTTCTCATTCCGTTCTCAAGTTATCGTGGTAACGGACGGCCAGCCAGCCGGACAGAATAATATTTGCCTCGAATTCTTCATCAGGTAGTCGAACTCTGTCGTTTGAGACCATTTTCGGCAAAATATTCGAAAATTACAGACATTTGGGCAAATAGATAACGCGATGTTCCCCAGAACATACACGCAAAAAGTATGAAATCATATTATAATTCCCATAATTCTACGATTGCTGAATTTTTTTTTGAAAAATCATATCTCCGGAGGTATTTGCTTGTTAGAGTTAAAAAGTATTGGTTTCTCAGAGTTGGGAATTATATCAATGTATTCTTATGATAGAACTGCACCATAAAGGAAATTCAATTCAAATAATAGTTTATCTATCAAGATTAAATGAGCAATCTGAGAATGAGAACTGCACCATGGAAGAAACCAAATTAAAATAGCTGAAATGAATTTGACTCTCTCTTATAGAACAGGATGACATGTACGAGTATGAACACAGATCATATAATAAATCTTAGATAGAATAATTAGGTATAGCATTATGTGAAAACATAGAAGTACGATTCATTATTGAAATTTAGAACTTCATCTTAGCAGAAATTGAATTCAAACATCATAGAAGAATTTAAATTCAAAAAGAGTGCCAAAAATTATCAATCCAAAACCTATAGACGAATTCTACGCAACAACGAACTCATCCGAGATATTCATTCCTCAATTCTATGATGAACGATAATATATATTTTTCCTCAAATCCACTCCAATACACCAATATTCCAGTTTTGTTTTTAGTGGAGTTATTCTGAACTCAATATTATCAACTTACCATTACCATTCCCATCATCATATGGATTGACCATCGGCATGAAAATATCAACCAACAAAAAGTATGTAATTATAATTCTCATATTTATACGATTGCTGGAATGAATGACAAGGAGACAACGTCATGTCTCAAGAAAAGAAGTTGACATTATAACAATTCATAGAATACCCACAGAATAATTCTATCATTCTGTGAAAACGTAGAAATACGATTTACATTGAAATTTTGAAAAATCATATCTCCGAAAATATTAGCTTGTTAGAGTTAATAATGATATGAATGGATTCTTATGGTAAAACTGTTTATTGAAAAAAATGTAATTCGGAATTTGTTTTGTAAAAAAAAAAATTTTTTGTTACTCCGAAACCATCTGTCCGTTTTTGCCCAATAACGAACTTAACCGAGATATTTATCCCCCAAACCTACTCTGAAAATTTCAACTGTGCAGCTTAATCCGTTCGAGAGTTATCGTGCCTACGAACCAAATCGTTTAAGACCATTTTCATCGAAAAATTCGAAAATTACAGACATTTGGGCAAATTGATAAGCACTCAGTTCCGAGGAACTAGAGCGCCAAAAATATTTTCAACGAAATCGTTTGGTTTTAACGCAGTGAATCTCCGATAAATATTTAGATTATTCTACCATATAACTGTGAATGTTCGAACTTTTCTAGTTTTACTATCAGGAATATTGACTATTATAATATTTCCTTTGTCCTCGATATCTGTATAGTTTTCATTTTCACCATTTCGTCACATCACGTCGCAGGCACCAGCTACTCCGAATAATAGAACAATCTGAAACAACAACGTGATCGAAATACAAAATTATAATTACTTGAAATATGATAGTTACCTTCAATCCAAAATATGAATCATCCGGTGCTTCGAAAAGAAAACGTTCGAACTCTTCCTTAGAAAAAAGTCTTGATTTTTTTTTTCAAGATACCCTTCATTGAATTTTTTCAAAAATGCGCGCAACTCCAGATATTTACCAATATCTATTTCATGTTTGATCGCTAGGTGCGACTTCATCATTGAATATCGGGCCCACAAAGTAGAGGATTTCTATTTTTGGCGCTCTATTTCCTTGGAACAGAGTGCTTATCAATTTGGCCAAATGTCTGTAATTTTCGTAGTTTTGGCTGAAAATGGTCTCAAACGATTTGGTTCGACTCACAGATCAAGAATCCGAGGTCGAAATCGATTCTGTCCGGCCGTAGGCACGATAACTCCTGAACGAAAGGAGTTAGAGGATTGAAATTTGCAGGGTAGGTTTGGAGCGTAAATATCTCGGACAAGTTCGTTAATGGGTGAAATCCACCAAGAAGTTTCGGAGTTATGGCAGATTTTAGTAAAAACATTTTTTATGAATATATCCGAAACCGATCACTCGATCTATCTGAAATTTAGCATCAAATTGTAGCTTCTGCTTCTGCCCAGTTTCAACCCATTTTTCGAAATTCTACGCTCGTCTGCTGCGATCATCTTTCATCTGCAACAACGAAGCGATACTTTGAATTTTATAAGGAAATCAGTTTAACGCGGAGATGTACAGGGTATCCAGAAAATGTGGGAAATCTCTCGGATTCAGATAAAACATAAAAAAATGGGTTCAAGCCCTGTGGACAGGAGCTTTCTGGTGCTCTAGTTCAAACAGACAAATTATATCTCCGAAAGTATTGGTTTCTCAGAGTTGGGAATTAAATCAATGTATTCTTATGAAAGAACTGCATCATAAAATGAATTAAATTCAAATAATAGTTTATTTATCAAGTTTAAATGAGCAATCTGAGAATGAGAACTGCACCATGGAAGAAATCAAATTAAAATAGCTGAAATGAATTTGACTCTTTCTTATAGAACAGGATGAAATGTACGAGTATGAACACAGATCATATGATAAAGCTTAGATAGAATAATTATAGCATTCTGTGAAAACATAGAAGTACGTACGATTCATTATTGAAATTTAGAAATATCATATCTCCGAAAGTATTAGCTTGTTGGAGATGGATTTTAATGGTGAAACTGCATCTTGAATAAAAATTACAGACATTTGGGCAAATTGATAAGCACTCAGTTCCGAGGACCTAAAGCGCCAAAAAGTGTAATTCCCTTTCCGCGATTTGAGCCCGCCTTCTCTCGTTCCGAAACCGAAAACCCGACGGCCTAGACCAACTGGCTATCGGGCTCCTCGTACGATCTCGTCGATCTCCGGTATTAGAATAAAACGTCGGTACTTACCTGGGATATATATTCTTAATTTTCACTTTTCGACATAAAATCGCCACATGGGGGTTTATTTGACGGTTTTTTACCCTTGTCTCTCTAAGTCGAATTTGAGGTTTCTCGAACCAACTATTAGCAGGGAATTAGACAATGTCATGTCTCAGGAAAATAAGTAGACATTATGACAATTCATACATAGAAAAATCATATAATTCTGTGGAAACGTAGAAATACGATTTATTATTGAAATTTTGAAAAATCATATCTCCGAAAGTATTAGCTTGTTAGAGTTTATTTATTTATTTATTTATTTATTTATTTAGAACATAGAACGCAAACAGGTGAGAACACCCAAAGCAGCGTCCACTTCAAAATAGACAGTGATACAAATTAACCTAAAATTCTATTAACAACATTATATACATCATAAAAAGCAAAAAAAAAATGTATATATATATTTTCTTTTTGATAAGCTACCCGAAAATATCTTTTACAATTTTTCTGAAAGGACGCACGCTCCCACCCGAAAACAGGTTGAGACCTCCCTCATAATAATTAAATAAATCCATCATTCTCGATAAAGGTGAAAACTTCGCACTGTTGGTTCTGTAGGTGGGTAAGTGAAATGAAACATGATTTCTGAGGTATCTAGCAGGAACATGAAAGTTAATTTCCTGAAGAATTTCAGGACAATCTATTTGGTTCGATAAAACTTTAAAAATAAAGGTGACGTCATTTACTGTTCGCCTATCCCTCAAACTAATCATTCCGAAATGATTCAGCCGTACACAATAATTGTCAGGATCACCACGTTTCAGTTGGAAACCTGTCTTGTGGCTCAGAAATCTGAGGAATTTACCCTGTACCCTCTCCAACCTTTCGACATAAGTTTCATAATGGGGACACCAAATCGAAGATGCGTAATTGTGCTTGCTATACACAAATGCGTAATAAAGAGATATCATTGCCTCACGGCTTCGGAACTGACGACATTGCCTCATAACAAATCCGAGTACCCTATTACTTTCACCCACTACCTTATTGATATGTTCATCAAAAATGGGTTCAAGCCCTGTGGACAGGAGCTTTGGCGCGCTGTCCAAATTTATACCCAGAGCTGTCACCCATCCAGATACCGAACTCGCCTAAAGCTGATTAGCTCCAGAAAAAATGCAGAATACTTTGTATGAGAATTTAACAAAATGAGAAAGTGATAGTATTTCTCATGAGAAAGACTTTTTTGCATAGCTAACTATTTTCCACTCATTGTTTGTAAATTGCGAGACTGTTTCCAGAACCAATATGTTCATTGTTTGATACTTGGTGATTAATATTTAAAGACATATACTTAATTTATGTTTATTAAATGTCTCTCATTCTTACATACCGTAATACTCTGATACAACAATGCTATGCGATATAGGTACAATAGGTATATGTCCATTGAGGTTAGACCATAGAATTATTATTATAATATTATGTTGAACACCTTCCCCTCAAAGGTTTAAACGCCCAGGAGTTTTAAAATTGTTCCACAACGGATTACATTGCTGTTTTATTTCTAGTCATTATCTCGGGTTCACTTAGAACATTACTAAAATTTGTCTTGTTCGAACTATTTCTACTCTTGTTTTCCTTACAATCATTTGGTGATAATTGGTTTGGGTCTAATTCAGTCTCTAATGTATATTCATTACTACGGGGTCTGGTATATGACAATTTTATCTGTTGAGTATTACGTCATAATAATTGACCATTTACTTGCTTTTTCACCCGATAAGAACTAGGTTTTTTTGCCTTTCCCAAGACAATAACCTTTTCCCAGAGTGTATCACTTGATGTTTTTATTACAACTTGATCCTCTTTCTTAAACTAAATATTTTTTTGAATTTGAGGTTGTAGCTTATTATTGGTGAAAGATCTCCGAGGTGTATACTTTGTAAGATTTGTACTAGTGATTCTACTAATCAGAGCCGTGTTATTGTAATTCATTACAAGGTCTCTAAAATCTAAATTTCCCTCAATAAGTCCTGGGATTGTGATAAACCTTAAGGTAATACCGAATATCTATAAATACCAAATGGTGTCACACAGAAGTATTTGTAAGATGACCCGTGTAACTTCAAATCCTTAGATGAGTTAGATTTACGAACTAAAATCTGTGTTTATATTTCATTATATTTTCCTCTAGGAATTATGCTAATGTTCACACCTGTATCTAATTCAACATTGAAATTATTACGTTCATCATTGAATAAGTTCATCCCATGCTTTCCTACGCCTAATAATATATATAATAATATCTGGTTCATCAGAACTACCTTCATCTTTCTCGACATTCTTAACATTTTTAACATTACAAGATATAGTAATATGATTTAACATACCGCACTTCCTACACTTTTTACGAAGTGCGGGGCATTCACGTGCACCATGTGTCGACTGAGATCGCCTTCATTTGAATTTTCCTTCTTCTGACCTTCTTGTCTACACTTGAAATTTTTCGTTTGTTTATTATACTTCCCTGCAGCTTTAATGTCCTCAATTCGCTCTGGAACTGCAAGTTCCGTTGCTTGCTCTGCTCGCTGGTTCTGCAAAATTCAATTATTGCTTTCTCCACTGTCAATTTTGGAACTCTCAGTAATGCCTCTCTGGTTACAGGATGATCTTATTATAACTATTTTGTCTTTCAGTGCTTTATCTTCTGCAGTTTGATTTGAGTCGGTTTCATTATAATTACATGTTCGTACTAGATACTTGCATTCAGTAAGGAAATGTTCACATTGTTCATTTTCTTTTTGCACCATTTTCAAGTAATTATACCTTTCAAAGCACTCATTAACTCTTGGGTTGACATATTTCTCAATAGACTTCATAGTATATTCATCTTTGTTCAGTTCTATCTCTGGGATCACGAATGTGGACATAATTCTTGCAGCTTCTGTACCAATAATGTTTCTGAGTATGGACAACTTTATTGGATCCAGAACTTCGTGCTGTTCGATCGCTATTAAATAATAATCTATGAAGTGTGAAGGATGTTTTCAAAATTTTCCATTCCGTGGCAGCATATTGTCCCTATAAATCGAAATCTGTGGGTCGGCCCCGTGTATCCAGCCATGTTAGGTTATATAGGAATATTTGAATCTTGAAATCGATATTTATTTCATACCAAGTTATGTTATATTTCATAATCTACAAAAAATCTACAAAACTGATTTGTTTATCATGGCACATGTCAGACATGATGACATTAACTTGAACATATAGAATATAGACATACGATCACAGAACAGTAATAATAAAGATCTATGCAAACACGCTATGATTACATCCTTCTATAGCTTGTATCCTTTTTTTGACGTTTGTCAAAAATCAAACAAACTGTTGATTATTTGTTTGGTCGAATATAAAAACAGTGGACCAATACACTGAGATCGTAGGAATATTTCGATATTTCCGTGATATCTTCACCAATATAGAACCGATCGAATTCAAATTCAGAACTTTAATGAGAAATAAGGTTTCGCAGAATTTCAACGATATCTGACTGATAGTTCCTGAGATCCAGAATTTTTTTTAATATTTTTTTTTTAATTTTCCAGTAGCGTGATCCTCACATAATTTTGCATATATTTTAGTGTCAGTATTTTTCACCTAACTGCCGCATTTTAATTCGATCAGATCTGTATTCTTCGAGTAATTGGCAAAACAAAATTTCAGATGGCTATAACTCTGAAACCACACGGTGAATGTTACTCATTAACGAACTTAGCCTGCGCATTTGAACTCCAAACCTACTCTGAAAATTTCAACTCTCTAGCTTATTGCGTTCGAGCGTAATCGTGCTTACGGCAGAACGGATGCCTTTTTTCGCATTTGACATTTGGGCAAATTGATAAGCATTCTGTTCACAGAACAGCGCGCCAAAAAGGAGCTTAGAATCTAGATAAACGCCCAAATCCCTGACCATTTCTGCCCGTTTCAAGGTAGTTCCGGATACAGAGTATTGAAAGTGAATGTTTGTCTTATTCCGCGTGAACGAGATAACATTACACTTGGCTATGTTCAGATGCAAGCCCAAGGACTCACAAAATTGAGAGGCTGTCAAGATCACCCTGTAGATCCAAGCAATCCCGAATATCTCTAATCCGAACAAACAATTTCAAGTCATCTGCGAACAACAGAAATCTGCATACTCTGATGCAACTTTTGATCCTATTTATGTATATGAGGAACAAAAGCGGGCCCAGGTGGGAACCCTGAGGTACACCAGATTTGGATGAAAACCATCTCGAGTTTGACTTTCCTATCTTAACGTATTGGGACCTATCGGTCAAATAAGACTGAAACCAGTTCAACAAGGGTCCACCAATACCAGCATACTCCAGTTCATGCAAAAGGATATTAACATCTATTCTGTCAAAGGCTTTACTAAAATCCGTATATACTGTGTCCACCTGAACTCCCTGATCAAAATTTTTTTGTACATACTCGATAAGGTTCATGAGGTTAGTTTCAACTGATCTACCTCTGACGAAGCCATGCTGTTCAGCTATTATTCGAGTCCTGACATGATGGAGCAAATGAGCATGGATGAGTGATTCAAAAACCTTCTCAAAAACACACAGCTTACTAATAGGACGATAATTTTCTATTAGATCTCTTTCTCCAGATTTGAAGATAGGGATCGTACAGGCGATCTTCCAGAAGTCAGGGAATAAGCCACTGCGAGGAGATTTATTGAATATCAACGTTAGAGGAATACTCAGAGAGGAACAACATTTCTTCGCAAAAATTGGAGGAATAGAATCATGACCCGCCCCTTTTTTCTCGTCCAAATTCATCAACTTCTCCCCGACATGTTCGGTAGCAACACTGAATGAACTTAAGTAAAAATGATCAAATATGTCAATCTTAGGGTTTTTATTTATGGAAGGATTAGGCTTAGTGTAAACGCTCTCAAAGTAATCGGCAAATAAATTACAAATATCCTCGCCTGACTCACCGGTACACTGCTTATATGACATCCTGTTAGGAAATCCAGAGTCCTTAGAACCAACAGAAACGAATTGGAATAGTTTTTTGGGATTTGTCCTGAGCTCAGTTTGAACAGATGTTAAATATCTATTATAATCACTTCTAATGAGAGACTTTGATTTAGATCGAAGAACTGGCAATATTTTAAAATCACCGTAATTACCATAAATTTTCCATTTCGTATGAAATCTATTTTTCCGTTTTATTAGTTTTATGGTTTCGTTAGAGAAATAAGAAGGATAACCCCTGACTTTCCTTACTACAGGTACATTGTCATCAATTATCCCATTCAAAACTGTATAGAAAACTTGTAGATCGTCATTTACATTATTACTTACAAGTAAATCGTTCCAAGGTATATTAAGTAACAATTCATTAAGTAAACTAAGATTCGCTCTCCGGAAACAATGAAATGTGTTATTCAGTTGCAGTGGCTTCAGGAGCCCGACACCAAAAAGAAATTCCAAAGATGGATGATTACTGTCCTCAGGAACAAGTGGATCAATACATTTCATTACGTTATTTACCCTAAATGTGTTACCAAGTACAAGATCAAGAATTCTATTTTTACTATTTGATACATCATTGAATTGCATCAACTCAACAAGAAATGAAAAGGAGTCCAATAAGGCAGCACATTTAGTATCTACGTTCATAGGTAATAGGTAATCACCTGTGACACTCTTTCCCCAGGAAACCCCAGAGCAATTGAAATCGCCCACCATCAGAATAACGTCCCCACCAATCAAACCTTTAATGTCATCAAGCTTTGAGATGAAGCACACCATTGCTGCACTGTCGTTCGGTGGAATATAAACACAACACAGATAAACCTTTAAACCATTAATGGAGATCTGAATCCATATATCTTCTGCAGCACTTTGGAACTCAGGAACAATTATTGAATCCAGACCCCTTCTAACCCCCACGAGAACACCACCACCCTCATGTTTAGCACTTGATGTTGACGAGCGATCTCTCCGAAATAAGTCATATTCACCAAAATTCACAATTTCTGAGTCATACACACCACCATTCAGCCAAGTCTCAGTAATAAATAACAGATCGTAGTTACCGGATGCAGAGGAACACTTAAAATTAGGTAACTTAGTTCTTAGACCGCGGACATTCTGGTAATAAACACTCAAAGACATCGAGGACTGAAGAAAAGCTCCTAACGATTTGTAAATGGTTACAGTTCAACGAAAATTAGAGTTTATCCAGATTCGAAACACTGGAAATATGCACAATTCTGGAGGTCTCACCTTTGCGAATCAAGACATTTCCATTATGAGTCCAAACAAATTTAAATTGCACTCTCTTTGCAGCAATACGAGCCTCCTTGAAGAGCAATTTATTCTTCATCGTCAAATGTTCTCCGATAAATAACCCATCAGACACGCCTTTTATTTCAAGCCCAGGTTTTGTATTGGCATTTGTTCGACGAGCAGCCTTATATGCTGTGAGAAAATTATCTCTTTTTATTTTAGATACAAATCGCACGATGACATTTTTTGGTTTATTGGCTATTTTGTAGGAACCCTGGTGACGTGATCTAACGAGGAAACATCAATTGGCACACTCAAGTGTGTTCCAATCTTAGACAATAATTTGACCAAGTTCTCGTTGCATTTTTCCGGAATGTTCTGTATCTCCAAGTTGTTGGAACGGCTGAAGTGCTCTAAATTATCAAGTTTGTTATTCAGCGTTGATACCTCCTTTCTTAGCTCCAGATTTTCATTTTCAAGCATGGCCATCCTAGACAAAACATCATTAAATTGATTCAGTTTTACCTCGAACTCGCTGATCTTGTCAGAACAGAAATTTACTGACCGCCGCAGACCTCGTATCTCAGACGTCAATTGGGCAACGGAACCAGGGTCAACAAACTCATCATCGCCGACAATGTCTTCCCCAGCTTCCTCAGATGCGACCGCTCCAGCAATGACACCAGAACGCCGAGAACGATCTGCTGACCGCACGGTGCCACCCCCGCCCGCCGTTGAATTCCCAGAAAGAGCACGACATGACACACAATTCCAACTTAAAAATGATGAACTATAAATGTTATAAATGATATCATTGGATTCTTATGATAAAACTACTTATTGAAGAAAATTTAATTTGGAAATTGTTTTGTAAAAAAAATATTTTTTTTTTGTTACTCCGAAACCATCTGTCCGATTTTGCCCAATAACGAACTTAGCCGAGATATTTATCTCCCAAACCTACTCTGAAAACTTCATCTGTCTAGCTCATTCCGTTCGAGAGTTATCGTGCCTACGGCCGGACAGAATTAATTTAGACCACGGATTCTTGATCAGTGAGTCGAACCAAATCGTTTAAGACCATTTTCATCGAAAAATTGGAAAATTACAGACATTTGGGCAAATTGATAAGCACTCAGTTCCGAGGAACTAGAGCGCCAAAAATAAGATGACATGTTCCCATCATGTTTTTTCCTAGCGGCCTTCCCTACGGAGATACAACCTCCTAAATGACGCCACTGGAAATCCATTTTACTGGAATATATTTTAAACTACTTAATATAATTTAATGGAAATTTGATATGCTAAACAGTAGTAAACAACTCTCGAAATACTGCCCTTAAATTTAAATTAGCTTGTTTAGTTTACCAGGGCCGGACTAGGTTGTACATTTTAATGCTTAAATATTCAACACCCTGTATGTTCGACTCACTGATTAAGAATCCGAGGTTGAAATCGATTCTGTCCTGCCGTAGGCACGATAACTCTTGAACGAAACGAGTTAGAGGATTGAAATTCGCAAGGTGGTTTTGAAACGTAAATATCTCGGACAAGTTCGTTAATGGGCGAAATCCATCAAGCGGTTTCGGAGTTATGGCCGATTTTAGTAAAAACAATTTTTATGAATATATCCGAAACCGATCACTCGATCTATCTGAAATTCAGCATCAAATTGTAGAATCATGACCTTTATACGCATGTGAAGTTTTATATCGACCGGGTTACCGCAAAGTATAAAAAAAAAAATTTGAAAATTAAAAAAAATATTCTAAAATAACTCTCGAACGGAATGAGCTAGGTAGTTGAAATTTTCAGAGTAGGTTAGGGAGATGAATATCTCGGTTAAGTTCGTTATTGGGCAAAATAGGCCAGATGGTTTCGGAGTAACGAAAAAAAATTTTTTTTCTTGAGGAACAAATTTCAAATTCAATTTCTATTTAAGATACAGTTTCACCATAAAAATCCATTGATATCATTTTCAACTCCAACAAGCTAATACGTTCGGAAATATGATTTTTCGAGATTTCAATAATGAATCGTACGTACTTCTATGTTTTCACAGAATGCTATAATTATTCTATCTAAGCTTTATTATATGCTCTGTGTTCATACTCGTACATGTCATCCTGTTCTATAAGAGAGAGTCAAATTCATTTCAGCTATTTTAATTCGATTTCTTCCATGGTGCAGTTCTCATTCTCAGATTTCTCATTAAATCTTGATAAATGAACTATTATTCGAATTGAATTTCCTTTATGATGTAGTTCTATCATAAGCATACATTGATATTATTATTATTATTATTATTATTATACTGATCCTCCTGGGTCTTCCACAAGGAGACCCCTCATAAGCTCTAAGAGCTTGCCCTGAGTTAGGAGAACCAGTTGTGTTATGTGTAGGCTTTGTTACTGTGTCCTTACGCCACCTTAGGCACAGCACTGTTAATTTTTGACCCAACAGCGAATGGTGGCGATTACCGTGACTAGAAAATTTTTTTCCTAGCCTCGGAATTGAACTTGGGGCTTCCGCTCCCAATAATTCCCAACTCTGAGAAACCAATACTTTCGGAGATATAATTTGTCTGTTTGAACTAGAGTGCCAGAAAGCTCCTGTCCACAGGGCTTGAACCAATTTTTTTCTGTAGCCATTAAGTTGAAATATGCTAGAAACACATTCTCCTGGTAAACTGTCACGTTTTTCGAATTGCACCAATTCACGAAGTGATCATAAGCAGCAGAATATTTTTCAATAGACTTCGATGGTCCAAAGAAAGAGACTGCTTCATTCACCAAAACCTTAATTTCTGAAGACATTTTCACTTTCAACCACTTCTCACCAGCTTGCAAATGATAACTATTAATTATTTTTTCTACAAGCGTGCGCGTTCAACCCTTTTTCCGCACACATTTCGGATCGTAAAGAGTCACATTTCCAAACAGTGCGGAAAAAACGCCTGCTAATCCATTTCCGCACTGTTAACAGTGCGGAAATGGATTAGCAGGCGTTTTTTCCGCACACTTTTTATATAGAATATACTGAATTATCTAATATTTCTATGCATCGAACGCTTACGACGAGGTTACTATGGAAACAACATGTGAATTCACAATTGTCATTAATTTATTTGAAAATAGCAAATTGATTTCAATCCGTACGTAATATTTTCGGTAAGAATGGATGTATCTGATGATGACCTGCCCTCGGACATATTAGAAGCATCTTATGAAGCCAATTTGAAGTTGCTTCCACCCAAATCAATCGAAAAATATGAGAAGCGCTATTCTCAATTCATTGCCTGGTGTGATTCCAAGAAAGTAAAACCCAGGAAGGAGGAAGTCTTTTTGGCTTATTTTTTGGAAATTTCGAAAATTTTTAAACCGAACACATTATGGTCCGTATATTCTGGGATAAAGAGTGTTTGTAAATTGAAGCAAGATTTGGATATTGGAAAATTCCATAAATTAACTGCCTTCATTAAAAGACAAAATGTTGGTTTTCGTCCGAAAAAAGCCAAAATTTTTAATGGAGATGACATATCCAAATTTATGAGTGAGGCACCTGATGAAATTTACCTAATGATCAAGGTGGTAACGATTTTTGGATTGGCTGGTGCTTGCAGACGGGAGGAGTTAACAAAAATAACTATCGACGATATAGATGATAAAGGAAACATGATTATTGTCAACATTAAGGACTCCAAAAATTATTCATCGAGATCATTCGTTATCTCCCAAGACACCAACGACGGACATTTTTTAAATATATATCGAAAATATGCCAACTTACGTCCGAAGGAAATAGACCATCGCCGATTTTTCTTAA
Organism: Halyzia sedecimguttata; assembly: GCA_937662695.2. Lineage (NCBI taxonomy): Eukaryota > Metazoa > Arthropoda > Insecta > Coleoptera > Coccinellidae > Halyzia > Halyzia sedecimguttata. The sequence continues at coordinate 19,470,194 of OW569415.2, forward strand.
GGTACAATAAAGGAAAATGTACAATGCAACCTATAGGAATAAATACGATAGGAAGAATACCTTCCGAAATAGCCGGATTTTTACGATTACAAAATCCAGAATTATACACAGGTCACAGTTTTAGGCGCTCTTCTGCTACATTCCTAGCTAACCGTGGAGAGGGAATCACCAATATAAAACGATTAGGAGGGTGGAAGTCAACTTCTGTTGCTGAGGGTTATTTGGAAGAATCAGTAAACAAGAAAAAAGAAATGTCTAGCAAAATTCTTAATTTGAATGCTCCTTCAACTTCAACCTGTTATTCAGAATTATCTTCTTCGACGGAGCAGCTGACTTCGACCAACATGATGGCTACCAAAATTCTGAATTTGAATGCTCCTTCCCATGTTCCTTCCACTTCAACCGGTAATTCAGAATTATCTCCTTCCACTGAGCAGCTGACTTCGACCAACATGATGGCTTCTGCTATAAATTTGCATAATGCGACCAACTGCACGTTTACAATAAATATAACTAATAACTAAATATTAGATACTAATATGTATATATTATACATAGCTATTCTTAATTTCCTTATTGCAGTTTATTTTTGTTTGCTGTTAGTTATCCTCGTTTTATTTCCAATTAATATTATTAATAATAAAGAATAAATGAATATTCCAGTTCATAGATATAAATATTTCATATGCCTCTATGGACCGAACGACAACGATGACATTGATGACAGTATAGGTATGATGGTAACGACATGCAAGGATTACGCTTGTCATTCATGTGTAGGTATTATGAATTAATAATATCAAATTTGTTCTGTGTGTTGAACTCAAATCGATCTCATACCTATAATAAAAGTGCTTGTAGAAAAAACATTGTTCCTAACTCGAGCGAAAAGTGTCTTTCCCGCACTCAACTGCTTATCCGAACTCCGCTACGCGTCGTTCGGCTAACGGCCGTTTCGTGCGGGAAAGTATCACTTTCCGCACTTGTTAGGAAAATAACTATTACTTTATATCTGTCAGAATGAATTTTACGTGGCAACCGTAACTAGGCAAATGTTCCATAATTCACTCAATTATAAAACGATCGTAAATGGATAGAATTCTTTATGTAAATCAATCCAAAAGTGGATATTCAGATTTTTATGAAAATTCGGAGTAGAAGTGACTTTTCATGGCGCGCATTCAATTACCCGCCTCACTCCGTTCGCCATGAAAAGTGACACTTCTCCTCCTTATGAAATAATATACTATTACGCGCATGCTCTATTGACCAGCGTACATTTTGCCCAAATATCTGTAATTTTCCAATGTTCTGCCGAAAATCATCTCAAACTATTAGATTCCCCTGGTGAGGATCGTATCACCAGAAAATTAGCAAACAATTATCAAAAAATATCAGATATCTCAAAAACTATCGTTATCGTTACCACGATAACGTTCGAAAGGAAGAAGTTAGTGACAATTTTCAGGGTAGGTTGCGTGTTCCAATGCGACTGTTGAGTTCGTTAATAGGTTTAATCGGACGAAAGGTTTTGGAGTTATACCCATCTTAATTTTGTTGTTGTTTCATCAATAACTCAAAAAACACAGATCCGATCCAATTCAATCTTAGTTATTAGTTGAAGAATGCCGACTCGCAAATTTTTGCGCGTGAGGATCGTATTTCTAGAAAATTTAAAAATATCTTTGAAAAAAATTCTGTATTTAAAAAGGGTTTAACTGGGTTTTCTCTCCCAAACTCTGCAAAGTATATTTAAAATAATAATTAATTATTTTGTGATTTGCTTCTGCGTAAGAAACACAGATATTTGTCAGAAGCAATCAATTGAACAATGTTGCCTAACAAACAACAACGAAACAACATCAATGAAGGAACAACTATATCGTAACGTTTCGGATTCTATATCAGACTCTTTCGTCAGACGCTTAATGAAAATAGTTAGAATTATTTTGTTGATAGTTATTGTGATATTCAACTATCAACAAAATAATTCTAAAGATTTTCATTAAGCGTCTGACGAAGGAGTCTGATATAGACTCCGAAACGTTACGATATAGTTGTTTCTTCGTTGATGTTCTTTCGTTGTTGTTTGTTAGGCAACATTGTTCAATTGATTGCTTCTGACAAATATCTTGTGTTTCTTACGCAGAAGCAAATCACAAAATAATTAATTTTTGTTTTATAGATATTTTTCAGAGTTTTGGAGAGAATACCCAGAAAAAAACCTTTTAAAAATGAGTATACCTCCCACAGTATCCTTTAATGATTACAATTCTGTATCTCTGAAACTATCCGTCTGATATCGCCGAAATTTTGCGAAAGCCTTGAAACCAAATTTTACTGCCAAGTACCAAATTTGAACATGATCGGATCTATATTGTTGGAGATATTGAAAAAATATTGGAAGCCGAGTAGCCTTGGTTATCGTTGCCACAATAACTTTCTAGAAGAAAGGGACTTGCAATTTTCAGGGTAGGTTGTGCAACCGAATACGACAGTTAAGTTCTTTAATGGGCATAATTGGACCAGCGGATTCAGAGTTATACCCATCTGAAATATTGCTGTTATTTCCTCAATAACTCGAAAAAAATGTGGGAAAGCCCTGTGGACAGGAGCTTTGGCGCTCTGGTTCAAACTTTGACAAATTATATATCCGAAAGTATTGGTTTCTCAAGTGTTGGGAATGATATCAATGGAATATTATAATAGAACTGCAACATAAATTAAATAAAAATTAATTGATACCATTCCCAACTCGTAGAAACCAATACTTTCGGAGTTAAAATTTGTCAAAGTTTGAATAAGAGCGCCAAAGCTCCTGTCCACAGGGCTTTCCTACTTTTTCAATTTGGCTTCTGTGCGTCCTTTCTCAAGAATTTTCGTAATTAAATCCGAAATGTAGGTCTATGACTCATCTCATGTTGGATTTATAAATCTACATCATTAAATTATAATTAGAGTATTCCATGAAATCATATAGAATTGAGAATAACTATTGAAATTCTGAAAAATTATCATCTCCGAAAGTATTAGTCTGTTAAAGTTGAGAATGACATCAATGGATTCTTATGATGGAACTGCATGTTAAAAAAAATTTAATTCAAAATTTGAAATGTAAAAATAATTCATTTTTTCTGTTACTCCGAAACCACATGGCCGAGTTTGCCCAATAACGAACTCAAACGAGATATTTAGCTCCTAAACCTACTCTGCAAATTTCAACTATCTAGCTCATTCCATTCGAGATATATCGTGTTAATGGCGAGACAGAATCGATTTTAACCATGGATTCTTGATCAGTGAGTCAAACCAAATCGTTTAAGACCATTTCCAGCCAAAAATTCAAAAATTACAGACATTTGGGCAAATTGATAAGCACTCTGTTCCGAGGAACAAGAGCGCCAAAAACCAAATCTGATCCAATTTAAACTTGTTAAATACTTATAGAATGCAGACGTACCCATTTTTGACATACCTCGTGAGGATCGAATAGCTAAAAAAATATATTCAAAATATACAAATTCGATCAACTATAAATTAAAAAAAAATGGAAAAGTATAACGGGTGATTCCGCAAAAGAAGCAGAGAAAATAATTCTGCTGGTACCTGCCGACACGTGTTTCTGCTAGTTGGCTTCTTCAGGACAGGGCAACCAAGAAACCAAAAAAAGGTGAAATGATAACTGAAAACAGGTGGCATCACATCAGGAGCGAGCAACCAATTTGTGCCTTCAGCTCTAGGACCTCCAATTCGGAGGTAAACTATGGCATCGGCACGAAGGAAGCATAAGCTACCTGTGCGATGCGACCTCAAACCGAGGATATGTATTAAAGAAAATAGGATAATGCGGATAAGTATATTTAAATGGAAAAGTATAACGGGTGATTCCGCAAAAGAAGCAGAGAAAATAATTCTGCTGGTACCTGCCGACACGTGTTTCTGCTAGTTGGCTTCTTCAGGACAGGGCAACCAAGAAACCAAAAAAAGGTGAAATGATAACTGAAAACAGGTGGCATCACATCAGGAGCGAGCAACCAATTTGTGCCTTCAGCTCTAGGTTGCTCGCTCCTGATGTGATGCCACCTGTTTTCAGTTATCATTTCACCTTTTTTTGGTTTCTTGGTTGCCCTGTCCTGAAGAAGCCAACTAGCAGAAACACGTGTCGGCAGGTACCAGCAGAATTATTTTCTCTGCTTCTTTTGCGGAATCACCCGTTATACTTTTCCATTTAAATATACTTATCCGCATTATCCTATTTTCTTTAAAAAAAAATGTTCTTCAAAAATTTTATATTTCAGATAATATCTGTCAGAATCCGCTGAAATTACACAGATACCTTCAGTCCGCCATCTTACAAGCAAGTTCCGAATTTGAGCTCGATCGACTTTGTATGAGGCGTGAAAAGACAATGGAACATGCCCGCAAAAGCTCCTGACTTCACGTCAGTACTCTTTAAGAATTTTTTAGAAGTCAATTCTTCGTGGCAACTTGTTATTGTGTTTTTATTCGATTACCATAGAACAAATTTTATCGCCAAAATTCCAAGAAATAATTCGCACGACTTGGCATACCTATCGCTGTTACTATTGGCAGAGTCATAGGATTGGTCAGCCTATGATTCAAAAACCCATTTTAAAAGGAATGATTTCATTGTTCAATTATTTTGTTATTATTGGAACTTTACGTTCCTATGTATAATTGATAAAAAACAAAGGTAGATAAAACATAATAGTTTGGTGCTGGAACTTCGTTGTGTGTTCGTCATTTGTAACAGTTTCAACTAGAACGCTCGAAACGTTTAAGTGAACTTGAATATTGAAATTTCGGAGAAAGTGGCAAAGTAATTTAACATGTTTTGCATTTATTATCCTATCAGATTGAAGCTTCTAGTTTTATAGGATTAGTCAACAATCGCAAAGAAAACATTTGTTCTAGTGATAAGTGTATTTATTCAGAGGAAACAGTGGAAATCATCATCTGTAGACTACAGTCTAGCAAGTTTTTCGGTGCAATTGACATCTTCTTCTCTCAAAAAAACCGAATAGTCCGAATGGAAAACTCCATTTTCTTCAGCGTTCAAAAGGCATCCCTTAAACTGGCTGAAATTGATATTTTCCACTGTTTCGATTTTGTGATGCCGTAAATTTTCATCTGTCCCACCAACTTTCAGCCCCTTGATAATATTGATGTTTTCAGCAGTTTCCGGATAATATAAAGCAGAGTCGGATAAAATGTTTTTCATTAAGAGTGTATGCCTTTTTCTGGTGATGTTCAGTGCTGAGATGGGTGAGTAAAAGGACGCATACATTTGCACTTGTGCGTAGGATGGTAACAAGTCAAGGTCACCGTATATTATTTTTAGAAATATTATTGTGTAGCACGGGGAGAAGTGGCAACACGGGTCAATAATTTTATGAAAATTTTGTGGTTCTGTAAGGCTCAAATAAATGTTAGCATTGTAGAACGAATTCAATATTTATCTATATTTAATATTTTAATGAATTTCATCAGCAAATATTCTCCCGCGCCTATCATATTAACACAGTTGTTATTTTATATTCAATTTCGGGTATACTGCATTAAATAAATTACAGCTCCGCAATTGAAGTTGATATAACAAGTTTTCCTAGATTCCAGCCATAAATATTCGAAACAAAAATTAATTGGAAAATTTAATCAGCTTTGTCCATTTCCTTTATAACACAATCGAAAATTCGGAAAATAAATATTTTAAATTAAAAAAATTAGGAAAGCACTGTCGTGAGGATACTGTGCTTTGGCGCGCTTGTTCAAATTCATAGCCAGTGCGGTCTAGGGCTTCACACGAGACGAGAGTTGGCGAGATTATAAAATATCTACAACATTTTTAAATTACAATAAAATATTTCACAGGTAGTCACCAGATTTGATATTTTGTAAAAATATTGTTCTCTATGTAGTCCTTTTCTAATTTTTCGAATAAAAACTTCATAAAAAAAAATTTACGAGACCAAAAACGAGACCTTCGGGTTCCGTTGTATGTGGTCACGGTATCGCCCATAATATTTTTCGAAACGTCTCCCCCTCTCCTCTTGCTTTTCCGAGACGAGACGAGAAAAATCTCGCTTTCGTGTGAACCCCTATAGTGCGCTCACCTGTCTAGGTGCTGAACTCGCCCAAGACGGCTTGGCTTCTAGGAAAAAAAAATGTTTTTCACAGTATTTCCAAATAGATCGAATCGATTTTAAATCGAGAACTTGGTTGTAAAATAAGTTTTTGCAGGCAATATTTAAATTGAGTTTTATAAGTCAAAAAATAACAAGACGTTGATGAAATCATGGAAATTATAAATATTCTATAAATGATGCAGGTTATTATTTAATTCAACCGTAGTAAATAGAACTATCTCCTAAGAACTCAACTAATCAGTTTTAATCTTCACTATTCTGAATTATGAAAATACTCTTACGTTCAATATATCCGAATTTACGCATTTCGAGCCAGTATTGCTTTTAAATATCAATTCGAAATCAAATTTATAAATAAAACCTTCATTCAGTATAGAAGAAAAATCTACTACAGCAAATTTGATCTGAAAATATGTTTGAATTCATCACAATACGTTCAATATACCATATTTGATTATTTTTTACCATCGAATGGTTTTAGATATCGATATATGTAAGGTCTGTCAAGTTGGTGACCCACATATATGCGAAAATAAAAATTGACTATAATAGGAACTTTGTTCTTATTTTATGCCAATCTTTGCCGTATGTTTTCGGAGATATTTTGAATTTCCCAAATGGACCACCAACTCGCCTCGGTGACCCGCATCTAAACTGCTAGACAGTTGCTTTGCATCATGGAATGAATTTTTTCAAATTCAAATTTTGATATTTTCAAAACGGAAAGAGATACAGGGTTCGAGCGGCATATCTCTTTTATTTATCCACTTATGCAGTGTGAGCGGAGGAAGTCTTGTTTCCTTAGCAAAGTTTGGGGCTATGTCGTATCCTCAATATTTGATCTTGGACATTTTCCTATGCATCTTTTTGATCTTTAGACTATTCAAAATTTTCTAAAATTGGCTATAACTCGAATTATCGAATTTTTAGAAAAGTGTTCCATTTATCCATTTATTTTTCGGGGTTTCTCTTGAGAATGGGTATTTTTTTCTCATACTGTGGCATAAAATGAGTACTCTTAAGATAGGTGTGCATTCCAGTGGCGTAACACCAACAGACTTTTTTTGTTAAAAAGTTTCTTTCTGGGTTTTCTCTCCCAAACTCTGAAAAATATCTTTGAAATAAAGAATTAATTATTTTGTGATTTGCTTCTGCGTAAGAAACACAAGATATTCGTCAGAAGCAATCAATCGAACAATGTTGCCTAACAAACAGAAACGAAACAACATCAACGATGAAACAACTATATCGTAACGTTTCGGATTCTATATCAGACTCCTTCGTCAGACACTTAACGAACATCTTCAGAATTATTTGGTTGATAGTTATTCTGAAATTCGAGAATTGTCACATTGACAGTATTTGAAAATCATAGTAACGTAGTTTTATGTTGCATAGAAATTTCCAAGTTCCAACTCCTTTTTTAATGAATTCAGCTTAATATGGTGAATACCAATTGGGCAATTCGCAAAATTGCATTCTCTGTTCAACAAAATACAAGTTGACTCCTTAAGGTTCCTTTTAATGTAATCAGATTCTGTCATTAGAGTCTTTGTTTTACTCCAATCCATCATATGATCTCCTTGGATTGTACATAGGTACATGTTCTGCTATTTTTGATTTCTGTATGTCTCTATTTCTCGAGTTGTTCTTATGTTCCGTCTTTCTTACATCTAGTGGTCTTGATGTTTCTCCTGTATACGATTTACCACAAATACAAGGAATATTATATACACAGTTTGTTGATTTTTGTTTTTCACTAATGGGTTTTGTCTTTGTTAATAAAGATCATTTTGTGTTTTGAAGATGGTTTTTATATTGAACTTAGAACCGATTCTTCTGAACACAAGACAACACCTTCGCATTGAAATTCGAAATAATGAAATTGATGTCATCAAAAAATTTCTTGGAAATAAAGGATCACCGAGGCAATTCATAAATACAGCAAATAATCAAGTACAACAGATTAATCCACAAGAACAGCAACCCAATCTGTTGAATGTGATCCCTTAAGTCCATGGCCTCTCTGAAAAATCAGAAGTATCGGTTCTAAGTTCAATATAAGAACCGTCATCAAAGCACAAAATGATCTTAGGTCTTTATCAACAAAGACAAAACCCATTAATGAAAAACGAAAATCAAAATACTGTGTATATAATATTCTTTGTATTTGTCGTAAATCTTACACAGGAGAAACATCAAGACCACTAGAAGTAAGAAAGTCAGAACATAAGAACAACTTGAGAAATAGAGACATACAGAAATAAAAAATAGCAGAACATGTATGTACAATCCAAGGAGATCACATGATGGATTTGAGTAATACAAAGATTCTGATGACAGAATCTGATTACATTAAAAGGAAACTTAAGGAGTCAACTTGTATTTTGTTCAATAGAGAATGCAATTTTGCAAATTGCTCAAATGGTATTGACCATAAATGGCTGAATTTATTAAAAAAATTGGTTCAAGCACTGACGTGAAGTCAGAAGCTTTTGCGCGTATGTTCTATTGTCCATTCTTCTGTATTGGACACCCTTAATCGAATTTACCATGGTTAATTAAGTTGTCCATTCTCCTGTATTGGACACTTAATTCGAATTTACCATGGTAAATTCGAATTTACCATGGTAAATTCGAATTAAGTGTCCAATACAGGAGAATGGACAACTTAATTAACCATGGTAAATTCGATTAAGGGTGTCCAATACAGAAGAATGGACAATAGAACATACGCGCAAAAGCTTCTGACTTCACGTCAGTGCTTGAACCAATTTTTTTTTTGCGCGTATGTTCTGGGGAACATCGCGTTATAGTTTTGCCCAAATGTCTGTAACTTTCGAATTTTTTGACGAAAATGGTCTCAAACGATTAAGTTCGACTCCCCAATGAAGAATTCGAGGTCAAATTTGATTCTGTCCGTCCGGCCGTCCGGCCGTTGCCACGATAACTTGAGAACGAGAAGAGCTAGCAACTTGAAATTTTCAGGGTGGGTGGCGCATCTCAATACGACGGACAAGTTTGTTAATGGGCATAATCGGCCCAGTGGTTTCCGAGTAATAATTTTGTTTTCAACCAATATAAATCCGATCGAATTGAAACTTGGTGGGTAGTTGTAGAATATGATCTTAAGCACGTTTGTGGAATTTTGTGCGAATCGTATGGCTAGAAAATTTTTAAAAAATTATTAAAAAATATTTTTTTTGTCACGATAACTTGAGAACGGAATGAGATAGCGGCTTGAAATTTTCAGGTTAGGATGAACACCAGAACGTGACATTTCAGTTTGTTTATGAGCATAATCGGCCAAACGGTTTCAGAGTTATAGCCATCTGAAATTTTCTGAAATTTCGTGGTTTTTGTTCCTCATTAACTCAAAAAGTACTGAACCGATTGAATTCAAACATGGTTATTAGTTGTAGAATGCCAACGCGGAAATGTTTGCAAAATTTGGTGAGGATAGCATTTGTAGAAAATTTTTAATAAAACATTGAAAATAAAAAAAAAAAATTCTATATATCAGTAACTATTCGTTTGAAATTGCTGAAATTTTGCAAGAGCCTTCATAACCTAACTCTACTGCCAAGTTTCAAGTTTTAATACGATCGGTTAAATATTGTTGGAGATTCGAGCATTCTTGTGCGAGTTCAGTAGATGGGTGACCGTTGCCTCGATAACTTTCGAACGAAAGGAGATAGGGACTTGCAATTTTCAGGGTAGGTTGCGTATCCGAAAGAGAGTGTTGAGTTCGTTTTTGGGCATAATCGGTCTAACGGCTTCCGAGTTATACCCACCTGGAATATTATTTCCTTGATAACTCAAAAAATAAATATTCGATCGAATTGGTGCTTGGTAACTAGTAGTAGAAAATCAACATAAAGACGTGTTTAAAATTTTGTAAGAATCGTATCCCTAGAAAATTTGAAAAAAATGACGAAAAAAAAAATTTCAAGAACCGTACCCCTAGAAAATTTTTAAAAAGTCACGAAAAAAAAATTGGTTCAAGCACTGACGTGAAGTCAGAAGCTTTTGCGCGTATGTTCTATTGTCCATACTTCTGTATTGGACACCCTTAATCGAATTTACCATGGTAAATTATGTTGTCCATTCTCCTGTATTGGACACTTAATTCGAATTTACCATGGTAAATTCGAATTGAGAGTGTCCAATACAGGAGAATGGACAACATAATTTACCATGGTAAATTCGATTAAGGGTGTCCAATACAGAAGTATGGACAATAGAACATACGCGCAAAAGCTTCTGACTTCACGTCAGTGCTTGAACCAATTTTTTATTTATAATATCATTTAAATTAATATTGTAGGACGTTACTTTAAAATTTCTAAGCTATACTGACTTACAGCTAAAATATTATAAAGAAAAGAAGCAATTGGATAGTCTAACTATCATTTTAATAAAATGATGCATTTTTATTGTTCAAATAAAGATATTTTGTTAACTTACAAGAATTTCTTCATTCAATGGTATTTCAAAGATCTAATTACAGTTTTAAATATAAAATAAGTGTCCAATACAGGAGAATGGACAACATAATTTACCATGGTAAATTCGATTAAGGGTGTCCAATACAGAAGAATGGAAAATAGAACATACGCGCAAAAGCTATCTATCATTTTCTTCAAGTTTCACGCCCCAAAAAGGCCTAAATCGTCAGTTTCGCTTTCGAAAATTTCCGACCCCGTCTCTCGAATTAATTCTGACGTTTCTCGGATTGACTTTTTGAATGGAAAATCGTCGGACTCAAAACCTCCGAAACTTGTATCGAATTAGTATATTTAGGCTCAACCTAGAAGAACGAAATTTGGGAAAAACACAAATCGATTCGGCTTCTTCGACTCGACGGCAAAAGTCCGGGTCGAGCGATCGTTTCTTCGGAGCCTTACGCTACACCAAATCGGTACTACTGAACTCGCACAAGAATGCTCGAATCTCCAACAATATTTAACCGATCATATTAAAACTTGAAACTTGGCAGTAGAGTTAGGTTATGAAGGCTCTTGCAAAATTTCATGAATTTCAAACGAATAGTTACTGATATATAGAATTTATTTTTTTTATTTTTAATGATTTATTAAAAATTTTCTACAAATGCTATCCTCAACAAATTTTGCAAACATTTTCGCGTTGCCATTCTACAACTAATAACAATGTTTGAATTCCATCGGTTCAGTATTTTTCGAGTTAATGAGGAACAAAAAACCACCAAATTTCAGAAAATTTCAGATTGCTATAACTCTATAACCGTTTGGTCGATTATGCTCATAAACAAACTGAAATGTCGCGTTCTGGTGCACATCCTAACCTGAAAATTTCAAGCCGCTATCTCATTCCGTTCGCAAGTTATCGTGACAACAAAAATATTTTTTAATAATTTTTTTAAAATTTTTTAGCCATACGATTTGCACAAAATTTCACGAACGTGCTAAGGGTCATATTCTACAACTACCCACCAAGTTTCAATTTGATCGGATTCATATTGGTTGAAAACAAAATTATTACTCGGAAACCACTGGGCCGATTATGCCCATTAACGAACTTGTCCGTCGTATTGGGATGCGCCACCTACCCTGAAAATTTCAAGTCGCTAGCTCTTTTCGTTCTCAAGTTATCGTGGCAACGGCCGGCCGGACGGCCGGCCGGACAGAATCAAATTTGACCTCGAATTCTTCATTGGGGAGTCGAACTTAATCGTTTGAGACCATTTTTTTCAAAAAATTCGAAAGTTACAGACATTTGGGCAAAACTATAACGCGATGTTCCCCAGAACATACGCGCAAAAAGGAGTTGGAACTTGGAAATTTATATGCAAAATAAAACTATGTTACTATGATTTTCGAATACTGTCAATGTGATTATTCTCGAATTTCAGAATAACTATCAACAAAATAATTCTGAAGATTTTCGTTAAGTGTCTGACGAAGGAGTCTGATACTCCGAAAAGTTACGATATAGTTGTTTCATCGTTGATGTTGTTTCCTTTTTGTTTGTTAGGCAACATTGTTCGATTGATTGCTTCTGACGAATATCTTGTGTTTCTTACGCAGAAGCAAATCACAAAATAATATTTTTTTTTACTTTATAGATATTTTTCAGAGTTTGAGAGAGAAAACCTAGAAAGAAACCATTTAATAATAAATATACCTCCCACAGCATCCTTTAATGATTACTTAAGACCTTTCTTATTTTTAAAATTCTATGATGTTGGCCATATACTGAATTTCATTTATTTCGAATTTTTAGCGCTCTTGTTCCTCGGAACAATCAATTATCAATTTGCCCAAATGTCTGTAATTTTGGAATTTTTGGCTGAAAATGGTCTTAAACGATTTGGTTCGGCTCACTGAACAAGAATCCATAGTCAAAATTAATTTTGTCCGGCCGGTGGTCCGTCCGGCCGTCCGTCCGATCGTTAACACGATAACTCTCGAACGGAATGAGCTAGACAGTTGAAATTTGCAGAGTAGGTTTAGGAGATAAATATCTCGGTTAAGTTCATTACTGGACAAAATCGGCCAAGTGGTTAGTTGTAAGAAAAAAAATGAGTTGTTTAGATTCCAACTTTTAAATTCATTTTTTTTTAGATTCAATTGCATCATAAGAATCCATTGATGTAATTCTAAACTCTAACAAACTAATACTTTCGGAGATATGATTCTTCAAAATTTCAATAGTTATTCCCAATTCTATATGATTTCATAGAATACTCTAATTATAATTTCCTGATGTATATAGGTAAATCCAACATGAGATGAGTCATAGATCTACGTCTTGAATTCAATTACGAAAATTCTTGAGAATTATCGCACATAAGCCAAATTGAAAAAGTGGGAATCCCTGTGGACAGGAGCTTTGTCTCTTTTGTTCGAGCTTTGACAAATCATAAATCCGAAAGTATTGGTTTCTCCTAGTTGGGAATGATATCAATGTATTCTTATTTAATTTATTTTATTTTATGGTGCAGTTCTATAATAAGATTCCATTTTTATCATTCCCAACTCTGAGAAACCAATACTTTTGGAGATATAGTATGTCAAAGTTTGAACAAGAGCGCCAAAGCTCCTGTCCACAGGGCTTGAACCAATTTGTATCTTTTTTTATTGAGCATTGAGCATAGCTGTTTTGTTTGGAGGCAAGCTGGGGAACGATATGATGAAAAAAACATGGCTAGACAAGAGGCGTTTGGTAGTGATGGCATTACTGTTTAGGCCGGAGTTTCGCGCAATCGCAAAACTGAAATTCTTATTTCAAACCGTATAATCAATGATACAGCTTATAGGGACAACATTTTAAACAATAGAGAGATATAGGAGTGTCGGCAGTAATAAAGTTTCCTTTATTTTGACATGTACGCAAGCGCAATTGCCACTGAAAATAAAGGATCTTTCAATAAAATACTGGCCGACTTTATTTATTCGGAAGTAAAGGATGCATTATTTCTACCTTATTTGGCTTTCGTGTATCATCGTTGATATTCGCAAACTTATCGGATTGTTTACAAATGGCAAATTCTATGATTATTCCGTTAATTCAATTTCATAATCATTTTCTACTCCTATATTAGCAGTTTCTAGCATTTTTTCCATTACTGAATTAATGATTTGGAAGTAAACAGGAAATAAACACCTATATTTTTCGTACGAACACTCTCAAAATTCTCGTGTGAGTGTACTCACAATTATAGTGTATTATAAATGACAAATTCGACTATCTAAATGGCCTAATGCCTAATGCACCTCCCCAAGCTTCAATAATTATTTGTTTTTGTTAACAAAAAATAGGGTCATCTTACATACAACTGTCACTGTCATAGTTTGTTGTCCAATAACTCTCTTAAGCGAACCATTTAAAGGAAACTTTAAGTTGCTTTTAATAGTGCTAACCCTTAATAAAGGAAGTTTCCAATATCTATCTATTATTGTTGCACGTTTTTCGCAAGATTTTGGGGAAGGTCCATGATAGCACCAGAGCTCGTACGGTATGGATTTTTTGGCAGAAATTAATCTTACATTATCGCCTCTTTCACCAATGTCTCCAGAACTAAACGTAATTGAGCATGTCTGGTCTCGGCTGAAATTTTTAGTGTGGTCAAAACAAAATGCTCCTCAAACAATGGAAGAGCTGTCTGGGGCCATTCAGGAAGTATGGGAAAACGTATCCCAATAGTTTTTAATATTCTTGTGGAAAATATGCCACGAAGATACCAGGCTATGATCGATGTGCCCTAGAAGGTACTAACAATATTGTTTTTTGACTGATTTTTCGTTTTTGTCATTATACTTTATGTATTCAATTGGTTGTTAACGTTAATCAGTAAATTCTTTGATGTTTAAAAATTCAATATGGTCTATTACCTAGGGGAAAACATCCTCTACTCTCGAAGAATAGCCTTCTGAAAAAATTGAATTCTTAAGTTATGAGCACTTCTTATTGCCAAACCAAAAAAAGTCTTTTGGTGTTACGCCACTGGAATACACCCCTATTTTAAGAGTACTAAATTGGACTTGTCTATTGAGCGCAATTGAACAATGCATATTGCATAGTACAATTTTTAAATTCGTTTAAATTACATGATGTCAAAGTAGTAAATTTTACTGCACGCCACCGGAGGCAATCACGTTCAATGAGTGCTTCAATCTTTTCGCTTTTTCTCTTTGGGAAAAAATACTCATTCTCAAGAGAATCCCCGAAAAAAGTCCTTTTAGCACGTATGTTCTGGGGAACATCGCGATATCATTTTGCCCAAATGTCTGTAACTGTCGAATTCTTTGACGAAAATGGTCTCAAACGATTTGGTTCGTTTCCTCGATGAAGAAGGTCAAATTTGATTCTGTCTGGCCGGCCGTCTGGCAGTCCGGCCGTTGACACGATAACTTGAGAACGGAAAGAGCTGGCGACTTGAAATTTTCAGGGTAGGTGGCACATCCAAATACGACGGTCAAGTTCGTTAATGGGCATAATCAGCCCAATAGTTTCGGAGAAATGATTTTATTTTCAACCCATATGGACCCGATCGAATTGGTACTTGGTGAGTAGTTGTAGAATATAAACCTTAGCAGGTTTGTGAAATTTTGTTAGAATCTTATAACTAGAAAATTTTGAAAAAATGATTAAAAATATTTTTTATGTCACGATAACTTGAGAACGGAAAGATAGCAATTTGAAATTTTCAGGTTAGATTGTTCATCTGAATGCGACATTTGATTTTGTTTATAAGCATAATCGGCCAAACGGTTTTGGAGTTATACCCATCTGAAATTTGGTTGTTATTTCCTTAATAACTCGAAAAATATAGAACTGATTCAATTCAAGCATGGTTGTTAGTTGTAGAATGCTAACGCCAGTGTTCTTGAAATATTTCGTGAGGATCATATCACTAGATTTTTTTTTTAAATCATTGAAGAAAATTCTATATATCAGAAACTATTCATCCGACATGGCTGAAATTTTCGAGAGCCTTCAGAACCTAACTCTACTACCAAGTTTCAAGTTTGAACACGATCGGATCTATATTGTTGGAGATCCGAGCCGCCTTGTGTGAGTTCAATAGCTGGATAGGTGACCGTTGCTTAGATAACTCTCGAACGAAAGGAGATAGGAAGTTACAATTTTCAGGGTAGGTTGCACATCTGAGTGGGAGAGTTTCCTTTGCTGTTGGCCATAATCAGCTCATCGGTTTTGGAGTTATATCCATCTGGAAAATTATTTCCTCGATATCCCAAAAAATATAGACTCGATCGAATTGAAGCTTGCTTACTATCTGTAGAATATCGACATAAAGACGTGTGGAAAATTTTGTGAGAACTGTACCGCTAGAAAATTTTGAAAAAATTACGAAAAAAAATTGGTTCAAGCACTGACGTGAAGTCAGGAGATTTTGCACCATGGTAAATTCGATATAAGGTACCCAATACAGGAGAATGGACAATATAATATACGCGCAAAGGCTCCTGACATCACATCAGTGCTTGAACCAATTTTTTGAAGCTGAGATAATTTGAGTTAAAGCCAATTTTAGAAACATTTGAGAAATTTCTTCTTTTAGGATAGTCCAAAGATCAGAAAGATGCGTAAACAAATTCCCAAGATTAAAAATTGGGAGTCCGACATAGCTCCAAGGCTTTGCTAAGAAAACATGATTTCCTTTGCTCACCCTGTATAAATGAAAAAATAAAAGAAATGAACCCTGTACATGTTCTCAGAGACATCCTCAAGAATCTCCTGAAGACTTTGCCATAGAGAAAAAAAATTGTGCCCGTGTATTTTTCGAGATATTTTCAATTTTCCAAGTGGGTCCCAACCTGACGCAAATGGAATTTTGAATAAAGAATATGATGGGTATTTTGTGCCAATTCATGGCGTATAAAAAAATTCATGCCGATGGGTTTTCCGAGATATTTTCACTTTTACTAGTGGATCACCAACTTGATGCTGTGACCCGCTTATGAAATTTTTGGAAAAGGATATCGGGGATATTTTGTGCCCATTTTGTGCTAATTTTTGGCGAATAAAAAAATTTCGTGCCTGTGTATTTTCCGAGATATCATCAATTTTCCAATTGGTTCATCAACTTGGCGCTGCTCACAGCGCCAAGTTGATGATATGTAGATATTTGTAAATTAAATATCGTTCATATTTTCTGTCCATTTTGAGCCAACTTTTGCTTCATGAAAAAATGTCATATCTTTGTATTTCCCGAGATATCTCAATCATTCAAATCGTTCATCAACATACCTTCATAAATGAATAATATATTATTCATTTTCCTCTTATGTTTTCGCCGTGTTTTGTTCCAATGCAAACATTTGGGATACATAGCACGCTGCTCCTTATGAACAAAGGCGTAAAAAATGAATACCAATTTAGGTATCTTTTTCAGTTAGGCGAAGAAAAGGTCTGGTTCAATTTATGTGTATTTGCTATCATGATGATGCTATTTGACTAGAAAAATATTTCTGTTTTATACGGTATTCCATTATGTTTGTCCTTTCCCTTCTTGTGTTCTCCATGTCATAAATGAAAGCGTATCCAACTGTTGAGTAACCATAATGAACAGTGCATGATGGCACTACCGCCTGAGTAGATCTCCGGTTCGTTCTATCCACTGAGCTAGAAGCACTCATTATTCAATTCAAAATGGTTAACGCGAACAAGCACGCCAAAGAGGACTGACTTTACGTCAGTGCTTTTTGCGCGCGTGTTCCGCAAGGAACAGCGTGCTATCATTTCGTCACAATGTCTGTATTTTTCGAATTTTTTTTCGAAAATGGTCTCAAACGATTGGGTTCGACTCCCTGATGAAGAATTCGAGGTCAAATTCAATTCTGTCTGTCCGGTCCGGCCGGCCGTTAGCACGATAACTCTCGAACGGAACGACTTAGAGCGTTGAAATTTGTAGGGTAGTTTTGTAGCGTAAATATCTCGGACAAATTCGTTAACGGGCGAAATCCACCGAGCGGTTTCGGAGTTAAGGCCGTTTTTAGTCAAAACGTTTTTTATGAATATTTCCGGAACCGATCACTCGATCTTTCTGAAATTTGGCATCAAATTGTAGAATCATGACCTTTATATGCCTGAGAAGTTTTGTTATGACCGGACGGCCCTAAAGTGGCAAAAAAAAATTTCAAAAATTTTAAAATTTTGTTTTCACGATAATTCGAAAAATACTGATCTGATTAAATTGAAACTCAGTAGTTAGATGCAAAAGACCAATGCAAACACTTTTGCAAAATTTCGTGAAGATCACGTGACATGAAAAAAATCAAAAAATTACTACTATTTTGCGGAATATTTTGCTTAAAATGCCGAAACCTATTTTTTTGAGGTTCATGCTGCCTTTTCCGGGCAATTTTCGTTGTGCGCATGCGCAGATAAGAAGTCATTTAACTGCTGTAGTATTCGTCAGAGAGGATTGGGGTTTTGGGGTGGCGGATGCTATTCCTCCATAGAATCCAGATCCCTGATGAGGGTCTGCGCATGCGTAGATTAAAGATGCGATATCTCCCGAACCACTAGTGTTGGAGAATCAGAGTTTTTTGTAAGGTGTGTTATTTTGGGAGGACTTTTAGCCGCGAGTAGATTGCGCATGCGCAGAAGAGAAGTGACTGTTTTTTAATTGGATGGGTTATGTTGGGAGTGCTGAGTCGATATTGTGAGGTTTTAAAAGAATATTCATAGCAATTCAGTTCAAGGACAAGTCAGTTTGGGGGATGTTGCGTTGTTTCCGCGTTAAAGTGTTCGTACCGTGGCCCTGGGGCTAATTTTGAAATTGATGTTACCCCTTACAGGCATTTTTCGTTATGCGCATGAGCAGACCATCGGTGATTTAACTGGTGGTGTTTTCGTCAGAGAGGATTGGGGTTTTGGGGTGGCGGATGCTATTCCTCCATAGAATCCCCTATTGAGGGTCTGCGCATGCGTGGATTAAAGATGTGCTATCTCCTGAACCACTAGTGTTGGAGAATCGGAGTTTTTTGTAAGGTGTGTGATTTTAAGAGGACTTTTAGCCGCAAGTAGATTGCGCATGCGCAGTAGAGAAGTGACTGTTTTCGGGTTGTATGGGTTATGTTGGGAGTGCTGAGCCGATATTGTGAGGTTTCAAAAGAATATTCATGGCAATTCAGTGCAAGGACAAGTCAGTTTGGGGGATGTAGCGTTGTTTCCGAGTTAAAGTGTCCGTACCGTGGCCCTGGGGCTTATTTCGAAATTGATGTACCCCTTACGGGCATTTTTCGTTATGCGCATGAGCAGACCATCAGTGATTTAACTGCTGGTGCTTTCGTCAGAGAGGATTGGGATTTTGGGGTGGCGGATGCTATTCCTCTATAGAATCCCCTGGTGAGGGTCTGCGCATGCGTGGATTCAAGAAGCGATATCTCCTGAACCACTAGTGTTGGAGAATTGGAGTTTTTTGTGAGGTGTGTAATTTTGGGAGGACTTGCAGCCACGAGTATATTGCGCATGCGCAGACGAGGAGTGAATGGAATTTAAAAGAATATTCATGTCAATTCAGTGCACGGACAGAAGTCAGTTTGGGGGAAATAGCGTTGTTTCCGAGTTGAACTGTCTGTATGGTAGCCCTGAGGCAAATTTATAAATAACTATATTCGGTAGATCTATAATAAAATACGTTCGGATTTGGAGAAGCGGCAATTGCTTTCCTAACGGAGGTCCCACAACCGCAATTTTTTTTGATCTACAGTAAAGCTAACAGCCAAACTGTATTGATTGCTATATTTGTTAAAGGAACTTGAAAAAAAAAAAGCACTGACGTGAAGTCAGTACTCTTTGGCGCGCGTGTTCACGGTGGCTAATTTGAATTGAATGTTGAGTACTTCAAGCTCAGTGGATAGAGCGAGCCGAAGATCTACCCAAAGGATAGTGGACACCATTCACTGTCGGTTCAAAAATTAACAGTGCTGTATCTAAGCTGCCATCAGGATAGAGTAACAAAGTTGGAAAAGAACACAACTGACTCTCCTTAGTCGCACAAGCTCCTAGAAGATTTGGGAGGGTCAGTATAATCCTAATCATGTATATAGCACGCGCGCAAAAGCAGAGTGATTTAACAATGAAAGAAAAAGTGTAAAAAGTCAATCTGCTTTGGCGCGCGTGCTATAAACATGATTAGGATTATACTGACCCTCCCAAATCTTCTAGGAGCTTGTGCGACTAAGGAGAGTCAGTTGTGTTCTTTTCCAACTTTGTTACTCTATCCTGATGGCAGCTTAGATACAGCACTGTTAATTTTTGAACCGACAGTGAATGGTGTCCACTATCCTTTGGGTAGATCTTCGGCTCGCTCTATCCACTGAGCTTGAAGTACTCATCATTCAATTCAAATTAGCCACCGTGAACACGCGCGCCAAAGAGTACTGACTTCACGTCAGTGCTTTTTTTTTATATTTTTTAATTTTACACTGTTCTGCAGTTCCAGAAAAAACTGTGTTCTGCTAGCTGTACGTTAAGCCAGCAGAACTAATCCAAAACTTTTTGCGCGTATGTTCTGGGGAACATCGCGTTATCATTTTGTCCAAATGTGAAATTTAATTCTGTGGTGCCGTCCGGCCGTTGCCACGATAACTTGAGAACGGAAAGAGCTAGCGACTTGAAATGTTCAGGGTAGGTGGCGCATCCCAATACAACGGACAAGTTCGTTAATGGGTATAATCGGCCCAATGGTTTCCGAGTAATAATTTTGTTTTCAACCAAAATGAATCCGATCGAATTTAAACTTGGTGAATAGTTGTAGAATATAATAGCGGTTTGAAATTTTCAGGTAAGGTTGTGCATCTGAATGCGACATTTCAGTTCGTTTATAAGCATAATCGGCCAAACGGTTTTAGAGTTAGAGCCATCTGAAATTTGGTTCTTTTTTGTTCCTCATTAACTCGAAAAATACAAAACCGATTGAATTGAAACATGGTTATTAGTTGTAGAATGCCAACGCGAAAATTCTTGAAGAATTTCGTGAGGTGTATGGTATAACTAGAAAATTTCAAAAAAATTATTGAAAATAATTGAAAAAAATTCTATATATCATAAACTATTCGTCCGGCATCGCTAAAATTGGAAGAGCCTTCAGAACCTAACTCTACTGCAGAGTTCCAAGTTTGAACACGATCGGATCTATATTGTTGGAGAACCGAGCAGCCTTTTGTGAGTTCGGTAGCTGGATGCGAATCGTCGTATGATATATTATGTTGTCTATGGTCGTATTTTTGCGAGAACCTTCAAAAAGATGAATGTCACGATGACATATTTTTGCGCGTATGTTCTTGGGAAAATCGTGTTATTTCATCACAAATCTATGGGAGATGATAGCCCTACATTAGCGGTCAGACCTGGTTTTGAAAGGGATCCTCCTTAGGAGGAGGCAACTAAATATTGAAGGGATTTCTATGAACAAGATTGAATATCTTTGAGAAATAGAGAAGGCGATTCTTCTTCAAGAGATCCATGTGCCTTCAGAGGAGTATATTTGTGAGAGGGCACTTTTGAAAGGTTATGTATTATTTTTGATATGATATCGCTGAGATTTTGCTGAAGACTTCAAAACTTAACTTTAAATTAACCACACTTTCTGATCTTGTAAGGTGAGAGGCTCATTTGTGTTTATTAAATCTCGTGATGGGTAGAGCGGAATTTTAGGCCAGTTTTTCTATCACTAATGAAAATATATCTTTATGTTTCACCTCATCACCTTTAGATCTATCAATGGACATTTACTGGTTAAGAATAAGTAATTTAATATTACTGGAATTCAATTGAATTTCATTCAATATGTTAGTAACCAAACATATAATTTTCTTTACTTTGATTATTTAAATATGACATTAATTCCAGTAATATTTTTCAAGAATAATTATGTATTCTTCTCCTGAAGGAGAATTGAAGGTAGACAATAATGTGTTAATTTTTTGATCATTGCTTTCTATCCTGACTTCACGAGAAAGAAAATTGTTTCAAGCACTGACGTGAAGTCAGCAGCTTTTGCGCGTATGTTCTATTGTCCAATCTCCTATATTGGACACTTTTAATCGAATTTAGCATGGTGAATTCTATTGTCTATTCTCCTGTATTGGACAGCCTTAATCGAATTCACCATGGTAAATTCGATTAAGAGTGTCCAATACAGGAGAACAGACAATATAATTCACCATGGTAAATTTGAATAAGAGTGTTAAATACAGGAGAATGGACAATAGACCATACGCGCAAAAGCTCCTGACTTCACGAAAAAAAATTGGTTCAAGCACTGACGTGAAGTCAGGAGCTTTTGCGCGTATGTTCTATTGTCCATTCTCCTGTATTGAACACTCTTAATCGAATTTACCATGGTGAATTCTATTGTCTGTTCTCCTGTATTAGACACTCTTAATCGAATTTACCATGGTGAATTCGATTAAGGCTGTCCAATATAGGAGAATAGACAATAGAATTCACGATGGTAAATTCGATTAAAAGTGTCCAATACAGGAGAATGGGCAATAGAACATACGCGAAAGGCTCCTGACTTCACGTCAGTGCTTGAACCAATGTTTTTTCAAAGGCTCCAGCTCTTCCTATTTCCGTGAAATTTTCGCGCTGTTCAGATGTATAAAGTGCCTATCAATTCATCCAAATGTCTGCATTTCGAATTTTTGGCTAAGAATGGTCGATTAGTTTCGACCCAATGATAAAGAATCCGAAGTCGAAATTGATTCGGTCCGGCAGTCCGATATGGTTGAAATATCGAAATATTTCAACGATCGAGATGTATTGGTCCATATTTTATATCATTTTACACTGGACAAACAAACTAGTCAACAGTTTTTTATTTTTGACGTGAGAGAATTTGAAGAATCATGACGTATTTGCGTAGATCGCGAAATATGCCGATTCGTACCGTTTTAGAATAAGAAACATGGCAAAAAATGAAGATGGGGAATGAAACCATCGAATAATATGTAGCATGATGATAATTATAACTCTAATCACACGGCGTGGCCTGATCTACTAGCGATCTGCTTCATAGCTCGTGGTATCGGGATCGATTCTCGTCGCAGAAATAGTCTCATTTTCGCTTTTTTTCATTTTTATCGAAATAATAACTTTGATGAACGGTATATCTATTGATTTTAAGTCGATCTTTCTATAAAATAAGGTCAAATGTGTCCTCACGCCACCAGAAACAAAGCACTGTTTATTATCGACCCAACAGTGAATGTATGTATTTGAGTCGAAAATAATCGTTTGAGACCATTCTCAGCCAAGAAGTGGACCATTTTTTCGGACGCTTGTTTTTACAGTCGGATTCATAATCTTGTAAATACAGGGAATATAATTTTTTTTTCCTGAAGCTAAGCACCCTTCAGTACCTGGATGGGTGACTGCTCTGGCTCTAAATTTGAACGGCACGCCAAAGCTTCTGACCACAGTGCTTTTTGGCGCTCTTGTTCCTCGGAACAGAGTGCCTATTAATTTGCCCAACTGTCTGTAATTTTCGAATTTTGGCTGAAAATGGTCTTAAACGATTCGGTTCGATTCACTGATCAAGAATCCGTAGTCGAAATCGATTTTGTCCGGCCGGCCGTCCATCCGGCTGTTAACACGATAACTCTCGAACGAAAGGAGTTAGAGGATTGAAATATGCAGGGTAGGTTTGGAGCGTAAATATCTCGGATGAGTTCGTTAACGGGCGAAATCCACTAAGCGGTTTCGGCCGTTTTTAGTAAAAACATTTTTTATGAATATTTCCGAAACCGATCATTTGATCTATCTGAAATTTAGCATCAAATTGAAGAATAATGACATTTTCAACTCTAACAAGCTAATACTTTCGGAGATATGATTTTTCGAAATTTCAATAATGAATCGTACTTCTATGTTTTCACAGAATTGTCTGATTGATATAATATAATTTTTAGAGTAGATTTGATGAATGAATGTCTCGGATAAGTTCGTTATTGTAGAGAATCGGTCTGTTTGAATTTAATTTCTTCCATGATGCAGTTCTATCGTAAGAATCCATTTATATCATTCCCAGAGACCAATAATTTCGTTGATATGATTTGCCAAAGCTCCTGTCCACAAGGCTTGAACCAATTTTTTCTTTTAACGGTAAAGCTAGCAGAACCAAAACTGGAAAAATTACAGATATGAGATATCTGATATCTCAATGAGTTTGGAATACTTTGACAGTTATTAAGTAACTTAATTTCAAATGTTATGCTCTTCTAACTAGCGGCCCGGTACGTATGAAGTGAAATAATAAAAAAAATTAAATGGAACATTAAATTCATTTATTCAAACAAAAACATATTTTAATAATTGCTAGCTTTTTTAAAACTTAATCCAAAACATTTGTATAAACAATATTTTTTGTTTTTGCATTTTTGGCATGAATAAACAAACGGCTGGGGGTTTTTCATTTTCGACCGTTAATTTTCTGCTTAATGTTTGAATATTTTGAGTAATTTTAATGCAATAATCCGTCCGATCGAACGGATATTCATTATAGATTTCGTAACTTAACGAAAAGATCAAAATCCCAAGATATGTATCTTGGGATTTTGATCTTTTCGTTAAGATATCAAGATACATTTACTGGAGTACCGCTCCTTTAAGTGTTTCATCGAGTAAAAATGGAAAAAAATTAAAGAGAAAGCTATTTCGGATGCTCCGAGATTCGATCACACCGCCCAGCGAGGCTTGGAAGGCTCAGGAGTTATAAATTCCCAATTCAACGCCTCAGCTCACTCGGCCACGTTGCCTACGTGAATCAAATCCGATTATGTACCAAATAAAGATTTTTAGTACTCGGATTATTTCCGTCTTTCTATTTTAAGAATATCGTCAATCCTGTCGAGCGATCGATCGAAATCAGTTACTCGTTCATATTTCCCGCAGTTTTCCAAGATTCCAAGATTTTCGAGTAATTCCGTTCGAAATTCAAATTCGATTTGAGATTTCTGGACGCTCGTTCAGACCGTTTGTAAACGTCGACCTTGAAGGAGCAGCGTTAAAATTAGCCACAGAAATACGTGAAACGTCAGAATTTTGTCGATTTCCGCGAAAAGTCACATTTTCCTATCGTTCTTCCGGGAAAACGAAAGAGAGGATCGAAAAAAGGGCTCCGTTACGGACTAATTTCAAATCTCGTCTTCGCGTTTCCGCAAATACCGTCGTTCCGAACGCCACCGTTCCTCTGAATTCCTTTCCACAATTTTGCTCCTTTTGCCAAAATCGGCGTTTTTTTCGCCTTTTCGCGATTTTTTTAAAATACTCCCGCATCTTTCCGCTCCGAAAATGTGAAACTCTACGAAACTTCCGTATTTTTCATCGATAAACCACTTCGAAATTTCCCCCAAACCCCCCTCGTAACATCCAAAAAAATATCATGTTTATAGTAACATTTTCAGAAAGTTTCCTCTGATAAATGAAGAACAGTTCGACCGATTTTATGCAAACTCCACATAAACCATCTACTAAATAGTCCGAACAAATCCAAAAAATTTGGTTTGGATAGGTGAGCCCGTTCTTGAGTGATAAAATTACAACGAAAAGTGGCGGTTAATAGGAAATTTGTAGGTGGATTCAATCGAATATTTGAGGAATAACAGACAAAGTAGTCGTTATTCATTGTCTTCGATAATCATTATCAGTTCGAATTTTCTTTAAATTTTTGTTGTTTTGTTTCATTCGAATATATCGAGAAATAACACCAACGTACTCTCAATTTATTGTCTCCGATAATAAGCAGTTCTTCGCATTCCCCTCAAATTTTTGGTTGTCCTTTTCGATATTTAGGAAGCAGGAATCAACCAGAAAATTTAGGGAATACCTCACAACGACCTAAGATTTTAACAATCTGTCACTAATGCAGTACTTTTTTAAAATTTTACGCATTTCTCATTTCGGAAATTACGGGGGTCTATAGAAAATTTTGAATAATTTGGAACTTATAATTGAATATATTGTGGAGCTCCTCTAAAACAGCACTTAATAATGTGTCTCCGACAATTTTATCACCTTGTCGCATTTTCTCGAAATTTCGGGAAGGGCACTATTGAATTTCATTAAGGTATAGGTTACGGCAGATTCGAGACAACCGAACATGAAGGATACCGCAACTAATCATTATTTTGTCGTAGAATTGGGCTTTAATCTTCAGCAAACTGTTTCACACTTCCGATTTGGAATCAGTAAATTTTTATTGAGTATTGAATATTTTGAAAAGAAACAATCGAAAAGTGCTGAATCTGGTTTTGAATTTTAGGGGACGGTTGAGGTAAAAAGTCATTTTTTGCTGTACTATGAATTCTCGACTAGAAATTTCAAGAAAATATGACAAGCTGATAAAAATTTCGGAGACATTATATTACGGGCTCTTTTATAGGCGGTTCTCATTATAATCCATTTATTATATATAAGTACCGAAATAAGAAACACACAGAACTTTATTACATAAGTTACTGCAGTAGTGCCAAATTGTTTGAAACTTACGCCATTGTCAGATATCTTATACTCATTCCTTAGTTTTGATTCTACTATAACTAACCGTCGAAAGAGACAATCAAAAATTCTAAGAAAATGCGAGAAACTGCTAATTTTCAGGGTAATTGAATTAAGAGTACGTTTGGCGATATTTCTCAATATATTAATTATATAATATTACTATTAACCTCAGTATATCTCCGAAATGAGAAAAGTGTAAAATTCGAAAATAAGGTATTAAATTGATACCAAATTTTTCCAAACTTATTACGTAATCGTATAGGTAACTCATGTCTGCCATTTTTTAGTTTTAGAAAAACATGAAATTCCACCGAAATACAAGAATCCCGTTTATGGGGTTGAATAGGAGTGCTAAATTATGACACATTCCTTTCTTCAATGACTTTTCTACGAAAAGGTAGGTTCTGCTAGCTTAACGTAAAGCTAGTAGAACCCAGGTTTCTCTTGGTATTCGAATTTTAAGGCTTTTAGACATTAAAAAATGTGGAAAATCCCTGTGGGCAGGAGCTTTAGCACTCTTGCTCAAACTTTGACAAATTATATCTCCGAAAGTATTGGTTTCTCAGAGTTGGGAATTATATTAACGGATTCTTATGATATAACTGCATCATCAAATAAAATAAATTGAATAAGAATCCATGGATATCGTTCCCAACTCGGAGGAACCAAAACTTTCGGAGTTATGTTTTGTCAAAGTTTGAACAAGAGCGCCAAATCTCTGTCCACAGGGCTTTCCCACATTTCAATTTGGCTTCTGTGCGTCAATTCTGAATAATTTCCGTAATTAAATTCAAAACGTAAGTCTATGACTCATCTCATGTTGGATTTGTATACATCAGGAAATTATACTTAGAGTATTCCATGAAATCATATAATTAAGAATAATTATTGAAATTTAAAAAAATCATATCTCCGAGAGTTTTAGTTTGTTAGAATTGAGAATGACATCAATGGATTCTTATGGTGAAACTGCACCTTAAAAAAAAAACAAATTCAAAATTTGTAATGTGAACAAATTTTTTTGTCTTTGATACTCCGAAACCACCTGGCCGATTTTGACCAATAACGAACTTAACCGAGATATTTATCTTCTAAACCTACTCTGAAAATTCCAACTGTTCTAGCTCATTAACGGCCGGACGGACATAATCGATTTTGACCATGGATTCTTGATCAGTGAGTCGAACCAAATCGTTTAAGACCATTTTCAGTAAGAAATTCGAAAATTACAGACATTGATTATGATTGAATTAAGAATGAACTTGAATTCCTCATGGAAAAGTGCTATCGTATGTCATTGAATACAAACTTATACTACCACATACATTCATTTGACATAAAAATGACAAAAATTATAAGTTATAAGAAGAAACTGAATAAATATTATTCTTTTATCAAAACACCACATGCGCATTAAAGCATCAAGTTGATAATCGACTCGGAAAATCGAAATATCTCGAGAAATACACAGACATAAAATATTTTCCATAATGCAAAAATTGGCACAAAATGGACACAAAATAAGTACGATGTTTAATTTTTGAAATTCTACATCCCGCTTACAACGACAAAACTTTATTCAGTAGGACAAAAATTGGTACAAAATTCCCATGGTTTTCTTTTTTAAAATTCCGTATGTGGGCCACATTATGTTGGTGCCCATTTGAAAAATTGAACATGTCTGGAAAAAAATAAGGGCACAATTTTTTTATACGGCAGAAATTGTCACAAAATTACCCATGATATTCTTTTTTCAAAATTCCATATGGGGTCACAGCATCAAGTTGGTGACCCACTTGGAAATTAGAAAATATCTTGGAATATCAACATTTTTTCCATACGACAAAAATTGGCCCAATATGGGTATAATATTTCTGTTTTAGTCAATTCCCATTTTCGCATATGCGGACCTATACAGAGTGCCAAAGCTGATTGACCCACGTCAATGCCTTTTTAGCATTTTCACTTCTTTCCTAGTGAAGTCAAGCTACGTTGGAGCGCTTGCTATATACATGATTATGATTATAGCGACCCTCCTAGGTCTTCCCCAAGGAGATCCCTCGGAAGCTCCTAGGAGCTTGTACGAGTAAGGAGAAATTGTTGTGTTCTTTGTCGACTTTGTTGCTGTATCCTTACGCCAGCTTAGGCTGAGCACTGTTAATTTTTGAATTGACAGTGATTGGTGTCCACTACCCTCTGACTAGATCTCCGGTTCGCTCTATCCACCGAGCTTGAAGCATTCAATTCAAAGCGCGCCAAATAGTACTGACTTCATGTTAGTGAAGTAAGATTGTGGTTAGGGGACTCCTGTTAGAAACGCAATTGCTTACGTCTAATCTCCAAATCCGAATGCAATTTAATATAGATCTTCCAAATATAGTAATTTATAAAATGGCGCCAAGGCCACGGTACAGACATTTCAACTCGAAAACAACGCTATTTCGTATGCGCAATATGCTGAATATGGCTGAAAGTCCCCTCAAAATCAACACCAGTATATCGGGAGATATGGCAGCTACAATCCATGCATGAGCGAATCCTCCCAAGGGGATTCTATGCAGGAATAGCATTGCACACAATCTGACCAGTTCAATTAATAAACTTCGGTAATAGTTATTTATGTATCAAGGACGAAAATCTGTCTATTATAGTCGAGTCTGAAAATTACTATCCGAGGCGGAGACGATGATAGCTAGCAGGCGATACAATAGACAGTTTTTCACCGAGGTGCATATTATATTTTACCGTCGACCTTCACATATTTTAATGAATTTCTGGCCTCTTGAACAATAGCAAATGACACATACACTTATGTTCGTATTGAACCGTGTCCATAGTGACCACAGCACTGACTGTTATTCGTACAGACACTTATGTATGTAATGAACCGAATCATGCCGTATCATAGTGATCATAGCGGACAGGAAAGTAATTCTGCGGACGAGAAAGTAATTTCTCGTCCGCAAAGTACCTGCCATCAATAATTGTCGATTTTAGGGCCACAAATTAGTACGCAAAATGTCACTTTTCATAGAGGCCTTCGAAAAATTATATTATGCAATAAACTACTGGGATAGTAACAATGCCACCACCTTATTAGCTGGCCGATTTATCGCCCTAGTTGCCGTTTTAAATTTCAAGACCCTGACAACTCCATCACGACTCTTAATAATCTGGGTAACCTTTCCAGGTGGTCAATGAGTGGGAGGTGCCTTTGGTGAATAATATAAAACGAAATCACCTTCTACAAGTGATTTGGACGGTTTGTGTTACTTGGACCGGAATCGCAATGAGTGTATATATTCATTCATCCATCGTTTCCAAAATGATTGTGTTAACGGTTAGCTTAATTGAAACTGAGCCAAAATGTTTGTAGGAACATTTGTCAAATCGAGTTCATAGCGACATAATAATGGGTCAACTATCAACAAGTGCCCGGGCGTTGTCTGATTGCAGAACGGTTTCAAATGCAAAATCGCCTTGATTCGGTTTACGGTCGTCAAATAGACCTCTAGGTGAACTTTGATATTTCCCATAATACGTTTAAAGTGATACTTTAATGATATCACCCCTGCCTCCCAGAGGCCCCCCATGTTGGGTGCGTACGGTGGATTATGTTGCCACGTAATTCCATGTTTTGCCACATAGTGCGCTATAACAACGTTGCTGTTATACAGAAATTTTGTAATTTCTGTCATCTCTCCAGCTGCTCCCCTAACGCAACAACAAGACGTTTTGGTACTGAAGTTCTTGAAAACTTAACTTTCAAGTTAAAAATTCATGCAGTAAAACTGTATGCACAGAAATGCAAACTAAACGTTTTAGTGAAGTTTTTTATGATCTTTTCAAATATCCAAACGGCCTTCCAAAGTTTCGTTTGTTTCAAGGATACAATCGTTTCATAAATTTTTTTCAACCCGGACCTGGATTTTCCTTGTGATTTGCAAGTGATTCATTTGTGCTTTAACTAAGAAACATGTATGCCAAATGTAAAAAGAATATACAGAGTGGTTCACTAGCTATCACATTGCTTACCCAATATCGAATTCAACAGGCGCATTTGAACTCAAAACCTACCCTGCAAATTTCAACTCTCTTACTCATTTCGTTCGAGAGTAATCTTGTTTACGGACCGGCCGGCGTTACAGAAATAAGTTTAACCTCGGATTCTTGATCAGTGATACGTGATTAACGTTTTAGGCTATCCAAAAAAAAATTGTAAATTACAAATAGTTCAGAATTGATACGCACTCTGTTCAGGGAAAGGAGCGCAACAAAAATGCTCATTTCCGAAAGAACAATTTTTTTTCAACCTTTATCATTATAGAGTGAATCATTTCAGATGAAATTAACAAAAACTATTCTGAATCGTCCAGCCAAATAATTTTCATATCTTCACCTGAAATTTTGAGTATTACCCTCGGTCTGGAGTTAAAATATTGAAATTCTCAAGATGTTTGATTTCAGGAGTCTATTCGCAAATGGATGTCATCCTTAAAAGATCAACAAGTAAACCTATACTTCATAAGGACTTGCCAAGTGGCAACGATGCAGATCCCAAATCTAGTAACACCTCCCCAGAAACTCAAGAACTCGTGAAGCGTCATGAAAGAATCCAGGATGAACTAAGGAAGATTGGGGTAGGAATGCATTCTGGAATCAACAACCACTTCGACCTCTTTCCTCAGCCACTAAACCCAACCATACTGGATCGCATATTCAACGAACAAAGACAAATAGATGACAGGCCAGCTCTACCAATGTTTGGTGAATCTATGGATAGCGATGATAGCGATGAAGACTCCATTTTAGATGATAAACGTCCTCTTCATGATTTATTCAAGTTATTGGACAGTTCCATGCTTCCTTTTGGATCCGTTGGTGCTGATCCAAGGTTCAAAGCTGACAGAAAGGTTTCTACCACTCACCAAGGCAATGAAGATCAGCAGCCAATCGGTGTGCTTACCATCATAAAGATCGATGATAATACTCCCGTGCCAGGTAACGTGATCGCATCAATCCAGGATGATGTGAAGAAAACTGTAGCAGAGACAGAAATGGGATCAACGTTCGTCCAAGAATTCCTGAGCAGTGTCGCCGGTGCCATGAAAGATATGGTTGATTTAGTCCGTAACACGAGTATCAGTTTGAATGCTGGTGGAGCCGCTAATCAAAATGGGAGTGAACCACAGGTTGACATTATGATAAAGGATCATGTAAGAAGATATGAAATTATTATATTATTATACTAATCCTCCTAGATCTTCCCCAAGTAGACCCCTTGTTGTGTCCAATAAATGACTCTTGTTCACGTTCACTGCCAAACAGTGATATCTCATAGTTTATATGATCTGCTTCCTCACAATACCCCTCATAAGCTCTCGAGAGCTTGAGCGAGTAAGGAGTGTAGGAGTGTAGGCTTTATTACTGTGTCCTTACGCCACCTTAAGTACAGAACTGTTAATTTTCGACCCAACAGTGAAAGGTGGCGACTACCGTGACTAGAATATTTCTTTCCTAGCCTCGGGATTGAATTTGGGGCTTCCGAGTCAAACTCTCTACCACTGAGTCAACCTCACTACATACAACAATTAATACTAAAATACAACTTGAAAACAATAAACAAATATTGAAGCAAAGAAAACAACTTGGCCCAAGAAGAATAGATTTACGGACGAATTAAAATGTTGATTTTTCATTAACTAAATTATCCGTATGTTTTTCTTCATTTTTTTCCACCATTTTCCAATAATTGAGTTGCGCACCTTCATTCAAATTGAGTAGAATTTTGAAATCCGGGTAAAACTTATGCCCCTCTGCTAATAAATGATTCGAATAAATAGATTTATTTTTGTTGTTTTGGTAGCTGTGATGATATTCCTTAATTCTTATGCCAAAATTTTTACCTGTTTTTCCTCTATATAATTCATCACAAATACCGCAATTTAACTGATAAACACCGGATTTATCTTTTTTATTGCTCTTTGATTTATTGTTCTTTATGAGTTTTGCCAGGTTATTACCAATCCGCGATAATACGAACTAAAAACAAGAAAATACATAATAGTTTAGTGAATCTAAAAAAAACTCGCTTTAATAATAAATTGAACTAAAAAGTATACAATAATTTTTGAGCATTTAAACGAAATGACGGACAAAAAATGTAAGTATTATTCAGAGAAAAGCGTGTGGTGGTCCGTTCCATATTTTTTACCCCTTACGCACGATATTTTTTAATATTTTTTGAACCGCACACTTTTGGATTACTTAACTATGTTTTCACTGATCACTGATTTTACAGATCGAATATTTTCAACAACTGCTATTATTGAGCACCCCACGCTTTTCTTCTTTCTTTTCTTTTCTTTAAACAATACTTACATTTTTCGTCCATCATTTGGTATAAATGCTCCGAAATTATTATCTATTGGCGATAAATCAAACTGAAAACGAAAAAAATAAATAATAGCTTAAAAAAACTAAAAAAACGCTTCAATGATACATCAACATAAAAAGTATAAAATATTTTTGAGCACAAAATCATGGAGAAAAATTTAAGTATTATTTAGAGAAAAGCATGGGGTGCTCAATAATGTCAGTTCTTGAAATTATTCGATCGGTACAATCAGTGAAAAAATAGTTGTTTCTAGTTATAGACTCGTGGCTTCATAAAACTAAAAGAAATTACCATAAAGAAAGCAGATAAAGTTTTTGTTGTCATTTTAAGAATATTCACTCGTTTTAAAACATTGAATTATTCTTCATTATTTCTCCATAAACGCACCGTTTTCGAGATATTCTTCATTGGATGTTTTAAAATGGGAAACTCCAGAAATTTCACTACATTTATGGATCCGCCCCTGAGTGTTGGATCCCGAATAAAGCTGTAAACCACGTTACCGTACCCTTTTCTCGTCCGCCATTAATGTTATAGATAATTTATATGCAGGAGTGTACCCTGTATAATATATATTTTTTGCATTCATCGACTGTAATATTTATGGAACGTCCAGTTTGGCCTATGTTGAATGCATCCATAAAAATGTATTTCGTAAATACCGCTTTGTTCACAGATTTACCGACGTATTCACAAAGCATTCATTCCGCCGTATTCACAAAGCATTCAATCTCCGTTAAGTCCTAACTGAGGTCCTCAGTTATGGATAAATAAGAATCGCAACCTCAGTTAACGTATGTAACGGTGGTGAAATAGACCTGTTTCACGTTAATTTTCACTTCAACTGAGGTTCCGATTCTTAGTTATCCTTAAATGAGGACCTCAGTTAGGACTTAACGGAGATTGAATGCTTTGTGAATATGGCGGAAAATCTACCAGTCAGCAGTGATCAACTGGAATCTAATCTGAATTGCATTGTTTTATCACTCGTGATTGAATTTTCACGATTAGTCTGTCTTTTATTTCTTAACCCAACTGAGTCGCTAAGACAAAACACCAATCGTCCTTCGGACTCGTGGTGTTTTCAAGCGAAATCTCGCGAAAATTCAGTCTTTGGCCTGTGGTTGGTCAGATTTTGATATGAGTGAAATAGTCAGTAGTATTAATATAATCTTTTGACTGAGAGCTGTATATGTGTTAGCAGAGGTTGGTGTAACGGGGTACCATACAATTCGACGTATGATACAAGAGCTTAGGGAAAAACCTCAGCAAAAAAACCCTGTCTCCCCGTGAGTGTCGTGATTTGTAACTATTGTTCACAAAATTTACTGCAATTTAAAAATATTGATAGGCATTTATTTCTTCAATATGGACTCCTTCGTCAAAAAACGGAGAGGTTTCTCCAAGGTACCCGAAACTCCTGAAAAATGAAAAGACAAGAGGAGAAGAACGAACAAATTATAAATACTACATAACCTTTCAAAAGTCTCCTCTCACAAATATAATTCTCTGTAGGCGCATGGGTTCTCTTGGAGAAGAATCACCTCCGCTAGTTTTCAAAAATATTCCTTCTTGTTCAGAAATCCCTTCAATATTTGAATTCGAAAAGGAAAATGTTGCTCGTAAGGCCAGGAGGGTCTCTTTCAAAACCAGGTCTGACAGTCCAAGCGATGAATATTCAGAACTTCAGATGTTCGAAGACCGCTACAGGGCCCTTATTTAGGGCTATCATCTCCCATAGATAGATGTTTTACTTTGTATCGTATAAAATAATGGAAAAATGAGCCGGAAAAATAGTAGTAATATCACTAGTGACTGAATTTTCGCGATAAGTCTGTCGAATTATTTCTTAACGAAACTGAGTTGCTTGAAAACACCACGAGTCCGAAGGACGAGTGGTGTTTCCCCTAAGCAACTCAGTTGAGTTAAGAAATAAAAGACAGAATTATGAGATAAATTCAGTCACGAGTGATATTTCATTAGACTATGGGAACAAAATTACTCATGTTGACGTCTGTAATTTATATTTATCATTTGTCAAATCGACTGTATCCATGGTTGAGTCCTTTAAAACAGCAAAGTTTTAAGAGCAATCATAATTCAGAGACAGTTGATGTTTTCAATAGTCTCAATAGTCAAGTTTATTCTATTCAGTTTTGAAAACAGAATAAAACTCAAAAGATATAGGTCTATCAACAAAATATTATTATATTGGAATGCTTAAGGCAATTTGTTTTCTCGGCTTCAAAACGATTTTTCAAAATGTTTCACCAATTGATTACCGAAAACTCAATTTTTATAGGATAAACAATAATAATAATTTTTTTTTCGTAGGGTAAAACTTATGACATACCTCATAATGCGTACGTAGAAAGATCCGAACCAGACCTTGTGAATATCACTTGGAAATCTGAACTGAAGGATCTCAACAATTCCTTGTGTATGAACGTGTCCAAAGATGCAGATGGACTGATCGTATTCCACCATATTCGTTTGAGGATGATGAATGGTAATACCAAATCTTACACCCGATCCTGTGCATTTTTCTAACTGGAGGATTCCGAGAGGGTGAGGAAGTTTTCGGTATTTCGGTACATGTGCGATTTACATGGGTCAATCTAGGTTGATGGTTAGTTTAAGGAGACCGGGACGTAGGAATATTTCGAGAATTTGGTATCATGAGTGGGTAGTTTAAACTTATTGTCAACTGTTCGGCGTTGCCACTTGTAAATTGAAATTGAACATTGAAAAGTAGCAACCATTTTGATAATTCGAATGAGATACCTTGTATATCATTGAACGTTTTGCTGCGTTATTGTTTTCTGACGATAGTTGTCCGTACAACGAGGTGAATAACAACCTTTCCTGCTGTATAACTTCGAAACGGTATGATCTAAAAACGGTATGATCTAAAAAAAATTGTATTTTGTTGTCACAATACCTCGAAAAGTATTGATCTGAATGAATTGAAACTCCGTAGTTAGATGCAGCAGAACGACCCAAACACTAGTGCAGAATTTCGTGAGGATCACATGACTATAAAAAATTAAAATAATAAATATAAAAAACTATTTCGCTTAAAATTCCGAAACCAAATATCGGATTATGTCTAAATTTGTTTTTCGAAACTTGATAATGTTGAGTGACTGGGGAGGAACTGGAAGGACATATTACCACCTCATGTAAATTTTGTGAGAGCGCAAGCCAGTTTCGAGGAAATAGCGTAGTGTCCAGGGTGGAGTGTCCATAACAGGGTTCTTGGGATAACTTTGTAATTCATGCTGCCTATTTAGGGCATTCTTGGCGCTCTAGTTCCTCGGAACTGAGTGCTTATCAATTTGCCCAAATGTCTGTAATTTTCGAATTTTTCGATGAAAATGGTCTTAAACGATTTGGTTCGACTCACTGATCAAGAATCCGTGGTCGAAATTCATTCTGTCCGGCCGGTCCGGCCATCCGGCCGGTCCGGCCGTCCGGCCGTAGGCACGATAACTCTCGAACGGAATGAGCTAGATAGTTGAAATTTTCAGAGTAGGTTTGGGAGATAAATATCTCGGCTAAGTTCGTTATTGGGCAA
Organism: Halyzia sedecimguttata; assembly: GCA_937662695.2. Taxonomy (NCBI): domain Eukaryota; kingdom Metazoa; phylum Arthropoda; class Insecta; order Coleoptera; family Coccinellidae; genus Halyzia; species Halyzia sedecimguttata. Next base: position 19,506,354 of record OW569415.2, read on the forward strand.
AATCGGACTGATGGTTTCGGAGTAACAAAAAAAAATTTTTTTTTCACAAGGAAAATTCCAAATTAAATTTTTTTCAATAAGCAGTTTTACCATAAGAATCGAATGATATCATTTTTAACTTTAACAAGCTAATACTTTCGGAGATATGATTTTTCTAAATTTCAATAATAAATCGTATTTCAACGTTGTCACAGAATGATATAATTATTCTATGTATGAATTGTCAAAATGTCAACCTATTTTCCTGAGACATGACATTATCTAATCAATCGAAGAATTGTGAGCGAAGTGAGAAAAATCTCAGTTGTTTGCTCCGAAATTAGTTTTTCTCAGAAAAGTCTTACATTTCGGAACGGAACATGAAGTAAGAGATCTGAGAGTAGTGAGACTCCTTTTCATCCATAGACATAGATATAACTCTCGAACGGAATGAGATAGGTAGTTGAAATTTTCAGAGTAGGTTAGGGAGATGAATATATCGGTTGAGTTCGTTATTGGGCAAAATTGGCCAGATTTTATTTGATTTCTTCCATGGTGCAGTTCTCATTATCATGATTTGCTCATTTAATCTTGATAAATGAACTATTATTTGAATTGAATTTCCTTTATGATGCAGTTCTATCATATAAATACATTGATATATTTCCCAACTCTGAGAAACCAATACTTTCGGAGATATAATTTGTCTGTTTGAACTAGAGCGTCAGAAAGCTCCTGTCCACAGGGCTTGAACCCATTTTTCTTTAAGCGCATGAGCAGACGAGAAGTGATTTAACTGCTGGAGTTTTCGTCTGAGAGGATTGGGGATATACGGTAGAATCCCCTTGTGAGGGTTCCTGCATACCTAGATTGAAGATGCGATCCTGCCTGAACCAACCACAGGTGTTGGAGAATCACAGTTTTGTGTGAGGTGTGTTGTTTTGATAGGACGTTTAGCCACGAGTAGATTGCGCATGCGTAGAATAGATGTAACTGTTTTTGGGTTGTTTGAGTTATGTTGAGAGCGATTGACGTCTAGCGGTCATGGGTTTAGTGCTGAGCCGATATTGTGAAGTTTTAAAAGAGAATTAATGGCAATGATGAGCTTGAACAAGTCAGTTTCGGGGAAATAGCGTTTAAATAAGTTTAAATGTCTGTACGGTGGCCCTGAAGCCAACTTTGGAATTTACTATGCCATATCGGTGACGAGTCAAATGTACCTGAGCATAAGTAAGCTGGCTCTTAATGGTGATGTTTGTGCTAGAATGCAAGTTAATTTGGTTGAGTGATCATGAGGGTCTGGTGCTGGGCCACCATTATGAGTCTTTTGCGTCCCCTTCTTTTTGGGACGAATTTATTAATAACTATAGTTGGGAGATTTATATATTGAATTAATTTCCGATTTGAATAATAGGCATGAGCCCCCTGACCACAATTTTTTTTTTATTTTGACCTACGGTAAAACTTATAGTATAATAGTATAATAATAATTGTCAAAGAAACTTGAAAAAACATAAGAGAATACTGACGTGAAGTCAGTACTCTTTGGCGCACTTGTTCACGATGGCTAATTTGAATTGAATGATGAGTACTCCAAGCTTAGTGGATAGAGCGAGCCGGAGATCTAGTCAGACGGTACTTTATATCATTCACTATCAGGTTAAAAATTAACAGTGCTGGCGTAAGGATACAGTAGCAAAGTCGACACAGAACACAACGGACTCACCTTAGGCGCACAAGCTCCTAGGAGGTTCTGAGGGATTTCTTTGGGAAGACCTAGGAGGGTCAGTATAATCATTATCATATCTATAGCAAGCACGCCACTCTAGATTGATTTCAAAATGCAAGAAGTAAAAACGATAAAAACTCATTGAAGTAGGGTCATCTTGCTTTGGCGCGCTTGCTATAGACATGATTAAGATTATACTGACCATCCTAGGTATTTTCCAAAGAGATCCCTTCTCGATAATACAGATGCAATCAAATTGCAAATATATGCAAAATTTCGTGAGCATCGTAACTAGAAAGAAAAATGTACAGAAAATTTATATAGCAGAAACTATCTGTCGATTCCGCTGAAATTCCGCACAAACCGTCAAATCGCAATTTTACAATCGGGTAGGTACTGGATTTCAGCTCGATCGGGTTTGTCTTTAAGCAACTATTGTGAAAATAAAATTTTGAACTGGTATCTTCTTTTGAATTACCTGTAATAGTACGATGGTGTTTTTTGATGTTCTTAGGTTTATTATAAAATAAAGATGTTAGGCCGCTGTCACCAGAGTAAACTTAGCATGGCTTTTATTCCTAAAATAAAGTAAAATCTTAGAAGAGTTCACTTTATTTGTCATCAGACTAACCGGTTAAGTTTACTCAAAATTTTGAGAACATACTTCGATCAAGGCTTTGGAAAGGACTATAGGTCCGTGCTCCTTGCACGAAGAAGGAGTCTATATGTTATATACTTTTCTGAGGGATATGATTAGGAAAGAATACTAGATTTCGAAACTTACTTAAATACTATATTGTCATAAAATTTATTAATAACCAGTTACACACTTAGAGAAAAACAAATGGAAAATTTCGTGTCTCTGGGACACCGGACCAATATTCAGTTTCAAACGAGCAATATCTATACAAACAAAATTAATCCTTCAACATCTTTTACTATTTCTAGCTTCAATCGATCTTAACACAAATATCGGGTTACCTCTTTCGTTTGTACGAGGGGTTCAATATTCTATAACAACAAATCACAAATGTTACATCAAGTCAATTTACCTACGGGAGCTGTCAGTGATTATGGGAATATTTTCATAGAGAATCATAAACTTTGCATTACCTATGACTTACTACTTCTGTCTCGAAAACCATTAATCCAAAAGGGTGTATCAGTACCAAAATTCACCCACTTCACGAATCTACACCTTTTCTTAAATACAACTACTTGCTTCCAATTTACACCTCACATTTACCGCGACTTCGTTCCGTTACTCTACTTTACTTCTTTCTTACAATTACCGGCCCGAACTGCCTAAGTCGCCTTTATTCAATATTTCATCTTCTTCACGAGCTACCGTCTCGGAGGCTAAAACGTAACTCCAATTACCGGCCCGAACTGCCTAAGTCGCCTTTATTCAATATTTCATCTTCTTCACGAGCTACCGTCTCGGAGGCTAAAACGTAACTCCAATTACCGGCCCGAACTGCCTAAGTCGCCTTTACTCAATATTTCTTCATCTTCACGAGCTACCGTCTCGGGGGCTAAAACGTAACTAACTTTGTTTTTCCAAACCACCGCAAACGGGGGGTCTGTCCCCTCTTCTTAAGTTTTTGCAAGCCGGAATTTTTCTGTTCTCATGCTGCCCACTCGAAAATACCCCACGGGTTTTCCAGGTCCACCGACTCTGCAATTTCGGCAGTTTTTAACGATCTACTACCAGGAATATCAATCCATATATCGCTGTTTAAGAGGGCCTCTTTGTCAACCTCAACTGACGCAACAAAGTAGCGTCTTATCGGTCTTGAAACCTATAAAGTCTACCTATCACAAAGGTTAGCCGCCGGATGGGGTACATAACCTTATCAGTCCACGTCTAGACGAAAACCATAAACACTCAATGAACCATTGTGCGATACGATACAATGTATGAATTTACTGCCGAACGATTCTTTCCATATTCTCAACTTGAACTGTTTTTCCCTATATTCCCATATATTACATACCAATCAATTCTGACATGCACTGTGTAGCTTAGAGATTAGTTCAGCGCCTGACGCGCAGGGGATCCGGGTTCGAATTCCCGCTGAGTAAGTTAACCATTATTTTAAAAATTTAAATTTATTTTTTCACGAGTTAATGCTGAAAGGATGGCTTGAAGGTTTATGCAGTATTTCGTGATGGTGTGTGAGGCGTGAGTACACAGTAGAACATGCGCGCAAGAGTTCTTGACTTATCGTCAATGGTTTCTAAAATTTGTGTATTACACTGTTGTAAACCTACATCAAGGTTTTCAAGAAATTTAACTATTTCTGAATTAAAGCTTCTATTATATTCATTACTGTGGTATCTATGGATTCGTAGAAATTCTGTGTGTAATTTGACCATATCATATGCATTTATATTTATTAGAGAATACATTTATACAGGATTTTTCCAAATTAGTGATTTTATCGATGGCAGTAAAAAGTGAATTTTTTTAAAACACCCAGAACATTATTCAAGTATGAACCATCCTATACCAGAAAGCTCCTGCAGCTGCCACGAGCTGAGGTTCGAGTAATGGTGGGACTGCTGACAGGTCACTGTCGGTATAATTACCACTTGTACCGCATGGCCAAGTCAACAGACGAAACATGATAGCCAATGTTACTAAGGATGGTATGTTGACATCATTCGCAATGTCCATAGTATTGAAAACATTGTGTAATAGAACAAAATATCGTATCGGTCGCAGTTCCGAAAGGCTGAACCAAGCTAAGCGTTCTAATAATAATACTGTTCTTGCACCTAAGGTTCATAATATACTAGCTGACCCGGCGAACTCTGTTCCACCTTAAGGTGCGTACTCACTTGCAACAGAACACTTCGAACGAACCAAACACAGCGCGCGCGCTGCAACAAATGTTGTGCGGGCTGTTTGGAGACTTTGCGGTATTCGCTGCGTACCCACCCGTATCAGTGTTTGCGTGTTCGTCGACATGGATGCAGACGATGTGATAGTAGCCGCTGGTGCTTTCTGGCGCTCTAGTTCCTCGGAACTGAGTGCTTATCAATTTGCCCAAATGTCTGTAATTTTCGAATATTTCGATAAAAATGGTCTTAAACGATTTGGTTCGACTCACTGATCAAGAATCCGTGGTCGAAATTCATTCTGTCCGGCCGGTCCGGCCGGCCAGCCGTAGGCACGATAACTCTCGAACGGAATGAGCTAGAGAGTTGAAATTTTCAGAGTAGGTTTGGGGGATAAATATCTCGGCTAAGTTCGTTACTGGGCAAAATCGGACAGATGGTTTCGGAGTAACAAGAAAAAATTTTTTTTCTTACGAAACATATTGCAAATTAATTTTTTTTTAATAAAAAGTTTTATCATAAGAATCCACTCATATCATTTTTAACTCTAACAAGCTAATACTTTCGGAGATATGATTTTTCAAAATTTCAATAATAAATCGTATTTCAACGTTGTCACAGAATGATATTATTCTATGTATGAATATGAATTGTCATAATGTCAAATGATGTTTCTGAGACATTGGTCGCGTTCAGCAGAACCAACAGTTGCGGAACAGTTGTCACATTTCGATGATTTTTCTGCTGAACGGTACGCTCACTTTGGAACATGTTGAGTAGCGGTTGTCATTTTAAGGAGCGTAGATTTTTTCCGCTCAGTATCGGTAACATGTTGTAAGTTTGACAGTTGTGACATTTATTTTAAAAATAAGGAGCGAAAAAATGGATGCTGGACATATATTTTCGACGGAAAGAAATACCTGCATTTCGGGACATTCTAAAATGGTCTTCGAATAAATCACACATATATTGAGGAATTGTCTCTTCATAAAAATTCTGATTCCTGGAACAATTTCTCTGTTTTCATCTTCCAATGAAGGCAGAGGTTGAGCCAATAATTCAACAAGTTCACTTCTTATGTTGGCCGTAATATTATCATCTTCGAAGAGTAATGAAATGATATTTGGATTCATGATTGAATATTTATTTTTGTGACAGGCAATCAAAGAAAATTCGAATCACCTAACCTTACTTCAAACATCTGTGATTTTCTGACAAAAGGAGCAGTCCGTTCTGCAGATTACGATACCGCTACCTATCGGTAGCGTAGCGGTTCATGCTACCGATCTTTCTGCTGAACGCGACCATTATCGAAGAATTGTGAGCGAAGTGAGAAAAATCTCAGTTGTTTGCTCCGAAATTAGTTTTTCTCAGAAAATTCTTACATTTCGGAACTGAACATGAAGTAAGAGATCTGAGAGTAGTGAGACTGCTTTTCATCCATAGACATAGATATAACTCCCGAACGGAATGAGGTAGGTAGTTGAAATTTTCAGAGTAGTTTAGGGAGATGAATATCTCGGTTAAGTTCGTTATTGGGCAAAATTGGCCAGATTTAATTTGATTTCTTCCATGGTGCTTTTCTCATTCTCATGATTGCTCATTTAATCTTGATAAATAAACTATTATTTGAATTGAATTTCCTTTAGGATGCAGTTCTATTATATGAATACATTGATATAATTCCCAACTCTGAGAAACCAATACTTTCGGAGATATAATTTGTCTGTTTGAACTAGAGCGCCAGAAAGCTCCTGTCCACAGGGCTTGAACCCATTTTAATATATAATTCTGAATTTTCATTAAAAAAATTTCCGTTTGTAGGATCCCATAAGACAGGTTGCAGAACAAATTGGTCAATCAGATCTAGGCATTTTTCCCTGCTCGAGTCTATTTTCTTCGCTTCTCCGACAAGAATAAAATGACAAACACAGCAAACGTCCGTATCCACTGAACACCGGCGAAAGAATAATTCCCTTTGTGCAAATCGCATTTACTGACTAATCTCGGAAAGTGTTTGGCCCGTTTGGTTCTGTTCTGTGCGACGTATTGACTAGACAAATTTGTTACAGCGCGCGCGGCGCGTTTGGTTCGTTGGGAGTATTCTGTTGCAAGTGAATAGGTAGCAGTAGTCACAGATTTTTGATTCTGTGATACACATTTATCATAAACGTTCGCCAGTCGAACGGGATAAAAGGTATTCTTTGTCCGTCTCCTGGTCCTAAGCTTCTCACCACCAATTTTCAGCAAAATCGGTACAGCCGTTTTTAAGTTATAAATAGTGTAACTAAAACGACTTTCTTTTATAATAATAGATAATCCGCCGTATTCACAAAGCATTCAATCTCCGTTAAGTCCTAACTGAGGTTCTCAGTTAAGGATAAATTGGGGATAATAAGGGACAATAAGGGGTAAAGGTGGTAAAACAGGCCTGTTTCACCACCGTTAAATACGTTAACTGAGGTTCCGATTCATATTTATCCTTAACTGAGGACCTCATTTAGGACTTAACGGAGATTCAAACACTTAACAATGCTTTGTGAATACGGCGGATAATATATTGAGTCACCATTACAATACAATTCCTTTTTGTCTCAATGATAGAACGTTAATTAATCATATATCAATTTGTAGCATTCGAAAATAATGTATGCCGTATCTGTGGTCACGTAAGGTCCCTATTCAAATACATTATGAGAATCTATCCGAGGTACCTATTCAGTTATTGCTCTGTTTGTCAATCGCGTACAATTGTGCCGTGAGAAAAAAAACACCCTGTAGTAATGTATGTATAGTAATGATTTATTTTCAACGATGTAGATCTCGAAAGTATATTTTTCAACATAAATGAATTGTACGACTGTTGCATGGAAAATAGCAAGTTGCAATTGACGTTAAAAGAAAAACACTCTATTTGAAGATTTTGGACAAATACATTATGAGAATCCATCCAAGGTATCTATTTAGTTAATGCTTTATTTATGGCACGAATCCCTTCAATCGCGTATTATTGTGCTGTGAGAAAAAAACACAAATAGGAGTGGCTTTTTTCAATGATTTATGCCTCGAAAGTATATTTTTTAAAACAAATGAATAAAATTGTACGAATTATGGCGTGAACAGCAGCAAGTTGCCATTGACCTAAAAAAAAATCACCCTGTATGAAGATTTCGGCCAAATACATTATGATAATCCATCCAAAGTAGCTATTTAGTTAATGCTTCGTTTGTGGCACAAAACACTTCAATGTTCGCGTACAATTGTGCCGTGAGAAAAAGAGCACTCTGTATAGTAATGGTATATGTTCAATGGTGTAGGTCTCGAAAGTATATTTTTCAACACAAATGAATGAAATTATACGATTGTGGCATGGAAAATAGCAAGTTGCAATTGAAGTTAAAAGAAAACACTCTGTATGAAGATCTTGGACAAATACATTATGAGAATCCATTCAAGGTATCTATTTAGTTAATGCTTTGTTTGTGGCACAAATCACTTCAATCGCGTATTATTGTGCTGTTAGAAAAATAACACCCTGTATAGGAGTGGTCTTTTTCAATAATTTATGCCTCGGAAGTATATTTTTTAAAAGAAATGAATGCAATTGTACGATTATGGCGTGAATAGCAGCAAGTTGCCATGGACGTTAAAAGAAAAACACCCTGTATGAAGATTTCGGACAAATACATTATGAGAATCCATCCAAGGTAGCTATTTAGTTAATGCTTTCTGCGTGGCACAAATCACTTCAATCGCGTACAATAATTGTGCACGTGAGAAATAGAACACCCTGTATAGTTATGGTTCATTTTCAACGATGTAATTCTTGAAAGTATATTTTTTAACACAAATGAATGAAATTGTGACTCAGATGTGATAATATTATCAGGAAATATAGTTCACCGAAAGAATATCAAATATAGTAGGTACCTCCACGACTACGCTATTAACCGTAGCGACATCTATGTCCTTATATCAAATATAGTACCTTACGACTACGCCATTAACCGTTGCGTTACCTAGTGGCCTTATTCAAAAGAAGGAAAATTATTTCCTTCATAGGCAAATTTCTCATGAAAATTTTAATGTATTTTATAATAACCCGGCCGTAGATGAATCCATCAAATTAAGTTTCATAACAAACAGTCCATCCGATTTTCAGTTATAAATGATGTATCCAACGTAACTTTGTTTTATATATTAAGATTAGTGACATTTCGGAAATAAAATCAGGATTCTATAAAAATCGAATTATTTTACATACAATGGCTATGAAATGTGATGAAACTTTTATTGGCGATTATTCGAGCATTATTCAATCCAGTAAAAACGTTTGCGCGTTCGATATCGAAATTTGACTTTGAATTGAATGCAATAACTATTCAAATGAAGTACATCTGAATATGTTTGATCCACATGGAGAATATAATCGAATTATAAATATCCAGAAAATGCAGAAGATTCTGTCAAAATGCAATATATCCCAATTTGCTAATAAATGGAATAAAATTGAAAAAGATTTTTTATGTTAGTCTAGTTTCGAATCACTGTCAGCCTTGATCCCTAACTGATGAAATTTTATCATAATCGTACAAGTTATGTATCTATCGTTCATTGGTTGCAATTTTTGCGTGCGTGTTCTGCAAGGAACAGCGTGCTATCATTTCGTCACAATATCTGTATTTTTCGAATTTTTTTGCAAAATTTGAAAATTTTGGAAATCGTCTCAAACGATTGGGTTCAACTCCTTGATGAAGAATTCGAGGTCAAATTCAATTCTGTTCAGCCAGCCGGTCCAACCGGCGGTTAGCACGATAACTCTCGAAGAGAACGAGTTAGAGCGTTGAAATTTGCAGGGCATGTTTGGAGCGTAAATATCTCGGACAAGTTCGTTAATGGGTAAAATCTAACGAGCCGTTTCGGAGTTACGGCCATTTTTAGTTCAAACGTTTTTCGAGCATATTTCCGAAACCGATTACTCGATCTATCTGAAACTCAGCATCATATTGTAGAATCATGACCTTTATATGCACGCGAAGTTTTGTATTGATCGGATGGCTGTAAACTAGAAAAAAAGTCAAATATTTTAAAATGAAGTTTTGTTTTCACTATAACTCGAAAAATACTGATCCGATTGAATTGAAGCTAGGTAGTTAGATGGGAAGTACCAATGAAAACACTTGTGCAAAATTTCGAGGGGATAGCATGTGTAGACAAAATTTAAAAAAATTTTTACCATTAGCGGAATATTTTGCTTGAAATTCCGAAACAAAATTTGTCTGAACGGTGAACGACTGCGGGGTGTAATTCCCTTATTTGGGTTTTTTTTATTCGCATTAGCAGAAGAGAAATAATTTAACTGCTCGAGTTTTCTTCTGAGAAGATAGGGGTTTTGGGGTGGAGGATGCTATTCCTCCATAGAATCCCCTGTCTGCGCATGCGTGGATCCAAGATGCGATATCTCCTGAACCACTAGTATTGGAGAATCGGAGTTTTTTGTGCCTGACCGGATGGCCATAAAGTAAAAAAAATAAATTTCAAAAATTTTGAAATTTTGTTTCCACGATAACTCGAAAAATACTGATCTGATTGAATTGAAACTCAACAGTTAGATGCAAAAGACCAAAGCAAACACTTTTGCGAAATTTCGTAGAGATCACGTGATATGAAAAAATTCAAAAAATTGCTACTATTTTGTGGAATATTTTGCTTGAAATTCCGAAACCTATTTTTTTGAAGTTCATGCTGCCCTTTTCGGGGTTTTTTCGTTATGCGCATGCGCAGATGAGAAGTCATTCAATTGCTGTAGTTTTCGTCAGAGAGGATTGGGGTTTTGGGGTGGCGGATGCTATTACTCCATAGAATCCTCTGGTGAGGTTCTGCGCATGCGTTGATTAAAGATGCGATATCTCCTCAACCATTAGTGTTGGTGAATCTAAGTTTTTTGTAAGGTGTGTGATTTTGAGAGGAGTTTCAGCCGCGAGTAGATTGCGCATTGGCAGAAGAGTAATGACTGTTTATGGGTTGTATGGGTTATGTTGGGAGTGCTGAGCGATATTGTGAGGTTTTAGAAGAATATTTATGGCAATTCAGTGCAAGGACAAGTCAGTTTGGGGGATGTATCTTTGTTTCCGAGTTGAAGTGTCCGTACCATGGCCCTGGGGCTAATTTTGAAATTGATGTTACGCATGCGCAGAGGTGACATGGCTGTTTTTGGGTTGTATGGCTTATATTGGGTGTGGTTTAGATATAGCTATAATGTATTTTGCGCTGAGCCAATATTGTAAGGTTTTAAAAGAAAATTCAACACAATTCTATGAACGAACAAGTCAGTTTCGAGGAAATAGCGTGGTTTTCGAGTTGATTTGTCTATGTCGTGACCCTGCGGCCAATTTATAAATAACTATATTTGGATGATCAATTTCAAATAACTTTCGGATTTGGAGAATAGGCGGAGAAATTGCGTTCCTAATTCGAAATTCATGTAGCCCATTTCGAAGATTTTTCGTTTCACGCATGAGCAGACAAGAAGTGATGGAGTTTTCGTCTGAGAGGCTTGGAGTTTTCAGGTGCTGGATGCTATTCCTCCATAGATTTCCCTTGGAAGTGTTTGCGTATGCGTAGATTGGAGCAGTGATATCTCCTGAACCAATGGTGTTGAAGAATCAGAATTTTTTTGTGAAGTGATATTTTAAGGGGACTTCAAGCCACGAGTAGATTGCGTATGCGCAGAGGAGACGTTCGGATTGTATGGCTCATGTTGGGAATGGTTTGCGTCTAGCGGTGATGGATTTGGTGCTGAGCCGTCAAAGGTGGGTGAGGGTTGGAAGGGTCAGTATAATCATAGTCGTGTTTATAGCACGCGCATCAAATGCAGATTGACTTAACAATGAAAGAAAAAATGCAAAAAGCAACGACTTGGGGTCAATCTGCTTTGGTACACGTGCTTTGAACATGATTATGATTATACTGACCCTCCCAAGTATTTCCCAAGGAGATCCCTCAGAATCTTCTAGGAGCTTGTGCGACTAAGTGAACGAACCTTCTAAATCATCTGTTATTCATATGATCAATTTATTTTCATTCTGTTTTGATTCTGAACAATCATTCTGAGGATTAATTCCATATATGGAACATAATTTCATCTTGTAATACACATTCAATTGTTAATTTTCTAGATATAGCTCACGTCAATTCTAATTATTTTAATTCAAAAAGTCGAGGTTTGTAGTATGCGTGGAAGTTCATGCATAAGAGAACTAGTTATCTGCAATGAAAATTCAGTCTCTTCATCATATATGATGAATGAATTTACCCCTTCATAGTGAAATATCAGTTATAAGTATCATTCTACCTATTGAATCGTACTGTGAGACAGCCCAATTATTGATGACGAGTTATTTCTTATAAGATATAACATTAATTTGAAGCTATATATCTCACAAAAATTGAGAAATCAATTAATTCCGCGGAGATCGATATAGAAAATTAGAGACCTATTATACATATCGGAAACCAATAGCGGAGCCAATTATCTTATCGAATACGTACATTTTGTCGAAGTTGTTACTACTTTTCAACATAGGCGGCAACGCCGGAACGTTGAAGACAACTTTCAACGATATAGCCAACTATTCGCACATAAATCCAAATTTTCAGAATATTCCGGAGTCTCGTTCTCTTGAAACCTCCAACCTATGATATTGGAGCCATTTCAGCTGCGGAAACTTCTGAAAACTTCTCGAAATTGCTGGAATCCGGTATAGAAATGTACTGTGATAGGAGAAGCAGGTGCATATAAATAACATATATATTTCACTCTACATTTTCAGGGCAAGGTCTTCAGGAATATAATAAAGAAGATCCAGTTCGTATAGGAAAGAACAAGGAAAATAGAACAGAAATAAATTTGGCTGATGGAATTGGCTTGGAATTTGCCCATCCAGATTCTTTGGACGTTGTTGTTGTGGAAAAGAGAGGTAAGAAATTCTGGAATAGGGGACACTAGTAAATCATAAAACGCAAGGGAATCAATACAAGTAATTCGCTTTATGTTCTGATTGAGGTAACTCCAAATCATTCCATTCTGAGATCGTCAACCACTTCTTCATGGGTCGAATTCATTTTTGATTTTTGGGATCAGATACCATCATGGATATAGTGTGTTCAAAGTCACTTGGAGATCCAAGAAATTTAATTGGCCAGTTGTCTCTTTGATCTCGAACCATAAACAATAGGAGCACACCAATTTGCGACATGAGATCAAAGACATTTGGCAGTGTTTTGTATTGAGAAGTTCAAGCAGGAATGTCTGCCCATCAATTCTACGTGTTGAATTCACTGCAACAGTTTTGTATTTCCCTTAAATAAATACAGAATGTGCGTTTAAGTGGACTCATTCTGGCTAAAGCACCCTGGCTTAAGTACTCGAAAGCGTTTAGGCGAATTGAAACACACCATGGCCAATCTGGTGCCAAGATTGGACAGTCCAAAATGTGTGAAATCGGCCTAGGCAAATTATATTCAATTTAAAAAAAGAGCATCCATTTTATTTCAAAATGGGTATTTTTCATTAATCTCGATATCTCACTCTGAGATTTTAACCCAAAATTGTTTCAAGCACTATGACGTGAAGTCAAGAGCTTTTGCGCACATGTTCTATTGTCTATTGAACACTCTTAATCGAATTTACCATCGGTATAGACCGTTTTCTCAGCATTTATAAGATATGAATATACTTCGTAACACTTTAATGACATGTGTATTCTATCGGAATCGAAATTCGTTAACTATCTAATAGTATGTATATGATGTTCATAAAATTACGCGAAAATCAGCGTATATTTTGAGCTATGGAGGAAATAGCAACAACATTTCAGATGAGTATAACTCGAAGATTATACCTATTGAATAACTTAATTTTGGATACGGATCCGCAACCTACCCTGAAATTTGCCAAGTCGCTATCTCTTTCCGTTCTCAAGTTATCGCGAGATATTTCTGGCTGTAGAGTTAGATTTTGAAGGCTCTGGCAAAATTACAGCGATGTCGGACGAATACTTATATATATAGATATATATAGAATTTCATTGATTTACAATGAGATCGTCAGATTCGTATTTTTTCAATTATTCAGGAAATAACAACCAAATTTAGGATAGGTATAACTACAAAACCGTTTGGACGATTATGACTATTAACAATCTCAAATGTTGTATTTGGATGCGCAACGTACCCTAAAAATTACAAATCGGTATCTCTTTCCGTTCTCGAGTTATCGAGAGCTGAATTTTTTTTTTCTAGGGATATGATTCTCACAGAAGTGCACGAACGTTTTTGTATCAGTATTCTAGAACTAGCTACCAAGTTTCATTTCGGTCGGATCTGTATTGGTTGAAGACAAAATTAGTACTCGGAAACCGTTGGACCGATTGTACCCATTAACGAACTTGTACGTCGTATTTGGACGTACCACCAACCCTGAAAATTTCAAGTCGCTGTCTCTTTCAGTTCGAAAGTTATCGTGACAATGGCTGGCCGGACGGCCGGACAGAATCGAATTTGACCCCGAATTCTTCATCAGTGAGTCGAACCTAATCGCCCAAAAATACAACAATCCTGTGTTAATTAGAGCTAAGTAATGCATTGCTATGAAAATGAAGCAAAGGCAAGTTCGATTTCGGTTTTTGGCTCGCTTGTGGTCCTGAACGAAGCGCGTATCATTCTGGTCAAATGCCTGTAATTTTGGAATTTTCGACCAAAAATGGTCTTGAACGTTTAGTTTAGACTTACTCCTAAGGCACGATAACTCTCGAACGAAATTAGTTAGGGAGTTGAAGTTTACAGGGTAGGTTTGGTGCATACTTATCTCGATTAATATCTTTAATGGAGAAATTCGCTCAGTGGTTTCAGTGTTATAGCCATCTGAAATTTCGTTTTCCCAATAACTCGAAAATTACCGAATTGATCGAATTGAAACTAGGTAGTTAGTTGAAATAAATCCGACACGAAGATTCATGTGAAATTTCATGGGGTTGGTATGACTAGAAATCAACAACAGATCTCACTAACTATTCGTCAGACATCGCTGCTTTTTTGCATGAACCTTCGAAACCTTACTTTACAAGTTCTAGATTTGAGCTCGATTGCATATATATTGTTGGAAATATTGGGAAAATATTATTTTTTAGCCGGAAACCAAGCGGCTTTGAGCTGGTACCTGCATGGATGATCGCTCTGGCTATGAATTTAGGAGCATAATCATATTAGAAAACTATCATTATTTTTCACCACAGAATCCAACGCAATCACAAAAAAATCGATTAAGAGTTTCCAATACAGGAGAACGGACAATAGAATTCACCATGGTAAATTCGATTAAGAGTGTCCAATACAGGAGAATGGACAACAGAACATATGCGCAAAAGCTCCTGACTTCACGTCAGTGCTTGAACCAATTTTTTTTTTTCGTAATTTTTTTTTTATTTTCTAGGGGTACGGTTCTCACAAAATTTTACACAAGTCTTGAGGTCGATATTCTACAATTAGTTAGCAAGCTTCAATTCGATCGGTTCTATATTTTTTGAGTCATCGAGGAAATAATATTCCAGATGGGTATAACTCCGAAAACGTTGGGCCGATTATGGTCAACAGCGAACTTAACTCTGCCATTTAGATGCGCAACCTACCCTGAAAAGTCTGTATCTCCATTCGTTCGGGAGTTATCGAGGCAACGGTCAACAATCCAGCTACTGAACTCACACAAGGCTGCTCAGATCTCCAACAATATAGATCCGATCGTGTTCAATCTTGAAAATTGATAGGAGAGATACGTTCTGAACGCTCTCGCAAAATTTCAGCCATCTTGGATGAATAGTTTCTGATATATAAAATTATTTTCAATAATTTTCAATGATTTTTAAAAAAATTTCTAGTGATACGATCCTCACAAAATTTTGCAAGAATTTTTGCGTTAGCATTTTTCAACTAATAACCATATAAAAATTGGATCTGTTTTGTATTTTCCGAGTTATTGAGGAAATAGCAACCAAATTGCAGATACGTATAACGCCGAAACCGTTTGGCCGATTATGCTTATAAACGAACTCATATGTCGCATTCAGATGCACAACCTAATCTGAAAATTTCAAGTCGCTGTCCCTTTCCGTTTTCAGGTTATCGTGACATTAATAATTTTTTTAAAATTTTCTGGTGATACGATTCTTACAAAATTTCACAAATGTGCTTAGGTTTATATACTACAACTATTCATCAAGTTTCAATTCGATCGGATTCGTATTGGTTGAAAACAAAATTATTACTCGGAAACCATTTCGCCGATTATGCCCATTAAAGAACTTGTCCGTCGCATTGGGATGTTCCACCTACCCTGAAAATTTCAAGTCGCTAACTCTTTCCGTTCTCAAGTTATCGTGGCAATGGCCGGACGGACAGAATCAAATTTGACCTCAAATTCTTCATCAGGGAGTCGAACCCAATCGTTAGAGACCATTTTTGGCGAAATAATCGAAAATTACAGACATTCGGGCAAAATGATAACGCGATGTTCCCCAGAACATACGCGCAAAAAAGGGTTCTAATATGAAAAACAGAAGTTATATATATTATCATATATATTTTGATCACAATTTCCGACACAAAATTTGAAACACCCTGTGATGATATTTCGGAAATTCAAAACATGCATGACCTTTCCACATTATTCCTTTTCGATGTTGTAAAAACGGTTTACGTTTAGGATGTTTAGAATAAGAATAATGAACATAATACTGACTAAACATATTTGGCTTTTTTCCGGTTTTTTTTTATGTTTTGAAAACTATTCGAATGAATACAATGGTTTCAACAGAAATGTAATCAGCATTGAATACTTGCTCATACCAGGAATGCAAAACTTGAAAACAAATTTTTTCATCAAATTTATTTTCACTGCCTGTATAACCGGAAGTGCTTGGTCTTCGAAAATATTTCCACTCTGTAGAGAATTCCAACCAATATGATAATACCAATTTTCAGATTTCAAATATGTACAGTTCTCCAGAAACGTCTAATAGGAACTCGAACTTGGGACACCCTGTATAAATAGTGCAAACCAACATACTATGTGTAATTTCTATTTATTCTTAATAAACATTTTTTTCTGATTTTTTCTAGGGACATTTTCTTCTCATTGGATGGCTGTATCTATTGCTGTATTAGGATTGGTAGTAGCGGGACTTATAATGATTTTATCATACATTTTACACTCCAGAAACAGATATCACTCCAGGAAGGATAGTATGTCGAAACAACCGATAGCATGAATGCAATTTTTAATAAAAAACATTGTTTAAATATTTATTCTCAACAATATCCAAATGAGACTTACAATATTATTGATGGTGCGATTTTGAGTGGGTGGTCACGGATTTTATTTACGGTTAATTTTATGTTCTTTTTGTCATTCAACCATTTAATCGCTATTTACTTTTAATTATATTGAAATTTCTTCAATACAAAGCATGTAAGTGCAAAATAACTAATAAATTCCGTTCAAATTTATTATTTGTATTGATAATAATTTTCCACTTGAAAACAAATTAAAAATCTGATGTTTTTTCTTAATGGTGGAATTTTGATACAACGCCATTGCTATTGCTAACGCTTTGTATCCTAAAGCTAATTTGAAAAACATTATCAAATTTTTACTATATCTATACAGGGTCTTTAAGTCATTCATATATTTTAACCATAGATTCCTGTCATCAAATAAAAAAATGTTATCATTTGACATTTTCCCAGATTCAGCTCAGGTAAAAAGATATTGAAATTGCAAAAAAAATAGTTTTTATTTGGCAGCTTTGAAATTGGTAATCAGAATTAAATGAATTTAGATGTGAAGTTTTATATAGCTATAACACATATTGTCCAATTAACAGTTTATTCATAAAACTAAATAAAATTAGCATAATGTAAGTAGATAAAGTTTATATTGAGTCACTATAAGAATCTTCAATCATTTTAGAAAATTGAATTAGGTATTCCTCCTCAAATGCATCGTTTTTGAGATATTATACTGGGTGTCCCGGATCAGATGGGAAACATTTTAATAGGAGACAGAAAAACCCCCATATGTAGTATCTAGTTCTAGACTCTGATTTATAGGGTGTTTTTTAAATTTGAATGGAAATAAAAATCATTGTATCTTCTGAACGGAATCACAGATTTATCCGAAATTTGGAATGAAGATAGGTTTCATGAGTTTCCAGAAAACTGCAATCGAATATTATTCGATTTGCAGGACCGTATCACATAAATTTGGATAGTTTTAAAAAGTTCGCGAAACTACCCTGTACAATGAATTTCATGATTTCTTCGATATCTGCGTGAACTAAAGCATTAATTTATTCAATTTGCCTCATAATATTGTATGGCACCATACAGGTTGTCGAGGAATGATTTTTTTTCTTAATGTAATAATTATTTCTCTCATTTCGATGTTAAACATCTTATTCATCTCTTAACGAAGTGAATTTTGAATCTTCATGAATTTATTGGATATATATTATTGAATGCTAATTTCAGTTTTCATTTGATGGAGCACATCAGTTTTTTGAAGCCTAGTTCAAGGATGGGTCTTTAACAATTATTTATTATTTCAACAATTACATACTAGATCATGTATCTGCAATCTTATTAGGATAGATTGAATGAATAATCAGAATGAACTAGTATGTAATTGTCGTTATAATAAATAATTGTTAAAGACCCATCCTTGAATTACGCTTAAAAAACTGATGTACCTATTCTATAAATTGAATTCATAAAGATTCAAAATTCACTTCGTTACGAGATGAATAGTATGTTAAATATCGACACGAGAGAAAAAATTATTGTCACTATCAAGAAAAAAAAATCAGTCCTCGGCAACCTGGCGATACAATATTATTTGGCGAACTGAATAAATGAATGTTACAGTTTATATAGGCAGATATCGAAGAAATCATGAAATTCATTGTACTGGGTGATTTCGCGAACTTTTTAGAACTGTCCAAATTTATGTGATACGGTCCTGCGAACCGAAAGGTATTTGATTGCACTTTTCTGGATTCTCAGGAAAGCTATCTTCATTCCAAAATTCGGATAAACCGGTGATTCCGTTCAGTGGTTTTAATTTCCATTCAAATTTAAAAAACACCCTCTAAATCTGAATCTAGAACACCTAGATATTGCATATGGAGGTTTTTCGGGATGCTCTAGGTGTCTCCCATTAAAATGTTTCCCATCTTATCCGGGACACCCTGTATGTTGAATGTTATAAAATCGGATAAAAATTTGAGTTTGCCTTATTTTTGGTGGATCCACCCGTAACCTAGGATAGATTATTAGATGGTGTATCCACGTTGCCGTACCTTCTTTTCAGCTTCTGCTCGGTTATTGGGTATAGGTGACTAATAAAACCTCAGTAGAATACTCTATTATTCACATTCTTTTCTTTGAAGTTTCGGCTATTGATTGTAGCCATTTTTAAGTCTAATCAAACATTGTTCTATAAGAAATACAGGAGAAAAAATTAAAAACAGTGTATGGAAATATGGATATACACTGGTGTTCAAGATTAAGAATAGATTAAGCATATATAAATCAAAATTGAAGACGCAACTGATAAATGGGATTAGTCAGGTTTGGTTTAATGGATTCCCTGCAAATCATGTATTTCGAAATACATAGGTCAAATAAAGCAAAAATTAAAGAACTGAATGTCAGTCCATAGAAGTACAATTAGAACCATCAAGAAGAATAGCACAGCCTCAAAATAGATACGAAATAGATTTGGACGAAACTGATATAATAATAAAATATTCAATGAATGGGATAACAGATTTTGCGAATATCAGCTCAATTTATTCAAATCTCGTTAAATGAAATGAATTAGGCAACACAATATACGAGAACGTGTTACAAGTGTTGCCTAGATGATGAAACAGGGAGGTGAGATTATTTTCAAGGTCCACATCGCCTGCCTGCTGCTCTAGGAAAATAGTTGATATTCCAATAAAAGTTGTAAGAAACATCTGAAATAAACGTAAAGAGGAGAACAGCTATTTGTGTTGTATTTCTGGAATATTTGTTCATCTCGGAGATAATGAGACTTATATTATTAACGAAGTGGTGTTTTTATTTCGTGAGATGGTGAGAAGATTTTTTCGAGTCCTTCTATTGTCGTTTTGTCCCTTGTCGTTTTCTCGTGTGTAGTGATATATTAGAGATGTTTATGTTTATTTGACTTAATGATTGTTGAAAATTTGTGTAACCATATTTTTTAGGCTTGAAAATGGCTACGATTAAAAGCCGAAACGTTGTCGAATAGAATGTGAATAATAGCGTATTATACTGAGGTTCCTATACGCAGTAACCAAATAGAGATGGAAAACTTTTTTGATGTACCTTTATTTCTTTCACAACTCATAGACAATAATTAATTCTCTCGAGTGCTATAATATGCATTGGTCTAGTATATAGTTTGACAATGCCACATTAAAACGGCACAAGAAGTTATAGACATATAAAGACGTTGCTCCGCAATGATCTCATACAATGTGATCTCACACAAAGTTTCTGTGAAAGTTACGTCCTAATTATAATGATTATTCTGTCAGTTGAAATCACATCTCAACAAATCAATTTAAGATTTTCTTGGAAATTAAGATATTTATGGAAAAGTCAATATGATGATGGCCGATGATTGTGTATAATCTCACGTCGAAAACCATTGCAAACCTATTGAATAAAAATCAAGTGGAAATGTCTGTTCTATACTAGTGGATTATTCGTGTTATAAATGATGCATTAAGAACCAAATCACAAGAAAAGAAAAGTAAAAAACTTTTCTCAACCAATTTCATTGAATTTCAAGCATCAGATGATACAGCTGATATAAGCCATTAGAGGACGATATTGAATGATTGATAAAATATGGCCACAATTGTTTGAAAAAGTTTACAAAAATTGAACTGGTCGGATGCGTAACGATTAGTAGTGGTGGTCACCTGCCAGAAATCTTCTTCAAATCATAAATTTATTAAAAAAAAATCTTGAAAACAACAATTAATCAATTTGTTTAATTTCAATTCGAAGTTCTAGAGCTCTTCAAAACCCCCCTTAATTTAGGATATGTTGAGACATCTTGTACCACTGATACGAACAATAATATTTATAATGTGCATATTTGATCCAGCTGGTGTCGAAATTTTTTAAGATTGATTTGCTCAACTTCAGGTAGTATTAATTTAAACTTTGTCTTTGTCAAGATACGTGCTGCTATCTATCTTTCCTTTACAGCCGCCTTTTAGTTATTAGGTAGATACTTTGGAGATTGAATCCATCGCGGTGAAAAAGTGAGGTATTCTAAGCATCCTTTTCCACTACTAAAAAGCTGGTGAACCATCTTAAATGCTTCACTACTTGGATCTATGTATTGGATTTGCCTGGAGAATCTACGAGTAGCCTTGGTGGAAATTGTATCAGGAAGCTTCTTGTTACCCTTTCTCGACCAACTCTTGACAACGTCCCAGTCTGCTTGCTTCCACTAATCTACAGGATACAAATAATCGTTAGCAGTAAATAATGGAAGGAGAGTATAGTACAGATGTTCATGTCAAGGGAAGTTCACGTTGACCAATTTGAATTGATCATGAATGATTTATGGTCAGTGGATAGAGCGAAACGGATATATAGTCAGACGGTAGATGCCACCATTCACTGTTGAATCACAGTGCTATGCCCAAGCGGGCGTAAGAATACAGTAACAAAGCCTACACAGAACAAAACTGACTCCTTACTCGCACAAGCTCTTAGGAACATCTAAGGGGTCTCCTTGGAGAAGACCTAGTAGGGTCAATAAAATCATAATCATGTCATTAGCTAGCACGGCAAATCAGATTGACCTCACGTCAGTGTTTCTTTAGCTTTTTGCGCGCTTGTTCCACAGCGTGATAGCATTTTCCTTCTGTACTTTTGGATTTTTTTGCCGAAAATGGTCTCAAACGATTGATTTCGCCTCACTGATGAATAATCCGGGGTCAAATCCAAGTCTGCCCGTCCGTCCGTCCGGCCAACCGTTAGAATGATAACTCTGGAATAAAATAAGTTAGAGTCTTGAAATTAGCAGGGTAGTTTTGGAGCGTAGATACTCAATTAAGTTCGTTAACGGTCGAAATCCACCAAACGGTTTCGGAGTTTTAGCCATTTTTAGTTAAAATATTTTTTAAGATTATTTCCGAAACCAATTACTTGATCTATCTGAAATTGAGATTCAAATTGGAAAATGACGACCTTTATATACATGCGAAGTTTTGTATTGATAAGCGGAAAAAAAATGTAAAAAATTTGGAAATTTTGTTTTCACAATAACTTGAATATTACTGATCTGATTGAAACTAGTATACATTCGTCTGCGATCGCTAGCATATGTGTGGAATTTTAAATTGTCAATTCTGTGAGTGTGCAAGCCAGTTTCGAAGAAATAGCGTAGTGTCTGAGGGTGGCGTGTCCATAACGTGGTCTTTTGGCCCAATATTCGAAATTTATGTTACCCCTTTCAGGCATTCTTCGTTATGCAAATCAGCAACGAGAAGTGATTTAACTGCTGGAGTTTTCGTCTGAGAGGATTGGGATTTTGAGGTGCAGGCTATTTTTCCATAGAATCTCCTTGGGAGTATCTATGCATGCGTGGATTGAAGACACGATATCTCCCGGTGTTGAAGAATCAGAGGTTTGTATGAGGTGTGTGATTTTGAGAGGCCTTTCATCCACGAGTAAATTGCGCATGCTCAGAGGAGAAGTGGATCTTTTTGGGTTTTATGGCTTATGTTGGGAGTTGCTTACGTCTTTCGGTCTTGGATTTGGCGCTGAGCCGATATTGTGAGATTTTAAAAGAAAATTCATGGCAATTTAAAACGGAGAAGTCAGTTTCCAGGAAATAGCGTTGTTTCCGCGTTGAAATGTCTGTACCGTGACCAATTTATAAAGTACTAAATTTGGAAGTCCTATTTTAAATTACATTCAGATTTGAAGCAATTAAGTTCCTAACGAGGATACCCTAATCGCAATATATTTTTTGGCGCTCTAGTTCCTCGGAACTGAGTGCTTATCAATTTGCCCAAATTTCTGCAATTTCCGAGTTTTTCGATGAAAATGGTCTTAAACGATTTGGTTCGACTCACTGATCAAGAATCCGTGGTCGAAATTCATTCTGTCCGGCCGTCCGGCCGTAGGCACGATAACTCTCGAACGGAATGAGCTAGAGAGTTGAAATTTTCAGAGTAGGTTTGGGGGATAAATATCTCGGAAAACTTCGTTATTGGGCAAAATCAGACAGATGGTTCCGGAGTAACAAAAAAAAATTATTTTTTTTACAAAACAAATTCCAAATTGAATTTTTTTTAATGAGCAGTTTCAGGCATTCTTCGTTATGCAAATCAGCAAACGAGAAGTGATTTAACTGCTGGAGTTTTCGTCTGAGAGGATTGGGATTTTGAGGTGCAGGCTATTTTTCCATAGAATCTCCTTGGGAGTATCTATGCATGCGTGGATTGAAGACGCGATATCTCCCGGTGTTGAAGAATCAGAGTTTTGTATGAGGTGTGTGATTTTGAGAGGCCTTTCATCCACGAGCAAATTGCGCATGCTCAGAGGAGAAGTGGATCTTCTTGGGTTTTATGGCTTATGTTGGGAGTTGCTTACGTCTTTCGGTCTTGGATTTGGCGCTGAGCCGATATTGTGAGATTTTAAAAGAAAATTCATGGCAATTTAAAACGGAGAAGTCAGTTTCCAGGAAATAGCGTTGTTTCCGCGTTGAAATGTCTGTACCGAGACCAATTTATAATGTACTAAATTTGGAAGTCCTATTTTAAATTACATTCAGATTTGAAGTAATTAAGTTCCTAACGAGGATACCCTAATCGCAATATATTTTTTGGCGCTCTAGTTCCTCGGAACTGAGTGCTTATCAATTTGCCCAAATTTCTGCAATTTTCGAGTTTTTCGATGAAAATGGTCTTAAACGATTTGGTTCGACTCACTGATCAAGAATCCGTGGTCGAAATTCATTCTGTCCGGCCGTCCGGCCGTAGGCACGATAACTCTCGAACGGAATGAGCTAGAGAGTTGAAATTTTCAGAGTAGGTTTGGGGGATAAATATCTCGGCTAACTTCGTTATTCGGCAAAATCAGACAGATGGTTTCGGAGTAACAAAAAAAAATTTTTTTTTTTACAAAACAAATTCCAAATTGAATTTTTTTTAATGAGCAGTTTTATCATAAGAATCCATTCATATTATTTTTAACTCTAACAAGCTAATTCTTTCGGAGATATGATTTTTCAAAATTTCAATGTAAATCGTATTTCACAGATTGATATAATTATTCTATGTATGAATTGTCATAATGTCAACTTGACAGAAGGGAATATTGTAACTTCAAAAATATTGGGGTTGAAATACTCGTATTTTAGCGATGCAACGGGGACCTCACCCGAAAATGTTTGAAAATATTACGTAAATATTGAAAGCATAATTCTGTAGTTCGAGAGAGGAGAAAATTTGTAGGTACTTTAAACCTGTTTTGGGCAATTGTCATACGAAACTTGTTTTTTTGGCGCTCTAGTTCCTCGGAACAGAGTGCTTATCAATTTGCCCAAGTGTCTGTAATTTTGGAATTTTTGGCTGAAAATGGTCTCAAACGATTTGGTTCGACTCACTGATCAAGAATCCGAGTGCGAAATCGATTCTATCCGGCCGGCCGACCGGCCATAGGCACGATAACTCTCGAACGAAAGGAGTTAGCGGATTGAAAATTGCAAGGTGGTTTTGGAGAGTGAATATCTCGGACAACTTCGGTAATGGGCGAAATCCATCAAGGGGTTTCGGAGTTATGGGCGATTTTAGTAAAAATATTTTTTATGAATATTTTCGAAACCGATCACTCGATCTATCTGAAATTCAGCATCAAATTGTAGAATCATGACCTTTATACGCATGTGAAGTTTTGTATTGACCAGAGTACCGCAAAATGTCAAAAAAAAAATTAAAAATGTGGTGCAGTTCTCATTCTCATGATTGCTCATTTAATCTTGATAAATAAACTATTATTTGAATTGAATTTCCTTTATGATGCAGTTCTATCATATGAATACATTGATATAATTCCCAACTCTGAGAAACCAATACTTTCGGAGATATAATTTGTCTGTTTTTTTATTATGACTTACGGTATAACTAATAGCCAGACTGTATTAACAGACACAATAGCCAAAGAAACTTGAAAAAATGTGAATATGCACTGACGTAAAGTCAATACTCTTTGGCGCGCTTGTTCACGTTTGCTAATTTGAATTGAATTGAATGATGAGTGTTTCAAGCTCAGTGGATAGAGCGAGTCGGAGATCTAATCAGAGGGTAGTTGACACCATTCACTGTTGGGTCAAAAATTATTAGTGCTGTACCTAAGCAGTCGTAAGCATACAGTAAGAAAGTCGACAAAGAAGACAACTAACTCTCCTTAGTCGCACAAGCTCCTAGGAGCTTCTGAGGGATCTCCTTTGGAAATACCTAGGAGGGTCAGTATAATCATTATAATGTCTATAGCAAGCGCGCCAATGCCTATTGACTTCACTATGAAAGAAGCATTTCCATGGGGTTATTCTACTTTGGCGCGTTTGCTATAGACATATTCACGACCAATTCTAAAAAAGATTCAGAATCTTCGTGAATACCTAGCACTAAAATCACCCTGAAATTTATATATGAGATAATTAATAACCAAATGATGCATTGTTTCGTCTGAATGCGGGAAATTAACAACTAGGTATCTCAAATGAGCTCCATATGAAAAGCATACTATTGCAACGACTATGACCTGTTTCAGACGATTCAGAAATGACCATATTTTCCTTGGAATATCAAACCCAGGAAATCTATTCAGGGGATCAGTAATTCGATCTTCAAATTTGATAAAATAGTTGGACCTTAAACGTTCACAAGACTTCAACCTGGGAATATTATTGTCAGCAATATAGGAGAGAATCAGAAATTAATTCGGGAAAGAATTAAATTTACTCTAAGAATTCTAAACAACCTGCGAATCTCGGGCGGGAATGCCCGAGAGAAATGGTAACAAATTAACAGGTGTGGATCTAAGATCAAATAGTTCCAGTGATCTTTGTAGATGAATTCAGCTGTGCATCAATGTTGAATGCATGATCACCGTTAAATCATGCGGGACAACAATAATATTCAGCTGCAGAAAACAACAGAGGCTAAGGCTGTCGTACGAAGGGTAGATGCATTAGTAAGCCATGACTGCATGAGTACTAGCTCATTTCTGCAGAATATTATTTTTATTTAGGATTTAAATTATGTTTCAAGAAAGCATCACCGAAAGCTACACTCATTGATTTATTTTTTTGATGATTGTACTAATGGATACAAGAAAACTATGCTGTTTCATTTGACTTCGGGTACAAACTCCACTCAAATATGCATTTTTTGGGATTTCTAAACCTGCAGATAGATTAGATAGATATTGTCTGAACATTGGAAATCATAATGACGAAATGGAAGGCAATGTCGTCAGCGTATGTGAATATCTCAGAGGAAGTAGCAGGAATATCACACATATATAAATTGAGAAGAAGTGGTGCTAAAACTAATCTTTGTCAAAGATCATTATTGAATTTTTTTGAACTACTACTCCTAATGTTTACAAAAACACGAAATCTTCTATCTGACAGTACATTTTCGAGTAATCGAACCATTTTCCCACACTGTTATAGTATGGAAAGGAACAATTGTAGGAAGAACAACCTCGTTTCCCAACAAGGTTTTCTCATATTTCAGCCATAATTAGGTGGAAACTTCTATTTGATGCATGAAAATGTCCGTCCACAAGTGTGACAGATTGATTTGAAAAATGGAGAGCCCCTTTGTGGCCTCTGTACAATAAAGAGCTACAACATATGTTACCTAAGAAAAATGACAGTTTGTTATCTATGCAACCGCATCTATTTGAAAAATGTTTCCTACTATTCGCACTATTTTGGATGATTTAAATATACATGCTTAACTGAAAATTACGAAGATACTCTTTTGATTTACAGAATATACGTATGCAATTTAACATTGATTGGATGAAAACGAAATCATACTATTATTATATGCGATATTGATGATTTAAATATTCTATATTATTATTATACTGATCCTCCTAGGTCTTTCCAAGGGGACCCCTCTTAAGCTCTCGAAGAGCTTGAGCGAGTAAGGAGAATTAGTTGTGTTCTGTATAGGCTTTGTTACTGTGTCTTTACGCCACCTAAGGTACAGGACTTTCAATTTTTGACCCAACAGCGAATGGTGGCAATTAACGTGACTAGAAAATTTCTTTCCTAGCCTCGGAATTGAACTTGGGGCTTCCGCTCCCAAGTCAATTACTCTCTCACTGAGCCAACCGCACTATATAAAATGATTTTCAACTTTTCATCAGTTATTTTTGACCAGTACAATCCGACTAGTCAGCTACTTAAATCAATTCATTCGTCAAAATTTCTTAGTTTTCATTGGATTGATCATTGGATTTCCGATCAATATTCGTGAATTTACAGTCAGAAATACCGGAAAAGAGTGTCCCTCTTCAAGCAAGAAATGACAGGCTTAAGCGATTTCCTAAAATATGGATGCAGTTCCTTGAAACGACTCTGTTTTGTTTGTAGTTGGCTAGCCTGTATCAACAGTTCCGCAAAAAGACAAACATTTCAACTTGCGGGAGTTATTATCAGGATACTTACTCCCGAACTTCCATTGGACCCTCCCTGTTGTTCTTCACTCTCTGGGCCTTCGATAGAAGAAAAAGGAAATAATGAACAAAATCAGCAGTACGTCACTGAGTGTCGAATAGTGTATGATACCTTCTAAATGCCTGCCGTCTAAGAATGTAAGGGTGGGAATCATTTCTTTAATTTTTCCTGCAAAATTCCCAACTTCCGTTACCCCATTACCCTCCAAATACAGATGCTGGAGCTCAGTACACAGGGATAAATAAAATAAACATCTCGTGGTTGTTATATTATTCCTGTGGAAATAGACTTTTGAAAGGATTTTCTACGAAATAAACTTAATCATACCTCCTAACATCGATGACCTTAATGTTGGGCAGGAAAGCGCAAGAAGAAATGTCAGTGAGGTGGTTATCGGCAGCATATAGCTCCTCGAGCTGTTCGATTCCAGACACAGAATCCAAGTGTTGAAGATTACACCTGTTCAGCCTGAGTACCTTAAGATTTTTTAGTTCGCAACCTAGATCTCTCAGGGAAGAGACGTAGCTTCCATCCAAGATCAATTCTCTGAGGGCTGGGGTGTAGATGCTGAGCTGCTGCAGGCTTATTTCTCGAGTGATGACCTTGAGTTTCACTTGAGTGACTGTCTGGAGGTCTTCAGTGGCAGTTACTTTGAGCTGTTGGAGTTTGAATATAAAAATGGTTCACTGGCATAGATTCTTTCTGAGATGAATACTAGGGTGGGCTAACTAGAGCACAAGAGCCTAACTCTGTAGGAGGAACAAACAATACGTTATGAGCTTCACTCAGCTTGTGAGTCACCCATCGGTATTGGAAATATAATTTTTGGTGCTTTAGTCTGCCGATTCAGAATTGGTAATTATATGCTTTTTGGCGCTCTTGTTCCTCGGATCAGAGTGCTTATCAATTTGCACAAATGTCTGTAATTTTCGAATTTTTGGCTGAAAATGGTCTCAAACGATTTGGTTCGACTCACCGATCAAGAATCCGTGTTCGAAATCAATTCTGTCTGGCCAGTCCGGCTGGCCGTAGGCACGATAACTCTCGAACGAAAGGAGTTAGAGGACTGAAATTTGCAGGGTAGGTTTGTAGCGTAAATAACTCGGACGAGTTCGTTAACGGGCGAAATCCACGAAGCGGTTTCGGAGTGATGGCTCTTTTAGTGAAAATATTTTTTATGAGTATTTCCGAAACCAATCACTAGATCTATCTGAAATTTAGCATCAAATTGTAGAATCATAACCTTTATACGCATGTGAAAAAGTGTAAAAAAAAAATTTTGAAAATTTAAAAATTTTTTTCTACAATAACTCACAAACGGAATGAGCTAGGCAGTTGAAATTTTCAGAATAGGTTAGGGAGATGAATATCTCAGTTAAGTTCGTTATTGGGCAAAATAGGCCAGATGGTTTCGGAGTAACGAAAAAAAAATTCAAATTCAATTTTATTTAAGATGCAGTTTCACCATAAAAATCCATTGATATAATTTTCAACTCCAACAAGCTAATACTTTCGGAGATATGATTTTTCGAAATTTCAATAATGAGTCGTACTTCTATGTTTTCACAGAATGCTATAATTATTCTATCTAAGCTTTATTATATGGTCTGTGGCCATACTCGTACTTGTCATCCTGTTCTATAAGAGAGAGTCAAATTCATTTCAGATAAATCTCGAACGAAAGGAGTTAGAGGATTGAAATTTGCAGGGTAGGTTTGTAGCGTAAATATCTCGGACGAGTTCGTTAATGGGTGAAATCCCCTGAGCGGTTTCGGAGTTATGGCCCTTTTTGGTAAAAACATTTTTTATGAATATTTCCGAAACTATATGAACTATATGAGTACTTTGTTCAACCTCCTTGTTTTCCGCGCCGAAAGTAAGCCAAATGTTTGCTGTGTGAACTCTGATGAACTATTATCCAGAACCATTTTAATTAAATACTATTTTCATTGCGAAAATATTTATGCGAATATAGTTTTTTTAACAATTGTTTATTCTTATCGGATCAGGGGCAGATTTCTAGTATCAAGATAGGTCTTAATTAAAAAATTAATAATATTGAAAGATGGCTGATACCGTTAATTGTTAATAAATCAACATAGGAGCTAAGACTTGTTGATTTACTATAATCTTGCTGGTTGATGAACATGAACTGTTTTAACAGTTGAAACATTAAGGTATAACTATAATAATTAATAATTATATTCATTATACAATTCAGTTATATATTGAGAAGGAATGATATGACATGTTATGAAAACTAACAATATTATTTGTCAACGATGAAAGATTCAGAGCAACCACACAGTGTGATGTCATCAAAGTTGAATAGCTTTCCTAAAGCGTCATTCTTTTTGGCTATTCTATAATATTATTTATTTCAAGGATATTGTTACACGACAAGAATGGCAACTGGCTTGTGGTAGAGGTAAGGAATTGAAAATTAGAACATCTGTTTGTTACAAATATTTTTCTAGCGAATATATATTGAATATAAGATTGATACATAGTACACTACCCGCTATTTGGTTGGTTTATCAATATAATGAATCATTTTTCCATATTTCATCAGTATACTTAGTTCTGAATAATAGCTATCGATTCAAATATATTTTGCCATCTAATTGCTGAGAGCATAAAAAGTTGACAAGGGGTATTGGGTGACTGAAAAAATGCTGTATACATACGAACTAGCAACGGTGCAAAGTGAACTTTGTCGCTTGTCAGTTTTCATTTATTCGCTTGTCAGAATCTTCGAAATCGACTCTAGCGGCACAATCGTTAATAGAGTGAAGTAGTACATAAAGTACGTGATTTGACAGTTCTATGTCCGTTTTTCGGCCGAAAATTTTAACAGGAATTTGCAGGGAGTGTCGACACCTTGTTATTCTATGCATCTTGGTGAACATATACATTTTCTCTGTTGGGGCACCAACTAGGAGACTTAGGTTTTACTTTCCCCAGGCGTTCAAACATATAAAAAGAAATCTGGGGGTCCATGTGTACTTTTAGTAATATATCGATTAAAAAATTATTAAAGAGCACTGGCTTGCAATCTCTTGCACATAAGTTCTTCTGTCTATTCACGCCTCACACACGAAATACTGCATGAATCATCAAGCCGTCTTTTTCCAAGCGAGTACTAGATTTCAATTCGATTGGATCTGTATTTTTGAAAATATTGGGAAAATATATTAGGCTTGTAGGTTTGTGCGAGATTTCAACGGAATCTGACAAATATCATCTGAAATAACTACTTTCCCGCACTGTTTTCGTCTCCGAAAGTATTAGTTTTGCGCACACTTTTCGGACAAGTAAATATTTGTTAAATTTTTAGATTATAATACCTTTGAAATGAGATCAATTTCCCTGCTTACTTATATAATTAGTTCATATTTATCAACTATGCAATTTCAACTATGTTAGCATAATTATTAATGCAGTTGTTCATTTTGAAATGATAAAATTTTCGGAAATTGTAAACTCGACAAAATTATCAGAAGCATTCATGGATCTGATCTATTTTTATGTGGCCTAAGATTTTCCATAGCAACTGGTTACTAAGTTAATTAATTTGTCAAAACGAATACCTGTCGAGTTTTTTATCCTTATTTAATTATTTTTGGCGCTCTTGTCCCCTGGAACAGAGTGCTTATCAATTTGCCCAAATGTATGTAATTTTCGAGTTTTTCGATGAAAATGGTCTTCAACGATCTGGTTCGACTCACTGATCAAGAATCCGCGGTCAAAATCGATTCTGTCTGGCCGGCCGGCCGGTCCGGCCAGCTCTCCGTTAACAGGATAACTCTCGAACGAAGGGAGTTAGTGGATTGAAATTTGCAGGGTAGCTTTGGAGTGTAAGTATCTCGGACAAGTTCGTTAACGGGCGAAATCCACTAAGCGGTTTCAGAGTTATGGCCGTTTTTAGTAAAAACGGTTTTTTTTATGAATTTTTCCGAAACCGATTTCTCGATCTATCTGAAATTTAGCATTAAATTGTAGAATGATTACCTTCATTTGCATGCGAAGTCTTGTATCGATCGGGTTGCCGCAAAGTGTAAAAAAAAATTTTAAAATTTTTTTAATTTTGTTTCTGAAATAACTCTCGGACAGATAGAACTAGGCAGTTGAAATTTTCAGAGTAGGTTTGGGTGATAAATATATCGGTTAGATTCGTTATTGGGTAGAATCGTCCTGATAGTTTCGGAGTAACAAAAAAAAATTTTTTTACATTACAAATTTCAAATTCAATGTTTTTTAAGATGCAGTTTCATCATATGAATCCATTGTTATCATTTTCAACTCTAACAAGCTAATAGTTGCGGAGATATGATTGTTCAAAATTTCAATAATACATCGTAGTTCTATGTATTCACAGAATGTGAACACAGAATCTGTCTGTGTTCACTGTTCATAAATGTCAACTTATCTAGCAAATAGAGACTTGTCAATTCGTAGTTTGAAAATATTTTCTCTTGGAAAACAAGTATCCGATTCTTGAATTTGTGAATATATACAAGACTGTTTTGAAACCGAAAATAATATTGACTAATATTGAATAATTTATGTATAAATATTGAAGATGATATTTTCGAAGATTTAGAATTGGATCATTTTAATTATGCAGTTTATGAAGGCAATAGGAAAGAAGAACATAATGGAATCATCGAAAGAAAGTATTGTTCGTTGATCACTGAGGTTAATATTACCTTTTACTTCCTTAAGTTGTGAGGCATGTTCCTATATACAGTATTTTCATAATGTTGCTAGCAAAAAATGCTGAAATATGGATCTATATTTGTGTATCAAACATTTTTTCTTGAGTTAAGGTCCATAATACAGAAAAGAATGTGTTAGTGGTATGAACTATTATATTTTAAATCATGAAAAGAGGATAGTATTTTATTAATATATTTTGAACTGTTTAAATAATTTGTTCGTCAGCCTCTACCTACTCAAATATCAGGAATAAATGGACAATCTGCTATGATTGTCTCCAGCCTCGCTCTAGACATTTCGATGATATTTTCCTCAGGTATTTCGAGTTGTGAAAACTATGCACCGAGTGTAAGTTGCAACAACCCATTCCACGAGGTGAAATCATTGCAGATTGCTCATTTAATCTTGATGAATAAATTTAATGACAATTTTTGAAGCATTAAATCATTGCAGATTGCTCCTTTTTTTAAATGATAATATTTGAAGTAATTTTTTAAACGACACTTTTCTTAAATTTAATTTCTTTCATGACGCAGTTCTATCATCATTGATATAATTCCCAACTCTGAGAAACCAATACTTTCGGATATATAATTTGTCTGTTTGCACAAGAGCGCCAAAATGCTCCTGTCCACAGGGCTTGAACCAATTATTTAATCGTTAAAGCTGTTTCGTTATTGTTCGATACATTATGTCTGACAAATATCTTATGTTTCTAAGCCGAAGCAGTTCACAAAATAATAATTTTTTTTGTTATATAGATATTTTTCAGAGTTTGGGAGAGAAGCCATAAAGTAACCATTTAATAATGAGTGTAGCACTCGAATTATCCTTTAATGATTACTTAGAGCACCGTTTATTTTCGACCCAACAGTAAATGAATGTATTAGAATGGTTCATTACGCCATCAAAGACACAGCACTGTTTATTTTCGACCCAACAGTGAAATATGCATTTGAATGGGTTCTTAAGCCACCACAGATACAGCACTGTTTATTTTTGAACCAACAGTGAATGTATGTAGTTGAGTCGAATCTAAGCCTTTGACCATTCTCAATAAAAAAAAAATTGGTTCAAGCACTGACGTGAAGTCAGAAGCTTTTGCGCGTATGTTCTATTGTCCAATCTTCTGTATTGGACACCCTTAATCGAATTTACCATGGTAAATTATGTTGTCCATTCTCCTGTATTGAACACTCTTAATTCGAATTTACCATGGTAAATTTACCATTCGAATTTACCATGGTAAATTCGAATTAAGTGTCCAATACAGGAGAATGGACAACATAATTTACCATGGTAAATTCGATTAAGAGTGTCCAATACAGAAGAATGGACAATAGAACATACGCGCAAAAGCTTCTGACTTCACGTCAGTGCTTGAACCAACTTTTTTTTTCGTGATTTTTTTGAAATTTTCTAGGGGTGCGGTTCTTAAATTTTTTTTTTCGTAATTTTTTTCAAATTTTCTAGGTGTACGGTCCTTACAAAATTTCAAAGACGTCTTTATGATGATTTTCTACTACTAGTTACCAAGCTTCAATTCGATCGAATATTTATTGTTTGAGCTATCAAGGAAATAATATTCCAGGTGGGTATACCTCGGAAACCGTTTGACCGATTATGCGCAAAAACGAACTCAACTCTCCCTCTCGGATACGCAACCTACCCTGAAAATTGCAAGTCCCTATCTCCTTTCGTTCGAAAGTTATCGAGGCAACGGTCACCCATCTACTGAACTCACACAAGAAGCTCGAATCTCCACCAATATCCAACCGATCGTGTTAAAACTTGAAACTTGGCAGTAGAGTTAGGTTATGAAGGCTCTTGCAAAATTTCAGCAATTTCAAACGAAAAGTTACTGATATATAGAATTTTTTTTTCAATTTTCAATGATTTTTTTAAAATTTTTTACAAATACTATCCTCACGAAATTTTGCAAGAATTTTTGCGTTGGCATTCTACAACTAATTACCATGTTTTAATTCAAACGGTTTAGTATTTTTCGAGTAAATGAGGAACAAAAAACTACCAAATTTCAGATGGCTGTAACTCTAAAACCGTTTGGCTGATTATGCTCATAAACAAACTGCAATGTCACGTTCTGGTGCACATCCTAACCTGAAACCTTGAAGCCGCTATCTCTTTCCGTTCTCAAGTTATCGTGACAACAAAAATATTTTTTAATAATTTTTTTAAAATTTTCTAGCCATACGATTCGCACAAAATTTCACAAACGTGCTTAGGTTCATATTCTACAACTACTCACCAAGTTTCAATTCGATCGGATTTATATTGGTTGAAAATAAAATTATTACTCGGAAACCACTGGGCCGATTAATCCCATTAACTAACTTGTCCGTCGTATTGGTATACGCCACCCAACCTGAAAATTTCAGGCCGCTGGCTCTTTTCGTTCTCAAGTTATCGTGGCAGAATCAAATTTGACCTCAGTTGGTTCCTCAAAAAGAGGTTATTTACGGAACTCGGTTCCTCAAAAAGCGGTTAATAATTTGGAACCAGAACAACCGAGGAATTTCTTTGGTTGCTTTGGTTTGTTACATAGAAATAGAAAATAAAACTTGTGAATTTCTGTGATTTTTATTTTGGGATTTAGGTTAATTAAAAGACATTTTATATTTCATGATTTCACAATTGTAAGGTTATTTCTGGTCATTTTTATTCGTTTTAATTATATTGAACAAACTGTAAACTGTGATGGATTCATTCATCTTCACTACTTGAACTGCTATCAGAATTCAGAAGTTCACTGAAGAAGAATAAAGCTGCGTTTTGATCTGTCATATCAAAAATATTGTTTTTAAAAAAGATTGAAATAATACCAGCAGCCGGTAATTCAAGTGAAAGTTTGTTATTATTATTATTATTCTATTCGAAAGTTGAACCACAGATAACGGAATATGAACCTAAAATATCATTGCTGGTCTATGCACTCAGTAACCGAATTCCGTTCCGTAAATAAATTTCAACCGAAACAACCAGAAGATAATCGCTGCCAAACCAGTCTTGGTTGCTTTGGTTGGTTTGGTTGATTTACGGAATATAACCCATGTTTCCCGTTAGAAATCCTTCTGTATCGCATATTTCGCGATACACGTAAACACGTCATGATGACATTGTTAACAATTGTTTGTCGAGTGTAAATGTATGGTATATTTCGAGTTATTGGGAAAACAAAATTTTAGATGGCTATAACTCTGAAACCACTCGATGGATTTTGCCCACTAACGAACTTAGCCGGCACACTAGGACTCCAAACCTACTGATGGGAAAATGTCAACTCTCTAACTCGTTGCGGTCGAGAGTAATCGTGCTGAAGGACAGAATCGCGTTTCACCTAGGATTTTTGATCACTGAGCCGAAACTAATCGTTTCAGACCATTCTCGGTCAAAAACTTGAAAATTTTGGACAGTTCGACGAATTGATAGGTGCTGTGGTTAGGTGAACAGCGTGCCGAAAAGCATCTGAAACGTTTATAACTTGAAAATACGAGGATAAAAAAGCTATACTATTTAACGATTGGATATAGGCGTCCAAAGAAACAAATCTATAACCTGAATCATGAAAAAGATAATTTGGTCACAAACGTCCGTTTTGAAATATTTGAAAAATGGATTGTGTTCTCACCAGAAGGTCCCTCAAATCATTTTGAACAGGCGTAGTCCAATCAAGAAAGACGTTCTCATCTTCAGATTCCAAGTCACTGCTCCAAAGTTCGACATCAGACAGGGAAACTGAATCGTTGTCGGTTGGGAAATTCACGACTGTGTTCACAGGCTGAATGCAATCAGGGTGCGAATGCTCTGGCAATTGCGGAGCCATTTTGTCTTAGACAGAACCTTCTAGGAAACCAGGTATTAGATCGATGGCTAAAAGGCAGTTTCTGCTTGACAACGGTTGTGATGAAGCGAACTATTGTCTTGGAATTGGAGGAAATAGGAATTTTGAATTGAGTCGAGAGCATCATCTACTGAATTGATAAGCTGTCTGTTATACCAATCCTATCGGATATTTAATGGAATTCTGAAATAGAATATTGAAATTCCAAATGGTTAATCTGTGTTCCCATAGTAGCGACCTCGGTGGTCTACAGTTTTCTACGAAAGTTGAGGAAGTTTCTCTCATATCTCATCTCATATACAGTGTGATGTTTGAAGGGTTGTTTCAACAGTTTATTGAACATTACTACAGCTAATATTCTTGATGTTTTTGGAAGCCATAAAGAAAATACACATTTTTATCCAGACAATCGCATTATTTTCATCTTGGAATACAGCCAGTTAGTTCCAATGTTGCCAAATCGTCTCTTTCATTCAGAAAGAGGAAGAATCTCTTGAAGAAATATTCGTTCCAGTAACGAATCGGTATCAGGCTGCATGTGAGGATCTTATCATTGTTCAATCAATGAAGAGCGAACGTTCAAACTTGGTTGGGGAGTTGCAACCAGCAATACAGATTGATTTCAAATAAATAGATGGAATCTGGCAGTGGGAACAAAATATACAGTATCTCTTCTGAAAAGTTTCGGTTTAGGTTCTAATGGACATATTGAAATGTTACTAGAGATTTACTATTTCTTTTCCAGAATGTATGAGGGCTTTCCTATTAGAACATTTAGTGAAGTCAATAAGTGTCTTTTAGGTCAAAACTTTTTAGAGTTCTGCGAAAATTATGATTGAGGGGTCATTCGATTCGGAATGGCATGTAGATATTTTTTGAGAAAATTCAAGGGCCACTGGAAAAAATTGCAAAAGTTATAAACAATTAAGTGAAAAAAAGGAGGGTTTGGTTTGGTTTTTTGTGTATATCTCAAAAACTCCCGTAAGTGTAGGACCAATATTTATAATTTTCCCAGAAGGTTGAAAATACACCCTAAAACGGGTACTCCGGCTTGCACAAGCCACGCCCACTTCGGACCTTTGATGAATAAATATTGTTAAAACAAATAAAATATGAAAATTGGGAACTGAAGAAATTCAGGCACTTACAGGATAGATCAATGAACAATAATCCGTGGTCCAAAAATTATTATAGCGATTTTTGAGCGTAAGTTCTGGGGAACACGTGGTATCATTTTGCCCAAATGTCCGTGGTTTTCGAATTTTTCGCCGAAAATGGTCTCAAACGATTGGGTTCGACTTCCTGATCAAGAATTCGAGTTCAAATTTAATTCTGTCCAACCGGCCGGCCGTCCGTTGCCACGATAACTTTAGAACGGAAAGAGATAGCAACTTGAAATTTTCAGGGTAGGTGGCGCATCCCAACAAGACGGACAAGTTTGTTAACGGGCATAATTAGCCCAACGGTTTCCGAGTAATAATTTTGTTGTCAACCAATACAAGTCCGATCGAATTAAAACTTGGTCGGTAGTTTTAGAATGCAAAACTAAGCAGGCTCTTTAAATTTTTAATCGAATTTACCATGGTAAATTCGATTAAAAGGGTCCAGTAGAGGAGAACGGACAATAGAATTCACCATGGTAAATTTCATTAAGAGTGTCCAATACCGGAGAATGGACAATAGAACATACGCGCAAAAGCTCCTAACTTCACGTCAGTGCTTGAACCAATTTTTCAATGAGTTATCCAACAACATTGCAAGTGCGATAATTGTCAAACTATTGATTTGAGCATTTTTTTCTTTCGTGGAGCTATTTTTCAAAAGCCTTTTAATAGGTTCCAGTTAAAACAACTAAGATATTGTTACTTTTCGCCTTGTTATGGACAATTTACTTAGGTTAAAAATTATAACGCTAAATTAAGCATTAAAAAAAACATTTCTTTTATAATATTACTATTGTTCCGTTTTCTCATGATCAGAAGCTACTTAAAAATAATTTTTATCTCTTATTGTTAAAAAAATTGGCGTTAAAAAATGCGTTGTTTATAAGATAATTTAAATTTTTATTCAACCATAATCTTTGATGAAAATTATGATTAAAAAGACCGTTTTTAAAAAAAAAAATTATTGTGTAAAAATGGATTTAATGATGAACAATTTTGTTCTACCACTCGTATATAATATTAAGGTATAATTTTTTTCAAATCATAATTTATCTTGTTCTTCGATATTAAATAAAATGGATTATTATTATTATTGCCCGGATCTCTGTATTTTTTTAAATGTTTTTGTCGAAAATGGTCTCAAACGATTGAGTTCGACTCACTGATGGATAATCCTTTGTCAAAATCGATTCGATCCGGCCAACCGTAGGCACGATAACTCTTGGGCGGAATGAGCTAGACAGTTGAAATTTTCAGAGTAGGTTTGGGAGAGAAATATCTCGATTAAGTTCGTTATTGTGCAAAATCAGCCGGATGGTTTCGGATTTTTTTTTAAGATGCAGTTTAAAAATCCATTGATATAATTTCCAACTCAAACAAGCTAATATTTTCGGGGATATGATTTTTCAAAATTTCAATAATTCAACGTACTTCCATGTTTTCACCGAATGTGAATTCTATCTGTCTGTGTTATATCTGTGAAGAACTGTTCATACATGTAATCTTATCTACCTATAACAGACATGTCAAATGTATTTCTGCCCTAACAAGCAAAGTATGATTAAATGCAAAATGACCAATTATAGGATATTATAATTACTCCTACCCTATATGCCTTTGGATAATCCATATGATGATGGAAATATATAATTTGGTAAGTTTATCCAATTGGTTTCAGAATATCTTCAGTGAAAATAAATCTGGAATATTGGCTAAGTTTCAATTGATGTAATATAATTTTCAGAGAAGATTTGAGGAATGAATATCTCGGATAAGTTTGCTATTTAATTTTAATTTAGTGCCTTTTATGATGCATTTATATTACAAGAATCCATTGATATCATTCCTAACTCTGAGAAACCAATAATTTCGGAGATGAATTGTCAAAATTTGAAAAAGAGCGCCAAAGCTCCTGTCCACAGGACTTTCCTACTTTTTTGGCGTTCTGCTTCCTCGGAACATAGTGCTTATCAATTTGCCCAAATGTCTGTAATTTTCGAATTTTGGCTGAAAATGGTCTCGAACGATTTGGTTCGAATCACTGATCAAGAATCCGAGGTCTAAATCAATTCTGTCCGGCCGGCTGGCCGGCCGTAGGCACGATAACTCTCGAACGAAAGGAGTTAGAGGATTGAAATTTGCAAGGTGGGTTTGGAGCGTAAATATCTCGGACGAGTTCGTTAGTGGGTGAAATCCATCGAGCGGTTTCGGAGTTATGGCCGTTTTTAGTAAAAATATTTTTTATGAATATTTCCGAAACCGATCACTCGACCTATCTAAAATTTAGCATCAAATTGTAGAAACATGACCTTTATACGCATGTGAAGTTTTGTATTGATCCGGTCACCGTAGAGTGTCGAAACAAATTTTTTTAAATAAAAAAAAAATTTCTACAATAACTCTCGAACGGAGAGATGTTTTCACAGAATGCTATAATTATTCTATCTATGCTTTATTATATGATCTGTGTTCATACTCGTACTTGTCATCCTGTTCTATAAGAGAGAGTCAAATTCATTTCAGCTATTTCAATTTGATTTCTTCCATGGTGCAGTTCTCATTCTCAGATTGCTCATTTAATCTTGATAAATAAACTATTATTTGAATTGAATTTCCTTTATGATGCAGTTCTAACATAAGAATACATTGATATAATTCCCAACTCTGAGAACCGGCCCACATTCCTTGGATCGTTTCAAACGATCCGAAGGTAAATCATAATGAGTTTCGCGTTTCTGCACATTATCGTGCTATAGATTTGAATAATTAAAGAGCACAGAAACTTTACGTCGGGAGGTAGAACAAA
This sequence comes from Halyzia sedecimguttata, assembly GCA_937662695.2. Taxonomy (NCBI): domain Eukaryota; kingdom Metazoa; phylum Arthropoda; class Insecta; order Coleoptera; family Coccinellidae; genus Halyzia; species Halyzia sedecimguttata. Next base: position 19,546,305 of record OW569415.2, read on the forward strand.
TTGTGGTTTGTGGTTTCACAGAATGCTATAATTATTCTATATATGCTTTATTATATGATATGTATTCATACTCTTACTTGTCATCCTGTTCTATAAGAGAGAGTCAAATTCATTTCAGCTATTTTAATTTGATTTCTTCCATGGTGCAGTTCTCATTCTCAGATGCTCATTTAATCTTGACAAATAAACTATTATTTTAATTGAATTTCCTTTATGATGCAGTTCTATCTTAGGAATACAATGATATAATTCCCAACTCTGAGAAACCAATACTTTCGGAGATATAATTTGTCTGTTTGAACAAGAGCGCTAGAAAGCTCCTGTCCACAGGGCTTGAAACAATTTTTAAACATACAAAACGGCGAGAAAATAATGGACGTAACACGATCCAAAAGTGTTTTTACAGGATTCCTACTCATTCTGTAAAATATAACTTTGGGAACTCATTACATAATTCATTACCATCAGTCCTGGAAGTGAGCTATTCCCGTGTACAATCTAACAATTCCAGGCAACTTCCCCGGGAAAACGAGCAAGCACGGGAAAAGCCTTTCGCTATTTCAGTATCGTAATGAGTTCATTACAGCACTATAAAGAGTGCAGGAATGAACTCATTCCCGCATTGTTTCTAGTTATATTTTTCGTTTTGTGTTAGTCAGCACTGACATTTGATCCTATCAAATTTCAACACATGTCAATTATTGTCAATATAATATAATCTGAATATAGTGAAATAATTGTTGGGAGGAAAAGTTTTATTTTCTTGAAAAAATAATCTTTCTAATTTTGAATCATTCATGCTATTAGGAAACTGTTTTAAGTCTGATCTCCATGCCCTACATACGATTCAACGTCAAATTCCGTAATCTGTCAACTTTCGTAACAGTTACACCAACTGCCAAGATTCAATACAAAAGTCACTAGGATGTATAATCCCAGTTTTGTATTAAATTTCAACAGTATTTCACAAAACTTGTCTGAAATAGAGAAAATATGGTCTAATACTCATCGCAGAAGGCAATTCCAACAATTCGTGTTTGAATAGGAGCCCATTCTGCAACTCATACCAACATACTTTCATTTTGGAAATTTATTTATATATTAGTGTCTAATGGTTTATTAATTGATTGTGTCATGTTTTATCCTGGATGGAACACAGAACAAGAGTAATAATCGTTAAAATCGTACAAATGCAATGTTTCTGACAAATCAAATCAAATCAAATCAAATCATCTTTATTTGTGCAAGGATACATACAGTATATACACACTTCAGTAAAGTTAATGATATATCTACAATGACAAATAAACACATATAAAATGGTACAAACAATGCAAAAAAAAAATATTCATATATAATTCATATTACCCAGGAGAAAAATTCAACTGAAATTTAAATGGTGGAATTCATTGTAGTTGTAAAAAGTATTCTTACTTAAGAAATCCTAAATTTTGGCCTTGAAAACATTTGATGGAAGTGATCTCCAGGCTACAGGCAACCTATTGAAGAACTTAAGGGCCAAGTGGTTTGGCCCTCTAAGTGATCTGCTCAATCTAACATAAGATGGAACAAGATTGCTCCTGTTCCTTGTATTGTAGTCATGTCTACTGCCATGTGAGCCCCAACTGTCTACATTACCACGCACATACAAAAGACATTCAAGAACGAATAGTCCAGGAACAGTAAGGATGCCCAGCCCAGTAAAGGAACCTGTGCAGTCAACTCTGTATCCAAGGTTATCGAGAATTCTTATACCTCTACGCTGCAGACGAAATATTCTTTCTACACCAGAGGAACCACCCCACAGCAAAATTCCATATCGAAGGTGAGATTCTATCAATGAGAAGTAGGCAGTTCTTAGTACCATACGGGACACAGAGGTGGATAAACTCCTCAGCACAAATATGTTCCTTGCTAATTTAGAGGCCAGCTGGGTAACATGTTAGCCTCGAATCAAGATGAACACCCAAAAATTTCACATCTCGGATATCGTCCAGTTTACGGAGAGCGAAAACTATTTCCTCAGTTTTCGTCTCATTTAGGCTGAGTCCATTACAACTGAACCAAGATATAGCCCTCAAACGCGCCTCCTCAACCTGTATCTGTCCACCTGCCAGATCTTTATCAGAAACGCAAATAGTGGTATCATCAGCAAACAATAAAGTCCTAAAATGCCCCAGATAATCCGGCAGGTCGTTTATAAAAATCAAAAACAGCACAGGACCAAGCACCGACCCCTGCGGAACTCCCAATGTCAGATCAGCTAGCTTCGACCACCGGCCATTCAAATACACCGCCTGTGATCTACCCCTGAGAAATGATCCAACAAGATCTATGCTGTTGGCATCAAATCCATATCGACGAAGTTTTAGGAGAAGGGTAGAGTGATCAACACAGTCAAAAGCTTTCGTTAAATCTAAAAAAAGGGCAAATGAGTAGTGTCCCGACTCGAAACACTGGAGAGTATGGTTAACAAATTCTACCACAGCCCCGAGAGTATTCCTTCCCTTGCGAAAACCATATTGACTCGGACTGAATAGTTCATTCGATTCAAAGAAACTGACGATTTGATTGCACATAATTCTTTCAAGTATTTTAGAGAATACTGGCACCAAACTAATCGGCCTATAATTGGCCACAACGTCGAGATCTCCTTTCTTGAAGAGAGGAACGGTCTTGGAAATCTTCAGAAAGTCCGGGAAAACTCCCTCACCGAGACATTTATTGATCAGAAATGTTAGAGGACTGATTAGATTGTTAATATTTCTCTTAATGACCAGGATTGATATGCCATAGTAGTATCTGGATCTACTATTCCGTAGAGAACGAATGACATCTCTTACCTCTATAGAAGTGACCTCTCTGAAGCTGAAGTGAAGATCGTCAGGTACAGGCTTCAAAAAATGACCATCCACGTCTCCATCAGTTATCTGTATTTTATTAATTATTTCATGAGGTATTGTAGCAAAATATTCATTAAAAGTGTTAGGAGCAATCGAGTCACTCATCCTGTGCTCGGATATATTTCTCTTAGAATTGATTAGGTTCCACATTGTTTTCACTTTATTGGTGGAGGACAAGATGAATGAGTCATTGCTCTCAATCTTAGCCCTATTTATTTCAGACTTATACCTAATCCTCAAATTGTTCCTCAAATTACGTAGGTGATCCGTTCCGAATCTGTTGTAAAAATCATTCAGCAAACTGAGATCATCACGCATCTGTCTCAGCCTATTATTGAACCAATGAACCTCCAGGAGCTTTCTGGACTTCATATGCCTTTCAGGAAACGCAGAATTGAAACCACCTAAAAAAACGTCATGGAAAGCTTCAAATGCAGCATTAGCATCTAACTTTCCATTCTTCACAAACCCCCAGTCCAAACTCTCCAAAAACGAATGAAAAATAGCAAATCCTCTCATGGAAAGTGGTCTACCCACAACTTTTGGCTCATGGGTGTAATTTCCTAGGACACTCATACGAATGACTTGAACTCTATGATCAGAGAATTCGCATTCAGACACGTCAGACCGGAAGTTCCGAGGTTCGAAATTCGACAGCTATTGTCAAAACCTAATTACAATTAATCACTGCATTTTAAGTTAATATTTGCAGTGATATAAATGCTGATAGAATGTCGTATTAGTTGTCACGTTGAAATTTGGTCATATATTTCTCGTATAAATTAAGTCATGTTTGAGAATTAAAATTAGGGATCAGGAAAATTTTTCCGGTGCTCTCGGAAGTTGATATTTTCGGTGAGATATAATGGAAGCTACTATTTCAGTGTTTGGTAGAGAAAACCCATGACATGAGTCATATTATTCTTGAAAATGCATTCTGTTTCAATGGATATCCCTAAACGTTTCCTTAGTGTAATAGAAAATATAAATATATTACTTAATCCATTATGCATTCGGCGAATATCTCAAAACCAATATCCGTTCTCTTATAAAAAAAAAACACGAATCAATCATACAGCTCGATTCAAATCAGCTTTCTAAATATCAATATTCCATTTACGTGCCACGTCACTTTTTTCAGATAATTTGAATTTGGAAAGGACAATTAACGAACCGGCCTACATTCCTTGGATCGTTTCAAACGATCCGAAGGTAAATAATAATGAGTTTCGCGTTTCTGCACATTATCGTGCTATAGATTTGAATAATTAAAGAGCACAGAAAATTTACGTTGGGAGGTAGAACAAATTGTGGTTTGTGGATGTGAAAAAGTTGTCGTTCCGAACGAAATGACCGGCGATTGGTATATTTCACGGATTGGCAGTTATGATGACATTTTAATGGTTTCTTACGCCATTAAATCACGATATAAGCTCACATAGATCGGATTAATAATATGAATAGTTTTCAATATTTCCGTAAATGAGGCTAATGATTAGTATGAATTAGTCGCGTTGCTGAATCGAATACGTTTCGCATTGAATTCATAGATAATTTCGAAAATATTGATCGAATATCAATTAGAACCATAGACATAGAATAAAATGGACTGGTTGTGAGAAATGGCGATTTCTATTGACTCGCTCGGAGCACTCGAAATCGATCTCATCTGTCATGCATCTGTCCACTTGAACCGAAAATATCTATCAAATATTACTCCGAGTGATCTGAGCGTGTCAATGGAAATCGCCAGAAGATATCATTGATATCTGTCAGCGTTGAAAAAGGACAGAACAAGTAAAGGAAAAACTTTGACCCATTTATAGAGTGAGAGCATGCACTGCATAGTATCAGTGCCACAATATGGCATGAACTATTTAGTGAGGATTTTATTTGATTCAGGGATCAATTTTGATGTTTTTTTCCTGATAAATTGCTCAAACTAATGATGCCTGGTGAAATTTATGAATGTATAATGAGGTTTGTTTGATTGATAGAATTTTGTTTTTTCCGAGAATTAATGCAGAAATATATGTTTCTTCAAACATTGTTAATATAAACAGGGACAGGCCGAAGCTAAATTTTTGGGGGGGGGGAAAGCATTCAAAATTTTCCAACTTTCCATGAAGGAAGGAAGGGTTGTCCAATTGCTTTAAAAAGTTTTCCAACTTTTTTTCAAAATTCACCCATCTCCTTAAGGGGCCGATCCCTGGTAATGGTTATTCCTGACAATTTGCGGAACCCAGAACATCAAAATTTGTTTTGAAACCTATCTATTTCTATTATTAAAAGAAGGAGCAATCTGTGTACCCAGATGGTTTGTTTTATGACTTCCTTGCCGGCTACACACATTGTGCCGAAAACTATTGAATATTGAATTTACGTTAACAGGAATGTGTACAAGGGTACATGGTGTTATTCCATGTTATTCCGTTCCTATTTACTGTCTGCTTTGTATTTATCCGGTCAGGTGATCAAATTCCTTCACATTTTATAAAATTTTTTTCGGAAATATTCCAACTCCATTGAAATTTTTTCAACTGCTTCGAAATTTTTTCCAACTGCTTTGAAATTTTTCCAACTGCCTTGAATTTTTGACAACTCCTTCGAAATTTATCCAACTGTGTTGAAAATTTGCCAACTCCGTTGAAATTTTTCCAACTGCTTCGAAATTTTGTCCAACTCCTTCGATATTTCCGTAAATGAGGCTAATGATTAGTATGAATTAGTCGCGTTGCTGAATCGAATACGTTTCGCATTGAATTCATAGATAATTTCGAAAATATTGATCGAATATCAATTAGAACCATAGACATAGAATAAAATGGACTGGTTGTGAGAAATGGCGATTTCTATTGACTCGCTCGGAGCACTCGAAATCGATCTCATCTGTCATGCATCTGTCCACTTGAACCGAAAATATCTATCAAATATTACTCCGAGTGATCTGAGCGTGTCAATGGAAATCGCCAGAAGATATCATTGATATCTGTCAGCGTTGAAAAAGGACAGAACAAGTAAAGGAAAAACTTTGACCCATTTATAGAGTGAGAGCATGCACTGCATAGTATCAGTGCCACAATATGGCATGAACTATTTAGTGAGGATTTTATTTGATTCAGGGATCAATTTTGATGTTTTTTTCCTGATAAATTGCTCAAACTAATGATGCCTGGTGAAATTTATGAATGTATAATGAGGTTTGTTTGATTGATAGAATTTTGTTTTTTCCGAGAATTAATGCAGAAATATATGTTTCTTCAAACATTGTTAATATAAACAGGGACAGGCCGAAGCTAAATTTTTGGGGGGGGGGAAAGCATTCAAAATTTTCCAACTTTCCATGAAGGAAGGAAGGGTTGTCCAATTGCTTTAAAAAGTTTTCCAACTTTTTTTCAAAATTCACCCATCTCCTTAAGGGGCCGATCCCTGGTAATGGTTATTCCTGACAATTTGCGGAACCCAGAACATCAAAATTTGTTTTGAAACCTATCTATTTCTATTATTAAAAGAAGGAGCAATCTGTGTACCCAGATGGTTTGTTTTATGACTTCCTTGCCGGCTACACACATTGTGCCGAAAACTATTGAATATTGAATTTACGTTAACAGGAATGTGTACAAGGGTACATGGTGTTATTCCATGTTATTCCGTTCCTATTTACTGTCTGCTTTGTATTTATCCGGTCAGGTGATCAAATTCCTTCACATTTTATAAAATTTTTTTCGGAAATATTCCAACTCCATTGAAATTTTTTCAACTGCTTCGAAATTTTTTCCAACTGCTTTGAAATTTTTCCAACTGCCTTGAATTTTTGACAACTCCTTCGAAATTTATCCAACTGTGTTGAAAATTTGCCAACTCCGTTGAAATTTTTCCAACTGCTTCGAAATTTTGTCCAACTCCTTCGAAATTTTGCAAACTGCTTCGAAATTTTTTCCAACTCAAACGAAATTTTTCCAACTTCTTCGATATTTTTGCCAACTCCTTCGAAATTTATCCAACTTTGTTGAAAATTTGCCAACTTCGTTGAAATTTTTCCAACTGCTCCGAAATTTTTTCCAACTCCTTCGAAATTTTGTCCAACTCCTTCGAAATTTTGCCAACTGCTTCGAAATTTTTTCCAACTCCAACAAAATTTTTCCAACTGCTTTGAAATTTTTGCCAACTCCTTTGAAATTTATCCAACTGTGTTGAAAATTTGCCAACTGCGTTGAAATTTTTCCAACTGCTTCGAAATTTTGTCCAACTCCTTCAAATTTTGACAACGGCTTCGAAATTTTTTCCAACTCAAACGGAATTTTTCCAACTTTTTCGATATTTTTGCCAACTCCGTTCAACATTGGGGGGGGATTATCGAAATATTGAAAGATATTGAAATTATTGAAATACGAAAAAACTTATGCCTCGTGTAACTCCAGGATACGATATTCACGAAATTCAGCGGAAATTAGTAGGTTGGCATTCTAAATAATCACTGAGTTTTAATTGGATCAGATTTCTATATTTTGAGTTATAGAGGAAATAATAACAAACAGTATAACTCCAAAAGAGTTCGACCGATCATGCCAATTAACGAACTCAAATGTCGCATTCGGATGCGCAATCTACCTTGAAAAGTGCAAGTCGCTTTCTCTATCTTTTCTCAAGGTATCGTGAGATACATTATATTTTTTCGCAATTTTTTTAAAATTTTCTAGTGGAATGCTCCTCTCAAAATTTTACACACGTCTGTATGTCAATATTCTACAACTACTTACTAAGATTCAATTCGATCGACTCTATATTTTTTGAGTTATCAAGGAAATAATATTCCAGATGGGTATAACTCTGAAACCATTGGGCCGATTATTCCCAACAACGACGTTAATTCTTCCATTCGGATTCGCAACCTACCCTGAAAATTGCAAATCCCTATCTCCATTCGTTAGACACCCATCCAGCTACTGAACTCACACAAGCCTGCTCGGGTCTCCAACAATATAGATCTGATCGTGTTCAAATTTGGAAATTGGCAGTATATTCAGGTTTTGAAGGCGAAATGTCAGCGATGTCGGACGAATAGTTTCTGATACATAGAATTTTTTTCAATGATTGTCAATGATTTTGTTAAAATTTTCTTGTGATAGTATCCTCACAAAATCCCGCAAGAATTTTTGCGATGGCATTGTACAACTAATAACCATGTTTGAATTGGATCGTTTGGGGTATCGTATTTTTCGAATTATTGTGGAAATAACAAACAAATTTCAGATGGGTATAACTCCAAAACCGTTTGGTTGATTATGACTATAAATAAACTGAAATGTCGCATTCGAATGCACAACCTAATCTGAAAATCCCTATCTCTTTCCGTTCTCAGGTTATCGTGATATATAATAATATTTAATATTTTGTAGTTCAACGATTCTCACAAAATTTCACAAACGTCTTTAAGTTTATATTTTACAACTACTCCCCAAGTTTCAATTAAATCGGATTTGTATTGGTTGAAAGCAAAATTATTACTCGAAAACCATTGGGCCAATTATGCCCATTAACGAACTTTTCCATCGTATTTGTAGCTATTTCTTTGAGTTCTCTAATCATTGTGGCAACGGCAGGCCGTACAGAATTATATTTGACCTCGAATTCTTCGTCAGGTAGTCCAACCCAATCGTTTGAGGCTAGAAATTCGAAAATTACAGACATTTGGGCAAAATGATAACGTGATGTTCACCAGAACCTGCGCGCAAAAATCGAAAAACGGCGTTGCCAATGTATCGCAGAAGTAATCAATTTGTATCTTAAATAATCTTAAATATTAAAGAACAAAAGGAGATGGGAAAATAAAAAAATATAAAAAAGCAATGATGTCAAGTCAGTACTCTTTGGCGTGCATGTTCACGGTGGCTAATTTTAATTGAGCGATGAGTTGATTAATTGAAGGACAGAGTAACAATGTTGATAAAGAACACAACTGACTCTCCTTAGTCGCACAAGCTCCTAGAAGATTCTGAGGTATCTCCTTGGGAAAGACTTGGCAGGGTCAGTATAATCATAATCATGTTTATAGCACGCGCGCCAAAGCAGATTGACCCCACGTCCATGCTTTTTTACACTTTTTCGATCATTGTTAAGTCAATCTGCATTTGGCTCTTGCCAAATCCGAACGTAATTTAATGTAGATCTACCGAATATAGTTATTTATAAATTTGCCCCATGGCCACGATACATACATTTCAACTCGAAAACAACGCTATTTCCCCGATACTGACTTGTCCGTGCACAGAATTGCCATAAAATTTCTCGTAAAACCTTAAAATGATGGCTCAGCACCAAATCCATCACCGCTAGACGCAAACCACTCCCAACGTGAGCCATACAATCCAAACGTCTCCTCTGCGCATACGCAATCTACTCGTGGTCTAAATTCCCCTGAAAATAACACTTCTCACAAAATTCCGATTCTTCAACACCATTGGTTCAGGAGATATCACTTCTCCAATGCACGCATGCGCAGACACTTCCAAGGGGATTCTATGGAGAAATAGCACCCTGCACCTCAAATCCCCAATCCTCTCTGATGAAAACTCCAGCAGTTCATTCACTTATCGTCTGCTCATGCGCATAACGAAAAATGTCCGTAAGGGGTAACATCAATTTCAAAATTAGCCCCAGGGCCACGGTATGCACACTTCAACTCGGAAACAACGCGATTTCCCCCAAACTGACTTGTGTCCGTGCACTGAATTGTCATATTCTATTAAAACCTCACAATATCGGCTCATTACTCCCAACATAACCCATACAACCAAAAACAGTCACTTCTCTTCTGCGCATGCACAATATACTCGCGGCTGCAAGTCCTCCCGAAATCACACACCTTAGAAAAAACTCCAATTCTTCAACACAGAATCGCACCAGGGGATTCTATGGAGGAATAGCATCTGCCACCCCAAAACCCCAATCCTCTGACGAAAACACCAGCAGTTAAATCACTTATGGTCTGCTCATGCGCATAACGAAAAATGCCCGGAAAGGGCAGCATGAACTTAAAGAAAATAGGTTTCGGAATTTCAAGCAAAATATTCCGCAAAATAGTATCTAGTAATTTTTTAATTTTTTCATGTCACTTGATCTTCACGAAATTTTGCGAAAGTGTTTGCTTTGGTCTTTTGCATCTAACTACTTAGTTTCAATTCAATCAGATCAGTATTTTTCGAGTTATCGTGGAAACAAAATTTCAATATTTTCAAAAATTTTTTTTGCCACTTTATGGCCTTCCTGTCAGTACAAAACTTCGCAGGCATATAAAAGACACGATTCTCTAATTTGATGCCAAATTTCAGAGGAACGGCCTCACTACAGCAGTGTAAATCCATTTTTTGATTCCCGGACTCAAGCCCCATGTTTTGCTGATTTAATGCCTGGGAGCAATCTTGAGGGTTTTCTTTCACTTGGCAACTGTTGCTTAGAGTTGTGTGTTCCAGGTTAAGTTGGTATCAAACATAACGCCCAGGTAGCGTACCTCATCGGCTAGGTTTTGTTGCACACCCAAGAGTTTGGGGGCTTTAATTCCCTCTAAATTCCCTTTGAGTGTGAACGTTATAATTACTGTTTTGAGAGGTTAACAGTGAGGCTGCCCCTCTCGACCAGCTTTCTACAACTTTCATAGCATGGAGAGTCAACCCCGAGACTACTCTTGGAATCTTTCCCCAGATTAATATGCAAATGTTATCAGCATAGCCCTGGGTGTAGAATCCACTGTTGTTCAGTTCCACCAAGAGCCCGTCCACCACCAGGTTCCATAGCGGCGCGGAGATTACTCCACCCTGAGTCGTGCGCCTAGTCGCAGTAACTCTTAGGCCACGTCCGGACAGGAAGGTGGCTTGCTTAGCGCCAAGAGCCTAGAGGCTTGCATTCTGACTACTTGCTAGGATACGTGGTGGCCGCACTGAAGGTGGTTTGCGTGGTGGGTCGCTAGGTGCCTTGGTCATTTGCTTATCGGCACGTTGACGATATGTCAAAAGAATTGCTCTGACATTGTTAATTACAGAAAATTCTCTTGAAAATATACCATTGCACGGCCTTATCCATCATGTTGGGTACATGACATAAATAATTCACGGTCAAGTCATAGGGAACAATTGCGTAATTTTGACGAAAAATGTTACGAATATGTAGGTATGACCAGTGAAATATTTGATCTACTTCTCACTACATCTCATTACAAACTAGAGACATTTTGTTGAATTTTTTCAACGGAACTGGATCGATTACCTGGCAGAATAACTCATTGCCTGAAAACATAATCCAACGACGTAATATACATACACAGCATTAACGTCTCATTGTAAAAAAAATGAATCACTTTTTAGTACTTGAAATCTTTTTCTACTTCGACTGCCACCTCTGCCCATAGTTTCGTTAAGGCTACTGCATTTTTATGGAGTTCACTTGCTGGATTCCACAGAGGTTCTCTTTTGAAAACTGCTGTTTGTTTACATCTATAGACGCTAAGCGACTAGCTAGGCGCTAAGCCTGCAGTGCGACCGGTCGCGAAAGTTCTAGAACGTTCGTTTTTCTAAGTTACTCCCTAGGTGACGCGCTTGGATCTAGGCGCTAAGCAAGCCGCTTGTCTGTGCGGACGTGACCTTAAGGTTTCCCCGCACAACGACGCCTGTGCCTGTCGGCCACGCAGTGTGGAGTTAATAGACCTGCAACAGATTTCGTCTACTCCATGCTTCTCCACCGCCTTAAGCATGGATGATAGGTGGTGTTGTTAAACGTCCCCTCTATTTCGAGGAAGGTGCCGAGTGCAACTTCCTTGTGCTCAATCGTCTCCTCCATCCTAGACACCAGATGGTATAAGGCCGAGTCACACGATCTACCCACACGGTAAGCATGGTGGTTGCAGTGCAGTGGCCTCTCTTTCAGAAAGGTTTGACGCATATACATCCCCATAAATTTATCCAGTCTTTAAAGTAAAGGATGAGAGGGTAATAGGTCTATACGCCTTCGGGTGTGAAGGATTTATAGCCAGTTTCGGTATAAAGACCACTCTGGCCAGTTTTCAGTCTTGCGGACATATCCAAATGCCACGCTTGCCCGAAGAAGTCTGCACAAAAGCGGTCCGATAACGTTCCAGTCCTGTTGCAAACAGTAAAACTCGTGTATCACTAGAAAAATAATTTGTTTACTTCTTAAATGTTTTATTTCAGAAACCATCTGTCATATTCCGCTGAGAGGCACACAACCTTCAAGCCACTATTTAAAATCGAGTACCGGATTTCAGCTTGATCGGCTGTGGTGTTCAGCAATTAGTGTGAAAATTAAATTCTGAACTGGTATCTGCTTCTGAAACTTCAAAGTATGTTAATTTCAGATCAGTAATGACGCTGTGATAGACGCGAGGTTAGTTTCATTTCCTGACGCGCAGGAGATCTGGTTTCGAATCTCCACTGAGTGAGTTGACTATTTTATTTATTTTAAAATTTGAGTTTAGTTGATGCCCGCTGCATTTTTTACGTGATAATGCTATAAAAACGGCTTGAGGGTCTAGTTTTTTATACGATCGCGCGAAATGTTATTACGTTTTGAACTATCTAGTCTACCAAAACTTGAACTTTTTGCGCGCATGTTCTAGGGGACAGTGTGCTATCTTTTCACCCAAATGTCTGTCATTTTCGATTTTTTGGCCGAAAATGGTCTTAGATGCCACGATCACTTTCGAAAAAAAGAGATAACGACTTTCAGGGTAGGTTGCGCATCCGAATGCGTCAGTTTAGTTCGTTTATGGGCATAATTGGACAAATAGTTTCGAAACTATGTTATGTTAAGACGTCAAGTCAGACAGATAAATATTGTGTTGGTAGACATGACATTTTGACGAAAAGGCTTGAAATCCCCACGATTCAGGGGGAACAAATAGAACCAGTTCTATTTATTTTGAAGCCTGAAACAGTCTACAAAATAGTCCCGGGCGCATGCGTCTTTCTTCAAAATTTCAGGTTCAGTCAGTCAGGCTGACAAAGGCATAGTGTAATAAGTATTAGTATCATTCCACCTATTCATCCCAATTATTCTTGACGAGAGATTCTTAATCTGGATCTACGGAATTATTATAACATAAACCACCACCGGCGTAATATTCTAAGGTGAGACAATAGAACAGGTTAGATAATTACATTTCCGTGCCTGCGTCTGTCACAGTATAATAATAGTATATTGTATAATTAGTGGGAAAAGCATAATATTCCCCAACGACTGTGATAATTACCTGGTAACACAGGAGTTTGGGAATATGGTTTTTTCACGAATTATACATACTACTTTTTCTTCGATCGTTGATTTACATTTAAAAAATTAATTAAAAAATATTTTATTCAAGATGTAATCAAGTAAGTTTAAATAGGTTTCTCTATGTTCATATTGAAATATAGACGTGGTAGTCATGGAAATTACTTTGTTATGACAAAAGTAAAATAATTGTCAAGCTGGTTTTGTTTGATTCGTTATATTTTATAAGGAATTAGAAAAGAATTAATAAACATGAACACTGATAGGGATTATTTGTTACCTTGCACGCCTCCTGACCTAGTGGAAGTCGCGAACGTGGCTGCACTTAATTTACTTCCGGTGAAATCCAGAGAGAAGTATGAACTTGCGTACCAAGGCTCATGGATTTTTTGCAGAAAAAACAACAGTGTATCCTTTTCTGAGAATGTACTGATGGCGTATGTTGCTGACTTGGCTAAAACAATGAAATATTTTACGTTGTGGGCACAGTATTCCATGCTTCGATCAACTTTGTCTGTTAAAAATAATATTAATGTTGCCCAGTACCAAAAACTGAGAGCATTTTTAAAACGTCAAGCTACAGGATATAAACCGAAAAAATCCAAAATTTCAACCCAGGAACAAATTCAAAAATTAATTTTAGAGGCCCCAGATCACATATTTTTATCGACCAAAGTAAGTAGATATAGATAAAATAGTATTACTCAAAATACATAAAATACGAAATATACCATTTTTGATTACCTTTTAGGTAGCTCTAATATTTGGAATAGCAGGAGCCTTTCGGCGAGATGAGCTTGTCCGAATGAAAGTTCAGGATATAGAAGATTTCGGTTCAAAAATACTGGTAAAAATACCAGAAACACAAACAAATAAACCTAGATCATTTATCATTAACGAAACCTATTTAAATGTTTATAGAAAGTACGTATCATTTAGGCCTAATGATTTTGAAAATCCTAGGTTTTTTTAAAATTCAACAAGGGAAAAGGATGGAAGACAGTCATTGGACTAAATCAATTTGGAAAAATGCCGCAAATTGTTGCAAGTTATTTACAGTTGCCAAATCCGACAGAATATATAGGACATTGTTTCCGCAGATCATCGGCAACACATTTGGTAGGTGCTGGAGCTGATATTCTTTTTTTAAAGTGCCACGGAGGATGAAAATCTTCCAATGTGGCGGAAGAATATATTGACGAATCACTTAATATTAAAGTAGAAGTGGCTAATAAAATATTCAACACCCCTGCCTCTACTTCAAATGAAAATGATCGAAACGATATAAACCAAACAATAAGCCATGCAGCTTCAACGTCTATAAATTCTCGTTGCCCCCAGTACAATTTACAAATTGTACAAACTATACAATAAATGCAAATATTAACAACAATTAATTTGTGTTTAAGAATATCGTTATAAATTAGATATTTCTTTTATAACAACTTTATCAATATAAAAAAAACACTGAAGTCAGTACTCTTTGGCGCGCGTGTTCCCGGTGGCTAATTTGAATTTAATGATGAGTACTTCAAGCTCAGTGGATAGAGCGAGCCGAAGATCTACCCAAAGGATAGTGGACACCATTCACTGTCGGTTCAAAAATTAACAGTGCTGTATCTAAGCTGCCATCGGGATAGAGTAACAAAGTTGGAAAAGAACACAACTGACTCTCCTTAGTCGCACAAGCTCCTAGAAGATTTGGGAGGGTCAGTATAATCCTAATCATGTTTATAGCACGCGCGCCAAAGCAGATTGACTTTTCACACTTTTTCTTTCATTGTTAAGTCACTCTGCTTTTGCGCGCGTGCTATAAACATGATTAGGATTATATACTGACCCTCCCAAATCTTCGAGGAGCTTGTGCGACTAAGGAGAGTCAGTTGTGTTCTTTTCCAACTTTGTTACTCTATCCTGATGGCAGCTTAGATACAGCACTGTTAATTTTTGAACCGACAGTGAATGGTGTCCACTATCCTTTGGGTAGATCTTCGGCTCGCTCTATCCACTGAGCTTGAAGTACTCATCATTCAATTCAAATTAGCCACCGTGAACACGCGAGCCAAAGATTACTGACTTCAGTGCTTTTTTTTTTTTCAAGTTCCTTTAACAAATATAGCTATCAATACAGTTTGGCTGTTAGCTTTACTGTAGATCAAAAAAAATTGCAGTTGTGGGACCTCCGTTAGGAAAGCAATTGCCTCTTCTCCAAATCCGAATGTATTTTAATATAGATCTACCGAATATAGTTATTTATAAATTTGCCTCAGGGCTACCATACAGAAATCAACTCGGAAACAACGCTTATTTCCCCCAAACTGACTTCTGTCCGTGCACTGAATTGACATGAATATTCTTTTAAAACCTTACAAAATCGGCTCATTACTACCAACATAACCCAAACAACCCAAAACCATTCACCTCTCGTCTGCGCATGCGCAATATACTCGTGGCTGCAAGTCCTCCCAAAATTACACACCTCACAAAAAACTCCAATTCTCCAACACTAGTGGTTCAGGATATATCGCTTCTTGAATCCACGCATGCGCAGACCCTCTCCAGGGGATTCTATAGAGGAATAGCATCCGCCACCCCAAAATCCCAATCCTCTCTGACGAAAGCACCAGCAGTTAAATCACTGATGGTCTGCTCATGCACATAACGAAAAATGCCCGTAAGGGGTACATCAATTTCGAAATTAGCCCCAGGGCCACGGTACGGACACTTTAACTCGGAATCAACGCTACATCCCCCAAACTGACTTGTCCTTGCACTGAATTGCCATGAATATTCTTTTGAAACCTCACAATATCGGCTCAGCACTCCCAACATAACCCATACAACCCGAAAACAGTCACTGCTCTTCTGCGCATGCGCAATCTACTTGCGGATAAAATTCCTCTCAAAATCACACACCTTACAAAAAACTCTGATTCTCCAACACTAGTGGTTCAGGAGATAGCACATCTTTAATCCACGCATGTGCAGACCCTCAATAGGAGATTCTATGGAGGAATAGCATCCGCCACCCCAAAACCCCAATCCTCTCTGACGAAAACACCACCAGTTAAATCACTGATGGTCTGCTCATGCGCATAACGAAAAATGTCTGTAAGGGGTAACATCAATTTCAAAATTAGCCCCAGGGCCACGGTACGAACACTTTAACTCGGAAACAACGCTACATCCCCCAAACTGACTTGTCCTTGAACTGAATTGCTATGAATATTCTTTGAAAACCTCACAATATCGACTCAGCACTCCCAACATAACCCATCCAATGAAAAAACAGTCACTTCTCTTCTGCGCATGCGCAATCTACTCGCGGCTAAAAGTCCTCTCAAATTAACACACCTTACAAAAAACTCCGATTCTCCAACACTAGTGGTTCGGGAGATATCGCATCATTAATCTACGCATGCGCAGACCCTCATCAGGGATCTGGATTCTATGGAGGAATAGCATCCGCCACCCCAAAACCCCAATCCTCTCTGACGAAAACTACAGCAGTTAAATGACTTCTCATCTGCGCATGCGCACAACCAAAATTGCCCGGAAAAGGCAGCATGAACCTCAAAAAAATAGGTTTCGGCATTTTAAGCAAATTATTCCGCAAAATAGTAGTAATTTTTTGATTTTTTTCATGTCACGTGATCTTCACGAAATTTTGCAAAAGTGTTTGCATTGGTCTTTTGCATCTAACTACTGAGTTTCAATTTAATCAGATCCTTATTTTTCGAGTTATCGTGAAAACAAAATTTTAAAATGTTTGAAATTTTTTTTTGCCACTTTAGGGCCTTACGGTCATAACAAAACTTCGCAGGCATATAAAGGTCATGATTCCTCAATTTGATGCCAAATTTCAGAAAGATCGAGTGATCGGTTCCGGAAATATTCATAAAAAACGTTTTGACTAAAAACGGCCTTAACTCCGAAACCGCTCGGTGGATTTCGCCCGTTAACGAACTTGTCCGAGATATTTACGCAACAAAACTACCTTGCAAATGTCAACGCTCTAAGTCGTTCCGTTCGAGAGTTATCGTGCTAACGGCCGGCCAGCCAGCCGGACAGAATTGAATTTGACCTCGAATTCTTCATCAGGAAGCGAACCTAATCGTTTGAGACCATTTTCGAAAAAAAATTCGAAAAATACAGACATTGTGACGAAATGATAGCACGCTGTTCCTTGCGGAACACGCGCGCAAAAATTAAAACCATACTTTGTTTCATTTTATTGTAATAATCCATTTATAACATTACCGCACGCTACAGCAGTGCGGTAAGAATATTACCGCACTGTTATTTTCTAATTGCTTAGCAACTGCCCCCTTTTCTGGAATGTTGAGCTTTGCGCATAGAAAACAGGTCAAAATAGAGTCACTTTTCCCACGATCGAAGAAAATATATTATTTCACTATATCTATACGAGGTCGTCACTTGCATTTGCATAGAGAACTTTTAGAGGAACAGATTGTTTTTCTCGATTCAATAGAGTAGAGGTTATAATAAATGCTTTTAGTTGGATATTGATATATTTGTTTTTTTGATGCGAATTGAAATATGTAAGGAATGTGAAAATAGGCGAAGAAAATATTGTGCATAATTTTATAGCGGATATTCAATAAAAATCAAGTTGGAGTCAGTACATATTTTAAGATTCAGGTACAGGTTTTTTCAAAAATGCAGCTTGAAGATTATTTAAATCCATTTCATAAGACTTCAGTGAGTAAATAAGATTTCTCAGACAATTTCGTTGAATTTCGAGCTTCCGATAATAAAGCTTTCATATAGTTATGCGATATTGAATCCAGTAAGTGTTTCTGTGTTCTAAACTTAAAGGCAGTTCAGGGGTGGCCTTGCACATTGTAAAATCTTTAAACGCTTATAACTTTTTATATGAGCCGAATGTGGTAAATGGTAAATGAAAAAGGTGTTTCATTTGATGAGAGGAATCCTTGATTAAAATTAATCTACAACTTAAAGACTCACCCTGTATATACTATGAAAATAATTATATTATATCCATTGAAACTAAGCCAATATTACACTTTGTTTTCACTTGAGATTACCTGAACCCAATTTGATTAACTTACCAGAAGTATATATTATTTCCATCATTATATGGAAAGCTGAGGTTATTTCATTATTTCATTCTATAATAATATTCTGAATACTGGAAATATTTCAAAAGAATTTCGCAAAGCGAAAGTCATAGGAATTTTAAAACGTGGAAAGGATTCTTTTGATCCTAGCAGTTATCGACCCATTAGTCTGTTGAGTGTTCCTTTTAAAATTTTAGAAAGATTGATTCTTTTTAGGATTGAATCGTCTACAGTTCTACAGAATTGACAGGGGGGCTTCAGGAAAAATAGAAATTGTTGTGATCAGGTTCTTAGTCTTACTACTTATATCGAAACAGGTTTCAATAGTAAAATGAAAACAGGAACAGCATTCGTGGATTTGTCGGCAGCATATGACACGGTATGGAGAGATGGTTTGATTTTTAAACTTTATACTCATTTAAAGTGTGGTAAAATGGTTCGTTTACTCGAAAATATGCTCTCGGATAGAAGGTTTCGTGTTTTTATTGATAATAATAGTAGTAAATTCAAGAATTTGAATAATGGTCTCCCACAAGGTTCAGTTTTAGCACCTCTTCTTTTCAATTTATATCTGTGTGATATTCCTGCTACGTCGTCTGAGAAATTCATGTACGCTGATGACATTGCCCTTGCATTTCGTCATTCTGATTTCCAAAGTATAGAAAATCATCTATCTACAGATTTAGATATTCTGAAAAAGTACCTATTTCAGTGGTGTTTGTGTCCGAATCCGAATAAAACTGAGGTTTCTTGCTTTCATTTGAACAATCACCAAAAATATAGAAAATTGAGTGTAACTTTCGGTGATTCATTCTTGAGACATAATTTTTATCCTAAATATCTAGGAGTGAAACTAGATTCATCTTTGAATTTCAAAGCTCATTTGGATGACTTGCATCTGAAGTTGAAAACGAGAAATAATATTCTGCAGAAATTAGCTGGTACTTCATGAGGTGCTGATGCAGCTACTCTTCGAACGGCAGCCTTAGCCTTGGTTTTTTTTGCCGCTGAATATTGTTGCCCCGTCTTGTTTAATAGTGCTCATACTAAAAAAATTGATGCACAGTTGAATTCATCTATGCGAATCATCAATGGAACTATTAGATATACACCTATTCATTGGTTGCCATTTCTTTCAAACATTGTCCCGCCCCACATTCGCAGGCAGACTGCTGTTTCAAATTCTTGGAATAAAATACATTATTTTCCGAATTCATTTCCGATTATCTCCTACATTCCAGACAATAAGATTCCCAGATTGAAGTCATGAAATCCTTTATGGTCCAACTGTTTTCTTAATTCGAATAAAAGTGACAAGGAAGTTTGGCGGTCTGAATGGATTTCTTGCAATTTATTCAACAAAGATTTAATTTCTGATCCTTCAAATAGAGTCCCGGGGTTTGATCTTCCAAGGGAAATAAGGTCTGTTCTGAATCGTCTTAGAGCCGGTCATGGTTGTTGCAACAGCATGCTTTTCAGGTGGAACTCAGTTGAGAGCCCTAGTTCGAATGCGGGGAAGCAGAGGAAACCATAGATCATTTAGTTAATAATTGTCGCATATATAGATTCAAAGATGGTTTTAGGGCTATCCATAATGTTTCTGAATCTTGATTAGAATAGGTAGCAAGTTTAAAATCTATTAGGTAAGTTTTTCACAGGATGAGGACAGGCTCAATCAAACAACTTTATAATGCCGACGTTTCGTTAGATATTCTAACTTTTTCAAGGCTGGAAAAGAGGTACAATAATGGTAGAGAACAATGTCGCTCAATGACAGATGAGATCAAAAAACTTACCCTTAATTATATGTTGTTACATGTTGCAATTTCAGAGATCATAGTCGAACTTGAATTGACAAAATACCATAAAATAGTCACCTAAATAAAGTTGTTGTATATAAATAAATATTGTATATAACAGATATTCACACTCACAAAATAAATAAACAGAAACAGAATGGCGAAAACTGAACACATACTGAATCGTCCAGTCCACAATCTACACATCGATGCAGTTGTCTCTTATCAGGAACTAGTTCTTTCATCCGCGCAATGACTGAGGTAATCACAATTCCAAACAAATGTTAGTTATATTATAGTATGAGCAGTATATAATATAGAATCTATGTTTACCTAGAATAGGACGAGTAGTGTTACAATATTAATTCATACTCAGCATAGTTTACATTTGTGTGAAAATGGTTATAATGTTCATTATTAATCGAGTTGTTAAGACTTCAACATTGTCCTTTCCTTGAGATAATCACAAATAAAGTTTTTAAAAAGCATCGAGTCTTTGTCAAAAACATAAGTGGCGCAGTCGGTAGGATTGTCAAAACGGTTTTTGAGGCCCAAAATTGCCAAAATAATACACCGGTCGTTTCAACGTTCATTTGACAATTGACAACAAAACGAACTTGGTCATCGGCAGGCATCGATTGAACAGAAATCGTCAACATACCACCAGGATCAAGCAGAAGAAAGCTTTTGGGTAGAGAAATTATAGATCAGTACGGAGATTCTGTCAACGAATCTGCTGTCTATAATCGTTGTATCTCCCATTGCTGAAGAAAAGAAGAAAGAAAACATCTTTAATGCAGACCTTTGCGTAAGTGTTTTCACATCCTTTTTCTCTCAATTTTCCCAATATTCCAATTTAAATAATTATAGTTATTCGAGTTAAAACCCAAATATTTTTTCTCATTTTCTACATAATAAATAATAAATAATTTATGAGTAATATCGAAAGAGATAGAAGTCCCCTTAGAAGGTTAGATAGAATAGAAGAAGAAATGGCATTCCCCCAAATGCACAAACATCATATTGATTCGATACCTGAGTTTGACGGTAATCCAGCGACGCTGGCTATTTTCATACAATCCAGTGAGTATTTGATAAATACTTTTACAGATCGTAATAACCCGGCGAACCCACAAAACGAATTTTTGTTGAGAGCCATATTAGGAAAATTAAAAGGTAGAGCTTTAAATTTAGTAGGTAGTAGAGGTATTTTAAGTAATTGGTTGCCTGTGAAAAATTTACTTCTCCAATTTTTCTCAGACCAGCGTGACGAAAATTGTTTAGTAAGTGATTTACTCCATTTGAGACAATACAGAAATGAAAACCCCATTAATTTCGGAAATAGATGTCAGGACCTATTGAGTCTACTATTAACAAAAGTCCAATTGACAGAACAAAATTTAGAAACTAGACGAATAAAAATCCATTTATATGAAAACCAAGCACTAAATGCATTTCTCAGAGGCCTTAATTCAAATTTAGCCATAAGATTGAGAAATCCTGTTAATTTAGAACAAGCTATAGGATTCGCTATTCAAGAAGAAAACTTTGCGTATGCAAAATATAATCTTAATCGCGTTACAAGTAATTATCCGAATAGAAACATAATTACATCACCTAGACCTATAACGTACCAAGTTAGTCCGGCAGCACAACCGCCTATCGTATATCCATCATTTCCTAGAAATCAGAGTGCGACCAACACAGTACCATTGTTTAATCAGGCTAGACAACCGCCTTATCAAAATAAATTTGTAAACGCGTGTCCAACAAATTCTTTCCTGAATAGATCTCAAGGAATGAGCCATCACAAGCCTAATTTTCCCTATAAATCAATCAAAAATGAACCAATGGACACATCTTCATCAAACACGAGACGTACAATGAAACCCCAAAATTATTTCCAACCAAGCAATCAATCAGCAAAATTCGTTTCCGAGGAATTATTTCAACAAAATGTAGATGAGGAACCTAATTTCGATTACCAAAATTATATTGAACAAGAGCATGAGGAATATCATAATTATTATAATGAAAACGACACTCATTCCTTAGAATATTATACAGAGGAACCGTTTGAAACCAGTGAATGTCCAGAAAATTTTCATTTAGTCACATTGTCGAAAAACCACCCTTGATAAATCTCACTAACATTAATAATTCCACATTACCGTTTATTAGAATTCCCGGAGTTGAATTAAAATTTTTGATAGATACAGGTAGCTCAAAAACAATCATCAGTCCCCGAATAGTCCAAAAATATTACTATAACTTCATTAAGTACATGCCATTCAAAATAAAAACAGCCCATCAAACTACATTCCATAAATATATTGCGCGTATCCCACTTCCAAAAATTTTTAAAGTAAATGATCATTTCGACTTCCACATTTTTGAATTTAATTCAGAATATGACGGATTGATAGGAATGGATTTATTGAGACACTTAGGTGCTAATATCGATTTAAAGAAGAATGTCTTATATACTAAAACTGGACCTATTCCTATTTATTTTAAACAAGTACGGAATTATTCATACAATTTGCCACCCAGATCATAACGTGTGATAAAAGTACCTGTACAGTGTAATTCTCTTAATCATGGCATGATCGATTATATCCAAATCTCAAAAGGAATTGAAATACCACAATGTCTTGTAAATATTCAAAACCAAGAAGCTTTAGTTACGGTGATTAACAGTAACGAAATTTCAAGTCATATAAAAATTAATCCACTCCCTATATTAGAAGTTAATTTAGAAGAAATACATAATGCAAACGATAGTTCTTTAAGTTTGTATGATCGTACTAGGGATAATTTTCTCAAAGAAAATCTGAAAAACCTACGATTGGAACATCTAAACATAGAAGAAAAAACGGCAATCCGAAAACTTTGTTATGAGTATAGAGACATATTTCATTGCTCTAAAATACCACTTAGCTTCACGAACGAAGTAAAACATGAGATTCGCACTACGGACGAGATTCCCATATTCAAAAAGGCCTACAGGGTACCCGAAGCTCAACAAACAGAGATTCAAAAACAAGTGGATGAACTTTTGAAGGATGACATCATCCAACCCTCCAACAGCCCATGGAGCAGTCCAGTGATTATAGTACCAAAAAAAGTAGACGCATCTGGAGAGAGAAAATATCGATTATGCGTCGACTATAGATTATTAAATCAAAAGTGTATCGATGATCAATACCCTCTTCCAAATATCACACAAATTTTAGACAAATTAGGGAAATGTAAATACTTTTCTACATTAGATCTGGCATCAGGCTACCACCAAATAGAAATGCATTCAAAAGATATACCTAAAACAGCATTTTCTACACCTAGAGGTCACTACGAATATAAAAGGCTTCCTTTTGGACTCAAAAACGCCCCTCGTACCTTCGAAAGAGTCATGGATAATATCCTAAGAGGAATCATGAATGAAGCTTGTGTAGTTTATCTGGATGATATTGTAATTTTCTCAACATCCTTAGAAGAACATCTAGAGAAACTTCGAAAAGTTTTTGACCGCCTCAGATCAGCAAATCTTAAAATACAAATGGACAAATCCGAATTCCTAAAGAAAGAAGTGCAGTTTCTTGGACACATTATTACACCTGAGGGATTGAAACCAAATCCTGGAAAAATAGAGGCTGTTATGCAATATCCTATTCCAAAAACTGTGACAGAGCTTAAAGCTTTTCTTGGACTCACAGGGTACTACCGTAAATTTATAAAGGACTACGCAGCAATAACTAAACCTCTAACAAAATGTTTAAAAAAAGGAAAGAAAATATTACACTCAAAGGAATTCGTGGACGCAGTAAATAAATGTAAGGAAATTTTGATGAACCCACCACTCTTACAGTATCCAGACTTTAACCAAAACTTTATTGTAACGGCTGATGCTTCTAATTATGCAATAGGTGCAATTTTGTCACAAGGTAAAATTGGTTCCGATCGACCAATAAGTTATGCATCTCGAACGCTCAATCAATCAGAAGAACGGTACAGTACAATAGAAAAGGAATTATTGGCAGTGATTTATGCGGTAAAATATTTCCGTCCATACTTATATGGTAGAAAATTTACCATCTATACGGATCACCGACCACTCGTATGGCTAGCGAAATTGAAAGAACCTAATTCCAAACTGCAGCGATGGAAACTTCGACTAGAAGAGTACTATTACGAATTGGTTTATAGAAAAGGCTCCATTAATACAAATGCAGATGCCTTATCTAGAATTCAGATTAATCCAATAGATACGGAATCACTAACCCCCAATATCGATCAACAGGAACTTGACCAACTATTAAAATATGCCATTCAAGCTGAAGTTTCAGAAGAGGAAGTACAAAAAATTATTCAGGAACTAAATCAGGAAAATCGGGAAAAACAAACTAAGAAGAAGTCCAAACATCCAGGCAAAAAACGTAAAGGTAAACAACAGCCGGAATCGAGCAAGAACGCACAGCCTGTATCGCAAGATGCACTAGAGGACAACGAATTCGATGATCTATCTACTCACACGGAAGATACGACACAAGAACAATATCCTAGTATTAGAATATCATCCGACGTTATTGACTCAAAACCAAATCCATTTTTCATCAAGGAAGTATATAGAAACCCAAAACCTGTTAAAGAAACACTAGGAAAAATAACTCGATACTTCGTGGAAATAAGTAAAGATAACAATGAAAGTGAGATTAAGAAATTCCTGAAAGAATTCACTGCAGACAAAAAGCGGTATTATATGCATTTTTCGTCGGAAAACATTTTTAAAACATTCAGCAAGATATCAAATAAACTGTTCAACAGAGACGGACCCGATCTAGTTTATTGCACCGAACGTCGAGAATTGCTAACAGAACCTGACTTAATTAACGACGCAATTCAACAACAACATGAAGGAAAAACAAACCACCGAGGAGTTAACGAAACTATTAAACAGCTTCAAAGAAACTACTATTTTCCGCTCATGCAGGAACATGTGGCGAATTATATAGCAAATTGCGAAACCTGTAAAAAACATAAATACGAAAGACACCCACCAAAAATTAGTATGATGTTAACAGACAACCCAAATAAACCCTTCGAAAAAATTCATATTGATATTGATACACTTGAAAATACAAAATTTCTTACCGTAGTTGACGCATTTACAAAATTAGGTCAAGCAATCGAAATTAAATCGAAAAATTCAATTGACATATTTCACGCATTACTAGAATACTTTCGTTTTTATGGAACACCAAATACAATTAGTTCAGATCAAGGAATGGAATTTTTCGGACATCTCGTAAGGGAGTTGTTAGAAACTCATAAAATAAAAATTCATTTTACAACGGCTCACCATCCGGAATCAGACGGAATCATAGAAAGATTTCACTCTGCAATAGCTGAACATATTAGAATTTTGAGATCAACATCGAAAGAACCTATAAGTATTCTTATGAAATATGCAATATTAGCCTACAACAATTCAATTCACTCAGCAACTGATTTAACTCCGTTAGAACTTACTTTTGGTCACACAAGTTTAAAAGACCCTTCAGATATTTTATATGATAAGCAAATGTACAGTAATTATCTTCAAAAACATAAAGAACAGTTATCTTTAGTATATGATAGAGTTCAGGAACGGCTAGAAAATAGAAAAGAAAATTTAGTCGAGAAAATCAATCAACAAGTTCAAAATCCTTTCTTAGTAGGTCAAACTGTGTATGAAAAAAGTTACAAATATGCTCGTAACAAAACTGGAGAAAAATTCAGTGGCCCATTCAGAATTACGAAATTACTACCAGGAAATAAAGCACTTATACAAAAACCTGAAGGTAATAAATCAAAACAAAATGTAGGTAGAACTGTTCATTTGAAAAATCTAAGACAGCCAATTCTTACAGGACAGTCACCTGCGGAATCCTCGCCACAGCCTTCATCGTCTCGCAATGTGCAGACATAGCAATTACACATATCACAGATAACCCAGGGTTACTGCCTTTAAAGTTAGGTAGATCTAAGTTAGTACTGTTAGTAGATAGGTACTGGTCTTTAATACAAATATTCGATTTAAGTATTGTTGAGATGGAATTTGATCATTTAGTTTCTAATTATAGTAAACTGAATACTTCTTTCCATAATTCTCTTCATGGTAAAAGTTATGTTCGAGAAATTAATAACTATAAGTATATTTTGGATTATAAAATAGAGGATACGATTAGCAAATTCCTTCTCTTGAACATTGGAGACACTCATAGGAGAAAAAGGGGTTTAATTAATGGTCTAGGTACAGTATGGAAATCAATAACAGGTAATTTAGACCAAACAGATGCTGATAAATACGACAGT
The DNA here is from genome assembly GCA_937662695.2 of Halyzia sedecimguttata. NCBI lineage: Eukaryota > Metazoa > Arthropoda > Insecta > Coleoptera > Coccinellidae > Halyzia > Halyzia sedecimguttata. Next base: position 19,572,744 of record OW569415.2, read on the forward strand.
GCAATAGAAAATATTAAGAGTAATCAACAAAAAATTCTAAATGTGGCAAACTCTCAAATAAGTTTAACTGAAAAAGCTATCGATACATTCAATAATTCAATGAATAAATTTCAAAAAAATCAATTTCTCCTGGAAAGTAGAATTAGCCAGATCAATTCCTGGATGAACAATACGAGTTTAGATTCATGGGATGACTTTACTTTCGTTATATTAAATGCTGTATTTACACACCTAATAGGTGCCGTTAGTAAAATTAGTGACATTTTAAATAATATAGAAATAGCCATTTCTTTTGCTAAGTTAAATTATGTACATTCCTCCATTATTACTCACAAAGAACTACAGAAAGAATTATCCATTATCGAATCTCATCTCAAACAGGGTACATTACCTTTATCTTTGAATGAAGAGCATATGATCTCGGAATAATATTCAATAATAAATATTAAAAGTTATATACATTAGTAATAATCAAGTAAAATTCATTTTAGAAATTCCCATTGTAGAAAAGAATGACTATAATTATTATACCATATATCCTCTACCTATGCCTCACAAAAATTCCTTCAAACTAATTATTCCACGAGCCAAATACCTTTCATTAAGTGAAAACGAATATGCATTAATGGATGAACCCTGCAAAGAAGTCAACCAAATGGGCTTTCTGTGCGATGAACCGATTGTGCAGCTGTCCCAAAATAATCCATGTGAAGTTGACCTAGTCAGTTTCAACAACAACTACCAAAACTGCCTCATACAAACCATCTCATTAGAACACACAAAAATTCAAAAAGTTGATGCCAGCAAATGGATCGTCGTTACAGCCAGACAAATTACGGTAACTAAAAAGTGTAGTGATAGTGAAGAAAAAATCGTTTTGTGTGGAACATATCGTCATCGATAACAAATGTGAATTAATAGTAGAAAAATACATACTGAAAAATTTTCAAACCAGCATTTCGAAAATTAAACCAATTAATCTGCCAAATATTGAAATCGTACAACAAAATATTGATTTCAAGCCCAATATTCCAGACATTCCATTCAAACTGGATGAAATTAATTTTGATAATTTGAAAAATTTGAAAGAACATCTTGAACATAACAAAGGACAAATAAATTCTGTCTTAAATCCTGTAATTCATTATAACAATATAAGTTTATATACTGTTTTCATTTATATGTTTATTGTAATAGTGATCTTTTATATAGTAATTAAAAAACTTGATCTCTGCTCAACTCCAAATATTGAAAATAAGGAAGAAAATATATCAAACCCTTTAGAAGAAATTCAACTAAAAAATTGAGTCATAAAAACCCAATTTTTTCTCTTAGGCAGGGAGGAGTTATATTATAGTATGAGCAGTATATAATATAGAATCTATGTTTACCTAGAATAGGACGAGTAGTGTTACAATATTAATTCATACTCAGCAAAGTATACATTTGTGTGAAAATGGTTATAATGTTCATTATTAATCGAGTTGTTAAGACTTCAACATTGTCCTTTCCTCGAGATAATCACAAATAAAGTTTTTAAAAAGCATCGAGTCTTTGTCAAAAACATAAGTTGTTTACGTGGGAAAACGGGGTGCACTTCTTTTATAAATATTTAAAAGATTAAAATATACCGAACTCAATCCCTGAGTATCAGTTCGGAAATTAACGGCATTCATTATATTAATATTAATATACATCATTTCGCTTAAACAGCGTTTTCTATATACAGGCTCATAATCTAATATTTTAACCCCTTCAAAATTAAAATGATGCATCTCATCGAAGTGGTGACGAGCCAATGCGGTTTTTTCTGCTTTCGTTATATTAATCATCTTGCAGTCGTACTGATGTTGTTTTACTCTAGACTGAAGGTATTGTTTTGTCTGACCAACATAACATTTACTACAATCATTACAAGGAACATAATATATTATGTTAGAACGATCAGGAATAGGAGTAGTGTCCTTTAACCGTGAAAACAAAGCCTTAACTGTTTGAACATTATAAAAAGGAAATTTTATTTCAATATTGTTATTTTTAAAAATAGAACTGATACTGTGGGAAAGTCCTGGCAGATATGGAAATTTGAAAAATTGACGGCTCCCCCCTGTTGAACATTCGTCCCTCTCCATGTTCAAACAGTTAAGGCTTTGTTTTCACGGTTAAAGGACACTACTCCTATTCCTGATCGTTCTAACATAATATATTGTGTTCCTTGTAATGATTGTAGTAAATGTTACGTTGGTCAGGCAAAACAATACCTTAAGAGTAAAACAACATCAGTACGACTGCAAGATGATTAATATAACGAAAGCTGAAAAAACCGCATTGGCTCGTCACCACTTGTATATATAGCCTGTATATAGAAAACGCTGTTTAAGCGAAATGATCTATATTAATATAATGAATGCTGTTAATTTCCGAACTGATACTCAGGGATTGAGTTCGGTATATTTTAATCTTTTAAATATTTATAAAAGAAGTGCACCCCGTTTTCCCACGTAAACATTTGTTTGGAATTGTGATTACCTCAGTCATTGCGCGGATGAAAGAACTAGTTCCTGATAAGAGACAACTGCATCGATGTGTAGATTGTGGACTGGACGATTCAGTATGTGTTCAGTTTTCGCCATTCTGTTTCTGTTTATTTATTTTGTGAGTGTGAATATCTGTTATATACAATATTTATTTATATACAACAACTTTATTTAGGTGACTATTTTATGGTATTTTGTCAATTCATGTTCGACTATGATCTCTGAAATTGCAACATGTAACAACATATAATTAAGGGTAAGTTTTTTGATCTCATCTGTCATTGAGCGACATTGTTCTCTACCATTATTGTACCTGTTTTCCAGCCTTGAAAAAGTTAGAATATCTAACGAAACGTCGGCATTATAAAGTTGTTTGATTGAGCCTGTCCTCATCCTGTAAAAACTTACCTAATATTTTTACAAAAGGACGTGAGAAAAATTTATTTAAAATCTATTTAATAAAATATAGAATATTCCATTTTTAATTTATTCGTTTTCTCCCTTGGTCTTTTCCTTTTCCAGATTGGGTTTCGGGTACCTTGGAGAAACTTCTCTGCTTGTTGAAGGAAGAAGCAATAATGAGGAAAAAGATGCCCTTCAATATTTAATATTTCAGCATATTTTGTTAACAATTTCAATTTTCATAAATCACAACACTATCGGGGAGATAGGGTATTTTTGCTGAGGTTTTTTCCCTAAGCACTAGTATCATATATCAAATTATATGGTACCCCGTTACACTAACCTCTGCTAACACTTTTTTCATACACATGCTTTATTGTTAGATAAAAAACAAATTGTAATGCTCAAGTTCAAAAGAATATATATATATATATATATGGAAAAGTATAACGGGTAATTCCGTTATACTTTTCCATTTTAAAAAACTTATCCGCGTTATCCTATTTTCATATTATATATATATATATATATATATATATATATATATGGAAAGGTTTAACGGGTAATTCCGTTAAACCTTTCCATATATATATATATTACTCCGCATGATCCATATTTCTATATATATATATATATATATATATATATATATATATATATATATACAGGGTGAGTCTTTGACCACTGCATTAATTTTAACCAATGATTCCTCTCATCAAATGAAACACTTTTTTCATTTACCATTTATCCAGATTCGGCTCAGGTAAAAAGTTACAAGCGTTTAAAGATTTCACAATGTGCTAATACACTCCCGCATATAAATTATCTATGACATTGTTGGCGGACGAGAATAAGGCATGGTAACCTTGATTCGGGATTCCAACGCTCAGGGACGGATCCATAAAAGTAGTGAAATTTCTGGAGTTTTCCATTTTAAAACATTCAATGAAGAATATCTCGAAAACGGTGCGTTTAAGGAGAAATGATGACGAATAATATAATGTTCTAAAACGATGGAATACTCTTGAAATGACTCAAGAAAAACTTTATATGCTTTCTTTATGCTAATTTCGTTTAGTTTTATGAATCCACGAGTCCACAACTAGAAAACCAGTAGAAGTAGAAAATAACTAATATTTGGAAAATATGTATCATAGTTATAGAAAACGTTACGCCAACATTCATTTTATTCAAAATAAGGATGTCAAAGCTACAAAATATAAACTGATTTTTTTTCAAAATTTCAACAGCCTGTATCTTTTTACCTGAGCTGAATTTGGAAAAATTTTAAATGAAAAAATTGTTTCATTTGATGAGAGGAATCTTTGGTTAAAATTAATGCAGTGGTCAAAGACTCACCCTGTATATATATATTTCAAGGTCAGTTTGAAATCAATCATACTTTGTTTGACATGTCTCTCATCTGTAGATGAGATGACAATGATGACATGTATGAGCACAGATCATGGAATACATAGATACGGACGTTAATTTTCTATTACAGCATTCGGTGCAATCATAGAGTTACGATGTAGTATTGGGATTTTGAAAAATCATATCTCTGAAAGTATTAATTTGTTCGAGTTGAAAATGATATCATTGGATTCTTATGATGAAACTGTATATTAAAAAAAATAATTTGAAATTTGCCCAATAACTAACTGAACCGAGATATTTATCTCCCAAACCTACTCTGAAAATTTCAACTATCTAGCTCATTCCGTTCAAGAGTTATCGTTACCGAAGAACAAGAGCGCCAGAAGATTTTTTTTTTAATTAATAAAATTTTTCTTCAACAATTCTATATTCCGGAAACTATGAGTCAGATTCCGCTGAAATTCCATACAAACCCACAAGCTGAATTTTATTTTCTCATAATTTTCAAAAATACATATCCGATCGACTTGCAATCTAGTACTCGGTTGACAAAAGACGACTTGAAAGTTCATGCAATATTTCATGAGGGTGCGTGAGACGTGAATAGACTAAAAACATGCGCGCAAATGCTCCTAACTTTACGAAAGTTTTTTTAAAGAATTTTTTATGAAAAATTAGGAATTTATTGTGAAAGAACGGTATTACTAGTTACTTTCCCCATCTTTCAGGAAGGATTCTTCGGATACCACGTCTGAACTCTTTTTGCGCGTATGTTCTGGGGAACATCGCGTTATAGTTTTGCCCAAATGTGAAATTCTGTGGTGCCGTCCGGCCGTTGCCACGATAACTTGAGAACGGAGAGAGCTAGCGACTTGAAATTTTCAGAGTAGGTGGCGCATCCAAATACGACGGACAGGTTCGTTAATGGGTATAATCGGCCCAATGGTTTCCGAGTAATAATTTTGTTTTCAACCAAAATGAATCCGATCGAATTTAAACTTGGTGAATAGTTGTAGAATATAGACCTAAGCACGTTCGTGAAATTTTGTGAGAATCGCATAGCTAGAAAATTATTAAAAAATTATTGAAAAATATTTTTGTTGTCACGATAACCTGAGAACGGAAAGAGATAGCGGCTTGAAAATTTGAGGCTTGGTTGTGCATCAGAATGCGACATTTGAGTTCGTTTATGAGCATAATCGTCCAAAAGGTTTTAGAGTTATAGCCATCTGAAATTTTCTGAAATTTGGTTGTTTTTTGTTCCTCATTAACTCGAAGAATACAAAACCGATTGAATTCAAGCATGGTTATTAGTTGTAGAATGCCAACGCGAAAATTCTTGCAGAATTTCGTGAGGATGGTATAACTAGAAAATTTAAAAAAAAATAATTAAAAATAATTGAAAAAAATTCCATATATCATAAACTATTCGTCCGGCATGGCTGAAATTTTGGAACAGCCTTCAGAACCTAACTCTACTGCAGAATTCTAAGTTTGAACATGATCGGACCTATATTGTTGGAGAACCGGACAGCCTTTTGTGAGTTCGGTAGCGTAGTGGTAGCCAAGTGTAGCGGATGGGAATCGTCGTATGATAATATGTAGTCTATGGTCGTATTTTTGCGAGAACCTTCAAAAATAAAATAAAAATATGAATGTCATGATGACATATTTTCGCTCGTATATTATGGGAAAATCGTCTTATTTCATCACAAATCTATGGGAGATGATAGCCCTACATTAGTGGTCAGACCTGGTTTTGAAAGAGATCCTCCTTAGGAGGAGGCAACTAAATATTGAAGGGATTTATATGAACAAGAGTGAATATCTTTGAGAAATAGAGAAGGCGATTCTTCTTCAAGAGATCCATGTGCCTTCAGAGGAGTATATTTGCGAGAGGGGACTTTTGAAAGGTTATGTATTATTTTTAATATGATATCGCTGAAATTTTGCTGAAGGCTTCTGATCTTGTAAGGTGAGAGGCTCATTTGTGGATATTAAAGCTTGTGATGGGTAGAGAGGAATTTTAGGCCATGTAGGCCACTAAGGCCCACTTGCACGAATACGGGTTATCTAATTAAATCCGGATTAACTCTAAACCTAGGGTTAAATTGATAATAAGTCTTGCACTTTCAAGAGTTAGAGCCTAACCCTGGGTTAAAACTATAAAAATTTAACCCGGCAAAATAGCAGGGTTAAATGGCTAAGTCCGGGTTAGTCATGTAAAAATTGACATTTCTAATTTAAATAGTTTCGATTTGTGATGAATTTCTGGTAAATAATAAATATTAGCAGTGATCGGTAACTTGCTTGTGTGGTATTTTTGAGAATGATTCATGATTAATGGATATACTACAAACTACATTCTGATCTACGCATGCGCCCCGTTTTAACCTCAACATCGAATCTGAATCTGATCAAAACACAAATACAAAACGTAAACAAAATATTCTCAATCCACGAAGTACGAACGAGTATTCCTTCCGTTGAAAATAATCGAGATTACCTTGTATTTGAAGATTGGAGGAATCTAGAAATATTGTTTACGTATGTGAAAGAAATTCCAAATTATGGAGAACTGTAGAAAAGTTGTTCAGAAAGAAGATATCTGGTATATGTCCACAGGATTTCTGGCTAAAAATCAGCAGTAAGTAATAGAAGTGAATTGAATGAATTACTTTACTCAGAGAAATCCAAGTCTTAATATTTCCTTTCAGGTTGGAATGAATTAAGGTCCAGTTGACGTAGAGCAAAAAAGTAATGCTTTTCGACAAATAGAATGCATGAGTTACTCTTGGAGTTACTGCAGATAGAATTCTTAAAAACAAGGTATATGGAACTTAGTCGATTGAATATTTGTGAAGATTAAGTATATCTCATGAGAAAATTTAATATTGATAAGAGTCAACCAAGATAACATGAACACTAAAATTTTTAAAGTTCAAGAGTGGAATAGCCAAGAAGAAAATCTAGTGTTTCTATTCAAACAAATTGGTGGTGGTTCTCATATCGTTGAAATGACAAAGGGACGTATCTGCAATAAGCAAGTTTCAAGATATTCTCGTTTTGAAATTCGAGAGTGAACGATAAATCAGGGAGTGAACGAAATAAACCGTAAATGCTCGATTCAAGGTGCATTTAAATATGTTCCGCAATCTACTAAGGAAGTGGTTGTTATGAGTAGGCTATGACTATAAAAAATAAAGCCAACTCAAAATTTTACATTTTACACTTAATTCTGTTTTGTCATTTTGCCGAAGCTATATATATTATGGGATAAGTATTCTATTCATCATGTACTTAGGTGAAAACCACCCAGTGACTTGCCTAAGCTGTCGTAAGGATACATTAATAAAATATATACAGAACAAAACTGACTCTCCTAGGAGCTTCTGTGGGATTTCCTTAGGGAAGACCTAGAATGGTTAGTATAATCATAAACATGTCATTAGCAAGCAAAACTGCATGAATTACATTTCAAATGACTTCTGCACCTACCCTATTATTCAGATTTGGCCCTTAGCCACTTTTACCTGTTTACACATAACATTTGCATAATACTATTGCACAAAAAAAAACAGTTGAATTACGCTTAGACCAGTGAATTTTGAACACTTTTCTGTTTTCCTGATATCATGGGTCTCTTACGATCCATCATCAGGGTGTTTGGATGCCAGAGTGTACCTATATAATAGGCATTTTTAACGAAACATTTTAATTTTTCTAATTGCGGAATATTTTAAAATATAGGAGTAGAAGGTGATGCAATATAACATGTGTGTAGGTATATATTATGTATATTGTTTTCCCGTGGAACTTCAGGTATATGTTTCTTAAATGCTTGTTGCTTAGCATGCTTAACAATGAATACCTCTGAAGAACCGATTTTACTAATATTATAATAGAATGGCTTGATAATTCAACGCTAACTTTGAAAATGATGTATCCTAGTGTTGCGGAGGAAAATCCAAGTATATTTTACAACGAGAAGTAGTATATAAGGAAACGGAGAAAGTCAGTTATCATATTTTAATAATAATCTATTTACAAGTATTTATCCTCCCTGCAGTGTTTCACGAATCCTCCATGATTATGTGGGCAGCAGTGGTCCAAACTCGAAAAAATGTATTGCATGCTGCTTGATGTAGTATTGAATTTTCAAAATGAATGTTATTCTTGATCTCTCTTGAAGTAAATAATCGAATATGTTAATAGAGTTTTATTCGAAATTATTTCCTTTGTTTGTATTACGGCTTCAGTGAGGAATACAATTTTTTTGTTCACTGAGGGCTGATATATTTTACGACCTGTAAACTGTCAAGTAGCCTTACCGAAAGGAAAGTAATCTGTAAATGTTCACTTTAAAGGGGATCAGTAAATTCAACGAGCACATAGTTGACGAATACTTTACGGAGAGGTTGAATAAATCGGCCCTTAGTAGATAGTATAAAACAATATATAGATTGGTATCTAAATAAATGAATCTTATTTTCACAATAACTCTTTTCCCCTAACCCATGAAAACAAATTTTCACAGACAATTTACATGAATCATTAGCTTCAAACGTTCATTATCTTGAAAAACAAATGAATAAGTGAAAATTTAATTTTAATATTTCAATATTGAATGGAATATTTAGAGTTTATCTATAATTTCAGATATCTCATCTCATCAACGAGTGACAAAATTATTGAAATTGATTATGCATTAAACGATGTGTTCAAATGTCAAATTATTACCATATTCCATATCGACAGACATTCTTGTAATGATTATGAAGAATTAAAAAGATTTTTCATTAAATATTTAAAACTGTAATTATTTCTTTGAAATACCATTGAATGAAGAAATTCTTGTAAGTTAACAAAATATCTTTATTTGAACAACAAAAATGCATCATTTTATTAAAATTATAGTTTGACTATCCAATTGCTTATTTTCTTTATAATATTTTTGCTGTAAGTCAGTATAGCTTAGAACTTTCAAAGTAAAGTCCAACAATATTAATTTAAATGATATTATAAATAAAAAAAATTGGTTCAAGCACTGATGTGAAGTCAAAATAAGCGTTTACGCATATGTTCTATTGTCCAGTCTCCTGTATTAGATACTCTTAATCAAATTAACCATACTGAATTCTATTGTCCATTCTCCTATATTGGACCCTCTTAATCGAAAAAAAAATTGGTTCAAGCACTGACGTGAAGTCAGGAGCTTTTGCGCGTATGTTCTGTTGTCCATTCTCCTGTATTGGACACTTTTAATCGAATTTACCATGGTGAATTCTATTGTCTATTCTCCTGTATTGGACACTCTTAATCGAAAAAAAAAATTGGTTCAAGCACTGACGTGAATCAGGAGCTTTTGCTCTTCTTAATCGAATTTACCATGATGAATTCTATTGTCCGTTCTCCTGATTGAACCCTCTTAATCGAAAAAAAAATTGGTTCAAGCACTGACGTGAAGTCAGGAGCTTTTGCGCGTATGTTCTATTGTCCAAACTCCTGTAATGAACACTCTTCTTAATCGAATTTACCATGATGAATTCTATTGTCTATTCTCCTGTATTGGACACTCTTCTCAATCGAATTCACCATGATGAATTCTATTGTCCATTCTCCTGTATTGGAGAATAGAGTACAGGAGAATAGACAATAAAAATCATCATGGTGAATTCGATTAAGAAGAGTGTCCAATACAGGAGAATAGACAATAGAATTCATCATGGTAAATTCGATTAAGAAGAGTGTTCATTACAGGAGTATGGACAATAGAACATACGCGCAAAAGCTCCTGACTTCACGTCAGTGCTTGAACCAATTTTTTTTTTGAGGCTATCCATGACTCTACCCAATTTTTGGTACCTGCATATGATGTAAATCACTGCTCAGATAGACCACGTGCCATCAATCGGAAAAAATTATGGGCGGACAGCGTGAGGTCTGGTGAATTCGGCGGGTGGGGTAACACCCCCAATCAAGTGTTTTCACATAGTTTTTGACTGGTACCGCAACATACGGACGAGCATTACAATGTAGGAGGATAATTTTGTCGTGTCTTGAGCAGTAATTAGCGAGTTTCTCCTTCAGAGCTTGACTCAATCTCATCGAATTGGGTAGAGCGTTCCAGTAATGGTTTTGCTGGGATTAAGGAACCTATAATACACGACACCCAGCTGATCCCACGAAACACACATTATTGCGCGCACGTTCTGGGGAACAGCGTGCTATCATTTTGCCCAAATGTCTTTAACTTTTAAATTTTTTGCCGAAAATGGCCTCAAACGATTAGGTTCGATTCGCTAATGAAGAATTTGAGGTCAAATTTCATTCTGTGCGGCCGGCCGTTGCCACGATAACTTGAGAACGGAAAGAGATAGCGATTTAAAATTTTCAGGGTAAGTGGCGCGTCCAAATGCGAAGGTACAGTTCTTTAATGGGCATAATCGACCGAACGGTTTCCAAGTACAAATTTTGTTTTCAAGCAGTACAAATCCGATCAACTTGTTAGTTGTAGAATACCAACATGAAGACCTATGTGAAAGTCGTATCACTAGAAAGTTAAAAAAAATATATTGAAATATATTTTTTATCACACGATAACTTGAGAACGGAAAAAGATACAGACTTGCAATTTTTAGGGAAGGTTGCGCAACTAAATTCGACATTTGAGTTCGTTAATAGGCAAAATCGACCTAACGATTTTAGAGTTATACCTATCTGAAACTTTGTTAATATTTACTCAATAATTAAAAAAATACGAAACAGATCCCATTCAAACATGGTGATAGTTGTAGGATGTTGACGCTCAAAGTTTTCAGAAATTTCGTGAGGATCGTATCGCTAGAAAATGAAAATAAAATTTCTATACCGGAAAATGTTCATCTGACATCGCAGAAATTTTGCGGGAGCTTTCGAAACCCAACTTTACAGCCAAGTTCCAAATTCGAACGAGCGAGTTCAGTATCTGGATGGGTGACAGTTGCCATGATAACTTCCGAACGGAAAGAGATGACTTGCAATTTTCAGGGTAGCTTCCGCGTCCGAGTGGCACAGTTCAGATAGTTGTTGGGTATAATCGGCCAAATGAGTTCGGAGTTAATTGTAGAAATCTGAAATCTGGTTTTCTCGATAGCTCGCAAAATACAAAACCTATCGAATTGAAAATTGGTATCTAGTTGTGTAATACCGACAAGATGTATGTGATATTTTCTGAGGATCGTATCACTAAAAACTTTCCAAAAAATTATGAAATCTCACGATAAGTTGAGAACCTAGAGATATTGCAACTTGCAATTTTCAGGGTAGATTCCGCATCCGAATGCGAGATCTGGGTTCGTTAGAAGGCATAATCGGCCGAATAAATTTTGAGTTATGCACATCTGAATTTTTGTTGTAATTTCTTCTATAAGTCAAAATTTACAAATCCGATCCAACTTGGTAATTGCTTGTAGAATGCTGACGCACACATTTCGTATCCTGAAATTATTTGAGAAGTAAGTTTTATTATTAGATATTTTAAGAATTTCAATTCCGATATAATACATATGTCAGAATTGAAAATTATGTGATCAAGACGATTGATTCATTACTCAATGTCATTAAAATGGTAAGAAATGTATTCATATCTTATAAATTTGAGAAAACGGCCTATTTCGAAGGAAAATTCGATTAATGGTATCCAATTAATAGAGGTACTAGTACCGGTGGATCAATGAGCCGGTCAATCTACATAGTAATTCTTTTATATAGTCAGCTGTTCTACGTAACTGGTAGATCTGTGTAGTCAGCAGGTCTACGTATCTGGTAGATCCGTGTAGCCAGCAGATCTACATAATGGGTCTACATAGAGCATATTGAAATATATATATATATATTCACTGTTGGGAAGAAAATATCAGTGCTGTGCCAAAGATGGCGTAAGTTCACAGTTATCAACCAACTGCTCAGCAGATCCAGCTATTAAATTCATATAACTAACTCCATTCGATGAATGAACAGTTCAAATAGGTCCACGGAATATTATATATTCACTGATAGATCTACATTGAATAGAAATATGACTTAGGTGGTGTATATCAATCTAACTTACCGTATATAAATAAATTACAGAACTGTGTAGATGGTCCAAGTGACCTAGCACATAAAAGTGGAAAAATAATATTACCTAAAGTAACTCATATTATCAATTCTTATGATAATAATAATAGGAGAGATTTTGGATTGTGGGGGATGAGTGGAAAAATAAAGTACCATCCTGTATATAATATATTGTTCCAACATCTTGATTTTTACACTTCCATCAGGTTCTAAGTATATGATATCAAATAATTTCTCATTTATTCTCCATTCTGGAAAGACGTGATGTCTAATTCCGGCTCAGAAACAATTGAAAGAGCACTTGAAATAGAGCTATATGGTAAAAGACGAAAAGCAAATTAACAACCATCCTGTCAAGTGTGTACATTCAAAGAATCAATAGTTGTAACGTTAAATCTGAGAGTTTCATTACTCACAATACCCCATTTCGCATACCTATACGCAAATGTTTTAAAACGGTCATGTTTGAAAGTTCACGACTTTACTTACTGAAACTAAAAATATAATAATATGAAACTAAAAATATAATATTATATTATCCTATAATGTCAACTTGAGGTAAATATTAAATTGGTTATAATATTAATATTTATTTCAATGAACTTGAACCTCAAAAGAGGTGAAACATTCTTCGAAATAGATTGATTTGACTACATTCTGTAATAACGATAATCAATTAAAAAACGGAATAAAGAGCAAATAACTGATTAAAAAGATTTCAAGAAATAATCGCACTACAAACATGCGGGGTGCATAGCTTTGTATAGTACGCATGTAATGAAACCTACTGTGCAAATTATATGAATAATACGAAACAATAATTACAAAGTAGATGAATATAAAATAAGAATTATATTATGTTATAAAGAAAGCAAATATGGAAGGTTTAGTCTGTGACCGTGTACTCACATAACATATTATATATTGCTCATAGTAATTCCAGACAGAGTTCTATATTAGACGCAGACAAAATCTCCTTTCATCTATAATGCGATCAGTACTTTTATATAAACAATTTTTCCACGATATTTGAACATAGTTGGTCCATCATTGTTGAAATGAAGGATTTTCCAAAGGCATACAATTTTCATATGATTTTTCTTAGTCTTCGTGAGGAAATGTAAAAATTTCAAAGATTGTTCAGGTAGGTTATTTATATTCAAGGTTTCTATACATAATTTAAACTGAATACTATATGTTAAATGTTAATTGTGGATTTGTTTGTTTGCAATCTCAAATTGAAAAAAAAAATCATTTAAACCAAAATAGGGAACTATTACATATTGAAAAGATTTGCAATACAAAGTATCCCTTCTCTCCTAACTGGTCACAAATGCAGTTTTAATGAAATAAATTTCAATTCGAGACCACAGGAAGGGTTCGATTTTCAACAACATTGTTTAACAATTGTTACTCACGTTTAAAAATAAATGATGAGAATTGAAAACGAAATAAACAACTTCCTAGTTGTTCCTCCACTACAGAGGCAGGTTTTGTAGTAAACATTTAGGTACACATAAAGTTCCTCAGACATTGGAAACATACATCCTGCAAAAAAACAATTTATAATGGATATAAAACCCACATTAATACATGTTTCAACAGAACTGCATGATTTAAGGCAAGAATCCTTCAAATACCTACGTCGTTTTCAGGTTGAAACGACCCAAGGAAAAGGTGATTTTTTTACGGCAGTTCGAACGAAATCACTGGAGACCAACTGATTTGAAACTTCACGTAAATTCCATTTTTAGGTTAGTTATTTCAGCCGGTGTGAAAAATATCAATTTCCGTTGAAAGTACCATCGAATCCAAGGGTTTTTTATCGATTCTGAATAATTCTCGGCACATTTCTGATCGCAATTTCAATCGCTGATTTCAAAATCGATCAATTTTCGTTAATTCCTCCTCTAAATTGACGCCGCGATTCTGACATTTCTGACCTTGGAATGCTTCTAGCTTATTCCTCTCAAAAAATTAGAGATGTGCGATTTTGTCCATTAATTACTTCGAGGATTCGCGATCCCTTTCGTAAGATTAGGACGCACTGTATCTTTATCCCAGATTCATAGGATCTTCCGATTTCGGCTACACTGGGGTCGTATTATTTCTATAATCCCTTAAAAACGGTTGATTTTCCCCATTTTGGCGATTTTCAAACGTTCGTAGAAAATAAAAGGAAAAAAAATCGGAAAAAGTGGCTTGTTCATTTATCCGTTTATATTTGGTCCTTTGATCAGTACCGTTAGATATGGTAGGGCGAGAGGAACGAATAAGCCTAAGGCCACGTCCGGACAGGCAGGTGGCTTGCTTAGCGCCTAGAGCCTAGAGGCTTGCACTCTGGATACGCGGTGGCCGCACTGAAGGTGGTTTGCGTGGTGGGTCGCTAGGTGCCTTGGTGATTTGCTTGTCGGTACATTGACGAGATGTCACAAAAAGTGGTCTAAAATTACTGAAAATTCATCTTAAAAATATAACATTTCACGGCCTCATCCATCATGTTGGGTTCATGACATAAATAAGTCACGCTCAAATCATGGGCAATTTAATGTTCTGTATAAACAATTACTCAATTTTGACGAAACATTTTAAGAATATTTGCATATGACCAGATAAATATTTTATCTACTCCTCACTACAGCTCATCCCAAACTAGAGACATTTTGTTGAATTATTTCAATGGAATTGGATCGATTGCCGGCAGAATAACATATTGTCTGAAAACATATTCCTACACCATAATTTACATTCACAGCATTAACGTATCATTATAAAAAAATTAAATCACTTTTTAATACATAAAATATTTTTCTACTTCGACTGCTACTAAAACTCTTCCCGTAGTTTCGTTAGTGCCACTGCATTTTTATGGAGTTCGTTAGCTGGATTCCTCAGAGGTTCTCTTTTGAAAACTGATGCAATTAATATTTCATCCATTTTTGACCTCGAAAATGCCTCACGCCTAGTGTCAAAAACCAGCACGTTTGTTTACATCGATACACGCTAGCTATGCGCTAAGCGTGCAGTGCGGCCGGTCGCGAAATTTCTAGTACGTTCGTTTTTGTAAGTTACTCGCTAGGTGACTCGCTAGGCTCTAGGCGTTAAGCAAGCCGCTTGTCTGTGCGGACGAGGTGGCGTTTCGTCATTTCGAAGATTTCGTGACTTTTCTGGATTTTTTTTAAATACTCGCGGCTTCCCAATCTCCACGAAAATCACCTTCGGCGATACGCCGGTCCTTGCCCTCGCCGCAGCGATATTCGCCCTTTACCTGGCTCGTGGCTTTGCCGCTCGCGAAAATTTCTTTGAAACCACCTATTTCAGAAAGTTTTCAAAATCTACCTTCGATAGTTCCGAGCTTGCGCGTAAAACAGCGTTGAATATAGCGTCGTCGACTAGATCATAGAGAGATATGTCTAGTGCGTATAACTCTGACGTTATCAAATAGCGGTGATGCGGTATTTAAATAACGTCCTGCGCTATATTGCGCTTTATTTTAGTGATATGGCAAACTAATCAGAATTATCGTTAGGCCATAGATATTTGTAAACTAACCTAGTTTTTCGTTTCTATCTTTGAATAAAGAACCTCTTTATTCAAATGTTTCTTTTCTCATATGAAAAATAGATTAACATAATTATTATATTCATTCACCAAAGATTTTCATTAGGATATTCATAGTCCAGATAGATAAATGGCACGAGAAATTGAAGGTATTTTAATTGCTGGTGGAAATGCTGAAGATTTAGATCACAAAACTTTAAGAAACATGATCGGGGAATTTGATGAATATGGTATTGAAAATGAAGTTAAGCCTTTTGATCTTCATAATTTTCCAGCAAATCAGTGCAAATTTAAATTTCGGCTTGGGAAAGAAGATTTATATAGACTTTCACGTGCTCTGGGAATGCCTGATTTGATAACTACATACAAAAGAAACAAAGTAACAGGCATAATTGAGTTATATTTCTTCCATGATGAACTCACATGAAGACATCGTGAGATAAGATGAGGACTTAATCTACACTATTAACATGACTTTCGTGGAGGATGTTCTGCCAAAGGTTGGATGGTCTACCTCGGAGAGCGCCTAACTTCACACAATCCTTTCTATAGAACCGTCAAAAGTAGTGGGATCTTTTGCTAGATTCAATGATTTTTTACGGAATATGCAATATAATGTATCACATTAAACCAAAGTACTTAGCATGCTATGTTTTCAAGAAGTTAATGAAACAATATAGATATTCATTGATTTAGCAAATGGCCAACATCTTACGACTTTTTGTCAGTATATACATTTTGTTTTAGTTGTGAAACTATTATAATACTCATATGTGTGAACGAAAAAGTTCAATTTGTTACGAAACAATATGTATAAATACAATCATTGTGTATTTTAAATCACTTGCATATACAAATTAGAAGTTATAAAGTAAAATCTTTGAAAAATAAAAAAATTTAAATCTTGAGTCATTACAGTCAGACAAATTCATAAATAAATGATTATTAAAATTCTCAATTAAAAATTATTTTGTGTTCAAGGTTTGGACTATTTCCACCCACTTCTTAGCCATTCACATTCTTTGTCGGTGTCGTTTTTCCCTGCTTCATTCATGCTGCTCTTTCGGTCTTAATCCTTTTCCTAGTAATGACACAATAGTTCCATCTTTAGATTTGGATGAGATGTTTAATTCATAAACAAACTTGTTGAACATGCACTACTTGAATACTCAGCATTTGAAATCTCCTTTTGTACGGAGAGACCAATTGAAGACGCAATGGCTGTAGGCTTACTACCTGCCTTTCATCAGTTATGGTTCTTTTCTGGGTGTTGCGTCCCAGGACTTCACATGTTGGGAAGCACTCATTTGTTTTCCTAAACAAAGCAGCTCGCTTATAAAACTTAAATGTTTTGGGTTCACTGGTTTAGTTTACCCTGGGTGGCATCACCCTTGAAATTAATATTTTCCACGAAAAGATAACTGCAAGTGAAATATCTAGTAAGACTTCAACCCTTGTAGAGATTTATGGCCTATTTCCTGTGAAATAGTGCTAAAATGCATACAACAACTAACACATTGCCGTTTTGTCTAGACTATTCGATGATGCCTAGTCTGCGAAAGTCATTTGTCAGCTTTCGCTGATAGATCATATCCAGAAAACGAGGGAATTTTGGCCCCGATAGTGGGGGAATTTCGAGATTTCGAATTCCTAACATTGAACACGCTAAAAGTTCACTGATTGGTGCATTTAATGCATTCCTACTACCTTTTCGCAATTGACAAATGAGAGTATTGTGGTAACATATCTGGGGCGGTTTTAAGATCGAAACCACCAATAATTGTTAATATTTCCCCTTTGTTACCCAGCTGAAGGAACCTCCTATATTTCCTTCTATCTGGGCTTTGATATACATTTTTGAGACTGAAACAAACCACTACTACAAATACCATTGTAACTATTACATCTCTTAGTACAAGAAACATTACTATTCTTGATCTGTCACGAAACAATAACATTGTCTTGTCTTCGTTGGCAACTTAGTAGTCACTTCTGCCCTTTTCATATAGAAGGGAGATTTTATATTGTATCAATAGTGCATTGTACAATCATTCGTGCTTGTTATCCAAGTAACGGTAACAACAAAATACAGTTAATTGTTTATTAAAAGTGCGTTCGAATATTTCACCACTTCCTATCCTCGTAATTGTTACTTTATTACAAGTAACAACTTACGCAGTAATCAATGAGATTACTACTCGGTGCTTAAAGTTAAGTATACCCCCTCAAGCATCCCCCTGATAAAACAATCAGGGTGTATAATTCTGGTCCTTCGAAAATAATTATATCCTGATAAAAGCATCAGGACTCAACATATTATCCTTCGAAATCCATAACATCCTGGTAAACTAATCAGGATACAAAACTGGGTTTTCTCCCTCAAACTCTGAAAAATATATATGAAATGAAAACATTTTTTATTTTGAAATTGCTTTTGCGATAGAAACTCTAGATATTTGTCAGGAGCAATATATAGAACAATGTTGCCTAATAAACATCAACGATAGAACATAAACTGGTATTTTGTTGAACAGAGAGAACAATTTTGCAAATTGCTAAGTTGGAATTGACCATATAAGGTTGAATTTGTTGAATAAAGAATAATTAGGAAAATTTGGGCTTTGAGTATGATTTAGTCTCCGAAACGTTAGAGAACAGTTTTTTTATTGTTGATGTTTCGTTACTAATTATTAGGCAGGATTAATCTATATATAGCTTCATAAGAAAGATTTAGTGTTCATAACGCAGAAGCAATATTTTACGAAGTTTGGGAGAGAAAACCCAGACAGGAACCATTTAGCGATGTAATGCATTTGTTATATCAAGATATGTATGTGGAGTTTTCCAAGTTGAACCCCATCTGCCCCACTGATACATGAAACATCACTAATTTCAGATGATGTTTCACACATGTCATAACAAAAGGAAAATTTGCTTTAACCCACTTCAAAAAAATTGCCAATTAAATTTCTTTCAAACTTCTCAATTTAGAGTTACATTGAGGTCTAGATATCTTGGTTAAAACTTTGCTGAAACTATACTGAACTCATGGTCCATTATATGATATGTTTCAACTATAAGTAAAATGCAAAATGAACTCCACCTGTGAGGATGAACAAGAACCATTATTCATATGAAAGCTTTTAACGAGGCTATGATTGCAAATATTCAAATGATATAAAAGTACTTATGGAATATCATCATTTGGTTTTATATCACCAGAATTTGTATTCTGCTGTAGAGTATTTTTCAAAAGCTTCGCAGCAAAAGCACGATCTGAAACAGTTAAAAGTATTTTGGGTTTTGGTGTATTTTACTTTTGAAAGAAAATGAGAACGTAATATCATAAATACATACACTTAATTGGCGATTTTTTATTCATTTCTTCTAATGCACTAACTTATTTCATTATTTTTCTGAAATCAAATAAGGTTATCCACTCTACGTTAATCACAAATAACGCACAACGTTATCCGATCGTGATAACGCTGAAAGGCGGATCACGTGTGCGAGAAACGTCAAAATACCGATATTACCGAATGACGTTATTGACTGTGCCATATCTCTCTAATAGAAGATTCTCGTAAAAGCTCTTGACTGCAGTGCTTAAACCAGTTTTTGCATTATCATAGCGTATTCACTTTTCATCGCCAGTGACGATACAATTTAAAAAACCTTTTTTTATGACTAGCAAACAGCATTTCACACATTCATAATCGGCGTTCAACATCTCTCTGCTTTAGTTCGTATGGAGTCCAATTACCTTATTTTTGAATCATCCCTAACGATTTTAAAATAGTGGAATGCTTGCTGATGTATGTCCTCGTATGTTTTCGACCTTCCACTGTGATCTTTGTCTTCATCGTCAAACTCACGTTTTTCAATCTTTTGAAATCAATCACATGTTATCCACTTGAAGCAGCCTCATTATACAGTGTGGAAAAGCCAAATGGAATAATTTCATTATCTTGGTTAATGTACATATTTGTGGAAAATCCCAAAACATGTAAAATTTAAATTTTAAATTGACATTCTTCTTCGTAAAAATGCGAACCCCACCTTAAACACCCTTAGAATGACAGGTACAACTCCCAATTTTTTAAATAGGAAGTATGGGATTGTAACACATTGTTTCGTCATTTTCTTTTCAGAAATGTTATCACTTTTATGTTTATTGCAAAAATCAATTAAGAAAAAAATAAAATCAAGTGATTATGGGAATTTCGTACAATATCAAAAACTGAAATGTAATACAAAATGTAGCAAAAAGATTATGAATGTTAATGAAATAGATGTTCAAAGTGTTCACCGCGAATGCCTTGGCAGCGTCCTAACATCAAATAACAATTACTTCCAACATTATTCGACATCTCAGAAGTGAGCGACATAATCACAAGCGTTATTCGATTCATTAGGTCATTCAAATCAAGGGATTTAGTTTTGTACACAATGCTCTTCAGTCTTCACATATACCCATACAAAGAAATCTAATGGGCTAAGATCAGGTGGTCGCACAGGCCATTCCATCGTTCCTCGCCTTCCTATTTATCGATTTGGAAATATTGCGTCGAGGTACTGCCGGAAATTGCGTTGGTAATGTGGTGGTGCTCCATACTGTTGGAACCATATCGTATTCCGTGGAACTAGAGGATTTCCTTGCTCATGATATAAATTTGCCAAAGTTGGAATGACATCATTTTGAAGTAGTGCTAAATATTTATCACCCTTCGAATTGTCCTCAATGAAAAAGGGGCCTATGATATTGTTTGGAACATTTCCTGTCGAAACATTAACCGTTCGAGGAAATTGCGTGTGTTCCTCTCTCATCCAGTGAGGATTTTCGGTAGACCAGTAGCGGCAATTTTGACGATTAGCATGGCCGTTGAGGGAAAAGGTACACTCATCAGAAAACAAAACGTCTACTGATTGCATAATATTGTTATCCAACATGTCCATTATTTGTTCATAAAAATGAGCTCTCCTATCATCTTTCAAGAGCTCCTAGGTAAGTATCATTTTATAGAGATGCATTTTGTTTTTTTTTTATGTTTAGAATCGATATATGACTGACATTGAATGTTGTGGAGACATCTCTACTTGATTTATGTGGATTTTCTTCAAAGTCAAGCATCATATCCCATTTCACATCCTCACACAGTGTATTAGCTGTTTTTTATCTGCGTTAGATGCCCAAACTTGCGAAACTGCTTCTCTATTTTACTCATTTTCCCTTGGGTTATATCCAGCAAATTCGGAAATTTCTCATGAAACAAGCGACCTACTTCATTTTGTGTTCGGGTGTTATATCCGTAACCAATCAGTTGTAAAATTGTCATTTTGTCCATTTCCTTATTTAAAATTAAAGTTAATGGAATTCAAGCACAAATTAGACCATTTATAAACTACATCTTATCAGCACAAAACAAATTGCGAATACGTTCTAAAGTAACTAACATTGCCACAGAACTTACGTAGTTTTCATGGTACATTCTGAAAAACAAAATGTTATGTTTTTTGTTCATTTTCTTTCTATCATATCTTGGAGGCAAATAAGTTTAGTAATATTGTAATAAGATTTGGGAATATTCAAGGGAATATTATAATAGTCCAGGAGGAATCGGCGCATGAGTACCGAAAACTATTCCACCTCAATTTTTTTATGCGATTTTCTTCAAATTACCCTAATAATTATATAAATACATGTCACCATGGGGCAACCCCGTGCCATCACAATTACAATTAATTATTATTTTTCAACCGGACAAATTTTTTTTGTATTCTTTGTTGAAATACAATTAAAAAAAGTCTTACGGCTCATTACGATAATGTAATTATTTTTCGAGATATAAATTTATAAATGTTGAAGAAATATATTATTAGGATACTTTTGACCCATGAAAAAAATATATAAAAAAAATAAAATATGAATTATATTTTTTTTTATTCTTTATTCAATAGTTAACAATAACCTTAATTACGCTTTCTAGTCTCTCTTTTTTCCCTTTTATTTTTTATTTCTGGGATTTGAGCCCGTTCCGTTCCGCTCTCGTTCCGAAACCGAAAACCCGACTGACTAGACGAACCGGCTACCGGGCTCCTGGAACGATCTTGTCGATCTCCGGTATTAGAATGAATCGTCGGTCCTGGGATATATATTCTTAATTTTCACTTTTCGACATAAAATCGGCAGATGGGGGTTTATTTGACGGTTTTTTACCCTTGTCTCTCTAAGTCGATTTTGACGTTTCTCGAACCAACTATTAGCAAGGAATTAGACAATGTCATGTCTCAGGAAAATGAGTTGACATTATGACAATTCATACATAGAATAATTATATAATTCTGTGAAAACGTTGAAATACGATTTATTATTGAAATTTTGAAAAATCATATCTCCGAAAGTATTAGCTTCTTAAAGTTAAAAATGATATCATTGGATTCTCATGGTGAAACTGCTTATTTCAAAAAAATTAATTTGGAATTTGTTAAATAAAAAAAATGTTTTGTTTTTGTTACTCCGAAACCGTCTGTCCGATTTTGCCCAATAACGAACTCAGATGAGATATTTATCTGCCAAACCTACTCTGAAAATTTCAACTCTCTAGCTCATTCCGTTCGAGAGTTATCGTGCCTACGGCCGGCCGGCCGGACCGGCCGGACAGAATGAATTTCGACCACGGATTCTCGATCAGTGAGTCGAACCAAATCGTTTAAGACCATTTCCATCGAAAAATTACAGACATTTGGGCAAATTGATAAGCACTCAGTTCCGAGGAACTACAGCGCCAAAAAACAGCTATAAACAATTAAATTTCTTGAAATCGTAACTAAGGATATTGTTAACTATTGTATAAACAATAAAAAAAAATATAATTCATATTTTATTTTTTTTTAATATATTTTTCATGGGTCAAAAGTATCCAAATTTAAGATCTCTTAAACCTTTAAAAATTCAAAGATATCCCGAAAAATAATTACTTTATCGTAATATGCCATAAGAATTTTTTCAATTGTATTTCAACAAAGAATACAAAAAAAATTCGTCCGGTTGAAAAATTACTTAAAAATTTCGGTTTAAACAATATGGCACGTGGTTGCCCCATGGCAACATGCATTCGTATCATTAGTAGGGTAATTTGAAGAGAATCGCATGAAAAAATTGAGGTGAAATAGTTTTCGGTACTCATGCGCCGATTCCTCCTGGACTATAATGAATTTCGGTTATGCCGTGATTTTATTTTTTCTACTTTGAGTTTTTCAATAAACATGAAAGGGATAACATTTCTGAATAGAGAATGTCTGGAACTCTCAAACGATGTATCACAAGCCCATACCTCGTATTTGAAAAATTGGGGGTTGATCTGTCTTTGGAAGGGGGTTGACGGTATAGGGTTCGCAGTTTTACTACTATAACTACTATCTGTCTCGAACATTGAAAAAGGGGAAAATATTGGGAAAGCACTGACGTGAGATCAGGGTGCTTTTGCGTGCTTGTTCGAATTCATAACCAGGACATAGCAACGAATTTTCCCCAATTCATGAAAAATTTTGCACGAATGCAGCCTATACCAAAGAAGGAGAGGAATTGTTCTCCATCAAACTACCACCCAATAGCTGCATCCATTTTATAGAAAGTGATATAAGCAGCTGACAATATCGAAATTATTATTAGATACCAGGAGAGTAAAGACATCATCAGTGACAGACAATATGGCTTCCGCAAACACCGATCAACAGGTGAACTCATTAGCTATGTAACGCAAGTGTGGAAAATGAATACTGAGTGCCATGGAGAATCCATATCAATTGCTACAGGTTGCTGACGAGATCAAAAGTAGACTAAAACACTTGTCCTTCCTCTCAACAGTTCAGTGATACCTTCTGTAGGCATTTCGGGTTGCAAAAACTATGCACCTTAGTGCATAGTTTTTGCAGTTGATGCAGTTGATGCAGTTGATGCAGCTCACACTTATGTGCGCTGCATCAACCCAATCTAGGAGATTCTATTATTGCAGATTCCTGATGTATTTTTGTTATTAGAATAAATTCCGTATGAGAGATAGCACTCTGGACTAGACTTGAATATCTAGAGATTCATTCAAATTACCTCTGAGAAATTAATTTTTTGAACTCCGAATAATAAAAGGCTGCTCAAATGTGTAGAATATTTCAATATTGACCAAAATATCATTCCCTTGACATAACAGCTGGTTACCCATTTCTTGAACACTTCTCAGAATATATGAACAATTCATGTAAACAATAAGGAAAAAAAAATTGGTTCAAGCACTGACGTGAAGTCAGAAGCTTTTGCGCGTATGTTCTATTGTCCATTCTTCTGTATTGGACACCCTTAATCGAATTTACCATGGTAAATTCGATTAAGGGTGTCCAATACAGAAGAATGGACAATAGAACATACGCGCAAAAGCTTCTGACTTCACGTCAGTGCTTGAACCAATTTTTTTTTTCGTGATTTTTTAGAAATTTTCTAGGGGTACGGTTCTTAAAATTTTTTTTCTCGTCGTTTTTTTCAAATTTTCTAGGGGTACGGTTCTCACAAAATTTTAAACACGTCCTTATGTTGATTTTCTACTACTAGTTACCAAACTTCAATTCGATCGAATTTTAATTTTTTGAGTTATCAAGGAAACAATATTCCAGATGGGTATAACTCGGAAACCGTTAGACCGATTATGCCCAAAATTGAACTCAACTCTTCCTTTCGGATACGCAACCTTCCCTGAAAATTGCAAGTCCCTATCTCCTTTCGTTCGAAAGTTATCGAGGCAACGGTCACCCATCTACTGAACTCACACAAGAATGCTCGAATCTCCAACAATATTTAACCGATCGTATTAAAACTTGAAAATTGTAAGTATAGTTAGGTTATGAAGGTTCTTGCAAAATTTCAGCAATTTCGAACGATTAGTTACTGATATATAGAACTTTTTTTTTTTATTTTCAAAGATTTATTTAAAATTTTCTACAAATGCTATCCTCACCAAATTTTGCAAACGTTTCCGCATTGGCATTCTACAACTAATAACCATGTTTGAATTCAATCGGTTCAGTATTTTTCGAGTTAATGAGGAACAAAAACCACAAAATTTCATAAAATTTCAGATGGCTATAACTCTAAAACCGTTTGGCCGATTAGGCTCATAATCAAACTGAAATGTCGCGTTGTGGTGTACATCCTAACCTGAAAACTTGAGGCCGCTATCTCTCTCAGTTCTCAAGTTATCGTGACAACAAAAATATTTTTTAATAATTTTTTAATAATTTTGTAGCCATACGATTCGCACAAAATTTCACAAACGTGCTTAGGTTGATATTCTACAACTACTCACCAAGTTTCAATTCGATCGGATTCATATTGGTTGAAAACAAAATTATTACTCGGAAACCACTGGGCCGATTATGCCCATTAACGAACTTGTCCGTCGTATTGGGATGCGCCACCCACCCTGAAAATTTCAAGTCGCTAGCTCTTTTTGTTCTCAAGTTATCGTGGCAACGGCCGGACGGCCGGACGGCCGGACGGACAGAATCAAATTTGACATCGAATTCTTCATTGGGGAGTCGAACTTAATCGTTTGAGACCATTTTCGTCAAAAAATTCGAAAGTTACAGACATTTGGGCAAAACTATAACGCGATGTTCCCCAGAACATACGCGCAAAAATGTCATCAACTGAAAATCGATTGAAACGCTCTTCTTGCGACTGTCAAATACCCCCAAATACGTCACCACTCATGGAAAACCCAATAACCTGCAACGTGGGCGATAAAACGTGATACTTTCTGTTTTTCAATTCGATAGCAATACATAGACCCCCATCATTATCATCGTCAACGTCAAACACATTTTTTTGTGATTTAAAACTGACATTGCTGGGTAATAGGTATATCTCCTGCAATTGTATGGCCAGCCCAATTTGTTTTTGGCGCTCTAGTTCCTCGGAACTGAGTGCTTATCAATTTGCCCAAATGTCTGTAATTTTGGAATATTTCGATGAAAATGGTCTTAAACGATTTGGTTCGACTCACTGATCAAGAATCCGTGGTCGGAATTTATTCTGTCCGGCCGGTCCGGCCGGCCGGCCGGCCGGCCGGCCGGCCGGTCCGGCCGGCCGTAGGCACGATAGCTCTCGAACGGAATGAGCTAGAGAGTTGAAATTTTCAGAGTAGGTTTGGGGGATGAATATCTCGGCTAAGTTCGTTATTGGGCAAAATCGGACAGACGGTTTCGGAGTAACAAAAAAAAAAAAATTTTTTTACGAAACAAATTCCAAATCAAATTTTTTTTAATAAGCAGTTTTATCATAAGAATCCATTCATATCATTTTCAACTCTAACAAGCTAATACTTTCGGAGATATGATTTTTTAAAATTTCAATGTAGATCGTATTTCACAGATTGATATAATTATTATTCTATGTATGAATTCTCATAATGTCAACTAAATCGATACAAGTTCTCGAAGTTCCGACCTCGGGAATTTTCCTTGCTAAAAGTCTGTCTGAGAAACGTCAAAATGAATCCGTTAGACGGGGTGCGGGAAATTTTTCGCAACGAAATGGCCGTTCTAGGCAGTTTTCGGGACTGAACGTTGACGAGAAGCGAAGATAAGGGTAAAAAACGGTCAAATAAACCTCCATGTGGCGATTTTATGTCGAAAAGTGAAAATTAAGAATATCTATCCGCGGTTAGTACCGACGTTTTATTCTAATACCGGAGATCGAGAGGATCCTTCGAGGAGTCCGATAGTGTAGATGTATAGATAGTGGATATCTCGGTTTCGGACGAGGGAAGGCGGGTTCGAAGCCCATCAAGGGAATTATACTTTTTCGTGTTTTTTTTTCAATTTTTATCGCAATATTAACTTCGAATAACGGTATATCTGCCGACTTTAAGTAAGGGTGTTTTCCTTTTTTTTTTCTGAGCATATATCGCTGAAAATAAACCATTACTATACGGGGTGTTCTTTTTTTCACGGCACAATTTGCCACGATTGAATTGATTCGTGCCACAAACAAACCGTTATCTAAATAGGAACCTTGGATGGATTCTTATAATGTATTTTTCGGAAATCTCTATACAGGGTGTTTTTCTTTTAATGTCAATTGCAGATTGCTGTTTTTAACGCTATGAACATACCATTTCATTCATTCGTGTTGGAAAATATACTTTCGAGGCATACATCGTTGGAAATAAACCATTACTATACAGGGTGTTCATTTCCTCGCGGCATCGATTATTTTCAAATGCAAGCGTTTTAAGTAAAATGTCACTTCGAGATTTCTATCGCGAGGAGAATTCTCAACTTTGTAAAACCGTTGCGAAATGATAACCGCTGCTATACAGGGTGTCTTAAGAAATATGTCAACTCCGAAACTTTACGTGTATGTATTTCAGTGGAACCCAAGGCGGCTCAGATTCACAATTGGACCCTGTAGGGGGCGCTAAAATCGATGTATAGGAACTCGGAAACAGGCGGATCGATTTTGATGAAACTCTGTGATTTTCTTTCGGCGTATCTCTGATTCACAATAGCATCCTGTAGGGGCGCCCCGATCGATCTATAGGAAACGGCTCGAACGATTTCGATTAAACTTTGTGTGCGTATTTGAATGGGCCTCAGAGTCACAATAGGAACTCGGTAGATAGCACTGTGTTCGGTTTATAGACTCTCGAGAACGACCGGACCGATTTCGTTGAAACTTTCTGTGTGTGTGTGTCTGAGGAAGTCTCGGAAAAATGTAGATCTACCGGAAAATGTAGATCTATCGGAAAAATGTAAATCTACCGGAAAAATGTAGATCTGCCGGAAAAATGTAGATCTACCGGAAAAATGTAGGTCTACTGGCTAGGTAGATCTGCGGGCCCACTAGTTATTATTCTATCTATGAATTCTCATAATGTCAACTTGACAGAAGGGAATATTGTAACTTCAAAAATATTGGGGTTGAAATACTCGTATTTTAGCGATGCAACGGGGACCTCAACCGAAAATGTTTGAAAATATTACGTAAATATTGAAAGCATAATTCTGTAGTTTGGTGAACGTAGATCAGGAAATTTTTGATCGATTACAAGGTAATTTATTATTACTTATCTAATAAACCATTATTTGAATTGAATTTCCTTTATGATGCAGTGATATCATATGAATACATTGATATAATTCACAACTCTGAGAAACCAATACCAGATATAATTTGTCTGTTTGAACTAGAGCGCCAGAAAGCTCCTGTCCACAGGGCTTGAACCCATTTTTTGTATTTTCCATTACCTGAAAAAGTGCGATGTGAAATTTGTATGCGTGGTTGGATGTCCTTTTCATGTTTCCGAGTTTGAAACTGAACTGAATGTAGTTATACAGAATGAGTATTTTTTGGCGCTCTTGTTCCTCGGAACAGAGTGCTTATCAATTTGCCCAAATGTCAGTAATTTTCGATTTTTTCTATGAAAATGGTCTTAAACGATTCGGCTCGACTCACTGAACAATAATCCGTGGTCGGAATTTATTCCGGCACGTCCGGCAAGATAACTCTCGAACTTAATGAGCTAGACAGTTGAAATTTTCAGAGTAGGTTTGGGAGATAAATATCTCGGCTAAGTTCGTTATTGGGCGCAAAATCGGTCTGATGGTTTAGGAGTAACAAAAAAAAATTTTTTTTTTTACGTTACAAATTCCAAAATTAGTTTTTCTCAAGATGTAATTTCACCATAGGAATCCATTGATGTCATTTTTAACTCTAACAAGCTAATAATTTCGGAGATATGATTTTTCAAAATTTCAATAATAAATCGTACTTCTGTGTTTCCACAGAATGCGATAATTATTCTATCTATGAATTATTATAATGTTGATCTATGTTGATACATATCAACTTATTTTCCTGAGACATTATATGTCAAATTTTGATATTAAATGCCCATGGTTAATCCATATGATGATGGGAATGGTAATGGTAAGTTAATAATATTGGGTTCAGAACATCTCCAATAAAAACAAACCGAAATATTGGCTAAAATTTCAATTGATCTAATATAATTTTCAGAGTGGATTTCAGGAAAAAATATATCGTTCATCATAGAATTGAGGAACGAATATCTCGGATGAGTTCGTTGTTGGGTAGAATTGGACTATTGGTTTTGGATTAATAATTTTTGGCACTCTTGTTGAATTCGAATTCTTTTTTGATGTTTGAATTCGATTTCTGCTATTATGAAGTTCTATCATTAGAATCCATTGGTATAATTCCCAACTCTTACCAATAATTTCGAATATATGATTTGTCAAAGTTTGAACAAGAGCGCCTAAGCTCCTGTCCACAGGGCTTGAACCAATTTTTCATAGGTAGCTGAACTTGATATTTGTTGAGTCAAATCTCGGCTCAAATGAGAACATCATATTCCTGTTAATTAAAAATACGTTAGGGTTGCTGAGTAAAAAAAAATCGTAACGGTATCCATATTTAATATACAAGGTTGACGACTTGTTCTTCGGGACAGGGTACATATCAATTTGTCCAAATGTCTGTACTTTTCGAATTTTTTGATGAAAATGGTCTTAAACGATTTGGTTCGACTCACTAATCCTTGGTCAAAATCGACTCTTTCCGGCCGGCCCGCCGTTAACAAGATAACTCTCAAACGGAATGAGCTATAGACAGTTGAAATTTTCAGAGTAGGTTTGGCGGATAAATATCTCGGCTTATTTCATCATTCATCATTTGCAACTCTAACAAGCTAATGCTTTCGGAGATATGATTTCGTAATTCTATGATTTTAATGCTATTATTTAAATATGTAAATTAACGCACGTATTTGTATCTATGAATTTTATGATATGTGTTCATACAAGTCATCTTATCTACCTATAAGAGACATGACATACTCATTTCTGGTTCTACTCAAAATTCGCAAACTCATGATTTAAAATATCTCCTGTTCTAGAAAACAATGTATGATTGAGTGCAAAATGACCAATGAAACAAGCACTGACGTGAAGTCAGGAGCTTTTGCGCGTATGCTCTATTGTCCATTCTCCTGTATTGGACACTCTTAATCAAATATACCATGGTATAATAATAATAATAAAGAGTTTATTAGACAACATTACAAAGTCAATAAACCCGAACGAGACTGTGAGTTATTCAAAATTTATAACTGTGTACAGCTGTTAAATTAAAAATATTTGATTCTAACGGCAGAACAAAAAAAATAAAGATATTACATTGAATGAAACCAGTTTCTTTAATACCCTAGTATGAACCTGAATTCCATATAGAAATGGTGAATTCTATTGTCCGTTTTCCTGTATTGGGCACTCTTTTAATCGAATTTACCATGGTAAATTGCTTTCATCCATTTGTTTATATTTTAACAATTGTTCGATAACATAATACATAAATCTCATATAATTATTTATTGAGGATATAATAGTCAATGACTGATTTGAACAATCAATGCAAATATATTGTGTAAATAGATTCACTTAGCAATGCTACAAAGGAGAGGGATGTTTCCAGCAAAGTTGCAATAGTTTGCCGTAAAGTTTTGGCAGATAGATAGATACTTTCATTTTATTTTGCGGATTTTGTTCCAAATTGAAATATTCTTTGCGCGTTTTGGGTGCAGAACAAAATTTTCTTGTTTGATCTAAATCTAAATATTGTTCAACGTAACACGATTTTGTAATTTTATTTGCAATTTTATGGTTATCAAACTGAATATTATATTTTAGCATTTCTTGTTGACTTCAGCAGATGAGGAGGATCGAATAAGCAAAACTTTTTTAATCATTTACCCTAAAGTAATAATCAGTTCTAGCTGTTTGAGTATTACAAAGTTGGCTGATTACTGCCCGATTACTGTCCCCTGATCGAAAACAGTCCCTATTACCTCCACCCCAATGCTTTGCAGAATTTCAACTATTTCCAACAATAAATGCTTCAGATCTGCTGTCTGTATGGTACCTCTGATGAAATAAAAAGCCAGAGGTTTCCATTTCTTGTACAGTCCCTGGTTTATAAAAACAAGAGATTGGTTGGCCAATTCGTTTCTATGTCCCAGGGAACCCAAAGAAACAAATCCAACAATTTTATCAGTTACTCGATCCAGTACAGCTTGCTCTAACAGAGTTATTTCATCAAAAACGACTGTACAACATCTGTTCAAAGCGCCAAGCATCGATATAAGTTTAACAAGATTTTTCAATACCTGTTTATTCAAACCCATATCAATAGGAATGCCTTGCAAAACTTGCTGTGTTGTGTTTTTGGAAGGAAGTGGTAAACTACACTTGAAGAAATTATATCCGTTTGATCCTTTCCTATATAGAGTCAAAGTAAATATTTTGTCTCTAGTAGTCCAGGAAGGACTTTTCAACTGAGCATTTATAAAAATTCTTTTCAACATTTGTATTCCAACTTAATCCAGAATACTTTAAAGCCAACTGCGATGTTACATTCATTTATGAAGATCCTATAACCATATAAGTAATGTATATGGTATATGGTACGTATATGCCTATAACATATATACCGCAGTATTCACAATTCATCTCTGCATTCATCTTCGTTAAGTCCTAACTGGGGTCGTCAGTTAAGGATAAATAAGAATCGCAACCTCAGTTAACGTATATAACGGTGCTAAAACAGGCCTGTTTCACGTTAATTTTCACTTAAACTGAGGTTGCGATTCTTAACTGAGGACCTCAGTTAGGACTTAACTGAGATTGAATGCTTTGTGAATACGGCGGATAGAAAATTAATTCTTCAAATTATCAGGCCTACTATATTATGTGACCATGTTGTTCTGGCTTTTTGATTACACAACGAATGATTCAACTCTATTGATGCTATTGAAAACATAGGTCTCAGGAAATAGCTATTCACTGGATTAACAGGAATAGGTACATATAGGTGAAATTACTTACCAATTGAAAATTTATAATAAAGGTGAATTTAGTTTGAGGTTCCCTATTATTATTATATCAATATTCACTAGTAGAATTTTAAACCCGGTCGAATAACCACTGAAGACCCATGTCGTCCAGTTCAGGTGGCTGCACCCGAAACATCCAAGAAATTCTTAAAATTGTTATGCCTGATCGCAAGGTGCGATCACAGGAGATAGCTGCAATCCTATAAAGATATAAAATTCTTAAGAAGTACTGAAGTGAATTCAGGGTCTTTTCCGCAAATATTCCATTGCCTATTCACGCCCCACACATAGTCGATCGATCTGAAATTCAGTACTCCATTGTATAATGGCGGCACCAAGGTATGTGCGGAATTTCAGCCAATTCTGACGTATAGTTTCAGAAATATAAAAATTTTGAAGACATTAGTTTTCAAATTTTTTATTAGGTTTTGAAGGCCCTCGTAAAATTCAGCGATATCGGACGGATAGTTTCTGAGATACTGAACGCAAACATTTGCACGTCAGCATTCTACAACTAATTAGCAATTTTGAATTGGGTTGGATCTGTAGTTTTTATTTTATTTTAGATTGGCGTAACTCCAAAACAGTTTGGCCAAATATGTATGTCAACGAACGTAACTTGCAAGTCGCAAAGATATCGTCGTAACGATCACCCATCCAGATTTGAAACTCGTCTGTAGAATTAAGTTTCGAAGGCTCTAGCAATATTTCAGCGATATCGGACAGATAATTTCTGGGATACCCACAATATGTTTAATAATTTTTTTTTTAATTTTCTATTCTACAACTAGTTACCAAGTTCGGATCGGATCTTTACTGTTTGAGTTAATGGGAAACAAATTTTCAACTTCAAAACCGTTTGGATGATTATGCCCATTAACAAATTTAGCAGTCACTTTCGGATGCTCAACCTACCCCGAAAATTTCAAGTCACTATCTCATTCCGTTCGAAAGTTATCGTGGAAACGGACGGTGGCCAGACAGATTCAAATTTGACAGCGAATTCTACATCAATAAGTCAAACCTAATTGTTTGAGACCATTTTCGGCCAAAAATTGGAAAGGGAGACCGGGATATAGCGATTGCTCAATTGTCTATAATTCTCAAATTTGCTGTCGAAAATGGTATTAAATGATTAGGTTTGACTCACTGATGAACAATCCTTGTTTAAAATCGGTCGGCTGTTGCTACGATAACTTTCGATTGCCATTCGATAGCGACTGGAAAATTTCAGGGTAAGTTGTGCATCCAAATGCGATAGTTAAGTTCGGTAATGGGCCAAAAGGTTTCGGAGTTATACCCTTGTGAAATGTTGTTATTATTTCCTCAATAACTCAAAAACTACACATCCGATTTAATTTCAACTCGATAATTTTATTAATAACTTTTAGAATGAACCACTATTTTTTGTGAAACTGTGTGTGGCTCGTATCACATTTGCGTGAAGTTATCCACACATTATGACGTGGGGACTGTCGAATATGGGACATACGGAACAGTGTTGCCAAACTGAAAACTATTTCCTTTATTAAGAAATCTGTCTTGAGAAAGTATCGCACACCCATTATAATTCATTTTAAATCATAAAGGTCGTTCGCATACCTTTCATATCAACAAGCTATACAGGTGGAGACTATGTTTATTATATGAAGAATTATTTTTTCTCGGAACGACGCCAAATGTTCCAATGAATGTATTTTTAGGTTTTTTGAATTTCTATGATGACCTTATTCAGAATAAGAATTCATTTGAGCTCGACTATCGTACACGGTGAGAAAATAAATACTTCTTAAGGAAATATTATTTTCTTTTACTGAACGATAGCAGCCGTTGTATCGAGTATTTTTGGATTCTTGAACTCCTATGATGACCCTCATTCAGAATGAAAATGAATTTTTAGTTGAAGTATTGCACAGGGTGAGAAAATAAATACTGCCTTTGAAAATTTTTTCTTAATGAACGATAAATGCATCAAATATTTATTTATTCTTCAATTGCTATGATGACTCCCATTCAGAATTGAAAAGAATTTTTGGTGTAGGTATCGTACAGGGGGGGAAAATAAATACTTCATTTGACCATATTTTTTTTCCACCGAACGACCTAAAATGCATATAGTATTTTTCGTTTCTAAATTCCTGGGATGTTCCTCATCCAGAACAATAATATTTTTTTTGTCGACGTATTGTACTGGGTGAGATAATGTACCCTATGTAAGATTCATTTTTCACTGAACGACCGCAAATGCATCGAGTATTTTTCGATTTACAGTTCCTATCATGACCCTCACTCAGAATAAATATGAACATTTGGTCGACATATTGTACAGGATGAGGTGAGAAAATAAATACTTCATTGGAAACTATTTCTTTTCCGCTGAACGGCAGCAAATGAATCGATTATTCTTCGAATGATCAGTTGCTATGATTAGCCTCAATCAGAATAAAAATTAATATTAGGTGGACATGTCGTACAGGGTGAGAAAATAAATATATCATTGGAAAATATTTTCACTGAGGGACGGTAAATGCGTCAGGTATTTTTCGATTCTCCAGTTTCCTATGATGAACCTCATTTAGAACGAAAATGAATTTCCGGTCGACGTATCCTACAGGGCGAGAATATAAATACTGTATTCGAAAATAAATATTTTTCTGCTAAACGGCGACAAATTCAACGATTATTTTTCTATTATTGAATAATGCCGGTATATCGTATGGGGTGAGAAAATGAATTCTTCATTCGAAAATAATTTTTTTCTGCTGGCCGATGGCAAATGCATCTAACATTTTTCGATTATTGAATTCCTAGGTTATCCTTAATGCAAAATAAAATTGATATATATATATAAAATAGACATATCGCATAGATGGAGAAAATAAATTTGAAATAACGTACAGGGTGAGAAAATAAATACTACATAGCAAAATAATTTATTTTTCCTGTACGATATTTCGACCTAAGATTCATTTTTATTCAGACTGAGGGCAATCATAGAAATAGAAGAATCGAATAATACTCGATGATTTGCCGTTGTCCATAGAAAATAAAAATATTTCCGACTGAAAGAGTTATTTTCTCACCCTGTATGATACATCGACCTGAAATTCATTTTATTCTGAAAGAAAAACATCACCGGAACTCAATAATCGAAAAATACTGGAAGAATTTATTTATCACTCTGTATATGTAGACCTAAAATCGAGCATAAAATTCATTTATTCAAACAAAAAATATTTTATTAATTGTTAGGTATTTTAATACTTAATCCAAAACATTTGGATAAACAATATTTTTTGTTTTTCCATTTTGAGCATGAATAAACAAACGGCTGGGGGTTTTTCATTTCCGACCGTTAATTGTCTGCTTAATGTTTGAATATTTTGAGTAATTTGAGTGCAAAAATCCGTCCGTTCGAATTGATATTCATTATAGATTTCGTAACTTAACGAAAAGATCCAAATCCCAAGATACGTTCATTGGAGTAAAACTCTTTTTTTCATTGGGTAAAATGAAAAAAATTTAGGAGAAAGCAATTTCGGACGCTCCGAGATTCGATCCCGCTGCTCCGCGAGGCTCGGAGGGCTCGGGAGCTATAAATTCCCAATCCAACGCCTCAGCTCACTCGGCCACGTTGCCTACGTGAATCAACTCCGATTATGTAGCAAATAAAGATTTGTAGTACTCGAATGATTTCCGTCTTTCGATTTTTAGAATATCGTCAATCCTGTCAAGCGATCGATCGAAATCGGTTACTCGTTAATATTTCTCGCAGATTTTCTAGACGATTCCAAGATTTTCGAGTAATTCCGTTAGAAACTCAAATTTGATTTGACATTTCTCGTCGCTCGTTCAGACCGAAAACGTCGACCTTGAAGGAGCCGCGTTCAGATTCGCCACAGAAATACGTGAAACCTTAGAATTTTATCCATTTTTGCGAAAAGTCACAGTTTCCTATCGTTCTTCCGGGAAAAAGGAATAGAGGATCGAAAAAATGGCTCCGTTACGGACTAATTTCGAATCTCGTCTTCGCGTTTCCGCAAATACTGTCGTTCCGAACCCCAGCGTTCCTCCGAATTCCTTTTCTCGATTTTGTTCCTTTTGCCAAAATCGGCGTTTTATCGCCTTTTCGCGATTTTATTAACTGCACCCCCCATCTTTTCACTCCGAAAACGCGAAACTCTACGAAACTTCCGTATTTTCCCTCGATAAAACCCTTCGAAATTTCCCCCAAACCCCCCTCCTAACATCCAAAAGAACATCACATAACATTTTCAAAGAGTTTCTTTTGATAAATGAAGAACCGCAGAAGAGAAGTGACTGTTTTTGGGTTGTATGGGTTATGTTGCGACTGCTCAGCCGATGTTGTGAGGTTTTAAAAGATTATTCATGGCAATTCGGTGCAAGGACAAGTCAGTTTGGGGGATGTAGCGTTGTTTCCGAGTTGAAGTGTCCATACCATGGTCCTGGGGCTAATTTTGAAATAGATGTTACCCCTTACGGGCATTTTTCGTTATGCGCATGAGCAGACCATCAGTGATTTAACTGGTGGTGTTTTCGTCAGAGAGGATTGGGGTGGCGGATGCTATTCCTCCATATAATCTCCTGGTGAGTGACTGCGCATGCGTGAATTAAAGATGCAATATCTCTTGAACCACTAGTGTTGGAGAATTAGAGTTTTTTGTAGGGTGTGTGATTTTGAGAGGACTTTTAGCCGCGAGTAGATTGCACATGCGCAGAAGAGAAGTGACTGTGTTTGGGTTGTATGGGTTATGTTGGGAGTGCTGAGCCGATATTGTGAGGTTTTAAAATAATATTCATGGCAATTCAGTGCAAGGACAAGTCAGTTTATGGGATAGCGTTGTTTCCATGTTGAAGTGTTGTTTCGGAGTTGAAGTGTCCGTACCGTGGCCCTGGGGCTAGTTTTGGAATTGATGTTACCCCTTGCGGGCATTTTTCGTTATGCGCATGAGCAGACCATCAGTGATTTAACTGCTGGTGTTTTCGTCAGAGAGGATTGGGGTTTTGGAAAGGCGGATGCTATTCCTCCCTAGACTCCCCTGGTGAGGGTCTGCGCATGCGTGGATTCAAGATGCGATATCTCTTGAACCACTAGTGTTGGAGAATCGGATTTTTTTTGTGAGGTGTGTGATTTTGGGATGACTTCCAGCCGCGAATAGATTGTGCATGCGCAGAAGAAAAGTGACTGTTTTTGGGTTGTATGTGTTATGTTGAGAGTAATGAGCCGATATTGTGAGGTTTTTAAAGAATATTCATATCAATTCAGTGCACGGCACAAGTCAGTTTGGTGAAAATAGCGTTCTTCCCGAGTTGAAGTGTGAATACCGTGGCCCTGGGGCTAATTTTGAAATTGAAGTTACCCCTCACGGGCATTTTCCGATGTGTGCATAAGCAGACGATAAGTGATTTAACTGCTGGAGTTTTCGTCTGAGAGGATTGGGGATTCGAGGTGCAGGATGCTATTCCTCCATAGAATCCCCTTGGAAGTGTCTGCGCATACGTGGATTGGAGCATTGATATCTCCTGAACCAATGGTGTTGAAGAATCAGAATTTTGTGTGAAGTGTCATTTTATGCGTATGCGCAGAGGAGACGTTTGTATTGTATGGCTCATGTTTCGTGTGTTTTGCGTCTAGCGGTGATGGATTTGGTGCTGAGCCGTCATTTTAAGGTTTTAAGAGAAATTTCATGGCCATTCTGTTCACAGACAAGTCAGTTTCGGGGAAATAGCGTTGTTTCCTAGTTGAAATGTATGTATCGTGGCCCTAGGGCGAATTTATAAATAACTATATTCGGTAGATCTATATTAAATTACGACCAGATATGGAGAAGAGGCAATTGCGTTCCTAAAGGAGGTCCATAACCGCATTTTTTCTCGATCTACTGTAAAGCTTACAGCCAAACTGCATTGATAGCCATATTTGTTAAAGGAACTTGAAAAAATAAAAAAAAAGCAGTGACGTGAAGTCGGTACTCTTTGGCATGTGTGTTCACGGTGGCTAATTTGAATTGACTGATGAGTGTTTCAAGCTCAGTGGATTGAGCAAACCGGATATCTACCCAAAGGATAGTGGACACCGTTCACTGTCGGTTCAAAAATTAACAGCGCTGTATCTAAGCTGCCATAAGGATAGAGTAACAATGTTGAATAAGATCACAACTGACTCTCTTTAGTCGCACAAGCTCCTAGAAGATTCTGAGGGACCTTGGGAAAGACTTGGCAGGGTCAGTATAATCATAATCTTGTTTATAGCACGCGCGCCAAATGCAGATTGACTTAAGAATGAAAGAAATGTGTAAAAAAGCATTGACGTGGGGTCAATCTGCTTAGGCGCGCGTGCTATAAACATGATTATGATCATACTGACCCGGCCAAGTCTTTCCCAAGGAGATCCCTCAGAATCTTCTAGGACCTTGTGCGACTAAGGAGAGTCAGTTGTGATCTTCTTCAACATTGTGACTCTATCCTTATGGCAGCTTAGATCCAGTAATGTTAATTTTTGAACTGACAGTGAATGGTGTCCACTATCCTTTGGGTAGATCTCCGGCTCGTTCAATCCACTGTTCTTGAAACACTGATCACTCAATTCAAAATAGCCACCGTGAACACTCAAGCCAAAGAGTACTGACTTCACGGCAGTGCTTTTTTATTTTATATATTAAGAAGATGAGGAGTAGGTATTATAGGAAATCAATAGTCGAAAAATACTGGATATATTCGCCGCGTTTCAGTGGAAAAAAAATCAATTTCAAATGAAGGATTATTTTTGTCATCTGTACGATATGTCGAACTAATTTTAATTTTCAATCTGAATGAACCATCATAGGAATTCAATGATCTAAAATTACTGGTTGTAATCGGCGTCGTTCAGCGAATTTTTTTTAAGATGTAGATATTTTCTCATCCTAAACGATATGCCAACGAAAAATTAAATTTTTTCTAAATGAGGAATATTATAGGAATTAAATGATCGAAAATAACTGGATAAATTCAGCGCCATTCAGCAGATAAAATATTATTTTCAAATGAAGGATTTGTTTTGTCACCCTTTACTATACGTTGACCAAAATTCCGTTTCTATTCTAAATTAGAATCATTATAGGAATTCAACAACAGAAAATATTATTTTCCATTCTATTGTCTGTTCTCGAAATTACCATGGTAAAATCATTAAGAGTGTCCAATACAGGAGAACAGACAACATAATTTACCATGGTAAATTTGATTAAGGGTGTCCAATACAGGAGAATGGACAATAGAACATACGCGCAAAAGCTTCTGACTTCACGACAGTGCTTAAATCATTTTGTTTTATTCTGAAGGAGGGTCACCATAGGAAATGAAGTATTGAAAAATACTTGATTCAATTGCCGTTGCACAGTGAAAAATTGATCATTTTCCAATGAAGTATTGATTATCTTGCCCTGTACCTACGATACGTCATCAATTTTATTGTGTATTTGGGTCATTATAGGAATTGAAGAATACCCCATACATTTGTCTGGGTTATGTGAAAACACAAATATTTTCCAATGAAGTATTTATATATATATTATTTATACATATACGATACTTTGATCAAAATTTCATTTTTCTTCTGAAGGAGGGTCATTATACGAACTGAAGAATCGAAAAATTCACGAAGCATTTGCCGCGGTTAAGGAAAAAAAAATTTCCAATGATGTATTTATTTTCTCACCCTGTACGATAAGTCAAGCAAAAATTCTCATTTTGAATTAGGGTCATCACAGAAAGTGGATAATTGAAAAACACTCGATACATTTGCCATCGTTCAGTGAAAGAAAATAATATTTCCCTCTGAAGTATGTATTTATTTTCTCACCCTGAACGATATGTCGAGCTGTAATTAATTCTTACTCTGGATGAAGGTCATCATAGAAATTCAAGAATCTACAAATACATTCATTGGGACAGTTGGCGTCGTTTGGAGAAAGAATAATTTTTCATATAATGAACATAGTCTCCACCTGTAAAGTTTGTCGATCTGAATGGTATGTTGAACTCCTTTACGATTTAAACTAAATATAATTGGGGTGTGTTTAGTTCGCATGTACCATCTCATCTGAGTAGGGCAAATAACAGGTAGTTTCAATGTTTTGTAAAACGCCTCCTACTTAGGAGGGTGAGAAATGAAAGTCGTTCTGTTCAAACCAAGACATCTACGAGTACAGTTGTGAGTTGTGAAATATAAGTCATAAAATTTAGTCATCGTGTATCTTTCCAACCTTAAATTTACAGTCCATTGAATTCAACCATGATAACATTTCAACATAAAATCTGTCGGTCAGTGTACAGCATAGACATAGAATAACATGGACTGGCCCTCACGTAATTTTATCACACTGTTCATTGCGGAATACATTAGAGAGAGAGATGTTATGAAGGATGGAATAATTCAAGGCATATATCATGGTATAAAAATAATGGTGTTTTTATACCATGGGCAAATATACATGGGATATTTATTGGGAACTTCCAAAACTCTGGTGGCGGGATTCGGCAACTAACCAGGCTAGTAATAAATGTAAACAATCTCGTGTTGGACAGGTCAGTCGACGAAGTTTGACCGAAATTTTCATGGAAAATTTAAATTATAATTGACTTGAGATCATTGTTGGATTACTTTATGATATAGATTATAATATTGATCATTATATAACTAATTTTATGGCACTTGATTGATATAAAGACTACAACCAGTAAGTATATTCATATATGTTTGTCAAACTTCCATTATATTTAAAAGTTCTTTCAGTTACTATTTGCGAATGATTAGGAAGGGACTCAGTTGATTAGAATTTCTGGAGTACATAGGAGCTTCAACTTCTAATTCTAGAGTCCTTGTAGAAGGAGAAGAGGTTCTAAATGTAGATCATGTAATCGTGTGTGACAAAACAAATTGTGGTCCCAGTTTTATAGATATTTGTTCTTTATGTTTACAAAGTAGTGCCCTTAATTCAGTACCACATAAAATTGATGGCCCATTAATGTGGAGAATGGTAAACTTAAAATAGAAGGTATGGTATATTCTTGTAAAATCGGAGCACGGAGGAGGTGTAAATATATTACTGATGTATTAATTAAAGTTCAGGTGCATGATGTTCTAGTTTATTTATGAGAATATAGTGTCAAATTGAACCAGATAAAGCTTTTGTAAAACAGTTACCAATAATTGAAATGATTTTTTCAAAATATGATACATATATATTATGTGAAAAGAATTATTAACAATAAGTGTAATGTTTGAGGTATAATAAAGATTATCTGGATGTAGGTCCAGGTTAAGTACTCTTCCAATATTTATATTTGGTTTTCCGGAGGTAAGAAGTGAAAACTCAAACCTATACATTTTGGCATTTTTTTCGCCCATGAATTGCATTGAGGCACACAACAATAGTCGTTTCTGGTCGAAGACATATTAGGCAGGATAATATTCACTATTTCAACTTGAATTTTTCTTTTAAACAAAAGTTTATTGACGAATACTGAACAATTAAACTCGAACACGTGGCTCATTAGGAGCTTGGTTAGTTGTCGAATCCCGCCACCAGAGTTTTGGAAGTTCCCAATTGCCACAGTATAAGAATATATTCTTATACCGTCACACCGTGGTTTTGCCCATAGAGAAATAGAATCTATTCTATTGTCTCTGGTTTTGCCTTGAAGTATTCTATCTCTTTTTAATGCTGATATCAATGGTCTCTTTCTCAGAACCAGTCCATATTATTCTATGTCTATGGTGTACAGTTATTCACCCGGCAGAACCCCACAGGGTACGATCCCATTTCATGACACATTTCTTAAAATTCTCAAATAAAGGGGATGTATATTGTATATTCTTGTAGGGGGTAACGTTGGATTGCGACCTTGAGGACTATTGTGCCCTCCTTCCAGTTCCAGAGTTCTGATGAACTCCAGTATCTGGGATGGCTTCAAGGAGGCTAGGTCTTCGCTCCTGCAGATTTCTTGCCCAAAGCATTCCTTGCGTTGGCTTGAGATGGCGAGGCATTTCATTGTCAGGAGATCAGGAGTTTCATCCTCCTCCCAACAGAATCTGCACTCGTCAGTTTCTGTTAGCCCTAATCTCATCATATGCTTCCTGAGGCCGCAGTGCCTTGTGAGGAAGCCAGTGAGGAGGTCCAGCTTAATCTTACTGATGTCCTAGTATTTCTTGGATCTGACAGTATCAAAGTTCCGGAAGAATTTCTTGGAGTGATGTATTCCAGAGAGAGATCTCCTGAAAGTACCTCTCTCAGTTTATTTTGTCGTCCAGACTTCACTTTTGTAGGTGTGTCAACTAACCCCACAATAAGGTTCCGGGCCAATAAAGGGGGTTTGTTCTCCTTTATTGGCAAGTCCGTTGGCCTCCTCATTTCCTATGATTCCCGCGTGACCAGGAACCCAGACCAAGGAGTCCCTGTTGTTCTTGCCTACTTCATTGAGTTTTCTTCGGCACTCCCATAGTAGCTTGGATTTGATAACATTGGAGCTCACAGCTTTAATAGCAGCTTGACTGTCAGAGTGGATTACTATATCACATCTCTGATAGTTTCTTACTAGGTTCATTTCCACGCATCTTTCTATTGCAAGTACTTCTGCCTGAAAGATGCTCGGATAGGAGCCTAACGATAGTGAGCATTTGGTGCCTGGCACATATACTCCAGCGCCAGCTCCAGTAGTAGTTTTTGAACCATCTGTGTACCATTTAATGGCATTTCTTTTGAGACTTTGGGTGGTGAAAACTCTGTCCCACTCTTTTTTCCTACCAAGCATCGTAGTAAAGATCTTTTCGATGCTCAATTTCTTGATCATTTCGTCAGTAGAAAGATTGGCTGATGAAATGTACCTGGTAAAATAGGACCAGGCTTTTTGGTTTTCAATACTCTCATTACCTGATCCTTTCCTAGATATTCTGAGAATGGCTTCATGGGCCATTTTCTCTATCACTAGATGAATTGGTGTGAGATTTGTAATGATATCAAGTGCCTTAGTAGGACAGGTTCCCATAGCTCCAGTGATACACACACAGGCCAGCCTTTGTATTTTGTCGAGGGTTTTCTTCGTACTATTCTGGCTTGTTTTTGAACACCAAACTACTGCTCCATACGTTATTATGGGTCTCACAATCATTACGTACATCCATCGCAATATCTTAGATTTGCAGCCCCAAGTCTTACCGGCTAGATTCCTGCACGCCATCAAATCCTTTGTTGCTTTACTGGTAGTGATGTCAACATGCTGATTCTACAGAAGTTTACTATCTAGTGTTATCCCCAGGTATTTAACTTCAGACTTCAATTCTATAATATCTCCGTTTAGAACTAGGGATCTCACAGCTGGAAGTTTCCTTCTCAGAG
Source organism: Halyzia sedecimguttata (assembly GCA_937662695.2). Classification (NCBI taxonomy): domain Eukaryota; kingdom Metazoa; phylum Arthropoda; class Insecta; order Coleoptera; family Coccinellidae; genus Halyzia; species Halyzia sedecimguttata. Next base: position 19,616,079 of record OW569415.2, read on the forward strand.
TAAACAGAATCACTGTGGTCTTGTTCGGGTTTATGCTGAGCCCCACTGACAAGCACCACTGCTCGATAACCCTAAGGCCCTACTGTAGTAACACAAGGTGCCCTCAAATTTACCTATGACCATTAGGACTATGCCATCAGCATATCCTATACACTCGAAGCCGAGCTCCGTTAGCCTGTGGAGGAGGTCGTCCACTACTAGGCTCCACAGAAGGGGAGACGTTACTCCCCCTTGAGGTGTTCCACGAGTGGCTTTGACAGAAGTGGTTTTATTGCCCACCTTGCCTGGGCTATCCCCGTTGACAACAGCTCATACATATATTTTATAATGGTTTTATTCACTCATCACCTTTCGAGTATATAATCAAGGGAATAGTTTTCAGTCTGTCAACACTGATCGTTGATTACAAGTGATTGAAAAATGTGGAAAAGCTTTGTAGACAGGGGCTTTAACATTCTTGTCAAACTACTAGCGAGTAATTATTCCAACTTTGACAAATCATATCTCCGAAAGTATTGGTTTCCCAGAGTTGAGAATGATATTAATGGATTCTTATGATTTAACTGCATCATAAAAAAATCAATTCAAAACGTAGGTGAATCACCTCATATCTGGGATTTACAGACATCAGCATATTAGAATTAGAGCATTCTATGAAATCATAAAATTATTGGAATTTTGAAAAATCATATCTCCGAAAGTGTCAGTTTGTCAGATTTGAGAATGATATCAATGGATTCTTATGATGGAACTCCCTTTAAAATTTGAAATGTGTAATGTAAAAAAACATTTTTTTTTCGTTACTCCGAAATCCGGACAGAATCGATTTTAAACTCAGACTCTTGATCAGTGAGTCGAACCAAAACATTTGAGATCATTCTCATACAAAAATTCGAAAATTATAGATATTTTCGGCAAATTGATAAGCACTCTGTTCCTAGGAACAAGAGCGCCAAAAATTACCGAGTTGCAATTCGGTCGGATGTGCAATTTTTGAGTTATTGAGTAAATAAACAACACATTTTCAGAATTTTCCGAAACCATTTGGTCGATTATCCCCATTACCGAACTCAACAATCGCATTTGGATGCTCAACCTACCCTGAAGAATTGAAGTCGCTATTTAACGGCAAGGTCGTTCGAAAGTTATTGTAGCAACGGCTGGCTGATTTTGACCACGAATTCTCTGAAAAAAATTGATAATTACGGACAATTGAGCAATCGTTATCTCTCGTTCTCCCTTTCCAATATTTTAGCCAAAAATGGTATCAAAAATTAGGTTTTACTCACTGATGTAAAGTTCGAGGTCAAATTCGATTATTTCCGGCCAGCCCATCCGTATTCACAATATCTTTTGAACGGAAAGAGATAGCGACTTGAAATTTTCAGGGTAGTTTGAGCCAATGTCGACTACAATAGGGCTGTGGTTGAGCATGCGAATGCGACAGTTAAGTTCGTTAATGGTTCGTTAACGGTTTCGGAGTTGGAAATTAGTTTTCCCTTTAACTCAAACACTACTGATCCGATCGAACTGGAATTTCGTAACTAGTTGTAGAATACTGACGCAATGACTCTGTAGAATCGTAGAAATTCGAATTTAACAGATATTCAATATAGATACCGAGAATAATTTCTGTAGACAATTAAATTACCGGTAGAATGAATTGCCACAATAATCCTCTAGATAGGCGTTTACCAGAATAGGAAATAAAGCATGACTCTATGGTTCCGAGTATTATCCAATAAAACAATCCCATAGATTCGTTTCACTATTATATTTTTACCCTAACGGATAACCATAGATGAAGTTGCTTTGGCATGAAATTGGATTAAAAATAGATTACATTCGCAACACTGAATGAGGTTGACGTTTTCTAGGAAGCTTATAATTCATAGGTTTTGCGTATTCATCTGTATACCATAAACTATTTGAATTACAATTAATTTATAACGTCACGCGATTATACAGGGTATTCTGGGGCTAATGCGACAAACGAGAACAATAAACTGAGGTGGACGCATACCATAAACATAGGTCATCTAGGTGAACTCATATTCAGGGATTTTAATCGAGGTTCTTGGTTGCGGATATACAGGGTCACTTTCAGATAGTGAGTGCAATTTCAAAGCTCAATAAATCTTCAACCAATCAACTGCAATATTTCAAAATTTGCAGTTATACATTCTTTTTCGACCGCCTTCAGTTACCATTTCTGAACTTAATTATATCAAGATCGGAGTGGGATAATTTTGTAGATTCTTTACCTTGGTTAATATAAGTTCATCCTGTACTAAACATTAAAAATGTTCTCTTCTTCTATATGGCGTAGAAAAGTAATTAAACAAATACATCCAAAAAAATTGCTTGGCGCTATCATATATGGCGATTTATAAACTCTATTGCTGAATAAAATGCTTCAAACTTTATTTTTTCAACAAGCTGGATTGATATTTCACCCTGTGTGACAATGATATATCCACTACTAATTAGGTCATAACTATTTAGACAAAGGATGAAATTTTTCTATATTTGACTTTCATACTATAAAGATCACTTCAATGATTAGGGTTTCACACGAGACGAGAGTAGGCGAGGGTATAAAAAATCTAGTCTCGCTCTCGCCAATTCCCAAAAAATTTAGTCTCGTTTCAGTCTCGTTCTCGTCTCGTTATCAGTTGTCTCGTCTCGTCTCACTTAATTCTGAATAACGATAATGAATATTATAATATATAAACGAAATGGTATACAATAATGAATAATTTTGTAAAGCTATATTTATTACGCTCTTATACTAAAATATTTGTACATGTTGTCGCATCATTTTTCAATTATGTATGTGTTTTTGCCATGATCATACCTGCTGTGGAAAATAATCTTTCAACAGGTACGGAAGTAGCCATTAATAAATCGTCGGCCATCTTGGAAAGTGTAGGAAGAAATTTTTCATCACTCTCCACCACTGTAAAATATTTTGATTCCTATTTGCTCTTTGTAACAGCAAATATTCTTCAAACTCAACTTTCCAATGTTTCGAAAGTTTTGTTGATGTTTTAAATAGGCTATCGATGTGGATACATTTTTCAATAGAATTGAACAATTTAGTATAGTTTTCAAAGAATACCTTCCCATGGGGTAGATCATTGAAGGTGTTCTTGCCGTATTCCTCATAACACATTTCAAAACATTGAATAGCTTCATTTCTACACCAGTTTTATTATACGTAGTTCCACAGATCAATCAATAATTGTAAACATTTTCACTACAAGGGGCACAAGAATATAAATTTCTCCAGATGTTCAGATAGAGACGAAATTTTCACAGCATCGGGATTTAGAGGCAATAAAAGTTGTCCGTTAAGTTGAGTTAAGTATTGAATTATTAATGGCATCCGTTTTTATGGTTGTGAATTCTATTTTTTTCTTGAAAAATAATATCAATTATTGCAAGGTCATAACGAATTAATAATCTTCTAAGAAATCGTGTGTTTCTAGAACGATCGATGCATAATATAGACAAAATATATTGGTAATTATAGTGGAAACCCTTCATATTCAATTGTTTTCTGCGGGTGTTGAAAAAGTTCGAGTCGTATATAAAACTTCATACAAAAAATTTAACGAGACCAAAAACGAGACTCTCGTGTTGCTCTGTATGTGGTCTCGGTATCCCCTATAATATTTTTGAAAACGTCTCGCCTCGTCTCGTCTAGCTTTTCCGAGACGAGACGAGAAAAATCTCGCTCTCGCGTGAAGCCCTATCAATTATTGAATATTTATGTTACATTATTTTCCTCCTCAATTCACAGGATTAATATTGGTATTATTTTTGGCGCTCTTGTTCCGCAGAACAGAGTGCTCATCAATTTGTCCAAATATCTGTAATTTTCGAATTTATTCTTGGTTGAAAATGATTTTGAACGATTTGGTTTGACTCACTGATCAAGAATCCGTGGTTGAAATCGATTCTGTCCGGCCGTCCAGCCGTTAACACGATAAGTCTCGAACGGAATGAGCTAGACAGTTGAAATTTTCAGAGTAGGTTTGAGGGATAAATCTCTCGCTTGAGTTCGTTATTGTGCAGAATCGGTCTAATAGTTTCAGAGTAACGAAAACAAATATTGTTTTTTAAATTACAACTTTTGAATTCGAATTGATGCAGTTTCATCATAAGAATCCATTGTTATCATTTTCAACTCCAACAAGCTAATACTTTCGGAGATATGATGTTTCAAAGTGTGAACACAGAATCTGTCTTGAGTTCACTATCCATAAATGTCATCGTTTCTAGCTATCACAGTTTGTCAATTCGTAGTTTGAAAATATTTTCCCTTGGAAAGCAAGTATTCGATTCTTGAATTTGTGAAGATATACAAGACTGTTTTGATGTAGTTTATGGAGGCAATAGGAAAGAAGAACATAATGGAATCATCAAAAGACATTACTGTTCGTTGACCATTGAGGTTAATATTACCTTTTACTTCCTTAAGTTGTGAGACATGTTCCTATATACAGTATTTTCATAATGTTGCTAGCAAAAAAATACTGAAATATGGATATATATTTGTGTATCAAACATTTTTTTGAGTTAAGGTTCATAATACAGAAAAGAATGTGTTAGTGGTATGAACTATTAAATTTTAAATTATGAAGGGGATAGTATTTTATTAATATATTTTGAACTATTAAAATAATTTGTTCGTAATCCACTACCTACTCAAATATCAGAAATAAATGGACAATCTGCTATGATTGTCTTCAGCCTTGCTCTAGTCAATTCGATGATACTTTTCTTAGGTATTTCGAGTTGTGAAAACTATGCACGGAGGATAAAGTTGCAACAACCCATTCCACGAGGTTGAATCATTGCAGATTGCTCATTTAATCTTGATAAATAAATTTAAAGACAATTTTTGAAGCATTAAAGCATTGAAGCATTGTAGATTGCTCTTTTTTTTAAAGATAATTTTTGAAGCATTTTTTTTAATCGACACTTTTTTTAAATTTAGTTTCTTTCATGATTCAGTTCTATCATAGGAATCCATTGACATAATTCCCAACTCTGAGAAAACAATACATTCGGAGATATAATTTGTCTGTTACTATATACAAAAATGGATAACAGGAACAAAAAGTTTCAACAAAAACGGGTTAAATGTGATAAATTAAAATAATATTTAGTTGAAAAATGGCTCTAAGTTGTGTCATCCGTTATCTGAATAATATAATATGTTTCCATCCACATAATTTATTTTCTGACTATACAATTATCAAGGCTGTCAATTTCAAAGCTCCGTACAATAGACAGGATCATTAGCAAAGATCAGCAAAGAATGATTCAAAGCCAACTGTGGTCATTTATAAAGACCCTGTAGATTTATTCAACAATGAAATGTATTAATTACCCTGTATGATAGTGGATTTTTTTGTCGAATTACTATTCTATATACATAGAAGGTGACTTTCGCCTTGTCGCGGTGAGAGGAATCAGTAACCTTCAATGCATAGGGAGCAATGCCAGCGGTACCCCATAACTACCGGAAAGGACACCTTTGCTGGTAAGGTCTCGATATGATGAAGGTGAAGTTAAGAAAGTCCACAACCAGTAGTGTCTGTCTAAGATTGGGCAGCTTCAAAAGGCGTATGTAGCTATAGGGTCGGCTGAAAGAAAACACTCGCTAATACGTAGTGCAAGCGCGGCGTTTCAATTGCACAACCTTCCAAGTAAACAAACATGTCGAATTCCAAAACTTTTATCGGTGTACCCTAAGTGAGTAGAGTAAAAAACTTACAATCTCACACTGATTCGTCAGACTGCCCCAAGGATATAAAATGGGATATCATTGGACTATCGGAGACACGTCTACCGGGTGAAAATGCAGTGGTTTTGAAGAGTGGCCATATACTGTACCACAACAACTCCGACACTAAGGACCATATTGCGGGCGTGGGGTTTAGGATAAATATATGTATAAAGGATAACATAGTTAAATACCAGTCGATGTCGGATCGGGTCATATGTGTCCTGGTTAAACTGAACAAACGATACACTATTCAAGTCAAAATGTGTATGCACCAACTAGCACCGCAGAAGATGAAGTCTATGGACATGTCAGAGCAGCAAGACAGAGAGACAACTCACAATTCCTTTTAGTAATAGGAGATGTTAATGCTAAAATAGGAAGCAGAACACAGAATGATACAGAGTATAATAATAATAATAATAAGAAGAAGTATCTGCAACGAACACCTTGGCAGTTCCGATAATCATCTACTCATTCGGAATAGTTAACTAGACAGTGAATGAAATTCTCGATCTAGACAGAACCACTCGTAATGTCATGAACATGAATCGTAGCCTGCAACCTAACTGATCGATTCAAAGGATATACCTTCCACGAACGCAGGGAGGCAGATATTTGCAAAGTTTGGAATACCAAGACCATCAACAAACGTTGGAAATGGAAATAAGGATATTGAGAAGCGAAGACCCGCTTCTCAAAATGGTGGCTAATCACGAACTAAGGAACCAAGGAGCTTTCCTATTTAATGCGGGTCATAGAGCTTTGGTAGCTCAGCATAACTGGCATATCCATAGATCATAAGCTAGCAGGAACATCTACTACGCCAACAGACCAAAGAAGAGTTGGAAGAGAGATTAGACAGGTACAACTGAAGACACTACTCGAAGATCACATGAGTTAACACCTGCACTCTGTATTTTTCAGGAGTTTGAAAGATCAGGGCCTGTCGGAAGAATTATTCTTCGCCTTTTTGAAATCCGCTGGGCTTAAGTCGAAAACGGAGGGATGTCAAGATGGGGTGATAAATACAAGATGTTATAAAAAGAACATCATGAAAGTGGACACCCCAACAACGCGCAGAGCATGCCACAGCCAGCAGGAAAGTGTTATGCACATTCTGTCTGCTTGCAGAGTCCATGCTCCAACAGGATATTTGGAAAGACACAATGCAGCACTTCGAATTCTCAACTTCCATCTGAGAGAGGTTTATAGTATAGACAACCAACCTGTGCTACCATATGTGCCTCTGAAGATTGAAGCAGTTGTTGAAAATTACAAAGCTCGCATCTACTGGAACTATGTGGTTCCAACAACTCGGCAGATCCACGCCATTAAGCCAGATATACTCTTGCTCAACAAATAACTGAAGGAATTGTTTGTCGTCGAATTTTCCTCCCCCGCAGGAAATAATGTGGTGATGAAAGAAGAACAGAAGAGGCAAAAATACAAGAATTTATTGTTCGAACTGGGGATCCTGTATACAGGGCCTAAGGTTAGAATGGTCGTACTAATCATAGGATACCTAGGCGGAGTGAGAGCGGACTACGTGACCGAATTGAAGATTATTCCGGCCTGCAAATCTCTGGCCGAGGATTTAGCGCACAGAATGCAGAAAGCGGTGTTGCTCGGATCACTTCGAGTCATCAAGTCCCATCAACTATGAAGGCCGCTTGCAGCTCATCTCTTTCCTTAAGGGACGCTGTAAGGGCAGGACGAAGAACTACTCCAAGGAACGTGCAAGAGGTTTTTTAGTGAGTAACCAATCAACATCTGGAGTCTCACACTACTGAGAGAAGCGGACCCTCTCAGGGCGGGCCTGTTATAGGTTTCTCAAAAAAAAATTGCACAGGAAGATATGTACTATTTTAACGGACTCTATAAAAAATCTCCCCAAAGAAAATGGACCTGGAGGAGTCCAGACGGTGGCGTTAAAAATGAGATAGACTTTATAATCGGCAATAATCGGGCAATCTGCAGAGATGTTTCAGTCTTGAATACATTTCACACTGGAAACAATCACTGTATAGTCAGATCACGTTTAAAAATCAATGCTAAATTACTCCGAAATAGTTTGGTGAAAAAACACCGATTTCCAACAATTAAAGAAATGATGGAAAATGAATCATTACACCAATAGGAGCTTAGTGAAAGACTCAGCAGAAATGAAACCCAAAACATGACCATTGACCAATTAAATGAAAACGATATGTTCGAGAAAACTGTCGCCTCCGGATTAGAAACTAAGCGCGACTACGATGCAACTGATGAAAGAAAGAATAACACTGAAACGGGAAACAGACGAGTATACGGCTACAAACAAACTAGTGAAGAAATAGATTCGCAAAGATATTAGGAAGCACAGAACAAATACACAGATCAAATTTTGAGCATCACAAAAAAATGCTAACATGAGAGTATTACGATCTAAACTATCTAAAGGAAGAAAAATAATAAGTAAACTGAAGAAAATGAGAAATATAGAAGTTACAATTGCTGCAGAAATTTTCGATGTCGTTGAGAATTTCTACACCGAACTATATTAAACTAGAAGACGACACTCGGAACCCAGGGGAATATAATAAATATCGCTTCCGAAGAGATACCAGAAATAACCTTAGAGAAAATTAGGGAGGCCTTGATAAGGATGAAGAACGGTAAAAGTCCGGGTGAAGATCGTATTACGGAAGAGATACACGGAGGTAAAACACAAGAAAATGTTTCACAGTTACTTTTGAATAAGTGCTTACATGAAGGCAAAATACCGAGAACATGGTACAAATCAGTAGTGGCAATCCTCTTCAAGAAAGGAGATATGACAAATATAGAAAACTATCGTTCTATAATTTTGTTATCTGTTTTATACAAATTTTATACAAAGATCCTAACAAATCGCTCATGTAACACATTCGACTCCTACCAGCCTGTAGAGCAAGCGGGATTTAGAAAAGGTTATGTTACCACCGATTATCTGCAGACCCTACGCATTTTAATGGAGAAAATGACAGAATAAAATATTCCAATCCATCTGGCCTTCATTTATTTCAATTCCATTGAAAAACAATGTATTCTTGACGCCATGGACAATGCTAGAATCCATAGTAGATACACAGCCGTCCTCAGAAATATTTATGATAACGCAGAAATGCATGTTCCAATTCATGTCAAAGAACGAATACTATTAAGATAAGACTGGGAGTGAGGCAAGGCGACTCTATCTCGCCAAAAATTATTAACTCTGGTCCTAGAGGATGTGTTCAAGAAAATACGGTGGAACGGAAGGGGAATCAAGATTGACTGTTCGTTTCTTAGGGTGCTCGTACACCATCACTACGAGATCGCAACGCGACCGCGACTTCTTGTCGCGGTACGATATTAGTAATATTAGCGCCCACACCGATTCGACGCAAATCCCTCGTTAAAAAGTATCGTCGCGGTCGCGTTGGGGTCGCGTTACGGTCTCGTCGTGTTGGTATACGAACAGCCTTAATCATCTGCGTTTCGCCGACGATATTGCCACATTTCAAGTGACCCTGATGAACTGTCTAAAATGGTGAAAGAAAATAATTGGTTCAAGCCCTGTGGGTAGGAGCTTTCTGGCGCTCTTGTTCAAACAGACAAATTATATCTCCGAAAGTATTGGTTTCTCAGAGTTGAGAATTATATCAATGGATTCTTATGAAAGAACTTGATCTCAGCAGAAATTGAATTCAAACATCATAGAAGAATTTAAATTCAACAAGAGTGCCAAAAATTATCAATCCAAAGCCAATAGACAAATTCTACCCAACAACGATCTCATCCGAGATATTCATTCCTCAATTCTTTGATGAACGATAATATATATTCTTTCCTCAAATCCACTCCAATACTCCAATACACCAATATTCCAGTTTTGTTTTTACTGGAGATATTCTGAACACAATTTTATTAACTCACCATTACCATTCCCATCATTATATGGATTGACCATCGGCATGAAAATATCAACCAACAAATAGTGTGATATCATATTATAATTCTCATAATTCTACGATTGCTGAAATGAATTAGACAATGTCATGTCTCAGGAAAATAAGTTGACATTATAACAATTCATACATAGAATAATTATATCATTCTGTGAAAACGTAGAAATACGAATTATTATTGAAATTTTGAAAAATCATATCTCCGAAAGTATTAGCTTGTTAGAGTTAAAACTGATATCAATGGACTCTTATGGTAAAACTGCTTATTGAAAAAAATTTAATATGGAATTTGTTATGTAAAAAATTTTTTTTTGTTACTCCGAAACCATCTGTCCGATTTCGCCCAATAACGAACTTAGCCGAGATATTTGTCTCCCGAACCTACTCTGAAAGTTTCAACTGTCTAGCTCATTCCGTTCGAGAGTTATCGTGCCTACGGCCGGCCGGCTGGCCGGACAGAATGAATTTCGACCACGGATTCTAGATCAATGAGTCGAACCAAATCATATATGACCATTTTCATCGAAAAATTCTAAAATTACAGACTTTTGGGCAAATTGATAAGCACTCTGTTCCGAGGAACAAGAGCGCCAACAACCAGGCATCCAAAGAAGCAGGTCCGCAAATGCACATTCAGAAGTCCAAGTTAATGAACCATCACAACACCTTATGTTACAATAGATAACATAAAACTAGAAAATGGCACTCAGCACATCTACCTGGGAGACAATATCACACTAGGAAAGGAAAACCAAAAGGCGGAAGTAACAAGAAGAATAGCGCTGACATGGACCGCCTTTGGAAAGTTGGCACATATTTTAAAAATCCAGAGGTTCCTATTAACCTAAAAAGAAAAACTTATAACTCCTATATTTTTCCTGTCACCACAATATACACTTTACACACTATACACACACTTACGGTGGTCACCCTAAATATACAGAGCGGAAATAGGTTAAAGTGGCATAAAGAGCAATGGAACGTGCAATGCTCAGCATCCCATTGAGAGATAACATTCGAAATGAAGAGGTGAGGAGAGGAACTGGATTGAGAGATATTATGGAGGAGATAGCCGGCCTCAAGTGGAGACTGTTCATCTCCACTTGAGTCATATAGCCAGACATAACTTAGAGAAATCGACAGTACCGACGCTACAATGGAGACCGTGCGAAACAAAGAGAAGCCGAGGTAGACCACAACGCAGAGGTAGACTATTTAGGGAGATAGCGGGTAGAAACTGAGACCAACAAGCCAGAGACAGACAGAGATGGAAGAATATTGAAGAGAATTCCCATTAACGAAATTAACCGTCGCATTCAGATGCATAACCTACCCTAAAAATTTCGAATCGCTATCAGACGGCATGATCGTTCGAAAGTTATCGTAGCCGGCTGATTGTGACCTTGAATTTCATCAGTGAGTCGAACCTAATCGTTTGAGAACATTTCTGGCAAACCATTAGAAAATTACCGACGATTGTCAAAATAATAGCACACTGATGTTCCCTAGAATATGTGCGCGAAAGCTCCTGACGTCACGGCAGTGCTTTTTGATATTTTTTGACTTTCTTCCACCAAGGTACACCAATAATCTAGTTGGAAAAGCACTGAGGTCAGAAGTTTAGCAGGATTGTTCAAACTTATGGCCACAGCGGTTACCCATCCAGGTACAGAACTCGCTCGAGGCAGTTTGGCTTCCATAAAAATAAATAATATTTTCACAGTACTTCCAACAATATAGGTCTAATCCAGTTAAAATCTAGTACCTCCTTGGCTTTAAAATAAAGGTTTGATTGTTTTCAGTGATATCTGAACTGTGATATAAGCCAAAACATATGGAGAAAATTCGATGAAATCAGTGAACTCGTGAATTTTCCATGAATAGTGCAGGTTATTACTTAATTAAATCTTAGAAAATAGAAAAGTTCTAGGAATTGATCGAATCAGTTAAACTATTCCTTATAGGTACTGAATTTCGAAAATATTATTTCCAATTCATTAGAATACGTTTAATTTACCCGATTTTACGTATTTACAGACATCATTATTGCATTCAGAAATTGGTGATTTTTTAGCTAAACATTGTAATTATTCTTCAAGATTATGAGTTACTTAGGCTTTTTCATTGTTTGTTGTTCTGTACTACTGTAAGGCGAGCACCCCGAAAATAGTTCACCAGCGCTCCGCAGGGTAGGAGGTCGCCCGAAGTGGATGTTCTAGCGACACCACCAGTAAGTACACAAATTCACCACCGGGATTTTATAGATGGCGCGTCGATAGACGCTCGCACGCCACTGGCAACATCAATCCTTCTGTGCCCGGGTACCGGGTTCTAAATAACCAGAGTTTCACAAGCTCTCAGCTCGACATCAACTCGCTTCCGCTGCGGAACAAGCCTGGTAGACTGAGAAGACTTAAACCAACTCCACTAACGGACGTATCCTTCGCTAGTGCGTGAAAATACAGTGCCGCTGTGTCGGTGATACCCCACCAGTGCGCGAAAAGCTCGAAGAATTTTTCTCTAGATTGTGTAATTTGTATAAAAATTGTAAGGATGTAAATAAAATGGTCAAAATGACTTCGTCTAAATAAAACCACCCCTTACACTACTTATATAGAATATATCCGACTCCGGTGAAAGGTATTAGCAAGCTAAAACTTTCAGAGATATGATTTTTTGAATTTTCAATAATACATCATACTTCTATGTTTTCACAGAATGTTATAATTATTGTATCTATGAATTAGTCGTAATTTGTCCGACGCATTTTTCCATTCTTTTATACAATATAAAGTAAAATATATATCTATGGGAGATGATAGCCCTTCTTAAGGGCCCTGTAGCGGGCTTCGAACATCTGAAGTTCTGAATAATCATCGCTTGGACTTGGACCGGTCAGACCTGGTTTTGAAAGAGACCCTCCTGACCTTATGAGCAACATTTTCATTTTTGAATTCAAATATTGAAGGGATTTCAGGAGTGAATATCTTCGAAAACTAGCGGAGGCGATTCTTCTCCACGAGATCCCATTCGCCTACAGAGAAGTATTTTTGTGAGAGGAGACCTTTGAAAGGTTATGTATTATTTTTAATTTGTTCGTTTCCTCCTCTTGTCTTTTCATTTTTCAGGTTGAGTTTCGGGTACCTTGGAGAAACCTATCCGTTTTTTGACGAGGGAATCCACATTGAAGAAATATATCCCCATCAATATTTTTAAATTACAGCAAATTTTGTAAACAATAGTTACAAATCACCACACTCACGGGGAGAAAGGGTTTTTTGTTGAGGTTTTCCCTAAGCTCTTGTATCATACGTCGAATTGTATGGTACCCCTTTACACCAACCTCTGCTAACACATATACTGCTCTCAGTCAAAAGAATATATATATAATATATGATCTGTATTGATACATATCTACTTATTTTCCTGAGATATGTCATGTCAAATTCATTTCTGCTATCGTAGAAATATGAGGATTATAATATGATATCAGAGAAGAGACTTTTCTCTGATGATATCATACATTTTGGGTGATATTTTAATGCCCATGGTTAATCCATATGATGATCGGAATGGTAATGGTAAGTTAATAATGTTGAGTTCAGAATATCTCCAGTAAACACGAAACTGGAATATTAGCTAATGTTTCAATTGATATAATATAATTTTCAGAGTGGATTTGAGGAAATAATATATCGTTCATCATAGATTTGAGGAATGAAAATCTCGGATTAGTTCGTTGTTGAGTAGAATTGGTCTATTGGTTTTGGATTAATACTTTTTGGCACTCTCGTTGAATTTAAATTCTTTTATGATGTTTGAATTTGATTTCTGTTATGATGGAGTTCTATCATAAAAATCCATTGATATAATTGTCAACAGTTACCAATACTTTCGGAGATATGATTTGTCAAAGTTTGAACAAGAGCGCCAAAGCTCCTGTCCACAGGGCTTGCCCACTTTGATAGTGATGATACCGCTTAACATCGGTATCAATTTCGACATTTTAGCAAGAGTGGTTACAAAAGGTAACGAAAGTTTCCCTCCACAGCCGTCATTTTGAAATTTGATACCGGTATCAAAATTATTGACCGGGTCCTTGAGGTTAGTTACTAGCTGTTGACATCTGTTAAAAGTTTGAAATTGCCAGAAGTTTGAAAATGTTGAAAGCAATTGAAATAACTTTCGCAAAGGAAAGCGTGGATTTTTTTTAATATACTCTAAGCCACCAAGGAGTCGTACTTCGTTATTACAGACCGTCAAACGGCGAATTTTTTATTAAACGGTAATAAAATGAAGGCAATCTGGCTTGGATATATGCCACAAAAAGACTAGTAGACTACGATCTGGTTGTACTGGATAGCGTCCACCCCTGTACTTTTTGGCGCGCCGTTCTATGAACAGAGTGCCAATCAACTCGTCCAAATGTCTGTAATTTTCGAATATTTGGCCAAGAATGATCTTAGACGATTAGTTTCGACTCACTGATCAAGAATCAGAGGTTAGAATGGATTATGTCCGGCCGGCCGGCCTTCAGCACGATTAGGCTCGAACGCAATGAGTTAGAGAGTTGAAATTTTCAGGGTAGGTTTGGAGTCCAAATGCGCTGGCTATGTTAATAGGTAAAATCCACCCAGTGGCTTCAGAGTTATAGCCATTTGAAATTTCGGTTTCCCAATAACTCGAAAAATACCAATCTGGTCGAATCAAAGCATGGTTATTAGTTGAAAAATACCAACACGAAGACTTATGCAAAATTTTATGAGGATCGAATGACTGGAAAATCAAAAACCTTATACATAAAAAAAAATCTGTATCTCAGAAACTATCCGTTAGATATCGTTGAAATTCTACTAGAGCTTTCAAAATCTGATTATACAGTAAAGTTCTAGATTTGAGCTCGATCGGATCTATATTGGTGAAGATATTGACGAAATTTCAAAATATTCCAAAGATCGGGGTTAACTGGTCCAACGTTTTTACAGACAATCAAACAAATTCTCAACAGTTTTTGTTGAAAGAATATAAGTAATCATGGACTGTTCGCATAGATAATTATTCTTAGTGTTCTGTGATGTATTTCATATTTCTCTATGGTCGAGTTCATGTCAATATCTTATGATATACAAGTTTGAAAATGATGAGATGTTAGCCTCACTTTCGATTGTAAACACTAGCTAACTATTTACGTCTGTTAGCATTTTGCATTACTTTCATTTGTGGTCGTTTGATACCAGAAACAACCTGGTTGCTATCTGTTGACGTCAAACAAGCAAACATTCTCGGATATATGTTTGCTGTCATTTGTACGTTGTCTTGTGGGAGAATTGGGTTATGTTACTAATTCATAAAGATTCCAATTTATTTGTTTTTATCAGCTTTTCTCACACAAACAAGCGAATTGTCACTCCTTTGCATCTCATCCATATATGACGGCCCAATTTTGGCTACAAATATTTAAAAACTATCAGGGCCATTCTGGAAAATTAAGTAAATGAAAAAGCCAGTTTTATTCATGAAACGAATCTAATGTAATCAGTCCAGAGAGAACTCAAACCAGAATACTTATGTGGAAAATCTAAAATAGTGTTACTAAGGAATAACTACCTGTACATTAGTTGGAAATCCCGTCCTAACTATCTGGATAACCATTCTTCCATGAATGGAGGTCTAAAGAGGGTCAACTTTTCTCCGCTCCACATCCGAGGTGATCATCTTTTTTTCGATGGAGCTTCATAATTATTGTCCAAAATATTACTTAATAATATAAGTTCATCTTCCATAATTATTCCGACTCACTAACCAAAAAACTCTGCCTATGAACTTAGTGAATCCAAATTTCAGAATTTCAACAACACTGTTCAGAAATACACTTTCAATTCCGTTTGACATTAATGACGTTTATCTTTCAAACTGGATCAAACGACAGCTACCGCCAACATTAACCAGTTAGTTGAACAAAAGTAAGGTTAATGTAACAAAACTTGGTTATAGGATTCAGGAGTCAGTTTCTCAAGTTATTAACAAAGATTCGAAAATGGTTAGATATCCAGAAAAAAAATTCCCATGCGAAAGACTATCAATTTAATATTTTGCAGAATTCTGGAAGAAATATGAATTTCAAAGTGAAAATATTCTTCAATTATTTGATAAATGCAAGTATTTGGCCAGAAGGAGATTATTTAAGTTTGTATTATTGTCAGAATTATATAAAGCAATCAATACATTATTCTCAGTCTTATTCCGATTCCCAGTTCATTATGAGTTTTGTGAGCTTTTCCGTATTATTAAAGATATTTTTCAGAGTTTGGGAGAGAAAACCCAGAAACCATTTAATAACGAGTATACCCACCAAAGTATCCTTTAATGATAGACCACAGTGATTACTTTTACTCAGAGAAGAATACTTCCAGCTGTGAGATACTTCTTTTTGATCGGAGATATTATAGAATGGAAGTCAAATATCTAGCAGTCCCACTAGATAGTAAACTTCTGTGGAATAAGTGCATGTTGTAATCACTGCTAGCAAATCAATAAAGGTTTTAATGGCATGCATTTTAGCCGGCAAGACTTGGGACTGCAACGTATGGGGCAGTGGTCTGGTATACTAAAATAAGTCAGAATAGTACAAGGAGAACCATCGAAAAAATACAAAGTCTTGCATGTGTGTGTGTCAATGAAGCTATGGGAACGTTTCCTACCAGGGCAGATAATCAAAAATCTCACACCCCTTTACCTTGTGATAGACAAAATGACCCATGAAGCCATTCACAGAATATCTAGGGAAGGAACTGGTAATGAGAGTGTTAAAACCAGAAAGCCTGGTCCTCTCTTACCAGGTACATTTCATCAGCCAATCTTCCTAGTGACGAAATGATTAAGAAAGTAAGCACCAAAAAGAACTTCACTATGTGCTGGTAGGAAGAAAGACTGGGACAGGGAATCCATCATCACCCAAGTTCTTAACCAGGCAGGCAGGGACCAAATTCTCACTATCGATAGCCTTTCAGGCAGAAATACTTGCAATCGAAAGAAGCGTGGAAATGAACCTAGAAAGAAATTATCAGAGGTATGAAATAGGAATCCATTCTGACAGTCAAGCTGTTATTAAAGCTCTGAGCTCCCATATTATCCAGTCTAAGTTAATGTGGGAGTTCCGAAGAAAACATGACATGACCACAGAGAAACGTGACATTTGGAATAGGTATTGTATCATCATAAAAATGTATTCGACTTCACATCAAATATCAAAAATGGGATCAAGCCCTGTGGACAGGAGCTTTCTGGCGCTCTAGTTCAAACAGACAAATTATATCTCCGAAAGTGTTGGTTTCTCAGAGTTGGGAATTATATCAATGTATTCTTATGATAGAAGTGCATCATAAAAGAAATTCAATTCAAATAATAGTTTATTTATCAAAATTAAATGAGCATTCTGAGAATGAGAACTGCACCATGGAAGAAATCAAATTAAATTCGGCCACTTTTGCCCAAATACGAACTTAACCGAGATATTAATCTCCATAACCTACACTGAAAATTTCAACTACCTAGCTCATTCCGTTCGAGAGTTATTGTAGAAAAACTTTTTTTAAATTTTCAAGATTTTTTTCGACACTTTGCGGTAATCTGGTCAATACAAAACTTCACATGCGTATAAAGGTCATGATTCTACAAATCGATGCTAAATTTCAGATAGTTCGAGTAATCGGTTTCGGAAATATTCATCAAAAATATTTTTAATAAAATCCGCCATAACTCCGAAACCGCTTGATGGATTTTGCCCATTAACGAGCTCGTCCGAGATATTTACCCTTCAAACCCACCTTGCAAATTTCAATCCGCTAACTCCTTTCGTTCGAGAGTTATCGTGCCTACGGCCGGCCGGCCGGCCGGACAGAATCGATTTCGACCTCGGATTCTTGATCAGTGAGTCGAACCAAATCGTTTGAGACCATTTTCAGCCAAAAAAATTCAAAATTACAGACATTTGGGCAAATTGATGAGCACTCTGTTCCGAGGAACTAGAGCGCCAAAAAAACAAGTTTCGTATGACAATTGCCCAAAACAGGTTTAAAGTATCTACAAATAGTAGATATTCCATAAGACATGTATGAAAGAGGAGAAGTAATAATGAAAAATTACCTTGTAATCGATCAAAAATTTCCTGATCTACGTTCACCCAATTTTCTCCACTCTCGAACTACAGAATTATGCTTTCAATATTTACGTAATATTTTCAAACATTTTTGGGTGAGTGGTTGCATCGCTAAAATACGAGTATTTCAACCCCAATATTTTTGAAGTTATAATATTCCCTTCCGTCAGTCCCGTCATAAATTGAAAGAACTGAGCATTCTATGTCTATGGATGAAAAGCAGTCTCACTACTCTCAGATCTCTTACTTCATGTTCCGTTCCGAAATGTAAGACTTTTCTGAGAAAAACTAATTTCGGAGCAAACAACTGAGATTTTTCTCACTTCGCTCACATTTCGGAATACACTTTATTCTCATAATTCTTCGATTGATTAGATCATGTCATGTCTCATGAAAATAAGTTGACATTATGACAATTTATGCATAGAATAATTATATCATTCTGTGAAAACGTAGAAATACGTTTTATTTTTAAAATTTGAAAAATCATATCTCCGAAAGTATTAGCTTGTTAGAGTTAAAAATGATATCATTGGATTCTTATGGTAAAACTGCTTATTGAAAGAAATTTAATTTGGAGTTTGTTTTGTAAAAAAAAATTTTTTTTTGTTACTTCGGAATCATCTGTCTGATTTTGCCCAATAACAAACTAAGCTGAGATATTTATCTCCCAAATCTACTCTGAAAATTTCAACTGTCTAGCTCATTCCGTTCGAGAGTTATCGTGCCTACGGCCGGCCAGCCGGACCGGCCACGGACCGGCCGGCCGGCCGGACAGAATGAATTTCGACCACGGATTCTTGAACAAACTCAGCTGAGATATATATCTCCCAAACCTACTCTGAAAATTTCAACTGTCTAGCTCATTCCGTTCGAGAGTTACGGCCGTTCGAGAGTTACGGCCGTTCGAGAGTTACGGCCGGCCAGCCGGACCGGCCACGGACCGGCCGGACAGAATGAATTTCGACCACGGATTCTTGATCAGTGAGTGGAACCAAATCGTTTAAGACCATTTTCATCGAAAAATTCGAAAATTACAGACATTTGGGCAAATTGATAAGCACTCAGTTCCGAGGAACTAGAGCGCCAAAAACAATCGATAACTTTGTTGTTCATATTTAATGAAGTGGACCAGTACACTCCAACCGTTGTGATATTTAGATACTTTGCCAGTAACCCAACAATACAGATCCGCTCAAGTTTAAATCCAACTTTGCTGTAAGGTTAGGATTTGAAGGTTGAAGCAGATTTTCAACGATATCTGATTGAGTTGAGATTTGAGTTTCTGTGACAAAGAATTTATTTTTATAATTTGTCAAAATTTTCTAGTTACACGATCCTTACGAAATTTTCCATAAGTCTTCGTGTTAGTATTTTCCAACTAGCTAGATCAGTATTTTTCGAGTTATTTGGAAAACAAAATTTCAGATGGCTATAACTCAGAAACCACTCGGTGCTTTTTGCCCATTATCGAACTTAGCCAGTGCATTTGGGCGGACGGACAGAATTTAATTTGACCTCGGATTCTTCATCAGCGAGTCAAAACTAATCGTTTGAGACCATTCTTAGTCAAAATGTGGAAAATGACCGGCCTTTGGAATAATTGATAGTCACTCTGTGACCTGAAAAGAACGCCAAAAACTAAATCCAACTTGTGGGAATCAAAATTAAAAGAAACGGCATTAACTACACTACACTTCAAATAAATTTTCACCAATAATTTTTGGATATATATCATAATCCTAATGTTCAGCAAGGTTACCACAGATCGTTGGTTGCTGAAGCTCAATTTCTATGTTACTTTCATCCCTGAAGTAATGTAAAGCATTGCGAACAGCTGGCACACTGTTTTAACTACACACTCTTTTTTTGGTTAGGTCTTTACAGCACGTAAACAAACCCAAATTTTAAATCGGTAAAGAACACATGTTGGATATGCCTATGGATATGTAAAATGAATGTGAATGTCTCTGATTCTTGAATTGGAACTTGGAGTTTTGAATTCTAGACAACAATCTTTATCCTACCAGACAAACTTGAGAATGTACTAGAAGAAGATGAACATCACTGATAACGACGTTATAACCTCCAGCCAAGATTCCGTCTTTCACATGCCATCGCTATCTGCTAAGCTTCCATGCCGGTATGCAGCGATGGGGTCCATAAAACACAGGTGGCACCTATTCACCTATATGGCACATAGTTGTACTGTTTTAAGGTAGTTGATAGGTTTAAAAATGTCATTAAAAAAAATGGGTTCAAGCCCTGTGGAAAGGAGCTTTCTGGCGCTCTAGTTCAAACAGACAAATTATATCTCCGAAAGTATTGGTTTCTCAGAGTTGGGAATTATATCAATGTATTCATATGATAGAACTGCATCATAAAGGAAATTCAATTCAAATAATAGTTTATTTATCAAGATTAAATGAGCAATCATGAGAATGAGAACTGGACCACATTTTCAATTTTTTTTTGACACTTTGCGGTACACTGGTCAATACAAAACTTCACATGCGTATAAAGGTCATGATTCTACAATTTGATGCTAAATTTCAGATAGATCGAGTGATCGGTTTCGGAAATATTCATAAAAAATACTTTTACTAAAATCGCCCATAATTCCGAAACTCCTTGATGGATTTCGCCCATTAACGAACTTGTCCGAGATATTCACGCTCCAAAACCACCTTGAAATTTTCAATCCGCTAACTCCTTTCGTTCGAGAGTTATCGTGCCTACGGCCGGCCGGACAGAATCGATTTCGCACTCGGATTCTTGATCAGTGAGTCGAACCAAATAGTTTGAGACCATTTTCAGCCAAAAATTCCAAAATTACAGACACTTGGGCAAATTGATAAGCACTCTGTTCCGAGGTACTAGAGCGCCAAAAAAACAAGTTTCGTATGACAATTGCCCAAAACAGGTTTAAAGTACCTACAAATAGTAGGTATTTCATAAAACATGTATGAAAGAAGATAAGTAATAATAAAAAATTACCTTGTCATCGATCAAAAATTTCCTGATCTACGTTCACCAAATTTTCTCCTCTCTCGAACTACAGAATTATGCTTTCAATATTTACGTAATATTTTCAAACATTTTCGGGTGAGGTCCCCGTTGCATCGCTAAAATACGAGTATTTCAACCCCAATATTTTTGAAGTTACAATACAATATTCCCTTCTGTCAAGTTGACATTATGAGAATTCATACATAGAATAATTATATCAATCTGTGAAATACGATTTACATTGAAATTTTGAAAAATCATATCTCCGAAAGTATTAGCTTGTTAGAGTTAAAAATTATATTAGTGGATTCTTAAGATAAAACTGCTTATTGAAAAAAAATTAATTTGGATATTGTTTCGTAAAAAAAAATTTTTTTTTTGTTACTCCGAAACCATCTGTCTGATTTTGCCCAGTAACGAACTTAGCTGAGATATTTATCCCCCAAACCTACTCTGAAAATTTCAACTCTCTAGCTCATTCCGTTCGAGAGTTATCGTGCCTACGGCCGGCCGGACCGGCCGGACCGGCCGGACAGAATGAATTTCGACCACGGATTCTTGATCAGTGAGTCGAACCAAATCGTTTAAGACCATTTTCATCGAAATATTCGAAAATTACAGACATTTGGGCAAATTGATAAGCACTCAGTTCCGAGGAACTAGAGTGCCAAAATGGGTTCAAGCCCTGTGGACAGGAGCTTTCTGGCGCTCTAGTTCAAACAGTCAAATTATATCTCCGAAAGTATTGGTTTCTCAGAGTTGGGAATTATATCAATGTATTCTTATGATAGAACTGCATCATGAAGGAAATTCAATTCAAATGATAGTTTATTTATCAAGATTAAATGAGCAATCTTCTACCTAGCTCATTCCGTTCGAGAGCTATTGTAGAAATTTTTTTTTTAATTTTAAAATTTTTTTTTGAAACTTTGCGGTAATCTGGTCAATACAAAACTTCACATGCGTATAAAGGTCATGATTCTACAATTTGATGCTAAATTTTAGATAGATCGAGTCATCGGTTTCGGAAATATTCATAAAAAAAAATTTTTTACTAAAATCGGCCATAACTCCGAAACCGCTTGATGGATTCCGCCCATTAACGAGCTAGTCCGAGATATTTACGCTCCAAACCCACCTTGCAAATTTCAATCCGCTAACTCCTTTCGTTCGAGAGTTATCGTGCCTACGGCCGGCCGGACAGAATCGATTTCGACCTCGGATTCTTGATCAGTGAGTCGAACCAAATCGTTTAAGACCATTTTCATCGAAAAATTCGAAAATTACAGACATTTGGGCAAATTGATAAGCACTCAGTTCCGAGGAACTAGAGCGCCAAAAAATAAGATTCCGAGATATGATAATATAAATCGAGTATATATTTTGTAAGATTTATCACAGAATATTCGATAATTTTCAATTGTTTAATATATTTAAAACTCAAGTGAAATCAGCTTCAATTCAATATTCATATTACAGAACGAGTAGCCAAATGCCTTGGGGTTCATTCAAAATTTACTCATTTATTATCAGTTCCAAATTGTTCAGGAAAGAGAGATTTATTTACATTTCGAGGAGGTTAATGGGGTTTCGAAGTAGTGAAACATTTTCCATAATTTCAAGTCAATTAATCTTGCATTATATCAAGGTATCTCTTCAAGGATTCGGGCACGTGAAGCTCTTGTATTCCTGCAGGCAAATGATGATTATACCATAAGCTCTTCCTAATCTCACACCTACAAAGATGTTTCAATTCTGCAGGTATAATGCCAGACCTAGAAATCGGTATAAGTCCATCCTCTATGAGATTATTATATTTCGCAAGCAGAATCTTCCTCTGTTCATCTCCCAGATAGCTGAGCATCCCATTCAGGTGTGGGGTTAGAGACGGAATGACCCTCAGAATAAGTTGTAGTATTGCTATAAAGTTGAAGGGATACTTATGGTCAAACTCAGATAATTTCAAGATTATATTTTGGACCACACTGACGTTTTCTTTGTCTTTTTCTCCAGCTCGAAGGAGTGCTCCAAATCTGAGGAAAATATGCACTTTATCGGCTAATCCTAGCTGTACACAGATCATCAGAGGTGTAGTGAATCCACAGCTCTCCAATGGCACATCGATCATCCTCATAAGCAGACCTGTATCGCTCGGAAAATCTAAACTAGCTGTACACGCGTG
The DNA here is from genome assembly GCA_937662695.2 of Halyzia sedecimguttata. Classification (NCBI taxonomy): domain Eukaryota; kingdom Metazoa; phylum Arthropoda; class Insecta; order Coleoptera; family Coccinellidae; genus Halyzia; species Halyzia sedecimguttata. The sequence continues at coordinate 19,639,196 of OW569415.2, forward strand.
GTCAAGGAAGAACACAACGGCTCTGAGATTTTCTTCGGGGTCGTTGAAGTCGCTCTTCCAACCGGATATAAAATATGGTGCTCTAACTCCAAAAATAACGCCGAGGAGAAGTCGCTCGAATGTTTTCTCGCAGCAATAAATCTGTTCCAGTAGGGTACCGATAGTTCCAGAGTCCTTGACCTGCCAATCGAAAGACAGCTTCATACCGACGTAGAGGACATTGTGGTATTTGCCCATGAGGCATATGGAGTTGTTGGTATCTCTCATGATGTCGTGGTAGCGGAGGATGCATGTCACAGCATCTTTTGCTGTTTTCTGGCTAGATCTACCTGCAAAGAGAATAGTGATGAACAAAATTGTCAGTTTTATAAGAATATTTTTATGAACCTTTGATGATTTTATGGAGGTAATCGATAATCTCTTGGCGTTTTTGACGGTCGCGTAAAGTGCTCTTGGAATATTTTATGAATTTGTCGAAACAACTTTGTATAATGACATCCATGTTAGGGATGACGATACTTGTGCTTGTCAAATCCTTGACAAGCACATAGGTCATAGAAATCCTGTTGTATGATGCATAGAATACCTTGAACCTCAATAATGTTTGTCACACATCTGGACCCACTATCGTTAAATGATGGCATTTTCTAATAGCGATTTCCATTGACACGCTCGGGCACTCGGAGTCTTCATGTATATTCCGAAATGTGAGCGAAATGAGAAAAATCACAGAAGTTTTATTATTATTATTATTATATTATTATTAAGATTACAGAGTTAAGTAAAACTATAAACTCTTTGAAAACTACAAAAAAAACCTTAATGAAACAGTACTAGTTTTAAATTTAATAAAGCACAGACACAAACACGTCACAGCAACGAACTAGCTCTCCAAGTGTCCAGCTGGTTTTCGAAAGTGTTTACTGACAGAGCTCCAACTACATCAGGACAATCCAACTACATCAGGACAATCAATTTCAATAAAAAAAAACCCGATTAGGCAAAAAATATTCTCGACTTCTCGTGTGGAACCTCTCACGAGCAAGCTTACGACTGTGACCTCTAAGGTGGTTCGTATTTAGCCTAAACAGCTTTGACAGATCGGTGCCTAAAAATCCACCCAACGCCCGGAACGTGACTATCATATCTCCACGAAGTTTACGATCTGCAAATGTATCCAATGACATTATCCTCAAAGGTTCCTGATAACTGGGTCTCTTCTGCTGCGAAATTAGGATTTTAAGGCTGATGCGGATTTCAGCGATATCTGAAGGATGGTTTCTGAGATAAAGAATATTTTCAATTATTTTATCGAAATTTTCTAGTCATACGATCCTCACGAAATTTTTCATAAATCTTCGTGTTGGTATTTTTCAACTAATTATCGAGGTTTAATTCGGACAGGTGAGTATTTTTCGAGTTAGTTGGAAAATAAAATTTGAGATGGCTATAACTCTGAAACCACTTTAAGGATTCTGCCCATTAGCAAACTTAGCCGGCGCATTTGGTCTCCAAACATACTCTGAAAATAGAAAATTTCCACTCTCTGATTCATTGAGTTCGAGCGCAATCGTGCTGACGGCTGGCCGGATGGAACGAATTGAGTTTGATTCTTCTTCGGTTAGCCAAAACTAATCTTTTGAGACTATGCTTGGGTAAAAATTCGAAAATGACAGCCTGAACAGCGCTCCAAAAACTGAATCCAACTTGTAGGAATCAAATAAATTTTCAGCAATCATTTTTGGTGGATCATCACTCATATCACATAATCCTTATGTTCAGCAATGGTATCATTGATCGTTGATAACTTGAGATCGGAAACAGATAGCAACTTGAAATTTCCAGGTTAGGTGGCGTGCCAAATGCGACGGACAAATTCGTTAATGGCAGGGCCGTAGCTAAGAGCTTTTCCGAGGGGGGGGAGAAACGCCTTTTGGCGCCCCTAATTTGAAAAAATATACAAAAATTGAAAAACACAAAAATATGGATAAAGTGTAGGATATTGATGAATACTACAGTAGTAGTTCCTTAATAGTTAATAGTTAATAGTTAATAGTTCCTTAATAAAGAATGAATGATAAATTAATATAAGTATGAATCAAAATTATTTAATAGTTAATAGTTAATAGTTCCTTAATAAAGAATGAATGATAAATTAATATAAGTATGAATCAAAATTATTTTACAAACAAGACTACCTTCTGAATTCGTGTTTTTGAGTGAAAAATATTGTTTGCATCTCTCAAAAGATCTAGGACCAAAAAAGAATTGTATTTGACAAAAATGAATATATATATATATATATATATATATAGTTCATATGATAATATTCTTTGATTTTCTATATTTGAATATTTTGGATAAGGGTATAACGACTAATTTTTTTTTATTTATTTAGGAGTGTTAAAGTAAAACTCTTGATTCTGTGTCTAGCTTTCGAGCGTTTATTCAGCTCTTCATCAGGACTTCTGAAATACAAATATAAAGATCTTAAATAAATTTGAACATTAAATTTTGTTTTTATCTACTCACTGAATATGAGGTTATATAGGTATAAGAAAATTTATCACAGCTGCAAACATTTTCGTTCTCGAATTAAAAATTATTCGTGGGAACACTTCTAAATTTCAACATTAAATATAACGATGACGAAAATAACATAAATTGTGTTTTAACACTGGGATATTTTGGACATTTCCATTTGTTTCTTGACATTCTCCTAACCTTTTCAACCATCGACGGGACCATCGAAGAACACCAAATTTTTCTGATGTTGTTCTAGTAAATATTTATATATAATACTTAATTTATTAGTATCCGTTTTCTTGTTAATTGTGTTCTGTTCTTTATTTATCTCTATCATCTCGAATATTAGTCTCTTATGGTAATTCCTTTCCGTTGTCAACACCTTCGCGTCCTGAAAATTTATACTGTGGGCTAAATTAGCTGCATGTGTGGCTAATGCGCATCTTTCCTGATGTTTATTTATGTCTGATTTATGTAATGCTAGCCTGCTCTTTAACCACTGAGAAGTTTGTCCAATGTATTTTCCTTCGCAGTTTTCACATTCGATTTCATACACAACATTGCTTTTTAGTAAAGTTGGTATTGGGTCTTTTAATTTTGTGTATAAATTTCCCACTGTTGTCTGGTTGTACACGGCGATTTTTACATTTTCATTATGAAAAATATTCTTCAATTTTGGTGTTAGTCCGTTTATGTTTGGATAAGAAGCATACTTGTTTTCTCCTATAGTGTTCTCATTTCTTCGTGGTTCGGTGTTTGTTGTGTGAGAGGCGAAAAATAATTTATTCAACATACCATCCGGATATCCATTCTGCCTCAGTATTTCCATCAATATCTTTATGCCTTGTTGTTTATAAGAGTCATGACAAATCTTGATTATTCTTTGTTTAATTTGTTTTATTATATTTATTTTTATCTTTATGTTATGGTTGGAATTGTAGTGGATTATTTTGTCGGAATTTGTTTCTTTTCTGAGTTGAAGCAGTTCAATATGGTTTGGGTTTCTTCCTCTGGTACAGACGTAAAGATGTCATCTACAAACTTTTTTAGAAATGGTATCTCAAACGGTAACTTTTGAATACAGGATATAACTAAATGGTCCATGACATATTGGGCAAGTATCGGACTTAGTTTTGAGCCCATTGCACAACCGAACCTTTGGATGTAATATTCCCCTCGAAAGATGCAATAATTGTTTTCCAACAAAAAAAGTGTTATTTCCAAAAACAATTCTTTATCTAAACTTGTGTGTTCGTTTATTCGGTTCCAATTTTGTTCCAATACTCCAATGATATCATTTTTATCCAAATTCCCAAATAAATTCACGACATCGAGAGAAATTAATGAATACCCCTCTGGTAAGTTAAAGTTGTTCATTGTTGTTGCAAAGTGGAAAGTGTCTCTGACGTAATATTCGTTTTCCTCGTCGTACGAATTTTTTAAAATAACAGCAATAAATTTTGATAATGTATTTAAAGGGCTATATATACTCGATATTATGGGTCTCATGGGGTACCCGGTCTTATGCACTTTTGGATTTCCATACATTCTGGGAGCAACTGAGTTATATGTTTTCATTTCCTTAGATTTTTCTTTTGTTATGTATTTAAGTTTTTCAAGTTGATCTATGTATTTATTGCACTTTGTTTGTAATGTCTGAGTTGGGTCTTTAGGAATTTTTTCGAAGTCTTTTGTATTAAGAATAGCCTTCATTTTCTCGTCATATACTTGTTCTTCCATCACTACCGTAACTGCACCTTTGTCACTATTTAAAACAATCAAGTCTTCGTTTTCACTCAAAAACTTTTTTGTGTCTTTGAACCACTTTTGAGTAACTGTAGTTTCTTTTGTTGTTTTATGTACATAATTTGTGATTGCATTTGTAACTTTTGCTCTTTGTCTGTCTTTTCTCTCGTCAGGTACGGCCTCCAGTATACTTTCAGTGTCTGCTATTATTCGTTCAATGTCAATATCTTCTTTTGAAGTTGGTATACTAAACTTGGACCCTAATGATAAGAGATTCTTAACTGTGTTTGGTAGTTCTTTGTTAGATAGATTTTTAATCCATTTTTTTTGGGTTTTTATTTGTGGGATACTATTTTCCTTTAGGTTGTTAATTTTTCTTATGTTGGCTTGTTTAATTTTATGAAACTTCCTATTGTACAATATTTCTAGTCTGCTTTGGTATTCTTTCATCATGTTCTCCGGTAAATGTCGCAATCTGAACTGTATTTTGGAATTTTCTGACTGCAATTTATGTATTTTATGATTTACTTGACATATTTCTAGATTTAGGATTTTCTTTTTCGTTACTTCATTGAATTGCCAAATTTTCTTGTTTAGTTGGTGATTACTGAATTCAAATAAACCCATTATGCTTTTTACATTGGATGTTATATGTTTTGGTGCGAGTCCCTGTCGTTTACACTCTAAAATGAATATACGCCTGTTTACAGCTGAGGCTAACTTTCTGTTGTTTGTACTCCAGGATTTGAGTTCTCTATGATGAATATTAAAGGTTTTATTTTATTAATGGTGGGTTTTATATTATAAATCACTACTTCAATCAGCAACGTAAATTAATTTATTTAACCTCTTAAAACCTTTTTTGTTACATACTCATTCATAGAAAAACTATGTTTCCATTCATAGAACAATGTATTTTTGTTTTATTGTTGTGATCATTATTTAGAATATAATTCCAACACTCTAGTTGTTTCGAACCCATAGTTAAAAGTTATTTCTTCAAAAAAACCCATAGTATTGATATAGTTCATATGATAATAGTCTTTGATTTTCTATATTTGAATATTTTGGATAAGGGTATAACGACTAATTTTTTTATTTATTTGGGAGTGTTAAAGTAAAACTCTTGATTCTGTGTCTAGCTTTCGAGCGTTTATTCAGCTCTTCATCAGGACTTCTGAAATACAAATATAAAGATCTTAAATAAATTTGAACATTAAATTTTGTTTTTATCTACTCACTGAATATGAGGTTATATAGGTATAAGAAAATTTATCACAGCTGCAAACATTTTCGTTCTCGAATTAAAAATTATTCGTGGGAACACTTCTAAATTTCAACATTAAATATAACGATGACGAAAATAACATAAATTGTGTTTTAAAACTGGGATATTTTGGACATTTCCATTTGTTTCTTGACATTCTCCTAACCTTTCCAACCATTGACGGGACCATCGAAGAACACCAAATTTTTCTGATGTTGTTCTAGTAAATATTTATATATAATACTTAATTTATTAGTATCCGTTTTCTTGTTAATTGTGTTCTGTTCTTTATTTATCTCTATCATCTCGAATATTAGTCTCTTATGGTAATTCCTTTCCGTTGTCAACACCTTCGCGTCCTGAAAATTTATACTGTGGCCTAAATTAGCTGCATGTGTGGCTAATGCGCATCTTTCCTGATGTTTATTTATGTCTGATTTATGTAATGCTAGCCTGCTCTTTAACCACTGAGAAGTTTGTCCAATGTAGTTTCCTTCGCAGTTTTCACATTCGATTTCATACACAACATTGCTTTTTAGTAAAGTTGGTATTGGGTCTTTTAATTTTGTGTATAAATTTCCCACTGTTTTCTGGTTGTACACGGCGATTTTTACATTTTCATTATGAAAAATATTCTTCAATTTTGGTGTTAGTCCGTTTATGTTTGGATAAGAAGCATACTTGTTTTCTCCTATAGTGTTCTCATTTCTTCGTGGTTCGGTGTTTGTTGTGTGAGAGGCGAAAAATAATTTATTCAACATACCATCCGGATATCCATTCTGCCTCAGTATTTCCATCAATATCTTTATGCCTTGTTGTTTATAAGAGTCATGACAAATCTTGATTATTCTTTGTTTAATTTGTTTTATTATATTTATTTTTATCTTTATGTTATGGTTGGAATTGTAGTGGATTATTTTGTCGGAATTTGTTTCTTTTCTGTACCATTCTAATCTTACTCCATCTTCATGTCTATGTGCTCTTGTGTCCAAAAATGGCACACTCCTGGCAGAATCTTCTATCTCCAATGTGAATTGCAGATTTCTTGAGTAAGAGTTGAAGCAGTTTAATATGGTTTGGGTTTCTTCCTCTGGTACAGACGTAAAGATGTCATCTACAAACTTTTTTAGAAATGGTATCTCAAACGGTAACTTTTGAATACAGGATATAACTAAATGGTCCATGACATATTGGGCAAGTATCGGACTTAGTTTTGAGCCCATTGCACAACCGAACCTTTGGATGTAATATTCCCCTCGAAAGATGCAATAATTGTTTTCCAACAAAAAAAGCGTTATTTCCAAAAACAATTCTTTATCTAAACTTGTGTGTTCTTTTATTCGGTTCCAATTTTGTTCCAATACTCCAATGATATCATTTTTATCCAAATTCCCAAATAAATTCACGACATCGAGAGAAATTAATGAATACCCCTCTGGTAAGTTAAAGTTGTTCATTGTTGTTGCAAAGTGGAAAGTGTCTCTGACGTAATATTCGTTTTCCTCGTCGTACGAATTTTTTAAAATAACAGCAATAAATTTTGATAATGTATTTAAAGGGCTATATATACTCGATATTATGGGTCTCATGGGGTACCCGGTCTTATGCACTTTTGGATTTCCATACATTCTGGGAGCAACTGAGTTATATGTTTTCATTTCCTTAGATTTTACTTTTGTTATGTATTTAAGTTTTTCAAGTTGATCTATGTATTTATTGCACTTTGTTTGTAATGTCTGAGTTGGGTCTTTAGGAATTTTTTCGAAGTCTTTTGTATTAAGAATAGCCTTCATTTTCTCGTCATATACTTGTTCTTCCATCACTACCGTAGCTGCACCTTTGTCACTATTTAAAACAATCAAGTCTTCGTTTTCACTCAAAAACTTTTTTTGTGTCTTTGAACCACTTTTGAGTAACTGTAGTTTCTTTTGTTGTTTTATGTACATAATTTGTGATTGCATTTGTAACTTTTGCTCTTTGTCTGTCTTTTCTCTCGTCAGGTACGGCCTCCAGTATACTTTCAGTGTCTGCTATTATTCGTTCAATGTCAATATCTTCTTTTGAAGTTGGTATACTAAACTTGGACCCTAATGATAAGAGATTCTTAACTGTGTTTGGTAGTTCTTTGTTAGATAGATTTTTAATCCATTTTTCTTGGGTTTTTATTTGTGGGATACTATTTTCCTTTAGGTTGTTAATTTTTCTTATGTTGGCTTGTTTAATTTTATGAAACTTCCTATTGTACAATATTTCTAGTCTGCTTTGGTATTCTTTCATCATGTTCTCCGGTAAATGTCGCAATCTGAACTGTATTTTGGAATTTTCTGACTGCAATTTATGTATTTTATGATTTACTTGACATATTTCTAGATTTAGGATTTTCTTTTTCGTTACTTCATTGAATTGCCAAATTTTCTTGTTTAGTTGGTGATTACTGAATTCAAATAAACCTGACGAGAGAAAAGACAGACAAAGAGCAAAAGTTACAAATGCAATCACAAATTATGTACATAAAACAACAAAAGAAACTACAGTTACTCAAAAGTGGTTCAAAGACACAAAAAAGTTTTTGAGTGAAAACGAAGACTTGATTGTTTTAAATAGTGACAAAGGTGCAGTTACGGTAGTGATGGAAGAACAAGTATATGACGAGAAAATGAAGGCTATTCTTAATACAAAAGACTTCGAAAAAATTCCTAAAGACCCAACTCAGACATTACAAACAAAGTGCAATAAATACATAGATCAACTTGAAAAACTTAAATACATAACAAAAGAAAAATCTAAGGAAATGAAAACATATAACTCAGTTGCTCCCAGAATGTATGGAAATCCAAAAGTGCATAAGACCGGGTACCCCATGAGACCCATAATATCGAGTATATATAGCCCTTTAAATACATTATCAAAATTTATTGCTGTTATTTAAAAAAATTCGTACGACGAGGAAAACGAATATTACGTCAGAGACACTTTCCACTTTGCAACAACAATGAACAACTTTAACTTACCAGAGGGGTATTCATTAATTTCTCTCGATGTCGTGAATTTATTTGGGAATTTGGATAAAAATGATATCATTGGAGTATTGGAACAAAATTGGAACCGAATAAAAGAACACACTAGTTTAGATAAAGAATTGTTTTTGGAAATAACACTTTTTTTGTTGGAAAACAATTATTGCATCTTTCGAGGGGAATATTACATCCAAAGGTTCGGTTGTGCAATGGGCTCAAAACTAAGTCCGATACTTGCCCAATATGTCATGGACCATTTAGTTATATCCTGTATTCAAAAGTTACCGTTTGAGATACCATTTCTAAAAAAGTTTGTAGATGACATCTTTACGTCTGTACCAGAGGAAGAAACCCAAACCATATTGAACTGCTTCAACTCTTACTCAAGAAATCTGCAATTCACATTGGAGATAGAAGATTCTGCCAGGAGTGTGCCATTTTTGGACACAAGAGCACATAGACATGAAGATGGAGTAAGATTAGAATGGTACAGAAAAGAAACAAATTCCGACAAAATAATCCACTACAATTCCAACCATAACATAAAGATAAAAATAAATATAATAAAACAAATTAAACAAAGAATAATCAAGATTTGTCATGACTCTTATAAACAACAAGGCATAAAGATATTGATGGAAATACTGAGGCAGAATGGATATCCGGATGGTATGTTGAATAAATTATTTTTCGCCTCTCACACAACAAACACGGAACCACGAAGAAATGAGAACTCTATAGGAGAAAACAAGTATGCTTCTTATCCAAACATAAACGGACTAACACCAAAATTGAAGAATATTTTTCATAATGAAAATGTAAAAATCGCCGTGTACAACCAGAAAACAGTGGGAAATTTATACACAAAATTAAAAGACCCAATACCAACTTTACTAAAAAGCAATGTTGTGTATGAAATCGAATGTGAAAACTGCGAAGGAAAATACATTGGACAAACTTCTCAGTGGTTAAAGAGCAGGCTAGCATTACATAAATCAGACATAAATAAACATCAGGAAAGATGCGCATTAGCCACACATGCAGCTAATTTAGGCCACAGTATAAATTTTCAGGACGCGAAGGTGTTGACAACGGAAAGGAATTACCATAAGAGACTAATATTCGAGATGATAGAGATAAATAAAGAACAGAACACAATTAACAAGAAAACGGATACTTATAAATTTAGTATTATATATAAATATTTATTAGAACAACATCAGAAAAATTTGGTGTTCTTCGATGGTCCCGTCGATGGTTGAAAAGGTTAGGAGAATGTCAAGAAACAAATGGAAATGTCCAAAATATCCCAGTTTTAAAACACAATTTATGTTATTTTCGTCATCGTTATATTTAATGTTGAAATTTAGAAGTGTTCCCACGAATAATTTTTAATTCGAGAACGAAAATGTTTGCAGCTGTAACGTTGTTCGAGCGGTATTTTTTAGTAATCGAATTTGTTATTAATAATAAAACGAGCGTCAACCCAAAATATGTAATTTATATCGTTTCAAGATAACGTACAGTTTCACTCCCCACTAATCATCCTCATGTCAATGTGGTTTAGAACATGCGTGAAACGGCCGTTCTCATCAACTCCCAATTACACATGTATAAACTAATCACACAATTTAACTATATCTTACATCCCCCCTTCCAAGATAAAACTCATTCATATCCCAGAGTAGTCTTTTGAAAGAAATACAATATTCATAATTATTAATAAATGAAACAAAAATATTATATTATACTAGAGCTAGCTAGAACTATTTAACAAATTTACATTTCAATAGAATATATAAATTCAATATTCATTTGGAAACCTAATTGGTTTATTAATTAGATTTCTATCTCTTAAATTATAATTACTAACATTTATACAATCTCCATTTATATTTTCACTAGAATTTTCCTTACCTGGCGAACATCTATCGATAAGGTGTTCCCTGTTCCTTCTATAGAATTTATTATTTTCATTAGCTATTAAATAAGATCTAGGTTCATTACATTTTGAAACAATTTTCCCTTTATGCCAAGAGTTATCTAATCTAAAATAAACATCTTTATTTCTCATATTCCTCAGAGGTCTACTGTTTCTGTCATAATAAAATTTTTGTTTATTTTGTCGCTTCATAATATTCTTTCTCAAACTCTCAACATCATTAAGCTTTGGCACAAGTAAGGAGTCCTTCATTGGAAGTGAATCTTTAAGTCGTCTGTTCAAGAATAATTGGGCTGGAGACAAACCAATATCGGGCACTGGGGTGTTACGATATTTGAGCAAATACAGTAGGACATTTTCATCATTTCTTCCTGATTTTTTTAGAACGTTTTTACACATGTTAACTGATTTTTCAGCCATACCGTTGCTTTTAGGGTAGTTGGGACTAGAATAAATTAATTTAATATTATATTTTTCTGCAAAACTTTTAAATAAAAAGGAATTGAATGGGTTGTTGTCAGATATTATTTTATTAGGAAATCCAAAATTAGAAAATATTTCAACGAGTACTTCTATGACATTTTTTATGCTTTTTGACTTTAAATATTTGAAATCAATCCATTTCGAGTAGTAATCTACGACAGTTAAGTATGATTTACTTTTATAATCAAATATGTCAATTCCTATTTTCTCCCAAGGTCTATTCGGAAATTCATGGTGTAATAAGGGTTGCTTAGAATTATTATACCTGTAATGATTGCATGTATCACATTTGAGAATATAATCTTCGATTTGTTTCGACATTCCCGGCCAAAATAAACACTCCCGAGCACGAGCTCTACATTTATTGATCCCAAGGTGACCTTCATGGATTTTTTCTAAAATTTCTGTTCTTTTATTTTTCGGTATAATCAGTCTATCTCCGTAAAATAATAATTCTTCATATTCAGATATATCATCTCTAATATTGTAGTAGTTTTTTAAGTCATGTGACAATTTTTTGTATTTTTTCCAACCATTCTTAAGATTTTGCTTTATCTCACAGAGGATTTCATCCTTATTAGTAGCAATTATTAATTCAGATAATTTATTATCAGAAATTGGTAATATTTCTGTTAAATCATGCACCTGAATTTCTTCATGGTCAACTATAGTTGTATCTAATATACTAGCCCGAGATAGAGCATCAGCAATGAACATCTGTTTCCCAGGTAAGTATTCAACTTCTAATTCATATTTCATTAATCTGTATAATAGTCTCTGCAACCTAGAAGAAACTTTATTAATGTCCTTTTTGAAAATGCTTACCAATGGTTTTTGATCGGTATGAATTTTGACCTGTCTACCATAAATATAAAAATTGAACTTTTCCACCGCAAATACAATCGAGCTTAACTCTCTTTCAATATTCGCGTATCTTTTTTCGGTATCTAACAATGTTCTAGAGGCAAACGCCACTGGCTTTCCTTCTTGCATAAGACAGGCGCCAAAGCCCTCCATTGAAGCATCACATTGTACAATTACTTCTTTATTAACATCAAAATGTTTCAGGATAGGAGCTTGTATGAGTAAATTCTTTATTTTATTCACAGTATCAGTGTGTATTTTTTCCCATTGAAATAAAACATTTTCTTTAGTAAGTTCTCTTAAAGGCGCAGTTAAAGCAGACAAATTTGGAAAAAACTTTCCTAAATACTTGATTATGCCCAAAAATCTAAGTAATTCCTTTTTATTAGTTGGAAGTTTCATCTTTTTTATAGCATCAGTCCTTTGTGGATCAATTTTGACACCGTTCTCTGATACAATAAAACCTAGTATTTTTATTTCTGATTTTTTATATTGAAACTTATTCTTATTGAACGTACTCCCGTTCTTTTTAGCAATTTCCAACACTTTAATCAATTTTTCATCATGTTCTTCCTCTGTTGAACCTGAGATAATCAAATCATCTATATATATTGCATCATTTAATACATCCCCAAAAATTTCTATATTTTTTCTTTGGAATATTTCAGCTGAGGTATTTATTCCGAATGGTAGGCGTAGGAATTTATATCTGCCAAAAGGGGTAGAAAATGTACAAAGTTTAGATGAATCATCATCTAATGGTATCTGATAAAACGAATCCCTTAAATCTAATAATGAGAAAAATTTTTTATTTCTAAGATTACCCAGTATTTGATCTGGTGATGGGATCTGAAAATGCTCGCGTTTTAAATACTTATTTAATTCAGACGGATCTAAGCAAATGCGCAATTTTTTATCTTTTTTTTCTGTGATCACTATATTGTTTACCCATTCTGTAGGTTCAATTTGTCGACTTATAACGCCAGCTTCGACTAAATCATTCAAAGATTCTTTTAATTTAGGTATAAGCTTCATAGGTATCCTTCGCGAACCATGAATTATAGGAATAGCGTTTTCAGTAAGCTCTAATCTACAAGGTTTACCAGGAAAACACCCTAAGTTATCAAATACCTCCCTGAAAGATGATATTATTTCATATTTCGAATTGAACTTTAAAGTGGAAACTTCATTTATGTGTTTGATTAAATTCAAATTCAAGCATGCCTTCAGACCCAATATTGGCTTGTCTGCATTGTCCACAATATAAAATAATAATTTTGACATATTACCCCTTACAATACAGTTAATCTCTACAGATCCTCTTACTTGCACCAACTTCTTTCCAAATGCCATTAAGTTAACATTGACAGGTGAGATGCTGTCCAATAGACCAACTCCATTACAGTAGACTCTCGTTGGAAGAATGTTGCACTCCGCACCAGTGTCAAGCTTGAAATATACATTAATATTATTAAGAAGAATATATTCATATAATCCATTAATATTTTTTAAATCATTTATATTCAATTGGTTAACATTAATTGTATCAATAAATAGTTCATCATTGTTCACCGAAATAGTTTCTATTGGATATTCTTTTCTATTAACTTTCGGTTTTGATTTTTTAAATAAACAGCAAGATGCAAAATGATTCTTTTTACCACAATAGGAACAAACTTTACCAAAAGCAGGACATTTATTGATTTGATGCTTATAATTGCATTTAGGACATGTCTTATTATTGATACGATTTTTATTTACGATTATAGAATTTGAATAACTAGATTTATTTTCTGAACAACTAATCTGATTTAAAGGTTTACTTATCTTATGCGAATTTTTCTTTCTATTGACCATATCAATCGCATATTCAGGTTTTTTTTGTTCATCCATGATAACATTAGCCTGCTGCTTGCTTAGTTCCATGATGTTGCACATTTCTTCTGTCTTCTTCAACGATAGTCCCTCATATTGCAGCAACTTCTCCCTCAAGCCATCGTCCTTCAAACCCAATATAATTTTGTCTCGTACCATTTCTTCTTCATCTGTATATTCACAATTTTTCGATAATGTCTTAATTTCCGTTATGAAATTAGCTAACGACTGACCTTCCTTCTGAGTACAACGCAGAAACTTGTATCTTTCAAATACTACGTTTTTCTTCGGCTCACAATATATTTTGAAAGCAGTTTTGACTTCTTCCAACTTGGTTGTTGCAATTTTTAGTTTAAGGGTATTAAAAATTTCTATACCTTCATCTCCAATTAAATTGAGAAATATTGCTACTTTCTTCTGTTCGGATGCATCTTGATCAACCGCAGCCAGCATATACAGTTCAAATTTTTGAATCCACATGGCCCAGTTTTGTCCCATGTTACCGGAAAATTCCATCACATGCGGCACTCTAAATCCTTCCATATTTCGGTAATCTTCGTTAATTTCTTCAAATTTGTATTTTCGGTTTTACAACCTGACACCATGTAACGTTGTTCGAGCGGTATTTTTTAGTAATCGAATTTGTTATTAATAATAAAACGAGCGTCAACCCAAAATATGTAATTTATATCGTTTCAAGATAACGTACAGTTTCACTCCCCACTAATCATCCTCATGTCAATGTGGTTTAGAACATGCGTGAAACGGCCGTTCTCATCAACTCCCAATTACACATGTATAAACTAATCACACAATTTAACTATATCTTACACAGCTGTGATAAATTTTCTTATACCTATATAACCTCATATTCAGTGAGTAGATAAAAACAAAATTTAATGTTCAAATTTATTTAAGATCTTTATATTGGTATTTCAGAAGTCCTGATGAAGAGCTGAATAAACGCTCGAAAGCTAGACACAGAATCAAGAGTTTTACTTTAACACTCCTAAATAAATAAAAAAATTAGTCGTTATACCCTTATCCAAAATATTCAAATATAGAAAATCAAAGACTATTATCATATGAACTATATCAATACTATGGGTTTTTTTGAAGAAATAACTTTTAACTATGGGTTCGAAACAACTAGAGAACTCAAATCCTGGAGTACAAACAACAGAAAGTTAGCCTCAGCTGTAAACAGGCGTATATTCATTTTAGAGTGTAAACGACAGGGACTCGCACCAAAACATATAACATCGAATGTAAAAAGCATAATGGGTTTATTTGAATTCAGTAATCACCAACTAAACAAGAAAATTTGGCAATTCAATGAAGTAACGAAAAAGAAAATCCTAAATCTAGAAATATGTCAAGTAAATCATAAAATACATAAATTGCAGTCAGAAAATTCCAAAATACAGTTCAGATTGCGACATTTACCGGAGAACATGATGAAAGAATACCAAAGCAGACTAGAAATATTGTACAATAGGAAGTTTCATAAAATTAAACAAGCCAACATAAGAAAAATTAACAACCTAAAGGAAAATAGTATCCCACAAATAAAAACCCAAGAAAAATGGATTAAAAATCCATCTAACAAAGAACTACCAAACACAGTTAAGAATCTCTTATCATTAGGGCTCAAGTTTAGTATACCAACTTCAAAAGAAGATATTGACATTGAACGAATAATAGCAGACACTGAAAGTATACTGGAGGCCGTACCTGACGAGAGAAAAGACAGACAAAGAGCAAAAGTTACAAATGCAATCACAAATTATGTACATAAAACAACAAAAGAAACTACAGCTACTCAAAAGTGGTTCAAAGACACAAAAAAGTTTTTGAGTGAAAACGAAGACTTGATTGTTTTAAATAGTGACAAAGGTGCAGTTACGGTAGTGATGGAAGAACAAGTATATGACGAGAAAATGAAGGCTATTCTTAATACAAAAGACTTCGAAAAAATTCCTAAAGACCCAACTCAGACATTACAAACAAAGTGCAATAAATACATAGATCAACTTGAAAAACTTAAATACATAACAAAAGAAAAATCTAAGGAAATGAAAACATATAACTCAGTTGCTCCCAGAATGTATGGAAATCCAAAAGTGCATAAGACCGGGTACCCCATGAGACCCATAATATCGAGTATATATAGCCCTTTAAATACATTATCAAAATTTATTGCTGTTATTTTAAAAAATTCGTACGACGAGGAAAACGAATATTACGTCAGAGACACTTTCCACTTTGCAACAACAATGAACAACTTTAACTTACCAGAGGGGTATTCATTAATTTCTCTCGATGTCGTGAATTTATTTGGGAATTTGGATAAAAATGATATCATTGGAGTATTGGAACAAAATTGGAACCGAATAAAAGAACACACAAGTTTAGATAAAGAATTGTTTTTGGAAATAACACTTTTTTTGTTGGAAAACAATGATTGCATCTTTCGAGGGGAATATTACATCCAAAGGTTCGGTTGTGCAATGGGCTCAAAACTAAGTCCGATACTTGCCCAATATGTCATGGACCATTTAGTTATATCCTGTATTCAAAAGTTACCGTTTGAGATACCATTTCTAAAAAAGTTTGTAGATGACATCTTTACGTCTGTACCAGAGGAAGAAACCCAAACCATATTGAACTGCTTCAACTCTTACTCAAGAAATCTGCAATTCACATTGGAGATAGAAGATTCTACCAGGAGTGTGCCATTTTTGGACACAAGAGCACATAGACATGAAGATGGAGTAAGATTAGAATGGTACAGAAAAGAAACAAATTCCGACAAAATAATCCACTACAATTCCAACCATAACATAAAGATAAAAATAAATATAATAAAACAAATTAAACAAAGAATAATCAAGATTTGTCATTACTCTTATAAACAACAAGGCATAAAGATATTGATGGAAATACTGAGGCAGAATGGATATCCGGATGGTATGTTGAATACATTATTTTTCGCCTCTCACACAACAAACACCGAACCACGAAGAAATGAGAACACTATAGGAGAAAACAAGTATGCTTCTTATCCAAACATAAACGGACTAACACCAAAATTGAAGAATATTTTTCATAATGAAAATGTAAAAATCGCCGTGTACAACCAGAAAACAGTGGGAAATTTATACACAAAATTAAAAGACCCAATACCAACTTTACTAAAAAGCAATGTTGTGTATGAAATCGAATGTGAAAACTGCGAAGGAAACTACATTGGACAAACTTCTCAGTGGTTAAAGAGCAGGCTAGCATTACATAAATCAGACATAAATAAACATCAGGAAAGATGCGCATTAGCCACACATGCAGCTAATTTAGGCCACAGTATAAATTTTCAGGACGCGAAGGTGTTGACAACGGAAAGGAATTACCATAAGAGACTAATATTCGAGATGATAGAGATAAATAAAGAACAGAAGACAATTAACAAGAAAACGGATACTAATAAATTAAGTATTATATATAAATATTTACTAGAACAACATCAGAAAAATTTGGTGTTCTTCGATGTTCCCGTCGATGGTTGGAAAGGTTAGGAGAATGTCAAGAAACAAATGGAAATGTCCAAAATATCCCAGTTTTAAAACACAATTTATGTTATTTTCGTCATCGTTATATTTAATGTTGAAATTTAGAAGTGTTCCCACGAATAATTTTTAATTCGAGAACGAAAATGTTTGCAGCTGTGATAAATTTTCTTATACCTATATAACCTCATATTCAGTGAGTAGATAAAAACAAAATTTAATGTTCAAATTTATTTAAGATCTTTATATTTGTATTTCAGAAGTCCTGATGAAGAGCTGAATAAACGCTCGAAAGCTAGACACAGAATCAAGAGTTTTACTTT
Source organism: Halyzia sedecimguttata (assembly GCA_937662695.2). NCBI lineage: Eukaryota > Metazoa > Arthropoda > Insecta > Coleoptera > Coccinellidae > Halyzia > Halyzia sedecimguttata. Next base: position 19,656,802 of record OW569415.2, read on the forward strand.
AACACTCCTAAATAAATAAAAAAATTAGTCGTTATACCCTTATCCAAAATATTCAAATATAGAAAATCAAAGACTATTATCATATGAACTATATCAATACTATGGGTTTTTTTGAAGAAATAACTTTTAACTATGGGTTCGAAACAACTAGAGAACTCAAATCCTGGAGTACAAACAACAGAAATTTAGCCTCAGCTGTAAACAGGCGTATATTCATTTTAGAGCGTAAACGACAGGGACTCGCACCAAAACATATAACATCCAATGTAAAAAGCATAATGGGTTTATTTGAATTCAGTAATCACCAACTAAACAAGAAAATTTGGCAATTCAATGAAGTAACGAAAAAGAAAATCCTAAATCTAGAAATATGTCAAGTAAATCATAAAATACATAAATTGCAGTCAAAAATTCCAAAATACAGTTCAGATTGCGACATTTACCGGAGAATATGATGAAAGAATACCAAAGCAGACTAGAAATATTGTACAATAGGAAGTTTCATAAAATTAAACAAGCCAACATAAGAAAAATTAACAACCTAAAGGAAAATAGTATCCCACAAATAAAAACCCAAGAAAAATGTATTAAAAATCTATCTAACAAAGAACTACCAAACACAGTTAAGAATCTCTTATCATTAGGGTCCAAGTTTAGTATACCAACTTCAAAAGAAGATATTGACATTGAACGAATAATAGCAGACACTGAAAGTATACTGGAGGCCGTACCTGACGAGAGAAAAGACAGACAAAGAGCAAAAGTTACAAATGCAATCACAAATTATGTACATAAAACAACAAAAGAAACTACAGTTACTCAAAAGTGGTTCAAAGACACAAAAAAGTTTTTGAGTGAAAACGAAGACTTGATTGTTTTAAATAGTGACAAAGGTGCAGTTACGGTAGTGATGGAAGAACAAGTATATGACGAGAAAATGAAGGCTATTCTTAATACAAAAGACTTCGAAAAAATTCCTAAAGACCCAACTCAGACATTACAAACAAAGTGCAATAAATACATAGATCAACTTGAAAAACTTAAATACATAACAAAAGAAAAATCTAAGGAAATGAAAACATATAACTCAGTTGCTCCCAGAATGTATGGAAATCCAACAGTGCATAAGACCGGGTACCCCATGAGACCCATAATATCGAGTATATATAGCCCTTTAAATACATTATCAAAATTTATTGCTGTTATTTTAAAAAATTCGTACGACGAGGAAAACGAATATTACGTCAGAGACACTTTCCACTTTGCAACAACAATGAACAACTTTAACTTACCAGAGGGGTATTCATTAATTTCTCTCGATGTCGTGAATTTATTTGGGAATTTGGATAAAAATGATATCATTGGAGTATTGGAACAAAATTGGAACCGAATAAAAGAACACACAAGTTTAGATAAAGAATTGTTTTTGGAAATAACACTTTTTTTGTTGGAAAACAATTATTGCATCTTTCGAGGGGAATATTACATCCAAAGGTTCGGTTGTGCAATGGGCTCAAAACTAAGTCCGATACTTGCCCAATATGTCATGGACCATTTAGTTATATCCTGTATTCAAAAGTTACCGTTTGAGATACCATTTCTAAAAAAGTTTGTAGATGACATCTTTACGTCTGTACCAGAGGAAGAAACCCAAACCATATTGAACTGCTTCAACTCTTACTCAAGAAATCTGCATTCAATTCACCAATTCACATTGGAGATAGAAGATTTTGCCAGGAGTGTGCCATTTTTGGACACAAGAGCACATAGACATGAAGATGGAGTAAGATTAGAATGGTACAGAAAAGAAACAAATTCCGACAAAATAATCCACTTCAATTCCAACCATAACATAAAGATAAAAATAAATATAATAAAACAAATTAAACAAAGAATAATCAAGATTTGTCATGACTCTTATAAACAACAAGGCATAAAGATATTGATGGAAATACTGAGGCAGAATGGATATCCGGATGGTATGTTGAATAAATTATTTTTCGCCTCTCACACAACAAACACCGAACCACGAAGAAATGAGAACACTATAGGAGAAAACAAGTATGCTTCTTATCCAAACATAAACGGACTAACACCAAAATTGAAGAATATTTTTCATAATGAAAATGTAAAAATCGCCGTGTACAACCAGAAAACAGTGGGAAATTTATACACAAAATTAAAAGACCCAATACCAACTTTTCTAAAAAGCAATGTTGTGTATGAAATCGAATGTGAAAACTGCGAAGGAAAATACATTGGACAAACTTCTCAGTGGTTAAAGAGCAGGCTAGCATTACATAAATCAGACATAAATAAACATCAGGAAAGATGCGCATTAGCCACACATGCAGCTAATTTAGGCCACAGTATAAATTTTCAGGACGCGAAGGTGTTGACAACGGAAAGGAATTACCATAAGAGACTAATATTCGAGATGATAGAGATAAATAAAGAACAGAACACAATTAACAAGAAAACGGATACTAATAAATTAAGTATTATATATAAATACTAGCTGGCCCGGCAGACTTCGTACTGCCCTCCAACTCCAACTCCAACTCCAACTCCAACTCCAACTCCAACTCCAACTCCAACTCCAACTCCAACTCCAACTCCAACTCCAACTCCAACTCCAACTCCAACTCCAACTCCAACTCCAACTCCAACTCCAACTCCAACTCCAACTCCAACTCCAACTCCAACTCCAACTCCAACTCCAACTCCAACTCCAACTCCAACTCCAACTCCAACTCCAACTCCAACTCCAACTCCAACTCCAACTCCAACTCCAACTCCAACTCCAACTCCAACTCCAACTCCAACTCCAACTCCAACTCCAACTCCAACTCCAACTCCAACTCCAACTCCAACTCCAACTCCAACTCCAACTCCAACTCCAACTCCAACTCCAACTCCAACTCCAACTCCAACTCCAACTCCAACTCCAACTCCTACTCCAACTCCAACTCCAACTCCAACTCCAACTCCAACTCCAACTCCAACTCCAACTCCAACTCCAACTCCAACTCCAACTCCAACTCCAACTCCAACTCCAACTCCAACTCCAACTCCAACTCCAACTCCAACTCCAACTCCAACTCCAACTCCAACTCCAACTCCAACTCCAACTCCAACTCCAACTCCAACTCCAACTCCAACTCCAACTCCAACTCCAACTCCAACTCCAACTCCAACTCCAACTCCAACTCCAACTCCAACTCCAACTCCAACTCCAACTCCAACTCCAACTCCAACTCCAACTCCAACTCCAACTCCAACTCCAACTCCAACTCCAACTCCAACTCCAACTCCAACTCCAACTCCAACTCCAACTCCAACTCCAACTCCAACTCCAACTCCAACTCCAACTCGAACTCCAACTCCAACTCCAACTCCAACTCCAACTCCAACTCGAACCCGAACTCCAACTCCAACTCCAACTCCAACTCCAACTCCAACTCCAACTCCAACTCCAACTCCAACTCTAACTCCAACTCCAACTCGAACTCCAACTCCAACGTGAACTCCAACTCCAACGTCAATGCAAACCTCAACGCCAACGACAACTCCAACCCTAACGCCAACTCCAATTCAAATTGATCGTAGGACTATCTGTCGGGACAAACTAAAATTAAAATAGAATAATATTGAATGCGATGATAGCGCCATCCGTCGAATCTGATGTAAAACATTCCAAAATCAAAAACTCCTTACAAAAAAAAAACATCTGAATTCACAAAATTATTTATACACACTTCAAAACTCTTTAAAAAATAATTACATTTAATATTTTAATCAGCACATGAATTGAATAACAAATTAATCGTAGCACCATCTGTCGGGACAAACTAAAATTGAATGCGATGATAGCGCCGTCCGCCGGATCTAATGTAAAACATTCCAAAATCAACAACTCCTTATAAATAAGAAATTAATTGAAAAAACATTCTCCAGTAGACCAAATTGTAAATCTAAACCATTCTCGAATCTCCACGAACACACACAAAAAATTTCATCAAAATCGGTCTAGTCGAAGTTACACATCGCGTTGCAAATTGGCGGAGGTGCCAGGTATACCATCAAAGAAAGGATAATTATGGTGAGCAATGAAAACTTTGGTTCTCCCCGTCATTTTTAGTAAATCTAAACCATTCTCGAATCTCCACGAACACACACAAAAAATTTCATCAAAATCGGTCCAGTCGTTTAGGAGGAGTTCAGTCACATACACACGCACACAAGAAATATATATATTAAGATTTACTAGAACAACATCAGAAAAATTTGGTGTTCTTCGATGGTCCCGTCGATGGTTGAAAAGGTTAGGAGAGTGTCAAGAAACAAATGGAAATGTCCAAAATATCCCAGTTTTAAAACACAATTTATGTTATTTTCGACATCGTTATATTTAATGTTGAAATTTAGAAGTGTTCCCACGAATAATTTTTAATTCGAGAACGAAAATGTTTGCAGCTGTGATAAATTTTCTTATACCTATATAACCTCATATTCAGTGAGTAGATAAAAACAAACTTTAATGTTCAAATTTATTTAAGATCTTTATATTGGTATTTCAGAAGTCCTGATGAAGAGCTGAATAAACGCTCGAAAGCTAGACACAGAATCAAGAGTTTTACTTTAACACTCCTAAATAAATAAAAAAATTAGTCGTTATACCCTTATCCAAAATATTCATATATATATATATATATATATATATATATATATCAAGCTTTCGAGATGATAAGAAGTATCTGAAGAGTTCAAGATCAAGAATATTAAAACGAAAACTTTCGAAAAATGATAATATAATTTTTCGAAAGTTTTTGTTTTAATATTGCTATATTAGAGCAATAATGTAATGTTACCCTATTGCTATCTAGAGTGGAATGTTCTAACAATTCTTCGAAAATATATGCTATTTGCTATATTTTTGTATTCATCACCCTGAAAATTGTTGTAGTATGTATATAGAAAATTAAATCGTCGATGTCACCAAATCGAAAATTTCACGAAAAAAACAGTCATGTCTAGCTTTATAGTTCAATCTGTCAGTGCAGTTGTTGAATTGAGATTCACAAGGTGCTACTTTCCTTGAAACTATGTGTCAGCAATCGCCAAAACTTACGCTTTTCGCTCTATTGGAAAATACAGGCCTCTTTTGCGCGCATGTTCTGGGAAAATGGTGTCAAACATTTAGGTTCGACTCTCTAATGAAGAATTCAAAGTCAAATTTGATTCTGTCCGGCTGGCCGGCCGCTGCCACTATAACTTGAGAACGGAAAGAGACTGGCCTTGAAATTTTCTGGGTAGGTGGCGCGTCCCAATACGACGGACAAGTTCGTTAATGGGCATAATCAGCCCATTGATTTCTGAGTAATAATTTTGTTTTCAACCAATACAAATCCGATCAAATTGAAACTTGGTGAGTAGTTGTAGAATACAAACTTAAGGACGTTGGTGAAATTTTGTGAGAATCGTATCGCTGGAAAATTTTAATTAAATAATTAATGTCACGATAACCAGATAACGGAAAGAGATAGCCACTTGAAATTTTCAGGTTAGGTTGTGCATCTTGATGCGACATTTGAGTTTGTTTATAGGCATAATCACCCAAACGGTTTTGGTGTCAACGCGGAACCTTGCGATATTACGCGAGGATCGTATCACAAGAAAATTTTTAAAAAATCATTGAAAAAAAATCTATATATCAGAAACTAAAAAAAAAAATTTGCGAAAGCCATCAGAACTCAACTCTACTGCCAAGTTCCACGTTTGAACACGATCGGATCGGATCTATAGTGTTGGAGATCTGAGTAGCCTTGTGTGAGTTCAGTAGCCGGATGGGTGACCGTTGCCTGGATAACTCATTGGGACATTGGGGCAATTTTCAGGGTAGGTTGCGCATCCAAATGGGCGAGTTAAGTTCGTTTATGTGCATAATCGGCCCAAAAGTTGCGGAGTATTACCCACCTGGAAAATTATTCCCTAGATAACTCAAAAAATATAAATTCGATCGAATTGAAGCTTGCTAACTAGTTGTAGAATATCAACATAAAGACGTATGTAAAATTTAGTGATATCCATGCCCCTAGAAAACATTTTTTTTTGGCAGGAATCCATAATCCGTAGGTATTCGGTATTCGATTTTAAATTTCAATCAATATTCAGATTCACTAATTCGCTATTCACGAATAATTTATACAGGAAGTACAAGGTTATGTTTCTTTCTATTGAACGATTTTGATGTACCTATAGCCGGGGAAGGCCGGGAATTCCCCACTCCTGCCATCTAGTCTCTAGCAGCAACAAAGTTTTCTACAATGCTGTTGGTCTATAATAATAATCCTCTTATTCAAGTAGTAGTTCAAACAAATTTGTTTTTATTATGTCCTTTTTCTATAGTTTTGCAACTATCCGCGGTCAATTTGGCGCCCTTTGAGATATGATCCGGGGGGGAAGGCTCCCCTCCCTTCCCCCGGTAGCGACCGCCCTGGTTAATGGGTATAATCGACCCAACGGTTTCCAAGTACAAATTTTGATTTCAACCAATACAGATCCGATCAAATTGAAACTAGTTAAAGAATGCCGACATAAAGACGCCTGAGAAATTTTGTGATGATCTTATCACCCGAAAGTTTTAAAACATGTATTAAAGAAAGGGAGAAACCCTGTGGAGTTTGACCCTCTTCATCAGTTTTTGACATACCATATCTCCGAAAGACTTGATTTCTCAGAGTTGGGAATGATATCAATGCCCTATTATGAACTGCACCATAAAAGAAATTAAATTCAGATGATAGTGTATTTATCATGATTAAATGAACAATCTGTAATGTTTTAACCTCGTGGAATGAGTTGTTGCAACTTACACTCGGTGTATAGTTTTCACAACTCGAAATACCAATAGGAAAGTATCATCGTAAATCTAGAGCAAGGCTGGAGACAATCATAGCAGATTGTCCATTTATTCCTAATATTTGAATAGGTATAGACTGACGAACAAATTTTTCAATAGTTCAAAATATATTAATTATAATATATAATAGTTCATACCAATAACACATTAATTCTGTATTATGAACCTTAACTTAAGAAAGAATATTTGATACACAAAGGTAGATCCATATTTCAGTATTTTTTTGCTAGCAACATTATGAAAATACTCTATATAGGAACATGTCTCACTACTCAAGGAAGTAGAAGAATATTAACCTCGGTGGTCAACGAAAAGTAATTTCTTTTGATGATTCCATTATGTTGCTCTTTCCTATTGTCTTCAGAAAAATGTACATCATTAAAATGATCCAATTGTAAATCTTCTGAGACATCATCCCAAATATTTGCACATAAAATATTCAATATGCAAAAAGTCAATATTATTTTCGGTATCAAAACTTGTATTCACAAATTCAAGATACATTACCTTGTTTTCCAACGCAAAATATTTTCAAAGTTCGAATTATATTAACAAACTTGAACAGAAACAAGAACACCAATAAATTTGACGTCTTTTATCGGTAGATGAGATGACATGAATAATCAGTGAACACAAACAGAGATAATTCGCATTCTGTGAAAACATTGAAGTACGATGTATTATTGTAATTTTGAAAAATCATATCTCTGAAAGTATGAGCTTGTTAGAGTTTAAAATTACATCAGTGGATCCTTACGATGGAACTGCATCTTGAAAAAAATTGAATCCAAAAGGTGTACTGTAAACCAAATTTTTTTTTTCGTTACTCCGAAACCATCAGGGGCCGATTGTGCCCAGTAACGAACCTAACCGAGATATTTATCTACCAAAACTACTCTGAAAATTTCAACTGTCTAGCTCATTCCGTTCGAGAGTTATCGTGTCTAAGGCCGGACCGGCCGAACAGAATAAATTCTGACCACGGATTCTTGATCAGTGAGTCGAACCAAATCGTTTAAGAAAATTTTCAGCCAAAAATTCGAAAATTACAGACATTTGGGCAAATTGATAAGCACTCTGTTCCGAGGAAGAAGAGTGCCAAAAATATTATTTATCTCACGATAACTCAAGAACGGAAAGACAAAGTGACCTGCAAGGTTATGCATCCGAATGCTACATTTTAGTTAATAGCCGGAATTGGCAACATGGTTTGGTAGTTATACCTATCTGAACAGTTGTTAATTCCTCAATAACTCAAAAAATACGAGACCGATGCAATTTAAACATGGTAACTACTAGTAGAATGCCGACGCACAAATTTTAAAAAAATCATTGGCAATCATCGAAAAAAATTTTGTATATTAGTAACTTTTCGTCCTACATCATATTTTGCGAGAACTCCAAATTTGAACCAGATAGCATCTATATGTTGTTGGATATTCAAGCAGCCTTAGGTGAGTCGAGTAGCTGGATGAGTGACGGAAAGAGATAGCAACTTGCGATTTGCAGGGTAGGTTGCACAACAGAATGAGACAGATTCGTTGTTGGGCATAATCGGTCCAACGGTTTCGGACTTATACCCATCTGGAATATTATTTTCTCGATAACTCAAAAAATACAGATCCAAACAAATTGAAACTTGGTAAATAGTTATGGAATACCAACTTAAGGCTGTGTGTACATTTTGTGAGGATCGTATCACGGTGTGCTAATTTTCGCGGAATATCTTATCCAGAAATTACTTGAGATATAAGTTTTTGCGCGTATGTTCTGGGGAACATCGCGTTATCATTTTGCCCAAATGTCTGTAACTTTCGAATTTTTTGCCGAAAATGGTCTCAAACGATTTGGTTCGACCCCCTAAGGAAGAATTCGAGGTCAAATTTGATTCTGTCACGGCCGGACGGGTCCGGCCGTCTGGCCGTTGCCACGATAACTTGAGAACGGAAAGAGCTAGCGACTTGAAATTTTTAGGGTAGGTGGCGCATCCCTATAAGGCGAACAAGTTCGTTAATGGGCATAATAGGCCCAATGGTTTCCGAGTAATAATTTTGTTTTCAACCAATATGAATCCGATCGAATTGAAACTTGGTGAGTAGTTGTAGAATATTAACCTAAGCACGTTCGTGAAATTTTGTGCGAATCGTATGGCTAGGAAATTATTAAAAAATTATTAAAAAATATTTTTGTTGTCACTTGAGAACAGAAAGAGATAGCGGCTTGAAGTTTTCAGGTTAGGATGTACATCTGAACACGACGTTTGAGTTTGTTTATAAGCATAATCAGCCAAACGGTTTTAGAGTTATAGCCATCTGAAATTTGGTTGTTTTTTTCTCCTTATTATCTCGAAAAATACTAAACCGATTGAATTGAAACATGGTTATTAGTTGTAGAATGCCAACGCGAAAATTCTTGCAAAATTTCGTGAGGATAGTATTCGTAGAAAATTTGTAAGAAATCATTGAATATTACAAAAAAAATTCTATATATCAGTAACTATTCGTCTGAAATTGCTGAAATTTTACAATTTGGCTTTAGTACCCAACTCTACTGCCAAGTTTTAACACGATCGGTTAAATATTGTTGGAGATTCGAGCAGCCTTGTGTGAGTTTAGTAGATGGGTGACCGTTGCCTCGACAACTTTCGAATAAAAGGAGATAGGGTCTTGCAATTTTCAGGGTAGGTTGCGTATCCGAATGGGAGAGTTAACTTTGCTTTTAGGCATAATCGGTTTAACGGTTTCCAAGTTATACCCACCTGGAATATTATTTCCTCGATAAATCAAAAAATAAAGACTCGATCGAATTGAAGCTTGGTAACTATTAGTATAAAATCAACATAAAGACCTGTTTAAAATTTTGTAAGAACCGCACCCCAAGAAAATTTGAAAAAAATGACGAAACAATAATTTTGTAAGAACCGTACCCCTAGAAATTTTCAAAAAAATTACGAAAAAAAAATTGGTTCGAGCACTGACGTGAAGTCAGGAGCTATTGCGCGTATTGGACACTCTTATCAAATATACCATGGTGAATTCTATTGTCCGTTCTCCTGTATTGGACACTCTTAATCGAATTTACCATGGTAAATTCGTTAGTTCGTTGTCGAACTTTTTGGCGCTCTTGTTCAAACAGACAAATTATATCTCCGAAAGTTTTGGTTTCTCAGAGTTGGGAATTATATCAATGGATTCTTATGATAGAACTGCATCATGAAAGAAATTAAATTTAAAAAAAGTGTCGTTTAAAAAAAAATTCTTCAAACATTTTGATAAAAATATCTCCGAAAGTATTGGTTCCTAAGAGTTGGGAATGATATCAATATATTCTTATGATAGAACTGCATCATAAAGGAAATTCAAATCAAATAATAGTTCATTTATCAAGATTAAATGAGCAATCTGAGAATGAGAACTGCACATTGGAAGAAATCTGCCTAGCTCATTCCATTCGAGAGTTATCATGTTAATGGAGGGCCGGCCGGACAGACCGGACAGAATCGATTTTGACCACGGATTCTTGATCAGTGAGTCGAACTAAATCGTTCAAGACCATTTTCATCAAAAAAATCGAAAAAACAGACATTTGGGAAAATTGATAAGCACTCTGTTCCGAGGAACACGAGCGGAAAAAAATAGGTTTCGGAATTTCAAGCAAAATATTCCGCAAAATAGTAGGTAGATATTAATTTTTGGAATTTTTTCATGTCACGTGATCCTCACGAAATTTTGCGAAAATGTTTATTTTGGTTTTTTTGCATCTAACTACTGAGTTTCAATTCAATCAGATCAGTATTTTTCGAGTTATCGTGGAAACAAAAATTTAAAAAATCAAAATTTTTTTTTACCACTTTATGGCCATCCGGTCAGTACATACCTCCGCTGGCATATAAAGGTCATTATTCTAAAATTTGATGACAAATTTCAGATAGATCGAGTTATCGATTCCGGAAATATGCATAGAATACGTTTTCACTAAAAACGGACTTAACTCCGAAAACGCTTGGTGGATTTCGCCCGTTTAAGAACTCGTCTGAGACATTTATGCTCCAAACCTACCCAGCAAATTTCTATTCTCTAACTCCTTTCGTTCGAGAGTTATCGTGCTAACGACCGGATCAGACGGAGAGAATTGAATTTGACCTCGAATACTTCATCAGGGAGATTCGAAAAATACAGACATTCTGACGAAATGATAGCACGCTGTTGCTTGCGGAACACGCGCGCAATAAGTAAAGTTTGTTCAGTAAAGAATTTCCCTCGCGGCATCCGAATTTACTCTAACTGATTGGATAATCCATATTTACATCCAAAAATTATTATTTTAAGCATTACCTCATACCAGCATCAGTTATTGCTTCAGAATTTTCAAATCAGGATATTCCAAAAACGAATTCTAGTAGGAGTCAGAAGTACTTTTTTGGTGTAAAATTGAATGATGTTTATGTTCACAAATAATTTGTATGCGAAAATTTAACCTCAAAAAAATATTTTTAAAAAGGCGTATTTTTACAGCAAACAAAATAAAATAAGAAAAGAATGAAAATGAAATGAGAACTAAGGGCTGATTAAGGATTGATTACACAATATGCAGAATAAGAAATAAGGATGAAGGAATCAAATCGTTGCTTTTTAACAAACATTTTTCAATTCAAAATCTGGGGATTTTACTCTTTGAGCATGCTCATTGTGATTTTCCAAATAAAATAAAGTAAAACAAGAAATAAAGATGAAAGTTGGCCATCTGTAGTTCATATTCTTATTTCCTATTGTATCTTAATTCGTTCATGCATGCTATCATTGCATTGCGCATGTTTAACTTTCTTGTTTTATTTTTATTGGTATCTTATTTATTTTATTTGCAGTATAAAACCGTCTTCATACTACTGCAACCTCTGTGAGTGTCAGATATGAAAACAAATTCATGGGATGTGACAACTCCCAAAAAATATTCCTACAAAATTTCATAACAATGTTGCCAGTAGTTTTGACACGATCGACAAAAATGTGCATAAGAAATGTGTTTCTTGATTACGGATGCAGTAACGAATTTTTTTTAAAGAGCAAACCCTACTAATTTTAGTGTTCTAACTATCTTTTCAAAGAGGCCTCCTTTTTTTAAACACCTTGTATCTATGTGATTGGAAATAAAATAATAATTGTATATACCTTGTGAGCATCCTTCAACAATGGTATTAAAATATTCACCGATTTCACGTCTTTTTCTCCTATCGTTCAGGCCATCTCTCGCAAACTTACTGAAGTCATTTTCGAAATAGCACTCCAAAAATATACTTATCATTATTTTCACACTACAGAAAACTTGTGGAACTCGAATGTTGTGGTGGCTCGTGCATCGATATGAGAATTAGCGACTAATAGGATGAATTGAAATGGCTTCTTGAATTCGTCCTAGGAAGCATTACAGGGGAAACAATTAAGTTTTTTGGTGAAGCGGGTGCAGATCCATTGCTTTTTCCAAACAGCCACTTCATTATTGGTATAATCGTTATAAATATTGCTATCAAATTATTTGCGACTTCAACAATATTGAAGGAAAAATATCATTAGTGGATTTGGGGTATGGCATTTCGACTAAATAATATAGTTTTCTTTCATTTGCTATCACATTAATTTGATGTAGTGTACCTTAATATTTCATACAGATTTCTTGTTTTTGCGCGTATGTTCTGGGGAACATCGCGTTATAGTTTTGCCCAAATGTCTGTAACTTTCGAATTTTTTGACGAAAATGGTCTCAAACGATTAAGTTCGACTCCCCAATGAAGAATTCGAGGTCAAATTTGATTCTGTCCGTCCGGCCGTACGGCCGTCCGGCCGTCCGTCCGTCCGGCCGTTGCCACGATAACTTGAGAACGAAAAGAGCTAGCGACTTGAAATTTTCAGGGTAGGTGGCGCATCTCAATACGACGGACAAGTTCGTTAATGGGCATAATCGGCCCAGTGGTTTCCGAGTAATAATTTTGTTTTCAACCATTATAAATCCGATCAATTTAAAACTTGGTGGGTAGTTGTAGAATATGAACCTAAGCACGTTTGTGAAATTTTGTGCGAATCGTACGGCTAGAAAATTTTAAAAAAATTATTAAAAAATATTTTTGTTGTCACGATAACTTGAGAACGGAATGAGATAGCGGCTTGAAATGTTCAGGTTAGGATGTGCACTAGAACGCGACATTTCAGTTTGATTATGAGCATAATCGGCCTAACGGTTTTAGAGTTATAGCCATCTGAAATTTTCTGAAATTTGGTGGTTTTTGTACCTCATTAACTCGAAAAATACTGAACCGATTGAATTCAAACATGGTCATTAGTTGTAGAATGCCAACGCAAAAATGTTTGCAAAATTTGGTGAGGATAGCATTTGTAGAAAATTTTTAATAAATCATTGAAAATAAAAAAAAAAAATTTTATATATCAGTAACTATTCGTTTGAAATTGCTGAAATTTTGCGAGAGCCTTCATAACCTAACTCTACTGCCAATTTTCAAGTTTTAATACGATCGGTTAAATATTGTTGGAGATTCGAGCATTCTTGTGTGAGTTCAGTAGATGGGTAACCGTTGCCTCGATAACTTTCGAACAAAAGGAGATAGAAACTTGCAATTTTCAGGGTAGGTTGCGTATCCGAAAGGGAGAGTTGGGTTCAATTTTGGGCATAATCGGTCTAAGGGTTTCCGAGTTATACCCACCTGGAATATTATTTCCTTGATAACTCAAAAAATAAATATTCGATCGAATTGAAGCTTGGTAACTAGTAGTGGAAAATCAGCATAAAGACGTGTTTAAAATTTTTTTATTAAATATTTAAAACTGTAATTAGTTCTTTGAAATACCATTGAATAGAGAAATTCTTGTAAGTTAACAAAATATCTTTATTTGAACAATGAAAAAATATCATTTTATTAAAAAATATCATTTTATTAAAATGATAGTTTGACTATCCAATTGCTTATTTTCTTTATAATATTTTTGCTGTAAGTCAGTATAGCTTAGAACTTTCAAAGTTTCAATGTTTCTTGAATTATAGACTTTACAGAATAAAATAGGTAGGTATACTTCTAATAGCTTAGAACTTTCAGAGTAAGTTCCAACAATATTAATTTAAATGATATTATAAATAAAAATTGGTTCAAGCACTGACGTGAATCAGGAGCTTTTGCACTTCTTAATCGAATTTACCATGATGAATTCTATTGTCCGTTCTCCTGATTGGACCCTTTTAATCGAAAAAAAAATTGGTTCAAGCACTGACGTGAAGTCAGAAGCTTTTGCGCGTATGTTCTATTGTCCATTCTCCTGTATTGGACACTCTTCTTAATCGAATTTACCATGATGAATTCTATTGTCTATTCTCCTGTATTGGACACTCTTCTCAATCGAATTCACCATGATGAATTCTATTGTCCATTCTCCTGTATTGGAGACTCTTCTTAATCGAATTTGCCATGATGAATTCTATTGTCCAGAATGGACAATAGAATTCATCATGGCAAATTCGATTAAGAAGAGTCTCCAATACAGGAGAATAGACAATAAAAATCATCATGGTGAATTCGATTGAGAAGAGTGTCCAATACAGGAGAATAGACAATAGAATTCATCATGGTAAATTCGATTAAGAAGAGTGTCCAATACAGGAGAATGGACAATAGAACATACGCGCAAAAGCTTCTGACTTCACGTCAGTGCTTGAACCAATTTTTTTGATAATACACCTTGGTAAAGTTCGAATTATAAACAGACGTGCCAAAACGAAATTATTGTCATGGCGGTTCCCACGTGACCGATTAAGTTACTTGGGCTAAACAAGCATAAAGCTTGTGAAAGGAAATTTACATCTCGTCATTCTTGTCTATGGTTCATATGTTTCTGTAAAGTGATTTCTATAACTTGTTCAAATTGTACAGTCTACTTTCACGAAATTCCTTTCCATTATTCAGAGCACTTATGGCGAATTCCATTGGCAAAACCAGTGGTGCACAGAGTTCACTCAGTGCAATAAATCTTGCAATGGTTTCCCGATGGAGGACGTCAAAATTCTCCAATGGAATACGATTCATGCACTCAGTGCACACGAGTTCCACCAATGCAATTCGCTATTAGTATATTTGTAACAGAAATGGTCAGATCATCGTTTTAGACGTTAATCTTTCGTTTTAGGTAATGATAGTAGAGATCATTATCGGGAAATCACTCAAAAAATTCGTTAACACTTCAAGAGAACACTCAATACCAAACTATGGTTAACCTGAATACGTAACAACGGGCATTCTCTTTCCATATGTTCAACTTATACTCTTGTGAGATCACCAAGAGCCATACGCACCCGCAGAAATTATTATAGGGTGGTGGAGACAGGACCAAAATATAGCAAATCTTGGTATATAGAGGAAATCGAGTGTTGAAATTCAGCAAATGGCGTTTTTCGGTAAGTACTAGAATATTTTCATTCAAAATTGCCTAAAGTGACCATCAACTTTGGAATTTTAAAATGATACTTTTCATTTTCTCGCCAACATTGGGTTGCTAGCTAATTTGCTACGTTTTTAATCTGTGTCATTTATGTATAGTTGCCATAGTTACGGAGATATGAACACTTTTATGGAAAACTGGATAATTGAAGGGGTCCGCCAGAAAAATTATATCATCAGGACTATTTATATTAAAGGAATAAGCAATATACCTGACAATAACGCAGAAATTGGTTTTTGGCACTCTGGTTCCTCGGAACAGAGTGCTTATCAATTTGCCCAAATGTCTGTAATTTTCAAATTTTTGGCTGAAAATGGTCTTAAACGATTTGGTTCGACTCACTGATCAAGAATCCGTGGTCGGAATCGATTCTGCCCGGCCGGCCGTCCGTCCGACCGTTAACACGATAATTCTCGAACGGAATGAGCCAGACAGTTGAAAATTTCAGAGTAGGTTTGAGGGATAAATATCGCGGTTAAGTTCGTTATTAGGTGAAATCGGTCTGATAGTTTCGGAGTAAGGAAAAAAAAATTTTTTTTTACAATATAACATTTGAATTTTTTTAAGATGCAGTTTCATCATAAGAATAAATTCTTATCATTTTCAACTCTAACAAGCTAACAAGCTAATACTTTCGGAGATATGATGTTTCAAAGTTTCAATTTTACATCGTAAGTTCTATGTATTCACAGAATGTTAACACAGAATCTGTCTGTGTGACTATTCATGAATGTCATCTTTTGTAGCTATTAGAGATTGACAATTCGTATATTTTCTCTTGGAAAGCAAGCAGTATTCGATTCTTGAATGTGTGAATATATACAAGACTGTTTTGATGTAGTTTATGGAGACAATAGAAAAGAAGAACATAGTGGAATCATCAAAAGAAATTACTGTTCGATGACCACTGAGGTTAATATTACCTTTTACTTCCTTAAGTAGTGGTAGTGAGACATGTTCCTATATACAGTATTTAATGTTGCTAGCAAAAAAATACTGGAATATGGATCTACATTTGTGTATCAATCATTTTTTCTTGAGGTTCTCAAGGTTCATAATACAGAAAAGAATGTGTAAGTGGTATGAATATTAAATTTCAAATTATGAAAAGAGGATAGGTTGTTATTAATATATTTTGAACTACCTATTAAAATAATTTGTTCGTAATCCACTACCTACTCAAATATCAGGAATAAATGGACAATCTGCTATGATTGTCTCCAGCCTTGCTCTAGACTCTAGACAATTCGATGATACACTTTCATTAGGTATTTAGAGTTGTGAAAACTATGCACCGAGTGTGAGTTGCAACAACCCATTCCACGAGGTTGAATCATTGCAGATTGCTCCTTTAATCTCGATAAAATATTTAATGACAAAGCATTGAAGCATTGTAGATTGCTCTTTTTTGGCGCTCTAGTTCCTCGGAACTGAGTGCTTATCAATTTGCCCAAATGTCTGTAATTTTCGAATTTTTCGATGAAAATGGTCTTAAACGATTTGGTTCGACTCACTGATCAAGAATCCGTGGTCGAAATTCATTCTGTCCGACAAAAATATTGGAGTTGAAATACTCGTATTTTAGCGATGCAACGGGGACCTCACCCAATAATGTTTGAAAATATTAAGTAAATATTGAAAGCATAATTCTGTAGTTCGAGAGAGGAGAAAATTTGGTGAACGTAGATCAGGAAATTATTGATCGATTACAAGGTAATTTTTCATTATTACTTCGCTTCTTTCATACATGTTTTATGGAATATCTACTTTGTAGGTACTTTAAACCTGTTTTGGGCAATTGTCATACGAAACTTGTTTTTTTGGCGCTCTAGTTCCTCGGAACAGAGTGCTTATCAATTTGCCCAAGTGTCTGTAATTTTGGAATTTTTGGCTGAAAATGGTCTCAAACGATTTGGTTCGACTCACTGATCAAGAATCCGAGGTTGAAATCGATTCTGTCCGGCCGGCCGTAGGCACGATAACTCTCGAACGAAAGGAGTTAGCGGATTGAAATTTGCAAGGTGGGTTTGGAGTGTGAATATCTCGTACGAGCTCGTTAATGAGCGGAATCCATCAAGCGGTTTCGGAGTTATGGCCGATTTTAGTAAAAATATTTTTTATGAATATATCCGAAACCGATCACTTGATCTATCTGAAAATTTGCATCAAATTGTAGAATCATGACCTTCATACGCATGTGAAGTTTTGTATTGAACAGATTGCCGCAAAGTTTCAAAAAAAACTTTTGAAAATTTAAAAAAAGTTTTTCTACAATAACTCTCGAACGGAATGAGCTAGGTAGTTGAAATTTTCAGAGTAGGTGAGAGAGATGAATATCTCGGTTAAGTTTGTTGTTGGGCAAAATTGGCCAGATATAATTTAATTTCTTCCATGGTGCAGTTCTCATTCTCAGATTGCTCATTTAATCTCGATAAATAAACTATTATTTGAATTGAATTTCCTTTATGATACAGTTCTATCATATGAATACATTGATATAATTCCCAACTCTGAGAAGCCAATACTTTCGGAGATATAATTTGACTGTTTGAATTAGAGCGTCAGAAAGCTCCTGTCCACAGGGCTTGAACCCATTTTTAAAAGATAATTTTTGAAGAATTTTTCTTAAATGACACTGTTTTTAAATTTAATTTCTTTCATGATGCAGTTCTATCATAGGAATCCATTGATATAATTCCCAACTCTGAGAAACCAATACTTTCGGAGATATAATTTGTCTGTTTGAACAAGAGCGCCAATAAGCTCCGGTCGACAGGGCTTGAACCAATTTTTGTACTGCATCTTGAATGATGTAGCTCATTCAGAATTGTTTCATAAATTTATAATATTGAGATATTTTGAACGGATATATTTTGATATAATTTGATTTTTGGCGCTCTTGTTTTTTTTTGGCGTAAGTTTGTTAATACACATGAACGACCGAACGGTTTTGGAGTTATATCCATCAGTAAGTCAAAACATTGGTCCAAGTACTGACGTGAAGCAAGGAGGTTTTCCGCGTATGTACTATTGTCCATTCTCCTGTATTGGACACTCTTAATCGAATTTACCATGGTAAATTCGATTAAGAGTGTCCAAATACAGGAAAATGTTCAATAGAACATACGCGCAAAAGCTCCTGACTTACGGTTCTTACCAAATTTTAGACACCTCTTCATGTCGATGTTCTACAACTAATTACCAAGCTACAATTCGGTCGAGTCTATATTTTTTGAGTTATCGAGGAAATAATATTCCAGATGGGTATAACTCCGAAACCGTTGGATAGATTATGCCCGTAAATTGAAGAATTTAAGCGTTGGCATTCTACAACTAGTAACCTTGTTTGAATTCAATCGGTTTAGTATTATTCGAGTTCTTGAGGAAATAACAACCAAACTTCAGATAGGTATAACTCCAAAACCGTTTGGCCGATTATGCCTATAAGAAACCCAAATGTCGCATTCATATGCACAACCTAACCTGAAAATTTCAAGTCGCTACCTCTTTCCGTTCTCAGGTCCAATCTCCTTTCGCTCGAGAAATCGGATCTCCAACAATATAGATCCGATCATGTTCAAATTTGGAACTTGGTAGTAGAGTTAGGTTCTGAAGGCTCTCACAAAATTTCAGCGATATTGGAAGAATAGTTCCTGATAATTATAACTTTTTTCAATAATTTTCTATGATTTTTTTAAATTTTTCAAGTGATACGATCCTAACGAAATTTCGCGAGAATTTTGGGGTTGCCATTCTACAACTAACAACCATGTTTGAATTAGATCGGTTATGCATTTTTCGTGTTATTGAGGAAATAACAACCAAAGTTCAGATGGGTATAACTCCAAAACCGTTTTGCCGATTATGCCTATAAACAAACTCAAATGGCGCATTCAAATTCTCAACCTAATCTGAAAATGTCAAGTCATTATCTCTTTTCGTTCCTAGGTTATCGTGACGTAAATAATATTTTTTAATACTTTTTTGAAAATTTTCTACTGTACGATTCTCTCAAAATTTCACAAACGTCCTTAGGTTTATATTCTACAACTACTTACTAAGTTTCAATTCGATCAGATTAGTATTGGTTCTAGACAAAATTATTACTCGGAAACCATTCGGCCGATTAGGCCCATTAACGAACTCGTCCGTCGTATTGGGATGCGCCACAAACCTTGAAAATTTCGTCGCTATCTTTTTCCGTTCTCAAGTTATCGTGGTAACGGACGGCTGGCCG